>OX439473.1:90865221-92183339 GCA_949320105.2 Crepidodera aurea | reverse complement strand
AGATAGAGAGATAGAGAGATAGAGAGATAGAGAGATAGAGAGATAGAGAGATAGAGAGATAGAGAGATAGAGAGATAGAGAGATAGAGAGATAGAGAGATAGAGAGATAGAGAGATAGAGAGATAGAGAGATAGAGAGATAGAGAGATAGAGAGATAGAGAGATAGAGAGATAGAGAGATAGAGAGATAGAGAGATAGAGAGATAGAGAGATAGAGAGATAGAGAGATAGAGAGATAGAGAGATAGAGAGATAGAGAGATAGAGAGATAGAGAGATAGAGAGATAGAGAGATAGAGAGATAGAGAGATAGAGAGATAGAGAGATAGAGAGATAGAGAGATAGAGAGATAGAGAGATAGAGAGATAGAGAGATAGAGAGATAGAGAGATAGAGAGATAGAGAGATAGAGAGATAGAGAGATAGAGAGATAGAGAGATAGAGAGATAGAGAGATAGAGAGATAGAGAGATAGAGAGATAGAGAGATAGAGAGATAGAGAGATAGAGAGATAGAGAGATAGAGAGATAGAGAGATAGAGAGATAGAGAGATAGAGAGATAGAGAGATAGAGAGATAGAGAGATAGAGAGAGAGAGATAGAGAGATAGAGAGATAGAGAGATAGAGAGAGAGATAGAGAGATAGAGAGATAGAGAGATAGAGAGATAGAGAGATAGAGAGATAGAGAGATAGAGAGATAGAGAGATAGAGAGATAGAGAGATAGAGAGATAGAGAGATAGAGAGATAGAGAGATAGAGAGATAGAGAGATAGAGAGATAGAGAGATAGAGAGATAGAGAGATAGAGAGATAGAGAGATAGAGAGATAGAGAGATAGAGAGATAGAGAGATAGAGAGATAGAGAGATAGAGAGATAGAGAGATAGAGAGATAGAGAGATAGAGAGATAGAGAGATAGAGAGATAGAGAGATAGAGAGATAGAGAGATAGAGAGATAGAGAGATAGAGAGATAGAGAGATAGAGAGATAGAGAGATAGAGAGATAGAGAGATAGAGAGATAGAGAGATAGAGAGATAGAGAGATAGAGAGATAGAGAGATAGAGAGATAGAGAGATAGAGAGATAGAGAGATAGAGAGATAGAGAGATAGAGAGATAGAGAGATAGAGAGATAGAGAGATAGAGAGATAGAGAGATAGAGAGATAGAGAGATAGAGAGATAGAGAGATAGAGAGATAGAGAGATAGAGAGATAGAGAGATAGAGAGATAGAGAGATAGAGAGATAGAGAGATAGAGAGATAGAGAGATAGAGAGATAGAGAGATAGAGAGATATAGAGATAGAGAGATAGAGAGATAGAGAGATAGAGAGATAGAGAGATAGAGAGATAGAGAGATAGAGAGATAGAGAGATAGAGAGATATAGAGATAGAGAGATAGAGAGATAGAGAGATAGAGAGATAGAGAGATATAGAGATATAGAGATATAGAGATAGAGAGATAGAGAGATAGAGAGATAGAGAGATAGAGAGATAGAGAGATAGAGAGATAGATAGAGAGATAGAGAGATAGAGAGATAGAGAGATAGATAGAGAGATAGAGAGATAGAGAGATAGAGAGATAGAGAGATAGAGAGATAGAGAGATAGAGAGATAGGGAGATAGAGAGATAGAGAGATAGAGAGATAGAGAGATAGAGAGATAGAGAGATAGAGAGATAGAGAGATAGAGAGATAGAGAGAGAGAAATTAAAATACAAACCACTATGAGCTTCTGAAATGAATAATAAATATACTTATAAAATAATATATATAATAAAATTACATCTTTCTTTATATTATGTATTTGAATGTCACTGTGAATTCATACCATGTAATTACCAAGTAAATTCACAGATTAATGAAGAAATCACAGTAATCATTTCGTAAGATTACACAATAAATCTAGTGAGTTTCCGTTGTATTTTTACAGAATTCATAAGGTAATAGAATTAGTACATAAATATCTGTATTTTCATATGAATATTATGTGACTTTACATAAACTTTTTTATCAATGCACTTCGGTCGACATAAAAACACTGGAGAAAACCACAAATTTAAATTGAGGAAAGTAAAAAGAGGCGATTTCATTATTTGATTTGATTTGATTCGACATACTAAAACCGAATTCTGCTTTTTGACTTCTTCAGTTAGGTCTTCGAATCAAAAAAATAAATTACTAACTAGCGCGGGCTCATTAGCAAAATCCGCTATAAGGCTATAAGGAATGGTACTTGAACAAGAAATTTTTTCCACCTATCAGTAAACTGATAAATAAGCTCGCACTCAAACGTTAAAATCCTGCCAGAATCTCACAAAAACCATTTTATTTTGAAATGGAAAGTTTCGATGTAAATATATGCAGCAGCGTTTCTAGATATCCAACAAACCTTTGATAAAATATGGCACTGGAATCTACTGTATAAGTTAAAACAAATCAGATCAAACATATCTAGAACTAAAATAGAATCTCTCAACATATCAGCTTACACAATCAGGAGTACCACAAAATAATGTATTGAGACCATATTTGTATCTGCTATACACTGCTGATGCCCCAATACCAGGAGAAAATCACATCGCAAGCTATTCTAGCAACCGACAGAAACCCCATAGAGTCCATTAATAAATTCAGAACCATCTATACGATTTGGAGCTCTGGATAAATAAATAGAGAATCAAAACCAACAGTTATACGTCAATGCAAATTACTTTTACCATCGGACGAAGTCTACGTTCACAAATAACGTTAAACATCGTACCAATACCTGTAGAGTACTCGAGAATTAATCTAGAACAGAGAAAAACCTGAGAAACTCACATTAAGGCCAAAAACGACCAAACTGACACCCAGACAAATGAACTGGTTGTTGAGTAGAAGATCTCAGTTAACAATTGAAAAAATTGAAAAAATTCTATAAAGTCATATTAGTACCAATATTTGACAAATGGAATTCAAATCTGGGAATGCGCAAAATCATTAAATTTAAAGATCTTGGTATGTGGTATGTGTCAAACCATCATTACATTAGGACCTAAAAATTCCTTCTTCTGTTGCCAATGCACAAGCTAGAAGATACATGGAACCCAACATAGATCATACAAACTCAGTACTAAACCAACTGCTAACCTAACACGTATACTGATAAAAAAGTTTATGTAAAATCACATAATATTACGTTGGCCACATGAGAACAATGTAAAATTATGTGAAAATACAGATATTTATGTACAAATCCTTACCTCAGTAAATTTATTGTGTAATCTTAGGAAATAATCAGAGGCGCACTCAGTTAAATTATTGGGGAGGGGGGGTTAGATTTTTACTATGACATTTTGTACAATGTAAAATGAGAAATAAAATATTTATTAAACATTTTAGGTTAAATTGCTACTAAATCACTAATAGTTCGGGAGGGGGGGTTATAACCCCTAAACACTCCCCCCCTTGAGTGCGTCATTGGAAATAATTACTGTAACTTCTTCATTAATATGTGAATTTACTTGGTAATTATTTGGTGTGAATTCACAGTGACATTCAAACACATTATATAAAGAAACATAATTTTATTCCTGATTCACATAGCCCCACTAACTTCTTAATGAAACTGAAAACCTTCTTTTTTAATTTTTCTTGAATCTTAAGGAATTCCATAGTTGTAGGTTGTGGATAAATCCTTGAGGTATTTTATATTCAAATTAAGTTAGGAAATTCAAAATCAAGAAATTTTCGTATCCATTATCATTTAGATATACAAAATAAACTGTCATAGCTGGTTTCTAACTTAAAAAATATTGATAGCATTAGTGAATTTCATACAATTGAATAATACTCACCTACTTTAACAATTGTTGGAGTGCGAGGTAGTTCTCCTCTTTCTATGGCAACTATATCCTGGAAGAAAAAATAAACTTCATAATTTAACTGCAAATATAATATTAAAAGAATAAGTAGGTACTTAACTTCGATTTCTGGTCGACTCACACCACAAAAATGCTTGGAATACAAATAAATATTACTTAGGTTATGGAGAAAAACAATATTACTGCGTTTTAATCTCGCACACTTAATCTTCAACTAATTTGCCTAACTTTGCCGTACTCGTCATATCAAAATACCCCTACGAACAAGCGAAAATACCCGCATTTACCCACACACCACTAGATGATAATTTTATTAACATATGTCTTACCAATAACTGTATTTTAACTTGACTAATGATGTTTTGGTTCTCTCTCTTTTTATTTCCGTGATCTAGAAAGAGAGAGAACCAAAGAATAGCCAGCTATGTATAACCCGTTTATTTCATGAAGCCAATTACCGATCGTTCATAATTCTTGTTCTTGACTTATGGTGCATAAGAGCCAAAGTAAAAATCCCCGATTTTACCCAATTTATTATTTCACCCTCAAGATGGTCTGAAATTCCCGCATTTCGGTTAAATTACCCGCAATCGGCAACACTGTTTGAGACACCGTGTTCGAAAAATTGAAATCCAATATTGCAGAGTCCAGGTAGAGGGGTATTCACATAATTAAACTTTTGTATTTTCATTCACAGAATGAAGTCTGTAAACCATTATTTTTTCACATACATTATTCTGCTAATAATTTTACAATGTACTCTTAAGACTTATATTATGTAAAATGAAGGTCACATAGTATATTTTGTGAAAATTACCATATACTTGTCACGTTTTTTCATAACCATTTTTTAGAGTGTAGAAGAGAAGCCCATTTACCTATTACTGTGTTTTGTAGATTCGAGAAATAAAAAAAATATTTTTTAAATGCTTCACACAAAATGTATCCGCTAACAAGTTCTAAATAAACCCAGTTGAGAATGTTCTTCTAGCATTGCCTTGGACTGAACAAATTGTAATGAAAGTATTAATAAAATTTTAGATTAACAGTCCTTCTAATCAACACAGCCACAGTCTACACACTTTTACCAAAATCGTCATTCACTGTGTGTCTACTTTAAATTCAATGACATATTAAACTTCAAAATTTTCTAATTTTGGACACCATTTTGAAGGTGTTCCCGAAGAGGTACGGAGGGGCACATCAAACCCTAAGCTTACTTTTTGAATTTTAAAATTCATAAACACAATAAACACATACAGAACGAATTCAGGTACCGAACAAAATTCTAAGAAAATGAACTTAAGAAATCAAAACAAACAACGAAAAAGTAGAAAACGAGCATCCTAATATGCCTCTATTAATTATACCATTATACCACCTTCTTGGATTTGGCACCGTTAACCACAACTAGATGACATAGAGTGTGTGTGTGTATTGTGTTTTGTTGTTTTTCAAACTCAATTTTTAAAATACACTCAGGAACTCCGAAAACCATAAATTGGTTTCAAGAATAAATATTTAGATTTTTAAAGTTTCTAAATGAAAGTAGAAAAATATTACCGTTCTACAAATATACCAACAATTTGATTCACAAATTTGAAATATATAAAGCTTGTGTCTCGAAAATTTAAAAAATATCAATACGAAACCTTTAGCAATATGGAAATAGAAAAACATTACATACGTAAGTAAAAATTAACATAAGATTAGTCCATAGTTTTAACTCGACGAATTAAAAGGTCAACCGCGAATTCTTTCAGTAAGCTTGTTATTAAAACACCGTGTAGATGAAGTCTGTTTTTATTTTTTAGTGAATTACCACAGGCGCACGAAGTATAGACCACCCGAGTGCCCTATGTAATTAAAACTTGATACTGTATTTATTTACCAAGAGAATCGACCATTGACGCACTCCTAGGGAGAGCACATCGTTGTTGATAATCGAAAAAGTTTTTTTTTTACATCAAAATGAAAGTTTTACTTATTAATATTAAATGTATTTAAAAAATGCTGGGACATCGACTTGCGTTCTTTTGACAATTAGACCTTTACTTTAAGCCTCATAAATTCGGGTGATTGAAGATGAAATTTCGATTTAATTCTCGTGTGATTGAAGATGAAATTTCGATTTAATTGTAATTCTTTTAAGGCAAAAAACTATTAATATGACTGTTAGGTCGAGCGATTCTTATTTATGGCGTTTGTAAATGATTTCTATAGACTTAAATAGTAATGTACGCTGGTATGCAGGTGATTATAGTTTATAAAAAATCAAGAGTATGTGAATTATCTATTATTAAAAGATTGAAATACAAATAAGAACAAAAGAGAGTAACAGAAAGCATAGAGTAGATATCTGGGCAGAAATGAAAATGAGAACTAAAGACAGCAAATGAACCAGAAAAGTCATGGAGTGGAGAATTAACAAAAAAAAACGCAGGAATGCCAAGAACAAATAGAAAGACGATTACGTGACCCTTACTTACATTTTAACGTTATAGATTATCCATTTTCAATTGCAGAACAAAATGACGCCGCTTTATACCAGCTACCGATGTCGACAAAGCCACTTGTCCGGCACTTCTACAGGCCGATCAAACCAACTTGTCGGCACAACGGGGAATTTTGTTTTTACAATTGAAAATGGAAAAACTATATCCCAATTATTATGTCTTTGTTCATTTTTAACCTACCAATGTTTTGTATTTTTATTTCATTGTAAAATTCAGTTGACATATGTCATTTGTCATCAGCCATCTTATGTTCTTGCTAACTCGTCGCTTTGTGTGATGGTTTTTAACAAGTTACTTTTCTTCAGTAGACATATACTAGACCTGATAATGGTTGCTTGACCCGAAACTAATTGTCAATTAGTGTTAATAAAATTGTGTGGGAATGATTTAGACTTGTCTCTATTAATATTGAAAACCCCACATTTGTGATAAGGATGATACTTTCCATTTAGTTGGGATTATTAACTCAGTTATATGAAAGAATATAGAAAAAAATGAAGAATGTTACTATACTCTTAGGTTGCTCCATTGTCAAAATATGCTAGATAATGGTCTTTCATGGAAGAAGAAGTATTTGATACGCCACTGACGAATCCTCTTGGTCGTATATAATCAGTATGTAAATCGTGGCCACGAAACGGCCATATTTATTAATCCGATATTGACGTTATATTTAAATTATATACCACTCTAGTATTGCACTCGGCGTTGGGTTATTATTAAACTGAGGCTAATTATTGAGGATCTAGATGGTTATGGATGCCTCTTTCAGTATTTAAACAAATGCAGATGAAACTTTAATTACTTTTCATTATGTTATTCGGATTAAGATCTCATTGAAATTGAAAAAAAATGATTTTTTCTACAACTGCTATGAAAAGTAGCGAATTTATCATAGCTTACTTAATTTGAAAACCATGTATTGCTCATACCGTGCGGGAATATTTTTCCTCGCGACAAAAACTTAGTAGGCTGCTGTTCAGCTTTAAATAGTTGCCACTATTGTCAGATTATAGAAGTTTTTTAAATTCTTCAGGTAGTTTTCATTCGTGATTTGATAAAAATCGCAATTTCCATTAAATATTATTTTAATAAGACATACCTATTTATAATAAATAATATGGGTACTGACAGTAGTGACGATTTTGATAATACTCCGCCAAAGATAAGAGCCGCAAAAGTAACGTTAGATTTGTTGCCGCTAATTTCAAGAAAAAAGGATGAATTGGCATACGAAAAATTTATGGAATGGAGAAGAAATACAAATATAAAATTAAAAAAAATTATTTAACTGTTAAAAGGTAGGATACTTTCATGTTATTTTTAGTTTTGCTAACCATAAAAATAAATATTGTTAGATTACTTGTATTCTTTAAATTTGAGCAGTTGTAGAAAAAGTATAGTGTGCAACACGTGGGGAAAGTGCTTTTCCCACTCGTGTGTTTGCGGCACTCGCCCTTCAGGCTCGTGCCACAAACTTTCACACTCGTGAGAAAAGTTTAACTTTCCCCACTTGTTGTACAATATACTATTTTGTACAACTGTCAAAAAAACTTGACATTTCTGCATCTCTATTGATGCGTAAATATTTCATTTTTTTCACAGTTAAAAGAATTCACAAAATAAACATGAAATATTACTTTATGAAGGATTTATTTTTAACAGAGTCAATTATTAACTGATTATTCATCATAAAACAATTTCAATTATTGGAATAATAATTGATAGTAAAGTTTAAACAATTACTTCCAATATAAATTCCCGAATATGTTCCATGTTGCTGCTGATCAGAAACGTTAGATATTTCTTTAAGAGTTGATTCCACAATTTTATCAGATATTTTAATTTGTAACGTTAATTTTGTTATTCAAACTATCTTCTATATATGCTTCTCCTACGGTGGTAGATTTCCAGCACATTTTCAGAAACCTTTTTTACATGTTTCTTGTCGTACCATTCACGAAATTGGTCACATGTTTTCTCATATACTAACTTGAATTTGCTTTCTCAGATATATCTGATGGGCTATCACTACCACTATCATAATCAACATCCATCTTCTTGAAAATAACTTGAAATTGAAGCAACTACGAGCAAACACAGTCAAACAGTCAAACACGCGGCGTGCCAACAAACCGTTTCTATAGTAACGACACAGAAAGACCACTGGATGCTGTGAAATTGTGCGATAACTTATCGGGATAAAAAAACACGTCAAGATGTATTGGAAGTATTTATTTTTAATATATTATATGACAAAAAATGTTGTTTGTATTTCGTGTATAAAATTCGTGTTTTCGTGGCACATTCGAGAGAAAAATTAACACTCTCATGTGCCATTAAAAAACACTCATTTTACGCACTTAATACAAAAATAACTATTTTCTACAATCGTGCAAAAAGTTGCTACTTTTTACACTTTCAACTGTGCCAAAAGTTTTTTTATTTTTAGCTCAGGCAGGCAAAATCTCAAGTATTTCAACTATTTTTCAGAAATTTTTAATGCTAGGAATTTTTTCATAACTTTGAGTTACGTGAAAATCGCAACGGGCTACGGGAGTTAATTTCTCCGTTTAGTTTTTAATTTTTTTGTAATGATAATTTTTTTCTTAATTTTAGCATTTCCGTAAATTTAAAATTTTAAAATATTTTATATCCAGACGCTTCTGTGGTTTTCGATTGGTTGTACAGTTAAAGTTAAAATATAAGCGAAATTTTATTATTCTATTTATTCCAACCTCTATTTTATAACCTTTTTGAACTATTAAAATTGAAAACTTATTGTATATTAAAAAACTGTCAAACTAATAAAAGTATGACATGTCATTTTCTCCAAATTTTTGTCATTTAAATCTATGTTGAGCAATACCAAAAGACTGAAACGAAAATTCAAGTTGGTGTATATGCGGGAACGACTTGCCTGAATGGATATTTTTGGAAAATCAAATGTAAAGAAAAAACCTGCTTAATTAACACATGGCGACCCTTTTGAGTCCTCGAAATTCTGAAATAAATGCTCTGGAAAAAAGGGAATACTTAATTGGAAAGAAGATCGGTCAAGGTTCATACAGATGTCTGGTCTTTGGGTATAATTCTATTTATAATGTTAATGATGTTTTATGATGCCTTTCATGCGAATCAAGTGCTTATATTATATCATTCATTGTATTTATTGAATATTGAATTGTTAAAAAATTCGGTTTTTTTTATTAGTGATCTAGTTAAGAGCCTTAAATCTAACAGCATATTTCAATCCCCCGCTGTTTCAGGAAGAAAACGATAAACGGCTGAACGACTTGCCGAAAATAAACAAAAAACATATACGAGGCACTCTCTGGAGTAGTCCATTTGTAAATAATATACCACATAGATTCTACTTGCAAATCTTAGTTTTATTTTAAATTCAAGTATATATAATGTAATGCTAATGAAATTTTTCTAAATACTTTTAATAATCTTTATATTCCGACGTGTTATAATGACATTATTATGGATTTCATTTTCAGTGTCAAAATGACATACTTTATAGGACTGAGTACTATAATGAAAAATAGACGCAAAAATGAAAAAATTTATTTAAAACAAAATGGAACAAAATTTAATGATTAAAATTAAAAGTAACATTATTACAATTCGTTAAATTGATGTTGGACATAGAAGTTGAAATTGTTGCATTGTTGTGATTTTTAATTTCTATGGTTTCTGTTTCTTTTGAGGGAACGACAGTCGATGAAACACTCGATGATGATTTCTTCCCGAGAATGGCTCCTGAAATTCTTTTCTTGTTTTCGCAAGAGTTCACTATATATCCTTTAATAGTGTAAAGATCGACTCCTGAATCAGCCAGCATTGAAGCTGAAGACCTCCGGAAACAGTGACCTGTGTATTCGGCGGAATGGGGTAACTTTAAAAAAGCAGCGATCGTTTTGCACATATTTCCGAAAGTATGGATACCCACTGGTTGCTTTGTACATTTGTTGTTTCTAAATGATAGAAAAAACGAGAAACTTCGGCATCGGGGGGTCTCATTGCTACATAGGTCCGAACAAGCTGCACCATATTTATTCCTTCGACATCACCAGGCGTTACGTAAAATTCTCGGGGAACGTTGGTTTTTGTAAGTATGAAAATTCGAAAAACAACCCCCTCATCGTGTACATCTTCTATCCTTAAGTTTTTTAACTCAACTCTTCGACATGCTCCACTTATACCTATTATCAATGACACTTTTAATAGCAAGTAAATTTCGTTGTCTGCCTCTTGTAAAAACTTTGCAATATTTTCTTTAGCCAAAATCCTGGATTTTTTGGGTGTGTAAGAATCAGATTTTCGTTTTAAAAAAGCTATCAATTGATTGAACTTACTTATGTCGACGTTTTTCTTAGTGTACTCCTTAACATAATAACGTAATAACTCCATAAACTCGAAAACTTTTTCTTCATTGATTCTTCCTTGAAATATGCCAAAAGTACCTTTTCGTGTACGATATTGACAACCTTTTTCTGGGAACACCAAGTTTTGTAATTGGCATAAGTTTTTTCATATATGCCTTTAGACTTTTCGGGCAACAAACCAACAACTGCTTTATTGACCAATTCTTCGATTTCTGATGGCAAATTATCCATATTATATTATATAAACGTTAAAATTAAAAATTCAATTTCGACAATGAAAATACAAATAAATGTTTCCATAGTTACCTGGTTTTATTAAAATCAAGCTGTCAGTTTACTGACGAAAACTTAAAATTCATCAAAAAAAACACAAAAACCGTCGGAATATAAAATATTGTATGAAATTCGGATCATAAAGAATCATTATGGTACAAGCCGTGTTAATAATACTCACGGCTAGAACATAATGATCGTTATTATGATCCTTATAACATAAATATCTATTATTTAACTTTTTTAACATGTGACATTTTAAATATCATTAACATAAACATCAAAAAACCAACATGTCATCACTAACGGTGTCCTTTTAACATAGTTTTTTTTTAATAATTCGTTTTAAAATACACTTCCCATAATTTTGCCCCATTTTTTACACCACAACAAAAAATATAAATTTTATAAAATTTTTAGATTGCCTAAACGATCAACAAGAATATTAGCAAATATAAGGTAATACAAGAACATTGTAAATAATTATTTAAAAAACACTTAATTTATTCAGGAAGAGATATCATTCCAAAAGTAATTAGTAATAATTTAATAAAATCTTCAGTTAAATTAAAAGCTTTATAATTAATCAAATTAATGTGTAAACTATGTTGTTTGTCACTTAACGTCGATTATTAAAGTAAATAGTAAAGTTAGATGTGCAAAACCCTATATTTTTTTAATTATTAGGGAGAGCTTCTAACTGAAGAAAAATATACGGGGTGTCCCATTTGAAAAAATTAAGTTATTGCCATTTGAAAACTAGACTATTGGCACGCCATCGGCAAACACCCTGTTCAACAGGTGAAGATGTTGTGTGATTATTGTGATAGGTGCATGTTTCATTTACATCATAGTAGCTTTTTTGAGAAATTTTTTAAAAAATGTGGATTTTGTGCTAATATTTCTGAAGTGCTGTTTTTTCATTAAATCTGCTTAAAATAAGAATAACTTGTCAACGCCGCGTCGGATTTACAAATACAAAAAACTACCGTAAATCTAATATTAAGTAGAATCAGAAGACATAATTTAAAAAAACCAAATTAATTTTCATTCCACAAAAATTAGCCACCCTGTATACATCAAAATATTTTAAAATTGTAGTCCGAGTGACACTGTCTACCCCTACAAAAAATCTTGTTGATATCTCTTTTAGTTTCGGTGCTAGAGATCGAGTGGAAATAATTGGCGCACCCTGTATATCTGTAAATACTTCAAAAATATTTTTGCTACATCTTTGGACTGCCATGGACTTCCCTGTATTTTGAGTCTGCCCCTTTCATGGAATCTAAATGTTCATTTTTTTCTCAGAAGTACAGCTCAGTGGGATATTATGACCCAATAAAACTAAAGTGCGTAATCCATAGAATAAGCATACATAATAACCCGATATACAATTTATAAATAAAGATCAGTGATTAGTAAGAAAAAAGCAGAAATGGCAAAGTTTTACCGTATAAGTATCAATGTCCTCGACGTGAAATGCTACAGCCAATGTAATGAATTAGGTAAGGCTTGACAGTTATAGTGGTTGCTTTCTTAGAATAAAACAGTCTTATCGTATTTATGCGTTATTTTATTGTTATAGAATTTACATTTCTTTGCATACCGATCGAATTGCTACATAGGAAATAAAACTAGTAAAAAAATGTAATATTGTTCTTTATATAATTTATAATTACATAAAAACGAATAAGTAAATGCTCTGGCGTAAAATAAACTTAACACAATGGGAGTATAATTACTTATTAAATTGACACCAACTTTATTTGATTTACCAAGAAATTTTACAGCTTCTAAGATATACGTGTCGGAAGTAACAAATAATGCTAGACCCTATGCGGATTTTTTAAGCTATTATTTAAGCATTCTTTTGAAGCCGTTACATCTCAGATTTAATAGTATATTACGTAACAAGAGTGGTAAGTAACCCATTACGCACGAAGTGAAAAAGTTTTTTTAAATTTTACGAGTGTGTAATGGGCTTACAACTCGAGTAACGTATTATACTTTTTCTACGCCCACTCATTTTCTTCTATTAAATAAAGGACATCGTAATTAATGTGGTGATGAGTAAACCAGTAAGGAATTTTAATTTATTAGATTCGACATCCTAAGACCGGTTTCTGTCTTTCGACTTCATCAGTTAGGCTTTTCGAATCCAATAAATAAAATTCCAAACTCGTACAAGTCAATAGCTATATCCGCTATAAGATAACATTTTTAGATGTGCTACCATCTATGGTAAAAAGAGAGTATTGACATTAAATTTTGACTGAATCTAGTCAAGATGTCACTCTCTTAAAAAAGAAGAGAGTGACATCTTGACTAGATTCAGTCAAAATTTAATGTCAATACTCTCTTCTTACCATAGTTGGTAGCACATCTAATAATGTGGTGATAATTACACAATATTTTAATTCGTTACCTTTGACAACAAATGATTATCGTCTGGGGCATCTTTCAGAAACTTATTAATTTGATCTGGAGAAAGGATTTTCGCTTTTTTACTTCTAAATCCATCCGATTTCCGCTTCAGTAGGGTCATTAGTTTTGGATAATCTGCTATGTTAATGTTATTATTATTGTTTAGTGTAGTTCTCAGCATCGAAAAAATGGCCCATAGAAAAGATGGCTTCAAAATTTTTGATGTTTCCTCAAAATACACAAGCAAAACATTCTCCGAAAAGGACTTAACGTTATTCTTGTGTCGCCAATCTATAAATGTTCGATAGATAATTTCGTACCTTTCTTTAGATTTTAGCGGTAACAAATTATGTGTGGCAGCTTGAGCTTTTTCTAAAATCTCCGGTGGAGTGCTCATAATTTCATCACTCTCATATTCGTAGGTAAAGTTAAGAAAATCTTGGGATACAATATTTTGTGACAATATAAAAAATAACATGACGTTTATTTCTATAGAAACGCGGGTTATTTTTTGAAAAATGGTATAATGTGTTGCCGACATTTAGGGACATCACAATTTATGTAAATAGTCCAAATAAAGTGGTACGTAGATAAAAATTTGATTGCAATTTGATTATAATAAGAAATTTAAGTTTTCTTATCAAAAAGCACGTATATATTAGGAGATCTCATTACGTTCATGTTATTGTTAAATGTCATTTACAAGGAATGTTGACAGTGCGATTTTTAATGTTTACTGACGTGGGCGTAGAAAAAAATTTTTAAATATTGATTTTTCCAAAATTTGGGCGTAATAGTATATCACGTAACAAGTGTTATAAGTAGCATATTACGCACAAATGAAAAAATTACGCACGAAGCCGCGCAGCCATTATAATTTAATAACTGACATTTATGTCTACCTTTTATGTAGTGTGTATTGCCTAAATTGAATAAATTAGTATTATTATTATTATTAATATTTTGAAGAAAACTGTAGATAAATTAACGTATCTGATTATTGTAATGTCTTAATAAATATCCTAAGGCAATAATCATTCGGAAATTAACGGTTTTAAGCATATATCGACTTTTTGTATAAAAATCGCACGGCGTGCTTTTTGTATTATCATAACACACGCGTATGTTATCCGTCGCTTACTGTTGTTTTTGACAATACAATGTTTGACAGTTTAAGGCGTAGATAAACAAACATACAGAATAAATATATTTGAAAATTTGCTCTTTAAATGAGTTAATTTTGAATTTTGACGAAACTTAAATTTTGGAAAATATATCCAGTTACATGTTATCAGGATTGGTAGCAACTTTTCCCCCTATTTTTCAAATGACTGGAGGAAATACGTTTAATTTTAGACTTCTAAACCCTTAAGTTTAGAAAAGTCTTATGGAACGCTTCTGTCTGTCCGTCTGTACGCATTTATAACTCAGCTTCCAGAACCGATAGAGACTAACGGACAATGGATATGAACTCAGGATACCTTGAATGTGTGCACGCCTAAATTTCAGCTTTCTACGACTTCCGGTTTCAAAACTGGTTTTAAAAACTTTAACCGGAAGTGATATTTCCGGTTTTGTAAAAATGGATTCTTATTTAATAAATAATTTTTTGTTTGGTTTAGAAGTCTATTGTTCCCACTCTCTAGCGGGTGCTTAATACTTTTTTTTTAATCTGTTCATTTTTAGTTAAAAATCCACATTTGAGAATTGTTTAAAATGCTCACCGTTAACTTGCAATTAAAGGATCGTACTTTTATGCCATGATGATTTTAGAAAGCAAACTCATTTTCTAAAATATGCGAACCCAGCAACGCTCAAAGCGACATTATGCGGCGCTGACTGTAAGTTAATAGTTGTGTTTGTTTACCTAAACTTCCGTTAGAGCGGCGCTCGTGTCAAGCAAAATCGAAATATATACATATAGGTAACGATTTTTGCATATATTAAATTGATTTATTAAATCCTATTTTTATTGCTAAAAATTGAACAAACCTAATTTAAACGTTAAGGAAGCCGAAGCCCAAACCAACTCCGCGAAATTTTTACAATATATTAGTATTTACTAAAGTGACATTGACAGAACCCAAAAAAGCACTAAAAATGAAAATATTTCATATCGAGTAGAGGGTGGCCAACTAAGAATGCGAGGTATTGTATCTGGGAAACGGCCAAGAGAAAACCTGGAAAATATTTTCAAGTTTCTGAAATGGCCGCTAGGGGGCGTAACTGCAATCTTGAATCTAAAAAAAATGATGTTTCTGTGAATTCCGCTATATTAACCTAACAAAAAAAACACCTGATCTTTAAAGTCGAGGATAATCATCTGAACCTTTTTCCCTAAAAACAAAATGGTGGGAGGTATTCAAAGGTTTCATTAAAAACACCCAGTATATTCGAACAAACTTGGGCTAGTTGGAATGAGCTATTCTTGGGCTACAAATGTTATAATATTTGAAGTTTTGTTCAAAAAAATAAAAATTGAAGGATTTTCGGTAGAAAATTTTCTTTGGCATAAATTTTAGGTTAGGAATAAGATATCGAGATACGATTTTCGCGAGCTTTTTTGAGAAAATGAACCATTTTTTCAAATATTATAACATTTGTATTGTATATTATCAAATACTATTAAACGAGCAAGGTTTGTATGTATGTGTGTGTGTGTGTGTGTGTGTGTGTGTGTGTGTGTGTGTGTGTGTCCAGAGGATCTCGAAATCCACTCGTCAGAATTCAATGAAATTTTCAGGATAGACTAATTCCTATCGAAATCGGCAAAAAATGTAGGTCTCATGTCTGTGAAAATTCGATCTTCCGAGATATTTACAAGAAAAGTTAAGCTTTTAGTTTTATTTCCTAGCAACGGCACATAATAATAACTTGTTTCTATAGTAATATATAATATAAAGGAGAGATGAGTACAGTAAAAGTGGGGATATAACGTCACATTCCATAGGCGTACTTTGCAAAATAAGTTTCTATAATATAAATAAGGTCACAGCATATAAAATATATATACGCACTACGTTGATTAAATTTTGAAGTTATATTATTTACAAAAAATAAAAATAAACCTTATGCATCTGACACGAAAAAAAGTTAGTTCAAGAACTATCTTTAAAAGTCACTGTCTTCACTAAAACTACTGCTATCACTATAATTGTCTTTTCTGAGGTTTATTATTATAGGTTCTATTAAATTATCCATTGATATATCCTCTTTCCTAAATGAATTTTCCACATTTTTAACATGATCAATGCATTTTCCCCAATGTTCTCTATTTACATCTGAAACTGCCTTCAAAAACAAATTTCGCACATCAGGAAATTTAAATGTTTTATTGTTTTGAGAAACCTTTTAATAATTGTGACCAGATCAGTTCAATGGGATTTAACTCTGCTTGGTACGGAGGCAATCTGAGAATTTCAATTCCTTTTTCTCTGGCCATCTCATCTATAATATATTTTTTGAATTTGTTTTTATGTTGCCTTGCTATTACTAATAATTCTGCCTTCAAGGATTTAGGACTGATAATATTTTTAGAATGAAGCCATTTTGAAATATATATTAATACAAAATTCTGAATCAATTAAAATACATACGATACGGCTATGAATAAATAAAGTCTGACTTATCTGTCAAAAGACCAGGTTTATTGCAGTAAAAACCATGGAAACAGATTAAATCTAGACAAAAACTATATTAGGCCGATCAGATGTATTAAAATTTAAATTTTAACTACAAATAAGCATTGAGGGATGAGGTAATAATAAAATTTCTACCTCTTGAACCTGTACTACGTTCTGCAAATTAAATACTGCACTCCTTTCTTCTGTATAGTATGGTAGTAGAAAGGTTTGACTTTATTTAATTTCTGGCGTTTCAATCTGAAAGAATTCAATTTTAAATTTACCGCTTTATATAAAAAAGGAAATGACAGCCATCTCATAAATTCAAAGTTGAAAATACAACGTTGCCAATTCAATTACAGAAATCATGGGTTTAGGTAAATATTTATAGGAACATTGAGTAACACTGTTAAAATGGACACTTGTCAAAATGTGACACCTGTAATGTCAGAATGTAACAAATGTCAAAATGTCACGCGTATCGTACTTTTCTTTATTTATTACAAAGATCTAACCCAACCTAAAGCTAATCTTTTTTTTTTAGCGGGCGGAAATGCTTTATGCACATCGGGTAAAGGTTCTCCCCTTCCCCGATAGTGTGAGACTATCCCTTACGGCTACTATTTTATTATGCGGATAGTTTTAATATTTAAGTTTTCATTATCATAGAGAGAGAGAGAGAGAGAGAGAGAGAGAGAGAGAGAGAGAGAGAGAGAGAGAGAGAGAGAGAGAGAGAGAGAGAGAGAGAGAGAGAGAGAGAGAGAGAGAGAGAGAGAGAGAGAGAGAGAGAGAGAGAGAGAGAGAGAGAGAGAGAGAGAGAGAGAGAAAGAATAAATGCTTGTACACGTGTACTATTAACATAGATTTCAATTTTTTATTTTACAAGAAACATTAAAGAGACATTTAAAATTCTCTATTTTCATAGTACATTTTAAGCTTGATTGTGACTTTGTATTTTCCAAGAACAAATTGTAATGCAATGTACGAATGAACTATTTTTGTAACTGAAAAACTTTGAAAAAATATGATATCAATATCTGCCACACGTCGAGAGTCTGATCACAGGTTATTGTGGAGGTTTTTACCCAAGTATGAATATCAGACCTATAATTTTCCTTCACTGCAGATCAATAAATAAAAAAATTGAACAACAATTGAACATAGAGTTTTTCTTATATAGTGATAAATAGAGTGAGCTGATCGATCTTCTGTTGACGGGATCTGTGCCCTACACGCTGCTGTTGTCCGTTCCGGAAACGGGGCCTGTCCGCCGTGACTATTCGCGAAGATCAAGCGTCAGTAGATGTTGCCCTAAAAGGGTGAAATCCCCAGAAACTAGGCAACTTTTAATGCATTTAACTAACCTCTGTGACAAGCAGTTGATAAACGTCAACAACAGCTGCAGCCAATTGAAAATTAACACTGACAGCTTTTTTAATTTTCCCGCCTACTTTCAAGCCAATCGCCAATCAACTTTTTATTTATCTCTCTATCAGTAGTTCAAGTAGATGTCGCCCACTCCGTGATTTTCGCGAATTAATTAATAATTTGTCATGTTATAAATATACTTAAATTATATACACATTGGGCTGCTTAAAAATGTAGATTTGAATATTAAGAGCGAAGCTCGGTGACCAGATATTTGTATAATATATAAAGGGGAAGGATTTTTTAAAAATTTTATTCGCCTAAAATTTCCCACAAAAGACGTTTGCCCTATAAACTAGCGAAATACTCCTGTATTAAATCTAACAATGATTTAAAGCTAGAAACTATAATTTTCTTAAGAAGTGTCTAATAAATTTTCTAGCTCCATTTTTACATTGACAATTAAGTAGAAGACATCGCATTCCCCTTTATGTAAATAAAAGATTTACGATACAACTTATTTTGACGATCGAACTGAGAAAGAAAAAGCACTTAAACTTTTCTACGAAGAACTTTTCCGCCTATACTTTAAGAGCGGCATCAGAAAAATCCAGGGGCTTGCTTGAACTTTTTACTAGTAGTATAAAACCAACAATATTCACTAAATCAAAATCTTGGGGACTGGTACCATAATGTAGCTTAATAGTCGACAATCTTTAAATAAACGATCTTGAATGCATTTTCTAGTTACGCCCAGGACTCATTATGGTGTTGGACCATTTAACTCCTTGATAAAAGCAATATTTGAACAGCAAGTATATTTGTAGAATAACTTACATCTGGACAACAATGAATAAATGATTTTTCTAAATCTGGTAGATTTTTACTTTTAGTTTTTCGTAACCAAATTCTCACAAACCAATGAATATTCTTCCAGGTAAAAATCAACAACTTACACCCCAGACCTAGGAAATGTATGTGAATCTGCTGTGAGTGTAAATTAATTAGGAATTTTCTTATTATAAGTGTAAACTGCCAATGGGTCATATGCATAAAGTTGAGTGGCTACTTTTTACTCAAATTTTTAAAGTAGCTACTCCATTTGATTTGCATAAAAATGTAGGTTTAAGCTCCAACTTGTGAGTATTTACTCTTTCCGTGAGGTTTTTTTTTTAGTTTATTATTTATTTTCTTTTGGTATATATTACATTTTTCTAGGACATTTCATTTTCCTAATTCCCTGCTATAGGAGTTTTCCTCCTTTTCAGGGTGAGGCCCTGATTACAATATTAGTAACCTAGCTAGCTAAATTTTTCCTAAGGTTTCTGTGCGCGCTGCTGTTTCCCAGTTTTTTATCTAAGAATCGCCAATTTTGCTATTTCCACCCTTATGTTTGGGAAAAACGGTGCCCAATCTAAGGGGGGAAATATGATTTAGGAAAACCACGTAAACCTAAATCACGATTCTGTACAGGTGGTTCTTATGTTTTATTTATTATATTATTATATATTATTATGGTATTGTATGTTGAGGGGGTTGGGGTTTGTGGGGGGTTTACCTTATGGTGAGGGGGGCGGAGTCCATTAGATCCTGGTATTCAGGGGGGAGGGGGAGGTCTTGGGCGTCAGCCAGAAGTCTGAGGTTGGGCTGTGGGAGTTTCGCTTTGGGTTTCCTGAAGAGGGGGAGACGACGAGGTCGCCATGGGGTGAGGAGGGTGTTTTGGGCGTGGGTCTTTGAGCCATTAAGGTTGCGAGAGACGTATTTTTTCCGTAGGAGTTGGAAACGAGAGAGAATTGGGGCGCTGGAGACGTTGTTGTAAACTTCTCTAGAAGGAAACAGATATGGGAGATATTGATATCGTTGTAGGATACGTCTCTCGAATGAGGAGATTTTTCGGACTAGATGGGGGGGTTTTTTATATGCATAAATGTGAGCGTCCACTCCGTTCACTGAGTACCTACTTTTAAAAATGCGAGGCTCCTTAGTAGCTGACTCAGCTTTATCAGAAGTAGATGTCTGTACGCGATGGCTGAATTTATACCAGTTTATCAGCGTACCAAGGTGTTTAAGGTTCGTAGGGAATCAAGAGAAGTAGATTATTAGACCATTTTCTTGGAGATACTGAAGAATATAATGGTGTAGCCTTGAGTAATGAAGAAAGAGTGATGGGTTTTTTACGTTATATTGGTGATCCAGGATTATAAATTGGCATAGCAGAAGATATTGGTGTCCATCAGTCGACGGTATCCCGAACCATTACCAACGTCATAACACGTATTGTGCAGAAATCAAATGTATGGATCAAATTTCCATCCTCACATGAAGATCTACAGAAAAGTTCAATTTTTCTTCATCTATTAGTGCTATAGACTGTACTCGTGTTCCTATACTTAAACCGCCTAATCACGGAGACGAATATGTAGAAAAAATTTTGCTAGTATAAATGTGCAGGCAACGTACAATTCAAATGAAGAGTTCACAAGTGTGGATGCTTTTTGGCCAGGATCTGTACACGATGCGTCGTGACGCTAGAATATGGAAAATTCGAATGTATACAACGTCATACAGTGGAACCAGGCTAGTGCTGTTTTATTGGGAGACTCTGGGTATGGTATAGCTCCGTGGCTCATAACTCCATTTCGCGATGCAGATATCCCAGAACAAAGGTCATACAATAGACTGTTTACAGGAGAGAGAGAGAGAGAGAGAGTTATAATAGAGAGAGTTATAATAGAGAGATGCTTCGGGCAACTAAAACAGCGTTTTCCCATACCTCTACGCGTCGAAATAGGAAAAGTGGCTTCTCTTGTCATGAGTTGCTTTATTTTGCAGAACGTGGCTAAGCACCTCAATGATGAAGACTTCCATGATGATGTACCAGAACATGGCCAATCATAGAGTGCCCATAGAGTACCATCTCCGTTTTTCGTTATGTATTTTATGCATACCAAAACGGAGTACGCGCTCACTAAGAGGAGTAGTTACTCACTACAATATGGAGTGGCTACTTCTGAGACTTTATGCATATGAGCCAAACTCTTCCGAACAAAACAAATAAAGTTGAAATACTTCTAGAATGTAAAAAGCCTGTTATATTATGTCTATCAGAAACATGGTGTAACAGAGACAATATTAACCTAGTAAGATTTACTAGTGATGGAGGTCAGGAGTCGTAGTGACACGCAAATTTTCCGGACAGGGTCAATTTAGTCTCACCTTTCCATTTTCGAGGTCGCTGAAACCGAATCTGAGGATAAAAAACTTTTTACCTTCGGCAACCCCTTCAAAACGGCCAAAAAACCACCCTCTAGAGGGGTTAAACGCACTTTACAAGGTTTCCCTGTAGAAAAACACACTTTCCCCCCCATTTTCAAGGATGCTGAGCACGGTGGTGGTGTTGCATATTGCTTCCCACCTCCACCAACCCCTACACCAGTCAATACTCTCCCCCGAAAGGGGTTAATTTTTTTTAATGCTGTATGTTTGCCGCTGATATTTAAAAAAAAAACTTGGGAGAGTATTGGAGGGGTTGGGCAATATCCAACACCACCACCGGATTTTGGGCGTTTTGAAGGGGTTGTGGAATGTAAAAAGTTTTTTTACCCTCAGATTCGGTTACAGCGACCTCGAAAACGGGGTGGAGGAGACTAAATTAGCCCTGTCCAGAAAATTCGGGAATATCACCGACTCCTGACCTCCACTGTAGCTATAAGTTAGCCTCATACTTTAACCGTCGCAATAAAACATATGGTGGAGTTTTAAGTCTTCTGAAAGATACTATTCAATTCACAATTTCGGTCTTTTTAAAAGATTTCTCTATCGAAAGTGATTTTGAAATAACTAATTTATCATTTTCTTTACATGAAATAATCCAGTAAATGAAGGAGGAAAAAAAGACCAATCTTTAGATTATTAGTTTCCATTCCTAAGACCGGTTTCTGCCTTTCGGCTTCATCAGTTAGGCTTTTCGAATCCAATAAATAAAATTCCAAACTCGTACAAGTCAATAGCTATATCCGCTAACTTTGTATTAATCTCTGAAAGGGATACGAAAGAAGAGAGTGACTAGAATCAGTCAAATAAAAGCTTTGCAACACACAATTCAAATTGTGTATGCAACCCCAATACACCGGGATTTTTTTGCTTTAAAAATTGTCAATACTCTCTTCTAATCATAGATGGTAGCACATCTAAAATAATCAACTTTTGTTTTTGAAGTTCTGTCAGTAAATATTCGTGGCGGTTCACTATATCAATCTATAATGTTTTCTCACGAGATAAAGTTAAATAATCTATGTTCAAATCTCCACAGATGATGACATTGTTAAAGTTTTTCGTCGATCTATGAATATTTTACGTCCCCTCTAAGTATATATTTAAAATACAATATTTACTTTTAATCCAGTAAATGAAGTGGCCAACCTTAAGATTATTAGTTTCCATTTTCATTTTCTGGTTGAAAGTGGCTTTTGGTACCTCCTTGAAGATGAGACAAAGTTTGCGTGAAAAGCTCGTGCGACGGCCGAGAAAATGGCCGCAAAAGACCAGGAAAATCGGTTTTCCGCGAATTATAATTCGAACACTGGCGTGACTCACATGAACCACAAATAGATAAGCAAGGCAGCCCTGCTTTCTTGCATGAACATGTTCCCTTACATTCTTTCTTACATTGACAAAATATCATCTTTAAGAGTTCCGGAAACGCTGGGTCTTTAATGGTTTGGACCGGCATGAGTATATTACCTTTTGCTCCAATTTGACAAGATTTGATGTTTTTGGTTGGTGATAAAAGTTAATTTTGACGAAAAACCTCAATATTTGTTCAATATTCTTGACTTTTGTCACTTTTCTTTCTATAATTGACAATAATATTTATCAAAATAATGAAAGAGAACAAACACACTTATATCTCCAAGCGTGGCCACATTGACACGAGCGCCGCATAGAGCGCACACGCGACGAAACCAACGAAAGTAATAAATTATAGCGTGTACATTAATACTCGGGTTTTTTTCCACGGATCAAATGATATGACTTTATATACATTGATGGAAAGGTGAGAATTCCCCCTTCACACTAGTGAAGGTGTTAAAATGTTAGAAATAAAGAGCATTGAGAAAAAAGCTACCAAAAAAAAAGTGCGCTTTTTCCTTGAGCACGGGTTTTCCAATTTTCTTGAAAAATTGACAACTTTGTGAAAAAAATTAATTGCACAGCCGAAAAGTAGACGTTCTTAGCTTTCAAATGATGTGTCACACATGATCAATCCGATCATGTATGAAGTTTTAATTGGTGGTTGTTTACAAAATTTACCCGCGCTCCAAAAACAGCAAAAAATTGGAATTCAATAAACAAAGATTTAATCAAAATGCAAAAAAATTAGAGTTTACACATTTCACAGATGACAAAGGACCTTCTGAGGACCCATAATCAAGAAAATTTGGAGCAAATTAGTGCAATACAATAGGTCAAAATTGCCCGGGAGCAGAAAGTTTGACCCGTGTTCCGATATGGCCAAAGGAGTCAAACCGTTACTCAATTCACAGGGTATGATAGCGGCAGATTTCCTCTTTCACATGAACTTTGAATCATGAGAAAATATGCATTTTTAACAAAGTTATTGGATAATTTGTCCGCCCGCTCATGTGTAAATGCTCGGACTGTGCTCTCCGGCATACAACACAGAAGCTCATTATTCGGGGTGCGCTTGGCCCCGTTTCACTCGGAAACGGGCAAATTTTAGAGAAAAATCATAAGGACCATTTTTGTAGAAAACTAACTGACCTTCAATTTTTATCTGAACCGAAAATCTCTAACTACCATATTTTGGGAGATATTCGCGGAAAACCGATTTTCCTGGTCTTTTGAGGCCATTTTCTCGGCTATCGTACGAGCTTTTCACGCAAACTTTGTCTCATCTTCAATGAGGTACCAAAAGCCACTTTCAACCAGAAAATGAAAATGGAAACTAATAATCTTAAGGTTGGCCCCTTCATTTACTGGATTAAAAGTAAATATTGTATTTTAAATATATACTTAGAGGGGACGTAAAACATTCATAGATCGACTCTATATTGCCCTAAATTACTGTACGAAAAACTTTAACAATGTCATCATCTGTGGAGATTTGAACATAGATTAGTTAACTTTATCTCGTGAGAAAACATTATAGATTGATATAGTGAACCGCCACGAATATTTACTGACATAACTTCAAAAACAAAAGTTGATTATTTTAGATGTGCTACCATCTATGATTAGAAGAGAGTATTGATAATTTGTAAAGCAAAAAATTCCCGGTGTATTGGGGTTGCATACACAATTTGCATTGTGTGTTGCAAAGCTTTTATTTGACTGATTCTAGTCAAAATGTCACTCTCTTCTTTCGTATCCCTTTCAGAGATTAATACAAAGTTAGCGGATATAGCTATTGACTTGTACGAGTTTGGAATTTTATTTATTGGATTCGAAAAACCTAACTGATGAAGCCGAAAGGCAGAAACCGGTCTTAGGATGTCGAATCTGATAAATTAAATTCCTTACTCGTTTTCTAAAAGTTGATTACTTTTTAACAAATTTATCTTTTCCTTATAATGAAAGTGTAGTTGAATTCTATCTTGGAGATCATTTAGGGCTCACAGTACAGTTGGGGGTTAAAATAACTTCGCCATATAACTATTGCCAGTACGAACAGAATAACAAAATTATTACTTTCAGAAAATCTCAATTATATTTAAAGTAGGGTTAGCCATATGTGAGTAGTAGGTACTGAGGTTAGGAAGAAAACAAGGACCCTTTATTACTCACAAGTTATTTTTTTTTTGATGATGATGATGACGGTGTTTTAATCGCCGAAACCGGTCGCTCAATAAAAATAACTTGTGAGAAATAAAGGACCTTGTTTTCTTCCTAACCTGAGTCAATTATATTTGTTTAGCTTACAAGTTCTTAAGGAAAAAGGGACTTTTGACTCGATCAATGAATATATTGAAGATAAAAATACTAGTATGGATCTTATATATAAAGAGTTTTTAAACATTGTAACCTATTATGTTGATTTAGCTTGTCCTGTTATTTGGATCGATTCAGAACTTATGCGCATGGGTGACGACCTTTATTTACTGCTGAAAAAACTTTGTTAATCATATTGAAGAATTTTTTCGAAGACTAATCAATAATTGATTAATTATTCTCGGGGCATGATGTACCCCCTATCCCTCCTTTCGATACTCCCGCGGCAGAAGCGGTGAAAACGGGTGGAAAGTATAGGAAAATATGCGCAACAAAAAACTTTGGAGGAAAATGACAAATAGCGGGTCTGAGCCGTTGCTAGGCGACGTCTCAGAAATATGGCTGCATATAAATAAAAGAATCACGACCGTTTCTGCATAGTCCAAATAACAGGCAGGGTTTAGTTTGGAAAATATGAGTTTGGAACGGTGCTGAAAATATGGCTTTTGTCTGTCGTCGATGTTCTTTTGTTTTTTGTATTGTTTTGTCTTGCTTTGTTCCTATTTTCTATGCAGAAAAGAATGAAATACAGAGCAGACAGATGTACCGGTTGTCCCAGTAGGGTTTTTTGGTATTCAGACTATTTGTCAGTTAGGCAAATTTGAATTTTTTTTAACGAAAATATTTATATAAATGTTAAGCTGCAAAATTAAAATATAATTCAAAATTACAATTACAAAGGTTGCTCAGCTGTCAGAGTAAGTTTGACTTTAAAAAATCGTCCATATAACTTTACACCAAAAATATACAGCTTTGAGACCATTCTTGTTCTATTCTCCATAAAAGTATACCTCTTTTGAGATACAGGGTGGTCCTTAAGTAATTGTACATATAAGTATGGTAGATTCCTCACTTTAAAATAATACGATTTGAACCAACTTGCTCTAATAAAATGTTACTAATAAGGTTAAATTTTAACATTTATTTTTTGCAATAACTTTAGCGTTTTTTGATATACAGTGTGTCCCAAAAAGTTTTATACAAATGGACAAAAAGTTTATCTTACATTTCGTAAAAAAAATTATTCTTGATAAAAATATTTGCATGACTTGTTGGTCCATAATCAGGTACAAAAAGTTTAAAACATTGTATGGAATATAGGAAAAAAAAAGTAATGATTTGGACGGAGAGAAAAATACGTACAAACTGTAGTGGAGGACAAAATGTTCATTGGAATTGTAGCAAAAAATTATACAATTGTAGATTATTGATATTCCCAGATAAAAAAAAGACAATAAACACTTCAGAAATTGTTAGATAACACAGTCCCGCAAAAAAAAATTTGTCTGCGCCAAGGACTTCACTACTGTAACTAGGGGTTCTTGGGGTTTGATCAAGGTCATTTCTAAAATAACGTGGATTTAATATTCTTTTACAAAAATAGCGCTAACTTAAAGAGCAAAAAAGTTTATTGCATATTTATGCCACAAATGTGGCCTAACTAGCGCCCTCTACAAATTACATCGAAGTAGGTGCCAGATTCTGATTTCTCGTGCCCAAAAATCACCAGTTCCAAAGTTTTATGTATACATATCCAAAAAAGCCAAAGTTATTGCGAAAAATAAATCTTAAAATTTACCCACCGATATTTATTGGAAGGTCAAATAATTGAAATCATTTGAACAATTTTACCAACTATTGTATTTGTATATTCCTTATTAACAACATTTTATTAGAACAAGTTGGTTCAAGTCGTAATATTTTAAAGTGAGGAATCTATCATACTTCTATGTACAATTACTTAAGGACCACCCTGTATATGTTGAGAAATAGAATACAATAGAAATAATTTATTTCGTTATTACAAATTACAGTTGTATAATCACCGAACAAATTGTTCGGTATCTGAATTCGATCTGTGTGTGTGTCTGTGTTGATTCATTGTCTTTGTGAATTTTAAAATTCTGGCTTCAGATTTTGATAGAGCCTTAAAAAGTAAGCTTAGGGTTTGATGTGCCCCTCCGTTCCACTTTGGGAACTCCTTTAAAATGGGGCCCAAAATATGAAAATTTTGAAGTGTAAAATGATATTGAATTTAAAGTAGACGCATAGTGAGTGACTATTTTGGTAAAAGTGAGTATACTGTGGCTGTGTTTTGATTAGAAAGAGAACTGTCAAACTAAAATTTTATTAATACTGTCATTACAATTTGTTCGGTTTATGGCAATGCTAGAAGAGCATTCTCAACTGGTTTTTAATGTTTTCTTAAAAATATTTCCCGTGCCATTGTTTTTAATATGGCTTGGCAACTTATTGTATAATCTGTGACCCATATAATTTGGTACCCTAATCTATCAACACATTTACTTATTACTCTTATTTGTACGGATTAGATTGTAAACAGCAATAAAAAAAAATATAGTTTGGTGATCGAAAAGCAGTTTGACACCTACTGAAAGGTACCGAATAGTTTTCTTTTTGTAAGTAAGCAAGTATCCTTTATTTATGAACAGGAAAGTGAGGAGTGAAGGGGAGAAGGTAAGGTTATGTGGTGTGAGTCGACTAGAAATCGAAGTTAAGTACCTACTTATTCTTTTAATATTATATTTGCACGTAAATTATGTAGTTTATTTTTTCTTCCAGGATATAATTGCCGTAGAAAGAGGAGAATTACCTCTTACTCTAACAATTGTTGAAGTAAATGAGTATTCAATTGTAGTTCTTCTAGTGTCCACAACAAATGTTGTATCCACAACCCACAATTATGGAATTTCTACTGAGAATGTACCTAAAGATTTAAGAAAAGTGTCGGCCTTTAAAAAGAAGGTTTTCAATTTCATTAAGAAATTAGTGGCTATGTGAATCATGTATTAACATTAGTGTATTGGTATTTTTCATATAATAAGAATAATTTTTTTCAGCTAAATGATTTTGTAAAGTTTTGTTAAACCTAATTTGATTTCAAATAGTTTTGCATAGAAACTTTACAGAGGGCTTCAGATATATTTTGACCTTCCCTATTTTCATCGTTTTTGAAATTTGATAATCAATATTTCTTCTGTATATTTCAGACACCTGTTTCTTCGCATGTCAGAAATCTTCATTTTATTGTAAATCATGAACAAAAATAGTGTTAGAAGTTGAAAACGAATAAAATAAGGAGGATCAATATTAACTTGAAAATGACATTTAAATCGTATTGTTTGGTTAAACTTTGTTTAATTTCAATATGTTGTGTACTTGTGAATATCAAACTTTGTTTCTTTTGTGATATCCATTTTTAATATCGATACTTCTGTTGTACCTATTCAAATGGAAATAATACATTTCAATCAAACCAAAAAGATATTTAGTTTTTTATACTCAACGATAAATATACTTATTCTGAATAAAATTAAATGTTTCTTTATATTATGTGTTTGAATGTAACTTTGAACCAAACAATTACCAAGTAAATTCACAGATTAATGAAGAAATCACAGTAATCATTTCGTAAGATTACACAATAAATCTAGTGAGTTTCCATAGTATTTTTACAGAATTCATAAGGTAATATGATTTGTACATAAATAACTGTATTTTCACATGATTTTACGTTGGCTATAAATGGCCAACGTAATATATTATGTGATTTTACATAATCTTTTTTATCAGCGTATAGCTGTTCTAGTTGGGCTCTTAGGTAAGGAAGTAAAAAGTAAAGAAGTTGTAGAACAATGTTAAATATGATGTACTGTTCCTGTTTTCGCTGTGTGTCGTTTTAATAAATTCTTGTAAAAAACTAAAATAAAGTCCACAACTATTTCTAAAGAATTCATCATATGGTTAAGGTGTTAAAAAAATAATTTGCAAGGACTGTGTTAATGAAAATATTTCATGAAATATTATTTAAAAAAAAAAAGACAAAATTTAAATTTAAAATTGTCACTTGTGCGCTTTTAAGGCATCAACAGAACTCATAACCGTAATAGATTGAAAACATACTGATGAATATGACAGCTATTATGTACGATACGTTCATCGAAATTAAATATTTATGAAAGTAAGTTCATCGATTCCACCACGATAATATCTGGATGGTATTCAACAACTTTTTATAACATACACATCTGAACTTGTCATTATAATGAAGAAAATTATTCAATTATATATACGCCAAGTACGCGCAGTGAATTTCAATTATTTTTTTGCTTATTGGTAAATAATATTAATTATACGAGATCTTTTGGCTATTTATTCTGTCTCTCAGATGTGGTCGCATAATTAGATTGAGGTGCAGGGCCGTTTCTACGGTACGACACTAGGAAATGTGGATTAACAAGTTCAGAAAATTAATCAAAGCAGATACAGAAATAAATGAGTAATTTGATGGAATTGAAAATGTGGGTACTTACAAATCGCATATAGATAGATAGATAGTTTTATTCGTCTATAAAGTTTGTTAAAATTACAATTTATAAAAAACTTATCTGATTTGTCAGTTACTAGTCTAAAATATATAATTAAATTACATATTAAAATACTCATACAAAACACACATACATATACTTACATTATAATACATTAAAATATAGTTATGCATAATTGGAATTAAACTTATTTAGATGATTTTTAATGAGAAAAATATAATTTTACGAAAATTGAAGTAACCTGAGTTTTTTATATCTCTCTGGTCGTAGGTTGAGTCTGAAAATCAAGACAAGTTAAGTCTGGTGATTTCAGAAACTTTAAAATATTTTCCAGGTTTTTCTCTTGGCCGTTTTAGTCATAACCTTTTTTTCCGCAAGCCTCTACGATGGATAGTTTCCCAGATACAGTACCTCGCATTCTTATTTGGCCACCCTGTACAATAATGGTGAAGAGAACAAAAATCGAAAAAAAAAAATTGAAACTGTTCTGTGATAATAATAAACATCACTTTACGGTATGGCAATTCTACATTTTATTCAAGAATTAAATATTTAGGTGGCACTTTTATTGGACAATTGTTCTAAAATGTGTTAATTTTAATAGCTCTTTTCGACAATTTGGACGTATTTTCTTTAAATCGACAACAAAATCCAGACGCATGGTTTTGGTAAATCAGCGTTGCCTTATCCTTCACAAATAGTTCTGCAAGTATTTTGCGCTACGTCTTGACTCAGATCAAGTGATAACAGCGTTTCAATATTTTAAATATAATTTTCTTGTGAAAAGAACTAATTTTGAAAAAAACATGTTTTAGATTTAATTTTTCCATACTCTTTAAGAAAAATTGTTTTCTGAGCATCAGAAGGGCGAAAGTGATAATAAAAAATAAATTATTTAAATGTTCTTCTTTCTAGATTATAAAACCATATATAATAATAATAATTTATTACAGAAACAGATTAATGGACAATCTCACAAGAAAACATAGGACAAAGAAATAGATTTTAAAATTTAAGATCGAAAAATCTGTTGTCAATATATTATTTGTAATGTTTCTGGGACAATTTTAAAAGGATAGCGCATTTGCATATTATGCGAGAATTTATACTTCGTCATAAATTAAGTTTTCATAACAATATTATCATAAGAACAAACCCACAAAAAAAAACCTATGATAGTATCCATACATTCAGTAGTAGTTGATGGTGTTGTGAGGTTTTTCTGGGTTTTCCCACAACTCTAAAGCAACTGCGCGATCAATCATCAGTAAGTCGCCTCAGAGCGCCACGGCAAATAATAATAGCCATCCTTCCCTCGCACAAGCTGCTGAGCTTCTGGGGTTCACTCGTAAGGGAGTTTATTATTATTATTATATTATTATTATTAGTAATATCACAAGAGTATCGAAAATAATCGATTATACTTCCAAGTCACAAGACGTATTTCGTGAAACACCACGAAATCGTAGCTCAAGTGGTGTTTTGAAGAAATACGTCGAGCGAGGAGGAAGTTTAAAATATTATTTTCGTACACTGTAAAAAATAATTAGTGGTTTTACGTTAAATTGTGGTTGTAACATATTTAAAACGTAATTTAATGTAATTTTACTACATCAATTTCTACATAAACTTGCCGAAAAATTACATATATAGCCGAAAATTACAAATGAAAATTACATTAAAATTCTGGATTTTTACAGTAAACCGGAATACTACATTAGTTTATTATGTAAAATCACCACTAAATCTCGGAAAAGTAGGTTTATCGATATTTTTACTTTATTATTTATTTACTTATTTTATTTATTACTTCAATAAATACAATGAATGATAAGCGATAAGTGCTACTGCACTTGTTTCGCATGAAAGGCATCATAAAACATCATCATCAAATCACATCAACATTATAAATAAAAGTATACCCAAAAACCAGACATATGTATGAACCTTGACCGATCTTCTTTCCAATTAAGTATTCCCTTTTTGCCAGAGCATTTACTTCAGAATTTCGAGGACTAAAAAGGGTCGCCATGTCTTAATTGAGCAGGTTTTTTCTTTACCTTTGATTTTCCAAAAATATCCATCCAGGCAAGTCGTTCCCGCATATACATCTACTTGAATTTGCGTTCCAGTCTTTTGGTATTGCTCAACATAGATTTAAATTACAAAAATTTGGGGAAAATGGCGTGCCATACTTTTATTAGTTTGACAGTTATGTAATAATAATAATATAAATTACTCAATGCTATATGTAGTTTTTAGTAACTTTTATCTGATTTTTTCAGTATTGTTTTGTTATTAGGTATTTATGAATGGGAATAAAAACAATTTAAGTATATATATATTTTTATTTAAAACCTTTATAAAAAAATATTAAACAAACCCGTATTATTATGTAACATGTATATCAAACAAACAAATAATATTTTTATATGTCTATTGGTAATTTAATTCTATACCTACAGGATTTCCAATACTTACATAAATTTATTTAAAAAAAAGGTTAATCCTTTACATAATTTAAAAACTATGTTTCCTACGAGACCCTGTAGGTATGACACTGAATACATGGTTTTCATGTTAAATTATTATTTAAATCTGTCAGTAAAAAAATAAATAAGACCGTTATCAGAGAGATTTTTTCAAAATCTTGGAATTCTTCTAGTATTGAAAATGGAAAACGGCCTGGAACATTTTCAGGGGGAATCAGTTTTTCAACCTTGTCAAGTTTAGTTGGAGCTTTATCTGACTTAAAATCAACGAGTTCTGCTCTATCACTGCTAATAATTTTGATAAAGTTGTCAACACTGTTGTTTCAAAAGCTGAAATAAATAATATATGATAAATTGAATAAATGTATTTTATTTTATACCCTATTTCACATTACCTGAATTAATATTGCGATTAGTATTGTCAACAATATCAGAGCACACTAGGGTGAGAGGTGGAGAAGAATCGCTGTTAACAAATGAGGTATAATCACTGTAACTTTTGTTTCCCTTGGTGTAGCTGGAAGTCCATTTTTCGTTGTTCTTTTCCAATGTTCGCGTCATTTTTTATTCAAAAATATGCACATTCAACCAATTTTTTAAAAGTATGTCAACGTTTACCTACAATTGCGTTCTGAGATCAACAACTAAACACCAATGAACCTTAAGGATTTTTAGACAGGATTTATTTACACACAATTTAAGATTTTTGGTCACTTCTATTAATTATCATAGGTACTTTATGGAAAATCAAATCAATCTTACCTTTAGTATGTTTTTTTTATTATAAATTTAAACAACTAACACTTAGGTACTTTAAGCGCCCCTAGAAGCACAAAAAATATAAAAAATCAATTACATTGATTCAAAAACGGAGAAGCGTAACCTGAGTTTGCACTTGCGTAAAAATACGTTAAAAATATTTTTTTTAGGCAAGTTTAATGTAATTACCACCCTATTTTTTTACAGTGTATGCTCGCATGGTATTCGACACGATTATATAACGAATTATATAATTATTTTTGTTGACGTTTGCTTATTATAAACGTCAAACATATTGTTACTTTGCCAAACTTTTCAAGATGGAAGGATCCGAAATACAAAAACGATTATACCACGTCGTCAAGGGTATAATCGCTTATCAATACATTGTAACTAAGTAAAAATTGCAACTACTATTGGCTAAATTTATGATGAGTTGTATAATCGAAATTATACAAGGTACAGTCGGCACAGACATCGGTCAGAAAATGTACTTCAAAACAATAGAGCTTATTTGCGTAAAATGGCAACATCGTAAAATTGCTTCGGTACATTTATTCAAGATATTCTCGGACTAAAATGGAAAATCATGACTCACTCAGTTTACGCATTCTGACGGATGTTCGTGCCGACTATAACTTAACTGTTGAGGGTTCTGGAATAAACCCTATGTTGTGCCAGTTTCCCAGGACGACCAACAGTGTGTTATCGCCTTTTTAAACTGCATCGTGGTATTCTTAAAAATGGACTGTATATCTTTTATCTTCCCAACTCCATGGACAAAAAACAACTAACACTTTTATTTAACGATTTATTTTAAGTTAAATAAATAAATGAATAAAACAACAACGTAACAAAGGATTACATTAAACTGGTAATCAATGAACAAAGTGTTAAGTACCTTATGTGCTTAACAAACACTAGCACATAGGTAAAAAACTAAAAAACCGCATCAGTCAGAAAATATTTTTTGCGTGTGTTCTGCATGAGTGATGAATAGACACTGTTTAAATTCTCGAAGCACTGAGTTTTGATTTGAATATAGAATGAACAATAAAGTGGACCGCTTGATTGCAGCTAAGTCCCACTGATTTGACGAAATATTTTTAAAAATAAAATGGACAGCTTGATTGCAGCTAAGTCCCACTGGTTTAACGAGGCCTTGTTGCCCCGGAGCGTCGCTGTGCACTGAGTTAAGATCTGCGAAGTTTTTCGGTTTCAAATTTATCCATTCCCGGCTCGCGATTGTTCTAGAAAGATTGTTTAGCGTGGGCCGCGCGTTAACAAACATGTAAAATTTTTTCTATTGTCTAGACGAGACGGTTAGATATATGGCGTGATATTATTATTGTGCAATAGAATAAAAAACTTATTTTGACGATGCCGCTTCCTGGTCTGAGTGCTGTTTGCAAATGTATTTTGGTGCGGCGTTGCCGGTTGAATGAGTTTATCTGTTTAATTGTCTGAAAATTAAACATTAACTAAATTGAACGTTCTGATTGGTTAAAAATTACCCGAAAAAAAAATCATTATTATTTAAGCATATCAGTGCCGCTACTTTAACTTTGCGTTTATAATTATTAGGTTCTTTTAATAATCATTATACCAAAAATCCCAAGCATGTTCGCATATTTGTGATTTTTCGAAAAAGTGGAAACGTTAAATTAAAAAACATTTTAATATAAAAAGTCGTTTTATTATCCAGAAAGAAGAATATTTAAAAGAACAAACCACTAAATATTCTATTATAATACGCCTCTGTCGAAATTATTTTTTCATATTCATTAAAATAACTGGTAAGAGATCGCGAATGCTTGGGAACTCGATTTTAAATGACTTGATGACAGCATCAAAAATCTTCCTCTTACATTTGTTTCAAGGAATGTGAATAATTTAATTAAAAATAAACTGAACTGATTTTTTTAAAAGTTTCAGAGATATTTTCTGTTATTGGAAACATATTTTGTGATAAGTTTCAAGAGTATCCTGGAAATTTATTTCTAGCTTGATTATTAAAAAGTTTTTGTGCATATAAGACCGCAGTTGGATAACTCTTTGGAGATAAATTAGATATAGTCTTTAACTTTAAAATTATTTACTTTATTATTTAGCTAACAATCGTTATAGACCAGTGCAGATAATTTTTGAAACCAAATAAAATAATAGTAGGATGAAACTAATTGGAAAAGGAAGAGAATATAACAAAAATGATAGGAAAAATAATTTACTGACTGGGGTCGGGAAGTGGAAGGGGGGAGTTTTTAAGGGTAGAAAACTGTTTATCTCGATTTCCGGCAAAACTACAAGTCCTATGGAAAAAAAGTTGTAGGTAATAAAAAGATCTACAACTTTTGTATTTACACTTTTTTCACATAACCTCAAAATGTATATGAAAAATTCAAATAACCAAGTTTTTGGTTTTTTATTTTTATCTTTTACAAAAAAAAATTTTTTTTTCACGAAATTTGGTGTGAACTTACCTATTTATGTCCTAAACACTCTGTAATTTTTTTGTTTTAAAATATTTATTTTTTTAACCTTATTTTGACTTAATATCGAAAAAGCAGTCTAATTTTCAATCGAAAATTCTCACGTCAAAATATCTGCTTTTTTAAAAAACTCGGTGGGCTTTTTGTTCGTTGAAATCTCTACTTTTTGATGGTATAAAAAAATATACATTACTATGGTAAATGTTCTCAAAAAATGCAAATAAAAAACGAAGAAAACTCCGAATTTCTTTTTTTTTAAATCATCATGTACAATTTTGAGCTATTTATTTAAATTTATACTTTAATTACTCGAAAAACGTAAGATTCCGTGTTACATTGATAAAAAACTGTCAACGTTCCTTGTAAATGACATTTAACAATAACATGAACGTAATTAGATCTCCTAACATACACGTGCTTTTTGATAAGAAAACTTAAATTTCTTAATATAATCAAATTGCAATCAAATTTTTATCTACGTACCACTTTATTTGGACTATTTACATAAATTTAGTCAATTGAAAAACAAAAACTTTTAGCATTGGCGAGATACATTTTGAATTAAAAGAGTGATGTCCCTAAATGTCGGCAACACATTATACAATTTTTCAAAAAATAACCCGCGTTTCTATAGAAATAAACGTAATGTTATTTTTTATATTATCACAAAGTATTGTATCCGATGATTTTCTTAACCTACAAATATGTCTGAAAGTGAAAGTGATGAAATTATGAGCACTCCACCGGAGATTTTAGAAAAAGCTCAAGCTGCCACACATAATTTGTTACCGCTAAAATCTAAAGAAAGGTACGAAATTACCTATCGAAAATTTATGGATTGGCGACACAAGAATAACGTTAAATCCTTTTCGGAGAATGTTTTGCTTGTGTATTTTGAGGAAACATCAAAAATTATGAAGCCATCTTCTCTATGGGCCATTTATTCGATGCTGAGAACTACACTAAACATTAATAATAACATTAACATAGCAGATTATCCAAAACTAATGGCCCTACTGAAGCGGAAATCGGATGGATTTAGAAATAAAAAAGCGAAAATCCTTTCTCCAGAACAAATTAATAAGTTTCTGAAAGATGCCCCAGACGATAATCATTTGTTGTCAAAGGTAACGAATTAAAATATTGTATCATTATCATTACGGCTTCGTGCGTAAACTTTTTTACTTCGTACGTAATGGGTTACTTACAACTCTTGTTACGTAATATACTATTTCCTTTTATGTTTGTTATATTCTCTTTCTTTTCCAATGGGTTTCATCCTACTATTATTTTATTTCACTTTTTACCATTTTAAAAGCTATCTGCACTGGTCTATTATTAATAGGCGACATTTCAATATGGTTCAAAAATTTCCTGCGCAATGAGTCACAGGCTCGCCGTTATCACGTCAAATGTCAAAAAAAACTTGTGTTAAAATGTTAAAAAAAATAGATCAAATCATTTTCCAGGAAAATATTTTAACATGACTAAACTTCTAAAAACAACTTAGGGTTATTTCTTACACCTATTTTATGCGAACATTTTAAAGATAAATAAAATATAACTAGAATTATTCAGGAAGCGAATCATAGTGAGAGGAAACAAGCCTTACGAGATGTACTGTTAAATTCTCTAGAAAACAACGTAACATCTGTTGATTGTTCTAAGAATAAGAATATACGAGTGAAAATTAAATGATTCTTCTTCGGAACTCATTTAAAAACAAGGAATGCGTTCTATAAATAAAATTGCACTGATAATTATTCACCGGCAGTCGTTGGTAAAAAATTAAAAAAATATTTAATGAAATAATGTCATAATTTCTCTAAAACAATTTGAATTTAAAAAAAGTGTCAGCTGAAGATATTGCAGGTAATGTATGAAAACAAATGCTTGTATATGACGTTGGGGTGTTAATATAATATATTTAATATAATAATAACCTCTCTAATACTATCTTCCTGCTCCAATCATGTTGATAACGATCGTTTCTTTCTAAAAATACCGTTACCATTATCGATGCAAATTACCCTTATAAACCTTGAAGTTGTTTGACAAATAATAGCACTTTAGATATAGATGAACCAAAAGCTCGTGATCTGTTGAATATAATTTCCTCTGGGTTCTTTTATTTTTAATTTTTTAAATATAATATTAAATATGCCATTGGTGCATTTTATAGACCTCCTGATTTCTCTTCTACTACGTTTTTGAACGAACTGGATGAGTGTTTAAACTGGGTTTCGCCAAGGGTCTTTCTGAAGATATTAACTCTAAATTCTTGGACTTCCTAAATAAAATAATTAAGTGTTTCAATACAGCATTTCCCCTTCGCCCCATTAAAACTAAACGTCATAAACCTTGGACAACTAAAGGAATAAGAATTTCTTCAAAAAATATGAGGTCACTTATGTATATTAAAAAATTCTCAGATAACCCCCTAATATTAAATTATATCAACAACTACAGAATACTGTATCGGAAAATTATCAAATCTACTAAGAAAAACTATTATAAAAATCGCATCTCAAGAGCTAAAAACTCTTCCAAAGAAACCTGGTCTATTATAAATGACTTAAGAAATAAAACCCGTTCTTCAAACACTGTTAATCCTAGTCCTGATGAACTAAACAATTATTTTGTTAATGTAAGTAAGAATATCAGCTCTAACATAGCTCCGGGCCAGGATGCTCTCTCCTTCCTCCTACCTACTAAAAGGGTCATTAATAGTTTCTTCCTAGGGCCAGTAGATAAGCACGAACTAGTGCAAACCATAAACAGCATTCAAAATAAATCTTCCTGTGGAAATGATGGCTTGTCCAATAAAATATTTTCAAATATACCTGATGTAGTAATAACATTTTAACTTCGCTGATTAATGAATCCTTCGAATCTGGTATCTTTCCGAGCTGTCTAAAAACAGCTATAATAATCCCACTTCATAAGGGCGGCGACAAAACCGAAACTTGTAACTATAGACCTATTGCTCTATTACATACCTTATCGAAGATAATAGAAAGGCTAATGAAAAATCGCCTACTGCTCATATTGATACCTTGGCAAAAAAATTATCTTCTGCATGTTTTGCCATTAAAACTATTTCTAAAGAGCTGACCCCTACTACTGCATTAATGACCTACTTTTCCTTATTCGAATCTCACCTTCGCTATGGTATACCGAGCAATTCGTTATGTATTTGGTTTAAGTAGTAGGACTCACTGTGAAAATTACTTTAAAAATTTCAAAATTCTAACCCCTCCTGCTCTATTTATCTTTGAATTCGTCTGCTTAGTTCGCAAACACATTCAAAAGTTATCGGAAAGACCAACTCGTAGATATCCTACAAGAAATTTAGATACTTACCTATTCCCACCTCCGACCTAATAAAAAATTCTATTACCTACGATGCAAAAAAATTGTATAATAATCTCCCGATACAGCTAAAATCTATAAATTCTTATGATAAGTTCAGAAGATCCACTAGGGCTTTTCTTCAAGAAAGACCATTTTACACAGTGGCAGAATTTTATAACGTGCCTTAGACTTTTGGGTTGCAGCATATAGGAGCAATAATTAAATTAAGTTAATTTGAAAATTTTAATTTGAACAATAATTTATAGTGACGGATATTGCATATCCAATGAAATTGTTATTGTTATTTTGTTTGTGTTTTGTTTTATCTAGTAATTTATTTTTATTATGATTAATTTTGCTTTGTCTATAAAACTTTAATTGATTCTTTCAATATGATACAAATAGTAGATCAGCCAACCAGAATTAAAAATTTACTAGACGTTATTGTTTGTTCCATAGACTTAAAAATAAGTAACATTAAAGTGTACTATTGGATACCAAACTAAGAAAGTTACACCCTCCTTGTATATATACAGAGATTTTAAAATTTTTAATACTCATAGCTTCAACGAAGACTTGACTTCAACAATCTTTAATGAAATTTATACTGTAAATGATATTAATAAAAAAGTAGAACTGCTAAACAGCAAAGTGTTACAGTTATTTAACAAACATGCACCAATACGTCCGGTAAGAATAACTAGAAAGAAGGCCCCTTGGCTAACAGAAACTTTAAAAACTATGATGAGCTTAAGAGACAAGGCTTTGCTAAAATTCAATAGAACCAAAAACGCAAATCACTGGATCTACTATAAGTCACTTAGAAATGAAGTCAATTATGCTATCAAAAGAGAGAAAAAAGCTTACCTTGAATACAGGCTAAGGCAAAAAGGGAATATGTGGAAAGAACTTAATAAACTGTGCCTAATAAATCGTAAAAACTCTTCTAAAAACATCCCGCATGTGCTAAGAAAACCAGATGAAATTAATAATTACTTCGTTAACTGCATTGGAGGTTCAGATATTCCAGACATTAACATGCTTAACTATTTCTCTTCGTCAATAATGGAAAATATAAATATTAAATTTAACTTCCTTGAAATAGATGAGAATAAAGTGTATCAAAAATTGCTTTTCATTAAATCAAATGCAATTGGACCAGATGAAATAAATATAATAATGCTTTTACACTTATGTCCATTCATTTTGCCTTTTATTACACACATTTTTAACTTTATCATTAAAAAATCTGTCTTTCCATTAATATGGAAGCAATTGAAAGTGCTTCCTCTTTAAAAAAAACATACTCCTAGCGATTACTCTGACTTGAGACCAATAAGCATTTTATGCACCTTATCAAAAGCATTTGAAAAAATCATGGACGAACAATTGCGTAACCACATCTCTTTATTTGACCTTTTACCTAAGCATCAATCTGGATTTCGCCCGAATCATAGTTGTACAACTGCATTACATATTAGTCGCGGCAATGAACTAAAAAAGATAGAAAACTAGTTGGAGTGGACGGATCGCGATGCGGTTTTCGGCATTATTTTCTAAAAAATAATTGTAAAAAATGTGGCAGGTCAGATTTCGGAGCAAATGAAAAATTGCATTGCTGCAGCCAAAAATGCATTCAAAAAATGCATTATTTGGGAGGCCGTTTGGAACTTGGTAAATAAGTGTCAGAACTGGCCCAGATCGGGTACTCGGGGGTTTTGGAGGTCGCTGATCACGAATATGATGTTCAAATTGACCCCCCGAACACCTGGAGCTCAGGAACACGCCGAAGAACGTCGTCTCCGTGGGACTCTCCCACAAATCACGCGAGAAAGAGGAGTAACTCAACGCCCGGGGGTTTTTTGAGTCGCTGAATCCAAATCTGGCATCGGCGAACACCCCACGGGCACCTGGTGCGCCGGACCCTGGGCGCGGACGTCATCTCCGAGAATTTTGCTGAGAGGAGTGCCAAAAACCACGGGAAAATCATAATAGGGGCGTTTTGTGGGCCGTTGAATCCGAATTTCACGTCGGAAACGACCCCCCGAACACCTAGTGCACCAGAACCTGACCATAAACGTCATCTCCGGGATGTGTCAAATTATGAGACGACGTTCAGATCCAGGTCCCGCTGTACACCGATGTCTGAATTACACGGCCCAAAAACGCGCCTGTAATGATTTTTTGGTACGTTTTTAGCGATACTGGTGGGGTAATTCTCGGAAATGACGTCCGCCTCCAGGTTCCGGCACACCAGGTGCCCGTGGGGTGTTCGGCGATGTCATATTTGGATTCAGCGACCCGAAAAACCCTCCAGAGTTATTTTCTGTTCGTCTATTTTCGGTGGTGTATGGAAACCCCTTGAAGAAGGTGTTCAGCCTGAGGATCCGGTGCACCAGGGGCTCGGGGGTCGTTATCGACGTGAAATTCCGATTCAGCGCCCTAAAAAACCCCCCATCACGAATTTCAGTTCGCCTTTTTTGATTATGTCAGGAACCGCCCCGGAGATGACGTTTAGGGTCAGGTTCTGGTGCACTAGGTGTTCGGGGGGTCGTTTCCGACGTGAAATTCGGATTCAACGGCCGGCAAAAGGCCCCTATTACGATTTTCGGGTGGGTTTTGTCAGTCTTCTCAGAAAAATTCCCGGAGATGACGTCCGCGTCCAGGTTTCGGGGCACCAGGTGCCCGCAAGGTCTTCGCCAATGTCATATTTGGATTCAGCGACCCAAGAAACCCCCCATAACGATTTTCGGTTCGTCTTTTTCGATCGTGCATGGAAACCCCTCGGAGAAGATGTTCAGCGTGAGGTTCCGGTGCACCAGGGGTCCGGGGGTCATTATCGACGTGAAATTCCGATTCAGCGCCCCAAAAAACCCCCATGACGAATTTCAGTTCGCCTTTTTTGATTATGTCAGGAACCGCCCCGGAGATGACGTTTAGGGTCAGGTTCTGGTGCACTAGGTGTTCGGGGGGTCGTTTCCGACGTGAAATTCGGATTCAACGGCCCACAAAACGCCCCTATTATGATTTTCCCGTGGTATTTGGCACTCCTCTCAGCAAAATTCTTGGAGATGACGTCCGCGCCCAGGGTCCGGCGCACCAGCTGCCCGTGGGGTGTTCGCCGATGCCAGATTTCGATTCAGCGACTCAAAAAACCCCCGGGCGTTATGTTTCTCCTCTTTCTCGCGTGATTTGTGGGAGAGTCCCACGGAGACGACGTTCTTCGGCGTGTTCCTGAGCTCCAGGTGTTCGGGGGGTCAATTTGAACATCATATTCGTGATCAGCGACCTCCAAAACCCCCGAGTACCCGATCTGGGCCAGTTCTGACACTTATTTACCAAGTTCCAAACGGCCTCCCAAATAATGCATTTTTTGAATGCATTTTTGGCTGCAGCAATGCAATTTTTCATTTGCTCCGAAATCTGACCTGCCACATTTTTTACAATTATTTTTTAGAAAATAATGCCGAAAACCGCATCCCGATCCGTCCACTCCAACTAGTTTTCTATCTTTTGGCCTTTTTGCTAGTTCATTGCTTCGATTATATCGACGCCAATAAATTGTGTGTATTGGTTCTGTTAGATTACTCAAAGGCATTTGACAAAATCAATCATTCTTAATAGCTCTCTGTCATTTTCTAGGTTTTGGTAATTCTTCGCTAATGTTGTTATCGTCATATTTAAAAAGTAGATTCCAGCGGGTTCACTTAAAACAGAGTAAATCCAACTTATTACAAACTACCCGAGATGTGCCACAAGGGTCAATATTGGGCCCTCTTCTATTTTCCCTATACACATCGCAATTTCATAAGTACATCACTGATATGAAATCCCACTTTTATGCTGACGACACCCAGCTTTACCTCGAATTTAAAGAAGCGGACGTTGATTTAGTCGCCGTGAAAATCAACAGAGATCTTGAAAACTTATGTGAACTATCAAAGAAATTTTGCCTATCAAATAGTGTTACAATAAAAGTTTTTTAATAATGTGTGTATTTTGTCCTGAATCAATAAACCTATTACAATAAACACTTCACTAGTAGTAAGATACATAGTACGAACTGAAATTAAAATCACCTATGGCAAGAAAAAGTTTAACTAGTAGCAAGTCAACCAAAACCAACAGTTAAAATAGAATACACTAATAGTAAAATGCATTTATAGCACCCACTGAAACTAAAATCATCTATCACAAGAAAACAGTTAACTAGTGGCAAATGAACGGAAACCAGTCACTAGTGTAATGTGTATTAATAGCGGGATGCATGTCCAATGCACTTAAAAACAAATATCATTAACTACAAGTAAATAGTTCACTAACCACAAGTCGTCTAAATCCTAATTAAACTGTTTACTAACCATAAGTGATTAATTTCAGAAATCTTGTTTTACTTACCATAAGTAAACATTTTACTTGTCCCATATAGTATACAACTTTTTACTTGTGGTAAGTAAAAGTTCGCTATCAGTTAGTGAATTTTTTTTTCCGTGAATAAATTCCACAAAATCAAAAGCCATGGTATTCGGTCCCAAAAAATCCAGAAACACTGTTAAAAACAACATGCAAATTTTTATTGGCTATAACTGTTTGACATTTTCCAATTGTGAAAAAAACTTAGGCATTCTTATAGACGAAGATTTACATTTTTCCCAACATGTTGATTCAATTATAAAAAAGTCTTTCTGCAATTTAAAATTGATCTACTCAAATCGAGATATTTTAAGTGAAAACACAAAAAAGATACTCTGTGAAAGTTTAGTCTTGTCTCAATTTAATTATGGGGACATAATATATGGTCCAGCATTGACAAAATTTCATAGGAATCGTCTACAATGTATTCAAAATGCTTGTATAAGGCTCATTTGTGGTATTCGGCGACGTACCCCAACTTCTAATTATACATATATGCATGCCATAAAATTTAACCTGAACTTTTATTATTAATGGGAATTTTGAAGGCCCCTTTTTTCTCGAAGTATCCTGTTAATATTTGCAGTAAAAAAATTATGCACTTCAATTTTGTGTCATACTAATAATAAAGTCTCAAAGAGATTAACGAAATATATCAATTATACTTTATTATTATTCTGTTCATCATATTGAAATGAGATAAGGCCATACATAAAATAAATGTGTTCAAGAGAGAGAAACGTATAACCTATTAAGAATATGAGAGAATTGACAAGTGACAGGAAGAAGTAGCAGAACTTGGTAACAGAAATATTACCAAGACCATTATATGCAAGTTTTATAAGGGCTTCCGAAACACATATAACACTATGTTACGTGACTAATGGTGTTCAGCTGCGGTTATTTAGGAAGTTATATAATGGTTTCCAGAACTTTTCTGTTCCTTGTGGTAGAAAAACTTAAAGCTATATAGCGTTACTAAACGAAGGTGTTTAGGGGGTTTATAAAGGCAATGGTAATAGTCCCGTTTCCTAACTACACAAATTAAAGTTATTTAAGGTAGGTAATATAACATTTATGGTAACAATTATATACACAAAAATGTTTATTGGGAGGAACAGAGCCCTGCAAGCCCGTACATTCCGCAAGAATGCGTGTTTGGTCTTTCTCCTCGCAGAATCTACATTCATCTTCTTATATCAATTCAATATGCGTAGCTTCATTTTATTTAGCCAGATTCGAGATCTGTTTAATTGTCGGATCTTTTGTTCTACAACTTTAATCTCTCCTAATATCGCGCAGAACGATTCAAAGATTCTAAGCATTTCCAGACTATCTTTGATCTGTGAGCTATTTCTATCTTCTGTGGTTTTAGAACCATCGGTATGGCATGTTTTGTGGTTATATGGGCAATGGAGTATTGGCTTCATTTTTTCCTGCTGCCCAGCTGTAGTTTTAAAAAACCATATTTTTTCATGATTTCGTGGTCCTGTGATCTTCAGCATTGGAATTGACAGACTTGCGCCTCAGTACACCCTCCCTGATCATTCTATATTTTCTCCTTTTTGCCACATTTCTCTACAACTCTCTTTATTTTTGTGCTTAGAGGCAATCTTATAAATTACCCAAAATAAATGTGTTCTAAGTAATAAAAAGAAGACAACCCTAGTTGTTAGTTAAGAATATTTACCTTTTTAAAAGCTATTCAACAAATTATTATCATTCACCTGTACAAATTTAAACAAAGTGGACATCCATAGAAAACTTGCTGGTAAAACAACAAACACAATCAATAAATTAAGTAACAATGTCAATAAATTACCAATAGTTCCTGGTACAAGGTCAATAATTATTCAATTACAATCGTAGTAGCCTGTGCCTGGGTAATTCTACCCGCATCACGGCTTACTGTATGCAAATGCCAACTCGTGTCTGTTTGGAGCAATGACAGCATATAAGTAGCGAGAATACATCGACTACTGTTAACAATTATTTAAAGTATCGAAAGCCTTAGGGTTTATTTCAAAATATACGAGGAGCTAAAAAATATTCACTTTCCAAGACGAATTCTGAAAAGAAGAAAACAACGTTATGGTATATTAAGTACAATTAAATCCAAATTCATTAAAAAAACTGGTACAGTTAACCAACAAACACAAATTTTTAATAATCACTTCTTTATTCAAGTTCATAACCAATGAACTATGAAGATAGCTGAAAATCGTGCAACATCTACTTAGGACTATCACCCAATTACGAATAAACCCCTTGAAAATGGCACATTGTTAAAAAATGTTATTTTCGCCAATGAAAATAATTTTCAATTGAATGGTCACTTCACAAGATGGGAAAGTATACACAAAAAGTTAATGTACGAGCTGCAATTGTAAATAATACTGTGATAGATTCATATTTGTTTTAGAGAAAGGTTCAAAATAATCAAGATACTGTTCAGTGGCGTAACTAGGATTTTTTTCAGGGGGGGCACGTAGGTGCAGACTTTTTGGGGACAATTTAGGGGGTCTTTGATCGATTTCGACTATTCTTCAGTCAGGCTACCCGAGTGGAGCTCCAATCATGAAAAAAACCATTTTGGGTTGCGGTGTAGATATAATGAGTCATTTATTGATTGAATGTTTATTTTGATGACATATATTTGGTTTCAGCATCGATCTTACATAAATACATCAAACCCCCCCGTGGTTACGCCACTGATACTGTTCGTCCTAGAAATGACTTATGGTTCCAAAAAGATGTGGCCTTCCCTGTTTATGTAGTTATTGTTCGTGTATTTTAATAAACCAGATATATCTCGTAGCTCTAAAAGAACGAATTGGATTGGAAAATAATATAATTTTTTATTGTAATTAATTATTTTGAAAGGTACAATTCACATAAACTTTTAACCGAAGTTTTCTTAAATATTTTTAATAATGATTTAATATTTTTATTTTACTTAGGTACTTAGATAATTTTTTTATGTTTCTTGGAAGCAATTAAAAAAAGGGTAATCCTCAAAAACAAAAACAATGTGAGTACCCTTTTGAAAGTTGTTAATTCAATTCAATAAATTTACCCATTCTGTAGACCCATATCGATATAGTTTCAAAACGTGAAACCATAGTGAAAAATTAGTCTTGTAAAAGTTAGAATATTTCAAAATCCAAATTTGCAAGAATAGTTTATAATTAGAAAACAAAACGGACTTGCTAATTTCGCTTCAGATGCTGCATAAATACGTCGTAGTAAAACAAAAAAAAAATAACGTTAATGATAAAATAAAAAATTAACTACGATCCTTCAGCTTTTTCGATCCCCTCCTTTATTTTGCCAACGATAATAAAATTGCGGAACGGACTAACGAGAACAAGATCTCTAGGCACATAAAATTTTATGAATGAATATGGCTGATTCACAGCCAGATACGACACACAGCAAACGTGGGAACATCAGATAAAATGGTAGTCAAGGTAAGTGCTATGTATAGAGATGTGTAGAATTAACTCTAAAGACTTTTTAGCTTATGTCAATTAAGATAAACGTTACGCGGTGGTTTTGCTCAAACAGAAATCTAACTATTCTATTGAAAGTTTTACTTTCGTGGAAAGAGCAAATCCTAAATAACGGAAGACAGGTGCGTCACTAGAGAAAAAGTTGAGCAGGAAGCAAGACAAAATACTTAGAATACCTACTATTACACTTACTTTTTCCTATATTTTTTTCTAAATAAGTTTACCATTTATTTGAAATCGATTACACTCGAAGTTTTTTATAAATTAGAATTAAAAATATCCATCCGCCATTGAAAAAATAATTTCTCTCAAAAAACGGATTGTAAAATTGTTGGCGTATTTCTCATAGCTTACTTAATTTCAAAACCATGTATTGCTCATAATGTGAGAAATATTTTTGCCCAAGGCCCTTTGCCAACACCACATACATTTATATGGAGAATCAACAAAAATCTAAAAAACTTAGTTGGCTGCTGTTCAGCTTTAAATAGTTGTCACAACTGTCAGATTATAGATAGTTTTCAAATTCTTAAGATAGTTTTCATTCGTGCTTTGATAAAAGTCGCAATTTCCATTAAATATTATTTTAATAAGATATATACCTATTTATAATAAATAATATGGATACTGACAGTAGTGACGATAATAATCCGCCAGAGATATTGGAAAAAACTGCAAAAGTAACGTTAGATTTGTTGCCGATAATTTAAAAAAAAGTATGAATTGGCATGCGAAAAATTTGTGGAACGGAGAAGAAATACAAAAATAAAATTAAATAAATTATTTAATTGTTAAGAGGTAGGTAGGATAATTATTTTAGTTTTGCTAACCATAAAAATAAATATTAAGTTACATTACCTGTATTTTTTAAATTTGTGCAGTTGCAGAAAAAGTATAGTGTGCAACATGTAGGGAAAGTTCAACTTTTCTCACGAGTGTGGAAGTTTGTGGCACGAGTCTGAAGGAGCATTTTTGGTTAACTTGAACTGTCAAATCAAAGGGGGTTCGAATCCAACCGACGGCAAAAATTAACAGTGCTGCCATCAGACAAGAATGTGAAACCAACAAAAATCTAAACTACAAATCTTTCCAATATTTCCAACTCTTGGTTTTATAAACCTTAGCAGTAACTTGAAGTAGTAGCTTGTTATTTTTAGCAATTAGGTGTTTAACTCCAAATCTAACCTCATTTGTTTTGTATTTCTAATTACTCATACTTAATTACTTTCTACATAATTGCATGGTTTTTTATGTTTTTTTGCTTAAAATAGATAAAAACTAATATGAAAAGATTTGAGATTTTATGCAACTTTCCATACAGATCCGTCACTGGTACGGTACTGATTTGCTTTACGGTAAACGATTAAAAAAGAAGAAACATAACAGACCAAGACCATCACTAGTTTCGAAAAACGAAGACGAAGAAGAAGAAGAATATAGAATAACGATTTTAAAGTCGGGAAAACACAAATACACTAACTTAGAAACAAAGAAAATACTATATACTAACTAAAAAATATTAATAAATCAAAAATAAATGCAAAATCAAAAACCCACGCTTCAAAGAATGACATTATTGACAGTGACATTTAACAATTTTAACTTTGATGTCGAGTGAATTCGTTGAACTTTCGATTAGGCTTATATCTAACTTCAGTTACGCAACCAGTGACGTAATTTCAACAATTGCGCAATATTCAAAAGGCACATTATAAAAATTAACAAATTGCTGGTAAAAATTATGTATGCAACTAAAATTAAAAAAACATATTGTGTTGTTATTTATTCATATAGTACTTGTTATTTATAAGGTTTTAAATAGAATCTGAAAATTAGTTAAACACCCAATTGCTTGAAACAGCAGTGAATAAACATAAGCGGGCACTATGAAGTTTCTGCTTGCCAAAACAAAGTCGATCCCGGAAAAACTTGAGCTATAACTTGATAAAGCATTTGCTTCAACTGACCAGAGTCGAGCACTTCCTTCAAATTGTGACGACTGTTCCCCCTCTTTTTCCGGTTCCCATTACATCTGTCTAGTTCACTCAGACCTGTTCAATCCTGCAGTATAATTAACCGATTTATTTAGGCAGTATTTAAACAATAAACATGTCAAGTTCAAGTGAAGACGAAGGTGATTTGGAAAAAAGTTTGATCGAGGTTTATTTAATAAACTATTGGCAGCTAACAAAGTTGTATTAGAGAAATCTAAATTATTAGCAGTTATAAAGGAGAAAAAAGAAGCGTGGGAGAAAATTACAGCGCTGTATGCAAAGGGAACTGGGAATCGAGTGACAAAAGTACAGTTATCTAAAATATTGAGTAATATGAAGACAACAGTAAAAAAAAAGACCGATGTCAAGGCCACAGGCAATAAAGTTATCAAGCTAAAAATGTGGGAAAAATACTTTTTTGAAATTATCAGCGATGAGAATAATCCAGTATTATTTAAAGTACCGGGTGGTATCACTGTTGGAGTAGATAATCCAGAAATAAGTAATCAAAATGAAGAGGACGTGGTACATGAAGAACAGGAAGAGCCGATGACGAAAAAGTCGAACACAGCGATAAGAAAAAGTGCTAAAGGAGTGAAGCAGTATGAAACTGATGAAACAATAGTATATTGTGTCACAAGGGCAGAAAATGAGCTAAAGCGTTTTCTGCATGTGTGACACACAACTGTTTTTCGCCTACCAAAAAAAAACAAAAAATAGGAAAATGTAACAAAAATCTTTAATTTTATAAATACAGACAGAATTTAATGAGCAACTTAAGTAATAAAAATGTACCAATTTATTTATTATATATTATTTCCAGTTGTTAAACAATTCATAGGACTTTTCGTACCATTGCGCGTTGTCTTGTTAAGTAACAAATTTAGAGAAACATTACTACCTACCTTCTTCTTGCAATCTGGTGGAGTATTCGTAAATTCTTCATCACTGCCTGAATTAGGTACTATCCATTTTCACTAATTCACATAATCACAATTATTCAGAATCAGAACGTATTTTTATTTTAAAGTTTAATTCTCTTGATTCAACACTGACGTTTAATGAAAATGTATGTGAAATGTCAAAGTCAAAGGTACGTTGATAGTGAAAATCGTGTTCTTTTTGATTTTTGCGGCCCAAGGGCCGGAAATATTACTTTCGGTCTGATTTTTAGGGTTGATATGTTTCATTTTCAGACATGGTAGGCGAAAAAAGATTTATCTGTACCTCAACTCCAACGAATTGTATTATTGCAACAAATGGCAATAAATAATAAAATAAAAATAAAATTACAGTAGAAAGAGAAAAGATGCTAATACAAAATATGAAACAGAAAGGTAAAGACGAGTCAACATAAACCATGGAGGAAGAAACTGGTTTTTATCTTGTATATCAACAATTATAAATTAATGTCTTCTTCTCTTCTTCTTCTTCTTGTTCTTTTATGCTCGTGGCTTAATAAAAACAAGTATTTTTTATTTTTATTATTAATAGTAGGTATTGTAAAATGACGTACCTAGGCGTTTTAAAAAAATATATATTATTAGTTTAAAATACAACGAAACTATATGCTCATCAACAATATTTCAATTATTGCTTTAAATGCCCAACTGCCCCAACATTTCTTGTCTTTTTTGTTCCCCGCGTAATCCTGTTGCTGCATTCTCATACTGGTATTGGCCATTTGCATCCTCATTGACATTTTGGCCACCATTGACTTTATTTCGGCATGTGTACAATCTAAGGCACCTATTACTGAAGGCATATCAAAGCGAGTTTGCCACAAAATTCTTGCGTCATCCATTTGTCTTGCTGTCGAGGGAAAGTGAATCCAGTCATTAGCCTTTCTAATTATTTGACCCATAACAAAATTCACAGTTTTCACACTGTAGTTCGGTGGACTCCAGCGCTCTTCAGAAATTCCACTTTGAAAACCTGAATCCCCTACAAATCGCAGAAGAATCTCCATTTTTTGCCTAGAACTCAACGCACCACCATGAGAATCATTCCTTTCTGGTAAAAATTCATTTACCAAAAAATCAACACTCTCATTTTCAAAACGCAACAATTCTTTGGTATTTACTTGACGTCTGTCACGATAAGTTTTAACGTTGCGTACAATCACTGTTAACAGAAATGAAGCCTGCCCGACCCCACACTTCGAAAAATCTAAGTATTTGCTTAGCTAAAAAAGACGTAGCTACTTTTTATTCACACCATATTCAAGGAATTGCTCTACTTTAAGGAAAAACCCAAGCTTCTGCTGGGCCGAGCAATTTCTTCATATTTTATTCAATTGAATTAAAGCCTCTGCTTCAGTAAGTCGTTTTTTAAGCTAATGCTTTACTTTACCAAGTCTAGATTTGAAACGCGATATTTAAGAAACATTTCCAAATAACAAAGATCAACAACAATTAGTTAGTTCTGAAACCAACAAAAATCTGGAGTTAAAAAAAATATATTTGATACCAATTTTACATATCAATAATCAACAACTATTGGTTTTGAGACGGTAAATTGAAATAGTCATTAATTTTAGAGATTTGCCATAATTTTCCTTAAAATATATTTTTACATTTTTAGTGAAAACAAAAGAAATATTATTTCAATTCACGTGTATGTACGATTAAAAAAGAGAAGAATTCCTAATGACGTAAAATAAAAATACCGTTTAGAATCTTGAATCTTTTCGCAGGTTAACAGAAAGTGTTATTACCTTACAACTAACTATTTATACCTTAAGAATCATCTAAGTACTATTACCAGTATTATCGACAATTAACATTGAAGACGATTTTGTTAAGAATAAATTTATTATAAAAAATGTTTATCTCCTGTTTTCTCAATCACACTGCACACTGGCATACCTTAAGTGGCAACCGGAGTTCTTGTGAGAAGCAAATTTAACTTCTATTTTATGAGGATTTTCTAATATAAAATTGTATTTATATGCGCGCCACTGGGAACACTTTGCAATGGAATATTTCTCGACAGCTTTAAATGTATGTAGCGATGTGGCAGCACTTTCCAAAGATATTTAAAAAATAAATGGGAAACCATATTATTTAAAAACTACTTGCTATTTATTAAAACAAATAGGAGCAAATTTTCATAGATTTAATGCAGAATGGCGCGGATATTTCTTTTTGTGATTTTCCATTTAAAATTAACAAAATAAATACTTTTCGAAGGTTTACAAAAAAGTCAAGGTTTCTCCACCCTAAGTTTTGTAATTATTAGTATTTCCTGAAAATTTCACAAAAATCAGACTAAAACTAAAGGCTTAAAAGGTTATTAAAATTTTTCAAGGGGTTCGGTTTGCTCTTAATATATTCCAAACAATTAGGCTAGTTAATAATCGCCGCAACGTTATAAGTTTTAATTTTCAGAAATATAGCACACTTATATAATTATGGTAAATATATTTTATAACGCTGCAAGATTTTCTAATAATAGCTATTTATATTACAAGTACATAAACAAGGGCTTTATTGAACGAATAATTTTATATATATAAAATGATGAGTCCATAAAGCCTGTTTATGTACGCGTTATATACATGATTTTAGGTTCGATTGCAATTAAAAAATAAATATCTGGTCACCGAGCTTCGCTCTTAATATTCAAATCTACATTTTTAAGCAGCTCAATGAGTATATAATTTAAGTATATTTATAACATGACAAATTATTAATTAATTCGCGAAAATCACGGAGTGGGCGACATCTACTTGAACTACTGATAGGGAGATAAATAAAAAGTTGATTGGCGATTGGCTTGAAAGTAGGCGGGAAAATTAAAAAAGCTGTCAGTGTTAATTTTCAATTGGCTGCAGCTGTTGTTGACGTTTATCAACTGATTGTCACAGAGGTTAGTTAAATGCATTAAAGTTCTTCTGGGGATTTCACCCTTTTAGGTCAACTTCTACTGACGCTTGATCTTCGCGAATTGTCACGGCGGACAGCAGCAACAGCAGCGTGTAGGGCACACGTCCTGTCAACAGAAGATCGCTCAGCTCACTCTATTTATCACTATATAAGAAAAACTCTATGTTCAATTGATTTTATTATTTTTTGATCTGCAGTGAAGGAAAATTATAGGTCTGATATTCATACTTGGGTAAAAACCTCCACAAAAACCTGTGACCAGACTCTCGACGTGTGGCAGATATTGATATCATATTTTTTCAAAAATTCTTTCTCTCTCTCTCTCTCTCTCTGATCATGAAAACTTAAATATTAAAACTGTCCGCATAATAAAATAGTAGCCGTAAGGGGTAGTCTCACACTATCGGGGAAGGGAAGACAAGTGTCCATTTTAAGAGTGTTACTCAACGTTCCTATAAATATTTACCTAAACCCATGATTTCTGAAATTGAATTGGCAACGTTGTATTTTCAACTTTGAATTAATAAGATGGCTGTCATTTGACAAGCAAATTATTTATGTCCGTCAAATGAACCTTTCCTTTTTTATATAAAGCGACAAATTTAAAATTGAATTCTTTCTGATTAAAACGCCAGAAATTAAATAAAGTCAAACCTTTTTACTACTATACTATACAGAAGAAAGGAGTGCAGTATTTAATTTGCAGAACATAGTACAGGTTCAAGAGGTAGAAATTTTATTTTTACCTCATCCTTCAATGCTTATTTGTAGTTAAAATTTAAATTTTAATACATCTGATCGGCCTAATATAGTTTTTGTCTAGATTCTTGTTTCCATGGTTTTTACTGTAATAAATTTGTTCTTTTGACAGATAAGTCAGACTTTATTTATTCATAGCCGTATCGTATGTATTTTAATTGATTCAGAATTTTGTATTAATATATATTTCAAAATGGCTTCATTCTAAAAATATTATCAGTCCTCCTAAATCCTTGAAGGCAGAATTATTAGTAATAGCAAGGCAACATAAAAACAAATTCAAAAAATATATTATGGATGAGATGGCCAGAGAAAAAGGAATTAAAATTCTCAGATTTCCTCCGAACCACGCAGAGTTAAATTCCATTGAACTGATCTGGTCTCAATTATTAAAAGGTTATGTTTCTCAAAACAATAAAACATTTAAATTTACTGATGTGCGAAATTTGTTTTTGAAGGCAGTTTCAGATGTAAATAGAGAACATTGGGGAAAATGCATTGATCATGTTAAAAATGTGGAAAATTCATTTAGGAAAGTGGATATATCAATGGATAATTTAATAGAACTGATAATAATAAACCTCAGAAAAGACAATTATAGTGATACCAGTAGTTTTAGTGAAGACAGTAACTTTTAAAGATAGTTCTTCAACTAACTTTTTTTTTAATCTTTGAGTTTAGGTAAGTACTGAAGCGTTACTTTTAATGCCAAGAGATTTAATTTAATCCCAACATATAATCCTCCTTGTTATTTATTGGTTAAATTTAATTCGTTCAATGTTAAAGTGTCGGATGCATAAAGTTTATTTTTATTTTTTGTAAATAATATAACTTCAAAATTTAATCTACGAAGTGCGTATATATATTTTATATGCTGTGACCTTATTTATATTATAGAAACTTATTTTGCAAAGTACGCCTATGGAATGTGACGTTATATCCCCACTTTGACTGTACTCATCTATCCTTTATAGTATATATTACTATAGAAACAAGTTATTATTATGTGCCGTTGCTAGGAAATAAAACTAAAAGCTTAACTTTTCTTGTAAATATCTCGGAAGATCGAATTTTCACAGACATGAGACCAACATTTTTCGCCGATTTAGATAGGAATTAGTCTACCCTGAAAGTTTCATTGAATTCTGACGAGTGGATTTCGAGATCCTCTGGACACACACACATACACACACACACATACAAACATTGCTCGTTTAATAGTATTTGATAATAAATTGAAAAAATTAAAATTTGATACGATTTTGGCTGACAGCAGTTGCGATGACAAGTAGATGTTTATTTTTTAAACATGTCAAATGAGTTGTCTTGCAACTTGTCAGTGACGTTGGCAATTACTTTATTTTACTAGTATTTTTAGTAGTACTAGCACTTTATTTTTCAGTAAAATAAAGTGCTACTATATTGACGCAAAACTGTTCTATAAAGAGCGTTTAATTGGTCAATCGTACATAAAGTTTTGTTTTTTGCGTGAACGTAGAAAAATAATTTTATGTTTGTGGAATAAACGGACATTGAAACTATTTGGATTGGTTTCATAAATCCTAATTTTATGTCAGTGCATTCTCAACTGGTTACTTATAATTTTTATTGTTAACACTTTTATTATATTGTCTTTCCCATTGTCAGATGTCTAGTACAACTGTTGGGTGTTAAATAAATAAATAAATAAATATTTTTAGGAATAAACCAGTTCGGAATATTTAAAAAGACAGTTGAATGTAAAATTCCCGAATTGCAGATTCCTTGTCTTTACCAAATTGCCAAACTGGCAGAAAAAACCAATCCCGTATTACATAATTATTGAAAAATTCCAGAAGCGCAAAACATGAAAGACGAACGACAATTTTTTGCGACAACAAAACATCCTACAATTTCTTTCTGTTGCCGTGGTCATGGCGATTGTTGTTATTTGCCTTCTTTTTTTTATAATGTATTGTATATGATCTGGTTGAGTTTTTTGCAGCGATGATTCGAAAAGAAGTCGCAGAAGAAAGAAAAGAACTTTTTATAATTGCGGCGTAATGTATTCGATTCGATTTGAAATAAAAATGAGTGTTGTAGACCTTGCCGGTAATGCCGATGCCGTTTCATCGGTACAAAATAAATCCTACGTTGGTACTTATTTCTTATTTCTTTCAATTGGATGACTGAATGCTTTCATCTTTGTACATGTTCGAGATCAGAGGCGTAATAAAAAAATATGAATTTTGACCAACGTATTAATTCAAGTTAGATTTTTTCAATAATTGAAGGGTTTTTTAAAAAACTATGATCTACTCAATCAATTTTCCAGGATTGTGTCACGGGATAATTAAAATATTATTAAACAGAGTAAGTTATCCATTTTTCTCAAATGTGGCCAATGTTTTAATAAATAAAACGCCAGTACCACAAAATTTTTTAATAATCATAAACATAGGGGGGCAACTAGTTTCGGCAGACTGCCATCATCAGGCCCACAGCGTACTGAAGTAAAAACATAAAATATGAAATAACATTAAATTAAATAAACATTAAAAAACTTTGTAACTAATTAACTAACTACTAATTAAGATGAAACATGTCTTTGACCCTCATTTAACTAGTTTCATCTTAATTAGTAGTTAGTTAATTAGTTACAAAGTTTTTTAATGTTTCTTTAATTTAATGTTATTTCATATTTGATGTTTTTACTTCAGTACCCTATGGGCCCGGTGATGGCAGTCTCCAAAAACAGAGTTTGCTATTCGGTCACTTAATCATAGTCCACGAGCCCGTGAGTATAGTCGAACTCAATCCTTTATGAGAATGAAAAAACAGCAAAGGATTACCGCCAATAGAACAAATGCTCATGAATCTGGACATTTTTGAGCACTTTAAAGTTGAAAACACGGTACACTGTCCATATACATAAAAATAAAATAATATTTTGGCTATTAGGACCACTGTGCAAAGATTCAATAACCAACTGAGCTGGATATCGTTATAGGGGAGAATGGCGTATAATTATTAATTATGAGTTTAATATGAATTTACATTTTAATTTCTATAACGCATATTAGATTTGAATTACTAATTAAAATTTTGTCTTAAATTAATTTAACTAAACTGTGGGGTGTGAGGTTACACTCATAAGAGGCGACAATGGAAGTGTGGTTATAGTTTTTACATTTTCAATTGCAGAAACAAAATTCTCAGATGTGCAGACAGGTTACTTTGGCGGCTTGTAGATGTGACGACAAGTCGATTTGTCGGTATTAGCGACATGTAGATGTGCCGACAAGTGCCTTTGTCGTCGGTATTAGCGGCATGTAGATGTGCCGACAAGTGGCTTTGTCGGTATTAGCGACTTGTATAAAGCGGGATCGTTTTGTTCTGCAATTGAAGTAGGAAGTAGGAAGTTAGACAAATATTGTCTTCAGTAGTGAGGGCTAGGAAAATATTCATACAGTGATACACTGTGCTTGTGTTCGCACTTGATTTTTGATTTAGTGAATAGTAGGTGGTAGGTGATTCGTGGCGTTAGTTTATTTCAATTAATATTATTTTCGGCTTCCGTGTATTTACATACTTTTTTTTATTTTGAAACATTGTTACATTGTACTTCTTATTTATTTATTCGGTGTCAATTTCAATACCTTTCGTCCTTGGGAAAATACAGTTTTTTTTAAGTGGATCTAAAGAATCGGAACAATCACTAAATGATATTCCAATAGATTATGTGGTATCAGGTTGTAGTCCCAAAGATTCCTGGCATCAAAAAGGGGCCACGAGGTATTGCACCTTCCGCCCTATTTTTGTGTATTTAACCCCACAGAATTAATTTGGGGACAACTTAAAAAAAGAATAAGGCGTCATAACGTGTTTCCCAAATTTGATGGGTTGATAGCAAATTTGGTAAAAGAAGAAATTAACAAAATTTCAGCTGATGATTGGCAGAAAAAAATCAAACATGTCATCAAAGAAGAAAATTCTTATATAACGTGTCCGACCAAATTTATTATCAATGTTGATGACAGTGATTCCGATGGTGAGGGTTGAGATAGGGTAGGTAAGCTTAATTAATTTATAATATTTATGACTTTATTCACCGTGTTTTTAATTTTAGAATTAAAATTTGAGACAAAATTTTAATTAGCAACGTTTCTGAATCTCACAAGAGATCAGAAAATGAAGCTATAGGCCAGGTGGAGTGGTCAACCTCTATTCAAATCTAATATGCGTTATAGAAATTAAAATGTAAATTCGTATTAAAGAAAGTTAATCAATATAGAAATTTTACGCAAATTACCCCTAACGATCTCCAGTAACTTGGTTATTGAATCTTTGCACAGTGGTCCTAATAGACAAAATATCATTTTATTTTTATGTATATGGACAGTGTACGGTGTTTTCGACATTAAAATACTCAAAAATGTCCAGATCAATCAGTATTTCTTCTATTGGCGGTATCCTTTGCTGTTTTTATAGCGTTTTTTCTTTCTCATGGGTTCTACTATACCAGACCTTCGTTATTTTATAAAAGTTGAAATTTTCTCAGTGCATGCTTCCAATACAGGTAGGAACGATGGGCTACTATGAATTGGCAAAGTATTTGCCACATAATAGAAACGGTTCTATAACGTGGCGGTGACTAAAATGCGGAATATTTTCTTAGTGGCAGCTACGTGGTGGTGTGGTGGTCGACACTAAATACGAAACTTCGTTCACTGCGCATGTCTTTTTGATCTGTAACTCGTTCTTTGTCCTGCATATTATGTATTCCATTTTCCTTGCTTTTTCTCTAACCTGACATAACTGTTAACATAAGTAGGTACGTACTGAAGAATTATTATATTATTATGGAAATACAAGAATATTGGTTTAACAATACTGAAAGGCAAAAAGTTTACTGTCAAATATAGGTGTTGCGGCTCGAAATATGGAAACGTGCCATTGCAAAACTAAATACTTAGATTCTTAAAACTGTGTTTTTTATCAATCTTTGTTATTAAGATCATTAATTATGTATGGAAATGTAGTAAATTTGAAGCCGTACTGACGAAAAATGTTTTTTTAAATAGCGCGTTTATTTTTCTTATCATGGCGATCTCAAAAATGGCTGCAAAAGTCTGCGTTTAGAAAATAAAACTTTAAAGTGATTTTTGTGGGACAAAAACGTGGCGAGAATTACTGCAATCATATAATCAAGTGGTGCCACTTTAAAGGTATATTAATGGTTCCCAAACGACACTAAAACTATCACGCCCACTTCAACATCACTGCCACTTCTAAGTGGTATTTAAGTGATATGGTTTAGTGGTCTTAACTATTATTTTCCACTTTAATTTTTGTGCAACTTTGAGGTAGTCTCGCTTAGTGGTTATAACGTTTCAAATACCTTCGGTGGCACCAAAATATTATAAAACTATTACGTGGCACCCAGCGGTGAACTTTACGCGACTACAACTAGGCAAAATAAAATGAAGTTATTCTTACTGTGTAGGGGTAGATATAGTGATTATTACGTAATATAGACCAATGCAGATAATTTTTGAAACCAAATAAAATAATAGTAGGATGAAACTCATTGGAAAAGGAAGAGAAAATGACAAAAATGATAGGAAAAATAATTTACAGGCGGTCTGGGTTCGGGAAGTGGAAGGGGGGAGTTTTTAAGGGTAGAAAACGGTTTATCTCGATTTCCGGCAAAACTATAAGTCCTATGAAAAAAAGTTGAAGGGCAAAGTTGTAGGTAATAAAAAGATCTACAACTTTTGTATTTACACTTTTTTCACATAACCTCAAAATTTATGTGAAAAATTCAAATAACCAAGTTTTTGTTTTTTATTTTTATCTTTTACAAAAAAAAATTTTTTCACGAAATTTGGTGTAAACTTACCTTTTTATGTCCAAAACACTATGTAATTTATTTGTTTTAAAATATTTATTTTTTTAATCTTATTTTAACTTAGGTAATATCGAAAAAGCAGTCTAATTTTCAATCGAAAATTCTCACTTCAAAATATCTACTTTTTTAAAAAACTCGGTGGGCTTTTTGTTCGTTGAAATCTCTACTTTTTGATGGTGTAAAAAAAATATACATTACTATGGTAAATGTTCTCAAAAAATGCAAATAAGGAACGAAGAAAACTCCGAATTTCTTTTTTTTTTAAATCATCATGTACAATTGTGAGCTATTTATTTAAATTTATACTTTAATTACTCGAAAAACGTAAGATTCCGTGTTATATTGATAAACAAAAGAGTAATTAAAGTATAAATTTAAATAAATAGCTCAAAATTGTACATGATAATTTAAAAGAAATTCGGAGTTTTCTTCGTTTCTTATTTGCATTTTTTGAGAACATTTACCATAGTAATGTATATTTTTTTACACCATCAAAAAGTAGAGATTTCAACGAACAAAAAGCTCACCGAGTTTTTTAAAAAGCAGATATTTTGACGTGAAGATTTTCGATATTAATGCTTTTTCGATATTAAGTCAAAATAAGGTTAAAAAAATAAATATTTTAAAACAAAAAAATTACAAAGTGTTTGGGACATAAAAAGGTAAGTTTACACCAAATTTCGTGATAAAATTTTTTTTTTGTAAAAGATTAAAATAATAAACCAAAAACTTGGTTATTTGAATTTTTCACATAAATTTTGAGGTTATGTGAAAAAAGTGTAAATACAAAAGTTGTAGATCTTTTTATTACCTACAACTTTGCCATTTAACTTTTTTCCATAGGACTTGTAGTTTTGACGGAAATCGAGATAAACAGTTTTCTACCTTAAAAACTCCCCCCTTCCACTTCCCGAGCCCAGAGCGCCTGTAAATTATTTTTCCTTTCATGTTTGTTATATTCTCTTCCTTTTCCAATGGGTTTCATCCTACTATTATTTTATTTCACTTTTTACCATTTCCAAAGCTATCTGTACTGGTCTAATAGCCACCCAATCGAAATTGAGATATCAATTTCTGTCACTATAATGCTACTTGGGTTAAACTTAATAATACAATTTTTTATAGTACTTTACTTTACAATCAGAATATTACAAAATTCTATAAGTTAAATTGCTAGCGATTACTAGTTAGACTAGTAAGAGAATGTCATGGTTAGGTTAATATCCATTGATATTACCTATATTAATTTTAATTTGTCGTTTAATTTCAACTAAATCAAATGGCCACATTTTTTTAAGTCTTTTGTTTGGCGGCCTTCTCATGGATGACTTCCACAACTGTCGGTATAGTCTTCGTAATCGGATTAGTCTGGCCATCTGAGAAGTGCTTTAAAGTCGATGTCGAGTTTTCTACTTTAATATATAGCTCGGGAGCCAGAGATTATTTCTCGAGTTGACAAAATAGAAACATGCATTCGCTAAGATGTAATCGAAGCGACTAATGACTCGGCCACCCGACCAAATCATAGTTTAACTGGTCTTTGCGTCCTATTCGCTACTACCCACAGTGTTTCGTTTCAATATTCAATTAATGACTCGTCGACAGTCCACGTTGACTGCCTCAAAGGATGCCGCTACGTTGGCGATGCTGAAGTTTTTTGGTAGCAACAAAGGCGCCACTTTAAAGCGGTTAAATTGTTAAATTACACGAACTATACGTGCAGTGTATAGTTTGTCACGTACCAAGGGGCATCTGCAATTTATCGTAGCACTTTGGACTGGCTTCTTTGTATGATTGCTAAGTTTGACTTTGAAGCGCAGCCCCACAGTTCCAATTCATATGTCCAGATGGGTTTGATTACAACTTTGTATATTAGTACTTTGTTTTGACACTTGAGATTTTCTTCCTATTCACCACTGTAATTCTCTTGCTTTGATCTCTATTTGTTTTTTCTTTTTTATGATATAATGTGTGCGCACTTATTTTCATTTACTTTTATTTTCCAATTCTGTAACTAATCTTCGAGTATGTTTAGATGATTTTGAGTATTGTCTGTTACGATTTGGGGATTTTCGTGGCTAGACAAAATGACAGTGTCATCAGCGAAAGTGCCAATAGCGGTGTTTTGTGTGATTGGTAAATCCAATGTGAACAGGACATATAGTGTTGGCCCCAGAACACTTCCCTGTGGATCTCCTGAGTTGTATGGGATACAGTTCGATTTCTCTTCATTTACCTTTGTTCGGAACGTTCTTTCACTCAAGTACGATTTTAATAATTGGAAGTAAGCTGGAGGTGAACTAGGCCAGGGTGCCACAAATGCTTGACTGATGTCAAGGAAGACTCCTCTACAGTATTGTTTGTTTTCTAGAGCTTTTTTAAAGGTTTGCGTTATACGATGTACCTGCTGAACTGTGGAGTGCTTCTGGCGGAATCCAAATTGGTGATCTGGGATCCAATAATTTAATACATGTACCTAATAAGTAACCGAAAGATGCGCAATGAAGAGCTACCCTATACGTTTGTCTGGCTAGGGGATATAACTATCTGGCTACTGAGGAAATATCTTCTAAGTTACCCAAGTAACATATAAAATTCAGCTTTTATACTATAACGTAAGTATAGTTAGAATTTATTAAAGTTTAAGGGTGTCTGGCAAGGGGTTTCCACGATAGTAAGTAATGTATGTAAGCAATGGATGACGTGATTTCTAATATTATTCCGAAGAAAATTACGATTTATTATTTGACAAATTTAAGTCAGTATTTTATACACCTTCGCTAGCTGTTAGTTGCTAAAGTCACGATGACCTAAAGTTCATAGTAGCCCATCTTTCCTACCTGTATTGGAAGCATGCGCTGAGAAAGTGTCAGCTTTTATAAAATAACTCATGGGCTCTTGCTCTATAAGTATGAGTATGGCTCATAAAACAACAACTTCTAGTCAATATTAAATCTTACTCAACATACTCTACTTGAAGTTTCAAGTTTATGCCCATGCTGCCAGTAGTTTTAAAAAGTCATCAAAAATTTATTTAAAATAGTTTTAAAAATTTGGCTGTTTAGTTTCTTTAAATAAGAATAATTTAATTGACATTAATTATTAAAAAAATCTTTTTTACCTTTGGTACCGGTCTCAACGAATATTCGATATTCCATTTTTTCGAAGATCTGCAAAAAAATCATTATGAAAAGATCCACAATGGACAGAACTGTTGCAAATTATAGCTGAATGTACGCCAGTTTTTGTCGGGGTGGCGGTATTCTTTGAACGAGTTGCATACATATCTACCAACATTTAAATAATTTATATGTATGTACGCATTCGTCAGTCACTTTTTCAATTGTGCCGCCGGAACAATGCGTCAGAGAGAGACTGCTGTCGGAATCTGACTGAGAGTCTGGGAGATTTATTCCGAAGAGACGGACTGGCCTACGATGCTTTTATCCCGTTCAAAGATTAATGTTTTATTGGAGTTTTTAAGGTTTTTAAAACAAATTTTTTTTTTCCGAGAACACCATTCCACACGGGATAGGCGAATTGGGTATTATGCCCTTAAATCTCATAGGCGAATTGGGTACCAGCTATAGAAAAAACTAGCCTGCAACGCTTTCGTCAAAACTGAAGGTAAGAACAGTGTTTTTTAATTTTTGTGGGGAATAAAAAACTAAGCTTTATTAACTTTTCTTTATTAGGAAATGATGATGTGATAACTTGTTCATAACCACGAACAAAATGTGCGTTGAAAGTTTGAATAGACAACAGTGCGCCCTTTAAAAATAATACGGAAAGAACTAATAGAACATGATGTAGATACTATCACTACAAAAGATCTAGATCGATTACGAACAAATATCTATTGAACCAGAAGAGCGGTCCTACCAGCCACACTGCTTAAGTCTCAGATAGATGTTCATAAATATATATTTGAGAATATTTTCAAAACCAGCAAAGGGGAAGATTTTGTAAGGAAGAATGACGATAAGAAAAGCATCATCATGTTTTCTTGCAAAAGAAATCTAAAATTTTTAAGTAATGATGTAGAAAATATTTACGTGGATGGGACTTTTGATTACAGCGCCAAATTATTCCTGCCACTATTTACTGTCCATGGAATTAAAAATAGGCATTATATACCCTTAATGTTTTTTACTCCCGAAACTTATACGTATATGGTTGTTTTGGGCGATTCCAAATGTTACCAAATTTGGAGACCCAAACTTGTAGAGTAAGTTGGCTGAGTAGATTGTGGACTGTATTGTGATTTGTAATGAAAGCATACACTGGTTACTTCAATTTTTATATTTAACAATAACTTTCGTAAAAAACACTTTTTAACAAATGTATAATTTAACAATGATTTAAAACTGGGTTTTTAATTGCTCAATGGTGAGTTTAAATAAAGGTATGCATTTGATATCATGCAAATTTGTATAATGTGAATTGATGATTTTATTACGTATGAACAGTCCCAAGATTACGACATGCTCAAACGGAGTTAGAAGTTCTACTGGTTTAAATTTATCACGCGTGGACAGTCCCAAGATTATGACCTGATCCACGCGGAGTTTGATGCTGTACTGACTTAATTTTTATTCTATTTGAAACGCTTGGGCCAATCACGGCTACCCGTTTGCGGCTTCATAGATGTGTCTTTCTATTTCTGCTCGGCGACCCGTAGTCGCGTCAGTTAGTCGCGGTATGTGTAAAAGGCGCTTGCCGACAAGGGCGCCTTTCGCATTGAAGTTTGATGTCCTTGTTCGTCGGTGACTTACTTCCGGTACATAAGCGTACGTTTTCGTTATTTTTATTTTCTTTTATTGCCATGGGCGTAGATTAAAATGTTCGATTTCGAACAATGGTCTTAACCTATATAAAAGAAAAATGCCCTGAATTGGACCAAGACTTTAGCTTAAAGACACTAACAACAGATTTTGAGCTTGCCATTCATAATGGTATCCGTACAGTTTTTCCTGAAACGACAATTAAAGGTTGTCGTTTTCATTTGCGACAAGCCTGGTAAGTCAAATTAAAAAAAAAATATTCTAGAATTAAATTTTTTTTCTCAAGGTACAGAAAAATCTAAGCTTTAGGACTCGCACCGATATACAACAGCGAAGTAGACTCGGAAGTGAAATCCTATCTAACCTATCTTTTTGGATTACCTTTGCAGAACAATAAACTCCGCGAATCCTTCCATGCGAAATTTAATTCTATTTTTTATAATGCTCCAAATATTGTATACGGAAAAAGCAATAAAAAAGAAACAATTTTTTGGTATGCAAATACAACCAGTTGAGAAAGCTCTTGCCATAGACCGATCAAATTGTAATGACTATTTCACGCACTTTTCAAATGAACCAAATCAGAAGCTCCAGTCAAGTTTGGATTATCGATAACACCAAACTTGACTCTTGACCCTGATTGGTCTGTCAAGTTTCAGACATGTGTTTAATATTTTATACTTTCTGTGATATTGTTATTTATATATATTCCATAATAGTTTATCCCTTACATTTTATTTGAGATGAAAGAAATGCAACTAAATTTAGGTAGATCGTGGGAAGCACATGATCTGGCTCAGAAAACTGCGATGGAGAAAGAAGTGGATATACTGGCGGTCTGTGAACCAAATAGGAGAAAAGTGGCTGGAGGAGAATGGATAAAAGACAAAAGAACGGACGTTGCAATATTCTTCAGAAACAGAAATATAAAAGTGAAGAAAGTAGAAAGAAGTGAGGGAATCATACAGGTTAAAATGGAGGGATTCATACTCGTCTGTACATATATCTCGCCAAATATACATCTTGAAGACTTTAAGAAACAAGTGGATGAAATCATGGACTCATGTAGAAAGGAAACTGGTGAGATTTTGTTAGTGGGGGATGTTAATGCAAAATCCGTACAATGGGGATCCCAAAACACAGATAGAAGGGGCGAATATTTGACAGAATGGATTGCCGCATTGGACTATGTAATACAAAATATATAGACGTTACGATCACCTCAAGAAATTTATCCAGAAAGACAAGAAATTGGGAAGTAATGGAAAAAGAAGGACTGACAGAACATCAGTACGTTTATTTCGAAGTAGAGGATAGACAAAAAAAGGAGAACAGAGGAGAGAGAGAATTAAAACAATAAACTAGGACAAGTTTAGACTGGGTTTTAAGATACGCATGGACATCAAGAAGTCAAAAAAAGGGATAGAAGAAGTAAAGGACCTTATGCAGATCATTCAGGAGACCTGCAAGGATAGCACGGAAAAAACCTCCCAGGGAGTTTGTAAAAATGCGCCCTACTGGTGCACTGAGGAGATTAACATAGAAAGTGCACAAATCTACATAGAGAAATAACAAGAAGAGCCAGGAACGAAAGAAGTTAGAAACAAAAAAGAGGAGTATAAAGCGGCAAAGAAAGTTCTTCGGAAGTTAATAAACAATTCAAAGAAAGGTAAATGGAAAGAAGTATGCGAAGAATTAGAAAACGATGTATGGGGTCAAGGCTATAAAATCGCAATCGAACATCTCAAACAAAGTAAGCCAACAAACTTCAGCCAGGAAGAAAGAAAAGAGGTCAAAGGAACTAACCAAAGTCACGAATGAGCAAGAATTCCCAGATGAACGGAAGGTAGCAAAAATAGTTTTAATCCCAAAACCGCAAAAGGAAGTAGAGGAGAATCCGACCTACAGGCCCATATGCCTATTAAACACGATTATTAAGCTATATTAGAGCCTAATTAAAAATAGATTATGCGATGAATTGGAAAGAAAATGGGGGCTATGCGATAGGCAATATGGGTTCACGAAAGGATGTTCGACCATACATGCAGTGAGGAGGAAACTAATGAAAGAAGCAAAGGGACCAGAGAAATGGGCATTGATGGTTACACTGGACGTCAAAAATGCGTTTAATACGGCAGGATGGGAGAACATAATAACAGAGCTGGAAAAAATTGAGATATCAGACTAACTTATTATTATTATTATTAGGGGATACCTTAGTCATAGAGCTATAGCGATTAGTAGGGGAGAAAACATGGAAGTAACAGCTGGGGTACCCCAGGGATCGGTTTTAGGGCCGACTCTGTGGAACGTTTTTTACGACGGAGTTCTCAGACTGAAACTAGGCCAAGGAGTTGCATCCTATGGGTTTGCAGATGATCTGGCGATTTTGGTAAGAGCAAATAATCCAGACGAACTTAGACACGGGGTCGAAGTTTCGCTAGAGAAAATCGGTGTATGGATGAAGGCAAGGGAATTAGAGCTGGCAATACAAAAAACAGAAACTTTGATAATAAATGGTCACGGATGGAAAGCCCAGAGACAGAGGATCAACTTTAATTTCCAGGGAAATAAAACAACTTAAATTACCTAGGTATGATCATAGGTTTTAAGGGACACTTTGGCGAACACATTAAAATAACAGTTAAAAAAGCAGAAGATAAAATTAGCAGGCTAGCCCAACTTAAGTGGTCCCCTGTTTTGTAAACGGAGACTGCTGTTGGAGGTAGTACACTCCATTCTCCTATACGGAGCACCGGTATGGGGAAATATAGTATAGGTCAAGTACTACAGAGAAATGTTAGAGAGAACACAAAGGAAAGCAGCTTTAAAAGTAGGGTCTGCATATAGGACCTCCAAGAGAGGAAAATGATTTTCGACTTAAAAGAAACAAATATAGAAAAAAACCGGAGAGAGGTAAGAAATGAAACCAAAACAAAATGGCAAAGAGAATGAGTGGCACATGAAAGGACAGCACAGTGGACTAAGAAGCTCAATCCAAGCGTAGAAAAGTGGACGAAGTGTGGACATCGCAAGACAAACTTCTACTTGACACAGTACTATCCGGACATGGCTGTTTCGCAAATTACCTACACAGAATCTCAAGAAAAGACACCGAAGAATGCATGTATTGCAGCATGACGAATATCCCTGAACACACATTAATGGAGTGCGGAAGATGGAATAGAGAGAGAACACAAATGAGGGTAGAATTAGGAAGCATTCAGACAATAGTAGAGTTAATAGGAAAAATGATAAAGGGAAAGATAGACTGGGAGAAAGGAGAGAGGTACATCACGAAAGTTATGAAAAAAAAGGGGGAAAAGGAAAAAACCATACAGGAAGCGGAAAGACACTGAAAGACACTATATGCGGCTGAGGCATGTCAGTAAATGATGATTCCAGACGCATATGGTTACGGGTGAGGTTTGGTGCGGTAGGCAGGGTTGTTTGTTCATGTTTTTTCTTCTATATTCTTTATTAAATAAAATTATCTAATTGTTGAACCATTTTATTGTATTAAAAAAGTACAGGAAAAATCAGTAGCATAAATTAAAGAGGGCTCTAAGAAAACCTTTGAACTCACAATTAAATAGTCCCTGAGGTCAGAAAGATTTAAGGAGATACAACATCGAATTGAGAATAGTCGTGGTGGTATTAACAAATAAAAAAAAATATTAGCTAACAAAATGAAAAAAAAAGGAAAATTTCAAATTTCACAAACATTTATTAAAAAATTTAGAAATTAAATTAAGTGGTTAAAGTTACGATTTAAATATCATAACAGTACCTATAGATTACGACAATAGACTTGCAAAGGTCAATGTGGAGAAGGCTTTAACAGGTTAACTGCCGGAAATATTTTTAGCACATGTCGCCGGTGCCGTCAATTTTTTTTATTTTTTTACATTTAGTATATTTTAAATCTTACTAAAAAAAAGTTTTTTTTAGGTATTTTTGAGTAAAAGGCTATACAAAAAACTACACACCAAAAGGTGTGATCGGCATCTGCTATCGAAATTTGTTAGTAGGTGCCGGAACACACCAATAGGCGTGTTTGATTTATTATTAGATATATTGATGGAATACGCTTATTTATTTATAAAAGACATAAAAAAGTAAAACTAATAACAAAACTAAAAAAAGTTAATTTTTGTGAAAGGCATAGAAACATTCTACACATAGACCAGGCTGTTCGGGGCATGCTTTACATTCATAAACTGTCATCTTTCTCTTCTTGTTCCTTCTGCAGACTCTGCATTCTTTTCTACTAGTTCTGTTCACTTCTTTTACTCCTGACATTTCCTGTACGCTCTTTTCTATCTTAGAAATTTTGTGATTTTTTTCTAAAGAGACTATTGTCACTTTACTGACACATGTATCCAATAATTCTCTTATTATCTATAGACGGAAATCATACAACGACTTTTTTCTTGCACCGGAATACTTGTTGTATAGGTAATGAGCATTTAGTAAACTCATTTGGATTACATGAAAAAATATCTTTTTATACCATCTTATGGTTTTTCTGTTACATGGATAATAGGCCAACATTTGGTCCTGTCTGTCAATTCCACTCATAAAGGCATTATACCCAATGATAGCTTCAGGTTTATAACTTATTACTCCTCTTTTATTTTTGAATTCTCCCATTTTGTTGTCAAATTCTGTGGTAATATATGTGACATTTCGCTTATCCCGCCATTTTCCACAGTGTACTCCATTGTTGAAGAACGATTTATTTTCACCCTTTTTTAGCTTTATACTTACAAGTTCTTTAGGATTATCACGTCGATCTATTCTTAACGTACCAGTACAATAAGTTTTATTATCTAATAACTTTTTTGCCAGTTGTACACTATTATAAAAGTTATCTAAGTATACAGCATGTCCGTTTCCTAATTGCTCTTGTAATAAATGTAGAACAATCTTCTCTGTATGTCCAGTTCCACCATAAATATCCGAAGCACCTTCATATATGCGAAATTTCAAAACTATTCCGGTTGGTTCTGTTAACATGTATAATTTGATACCATATTTATGGCGTTTATTCTTAATATACTGTTTGAACTGTAATCTACCTCGCCAGAGAACCATAGCTTCATCTAAAGACAGCTCTCTGCCTGGGTAGTACACTTCGGACATTTTATTATTAAAATAGTCAACCACTGGCCTTATTTTCTGTAGACGATCGTTTACATTTTCATCTGACGAGGTACAGTGTAGACACCTCAAAATAAGAAGAAATTTATTTTTTGGCATACATCTTCTGTACAATGGTATGTTAAATAATGGATCAGTTTTCCAATAGTCACTTAGTCGCGAAAGTGAAATTGTACCCGTATGGAGAAACAAACCTAAGAATACTTTAAATTCATGCACAGTTAGATTCTTCCAATTTGTAATTCGAGATTTTTCACGTGTTCCTGGTCGAAATAAAACTTCTGCAGCATAATTGTTACTTTCATCTACAATAGTTTGTAAAAAATCATCGGTGATAAGCATTTTAAAAAAGTCCATAGGTTTGTCTCCTGCTACTGGTACCAATAATTTCTGACGTTGGGTGAATTCAAATTTTTTCATGTCATCTGAATCACACCATTGTGTCTTTGGTACTTGGTGTTGAATATCTGGTAACAATATTCGATTTTCAGTTATTTCTTGTACCTCAGACATTATTGCGTCTATTGTTTCTGCATCTTCGCTGTCCGAACTAGAAGAAGAATCTTCACTTATATAATCCTCGTCACTACTGTAATCATTTATTAGATGTTCAAACAGTTCTGTTTCAGTCATTTTTTTTCGTTTCTCACCCACACTTCTACCTTTTCTAATGTGTTTCTGTAATCCAGAAGGCCCAGGCCGATCATCCATATTTATATCTCAAAACACAAACTTTAAAACTGAATTCCGAGAACCGATATTAAAAATATTTGAAAACAACCTTATTAAACAATGCCGGAACGTAAACACTCGTTTTAACACAGTGCCAGCTTGATAGCAAGTGATTATAGCGACACATCCCACCTACACCAATTGGTGTGTTCGGCATTGTTGCTAGATGCCAAAACACACCAATAGGTGTGTTCGGCACTTAACCTGTTAAGACCAGTGTTTCATGTCAATTTAACCTAATATTAAATTATTATTGCAGCATAAGCAAATGAATTAAAGCTCTTCAAATATTAGTAAGCGGCGCGCCCGGAGTGTTAATTCCTTTTCCGGGCGAGATCAAAATAAGAAGACATAAATAACAAGTTCCGGTTATAATGACGTCACGTGCGGAACTCATTATTTCCCGCGCTATTTCAAGTAGCGGCCGCCCTTAATATCTGCCGCTCTTCGCTGGGACTACTAATCATGCCAGCCTTATTGCACGAATTAAACTGACGACGAACATATATCGTTACATTCCAAATTCAGCAGACGTACTTCATTTGGAAAAATTGTAGAATAACCTTTTCCATATTTTTCAATAATGTGATAAAGCCCGATGGAGAGAGAAGTACTCAAAATTCATCACAAACCTCACTTAAAACATAAAAATTGTATAAGTAATATACATGCAAGAAACCAGTTTGGAAATAAATCTATTCGATATCTCGGCTTCATTTATTAGTTTTACTGATGATAGTACATTTGTGTATATTACAGGTAATTCTAGTTTTAGAAATATTTCATTGTTTAATATAAAAAAAAATAGTAAGTAGTATGATTGGTTTAAATAAAATAGTAAAAGCAAGTTTTCAGAAATGACAAACAAATTTATAAATATGTTTACTATATACTTTAAAAAAGTGATTTTGGTCCATTTACATAAAAGCACTAAAAGCGATGACTGTGCCCCTCATCTGTTAGTAGGTTTATAAAGTTACGAATTTATTCTTTTCAAAATAAAATACATACGAAAAATTTCTCGTCGATTGTGAATAACACATTTGCTAAGATTTTTTTCTGGTTAATAGTATATTACGTAACAAGAGTGGTAAGTAACCCATTACGCACGAAGTGAAAAAGTTTACGCACGAAACCGCGCAGCGGCGAGTGCGTACATTTTACGAGTGTGTAATGGGCTTACAACTCGAGTAACGTACTATACATTTTCTACGCCCACTCATAATGAGGATAACCTGAAAACAAAACCTCATTTTTGTGTGATGATAATTACACAATATTTTAATTCGTTACCTTTGACAACAAATGATTATCGTCTGGGGCATCTTTCAGAAACTTATTAATTTGTTCTGGAGAAAGGATATTCGCTTTTTTACTTCTAAATCCATCCGATTTCCGCTTCAGTAGGGCCATTAGTTTTGGATAATCTGCTATGTTAATGTTATTATTAATGATTAGTGTAGTTCTCAGCATCGAATAAATGGCCCATAGCGAAGATGGCTTCATAATTTTTGATGTTTCCTCAAAATACACAAGCAAAACATTCTCCGAAAAGGATTTAACGTTATTCTTGTGTCACCAATCCATAAATTTTCGATAGGTAATTCCGTACCTTTCTTTAGATTTTAGGGGTAACAAATTATGTGTGGCAGCTTGAGCTTTTTCTAAAATCTCCGGTGGAGTGCTCATAATTTCATCACTTTCACTTTCAGACATATTCGTAGGTAAAGTTAAGAAAATTTTCGGATACAATATTTTGTGACAATATAAAAAATAACATGACGTTTATTTCTATAGAAACGCGTTAACGCGGGTTATTTTTTAATATGTTGCCGACATTTAGGGACATCACTCTTTTAATTCAAAATGTATCTCGCTAATGCTAAAAGTTTTTTGTTTTTCAATTGACTAATATTATGTAAATAGTCCAAATAAAGTGGTACGTAGATAAAAATTTGATTGCAATTTGATTATATTAAGAAATTTAAGTTTTCTTATCAAAAAGCACGTGTATGTTAGGAGATCTCATTACGTTCATGTTATTATTAAGTGTCATTTACAAGGAATGTTGACAGTGCGATTTTTAACGTTTACTGACGTGGGCGTAGAAAAATATAATTACTCTACTAGTAGTAAAATTTCATGGAAAATCATGGTACATTATGATCACTTTTCTGAAATTATGTAAAAATATCTCGTTAGAAATTCAATGTTTTCGAAAATATAACTTTAAGATGAAATTTGCTATGTTACATTGTCTACATTCTGAAATAGTTATTTACATGTCAAGCTCAGAAAGTGATACTTTACCATGTAAATACACTTTTTTTAAAACCGGCCAGAAATTAGTACTTTCCGGTTTATTTTTAGGTCAGAAAATCTCATTTTGTCGGACCGAGCCTGAAAATTATTGTGATAGTCCGGTAAAAGCTTTTACCGGACTCATTTTTATTTACTTTCCGGCCTATCTTTAATGAAAAACTAATAATGTAGTTAGTCTAAGATAGCGGTCAATTGGTTTCTATAGTAACCGAGTTTTGTATTATTTAAAACTATAAAATAACTTGACATATTTTGACGTTTAGTTGAAAACGTGACATTTATTATAAAATGGATATTCAAAATGATGCATTTGATTGTGAATTAATGGAAGATGAAATTATACCAGATGAAATTGTTAAGGCGGCGACCCAAGCAATTGTTAAAATTAGTTAATAAAGAGTTCTTGTTATAAAAATGTAAACTGAATAATATGATGTTTATAGTACAACACTGCACGTTTTAAAAAAAATATTGTACGTAATACGTCCCAAAAGTGCTTTTACTGGACTCGCAGGCTTGCAGGACTCGCCTGCGGCTCGCCCTGCAATTTGCCCACTCATCCAGTAAAATACCACTTTCGGGACTTGTTACGTAAACTACTATTCCGAGTGTGACGCGTACAATATTTTTTGTGCAGCCACCAATATTTGACAATAATATAGGAACACACATAATACACAAAACGTCAAAAACTTTACCGAGCAGTTATGTAAATTTTCGGCAACGACGCACTTTCCGAGCTAAAAAATGATCGGAAAAACGCATTTTCTAAAGTGGCGACACAAAAACAATATTTTCTATAGATTTTTTTTATCAAAATACTGTGTGATTTTAATAGAATATAATCAACTTGATTCAAGGATTAAAACCTTATTCTACTAGAGTACAAGGAAATTAAAAAAAAAGATAAATAAGCGTATAGTCACAATATAACACTGACTTACCTTTTTGCCTATCCTCTACGCCTTTGAAACTTGTCAATTAAAGCGTAAAAAAAGTCATGTCATAGCCGTACTAAACTATCAAAATAGTAGAAGAGTAGGAAGAGTAGGCAGAGTAGGAAATCACTTTTGGATCGTGTTACGTACAATATTTTTTCTGCCGTTTTGTATGAACTTTATATATCTAGACAATTACATATAACAATCACTCTTATGAATACATTACTTACGCAATAATTCATAAGTATCCGCTTTAGCAGATTCACTAATCTCATGTGGAATCATTTCACTCTACTCCACTAAAAAACACACACCAATATTACATGACAGGCGGTGTCAGAATAAAATACAAGTTAATGTTATTGTCAAAACCGCCTACTAGATATACAAAATCGTCCCGAAAGTAACACTGCTACTTTTGGTACGATTTGTGTAAATTGGTACTTTCGATTTAATAAATCATACCGAAAATTTTGTTTTCGAGACGGCTGCAGAAAAATTGTATTTTCTTTTTAAAACAATTTTTGGTATACAATTTTCGTACCGAATCTCCCGCGAACTTGAATTATTCGAGGTGCGAATTTTCATAAAAAAATTCGCAACTGAGAAAAATTTTTCGAAAATTATTCAAGCCCATTTTTAAGCCAATCAGAGTCTATTTTTTTGTTTGGTTACCATGGAAACCCACAATGTTTTCGGAAATTTTTATCCTCCGGAGTACCCTGAACGAAATTAATAAGTGGAAATTTTTTTGTCAAAATAATGTAATGATACTTTGATTAAATGAAAATAAGATTTTTTGTTTACTATTTGTTCATATCAAAATTAAAGAATTGCTACATCTTTTATTGTTTTTTTAATTTCTTTATTATTACATCTATTAAATGTTTTTCAAAATCAAAATTAAAAAATCTTCTTTCTTCAGTGGTGAGTAAAAAAGGACACTCGTATTAACTAAATGTAGATATATGCTTAAGTAAATAAATATAATATTTTGAAACAATTTGGTTATACTTAAATCTACAAATCCGAGAAAACTTTATAGACACATTGAGTAAGTTCTTCTGTATTGTACTAAATATATTTTCTCCTGCGTTTTTTAAACTACAAATATTTTAAATATGGGTGATACACTTTGAGATCACAGGATTGCTACAATGTTTGCATAACGTATATTTTTAAACTTTTTCCATATTATTTCGATTTATCAAGATTTTTTATATATTTTATATATATTTAGAGGTTATTATTCTGCACTGCCAATAAGTTGAAATGTCAGCAAAATAATCGTTTATAATTTTTCAAAAGCCACCTAAGCTGTTATTTGTTTCATCTAGGTATTTGGAAATGGCAACTATATCAATAATTATAAATGAATTAAAAAACACGTTCCACATACTTTAGTGAACTTAGCTTAGGTTAAAACTGATAAAATATTTAGATACTTTAAAATTTTGACGTCGTATAATTTTTGACATACCAACAAACACTCACGGCCAACTAGCATTTGCTTCTTGGTGTCCTTAAATAATCTTATTGCCAAATTAAAATTAATTACTTTTAAATTTTTTACGTGTGAAATTTTCAGTAGTACTACCACAAATGATTGAATTTTCGCGACAAGTCTGTCGATTTATTTCATAACGAAACTGAGTTGCTTAAAAACACCACGAGTCCGGAGAACGAGCGGTGTTTTCTTCAAGCAACTCAGTTGAGTTATGAGATAAATTCTATCACGAGTGGAATTTTATTAGACTATTTCAGAAACAAAGTTAAAGGTAAAAAAACTGAAAATCGACAGAATTAGAGGAAATAAGCAAAAGCAAGTCTGCTCATTTTTAAATGCGTGCAGAGCGTGATTGTTTATATTTGAAATTTAACTGTCACATACACAAATCTGAAAACCATATATACAGGGTGACACAGCAACCATGTAACAGGCTACAGTATCTGTGTTTCTCAAGATAAAATTATAAAATTTTAGGGCATTAAATGGGACCTTAGTGGTCTCATTCTAGTCAGTTTGTTTCACTTTTACTACTTCCGGTTTTACCGGAAGTGATACCAACTTTTGAATTTTAAATGGGACACCCTGTATATTATTACATTTTTGGACAACCTGATTTTATCGATATATCATACTTGGTATCTCAAGTAAATAGTTAAGGAGTTACATACAAAAATACGAAAAATCAAAATTGGCTCAAATAACATACCAAAGAAATAAACAACAGGAAAAAACGGCACTAACTTAAATATTACATTAAATTATTTAATGTAATTCAAAAAATATATAAATTTAATACAACATAACTGATTTGTACGATTTTTTATTTATTTTTAATTTAACCCAATTACCTTATTTAAATTGCAACCCTTGTTTTTTTTCTTCCTAAAACAATAAACGCATTCTATTCTAATTAACTGCATAATTTTAAATTACATTTTTTGTACATTTCTTAGTTAATGTTCTCAAATGAGAAACTATCATACTTTAAAGCATTACATTAAATGATTTTTTAATATTATTAAGGCGGCGGTAACTATGACATTATTTTGACTTATTTAGATGACGGTGAATTTGACAGTTAGCTACCATAGAGCTGGTGATTTAAACTGCAAAATAAAGTAAATGATCTAAAATCGTAATGAACAAATAGACTGTTACTAATATTTGGTGAATGTCGAAAAAATTCAATGGCTGCTGCTGAGTTGAATAGAAATAGATTTCCCAACAGGAATCATCCAAGCAATAATTATTTCTGGAGACTTGGAACTCAGTTAAGAAGGGAACCGATTGCTGAAAATGACGAATCTATAATAAGTGAAGAAGTTGAGACAAATATACTTGCATATGTAATTTATGCCCCAACATCTTCCTTGAGAGAAATAGAAAGACAGTTTGATGTAAGCAGGGAAGAATTTAAAAAAAATATAAATGTAGCAGCAGCCCTTGAATTTTTTTGACATTCACCAAATATTAGTAACATGTCTATTTGTTCATTACGAGTATACATTTTTATCAAAAACGATTTTAGATCATTTACTTTATTTTGCAGTTTAAATCACCAGCTCTATGGTAGCTAACTGTCAAATTCACCGTCATCTAAATAAGTCAAAATAATGTCATAGTCACCGCCGCCTTGATAATATTAAAAAAATATTTAATGTAATGCTTTAAAGTATGAGAGTTTTCTCATTTGAGAACATTAACTAAGAAATGTACAAAAAATGTAATTTAAAATTTTTTGGTAATATTCCAAGCACTTGGGATATTACAAGTGAAAATTTGAGACGTAACATTTAAAGGTTAGTACTTTTTAAAAGTCATATGGATTTATCAATACTGGCACCATCTAAACGTCGTTCTATTGAGTAGGTACCTGGCTTATGATTTGACCTTAATTATGCCGTGGATGGTTTGATTTCTCCCCTGATATTTTTTTAAGAAAAGAGTAACACGTAGTTGAATATATCTCTTTAACAATCAAAATAGACTTAAAAAACTAGATACTGATTAAAGGAACAACAGTACTACGTGGTCGACAAAATATATAGGAAATTGTAAATTTAACTAATACAGATCCAATAATTTAAATAGTGGATTTTCGAAGTCCAATAAAAATTATACAAACATAAAAACTATACAGAGATGTATTTTTTGCTGAAAAATCGATTTTAAAAACCTAAATTTACAACAAAAAATTGTTCAAAAAACGAAGAACAAATGTTGAAAAAATGAAATCAAATTTTCAAAGATATTATATCCTATTTTTTTTGCAAAAAACTAACAATAAAACTAATACAAAAAAAATCGACTATTTTACAACATTTTCTTATATTTTATTATTGCAATATTAAGAAGTAGAAATAAATATATAAGTGAGCATTTGTGTTGGATTGAAAACGTTACAAAAAACCGTATAAGAGCATGAAAGCCATAAAAACCCCTATTTAATTACAAACTATTAGTATAATCTGATTACATAATTACAGTAATAACAGAGCATAAAACGTTTTTTACACAATGTTAAAGTTATTCAAAGAACGACTAAATGCGGTTCTTAGTATAAATTCTGCATTATCCGGGCACCCATGTTCTCATTTCGATGCATTTCATTTGTTTTCTTCATTACATTAATCAGTCCATTTAAAATGCAAGAAGTGTTCATTGAAGTACAACGACGTTGATAAGTAGTGCTGATAAATGATCACCGTGGACACTAACAATACTTCAGAGCTTTCTTTGCAACTTTTAATCACAACTCAGCTCAGTGGCGCCCGACAACAATATTAAATTCAGACAAGGATTCAAGATCGTATTCCCGAATTACAATGCTGTAGCCAGAAAAATATTTTATGGAGGATTTGTATCGATCGTACTTTAAACTGGTGCTATCAATTTTATGCAAAAAAAAATTCTAAGGTAAATTCACAATTTCGTTAATTGATTTTAGGATTTTATTAGGGCTTTATTTTTCACACCATATCACCGAAATCCGCTATTTAGTATATTGTACATCTGAATTAGTCACATTCACAATTTTCTACCTATCTTCTTCTAATAAAAATGATTTTAGCATCGATTTGACCCTATTTTCCAGACAATTTCACAATTTTTTCGCATTTTCCACCTCTTTCCCGCCATTTTCCGATTAATAATTTATTTCACTTTCCAAGAATTCTCCTAAAAAAAATAAGAAAATGTTTCATACTTAAAAAAGTACCTAACATTTTTTTTCAAGATTTGTTTAGTTTTTCATGACTTTAAAAAAAACCAAGAAAGAATCATTACTTAGTGATTTCTTTCAATGTCTTTTATCTGTTACGTTTATCTGTTATGACTTCCAAAAAGGAACGAATATATTACTAATAAAAATAAACAATAATTAATAAAACTTATTCTCTAATAATAATTAAACTTTAAGGAAGTTATAGATATCACGAAGAAATATTTAGAAACTGAATATATTATTGTTGAACATACAATTAAAAGTAACAATACACAGAAAGAACTATTATGGTGTCATTTTCCATAAAATAAATAAAACTCAAATAAAATGTAAATAATGCAAACAGGTCTACAGAAGCATACTAGGTTTTCATAATACAAAAAAGATTGATAAGGCTTATATTCGGATTGAAATATAGGGAATCATGTAGAGACACTTTCACTAAGAATAACATTGTCACATTAACATCTATTTATCTATACAAACTACTAATCTACACTTTTAAAAATAAAAGTAAGTTTAATATCAACAGAGAATATCACAACTATGATTCGAGAAAAAACAATGAATTTCGTTTGAACCGGGTGCATAAAACCCAACATAAAAAGTCACCTCTCTATGCTGGGGCCCATTTCTTTAACATGTTGCCCGCCAATATCAAAACAATAAATGTTGAAAAACTATTCAAGTTCGAGCTAAAAACATTTTTATTGAAAAATGCATTTTATTCGCTAGATGAGTACGCCTCAGCAGTGACATAGAAGGCAATTTTTACCTATCTTAACAATTTTTAAATTTGTGATGTATTTTAATATTTTGTCCTTTAAAAAACTTGTGGTGTAATATTTTGTTTTTTAAACCAAGCTTTTGTAATATACACATGTTGACTTGCCTCATATTATGTATATAATCTGTAGAGATCAATAAATTATCTATATATCTATCTATCTAAACTATTGATTGAAACAAAAGTCAGAGAAGGCTTCTAAAATCTAATTAACAAATATCAGAAACAAATCAAACGGAATTAAATTGTAAAATAATAACATAATTTAAGTAATTGGAAATTTCATTAAAATAAACATGAACATTTTATACCTGTTGTTTTAAGCCATCTCAAGGCCGTAGCCAGGGGGGATCAAGGGAGATAGATCCCCCCCGAAATGAAAAAAAATAACATATTTCTTTAGTAAGTACTAAGTAGTATGTTTTTCTACCACAAGTCGCATTATAGTTTCAGAAACTGATACCGCAACTTTGATTGGGTGGCTATTACGTAATAATCACTAAATCTACCCCTACACAGTAAGAATAACTTAATTTTATTTATGCCTAGTTGTAATCACGTAAAGTTCACCGCTGGGAGCCTCTTAGTAGTTTTATAATATTTTGGTGCCACCAGAGGTGTTTAAAATGTTATAACAATTAAGCAAGACTACCTCAAAGTTGCAGAAACATTAAAATGGAAAATAATAGTTACGGCTACCAAACCATATCACTTACACTTACAAGTGGCAGTGATCTTAAAGTGGGCGTGATAGTTTTAGTCTCGTTTTGGGAACCATTAATATAGGGTCAATCCATAACATCTTAATCGTCTCAGTAAAAATTAATATTTGGTAGGTAGATTCCCTTATGTTTTGGGGGTTCAAAAATATTTTTTCAAAATTTTTACTGTGTACCATTTGGAAATGGCGGCCATATTTGTTTTAGGCCGCACGCTATTTTTCGCGTTTCAGGCATTTACGATTTTTTAACTTGTACAGCAATGGATCATCCTAGCCTTTTCAAATAAACTGCACAATTATTGGTCGGAAATTGGCAAAATTCAGTTTTTGAAGGGTAATTTTTTAAAGAAGGAATAACTTCTCAGCCTTAATATTTTTTTGCTGCTACACTACACAGTATAGTTACTTTTTATAAGGTACCTATTAATGGTGAGACTCTTACCAATAAAAAGATATGCATTTTTAAAAAACAACTTTTAACCTGCAATATTTTTGTTGGGGACCAGATAAAAATCTGAAAAATGCTCACATAATAGGTCTTTATGATATCAATCAAACTTAAGCATAAATTTCAACTTTGAGATTCAACAACAAAAAAATACGTTATTTTCGCATCGCTATATTTGGGGTACATTCTAGTAAATACAAACTTTGAATCTCAAAGTTGAAATTTATACTGAAGTTTTATTTCATAAAGATTTATTATGTGTGCATTTTTCAGATTTTTATCTGGTCCCCCAACAAAAATATTGCAGGTTAAACTTTGAAAAAAATTCAAAAAGTTGTTTTTTAAAAATTCATATCTTTTTATGGGTAAGAGTCTCACCATCAAAAAGTAACTATACGGTGTAGTGTAACAGCAAAAAAATATTAAGGCTTCTTTGAAAAATTACCCTTCAAAATTAATTTTGCCAATTTCCAACCAATAATTTTGAGCTGTAAAAAATACATGAATAAATATATATAATTAGGTAATTATGGTTTTATTTTGTAGGCCACAGTGTACTGAACTCAATGCAGTTTATTTGAGAAGGTTATAGGCTGTACAATTTAAAAAATCGTAGATGACTGAAACGCGAAAAATATCGTGCGGACTAAAACAAATATGGCCGTCATTTCCAAATGATGCACAATAAAAATTTTGAAAAAATATTTTCGAACCCCCGAAACATATTGGAATCTACATAGTTACCAAATATTAATTTTTTCTGAGAGCAACTAGTGCTGGACCACTTGATATGGATTGACCCTATACCTTTAAAGTGGCGGCACTTGATTATATGATTGCAGTAATTCTCGCCACGTTTTTGCCGCACAAAAATCACTTTAAAGTTTTATTTTTTAAACGCAGACATTTGTAGCAATTTTTGAGATCGCCATGATGAGAAAAATAAACGCGCTATTTAAAAAACTCTTTCGTCAACACAGCTTCAAATTTACTACATTTCCATACATACATTAATGATTTTAATAACAAAGATTGATAAAAAACACAGTTTAAAGCATCTAAGTATTTAATTTCAATCATGAAAAATTTGCAGTTTTTAACTTTTTTCTTAAATTATGAAGTATACACTGTAAAGTTTCTCATGTCGTGGCCGCCACGTTCAGTCCACGAAGAATGCTACTTGGGACTGACCCACCAAACCAAACCCTTCCCGAAATTGTTTTCTGGCTACGGCCTTGAGCCATCTGATTGGCTTTGATCTTGATAGGTTGCTACGACAACAACCTGAATTTTCCGAAAAAATTTTGGATCACGTGACCTAGCTGCAAAATTAATAAGTGATAATTTCCCAGGCTTGACAGCTGTCGCGTGTAGATGCCAGAATAACAGTTTTTTTTTATTATTATTATTATTATTTCTGTCTTCACAAAATGCCAAACATTGTTTCCATATCATTGACTACCTCAGATTTTATTGCGTCTTGACTTTTTTCCAAAACGCGACATTTCCTTTTTGTATTTAATCACAAATTTTACTAGACACGCCTTTGAAACTTGTCAATCAAAGCGTATAAAAAAAGTCATGTAATTGCCATTAGCCACCTTATTTTATTAAAGCACCAAACATCAAAGCAAAATAAACTCCTAAACTGTCAAAAATTATATTTTCTTTTAAAATGGTATAAAATTTTCGTACTGAATCTCCGCGAGCTTGAACAAATTTTTTCTCGGTTGCAATTTTTTTTAAGAAAATTTGCACCTCGAAAAAATTTTCGGAAATTACTCAAGCTCTAGGGAGATTATAACTGAAAATTCTATAGAAAAAATCAGGGAAGGAATCCAATTGAGGTCTTTCGTCAATTTTTTAATTTTTCTGATTTATTTTGTACAGAGATCTGTCAAATTTTCATATACACTGCACATAATCATGGTTTAAATAAAACAATTTGATAGACATCGTTGCATTATAAACATCGTTAAAAGCAAACAAAATAATTAAAATTAATTCTTCCTGTTAATTTCCAAAGAAATGTTGACAATCTTTTATATCAAAAATCAAGCATACGAGTTACCGGAAATAAGTTTCTGTCAAATAGCATCAGGTTATCTACCGTAAAGTGTCCTTTTTCGTGTCATACAGTAATCAGTTCCTAAAAAAAGGATATCTAAGGTCAATGAACTTTTAACATCAGCTGACTTCTCTTTCCGCAAAATCTACAAAAGGCATAATACTTTAACTTTTTACTTATACGATCACATTAATAATATTTAAACCGTACATAATAAAGAAATGCTAGTTTGTGATAGAAAAAAATTAAGGCAAATGTCATCGTTTTCCAAAATTGTAAATAGATAAAGAGTGTTTAATGGAGCTTCGCTCACTCATGCAGCTAATAGCCTCAGGCTGCTAAAGCTCATTTTCTGCCCTTGTGACAAGCCGCGGTAAAATATTATTATATTATAATTTTTTTTGAAAAATATATTAAAAAGCTTCTTTTTGCCATGCATTTTTACTTTTTACCTGTTATAGTAAATCTGATATCTTTCATATTTTCTCAGTATTGTTTTTATCGGCGGAATGATTAACTTTTTCCTAGCGGCGCCCATGCATCATATACTTCCAACTTTTACTTCAACTTGTAGATAAATATACGTTTTTCTATTTTGTCAATTACGCAGCAAGATATCCATTAATTCGCACTTTTTTATTCACAACTGTTCGAACTAACTAATATGTGCACATATGTACATTATCTACCAGTTATGTCTACAATTTGAGACTAGTTTTTGCGTTTTTGTTCTATTAAAACACAGCGGTGGATTTTTATTTTGCAGCATCCACCTTCGTTCACACGGGAGGTAATGGTGGTTATTTGCCCCATTTTATTTTAAAGACGAATTTTTTTTACAAGTTTCGGAGAGTTTTTAAAAATAAAAATTAATTATTTTAATTTCATACCTATTGAACGTTTTAATTTTTTAAAATAATTCTTTCCTTAGCTGGTTAGGATTATTTATTTACTACATTTTATTGGCATCCCAGAAGACTCTAATTTGTAGATTATGGGCTAACTAATTTCAAAATAGTCTGTTGCCGTTAGTTTGAAAAATATTTATTTGAAGGACCATAATCTATTTTATTTAAAGAAATAGTAATGATAAGTAGTCGTGTGAAATAAGGCTACAATAGTATATTGTGAAAGAAGTGGGGAAAGTTCAACTTCCACACTTGTGAGAAAAGTACTTTCCCCACATGTTGCACACTATACTTTTTCTATAACTGCATTAAAGAATACAAGTATCGTAACTTAATATTTATTTTTACGGTTAGCAAAACTAAAATAACATTATTTGGGGAAAGTTCCTTGGCCAAAAATATTTCTCACAGTATGAGTAATAAATGGTTTTGAAATTAAGTAAGCTACGAGAAATAAGCTACTTTTCATAGCAGTTGTAGAAAAACATTACATTAAAGTATCCTACCTCTTAACAGTTAAATAATTTATTTAATTTTATTTTTGTATTTCTTCTCCATTCTACAAATTTTTCGTATGCCGCCAATTCATACTTTTTTCTTGAAATTACCGGCAACAAAGTCTAACGTTACTTTTGCAGCTTTTTCCAATATCTCTGCTGGAGCATTATCAAAATCGTTACTACTGTTAGTATCCATATTATTTATTTTAAGTATATAGATTATAAAATAATATTTAATGGAAACTGCGATTTTTATCAAAGCACGATTGAAAACTACCTTAAGAATTAAAAAAAACTTCTATAAATTGACAGTTGTGACAACTATTTAATTAAAGCTGAACAGCAGCCAACTAAGTTTTTGTCGATTTTTGTTGATTCTCCATATAAATGTATGTGGTGTGGGCAAAGTGCCGTGGGCAATAGTAGTTTTTCTACGACCACCATTGAAAGTACGCTTTTCTGCACAAATTTTCATTTGCAAAGTACGCAATTGCTCACATTGCAAGGACAAAATGACATATGTGTGCGGAAAAGTGACAGAACTGTGCGCAAAGTAGTTACTTTGCGCACAGTTACGTCAAAATAAATGCATAGACATATTAAATAACAGAGTCGGTGGCACCTAATTTCTGATTGATTTGTGTTCTATGAACTAACAGTTCGTTGTCGAATGACATTTGGCTCCAATATTTTAAATTTAAATTTTTAGAATTTTATTTTTACTATCTTTTCGTAAGTATATTTTGATATATTTAGTATTTTATTACTTACCTAATTATTTCTAGACATGTTATCTGGTTTATAAACAAATATATATCGTAGGAAATGAACCAACATACATCATCCGGCTCTGATGATTCTGATGAGAGAGAGAATATGCTATTGTCATAGAAAAATTACAAAAATTTTATAGACGTTAGATGTGGAGAATACACCACCGAAAATTGAAGAAATAGCTAGAATGGCCACAGAAAATTTATTACCAGTTATTTCAAGGGGAAAGTACGAAAAACAGTACTCCAAATTTATGAGTTGGAAGGAGACAATCAAAATTAAGTCATTTTCAGAAAATGTATTATTTTTTTTTTCATTTTTTTTTATTTATTTTTTTTTGACAATTTCTCATGTATGCATAAAGAAAATTGTATATTAAAAACATATATAAATTATGTTACGTTATACAGGGTGTTTCATAGTTAAACCGACATACGTTAACTGTAAATAGAGGGAACTTAGGCGATTCCAAATAACCTTGGTTAATTGGTCTAACGCTTTAATAACCGAGATACGGGGTGTTTTATCCATTTCGGCCAATATTTTGATAAGCCGTAACTTTAGAACCACCCTGTAGATTTCTCTCGTACTTGGTACAGGTATAGTGTGTTAATAGCCCAATCCTGTAGTGTAAGAATACAATTAAAATCCAGATCCGGATTAAGAAGAATTTATAAAATTTGAAAATCCCCAAAACAACACCCTGTATATCAGATTTTTTAAAATTGGGACAGATATTTGAAAAGAACGGAAAAAAATGAGTTAAAGTGAAAAATTTTTTTAAGTGCACGTCCCGTTCTACTACTGGAGTTTTAACGTCAAATTACATCAAATGCATTTTTTTCATTTTCACAAGCAGTAACTTTCGAAATACCTGGTAGATTTCTTTCATATTTGGTACAGGTATCATTTTTCAGTAGCCCAATCGTATTATGTAAGGACTATACTACAGCTAAAATCCAGATACGGATTAAGAAAAATTTGTAAAATTTGAAAAAAAATCCCCAACGTAACACGCTGTACATCAAATATTTTTTAAATTGGATCAGACATTCGAAACGAATGGAAAAAAGTGAGATATTCTGACATATTTTTATAAATGCACATCTCGTTCTACATATTACTAAACTTTTAAAGTAAATTCAATTAATGTAATACATATTGTCGTTTTCATAAGCCGTAACTTTGAAAACACCCTGTAGATTTATTTCATATTTGGTATAGGTAGATTGTTTAAATAGCCCAATCATACAATACAAGAATAAAGTTAAAATTCAGATCCGGATTAAGAAAAATTTTTAAAAGTTGATAATCTCTAAAATAGCACCCTGTATATCAGATTTTTTAAAATGCCTATTTGAAAAAAGAAAAAAAAAAGAAAAAAACGTGTTATTGCCGAAGCTTACTTGATAGTTTAATAAGTTTTGTTTCCGGAATTAATCCGAAAAATTAAATGTGTATTTTTTGTTTGTAGAACGATCTTGTGCACTTATAAAAATATTTTAGTATAACACATCTTTTGTCTTTATTTTTTCTTTTTTTAAATAGGTATCATTTAAAAAAATCTGATATACAGGATGCTATTTTAGAGATTACCAACTTTTACAAATTTTTCTTAATCCGGATCTGGATTTTAATTTTAGTTCTTGTATTGTACGTTTGGGCTATTTAAAAAATCTACCTGTACCAAATATTAAAGAAATGTACAGAGTGTTTCCAAAGTTATGGCTTATGAAAGTGACAATATGTTAAAAAAGTGAGATATTCTGACATATTTTTATAAATGCACATCTCGTTCTACATATTACTAAACTTTTAAAGTAAATTCAATTAATGTAATACATATTGTCGTTTTCATAAGCCGTAACTTTGAAAACACCCTGTAGATTTATTTCATATTTGGTACAGGTAGATTGTTTAAATAGCCCAATCATACAATACAAGAATAAAGTTAAAATTCAGATCCGGATTAAGAAAAATTTTTAAAAGTTGATAATCTCTAAAATAGCACCCTGTATATCAGATTTTTTAAAATGTAATCGGATACCTATTTGAAAAAAGAAAAAAAAAGAAAAAAACGTGTTATTGCCGAAGCTTACTTGATAGTTTAATAAGTTTTGTTTCCGGAATTAATCCGAAAAATTAAATGTGTATTTTTTGTTTGTAGAACGATCTTGTGCACTTATAAAAATATTTTAGTATAACACATCTTTTGTCTTTATTTTTTCTTTTTTTAAATAGGTATCATTTAAAAAAATCTGATATACAGGATGCTATTTTAGAGATTACCAACTTTTACAAATTTTTCTTAATCCGGATCTGGATTTTAATTTTAGTTCTTGTATTGTACGTTTGGGCTATTTAAAAAATCTACCTGTACCAAATATTAAAGAAATGTACAGAGTGTTTCCAAAGTTATGGCTTATGAAAGTGACAATATGTATTGCATTAATTGAATTTACTTTGAAAGTTTAGTAATTATGTAGAACGAGATGTGCATTTATAAAAATATGTCAGAACATCTCAGTTTTTTCCATTCGTTTCGAATGTCTGATCCAATTTAAAAAATATCCGATATACAGCGTGTTGCGTTGGGGATTTTCAAATTTTATAAATTTTTCTTAATCCGTATCTGGATTTTAACTGTAGTATAGTCCTTGCACTATACGATTGGGCTACTAAAAATGATACCTGTACCAAATATGAAAGAAATCTACCGGGTATTTCGAAAGTTACTACTTGTTAAAATGAAAAAAATGCATTTGATGTAATTTGACGTTAAAACTCCAGTAGTAGAATGGGATGTGCACTTAAAAAAAAATTCACTTTTAACTCATTTTTTTCCGTTCTTTTCAAATATCCATCCCAATTTTATAAAATCTGATATACAAGGTGTTGTTTTGGGGATTTTCAAATTTTGGAAATTCTTAATCTTTTTAATTGTAGTTCTTACACTATAGGATTGGGCTATTAACTCACTATATCTGTACCAAGTATGAGAGAAATCTACAGGGTGGTTCTAAAGTTACGGCTTATCAAAATATTGGCCGAAATGGATGAAACACCCCGTATCTCGGTTATTAAAGGCGTTAGACCGATTATCCAAGGTTATTTGGAATCACCTAAGTTCCCTCTATTTACAGTTAACGTATGTCGGTTTAACTATGAAACATCCTGTATATATTGTAGTTATCACATTCTAAAATTAAAGTAAATAAACATTAATATTTTGTTGTCTTTAAAAAGTGTGGTCGTAGAAAAAGTATTGTGTACAACATGTACGCAAAGCACTTTTCCCACTCGCTTGATTTGTGCCACAAACATCTGCGCTCGTGGGAAAAGTATAGCTTTGCGCACTTGTACAAACTACTACGAGTTGTACACAATATTTTTTCTACAACCAGGTTTATTAATGAAAGAAAAATAGTAACTTGTATAGGTATTTTATTTAAACTTTGAACAGAAAGAATTTAAAAAATGAATTTTTGAATATAGAAAAATCAGTTAAACTTATAGTTAATAGTGAAATTTCAACAATTTTGAATTGTTATGCCTGGTTTATCTTTTTTTGATAGTAAGTTTTTATTAAATGTAATATTGGTGTTTGTCAACGAAGATGTTGATGCTTGTTCTTCAATAGTAATAATATCATATGAATTAGAAGCCCCAGGTATAATATATTTTTCTATTTTATTGGCCATTTCAATTTTGTTAGAGATCGAATCGTCAATATATCCTTCCGCCACTGTATTTGAGCGCCATCCACCATGTCGCTTCAATATTAATAAGTCTCCGCCTGAATATGCTAAAATTATTACTGAATTACAGAATTGTTTTAAAGTAGGGTTAGCCATATGTGAGTAATAATTATTGAAGGTATGGAAGAAAAAGTCCTTTTTATCTCACAAGTTATTAAAAAAGACCGGTTTCGGCGATCAAATCGCCATCATCAGGCCCTGCGTGGAAAAATTATGGAGTTAAAAAACAAATTTGTTAAGTTACATGATTGTAAGGAATTTATTTTTATTTTTAATTTTTAATTTAATTTAATCTTATTTCAAAAAAGCAAAACTCACCATAACTTTTCCACGCAGGAATTACCACAGGAAAAACACCAACAACATGTCAGCACATAAATCAAAATAAGGAACGAATTGTACAGGTCCCAATATATTATAAATGTAAATTTATAAGAATTTAAAATATTGTTATAAAATTTTAAAACTTTTTTTAAAAAACCAGTCATAAGGACATTTACATACAAATTAAAAATTAAACTAACAAAGAGACATTTTAAAAATTAGCTGGTTAAACAAAGGAATAAATGTTATCTTTATCAACAAAGTTTTTATACAAATGAGACGTCATAAAATATTTTAACCAATAGGAAATGATTAGATTTAATATGGGTAATACAGAAATTAATTAATAAGATTATAAAGTAATCTGTAATAAGAACTATCGAAACCTTATGGTTTATTGAATATGAGGTAGGTGGCGTTAACATATATAATATAATTATTTAAATATTAGAATTTATTTCAAAAAATAAGAAATTGTAATGTAACATTTTAAACTGAAAACATTTAATATGAAAATTTAATATTAGAAGCTATTGTATTTGACCAAGGGTTAGACAATAAAAAGAAACATTAATTGTAGGAGAGAAAAGGACGAAGATAATGAAAGAAACGAACAAACCGTTTCAAACTGAAAGGAATTGGAAAAATGACAAAAGTGGGGGTTCACTGATAAATAGCATGAAAAAGAGCAATGATGTTCTTTTTAAGTGTGCTAAACAATGGAAGACTGAAGTTATTTGACGTGAGAAAAGTAAGTTATAAAATTGGAAAAACTGTACGGATAAGTAAATTATGAATGAAAAGATTTTAAGGAAATTAAATAATTAAATGATAAAATATTCTTAAATTAATGCTGAAAAAGTTGGGGTACTATTGAACTTAATTTGGGCATTTAATGAACATGTGGGATTGAATTTGACGTGTTTTGCAATTTTCAGATTTTCAAAGTTATCAAGAAGAAATCTATTGTGAGATAAAAAGGACTTTTTCTTCCATACCTTCAATACAGAATTGTTAGTTAAAATTTATAATTTGAACACGTAGAAATTATTCACTACAATGATAATGTTAAATTGTCAAAAAAATGTTGACAGGTCATAGCTGTGTTGATTTACAAAATCAAATCATTATGGTTGTTTGCTGTTTGTAACTATAAAATTTTGACATTTCTGTGGGGAAAAGTGCCATAGCGTGTACTTTTACCATTTTAAATTATTACTTTTCCAAAGGATATCACAGGAATTAAAAAAAGGCCTGCTTTGCGTATAAAAATTTGTGTAGAAAAGCGTGTTTTGCATAGTGGTTGTAGAAAAAAATATTTCTCCCAGTATGAGCAATACATAGTTTTGAAATTAAGTAAGCTATGAGAAATACGCAACTTTTCATAGTACTTAGTTGTAGAATAAATGTTTCTCAAATGTGTCCGGTGTTTATTTTTAAACAACCTCGGAATGTAACATTTTCCTTGATTAGAGTAGCCAAGACCTTAATTATAAAAAGTCTATTTAGTATAGGTATTTTGGGAGTTTTTCGAAACAGTTGTGAAAATGTTCTGATTCGTGTATTACCAGATTTTTATAAATAAAATGTCTGTAACCTTGCAATTTACATAAGACAGGAATAAGTTGATGTACCAACCACTTTTAAAATACGTCACTGTTTATTGTGACCATATTAATTCAAATCTAACTCATATTTCAAAAGGTGTACCGGAAGGTTCCCTATTATTTCTGATATTCATTAACGATTTTCCGGAAAATATCATACCTGGTAAAAGCATCCTATTCGCTGATGATGCCACGATTTTAAACAGAGGAGATATAGCTTCCACCAGTCACTGCATGGGTTTAGCAAGAAACTGGTTTGACACTAACCAACGAAAATTAAACGAGACTAAGACGCAAAATATCGTCTTTACAGCTAATAAACTAGTAAGTAAAACTGGTCCGGTAAGAGTATTGGGTACATATGACTTTAGACGCAGGATTGACATGGCTACCGCATATAGAAGGGGTATGTTCAAAAGTTTCATCTCAAATATTTGCACTTAGACAAATCCGTCAATTTCTTGATGTTTTTTCAATCAGGACAGTGTATTTTGCCTTGTACGTAGTCATATTTTATACGGAATTAGGTTTTGGGGTAACAGCTATGCCGCCATGATAGTTTATATTATTGCATCATCAGCAGAACATAGTGCCGGCAACTTTGCAAAAAGTACAAGATTCTTCCTCTGCCTTGTATCTATAGACTCGAAATCATGGTAGCTATCCATACAAATCTGCATCTAATACACACGTTCTGATTTGCACAATTATAGCACAAGGTATACTGATAATCTTTTACTTCCTCAAAGTAGACTGCGCACGTCACAAGTAAACTAATTGGATATAAAATTATAAAATGTGTTTTTAAATAATTTTACCTAGAGATAAGAAAATAAAAGAAATGTGTAAAAATTTTTTTGTTTAGTTTGTGTAGGATTTTTTACAGAATTAATGTTTTTATAACATAACAGATTATTTTAACTTTTTTAAATAATTTCTAGCCTAAGTAAATTACATATTCATCAACTTTACCGTTGTATTTGTTAGTTACTTAACACTATTGTTTTAATTGTTTTATTTGTTCGTTTTTTTGTGTGTAAACTTTCATTTCTTCTATTGTTTTTAGCATCATATACATTGTATTACATTACAGATACAAATCTGTGTGTAATTATGGTCAATAAACAACTACTACTATTGTTTTGCTTCATTTTTAAATTAAATTCGATTACTTTTCCTACAACATTCGAAATATGAGATCCACTTTTGTAAATCCATCCATGATCAAGGTGTAGTCGACGCGGAATTCGGTTATAAGATTTATTACAGCTAATGTAGTGTAGGCTATAAAACTAACCATCCTTGGCCTTTTTAGATAAAAGGAGATTAACAGGAGCCGGCTTCGAATTTATTATAATCATTTTATAAAGTCGATTAAAAAGAAAATCCAATTAAAAATAAAAATTATATTACCCAAAAAATTGTCTACTACAATTTTTATGCAAAATATATTTTTAGATAAACATATACAACATTTAAAATTTATTTATTTATTATCTACTTAATTGTAGAACAACCGAAGGAAATTTTGGATCTACTACCTCTATTGAGTTTAGAATGGAAAAATAAAGTGGTAGTTTAAGCACAATCTATTCCTTTTGATACTCTAATAACTGATTTGTGGCATAACGTTCTTCAAAATACAAATCTTCCTCATTTAGAAATTTCTGGATTTCTGGTTTGCTCCAATTTGAATTAAGAATTTATAATGTAGATACCGCTATTATAACCTTATGAACGATTGGATTAAAATAGTATATTGTGTAACCACTTAACAGTTAAGAGGGTTCTATACCATCCTCCGCCATATTGGAAATGTTAATGTTAAAATTGCGGGCTTAATACTCAACAAAAAAAAAATATTTTTTTGTATCCGAACTTATTATGCATCGTAGAACGGCGGAAGATCACTTTTTTTATATACATAAAACAATAACATGAAAAAAATAAAAAAAAGTCAGATACGTATATATAAGTTATCATCCGCCGTTCTTCATTTGCCACTGAACAACTTTTGTATTTACCATTTTTGAAAAAAGTAAGTAGTTTTTTCTAAAATTTAACATTGCTTCAAAATCTCAGAGGGTATCGGGAGGTGCTGCCACCGACGGTCCTCTTTTAAAGCAATTAAAAATTAAAAATTGCTTACCCAGACGTATATTTCGAATTCGTTTGGAAAGTTCGTATATCCCTCCTACTTTGTCTTTAGCCGAGAGCCGAGTTGAGCCGAGAGCTCGTCGGAGGTTTACAGCTGTGTCGCTGTGTGTCTTTGAATGTGATTTTTGGCTTATTTATATTTACGTTGAATATATTCAATTGTCATAATGAAAATGCAGATAAATGTTTTGAAAAATATTCAGTATGAAAGTTGTAGATTATGAAAAAATCTATGATCAAAAGTACATTATTTTTTCCGAAATACAAAGACAAATACCATTTTTCGAATTTTTCGCGACAGTTTTGAGGTTATGAAAAGGTGAGCTTTCAAAAGTTGAATATTTTTTCATAATCTACAACTTTCATACTGAATATTTTTCAAAACTATTAAAACTATATAATAATTATTTTTTATATTTATCTGCGTTTTCATTATTACAATTGAATATTTATAACAATACGGAACAAAAATCAAATTTCAAATAAAACAATGAAACACGGTTTCTTTTGTATTTTTTTTTTTTAGAATTCAATGGAGTAATCAGTTTTTTAATTTATTAAAAATTTAAACTAATTATCAACAATTACTGAAATATTCATTATTGCGAAAATTATTTTACGTTTTTGCCCATACCAGGATGATGTAGGTGACAGGTCTACCATATTTGCACACAACTTTTTATGACACAACTTTAGTTTCATATGTAAACATCAGAAAGATTTTTTTAAAGTTATTTATTCAGAAGAAATAAATAGAAAATGCCACATTTTTGTAGTGTTATTAAATGCTCAATGTGTTCTAAACGAGATAATGTATCATTTTTCTGGTTTACTGCTATTTTGACAAACTAGTGATTGAAGAAATGCTTGGATTAAAGATTTGAAACGAGGTACATTTTCTGAAAGCCAAGTGAATAATAGACGTATTTGTTCTAGGCATCTTATAACAGGAATTTTTGGCGATCTTTTATATATATTTTTTTATTATGTTTTTTAAATTTAATTTTACCAGGTGATATTGTTTTAGCCGACAGAGGTTTTTTAATTCAAGAGTCTCTACAAATATTAGGTACGAATTTAAATATATCAGCCTTTACAAAGGAAAAAAATCAACTAATTTGGAAAATAGACGTAATATTGCCACTGTATGAATTCATGTAGAACGAATTATTGGTCTTTAAAAAAAAGATTTTTCATGAAACAATACCAATGAGTATGTTGTCTAAAGAAAGAGATGGTTATACTGCATTGGACAAAATTGTCGTAGTGTGTAGTGCATTGAATTAATTTTTTTTTCATAATTTATTTTATTTTATGAATATATAAACATCTAAGATTTACAATTTATTTTATTTGTATTATTTATTATTATTTGTATTTTCACAATTTGGCTAAAACACTATGAACAGCCCTGGCCTCATACTGCTTGCAAACTTTTGTAAGCTTTAAGCTGTTGTCCCGAATAAAAACTGTAACTATGCAAAATTTATAGAAAAGAGGTTTCTATACAAGTTACTCATATTAGTTTCGTTCGCGCTCAAATTCAAATGCTCAAATGTCAAACTGCAGATATACAAACAAACATTACGCAGTTCACATTAATACCGCTAGATCGCGTAAAGTCCTTATCCGAGCAATTTCTTCAGAGGGGTGTCCAGCGAAGACGTAAGGGGCGAGTATTTCGAGGTTATGTATGAAATTGACAGAGGTGATAGGTATAGAACATTCTTAAATATATTTTTTTAATTTTATTTTTGTATTTCTTCACCATTCCATAAATTTTTCGTATGCCAATTCATACTTTTTTCTTGAAATTACCGGCAACAAATCTAACATTACTTTTGCAGCTTTTTTCAATATTTCTGGCGGACAATTATTAAAAAACAGTTTTTCTACAACTGCTATGAAAAGTAGCTTATTTCTCGTAGCTTACTTAATTTCAAAACCGTCTATTGCTATTACTGTGAGAAATTTTTTTGCCCACGGCACTTTGCCCACACTACATACATTTATATGGAGAATCAACAAAAATCAACAAAAACTTAGTTGGCTGCTGTTCAGCTTTAAATAGTTGTCACAACTGTCAGATTATAAAAGTTTTATAAATTCATAAGGTAGTTTTCATTCGTGCTTTGATAAAAATCGCAATTTCCTAGAGACATTTCCCAAGACATATATATACTGACACTACTGACGATTTTGATACTGGAAAAAGCTGCAAAAGTAACGTTAGATTTGTTGCCGGTAATTTCAAGAAAAAAGTAGGAATTGGCACACGAAAAATGTATGGAACCGAGAAGAAATACAAAACTAAATAAAAAAAATTATTTAACTGTTAAGAGGTAGGATACTTTAATGTTATTTTAGTTTTGCTAACCATAAAAATAAATATTAAGTTACATTACTTGTATTCTTTAAATTTGTGCAGATGTAGAAAAAGTATAGTGTGTGGCGTAAGTACTTTTCCCACTTTTTGCACAATGTACTATTGTATAATAGCCTTTTACACAGAAAGTTCAGAGCACAATCCTTCATAATATTTCTCAACATAATTTTGGCATCGTCAAAATAAAACAGAAACCACGAGCCTTACTTACATTGAAATGATTCATATTTACGATTTCTGGCTTCATTTAATGAGGTTAATAAAATCATCTACAAATTCTTACATCACAACAAACGAATTTGGCAGATTATTCAATTTACCCCAAATATATGAGTCAATTTTGATTTGCATGGTTTTCTGGAAAATTTTGTAGCATTTAATAATACTGTCTACTTTTTTATTGAAATTTGAGGATATTAATTCTATTATTTTCTTATCTATAAAAAAGCAACTTCTGACAGTTCAAGGATAACTACAAAACCCGCATAATAAGACGTCACATTCAAAACTGTGAATGAAGTAAATGTTTGACTAAATTTCAATTTATTTTGACGGTTTACAATTTATATCGATAATTTATACCGATAACATGATAAATGGAAATTTAATTTATATCGAAAACGTTAAACAAGCACCGACAAATAAATAATTGAAAAATTAGTAGCAACGTAATTGTTCAGTTGACTCTTAAAACATAAATTATTTAATGAGGCATCTGTTGTTTCGTTTAAATATCTAATAATTGAATTAATTGAAGCCGAACAAGATAATCTACTAATAGGGCTAATTATTTAAGTAGTTTCCCACCTTTATTCCGTTTATTTAGCATGGGAGTTTCAGTTTATTGGAAGAATGGCGCCTGGCACACATTACACTTAGTGAAATTGAAATTAATAAATATTAAGACGCACTGTTTTGAATGTTTTTATTACTTTATCTGGCCAGTGACGGACCTAGAACTTGTGTAAGAGCGGTGAAAAGGTTTTAATAATTATGGACCGAAAAATACTTATACTATTCCAGGATTTATGATACATGCATCTTTTTTTAACATCGAAGGCAAATTCTGAGAAAACAAGATGTTTGGAAACGAGCGAACAGAAACCCAGAACGCTTAAGAATTCGAAACCACCACAAGACAAATGTCCAAAAAGTCTCCTAGTAAGAAAACTAAACTTGATGCCATATGTTTCAGTTGCTATGGCTACGATAATTAGCATTAATAATAATAAAAATGTACGCCCTTCAATTTCACTCCCTTAGAAGCGAACCCCAGAATCAGGGCTTGTGCGGGGGAGAGGGACGGCTATTATTATTAATTGCCGTGGCGCTCTGGGACGACTTACTGATGAGTGATAGCGCATTTGCTTTACAGTTGTGGGAAAACGATAACTAATGGGATTGTTCAGTATGTTTTGGTATAATTGGCAACTGTTTTTTTTACCAATATTCAAAAACTTCTGGTAGGCTAAATCGAGAGAAATAACGCATTTAGCATCGCTTTTGTTAGGTACTATTTTGATATGTCTAGCTATCTTTAAGTTGAATTATCATGGGTGTTTCGTCTAGGTAAATAATTGAACGATTTTATTTTCAATAATGGTTATCTATGCCTTGCACTGTAAATGTCAAATATTGTACTGTGTAGTGTGTTATGGTAATCCAAATCGCTAATACAAAAAGTCGATATATAAGTTTTAAACCGTTAATTTCCAAATGATTATATTGTCTTAGAATATTTATTAAGACATTACAATAATCAAATACACTAATTTATCTACAGTTTTATTTAAAATATTAATAATAATTTAATCATTTTAGGCAATACACATTACATAAAAGTTTGACGGATATGTCAGTCAGTTAATAAATTATAATGGACAATTATTGCCATCATCAAATAAACCTATATGATGTTATTATTTTTATATTGTTTGTAAATTCAATTCCGTTCTCTAGTTCCTATTCTATAAATGGATTCTCTGTAGAATAGTGTAGTAAATAAATAAAATAAACAAATAAATAAATAATATATAATGAGAAGTGCATGTTTTAACCTAAAAATTAGTTCATTTATGGTATTACTTCAAATGTGAGCGAATGTCGTAAGATGTATAGAAAAAAATACAGAGTAGGTACTTAGTAGGAAAGGTTGGTTGAATGATTGAAAGAGCGAGCCACTTTTGAATCGGCACCTCTAACCTCTAACAAATGAAGGTAGACATACAAAAAATAGGCTAGTTGTATACTAGAACACTAGAAGCGATATAACATTTGTGGTGACTGGCCACAAGAGAATTGACAGTTTTAAATACTTGAAATTAAGGTATCACTTGTTCCACATTTGTATTTTAAAAAAATCAAGGAAAGCTATCACTTACAGTGAATCATACAATTAAAATAAAAATCCATATTATTTTACATAACTTAGAGTAGTAGAAAATGTATTTGTATATGAGCGTACAGAAGAAAAAAAGAATGTTTTTCTCAGCATATACCCGTTTCTACAACGTCGCAACTATTCAAATACATCGTAGAATTAGAAAAATAAGAGATAAAAAAAGGGATCCTTAATAAGGATGTATAAAATAGTTCAACACGTCTGATCAAGGAGTAATAAATAAACAAGTTTTTGCTTGTTAGTCATTCGAGTGAACTGTTATGTTTGCAGGACATAAATTGAGCTACTTGAATGTCATCTGTTTATTTTCAGATTTAGAATTTATCAACGCGAAAAACTGGACGCGCTTTTTTCGAAATAATGCCAATAATCAGGCTCATTAATTATTTTTATTTCAGCCTTTTTTCAGCTCCTCTCGCAGTTGCATTCTGATTTACAATTGAAATTAATTACAGAAAACTGTTATAACGATATAGAAGACCTCTTCTAGAAGTGAAAAATATTTGGAAAGAAATTAAAACTATTTTTTTTAATTTAATGCTGTTTGAAAATATTACCCAAACATGATGATATAAAACACAGATATAAATAGATTGTCAAAGAGATATTAAAATAAAAAAGATGCACAGAAAAACTGTTAAAATACAACACAGCTTTCTTAAATAATTTATTTTTGTTGTGGAATTTTATTTGAAATTGATAATTTTTTTGTGGAATTTCATTGCATGGCGCATTAATTCTGTTCTATCCCAAGTAGCATTGGACGGAACGTGGCGGCCACGACATTAGAAACTTTACAGTGTATTGCCAAAATCTTTGCCACCTAATAGAAACGTGGCGGTGACTAAAATGGGGAACACTTTCTTGGTGGCAGCTACGTGGTGGTGAGGTGGTAGACACTAAACACGAAATGTTTAGTAAATTTGAAGCCGTACTGACGTAAAAAAGTTTTTTAAATAGCGCGTTTATTTTTCTCATAATGGCGATCTCAACAAAAATGGCTGCGTTTAGAAAATAAAACTTTAGTGATTTAGTGATTTTTGTGGTGCAAAAACGTCGCGAGACTTACTGCAATCATATAATCAAGTGCCGCCACTTTAAAAGTACATTAATGGTTCCCAAAACGACGCTAAAACTATCAAGCCCATTTTAAGATCACTGCCACTTCTAAGTGGTATTTAAGTGAAATCGTTTGGTGGCCGTAACTATTATTTTTCACTTTAATGTTTCTGCAGCTTAGAGGTAGTCTCGCTTAGTTGTTACAAAATATTATAAAACTATTAAGTGGCTCCCAGCAGTTAACTTTACGTGACTACAACTAACCAAAATAAAATGAAGTTATTCTTACTGTGTAGGGGTAGATTTAGTAATCAGTTTCTGTCACTATAACAAATTTTCCTTTATCATTTGATATCTAGTTGTGGTTCAATTTTAGTTCTTGTGTTTTTTTATAAATTTTTTTGATGCGTCAAATTTGGTAAAAACATTTATTTATTATATTTACAAAAATAGGGCGTTTAAAATTATTTGTAAATAATTGGTTTATGTCGAGGAAACATTGATGGTATATATTATTTCAAACAATAATTAAATCTCTTTTCTTAAATACTCTTTCATGCTACATTTTATGACGTTAGCACCCACCAGTGTGTACCAAAAAATTTTATATAAATGGAGAAAAAGTTTAGAAACGTAATAAATTTAAAATAACAAACCTCTCTCAACTACCGAAATGAATTTAAAATCCCTATTTTTGAAATATAGTAAATATTTTTATTGAATTTCGAGCAAAAAAACCTTTTTTTAAACTCTAATGATGCAAGAAAATATTTTTTACGTGACGGTTGATAAAGATCATAATTTATTTTTCTTTTACGACTGATCTCCGGGGTCTACTATTCAAAGAATTGCATATATACATTTAGAAAATAAATTAATGGTAAAACCATCGGTATGTTATGTTTGTAGATTAGATTTTATACGGTCATTTCATGGAAGCCATATTCATAAAAATAACCAGCGTTTGTAATGGTTAGGAACGACGTGATACATCAAATCGTTATGCTTTGTTTATAAGACTTTTTCTAATTGATAATTCGTCTTAAGATAGTTTGCTATTGCCTGTAATTAATCTTTTTTGCTTTTTTGCGATGCATTTGTATGGGCACACTGGAAATAGTTTAAGAAGGTTAGTGACTGCAATAGTAATTTATAATAAAAAAAAATAGTTGTAAATATAAAAATTTTTATATTGTATATAGTAACCAAGTCACTGCGCCGGCACCCCTGCGATAAGAGATAGGTGCGAAAAGTCATAGTCCACTAATAAAAAAATTGTAGTCTTGTTTGTGGTACGGATCTCGGCAAAAAACCTAAAAAATTTTATACGGCCAAAAGTTTCCAACGTCAGGCAAAGCGCGGGTCTACATTATCCGTATTCAGCAGTTGCGTATTTTCGGCAAGATGACAACACTTTGTTTCAATTTTTAGATGTGCTGCCATCTATGATTAGAAGAGAGTATTGACAATTTTTAAAGCAAATAATTCCCGATGTATTGGGGTTGCATACACAATTTGCATTGTGTGTTGCAAAGCTTTTATTTGACTGAATCTAGTCAAAATGTCACTCTCTTCTTTCGTATCCCTTTCAGAGATTAATACAATTTATCTTATAGCGGATATAGCTATTGACTTGTACGAGTTTGGAATTTTATTTATTGGATTCGAAAAGCCTAACTGACGAAGCCGAAAGGCAGAAACCGGTCTTAGGATGTCGAATCTGATAAATTAAATTCCTTACTCGTTTTCTAACATTGTTTCAAATTGAAACGTTCACATATATGCGTAGAATACGCAACCACGCAGTATACCGTCGAAAATACGTATATATGAGAATAAAAAAACAGCAAAGGATTACCGCCAATAGAACAAATGCTCATGAATCTGGACATTTTTGAGCACTTTAAAGTCGAAAACACTGTTCACTGTCCATATACATAAAAATAAAATAATATTTTGGCTATTAGGACCACTGTGCAAAGATTCAATAACCAACTTAGCTGGATCTCTCTCTCTGTAATAAACTCTCTCTCTCTCTCTCTCTCTCTCTCTCTCTCTCTCTCTCTCTCTCTCTCTCTCTCTCTCTCTCTCTCTCTCTCTCTCTCTCTTTTCTTGATGTGGCCCACGCTACAATACCGAAACACAGTAACGAATGAAAATATGCATGATATAATGTTAACAGTACAGATTTTTCTACTGTTTTGCTTAGTTGATAAATTAAATAGCATTGTGGAGCTAATCTTTTAGAAAGATATTCGACAGTAATATCCCAAGACCTTGACAAATAGCCGACTATTTTTATTGTATCTAAATTTCGAGTTTATTTTAGAATCAATTCGTCGAGACTTAATTTTGGCATTAATAATGTGAATTACTCCCTAGAGCTTTAGCTCGAGGGAGTTATTCTTTGATTATTAATGCCAAAATTGTCGAGACAAATTGTAAAATATACGAGAAATTTAGAAGCAATAAAAATAGTATCTAATTTGTCAAGGTCGCGTTATATTTAATAAGATTATTTCCCGAGTCACAAAAAATTTTGTACGTACGTATAAATTATATTAGTTTTGCTCTGTACTGTCTTGGCAGGTACGTTCAATTTAATTATATTATCAATTTCTTGAAGATTTTTACTCCCGAATCTACTGTTAATACTTTTTAACAAAATGTGTCAAATTTAATTCTGTAATAAACTTTAATGGCAAACTGTCAAAATTCAGATGACGCGCGCCTACTATGTTTGTCGTAAAATGGACGGTATTACATAGAAAGGAATGAATTAATATATTTACAGTTTCAGAAAAAGTGCGAAATCAGTTGGATTTGTGTATTTGCTACTAAAGATCGATAATTTATTAAATATAAGCAATTTTATAATACCATTAGTATAGGTTTTATTTGAAAAATTTGAAATTTACGGGCGGCTTCTTTACTGTTGGATACCGTCCTTCAGGTGAATATTGAGGACGATGATCAAATAGCCGAATATTTACCACCAAGGTGAATAGTCGCTTTATTTTGTTTTGATTGGCTGCGTCAAATCAGTTTCCAAGCACGTGATTGGTTAAAAATTGATATTTGACAGGCAAGGGAAATAATCGATATGATCAGACCATGTACAATTTTCCGATATATTAATGCCGAGAAATTGAGTGGTTGGAACTTGTTTAAGAGATTTAGAATTACTATTTCTCACAAGTGTTTTTAATACAAACAAAGAAAGATTTAATCGAGAAATATAGTTGTGTTTTAAAGTTCAATGTATTTTGCCCAGAGTGTGTTGCTATTTTTTCTGTATTGTTTTATGTGAAACTTGTTTCTTAATAAAAACGTTTAAAAAATAGTTATAAAGTCTATACTTATTTCACGAATATCCAGAAAGACATTCCGCAAAAACTTGCCAATCCATGTCCCGATGGTCGAATATTTTTAGTTCCTGAGATACTTCTGCAAAAATCTCAAATATAAAATATTTGCCCCCCCCGAACGAGTTGTCAAAAAATATCAATCGAAAACTGTTGGTTTATTCTCTGTAAACCCCGTGAACAAGTTTGTTTCGCGTCAGAACGATTAAAATTCAATTTCCAATCGCGGACTGAGAAAACAACAGAAATGCGAAAATGTAAATAACAAAACGTTATCGAAATTGGTCAGTTTTCACGGAATGACTCCTATACGCTAGTGCTTTATATAAATTTAGAACTATAGTAGAACCACTATACAAGATAATCGTTATTATCATATTCTAACATGGGCGGATCCACTTTAGCTCATGTTTTTTAATTTAAAAAAAGATGACAAGAAGCCGAGAGGTCCTTTTCAACCCTTCGAAGGTTGAAGAACTGGATGAGAACAACCATGAGAGAGGATAGACTTATAGCTGTCCCTCCGCTCAGCAGTGGATATTCCGTAACCTCCCGACCCTCTCCGAAAACAGCCCCCCTTTGAAAATCGGCTGGATCCGGCCATGTATTCTAACGATGTTGGCCTTGTTAGCGAAACGTATGTCAAGCGTAAATTATTTAGTTTTAGTGTAGTCGATTTAATCTCAAGTTATTTGAGTAACGCCAAATATTCGAAATAGCAACTACGTAAAAATTGTTTATCCATAGCTAAAAAACTATATACACTGACACAAATCGCAATATTCCAGAAACATCCCTCTGGATAGCTACCTTGAATTTGCTTTATAGATCATTGTTACCCATATAAATTAGACGCTAGATAAACATCAACTTGCATCATAATCGAACGGCGAGAGTGACACGAAACGCAACAGCATGTGTAAAATCGAAGTAGGCTATAAAGTTTGAAAGGCGTAGGAGGCAAGGAGGCTATGGCTATGTGTATGTATACATGGTTCGGGCCAATAGCGGATGGTATGCAAAGTGGGCGTGTTGCTTTCTCCTTGGAATTCACGGGGCATCGCATCGCCTACTCTGATATCGATATCATTTTAACAACGGTGAGTTTTTTATTGGAGGGAAAAAAAGAAGCGTGTCACATAAGACGATACGACGTGGTGATAAGGGGAAGGTAGAGAGGGTTGATGTTGTGCAAGGGGGTGAACTGATGTGGATTGAGGAAAATTTATTATAATTGATTAAAAAATATATTTTCTATAACCATGCGAACAGTAGCTAATTAGAGTACCAATTTGCTAGGACTTTACCGCACGTGTGCATTTTTTAACTCTCGAGTGTACGTTTACTTATATAGCCAGGAACTACACAGGGAGTTTTTATCGTGATTTATCATTGCTGTCTCGGAAAGTGATAAGTAGACGGCTTCTTCTTTAAATTAGACTGATTTCAAATGTATTAAATATGTAATCTATTTTTGAAGTTGATTTTGAATTATTTATGAAGTGCAAATGCCGTTAGTCACGTGGTAAGCTAGGCCTTAAATGGCACAGCTCTCCCATCTGCTGCAGTAATATTAATTACAAAAAAAACTATGTTCCGTGCTTTGAGAACGGGGGATCATGACCCCTAAAACCCCCCTGGATCCGCGTCTCAAGTGATCACCTTGTCCAAACAAGTACTACGAATGCAGTTAAATTAGGAGCAGATGTAAGTACTCAAAGCTAATTCGAGATCAAATCTTAAAATAATAAACTGCGATGCAAGAATCACTATAGACAGAATTACCCCGTGCCCGGAATTCTTCTATACTCCCCCACAGGCCCGTGCGCAGGATTTGCTCGAGGGGGGGTTCATTTTTGTGAAATTACAGTTAAAATCATGGGTTATTTGTGGCCCTAGATTTTCACTGTAATTGATTACCGTTGTAGTAAGAAAATTGAAAAATTCCTAAATTCATTGTGAAATCACAGTGAACGCTGTGAGCTTGAGCAGTCCCAGATTACTTGTGAAATTAATATTGAAACTTGTGAAATGTCAATGTAAAATCACAGTTCAACTAAAAGAGTAAATATCTATTGTGATTTTACATGTTACTTTCACCATAAGTTTGTGAATGTAGGTACTCACTAATTATGCAAACGTGTTGTGAAATTAAATTGTGTATATGATTCAATATGACGAATCCACAATGTAAGTATTTATTTCTTGTATAATCACATCAATTGAGAATTTGCATATATTTCTTAAAAATGCATTTGTTAATTAACAATTAGGTAAATATTAATATTAAGAAACTGTTTTTTCTTCAAAAATCATAATTTATATTGCTCTTTCATATTCTAAAGAATTTTTTTTATATTACTTTACCATTCCAAGTGGTAAAGTATTGTAATCGCAAAAAAAAAGTTCAGCTTTCAGTGGATTTACAGGTTTTCAGACCCTCTAAGTCATTTAAGACCATTTCCAGAAAATGTATGTATGGAGTATGGAGTTTGTAGTCCGGAAAAATTTGTGTGCGCTCTAACTCCAACTGCGATCGGAATTTCCTAACTAAATTTTATATTTAGCATTTTTACAACATGCTAATGACCTGATTAGATTTTGGGCAAAATCGGACTACCGGAAGTGGGGGTTTACTCTTGAGAATTTTCAGATTTTCGCAATTATTATAGTTTCTATTAAGTTTATGTAAAAATATTAAGAGAAAAAATATATTTTAAATTAAATTTACTATAAATTTTGTTTAAAAACTTTTTTCAAATTTTGTATTATAAGCGAGTTAAAAATAAAATATAGAATAACATAGTTGCATAATAGCGCAAGCGCAGTAGAAGTGTTTTCATGGAGACAATCGTACGCTCTTGCCAGCATGGCCTGTCTTAAATATGTACGAGTAATTGGATTATGAGCCCGGCAAAAACACCGCCCCCGGCCCTGACTCCATGAGCAGGAAAACTCTCAAAAAACTCCCGGCATCTTTTCACACACCAATCACCGACTTAATGAATGCCTGTCTTCAACAAGCATACTTTCCCGTATCCTGGAAAACCGCCCATACCACTCTCATCCCAAAACCAGGAAAAGACCCCAAAAATCCCGAATCCTACAGACCCATATCCCTTATAAACGTCCTGGGTAAACTCTTCGAGCTCCTGCTCAAAGAGCGAATCTGGGACGACCTCGACTCCCGCCACATCATCCCCTCCCACCAACACGGATTTCGACCCCAACACAGCACCCAAGATGCCATCCTCAACCTACACACCCAAGCCTCTGTTGCCCTAAACAGCAAACAAGCCACAGCCGCAATCCTCCTCGATGTCCAAAAAGCTTTCGACCAAGTCTGGCATGCCGGGCTTGTTCGGAAGCTCGAGGCCATCGACCTCCCCCTCCCCATCATCAAACTCCCCCACTCCTACCTCACAAACAGGATCGTCAGAGTCAAAGTTGGCAACCACATCTCCGACCCCTTCACTCCGCTATCGGGAGTCCCCCAAGGATCTGTCCTAGCCCTCCTTCTATACCTCATCTACACCCACGACTCGCCAGCCCCCGACCACCCCCAACAACACTTCCAGCTCTACGCTGACGACACCGCCCTGATCGCCACCGCCCCCACAACCAGGATCCTCAACAACTGAACCCAAGCCCTCATAAACCAATATACTGCCTGGTGCAGCAAATGGAGAGTCTCACTCAACCCCAATCCATCATTTTCACCCACCCTAATCTCACCACAACAAGAAGACTGACAACCGATGACATCCACCTCACGCTCTGGGGAGAGAGGCTTACCTTAAAGAACGAGGTCGACTACTTGGGAGTGCGATTTACTCGCACTCTCAATTGGAGGACCGACGTTCAAAAAACTCTTGACAGAGTAAGAAGGCGAGCCTCCCTAGTCGGAGCGTTATGCGGAAAATTCGGAAGATGTCACCCGAGCACTCTCCTCCATACATATAAAACATTCATAAGACCAATTCTTGATTACAAGTCACTAGTCTACTCCGTCCTCCCAAACCACCTCCAACACGCCATCCTGGCCACGGAAAGAAGAGTTCTGAGGAAAACTCACTACTTACACCCCAGGCATCCCAGCCACCTAATTTACGAAACCACCCAGATAACCAATATTCTTTCTCGTTTTCAGAAACTACAAGCAAACTACACCAACAGGACCATCCAAGGAGAGAACACCGCCGCCCAGACCACCCTCAAGACAACATACAAACAAGGACACAGGACACCCAAGAAGAAGCTACCCCAACCCAACCTCCGGATCATCAGAGAAGCCCAGGACCTCCCAGAAGACTACGAAGATCTGCTAGAAAACGCCCCCCTAGACCTAAGATAACAATAAGAACAAACTGTAAAACCAAATAATTAAGTAACATTGTAAAGAGTCTCGGCACTAGGTTTTCTGTGGTTTCCCTAGGCCATTGCACACCAAAATTGGTAACTCTTAAACGGGACAACAGGGGGCCACAGCCTTCTCCCAAAATCCACAATCACACAGCTAGTAGGGACATTTATTGTAAAACATCAATTTTTTTTCTCTTTCAGGCCCTGAAAAGGACAATTTCCTATAGTAGGGCACTAGGATAACAAACCCCAAAAATTGTAAAAATGTAAAAAAAAATATCACATAAATAAACATATTTAAAATTAAAATTTTATTGATTATGAGCCCGTTAAAATATGGTAAAATCATGTGCATGGCCACATCCGATTCTTTTTATTTCATTATGTAATAAACAAATTGTTATAAATAAATAAATACATTTTGGGGTCATATTTTTTTATTGTACAAAAAAAACAACAATTTTTAATTTTTTTGGGATTTTTTTATTTATTTATTTTTTTTAATTTTAAATAAGTGGCGTGTGGTAAAATTAACGGATTAGTGTATCTAATATTAGGATGCAAATTCATAATCCATTGGTAAATTATCAATAAATTTAATTTTACTCCTGAGGTCTTATAATTTCACAGGAGGGTGGGTAAATTGATATTTTCAAAATGTGAATTCACAAAGTCGACTTTAAAAACACGTATGGTGAACTTACAATACGTTTTGAGAAAACAACAAGTACCTGTGATTTTTCATTGCGATTTTACATTTTGTGTAACATTTTACAAAAAAAATGTGTTTTATTACTAACATATCTTGTGAATTCTACAGGTTATATGAAATTTCATAATATTTCTGCGAAAACACATTTTTTTTCACAACGTACTTGTAAAAATCACTTGTTATTGTTGGCAATTTTTTTTACAGATATGGGACTGTAAACTTTCCGTCAATATCTACGCAAATTCGCAACGTCATCCAAATATTTTTTCAGTGTATATCCTAAGATTGGTTTCTGCCTTACGGATTCATTTCCAACCCAAAAAATTAAATTCCAAACACGCCCAAGGTTAGTAGCTTTGTCCAGCTAAATGATATTAGTATATTGTGCAACAAGTAGGTACCTAAAGTTCAACTTTTCCCACATGTTGCACACTATACTTTTTCTACAACTCACAAATTTAAAGAATACAAGTAATGTAACTTAATATTTATTTTTATAGTGATCAAAACTAAAATAACATTAAAGTATCCTACGTTTTAACAGTGAAATATATATTTTTAAATTTTATTTTTGTATTTCTTCTTGCGATTTTTATAAAAGCACGAACGAAAACAACCTTAAGAATTTAAAAAACTTCTATAATCTGACAGTTGTGACAACTATTTAAAGAAGCACAGCAGCCAACTAAGTTTTTGTCGATTCTCCATATATGTGGTGTGAGCAAAGTGCCGTAAGAAAAAATATTGCTCACAGTATTTTTTTTTTTTTTTTTTTTTTATTATTAAACACCCATAAAGGCATTTAGTATATTACAATCTGGTCATCAGTGACCAATGAGCAATTTAATTCTAACTTAATCTAATAGAGTTTGAAGTTTAAAACTAAGGTATACTCATCAGCGTTCCTTAGGTTCTGTAGAAAGGATTGCACTAAACTTTAACGTGCACACATAAGCTCTGCTTTTGCACTAAAAACACTAAACTAACTCAAAGGGCTTGATCCTCTTAAGTCTTCTTTCTAACCCAGTATTGTCAAGGAGCTGGATAGCCTCGACATTGACATGATGATGAAGTCTTTCTTCATGACTCTTGGCTAATTTCTTGATGGTCTGGTCAACAGTGTCCATTTCCAGATCCCTGTGGAGGTCACTATTGCGAATGTACCAAGGGGCATTTACTATGTTCCTCAGTGCTTTGTTTTGAAATCTTTGGATGATTGCTAAGTTGCTTGCTTTGGTGCATCCCCATAGTTGGATACCATAGGTCCATACAGGCTTAAGTATCTGCTTATAAAGCATAAGCTTATTATGTAGAGACAGAGTGGAATTGCTTCCAATTAGCCAGTACATTTTTCTATATTTCAGTCCAAGTTCTTCTCTTTTCTTTTTAACATGCACTTTCCATCGGAGTTTGGCATCTAATGTAATACCTAAGTATTTTGCTGTGTTTGAATATGGAATCAGGTTATTGTTTATTCTGACTGGAATATGATCTATCCTTTTGTTTGTAAAGTTAATGTGGAGTGATTTAGTTTCATTAAGTTTAATTTTCCATCTCTTCGTCTAGTCATAGATAAGGTGGACGGCTGTTTGCAGCTTGTGGGTTGCTTCTTCATTGCTCTTTCCTACCGCTAGAATGGCAGTGTCGTCGGCGAAGGTGGCTATGGTATTGTTTTCTAACTCTGGAATATCACATGTGTACATTAAGTATAGGACAGGTCCTAGGACACTTCCTTGTGGTACTCCAGCCTTAATTTCTTTAAGATCGGAATAGGCTTCTTCTTGCCTAATTCTAAAGTATCTTTCCGATATATATGAATGGAGGATATCTGTATATTGTTTTGGAAGGAAAAGCTTGAGCTTGTGTATTAAGCCTTCATGCCAAACCTTATCAAACGCTTGTGCTACATCAAGAAAGATAGTAGCACAAATGTTTTTCTCTTCTAATGATTTCTCTATAATGTTGGTTATTCTATGAACTTGGTCGATCGTAGAGTGCTTATTTCTAAATCCAAATTGGTGATCAGGGAGAATTTCTCTTTCTTCGATAAGTGGTTTTAGTCTTTTGAGTAGGAGTTTCTCAAATAGTTTCGACATAACAGGCAGTAATGAGATCACAGTATGAGCAATACATGGTTTTGAAATTAAGTACTTTTCATAGCAGTTGTAGAAAAAATACTTTATATCTACCCTTTTTCGCCTTTTTCAGCAACTTTTTTTTAAATTTTCTGTAGTGGGTTTTTAAGTGCTTTCTATTTTAAATGTGCGTTTTATAATTTTCTTCTAAAAAAATTGGAAATACTATCGACAATTTTGCTATTTAGATTATTTGATATCTGTAATTTTCTAATTTACAATTTCCTTTAAAGAAAGTTATCGCGCAACTTGAGCGCCCCCAGGAGCAAAAAGTACGTTGACTATGAAAAAATAGTTCAGACAAAAAATGTAGAGAATATAAACAGCTACAAATATAATGTATATATTTTTCAATCAAATCAGTGGAAAACTGAAAAAAAAAGAAAAAACCACTTTTCCAATTTTTTAAACAATTGTTATAAACAAAATAATGCAGTTACGAAAAAAGTCAAGAATGGAAACTTGTTGCAAATGTAATTCTCTACAAAATAGCTCTTGAAAGTTTTTTTGTAAAATAAAAAATGAAGGAGTTATTGGCAAAAAACAAACTCAACCCAAAAAAACCACCCTTCTGCAAGGGGTTGAAGGTAGAAAACTTGGATTTGAGTTCGTCCCTTTGACCAAAAACTACCTGGAAAATTTCAGCTTGCCCCTACTTTTTTCCATTTACAATTCTAATTTTATTGTACTATACACATTTTAAAACTTCAAATTGTGTAATTGTCAGAATAATTTTTGACTGACGTTTCTAAAACTGCATTTGCATTATTCAAATCATAGTTTGCTTGTTCTATGCATGCTTGTTCTATGCATGCGCCGCGTTGACGGCTTAGAATAAAGCAGATCCGTCTTGATTTAATTATGACTGAATTATCTCAAGAAGACATTATTTGTTTAATTATAGCTGCTGAAAGTAATACAGAAATAATATGAAATATGCAATTGTTTAAAAGGTAATGCAATTTCACAGAAAATGGACTATGGCGTCGATTTGAATGTTTATATTTGTCATGTCAAATTACGCTGTAGTAAAATGACAGATGAGTGCAATAAAAATTTTATTGCACTAGTGCAATAAAGAACCACTTTTTCTACTAAAAACAGTTCAATAAAGTTTTGTTTTTTGCTTGAACGTAGAAAATAGTTATTTGTGTAACTAGTACAAAAAGTGTATATTTGTTGCACGATGCTGAGTACACAACATTTTTTCTACGATCTAAAATAAAATTTAACTTTAAACACGACATTTTCCTTAAACTAATTTACTTTTTTCGAATTAATTTTGATGTCGCAGTTAGAACAATTTACAATGTTAACAGTAATTTTTTGAATTTTGTGTTAGTTTTTGCTGGTGGAGGTCTCAGGTTCTTCACTTAACACTCTTTTTCGGATTGTTGTGAAGTTTCCTTGAATCCTCAATGTAGCCCTCGGCTACAGTTGAAGATTTCCATCCTCCATGGCGTTTTAATGTTAATATGTCTGCTCCAGATTCTACAAACAATGTTGCAGAAGATCTGCGAAAACAGTGTCCCGTGTATTCCATTGGGTTTTCAATATTTAGGTATTTTGCAATCTCACTTGGAATTTTACTGTAATAAATCTGCTGTGGCTTCATTTGCTGTTTGAATTAAATCTGGAGGAGTACAAATATATTCTTCTTCACTATCCGAATCAGACCTTTTTAACAGGTAACAACAAAATATTAAAATTTTAAATTGACAACTTGAAATGAATTACGTAAACTGAATATGTTTTCGTTAGTAACAAGATTTGGATTAATGAAAACTACAGTACAAAATGTTTCGTTTTAATATCAAACAATAATATTTTGAATAATATTTAATGGTACCTAACAGTGGCATAGCCAGGAATTTTTTTCGGAGGGGGCCCACCATTTCTCGTAGATATACAGGGTGGTCCTTAACTAATTGTACATAGAAGTACGGTAGATTCCTCACTTTAAAATATTACGATTTGAACCAACTTGCTCTAATAAAATGGTGCTAGAAAGGAATATACAGGGTGTTAAAGGTTAAATTTTAAGATTTATTTTTTGCAATAACTTTCGCGTTTTTGGATATGTATACATAAAAATTTGGAACTAAGGGTTTTTGGGCACGAGAAATCAGAATCTGGTACCTACTTCGATGTAATTTATAGAGGGCGCTAGTTAGGCCACATTTGCGGCATAAATGTGCGATAAACTATTTTTCTCTTTAAGTTAGCGCTATTTTTGTAAAATAATTAAATCCACCTTATTTTAGTAGAAAAAAAGTATGCTTGTTATTAAGCTTAAAACTTAACGTTTTACGAGATACTCGCATTTGGATCAGGATCAGGATCAGGATCAGGATCAGCTTACTAATTACACTGGTGGGCAAAATTTTTTTTTTCTGGCCCTGACACCATTCTTGCTGATTCTTATGTAAACTGACCTCCTGAATCCGAATATGACCTCAGTTTTTCCCCATCATTCACCGTTTTCGGAGGGTGGCCTTCACCTATTTTTATCACTTTTTCATAATTTGGAGGAATGAAAAAAAAAAGGTGTGTGATGGGGGAAAACTGAGGTCGGATTCAGGAGGTCATTCTACATAACAATCAGCAAAAATGGTGGCAGGACCAGACCAGTGTAATCATGCAGCTGATCCCTAAAATTAGATTATCTCGAAAACCGTTAAGTTTTATGGTTAATAACAAGTATGCTTTTTTCTACTAAAATAACGTGGATTTAATATTCTTTTAAAAAAATAGCGCTAACTTAAAGAGCAAAAAAGTTTATCGCACATTTATGCCACAAACGTGGCCTAACTAGTGCCCTCTACAAATTATATCGAAGTAGGTACCAAATTCTCATTTTTCGTACCCAAAAACCCCCAGTTCCAAATTTTTATTTATACATATCCAAAAACTCTAAAGTTATTGGAAAAAATAAATCCTAAAATTTAACCTTTAACACCCTGTATATATCTTATTAGCAACATTTTATTAGAGCAAGTTGGTTCAAATCGTAATATTTTAAAGTGAGGAATCTACCATACTTCTATGTACAATTACTTAAGGACCACCCTGTATATAAATACTTTTTTTAGCAGTGATGGGGTAAATATACAGGGTGACCAAGGATTGAACCGTCAAATATTCAGGATCGGGTTTTCAGAAAAAAATAAGATTTTTTATTCCCATAATCATGGGTCTTAACTTTCCTTATTTTTAGAACAAAATAATTTTTTTATGAATTGCGGCAATAAGGGGCGTCTTTCAATATCATTAGAATTAAATTATTAATTCCGGTGACGTCCCACAAGGTAATCTAATTGATATTTTTTGCCACTTCAATTTTATTCGTATCTCGCTTCGTTTTTAAGAAAAAAATTAAAAACTGCGAAATAAAAATCTTAGTTTTTTCCTGAAAAACCGATCCTGAACGCTTAACGGTTTAACCCTGGGTCACCCTGTATACAATGTCAGCTATTTAAATACATTATTTTATTCAACAACAAGTTGTTAATTATTAATATTAGATTAAAAGACAATTAATTATTAATATAAGATTGAACTTTGGATGAGCATTATTCAAAGGCGCAATTCTGCGAGTACCTATGTCTGTTGTAAAATTCTTCTTTGATTGCACCCCCCTTGGCTACGCCACTTGTACCTAAGTACCTACAGTTACCACGTTTATAAGTATACTCAAATTACAAGGACTAATTATAGAGAATCAAAGCACTTTGTTGCACTAGTGCAACACAGTAAGTAAAACTTTTGGCACAGTTAAAAGTGCAAACAGTAGTAACTTTTTGCACGATCGTAGAAAAATGTATTTATTTAACTATAGATTAGTTTATATTTGTCAAATTAGTAACAAATCAATTTTGATATTTTGACCTGAAGAAATAATGAATATATGTAGGAATATTATAGTATTTTACTATTTACCAGGAAAATTAAATTATAAACGTAAAAATATATATTTAAACAAAAATTTTAATTCGTTTACGACACCCTGTACAGTAGTCACCAAAGCAGAAAAAAAAGTTAATAAAATTAGCAGTACAATGTTGCATGTAGAGAAATTTTCATGGAATAAGTTGAATCGCGTCGAAAGTCGCGGACGATTCGTCGACTCGGCTGACAACCTCTTGATTTATTTCAATTAATGGAAATATTCACCTGCGTTTATACTGACTAGTTTTTGCTCTCAAACCATCGAAGGCATCAAACCAGAAAAATGCTACTTTGCTATGAATGCGGAGCAAATACTCACAACCTACTGTATAATCGGCAGTTTTGTATGCCCAATCATTTGAATAAAAATACTATTGAATTCTGCTTTTGTTTACTGAAAATAGTGGCTGAAAGTCTTATATGGGTTGTCGTCAACATTATACTTCCCCGCTGCTAAAGTAATTCGGACCAAGGCCGTCACAAAAAAAAAATTGGAGGGTTTTGTACTTCGAAATGGTATCGAACAACCATTATCTTTCTAGTGGAATGGTATAGTTTAAATGCATACCGGCCTTGAAAACCATTTCAAGGGTCTATAGATACAGGGTGTTTCATAGTTAAACCGAGATTCGTTAACTGTAAATAGAGGGTACTTAGGTGATTCCAAATAACCTTGATTACAACACCCTGTATATCAGATTTTTTAAAATTGGGATGGATATTTGAAAAGAACGGAAAAAAATGAGTTAAAGTGAATTTTTTTTAAGTGCACATCCCATTCTACTACTGGAGTTTTAACGTCAAATTACATCAAATGCATTTTTTCATTTTCACAAGCAGTAACTTTCGAAATACCTGGTAGATTTCTTTCATGTTTGGTACAGGTATCATTTTTTAGTAGCCCAATCGTATAATCTAAGGACTACACTGCAGATAAAATCCAGATACGGATTAAGAAAAATTTGTAAATCCTCAAAGCAACACACTGTACATCAGATTTTTTTTAAATTGGATCAGATATTCGAAACAAATGGAAAAAACTGAGATATACTGACATATTTTTATAAATGCACATCTCGTTCTACTAAACTTTTAAAGTTAAAATTCAATTAATGCAATATTTATTGTCATTTTCATAAGCCATAACTTTGGAAACACCCTGTAGATTTGTTTCATATTTGGTACAGGTATATTGTTTAAATAGCCCAATCGTACAATACAAGAACTAAATTTAAATTCCAGATCCGGATTAAGAAAAATTTGTAAAAGTTGGTAATCTCTAAAATAGCACTCTGTATATCAGATTCTTTAAAATGTAATCGGATATCTATTTAAAAAAAGAAAAAAAAAGAAAAAAGATGTGTTATTGCTAAATCCTACTTGATAGTTTAATGAGTTTTTACAAATTTTTCTTAATCCGGATTTTAACTGTAGTTCTTGTATTGTTCCATTGGACTATTTAAACAATGTACCTGTACCAAATATGAAACAAATCTACAGGATGTTTCCAAATACGATTGGGCTACTAAAAAATGATACCTGTACTAAATATGAAAGAAATCTACCAGGTATTTCGAAAGTTACTGCTTGTGAAAATGAAAAAAATGCATTTGATGTAATTTGACGTTAAAACTCCAGTAGTAGAATGGGAAGTGCACTTAAAAAAAAAATTCACTTTAACTCATTTTTTTCCGTTATTTTCAAATATCCATCCCAATTTTAAAAAATCTGATATACACGGTGTTGTTTTGGGGATTTTTAAATTTTACAAATTATTCTTAATCCGGATCTGGATTTTAATTGTAGTTCTTACACTATAGGATTGGGCTATTAACACACTATACCTGTACCAAGTATGAGAAAAATCTACAAGGTGGTTCTAAAGTTACGGCTTATCAAAATATTGGCCGAAATTGATGAAACACCCCGTATCTCGGTTATTAAAGGCGTTAGACCCAGTAACCAAGGTTATTTTGAATCACCTATGTACCCTCTATTTACAGTTAACGTATGTCGGTTTAACTATGAAACACCCTGTATATATGAGATATAGGTTAAGGGCAGGTTATTTGGATCAAAATAAGGCAGTAGGACCAAATATACCATAATAAAATATTGCTGTGGAAAGTTGAAATTTTTTTTCCGTTTTTTTCTGATGATCTCACTGTATATTTATCAATTGTTTGATCACATAATTGTCAGATAATTGTTTCTGGTAAATCTCATACTTGTCAGTGAATTATTAAAGCTTTTTAGATTGAAATGCCTCGTCACAATCATATTTGGCATGGCATTATAAGCGACCAACAATACTAGGGCCATATGTTTTTCCTTCAAGTTTAAATGGATTCTTATTTATTTTTTTGCAAAATAGTTTTAGTAATATTTTGGAAAATACGTCACTAGATGTAAGAGGGAAAATGTGGTTAATGCAGGATTACATGGATTAGAAAAGGCATAGAAGTAGGAGGAGGCCACATAGAACATTTAATTTAAGTTTGATCTTTTTATGTTAAATATTACGTAGAAATGATGTTTACGTCATATTTTCTAATCAAAATCACTAAAAAATTTCGTCAAAAAAAGCTACCACTTAATTTCACCACCAGGAATCATTCACGTGACGGCCCGTGTAATAATATAAAAAATAATATTCCTTGTCCAAAGATACGCTCTGTGTCGACTTTGATAACAGTTTTTTATCTTTAACGCCCTGTATCTTATTCTACAGCAATATTTTATTAAGATATGTTTGGTCCTATCGCCAGATTTTGGTCAAAACAACCTACCCTTAGCCTATTTGTCCCAATAGTTATGAATCACAGCGGCGGCGCCACGGTGGGGCAAAGGGGGGCAGTATGCCCCCCCCCCCGCCCTTTACAAAATGTCGTTTTTGGCGCCCCTTCGATTTTATAACTAGTGATGTAATTGCTGAATACCAACCAGTCTTTTAGTTTATTATTTAGAAAACTTAAAGATAATGAAATTAGTGTAACAACTGAAGAAATATTACCATATATCATTTCAAATGATCTTGAAAATGCATTTCCGAATCTAGTCAAATTGTACCGAATATTTATCACCGTGAAATTAGACGAAAATATTCTGAAAATGGATGTAACAGCTAAGTCAAATTCGCGTACATTTTTTTTACTGAATTGGCAATAAATAACCAAAGAATCCTCGAGTTTTCTTAAAAATTGGAGAAAATATATATTTTTATGTCGGGAAGACATGGTAAAAATTTTAAAAAAAATTTATTTGTCCAGCCAAAATCGCCATTTTTCGAAAAAAAATTGAATTGGCCGCCATTTTTGGAAAAACAATAGTAGAGAAAAGAATTTTATCTTAAAAAGAAGGATTTTGTGTGTACTTTTGTCTAAGAAAATCCAACATTTTATTTATTTATTTAAAGTGGCCAATTTATGGAATAATAAAAAAATTAAAATTCGATTTTCATTTTTTCCAATTTTTTTCCAATTTTTTTATCACTATATTTATGCTTGATTTTCTTAGAAAAACTGTATTTCAGCCCAAAAAATGTTTAAAAAAATAAAACAAATATTTCAGGTTCTAAAGTAAGATTTTTGTGAGGGAACGAATCAATATAAATCAATATAAAAAAATGAAAATCGAATTTTTTTTTATTATTCCCTAAGTTGTGCACTTTAAATAAAGAAATAAAATGTTGGATTTTCTTAGACAGAAGTACACACAAAATCCTTCTTTTTAAGATAAAAATTTTTTCTCTACTATTGTTTTTTCAAATTCAATTTTTTTTTCGAAAAATGCCGATTTTGGCTGGACAAATACATTTTTTTTTTAATTTTTACTATGTCTTCCCGACATAAAAATACATATTTTTTCCAATTTTTAAGAAAATTCGAGGATTCTTTGGTTATTTATTGCCAATTCAGTAAAAAAATAATGTGCGCGAATTCGTTTTTTGAGGTTTGACTCTTAGAACCGGAGATATTTAAAAAATAGTGAAGTCATCCACTCGAAAAATACCAAAAATGCCGTTTTTGGCACATATCTCGCGAAGCTCCAGCCCAAATTTATTAAAAAAATTTTTACAAGCTTCTCTTTATGTATAAAATCGAAAAAATTAAAAAAAATTGACTTAGCTCTTACATCCATATAAAATTCTAATTTCACTTCACTAATAGGCACTAATAGTGCAACTGCTGAACGCACTTTTAGTAGATTAAAATATATAAAAACCTATCTTAGATCCATAATAGGTGAACAAATGTTGAACGATTTGGCAATATTAAGCATAGAATCAGATCATTAAAAAAACTTGTATGTGCCCCCCCCCGCCCTTAATTTCTAGAACCGCCACTGATGAATCACCCTGTATATAGGGGAAACTGCACTGATGCGATGAAAAATTGTATGAATTACTGAAAAACTCTTCTGTGCGTCAGTAATCTCAGCAGCAAATATATTTGAATTATTCCAGAAATTCAAAAAATGTCCATTATCTCCAAAAAGGTTAGATCTTTACTGAGGTGAAATTCTGATATTCTGAACAGTCATGACCTGGTCACCTCGTATATTTACGTTTGAAAAAACGATTTTGGCATCGATATTAAAATTTGACATAATTTTTCACAATTTTTTACCATTTTCCCTATATTTCGGTATTACCAATAGATTTTATAACAAAAATTTGTGTAGATCAGAGGTTCCCAATCTTTTTGGGTTTGCGTCTCCCTAAATAATCGGATTTTTTTCTAAATTTTTGATTTCCTTGAAAAATCGGAAAACTTTCCATTTTAAAAGTGATTGCCCATTTAACAGCGAAAAATCGTAAATAGATACTTTGGATGATATAAAATACCTATTTTCTTACGACCACATAGGAAAGTAACAGATATCGCACTATCTACTCCGACGGAAGGTGGTACTTTCCGCACGTCTGTTTTATTATCAGATGTGGTACTTTCCACACGTGTGCGGAAAGTTACTTTCCACACATGTGTAAATTACTTTCCTATCTGTTCTACAAGTTCATAGTTATTGTTTTGTTTTCAAATAAATGTTAATTATCAATATTTGTATTTATTCTACTACAAAAGTGATTGTAAATAAAACAGCATTATTAATAATATAAACTAAATACAAACAGACATAGAACGTATCACAAATAAAACCATCACATTTCACAATATTTGGTAAATTTATAGCGTGGTCGTAGGAAAAATAGTGTACATAACTTGTGCGAAAGTGATTTTTCACACTCGTGGGAAAAGTGTCACTTTCCGCACTCGTTATGTAATATACTATTTTAGATGTGCTACCATCTATGGTTAGAAGAGAGTATTGACAATAAATTTTGACATCTTACTCTCTTCTTTTTATCCCTTTAAGAGATTACTACAAAGTTAGTAAACCAGTAAGGAATTTTAATTTATTGTCAATACTCTCTTCTAACCATAGATGCTAGCACATCTAAAAATGTTATCTTATAGCTATTGCCTTGTACGAGTTTGGAATTTTATTTATTGGATTCGAAAAGCCTAACTGATGAAGCCGAAAGGCAGAAACCGGTCTTAGGATGTCGAATCTAATAAATTAAAATTCCTTACTCGTACATAATAAAATAGCTAATTTCAACTGATTCGGTAATATCCATATGCACACTGGACAACCACCATGTGGTTAGGTTAGTTCAAAAATAAATTAAACACGAATTTTAAATTCACAAACAAAAATTCGAGAATTTGAAATTTCAAGAAAATTGCCGAATTTTTTTATTGAATGTTTCGCGGTTCCCCGGGAAACCGCGGCTAACACTTTGGGAATCACTGGTGTAGATTTTTATTTTTGTACGATTGTTATTATGGGACATAAGTACATTTGTCTTGGTAAAAAATTATCTATTACAAGTTTAATGAATTGAATTTAAAGTAGGCGACTATTTTGGTAAAAGTGAGTAGACTGTGGCTGTGTTGATTAGAATGAGAACTGTCAATCTAAAATTTTATTAATACTGTCATTACAATTTATTCGGTTTATGGCAATGCTAGAAGAGCATTCTCAACTGGTTTTTAAATTTATTTTGTATTATTACGTAAAACTTTTTTATTCTAGTTGTTGTTCTCTGCCCGTACTATAAATTTACAGCTATTTTTTTTTGTTCCTTTCCAACTTTTACAATTAACCATTCAAATTATCATAAGTCCCAGTATGCAAATACCCTACCCATTAGCCATAGAAACCGAAAAAAACCTTAACAACGTCTACATTTGTAAACAATATGTCTTTTACATATAGAGAAGTAGATCAGGCATTAATCAACACGTAGAAGCGTATTGTGGAATGTAAAAACGAAGATTTGACCAAAAGGGGCGAAGCAAGAAGAACTTTTTAAGGAGATAAAGAACTCCTACGTCCAGCATAGTTGCATCCGTTATATCACATCAAATCTTGGGCGTAGCAAGAAAAAATTGCAGCAGGATTAAGTATATGAAATACCACAATTATTTTTTCTTGTAAATTTCCTTAAAAAGGTAGGTAGTCATTTAAAGGACCCTGCACCATTTAAATGTAAAAAACGTCCTGGTCAAATTGGCTGAAAATTTGGTGAAAAATTCTTCAAGCCTTCCTGATTAAATCTGAATAAGATGACTAAATTTTATAATACCAATTCCTAATTTTCAATTTTTGAACTTTAACAACTTTGGCCATGTAAAACTATGAAATTGGGGGCTCAGAAGTCCATTCTGAAATTAAAATCCGACCATAGTTTTTGAAAATATCACAAAACTAGTATACAGGGTCCGGAAAACCTCTGTAGTATTTCAATTATCTCTTCATATTTATTTGAAAGGTATCTATTAATGGTGGTTAAAAACAAACATTTTAAAATTATTTTCATGTATACAGGGTGGGTCCATTAGTAAACTAGGCAAATGTCATACTTATTTTAACATTTTTATAACCGCCACAGTTAGTACTATAATACACCCCCAATTTTTTTTTAAAACTCCCAGCCATCTCGTAGAAATCAACCTTTTTCCTAAAAATATTTGAATTTGTACCTCCCTTTTTAAAAAATCGTCACTTTTTCAAATTTAACGCGAAAGCTTTAAAATTATCAATGTACAAAGACAAAGGACTCAAAATTTTTTGGACTCTGCTTGAAATTTTTATTTTGTACATTCCAAAAACTTGAAAAATTGAAGTTTTTCTGTTTTTTCAAATGGGATATTTTGTATAACTATTCATCAATGGATACTGAATTTTATCCCCTTCAACTCAACAATATTTTTGGGAAAAAGGTAGTTTTAGAAAACAAATTTGGGGGTGTATAGTATTAACTTTCAAAAAATATCAAATACTATTAAACGAGCAAGGTTTGTATGTGTGTGTGTATGTGTGTGTGTCCAGAGGATCTCGAAATCCACTCGTCAGAATTCAATGAAACTTTCAGGCTAGACTAATTCCTATCTAAATCGGCGAAAAATGTAGGTCTCATGTCTGTGAAAATTCGATCTTCCGAGATATTTACAAGAAAAGTTAAGCTTTTAGTTTAATTTCCTAGCAACGGCAGATATAATAACTTGTTTTTATAGTAATATATACTATAAAGGATAGATGAGTACAGTCAAAGTGGGGATATAACGTCACATTCCATAGGCGTACTTTGCAAAATAAGTTTCTATAATATAAATAAGGTCACAGCATATAAAATATATATACGCACTTCGTAGATTAAATTTTGAAGTTATATTATTTACAAAAAATAAAAATAAACTTTATGCATCCGACACTTTAACATTGAACGAATTAAATTTAACCAATAAATAACAAGGAGGATTATATGTTGGGATTAAATTAAATCTCTTGGCATTAAAAGTAACGCTTCAGTACTTACCTAAACTCAAAGATTAAAAAAAAAGTTAGTTCAAGAACTATCTTTAAAAGTCACTGTCTTCACTAAAACTACTGGTATCACTATAATTGTCTTTTCTGATGTTTATTATTATCGGTTCTATTAAATTATCCATTGATATATCCACTTTCCTAAATGAATTTTCCACATTTTTAAACATGATCAATGCATTTTCCCCAATGTTCTCTATTTACATCTGAAACTGCCTTCAAAAACAAATTTCGCACATCAGGAAATTTAAATGTTTTATTGTTTTGAGAAACATAACCTTTTAATAATTGAGACCAGATCAGTTCAATGGAATTTAACTCTGCGTGGTTCGGAGGAAATCTGAGAATTTTAATTCCTTTTTCTCTGGCCATCTCATCCATAATATATTTTTTGAATTTGTTTTTATGTTGCCTTGCTATTACTAATAATTCTACCTTCAAGGATTTAGGAGGACTGATGAAGCCATTTTGAAATATATATTAATACAAAATTATGAATCAATTAAAATACATACGATACGGCTATGAATAAATAAAGTCTGACTTATCTGTCAAAAGAACAAATTTATTACAGTAAAAACCATGGAAACAAGAATCTAGACAAAAACTATATTAGGCCGATCAGATGTATTAAAATTTAAATTTTAACTACAAATAAGCATTGAAGGATGAGGTAAAAATAAAATTTCTACCTCTTGAACCTGTACTACGTTCTGCAAATTAAATACTGCACTCCTTTCTTCTGTATAGTATAGTAGTAAAAAGGTTTGATTTATTTAATTTCTGGCGTTTTAATCAGAAAGAATTCAATTTTAAATTTGTCGCTTTATATAAAAAAGGAAAGGTTCATTTGACGGACATAAATAATTTGCTTGTCAAATGACAGCCATCTTATTAATTCAAAGTTGAAAATACAACGTTGCCAATTCAATTTCAGAAATCATGGGTTTAGGTAAATATTTATAGGAACGTTGAGTAACACTGTTAAAATGGACACCTGTCTTCCCTTCCCCGATAGTGTGAGACTACCCCTTACGGCTACTATTTTATTATGCGGACAGCTTTAATATTTAAGTTTTCATGATCAGAGAGAGAGAGAGAGAGAGAAAGAATTTTTGAAAAAATATGATATCAATATCTGCCACACCTCGAGAGTCTGGTCACAGGTTTTTGTGGAGGTTTTTACCCAAGTATGAATATCAGACCTATAATTTTCCTTCACTGCAGATCAAAAAATAATAAAATCAATTGAACATAGAGTTTTTCTTATATAGTGATAAATAGAGTGAGCTGAGCGATCTTCTGTTGACGGGACATGTGCCCTACACGCTGCTGTTGCACGTCCCGGAAACGGGGCCTGTCCACCGTGACAATTCGCGAAGATCAAGCGTCAGTAGAAGTTGCCCTAAAAGGGTGAAATCCCCAGAAACTAGGCAACTTTAATGCATTTAACTAACCTCTGTGACAAGCAGTTGATAAACGTCAACAACAGCTGCAGCCAATTGAAAATTAACACTGACAGCTTTTTTAATTTTCCCGCCTACTTTCAAGCCAATCGCCAATCAACTTTTTATTTATCTCCCTATCAGTAGTTCAAGTAGATGTCGCCCACTCCGTGATTTTCGCGAATTAATTAATAATTTGTCATGTTATAAATATACTTAAATTATATACTCATTGGGCTGCTTAAAAATGTAGATTTGAATATTAAGAGCGAAGCTCGGTGACCAGATATTCAAAATAATTATAGCATTCCATTTCAAAAAAATTAAGTAAATTGCCTAGTTTACTAATGGACCGCCCTGTATACATGAAAATAATTTTAAAATGATTGCTTTTAACCACTATTAAAGACGTCTTTCAAATAAATCTGTAAGTTTTATACAATAATAAGAAGGAACTTCTGTGCCCCCAATTTCATAGTTATAGATGGCCAAAGTTGTTAAAGTTGAAAAATTAGGAATTTGTATTTTTATCCATATTTTCCAAGGTTTCTAATGCTTATAACAAAAAAGTGGGTCATATGATCTTATTCGGACTTCATATTCCTTAATCAGAAAGGTTTGAAGTTTCACGATTTTTTATTATGGGATTTTTATTTCTGGAATAAAATTAAAAGAATTATCAAAAAATCTATAATACCTACTGAATATCTTTTTCTGCACATTTTGCTTTCTACCATATGTCAAATTTTATTTACGTTTTGTTTATCTCGGGTGTTTTATTGTAGCGGTGACATTAGTTTTATTTTATATGTTTTTAGTATGTGCTTGTGCTACTTAATTATTATAAAAATATATCCAGATTACTAATAATAGCAAATAAACCTTTAAATTATTTAAAGACAAAAATATAATGGTAAAAAAGACTATACCCATCAAGGAAAAGTAAACGACTTTCTCGTTAAAGGTAAGTTAAGCTATATAGCTATAGCCTTTTTTTAAGCGCCTCAACGCTTTGATTTTAGAAAAAAAACAGCTGTATTAGAAATGTATAATTTACTAAATAGATATTGTTCTGTGTTTTACTTTACCATACAAAGTGGTAAAGTATTGTAATCGCAAAAAAAAGTTCAGCATTCAGTAGATTTACATGTTTTGAGACCCCTTAAGTCATTTAAGACCATTTCCAGAAAATGTATGTATGGAGTATGGAGTCTGGAAAAATTTGTGTGCGCTCTAACTCCAACTGCGTTTGGAATTTCCTAACCAAATTTTATATTTAGCATTTTTACAACATGCTAATGAGCTGATTAGATTTTGGGCAAAATCGGACAACCGGAAGTGGGGGTTTACTCTTGAGAATTTTCAGATTTTCGCAATTATTATCGTTTCTATTAAGTTTATGTAAAAATATTAAGAGAAAAAATTTATTTTAAATTATTTATTATAAATTTTGTTTAAAAACTTTTTTCAAATTTTGTATTATAAGGTGTTAAAAATAAAATATGGAATAACATAGTTGCATAATAGCGCAAGCGCAGTAGAAGTGTTTTGTTTCATGGAGACAATTGTACGCTCTTGCCAGGCATGGCCTGCCTTAAATATGTACGAGTAATTGGATTATGAGCCCGTAGGGCCGTTAAAGTATGGTAAAATCATGTGCATGGCCACATCCGATTTTTTGTTTTAAATCTAATTTTTATATTTCTATAATCTTTAATTTGATTAGGTATTCGAATATTCTTGCCCAATTCATCAAATTTTATTTAAAAACCCCGCTTTTAAATGAGATATGTATTACATTAGTTTGTTGATAAACTATTTAACATCGTATCAAAAAAGTTATAATTTCCAAACTTCCTTCTGGCAAACCCTGTAAAACTAGAGGTTTGTTACAGCATAATACAATACGCCTGCCCATTTCGATTTCGCTTGACACGAGCGCCGCTCTAATGGAATTTTAGGTAAACAAACATAACTGTTTACGCATAATGTCGCTTTGAGTGTTGCTGGGTTGGTGTATAGTAGTTTTTATTCGAATATGTCAAAAAACGTCAAATTCGATACAGTACACAATAACAAGAAGAAGAACTTTTCTGTCCTAGGACTTTGGATTGAGAAAAGTACTTTCCCCACATGTTGTACACTATACTTTTTCTACAACTGCACAAATTTAAAGAATACAAGTAATGTTACTACCTACCTCTTAACAGTGAAATAATTTTTTTAATTTTAATTATGGATTTCTTCTCCATTCCGTAAATTTTTCGTATGCCAATTCATATTTTTTTCTTGAAATTACCAGCAACAAATATAACGTTACTTTTGCATCTCTTTCTAATACCTCTGGCGAAGTATTATTGTCTATAAAATTTTTGTAATTTTTCTTTGAGAATAAAGCATATTCTCTCACTCTCTCTCTCTCTCTCATCTTCAGCAACAATGATATTTGAATTAGTCTTAATTTGTAGACATAGCACTCAAAAATCCAAGAAATTCAAAAAATGTCTATTATCTCAAAAACGGTGAGATTTTTACTGAGGTGAAATTCTGATATTCTGAACAGTCAGGACCTGGTCTATCACCAGTTCCAATATCGTGCAAGGTTTACCGGACAACCCGTATGTTTACGTTTGAAAAAACGATTTTGGCATAGATTTTAAAATTTGCCATAATTTTTCAAAATTTTTTACCATTTCCCTGCTAATCGATTTTATAACAAAAATTTGTGTAGATTTTTATGTTTATACGATTTTTATTGTGGGACATAAGTACATTTGTCTTGTCAAAAATTATTTACTTTTGCATCTCTTTCTAATACCTCTGGCGAAGTATTATCAAAATCGTCACACCTGTCAATATGCATATTATTAGTAAAATAATATTTAATGGAAATTGCGAATTTAATCAAAACTTCTATAATCTGACAGTTGTGACAACTATTTAAAGCTGGACAGCAGCCAACTAAGTTTTTGTCGATTTTTGTTGATTCTCCATAAAAATGTATATGTGGTAAGGGCAAAGTGTCGTGGGCAAAAATATTTCTCCCAGTACGAGTAATACATGGTTTTGAAATTAAGTAAGCTATCAGAAGTAGGCTACTTTGCATAGCAGTTGTAGAAAATAGTATATTGTGCAACAAGTACCACAAACTTCCACACTCGTGAGAAAAGTACTTTCCCCACTTTTTCTACAACTGCACAAATTTAAAGAATACAATGCATATTGTGTATGCAACCCCAATACACCGGGAATTTTTTGCTTTTAATAATTGTCAATACTCTCTTCTAATCATAGATGGCAGCACATCTAAAAATACAAGTAATGTAACAATATTTATTTTTATGGTTAGCAAAACTAAAATAACATTAGAGTATCCTACCTCTTAACAGTTAAATAATTTTGTTAATTTTTTTTAGTTCTTCTCCATTCCATAATTTTTTCGTATGCCAAATCATACTTTTTTCTTGAAATTACCGGCAAGAAATCTAACGTTACTTTTGCGGCTCTTTCTAATATCTCTAGCGGAGTATTATCAAAATCGTCACTACTGTCAATATCCACATTATTTATTATAAATAGATATATGTCTTAAAATAATATTTAATGGAAATTGCGACTTTTATAAAGCACGAATGAAAACTACCTTAAGAATTTAAAAAACTTCTATAATCTGATTTTTTTTGATTATCCATATAAATGTATGTGGTGTGAGCAATGTGCTGTGGAGAAAAATATTCCCGCACAGTATGAGCAATAGATGGTTTTGAAATTAAGTAAGCTATGAGAAATTCGCTGCTTTTCATAGCAGTTGTAGAAAAAATATATTCCAACACAGTACCAAAATTTCCATACAGAGGTTTTCGCTTGGCCAACAACATCAGCAAACTATGAGTATCTAGAAAATAATGATGATTAACTAACAGTTTTTCTACCTAAGGTTGTGAAATAAATCACACTTGTTCCCAAGAACAAAGACATTAAATGTCCTATACTGCACTAGCGTCTGGACTTCAACAACTACTCCTTGGGCTATATGCCCCCTCAGGTATTGAATTACGAAAGTCCAGACGTGGTTTGGCGCCCGACGAAGTTTTTGGTTTAAAGCCCCGACTTGGTCGGGCGCCAAACCACGTCTGGACTTTCGTAATTCAATACCTGAGGGGGTATATAGCCCAAGTAGTAGTTGTTGAAGTCCAGACGCTAGTGCAGTATAGGACATTTAATGTCTTTGTTCTTGGGAACAAGTGTGATTTATTTCACAACGTTAGGTAGAAAAACTGTTAGTTAATCATCATTATTTTCTAGATACTCATAGTTTGCTGATGTTGTTGGCCATGCGAAAACCTCTGTATGGAAATTTTGGTACTGTGTTGGAATATATTTTTTCTACAACTGCTATGAAAAGCAGCGAATTTCTCATAGCTTACTTAATTTCAAAACCATCTATTGCTCATACTGTGCGGGAATATTTTTCTCCACAGCACATTGCTCACACCACATACATTTATATGGATAATCAAAAAAAATCAGATTATAGAAGTTTTTTAAATTCTTAAGGTAGTTTTCATTCGTGCTTTATAAAAGTCGCAATTTCCATTAAATATTATTTTAAGACATATATCTATTTATAATAAATAATGTGGATATTGACAGTAGTGACGATTTTGATAATACTCCGCTAGAGATATTAGAAAGAGCCGCAAAAGTAACGTTAGATTTCTTGCCGGTAATTTCAAGGAAAAAGTATGATTTGGCATACGAAAAAATTATGGAATGGAGAAGAACTAAAAAAAATTAACAAAATTATTTAACTGTTAAGAGGTAGGATACTCTAATGTTATTTTAGTTTTGCTAACCATAAAAATAAATATTGTTACATTACTTGTATTTTTAGATGTGCTGCCATCTATGATTAGAAGAGAGTATTGACAATTATTAAAAGCAAAAATTTCCCGGTGTATTGGGGTTGCATACACAATATGCATTGTATTCTTTAAATTTGTGCAGTTGTAGAAAAAGTGGGGAAAGTACTTTTCTCACGAGTGTGGAAGTTTGTGGTACTTGTTGCACAATATACTATTTTCTACAACTGCTATGCAAAGTAGCCTACTTCTCATAGCTTACTTAATTTCAAAACCATGTATTACTCGTACTGGGAGAAATATTTTTGCCCACGACACTTTGCCCTTACCACATATACATTTTTATGGAGAATCAACAAAAATCGACAAAAACTTAGTTGGCTGCTGTCCAGCTTTAAATAGTTGTCACAACTGTCAGATTATAGAAGTTTTGATTAAATTCGCAATTTCCATTAAATATTATTTTACTAATAATATGCATATTGACAGGTGTGACGATTTTGATAATACTTCGCCAGAGGTATTAGAAAGAGATGCAAAAGTAAATAATTTTTGACAAGACAAATGTACTTATGTCCCACAATAAAAATCGTATAAACATAAAAATCTACACAAATTTTTGTTATAAAATCGATTAGCAGGGAAATGGTAAAAAATTTTGAAAAATTATGGCAAATTTTAAAATCTATGCCAAAATCGTTTTTTCAAACGTAAACATACGGGTTGTCCGGTAAACCTTGCACGATATTGGAACTGGTGATAGACCAGGTCCTGACTGTTCAGAATATCAGAATTTCACCTCAGTAAAAATCTCACCGTTTTTGAGATAATAGACATTTTTTGAATTTCTTGGATTTTTGAGTGCTATGTCTACAAATTAAGACTAATTCAAATATCATTGTTGCTGAAGATGAGAGAGAGAGAGAGAGTGAGAGAATATGCTTTATTCTCAAAGAAAAATTACAAAAATTTTATAGACAATAATACTTCGCCAGAGGTATTAGAAAGAGATGCAAAAGTAACGTTATTCATTTCGGAAGCTCATAGTGGTTTGTATTTTAATTTCTCTCTCTTTCCACTGGATTAAAACCACTTAGTTGTTAAAAAAGCTTTTTTATTGACGTTTCGGCTTTCCAGATCGAAAGCCGTTATCAAAATGACATTTTATGTCATAAAATGTCATTTTGATAACATAAACTTAATAGAAACGATAATAATTGCGAAAATCTGAAAATTCTCAAGAGTAAACCCCCACTTCCGGTTATCCGATTTTGCCCAAAATCTAATTAGCTCATTAGCATGTTGTAAAAATGATAAATATAAAATTTGGTTAGGAAATTCCAAACGCAGTTGGAGTTAGAGCGCACACAAATTTTTCCAGACTCCATACTCCATACATACATTTTCTGGAAATGGTCTTAAATGACTTAAGGGGTCTCAAAACATGTAAATCTACTGAAAGCTGAACTTTTTTTTTTGCGATTACAATACTTTACCACTTCGTATGGTAAAGTAAAACACAGTATAGGACATTTAATGTCTTTGTTCTTGGGAACAAGTGTGATTTATTTCACAACCTTAGGTAGTTTTGGTACGCCCATGGTCCTTTTTTGGTATTTTTATGGTTACAAAAAATTCCACCGTCGTTAGAGTTTTTCTGAAAATCTTTGGATTTGTATGTATATCCAAAAGGTCATTTCGAAAAAGGCATTAGTCCAACATTTTCATTCAACAATAAACGAATATCTCAAAAAACATGTATGCTTTTTATTTATCAACCTCTATATTCAGTTTCTTTTTTACCAATGATTTTTTTTACGTAAGGGTAAAAATTAAAAAAGGCCAGACACATAATTATAATAACAAAATAGTAGTTTACCTAACAGGTGCGGAAAAGTCACTTTACGCACGTGTTAGGTACACTATTTTTTCTACTAGCTTGCGGAAAAAACCCAAAAGTTAACATAAAGAAACATTTATTATTAAATACATATCAACAAATTAATTATTCTTAATATTAATATTGAACGTGCAATTTGTAGCATTGTGCAAATTAATTGCAGAGGCTAAAATGTTTTCCAATGAAGTCAGATTTTCGGTTTTCCACTGCTTTGTCAGAACTAATTGTTGTAACTGTGGCGATGGGAACTTGGCTGAAGAGGTCATTTTGGGAGGCTTTAGTGGCGACAGCTGCTGACTAGTGGAAGGGCCAGCGACAGCGTCACTGAAGTTTAATATTTTATTCGATAGGCTCTTTTGGAAACTTGGTGACCTTCTGCGACGATAGAAGATTTCCAACCTCCGAGGCGTTTAATATTTGTTATTGCTTCTCCGGAATCTGCAAGCATTGTGGCGGCGGAACGTCGGAAACTGTGGCCCGTATATAATTCAGGATTTGGAAGCTTTAGATAACTTGCAATCTCGATCTCGATACATTGTACAGTGCAAGTTCCTTTCTTATATTTCACGAAAAATCGCTTATGTGGGGTTTCAGGCTTTCTTAAACTCACATACTTTCTAAACAAATTTAGCAATTTTTGCCTTTTTTTTAGACCCAAGTTTGCAGTTCTAGCCGCTTCCAAAACTGACTCTGGCAAATCTTCGTCTGAAGAATCCATGAAAAATTATCTTCTAGAAAAAGATGCGACGGTAAAATTGGTTTTGACAAGGTAGTGTTTTGACTGACAGGTTTATTTTTTCTTTGTTGCTACGGTGATTCAAATAAAAAATGTCAGATGTTTATTATTATTTGACATTCATTTGATGAAGCTTATACCAGGGCCATTAAAAAATTATTGAAACGTACGTTTCTTTTTATTAAAAATTATAGCAGAATTCTAACAAGTTTCTTAATTTTTCAGTCATTTTGTAAACTACAACCATACAAATATATATTTTAAATATTCAAATGTCAGTATACTCCCCAAAAAACTATTTTTCGCACTAGTGCGGAAAAGTTACTCTTTCAACACTAAAATGGGTGCGGAAAAGTGGACTTTTCCGCACGCTAGTAGAAAAAAATATTTAATAATCACGCAACCGTTTTTATTGGTGACTTAAAGAAAAGTGACATAACCCCATTTCAATCCGCTTCGCAACGCCGATGCTTTAAACGTCGCTTCTCTTATTGGTTTACGATCATTTAACTAAAGGAAGTTAGTTATTTATGGATTATTTGAACTTTGCCTAACATAGAATCGTCATACGGACACAGAGAATTCCTATAAGGATGTATCACTAAGAAAAACACCATCTTGTATGGTAAACACTCAGACAGGCTGTTGTTTGTAAATGAACCACAGTTTATTTCATTATTCAATCTGAAATCCCTTGATAATTTGATGTTGTCTTTTTACTGTTCTAATGTAAATGATAAATATGTATGAATTTTTAAGTTAAACTGACTTCTCGTCACTCTACTGGGCTTATTATAAGTGTTAAACTGTTTCTTTAACACAGTGACTGCCATGGTGGTCACAGGTGACCGGCAATGATTAGCTCAGTGACGCATGGAGGTCACGGGTGACGGTAAACATCCCAAACTTTGAGAAATCTCTTAGCGCTGCCGGACGTGAATCAGCATTTAAAGTGACCTGTCTGTACGCTCAAATAAATTTACCAGGATATACCACAGGAATTCGGAGAATTCTACTGAAAATTCCCCCTATGTAAGAGACATATGCATATCCAACAACCAACACGAATGACTCAATAACGAGTTACGGCGCACTGCCCAGAGTAGCGCATTAAATTGTGGGATTTACAGGAATTCTGTTAAAATCAACGTTCTACGATCGTAGACATAACAGGAATATATTACAAGGATTAAAATACTGTTAGCTGAACAAGACACAAGATTTATTCCTGTGAGAAATACCAAACATTCCTGTTAAATTAGATATTCCTGTAACATTCACGGTGTTTTATTCCGGTTGCACTTGCGGTTCCGACCTACGTATATTTTACAGTAATGTCTTCTAAATATAGCAAAATATTATTCTATATGTACACAGGAAATATTTCTGATAGATTAGGAGTACCTTATCACTGTTATACTTACCGTTTTTCCAGTTCATACGACTGGATACATTTTAACTGGAACCGGCCTGTTACATTGTAAGTTAGTACAGTAAAATTAGCATTGTAAATGGAAACAATTAGGGGCAAGCTGAAATTTTGCAGGTTGTTTTTGGTCAAAGGGACGAACTCAAATCCAAGTTTTCCACCTTCAACCCCTTGCATAAGGGTGGTTTTTGGGGGTGAGTTTGTTTTTTGCAAACTCCCCATTTTTAATCTTACAAAAAAACTTTCAAGAGCAATTTTGTAAAGAATTACATTTGCAACAACTTTTAATTCTTGACTTTTTTCATAACTGCATTATTTTGTTTATAACAATTGTTTAAAAAAATTGCAAAAGTGGTTTTTTCGTTTTATTTTCAGTCTTCCACCGATTTGATTAAAAAAAAAACTTCCAGACTGAACGAGACCGCATTATTCTGCATTCCGAAAAAAAATTCGTCTGAAAAAATAATCTGGTCATTGACATAAGGCGGAAAAACTTTTCAGTAGCCTTCTGCCTTCTGCCATGCGCAGAGTGTGTATCGACTATCATTTTGGATGCGCATGCATGGAAAATGGACAATTGTATCCTCTGCAAATCATCTTTGAATGAAGGGAAAACTGCAGTAGTGAAAGAGAGAGGGGTTGCTTCGCTATTAGCAGCCGGTACCACCAGAGGCCAAAAACTACCTGCAAAATTTCAGCTTGCCCCTAATTTTTTCCATTTAGTCAAAGGTAATACCTCCAAATTTTATCGATTAAATTTTTGTTTTTCACGAAAACGGCTTTATTTGGAAAAACCACGAAAACAAACTGATTGATAAAATCACGAGTCCGCAGGACGAGTGATTTTATCTCAAATCAGTTTGTTTGAGTGGTTTTGCCTGAAATAAAGACGTTTGAGTATGGAAACCGAAAATTTGATCTATAAAATTTGACAGGACGAGTGGTATTTTGAAAGATTATTTTTTGAATCATTTTGTGTTAAAAACAGAGAAAGACACTTTACACTCAAAAGTTCGATATTTTCTTTTACATTTAAATGCCAAATATTACAAACGTAATATAAGTTGCCTATCTAGTAGTAGGCATTTAAGATTATTTATTAAGTGTAACGTTTAGACGTTTTGACATTATGTCAGTTTTAAACGAATTTATGGATGGAGCTGTGTTGTGTGTTACAATAAACGAATAAAAACAGGTTAGTTTACAAATATATTTTGAAATTTGGGTATTAACATAGATTTGCAATACATATTAGTATAATAATAATTGATAAATGTTTACATTTGACATCTCAAAAAAGGTAAACACAGTTTAATCAAAAAACAAAAACGACGAAGCGGTTTTATCAGTATAAAACACAATGATTGGTTAGGATCCTGAGCTGTTATTGGCTGAAACCACAAAATCTGACTGTTTTGACAGATGAAAAAATAATCAATGATAAATTGTCTCTATTTACTGTAGTAAGAACAGATTGTTCTCAGAACGGTTTTTTCTTGTTATAATAACAATAATTGCGTTTAAACAACAGGAATTAATTTAACCGGAAATTCCGGGGATTCGTTTTTTTCAGTGTATATATTTGTGCAAAATGAAATGAAGGATATGCATCATTGATCGTAATAGTAATAGGTGGTACTCGAAAGGGGCATAAGGAGAGAGGGGTAAGACGTCTCATTTCAGTCGCATTCCCAATGTTTTCGGGTAGGTTTTCACAATCTCAGCAGCATGTGGCCAAACTTAGTCGTGCAGCAATAGTAGTTTGTACAACAAGTGCGCAAAGCTATACTTTTCCCAGGAGCGCAAATCAAGCGAGTGGGAAAAGTGCTTTGCGTACATGTTCTACACAATACTTTTTCTACGACAACACTTTTTAAAGACAACAAAATATTAATGTTTATTTACTTTAATTTTAGAATGAGATAACTACAATATATATAACGTAACATAATTTATATATATTTTTAATATACAATTTTCTTTATGCATACATGAAAAATTGTCAAAAAAAAAATAGATAAAAAAATATGAAAAAAAAAATAATACATTTTCTGAAAATAACTTAATTTTGTTTGTCTCCTTCCAACTCATAAATTTGGAGTACTGTTTTTCGTACTTTCCCCTTGAAATATCTGGTAATAAACTTTCTGTGGCCATTCTAGCTATTTCTTTAATTTTCGGAATCAGAATCATCAGAGCCGGATGATGTATGTTGGTTCATTTCTTACGGTATATATTTGTTTATAAACCAGATAACATGTCTAGAAATAATTAGGTAAGTAATAAAATACTAAATATATTAAAATATACTTACGAAAAGATAGCAAAAGTAGAATTCTAAAAATTTAAATTTAAAATATTGGAGCCAAATGTCATTCGACAACGAACTGTCAGTTTATAGAACACAAATCAATCAGAAATTAGGTGCCACCAACTCTGTTATTTAATATGTCTATGCACTTATTTTGACATGACTGTGCGCAAAGTAACTACTTTACGCACAGTTCTGTCACTTTTCCGCACACATATCATTTTGTCCTTGCAATATGAGCAATTGCCTACTTTGCAAATGAAAATTTGTGCAGAAAAGCGTACTTTGAATGGTGGTCGTAGAAAGAATTACTTTGTCATGTCGCTACTCATATTCCGGCCGTTTTTTTTCGGTAGCGAGCGTCGTAAACGTGGTTTCACTAGGTTGCAGCATCTGATAGTACACCACGCCGAACTGGTCCCACCAAATACACAGCATGATTTTCGAATCATATATGTGTAGCTTAGCAATCAATGTTGATGCATGGCCATGTCATCACCACGATTTTTTTTGCTGTGGATTATTGTAATGGATCCAATTCTCATCTCCAGTAACAATGCGATGCCAAAACAACCTTTCTTATTTGCCGTTGGAGTAGCACATGAAAAAACGCTTTTAGAAGTTTCTTATCTTTAACGCCAATTTTTTTTGCTTTGCATCATTCTCAAGGTTTTTAAATGATGGGAAATGGCTAATTGAATCACGCTCAATGAATCTGTAAGTTCTTGTTGCGTTTGACATGAAGCTTCGTCCATTAATGCCTCAAATTTTAAGACTTTTAATCTTTTTAACCGGTCCGGAATGCTCTTTGTCTTCCAAGCCGAAATTACCCATTTTCTTGCGATGAAACCGTCCGTGATACTTTCTTTCACTAATAGCAGGCTTATCATAAGTTTCTATAATCATTTGACGCGCCTTAACCGCATATTTTTTTATTTAAAGGCACTATACCTACATTTTTGTCTTTATTACTTCAAAATAAAAAAAAAATTATAGATATAAATTTTTGAATGTTCAGAACCTCCTTTACGGCTTTTTGAATCTTCATGTGCATCCTACAATTAAAACAATTGTAAAAACGCATCAAATTTTAATATTAAAAAATATATATAAAGTAGTTAAGTCGACATGAAGCGGAATAATTTAATTTAAAGAAATGACAGGTTGAATTGTGTCATTGTAGTTAATACAATTACCCATCTGCAGGAAGGAACGAGGAATGTCACAACACAAGAATTCTTCGTTTCTTCTGTAAGATATAAATTAGTAGTCTATTGGTGCTGTCACTCATTCCTCATAACGTTGAATTCTCCGTTCTTTATCTTGGATGTTTTTCTTTAATATAACTACACTGATTAAGGATGTATTTCAATAATAATAGTTATTACAGTCTCATATAAATCCGTCGATATTTCGACGTTTTAATGTTTTAACTAGTTAATTGTGGAATTTATTTACAAAAATCTTCCATGTAAATAAAATCAAGGTACCTAACGTAATTGTAATATTCTAACTAGAATTATGCAGAAATCCCAATTGTGGAGAGAGAAAATTACGATTTATCAACTTTTTCCTTTACCTACTCCTAAAAACAACCTTTACCAAATGATTATTCCAAATTCGAAATTCCTTATCCTAAACGATCAAAATTTCATGTCATTTGATTCAGAATGTCAAGAAATCAGTAACGAAGAATCTATCTGCCACAAATCAGTACCAACTTCAGTAGAAGAAGACGCCCCCTGCGAAGGTTTAATGTTGAAGCTTTCCAAGAACCTCACCAACTGTCAAACCATTTCTCTCGAAATTGTGGATACAAAAATTCAGAAAATTCGTGAAAACAAATGGACGAACGTGTCACCTCAGAACACATTGGCCCAAAGAATCTGCAGACAAGACAAAGACAATGTCCGATTAGAAGGAACGTTTTTGTTAAAATTAAAGTGTAGTGTTAGAATAGGTAAAATAGTTCTACGTAGCAATGAACTGCCAAAAAGTGAATTTAAAATAATTGAACTTCCTAAACATAATATTAAAAACTCTAATGATAAAAATCCCATTTACCTTGAACCTATTAAATTGAACACTATTGATTTGGACCAACTAACCATTCTAAAAGACTCTAAATTTTCAAAAAAAAAGTTGAAAACATATTTGATAATCATATTCATTGTATTTTGTTTATTATTCTGCCTTTGTTCATATATAAAATATAGGAAGTGGGGTCAAGTCTGGGGAGCCTATCCAATGTCCTGGAATAACTGTATCCAAATATTTCCTTACTTCTAAGCTGAAATTAATTCTTCCAAAAAATCTATATATCTAGGTCCATTTAAATTTTCGTGGTAGAAAATTGGACCATTTATTTGGTTATTAAGATTTCCAGCCCATACATTAATTTTAATTTAAACCAAGTCAAAATTTTTCGAAAACTTTTGTACTAACTAGTAAACAGAATTCTCAAAAGTAATATTATTTGAGTCGTATAGAATCAAAAGCCTGTATTTACCAAAACCAAAAAAATGAGTTAGCTCTTGGACATGATAGATCACAGATTTGTGCAACAGCCTACAATATCATTCAGCTTCAAAACTCGTTGAAATGTATAAAAAAATGTGGTAAAAAATCTGAGTTGCAATCAAAACTGTGTATATTTGAGATATTTGAAATTAAAATTCTGTATTTTCCATTCAACCAATGACAGTGCACCTAAATGATCACGTGATGAATCGCCCGCTCAGATCAAGTCATTTCGTCTGGTGTTTTCAGTAATAACAGCTGTATTAAGGAGTAATTTTCTAATACTTTTTGGCTTAACAGTATACAGGGTGCGGCAGATAAACGGTCAATTAGAAATATCTCGAGAACTAAAGGTATCTGAATTATGAAAATTGGCATAAAGGGGTTTTGAATAATGAGCTATTTAATGAAAATATTGCAGTCACCATTCTACTTCCGGTTATACCGGAAGTTGCACATTACTTTGTAAAATTTGAAAAAAAAAAAGGAATTACGCGAAGATTGTGGATTCCGTTTTTATTCCAATTTTGACAGCACCCTGTATAATAAAAAAGGTAACTTCACAATGTAAACGATAAAGCGGTATGTGGTAAATAGTTCCTAAGAAATTTAAACTTTTATTCAAATTAAATTAGAGGATATTGAATTTTATGTACATGGTAAAAAAGTGTAATTTTCATATAAAAAACATTACAACTCAAAAACGGTTCAAAATAGGTATAGGGAACTATTAACAAAAAATGTTCAGAATAACGTAAATATTTCTAAAATTGAAAAATATACAGGGTCTTTCATTAAAAATTACAAAGTTATGTGCAACTTCCGGTATAACCGGAAGTAGAATGGTGACGGCAATATTTTCATTAAATAGCTCATTATTCAAAACCCCTTCATGCCAATTTTCATAATTCAGATACCTTTAGTTCTCGAGATATCTCTAATTTAGATATTCCAATAACACCGTGTGCTCGTGGAAAAGGAAGAAAGCGTTTGGTGCAGAAAGAAAAATGGAAGAATTGAAAATAGCAAGGTATTAATGGACATTCAGTTTCTAATAATTATCCATAGTAATTGTTCGTATTTTTTCTAATAATTGTTGGTGTTTTTATTAACAAATATTATTAATTATTTTCTTCAATAATAATCGGTGGCCCGTTCCTGAGTTCCTCAATAAGATCTGATTAGAACATTAATTTTCTTCCTTTACTTTCAGACACACACCAAAAGCACTTCCTGACTTCCCAACATGCATTCATAAGAAAAAGATATATGGTTGCAGAAGTTTAATGATGAGAGATATACACGAGTTCCATAGAAAATTGTACTCATCAACAGTTAAAGTGGAACAAGATATATTTATCCTCAAGTATTGTGAGATTAGTGCACTAAAGAAGTCCAAAACAAATCTTCATGGAATATCAATTCAATACTTCGTTCCTAAAAGTCAGGGGTCCAATAAGGTACGAGTTTGTAAGAAGGCGTTTTTGGGTTGAACCCACTTTAGTGCGGAAAGAATAGAGCGGATTGCGAGAAGATTTCTAGATGGAGAAGTTCCCAAGGAAAGAAGAGGTGGACATAGAAAACAGGAAAAATTTGAAAGGAGACAACTTGCCATTAAAACTTTCACTGAAAGCCTAACTTGTGTTGAAAGTCATTATGTCAGAGGAAAATCAACCAGATAATACTTACCTTGTGAACTTAACATAAAAAAACTCTATGATATGTTCCGGAGTCAGAATCATTGGAGGTGAAATCATCGTATTTCAGATCGTTTTTGAATAGGAATTATAATATTTCTTTTGGAACGCCGTTGACCGACGGCGACGCTTGCTCTACATGCATTAGATCAAAAGAGCGATCGAAGAAAGAGAGTTCAGAACTAGAAAAAGTGACTATAATTACGGAACATAGAGTTCATATTTTCAGAGCGATGGCGTTTTATTCTATGTTAAAATATTATTTCCCAAATAATGAAATATTCTCCTTTGACTGTCAAAAAAATTTGGCCCCGACCAATCGGCTTATTTCTCACAGCAAATAAATTTATTTAACTTCACAATTGTTAATGGGAATTCTAAGAAAACTTTGTCCGATCGAAAAGTCAAATCCTATCTTTGGGTAAAGAGTGAATACCCTCGAAATTCGAACAGCATTGCGTCTGCTTTACATGATACACTAGTGAACTTTAATTTTGGGCAACACATTGAAGATGTTTCTCTTTTTGGCGATAGTTGCGGAGGCCAAAATAAAAATACTAGTGTGATGTCAATGTTGGCATACTGGTTAGGATAGCATATTCAAAAAGTCCAGTTAATATTTCCCATGGTAGGGCACTCATTTCTGCCTCCTGATAGGGTATTTGGGTTGGTAGAAGAAATCGATTATAATAAAGAGAGAGGAGTATGAAGATATTATAAAAAATACTCAAAGATTATGAGACTTGGAGACGAATGGAGAATATTTGACTGGAAATCAGCCTGCAAAGATATCATAAAAAAACCAAGCCAATTACATTTTCCATTTAATGCTTCAAAAAGGTTTATTTTCGAGAGAGACCATAAGCACACAGAAACAGTGAGAGGGGAAACGTTTTATACATCTGATTTGGGGGTTGAAAACTCGATAGTAAAGAAAGGAAAAAGTCTATCTTTGTTGAAACCTGAAATGACAGAAATCCGTAACTGTTTGAAAGGAAATAAATCTAGTATTGATAAATTACTTCAGAATTCATTTGGTTAAGAGTGACGTGAGAATTTAGACCTTCAGTTTTATTCTACGATTCTCAATCGAAAGACTACTAATCAACCTATCAATGATGATGAAGAAGAAGAAGAAGAAGAAATGTTATGTCAAGAAGAGGATGATGAGCAACTAAGAGTTTGAGCAAACTTTTTTTTTAACGTTATATTGACATATCAGTGTATTTTCATTTGTTTATTGTTCGACAGCTCAATGTAATATATTTTTTCTATGCCCACGTCAGTAAACGTTAAAAAGCGCACTGTCAACATTCCTTGTAAATGACATTTAACAATAACATGAACGTAATGAGATCTCCTAACGTACACGTGCTTTTTGATAAGAAAACTTAAATTTCTTAATATAATCAAATTGCAATCAAATTTTTATCTACGTACCACTTTATTTGGACTATTTACATAAATTTAGTCAATTGAAAAGCATAAAAACTTTTAGCATTAGCGAGATACATTTTCAATTAAAAGAGTGATGTCCCTAAATGTCGGCAACACATTATCAATTTTTCAAAAAATAACCCGCGTTTCTATAGAAATAAACGTCATGTTATTTTTTATATTGTCACAAAATATTGTATCCGAAGATTTTCTTAACTTTACCTACGAATATGTCTGAAAGTGAAAGTGATGAAATTATGAGCACTCCACCGGAGATTTTAGAAAAAGCTCAAGCTGCCACACATAATTTGTTACCGCTAAAATCTAAAGAAAGGTACGAAATTACCTATCGAAAATTTATGGATTGGCGACACAAGAATAACGTTAAATCCTTTTCGGAGAATGTTTTGCTTGTGTATTTTGAGGAAACATCAAAAATTATGAAGCCATCTTCGCTATGGGCCATTTATTCGATGCTGAGAACTACACTAATCATTAATAATAACATTAACATAGCAGATTATCCAAAACTAATGGCCCTACTGAAGCGGAAATCGGATGGATTTAGAAGTAAAAAAGCGAAAATCCTTTCTCCAGAACAAATTAATAAGTTTCTGAAAGATGCCCCAGACGATAATCATTTGTTGTCAAAGGTAACGAATTAAAATATTGTGTAATTATCATCACACAAAAATGAGATTTGTTTTCAGGTTATCCTCATTATGAGTGGGCGTAGAAAAAGTATAGTATGTTACTCAAGTTGTAAGCCCATTATACACTCGTAAAATGTACGCACTCGCCGCTGCGCGGCTTCGTGCGTAAACTTTTTCACTTCGTGCGTAATGGGTTACTTACCACTCTTGTTACGTAATATACTATTTATGATCGTATACAATAATTTTTATTATGGTCCTGTCACGCTACAATGTTGATTGCACATTAGTTTCAAAACTCTGTATTTTCCCAGGTTTCAGTTTCAAAACTTTGTATTTTCAAACAATTTCATTAAATTAAAAAAATAACTATCCATACTTCAAGAAAAACCACTGTGGATTCCTTTAGAGTATTCACATACGCATAGCATATAAAAATGTGCTGTGAAACTACAGATATTTAATGAACAGTTTTCTCAAAATGATAGGTATATGTTGCAAATACAGAGTTTTGATTCTATACGACTCATTTACAGTATACCTCAGTGACGGGAATTATTAGTTAATACCTTAGGATTTGCTATCATGCATTTTCAAACACAGTATAGAAAAGGGTGAGTCTGGCAACAGTGCAAATTGCAAAACGAATCTATATATATGTAAAAATCCAATCCAAATTTTGTGCAGTTCTGAGAACATCCTTTCATTCTTTTTTTCAATACAGTATAAATTAAAATAATTAAAAAGTAACGGGAGTAATAAATGTTATAGAACTCGCCATGTTTTTTTTTTCTAGACCCTGTGGCAAACAAAAAATCTCATCTTCTATGTAGAGAAGAATAACATTTATACGATCTTATTTCTTAGCAGACAAATTGTATTTGCAAGTCAGTATAAATTTTACTAGAGAACAATTTAAAATTAGGGAGTCGTGCATAATTTATTTGTTTTTATTAATTGGAATCGTTTTATCCAATTAAGCTATCTACATGCATATACCGATGATTGTAGCTTAAGTAATGAGAATGGGGGTTTTATCTTTAAATCTAATTTAAACGAACCGTTTAATATAGTTCCTGGAATTATGTTATTTGTATCTTCATACAGGGTAAATCAAAAAACTATTCGGAAACTTTATGTCTGACACCAGCGCTAATTTCCATCAAGAAATTTAAGAAGAACACCAATTCCTACCTTCTTTCACTCGATTCTCAGGATGTTCTCTGAACATTACAGGACATCCCCTTTCGTGGGAACCAGAACATAAAAAAAAATGATAAAAAAACTACATAATATTTTTATATACCACCACACCGTGCTTTCTCATTTGCATATGACCTATAATCTTAGAAATAGCCTTTAAGGTATTGGCTTCAAGTTATATTTTGACATCTCTCACTGTCAGATTATTTTTTTTACCACAAATATCTGGGGGATGAGTGGCTCAAATCACATCAAAGTAATTATTTTGATACGGTGTATTGTCTTGATGAAAGAGCACTTTTTTCTTCTTCTTTTGGTGTTGTTTTCTCATCATTTCTTTCTGCAAACGCACCAATAACTACGTATAATATTCTCTACTGATGGATTTTCCCTTCTCAAGATATAATAATCGATTAATGCTCATACGAAAATACGGAGGATATTGGAAAAAGAAAATTTTCAAATTTCAATATATTGGTCACAGCGTCAATTTGGTGACCCATATGGAACTTCCGAAATATCTCAAAAACCACACGGGCACAACATTCACAACATACGGCACAAATTGGCACAAAATGGGCACAAAATGCCCATAATATGTAAATACTTGAATTCCAGGTTGTTATATCTTAACCCACTAGAGATTTAGTAAAACAACTCGCTGATCGAACACTTTATTTAACAAACAATTTAGAACAGGTCAACATCAAGAACTCACGCGCCAAGAACTAGCGTGCCGACATCATCACTTCACCTCCACCTCTAGCAATGTTGCCAACGGACGCTTAGGTGCGTTCCATTGTCATTACAACATTTCTTCCCTCTTAAATAAAAACTACATCTTAAAACTAAAACTTACAAATTTAACCTACTGGGTGGTTTTACAGTTCTCGAAGAGCGTCGCAAGGTTGGACTGAGAGTAGTAGGGATTACAGGAGAGGAAATTTCACAAGCCTGCCATGTTTGTTTGATAAAAATTACGTAGTAATAATAATTAAGAGCTCTTTTCTAAGCACTGTCACTACACTAGCTTGTAGAATAATAATGAAATCTAAAACTGACCTGGCCGACACCCAAGTAATTGTAGTCGTAATCCATTAGAACGAGGGTGATAAGGGGGTGAGTGAATTAACTGAATTCCATTAGATCTACAGAATTTCTGAAATTCCTCGCTATTATAAGGAGGTACGTTATCAGATACTAGGGTAGACGGAAGACCAAAAATAGCAAAAGAGTGTCTTAATTTTTCAATTGTTTTTACCGCATTTGTCCCTGAAGACATAATGTAGGCATCTACCCATTTAGTAGTAGAATCTACAATTAAAAGAATATCTACATTTTCTATTTTGAGAAAATCTATGTGTACTCGATCCCAATTTTTATTTGAGGTAGGCCAAGGTATTAATTTTATTTCTTTTTGTTGGTGCGCAAATGCTTGACATGGCTCACAAAATGATACAATTTGTTCTATATTTTTATCCATGCCAGGCCACCAAATATCTGATCTAGCTTTAAGTTTCATCTGGGTAATTCCAGGATGCTGATCATGTAATAGCTCTAGTACCGGTGTTCTTAGAGAAGAAGGAATAATAATACGGTTTCCCCAAGTCAGGATACCATTATCAAGACTCAACTCATTCCTTCGATAAAGGTAAGGTTTTAAAGAATCATCATCGGTGTGATTAGGCCAGCCGAACCTTGTAAATTCAGTTGCCTTTATGAGTATTGGGTCTCTCTTTGTTTCCAATAAAATGTCTTTAGCCGTGAGAGGAAGAACAGATTCAACTGAAAATTATAGTACTTCCTCCACATTCGAAGATGCTTTTAGGGGTAGTCGGCTGAGACAATCAGCGTTAGCTAATTCAACACCCTTTTTGTAAACTACCTCATAGTTATATGCAGATAATATGATAGCCCAACGTTGCAATCTGGCATGAGCCAACGTTGGTATACTATTTCTATGGCCAAATATTGTTTTTAATGGCAAATGGTCTGTTATTAATACAAATTTTGTTCCATAAATAAATCTGTGAAAAGTTTTCACTGCAAAAACCAAGGCCAATGCCTCCTTCTCCACTTGAGCATAATTTCTTTCCGCAGAACTTAACGTACATGAGGCATACATGACAGGCGAGTTTCATTATTTTTAACACAACTAAGTACAGCACCTAGTCCATATTTACTTGCATCCGCTGCCACAACAATTTGACATGTAGGATCATAATGATCCAATGTGACACAATTAAGTATAGCATTTTTAGCTTCATCAAATGCTTTTTGACAATTCTCATTCCAAATAAAGGGTTCTTCCTTTTTTAACAATTTATAAAGTGGAGCATTAATAGTGGATGACATTGGAATAAATTTTGCATAAAAATTTAGTAACCCAAGGAAAGACCTTAACTGGGTTATGTCTGTAGGAATGGGAGTCTTACAGATAGCTTCTACTTTAGTTTTTTGTGGGCGAATACCGTTTTTAGAAATTTCATACCCTAGAAAACAAACAGTTTCTTCAAAAAATACACATTTATCCTCATTAACCTTAATGTTATGGTCATTTAATCTCTGCAAGACTTTATTCACTTTATTTAAGCACTCGGTATAATTTTTCCCAGAAATTATTATATCATCTAAATATATTCCTACTTCAAGATTATTTAAAACTTTTTCCATAGTGGATTGGAAAATAGCCACTGCACTAGACACACCATAAGGTAATCTAGTGTACTGCATTAACCCTAAATGACTATTAATCGTTAATAACTCTTGAGATTTTTTGTCTACTCTTAACTGCAAATAAGCATTACTTAAGTCTAAAATAGTAAAAATACTCCCACCTCTGAGTTTGTCAAAAATCTCATCCAACGTAGGTAGTGGGTAGTAATCTGTTCTCAAATTGGGATTAAGAGTTTTCTTGAAATCTCCACATATGCGGGTTCCTCCGCTTTTCTTCCGAACACATACTATTGGACTAACCATTTCAGCTCTTTGTACAGGTACTAAGATACCATCTTTTTCCATAAGCTTTAATTCCTTTTCTACTTCATCTTTGATTTTGTATGGTACAGGATATGGACTATGAAAAATCATTGAAGAATTTTCTTTCAATACCAGCTGCGCTGTATATCCTTCGATGGGTTTAGTTCTATCTTTATCAAAAACTTTTGAAAATTTTGATTTTATTTCATCAATATTACATGGTTGGAGGACATTTATGGTTGGGGATACAGGATTATTAGGGCCACAATTCAGATTAGCTCTCCACATTGGTAACAAAACATCTAGCCAATCCCTACCTAATAATGGACAAAACTTATTATCTGAACCACCTATAACTAAAGATAACTTAACATAAGTATCATTATTTAGACTAACATTTACTAACACTTTTCCAGCTACTTTAATATTTTCACCTGTGGCAGTTTTGATTTTAACATCTGAGGATAGTAATTTTAAGTGACTAAAATACTTTATAAAATCTACCTTTGACATTAGACTTACAGAAGCACCTGTGTCAATTTCCATATTAAACTGAACCTTTTCTATAAAAACATTTATAAAAGCAGGTACCGACCTCAAAGATTTTATATTAGAAATTGCTCCTTCTTCTTCCTTTTCTAGACTTGACATATTTCTGACTGGTTTACTATGCTTTTCTTTAACTGAGCTTTTATGTTCTTCTTTGACTGGACTATTATGTTCTTCCTTGACTGGACTATTATGTTCTACTATGACTGGACTATTATGTTCGACTTCAACTTCTTTGACTGGACTATTATTTTCTTCCTTGACTGGACTATTATGTTCGACTTCAACTGGACTATTTTTATTTATTTGACTTACTGACATATTACTTTGTAGAATTACTACTTGTTTTATAGACATTTCATATTTTTCTTAATCTTCTTCACTCTCTTGTTCTTCTGTAACGGACTTTATTTTATTTTTATTAAATCGACAGACTTTCGACGTATAGCCTCTCTTTTTACAGATAAAACACTTCCAATTGATGGCTGGACAGACTTTAGGAAACTCATGCCATCTTCCACATCTGCTACATCTGTTATGAGGACTGCTAGACTTTTGACTACCAGTATTCTGACTTGTACTGAATCTTTGACTGCGATTCTTGACTATTTTATTTATGTTTTCTTGATTGATAGATCTAGCTTGACCTTCAGCGAGTTCTACTCCTAGAGCAATTTTGCAGGCATCTGCATAGGTTAAATGTTCTGAATCTAATAACTTTAATTTAATTTTTTCAGATTGAAGTCCGCAAACAAACTTATCTCTAAGAGCTTCATCTAAAAATTGCCCAAACTGACAATGTTTGGAGTGACTTTTAAGTTTCTCCAAGTATTCGGTTATACTTTCAGCTGATTATTGGTGGCAGTTGTAAAATTTGTAGCGCTCTGCTATGACTAACCTCTTCGGACTAAAATGACTGAGTAGCACATTTTTCAATTGCACATATGTACGGCTGCTGGGTAGATCAGGAGACAATAGATCCTTAAGTACGCCGAACGCCTCACCTCCAATTACAGTAAGGAAAGTGGGCACTTTTTTATCTTCTTGGATTTCGTTACATAAAAATAATTGTTCCATTCTTTCCAGATATGTGTTAACTTCCGCTTCTCTTGGTTTAAATTGTTCTATTGAACCTATAAACGACATGATTCTATCTGATAATGACAAGGGCTTGACCAAGTTTTTAATCGACTAAACAACTTCTTTCTACTGATTCTTTAATTTTTTTATCCTCGTCGCCAAAATGTTATATCTTAACCCACTAGAGATTTAGTAAAACAACTCGCTGATCGAACACTTTATTTAACAAACAATTTAGAACAGGTCAACATCAAGAACTCACGCGCCAAGAACTAGCGTGCCGATATCATCACTTCACCTCCACCTCTAGCAATGTTGCCAACGGACGCTTAGGTGCGTTCCATTGTCATTACAACACAGGTATGGGTCACCAGCTTGACGCACCTGGACAAACCTTACCAGCTGACATTTGTATTTTTGGTTGCTTTGGGCGGCTTTGGCCAATTGCTGTCCACTCAGCTGACTTAGCTGACTGCAGACTGCAGCAAACGGGGTATCCATTTCGTACAGAGCTTTCTCACGGATACATGTTCATGCAAAATGGTGAATACACTGCTTTCAGATAGTTTGGTATCACCTATCTCAGGCGATCTCAATTTAGGATCGGCCAAAACTCTTTTTTGGACTTTTTTTTTTTAGAACAATTGCCGAATTTGGACGACTAGAGAGTTCAGAATTTTTTGTACCATTTGTCTCGATGGAGCAAGTCTGAATAACACCATTACTTTGCTAGAACAGTATTTTTTCCCATTAATAAGCAAACACACGAAATTCAGAATTTTCCATTGTTTTGAAAAATAACGTCATCAAAACCACTGTAACTTGACATCAAATGGATCTGTCAACAGTGGCACCATATATGTCATTAATTCGACTAAGTTATTGGGTGACTTAATTGTTTTATACACGGTCATTTATGTTTGGATATTTATCTTTTGTTTATAATGCGCTTGTTCATTACATACTAATCAAATACTATTAAACGAGCAAGGTTTGTATGTGTGTGTGTATGTGTGTGTGTCCAGAGGATCTCGAAATCCACTCGTCAGAATTCAATGAAACTTTCAGGGTAGACTAATTCCTATCTAAATCGGCAAAAAATGTAGGTCTCATGTCTGTGAAAATTCGATCTTCCGAGATATTTACAAGAAAAGTTAAGTTTTTAGTTTTATTTCCTAGCAACGGCAACTTGTTTCTATAGTAATATACTATAAAGGAGAGAGGATATAATAACGTCACATTCCATAGGCGTACTTTGCAAAATAAGTTTCTATAATATAAATAAGGTCACAGCATATAAAATATATATACCCACTTCGTAGATTAAATTTTGAAGTTATATTATTTACAAAAAAACGACTTAACGAATTAAATTTAACCAATAAATAACAAGGAGGATTATATGTTGGGATTAAACTGTTTTTAATCTCTTGGCATTAAAAGTAACGCTTCAGTACTTACCTAAACTCAAAGATTAAAAAAAAAAGTTAGTTCAAGAACTATCTTTAAAAGTCAATGTCTTCACTAAAACTACTGGTATCACTATAATTGTCTTTTCTGAGGTTTATTATTATAGGTTCTATTAAATTATCCATTGATAGTGGATATACTTTTCTAAATGAATTTTCCACCTTTTTAACATGATCAATGCATTTTCCCCAATGTTCTCTATTTACATCTGAAAATGCCTTCAAAAACAAATTTCGCACATCAGGAAATTTAAATGTTTTATTGTTTTGAGAAACATAACCTTTTAATAATTGTGACCAGATCAGTTCAATGGGATTTAACTCTGCGTGGTACGGAGGCAATCTGAGAATTTTAATTAGTTTTTCTCTGGCCATCTCATCTATAATATATTTTTTGAATTTTGAATTTGAATTACTAATAATTCTGCCTTCAAGGATTTAGGAGGACTGATAATATTTTTAGAATGAAGCCATTTTGAAATATAAATTATTACAAAATTCCGAATCAATTAAAATACATACGATACGGCTATGAATAAATAAAGTCTGACTTATCTGTCAAAATAACAGGTTTATTACAGTAAAAACCATGGAAACAAGATTAAAGGATTGAAGGATGAGGTAAAAATAAAATTTCTACCTCTTGAACCTGTACTACGTTCTGCAAATTAAATACTGCACTCCTTTCTTCTGTATAGTATAGTAGTAAAAAGGTTTGACTTTATTTAATCTCTGGCGTTTAAATCTGAAAGAATTCAATTTTAAATTTGCCGCTTTTTATCCATAATAACCTACAAATTTTGACAACTACTGGCTGGGATTTTCATGAAATTTTCGCAGATGCTATAAAACATGATAAAATCAATATACTTAGCAATAGAAATTTTTGCGCGGAAAAATATTTTTCACATTTTTTTATTCTACAAATGCCCAAGTAGCAATTTATAACCAGAATAAACCTGAAAAGTATAAAAAAGAAATGGTTCATTTCGGACATAAATAATTTGCTTGTCAAATGACAGCCATCTCATAAATTCTAAGTTGAAAATACAACGTTGCCAATTCAATTTCAGAAATCATGGGTTTAGGTAAATATTTATAGGAACGTTGAGTAACACTGTTAAAATGGACACTTGTCAAAATGTGACACCTGGCAAAACGTGACAACTGTTAAAATGTAATACGTGTCAGAATGTTACAACTGTCAAAATGAACAAATGTCAAAATATGACACCTGTCAGAATGTAACAAATGTCAAAATGTCACACGTATCGTACTTTTATTTATTACACAGATCTAACCTAACCTAAAGCTAATCTTTTTTTTTTGGCGGGTGGAAATGCTTTATGCACATCGGGTAAAGGTTCTTCCCTTCCCCGATAGTGTCAGACTACCCCTTACGGTTACTCACTAAAACCACCCCACTGAAACCACTATGCCCTACACGCTGATGTTGCCCGTCCCGGAAACGGGCCTGTCCGCCGTAAATATTCGCGAAGATCAAGCGTCAGTAGATGTTGCCCTAAAAGGGTGAAATCTCCAGAAACTAGGCAACTTTTAATGCATTTAACTAACCTCTGTGACAAGCAGTTGATAAACGTCAACAACACCTGCAGCAAATTGAAAATTAACACTGACAGCTTTTTTAATTTTCCTGCCTACTTTGAAGCCAATCGCCAATCAACTTTCTATTTATCTACCTTTCTGTAGTTCAAGTAGATGTCGCCCACTCCGTGATTTTCACGAATTAATTAATAATTTGTCAGGTTATAAATATACTTAAATTATATACTCATTGGACTGCTTAAAAATGTAGATTTGAATATTAAGAGCGAAGCTCGGTGACCAGATATTAAGGTATTATATGGTATATTAGACCTTATTTATTTTCTATATTCTGTGGTTTATTTCAGTTTCGTTATTCCCGGTTAATAACCCCTCTACCTACACAACCCTACGCTATTGTATCAAAGACAGTATCAATTACAATATTTGCCCTTATCCATAACATATGCTCTACGGCGACGGGGACCTCCTGACTGAGAGTCAAATGTCACAATTACTGGTGACATGACAATTGGCCAATTATATTGAATCAATAGCATCCTTTTAATAAGTGACTCATTATTTTTGGTTAATTGCATCAATTTTCTTTTATTCAATATAAACGTGTAATTGGGTTTTTTCATTAGCTCGCGGAGAATTTTAAATTTGTATTACAGATGCAGGATATCATGATTCGCTCAAAATTGAAATATTAAGATAAATCGATTTTTATTTATTCCGGTAATGACAAAAATAGATTTTTAAGCGAGCAAATCCAAAACACAGTAAGCAATCAATTATCATCCTATTCTCCAGTTTAACAATATAAAACTAAAAAGGTAAATAGAATTTAGATTTAAATTTGTACAAGGCTAACAAAAGTTGTGGCTTATCAGCAACGCTTAAAACACGAGGGTTGTACTATTTAGAAAAGAGACGCTATTTTCCAAGTACGACCTTTCGACAACCCGATCCACGTGTCTGTGGTCACACATCCAAAGTCCAACCGCGGCGAGAGTTGCTTAATTGCTTAACCAAGGGTTGTTCTGAAGAACTTTTCTGTCCTAGGACTTTTTCGTAATTTTTCGGACGGTGAACTATCCGGGAAAGTAAAATATAGGTATTTGGTTTACCTTTTTCTTAGCATTAAAGGAATAGTTGTGTTCAATAATATTTGGTGTATTTTCGTAACGATGTAACATATTGGGTGATATGAATAAAAACGAGTAAATACTCGAAGTATTTACTAACGAGTCAAAGATAAGTAAAGTATTCTCTTGAAATCCGTATGAATAAAAATAACAATTATTCGTGAGGGTCTACTTCCGCAAGTCGAGTTTTTACTAGGAAAATACTTGCGAATAAATACTTTTTGCTGAACGTAGACTAGTTTTCCCCAGTAAATACTCGTGAGTGTCCCAGTCAGTTGCTTACCATCCCTTGGAACGCTAATACGCTGTATTTTACGCACCACATTGATAGCTGAAGACGGTGAGAGTGTTGAGGATTTTGTTAACGATACTATTGAAAGATTACCAAGTCGTCCTGGAGAAGTCGTTACTGCCAGCCGTTGTGGCAAAAAAGAATCTAGCCTGGAAAGAACTATCTACAGCCGAGCTACAAAGACTTCTGTTATTGGAGCAAATCAAATTAACACGCTTACAAATTAAGCGTGAAGAAGCATTATTAAAAAAGGAACAAACGGTGTACGAAGAAGTGTTGGAACAGCCTGATGAAGGCGAAGGCATTAAAACATATCACATGTTGTAATAAAGTTTTGATTTATAATAAAATTAAATCTTTGATAATTTTCTTTATTATTATTATTTATTACACAAGCTCATATTTAAGGTTACTCACGTACGCATCAACGAGCAAGACTACGTATTTCACAAATCACTTAAAACACGCACTAGTTCTCTTCGTTTTGCCCCGTCTTGTCATCGAATTCATAATTTTCTTGCATGCACCACCATCAAACAAGCGCAAGACCTGTTGCACATTACTATTGCGCCAAATACGACCATCATGTACACTTCCTGGCCATTGGGCCTCAATACTTGTAATTTAAAAAAAACATGGTTGCCTGTACATTTATTGAATCTTTACCTTTTCTGCTAATGTACTCATCTCCATATAGGGATGGTTTCATAATCACAACGTGGGTACAATCCAATACACCAACAGCCGTAGGTATTGTAAGGCTTTTTCTTGCCACTAAGAAAAATATGCCTTACAAGTGTCGCTTTAATACGGGGATTGCTCGAGCGCCAGTTTTTTATGTGGTATGCTCCACGACCCTTAGAAACGGCCTCTTAGGGGCACAACAGGTAACTTTAGATGGAGATACGGTATTCTCCAGGGGTCTTGTTGATTTCAGACTCAATTATTTTTAACTTATTATATACTTTTAATAGCCCTGAAAAGAGGTAAGGTTTGTGAAGATAAACCAGGAAATTAACGTGACACTTATATTGTGTTTAGCTATCTTTACAAGACAAAAACAGTTTATTTCAAAGCCCACCCTTTTAACCCTGAACAAAAAGATAATACGTTAAAAGAAACGTTCGGTTCGGCTCTGTTAGTTGACGGTAATGACGGAGTGGAGTGACTCAATCAGACTTTATTTCTATTTATAAAAGTATAAAATTATTTATTATTAATCGATTAAATGAAAAACGGGAAAATGCTAAATTTATCAGTTCGCGAAATTAAACGACGCAGCTATTTAATTTTGTCAACCGGCGGAACAAATCGGAAGAGTTATTTAAATTTCTTAAGCTAGGAAATGTAACAGAACGGTCTAAAGAATTTAAATAATCGGGAGAGTTACCTAACCCTATCAACTACGGAATTGACTGGAAGAGTTTCCTGAATTTATTAATCGCGAACTTAAACAAATTTAAACAGGAGAGTGATTTAAATTTATCAACTTTTAAAATTTAATCGGCAAACTAAATCTGGTGGTTACTACTTTTTATTAAATTGTAATTTAAACGAAAAGAACTGAACTACAGACTGGCGGGTGAACTTAATATATTAAAACTGCAATTTTAAATTGTATTCGGGACGCTGACGATTCCTAGACTTTCAGCATAGCCAACATTGTGTTAACACATCACACAGTTAACCCCAATGTCAGGTAGCGTGAGTCAGGGATAGAAGTTGCCTACTCGGCTAGTGGGTGCCACTTTAGTGCAAAATCAGTCCCAAAGTTTCGGAATTTAATACTGAAATTTAATTCTACGGTCGGACACCTAGACTTTCAGCATAGCCAACATTGTGCCAACACATCACACAGTTAAACCCAATGTCAGATAGCGTGAGTCAGGGACAGAAGTTGCCTAATAAATAGTGCAAAATCAGTCCCAAAATTTTCGGAGTCTTATAAAACAATTAACACGGACTAATTCCTAGACTTTCAGCATAGCCAACATTGTGCCAACACATCACACAGTTAACCCCAATGTCAGGTAGCGTGAGTCAGGGATAGAAGTTGACTCGGCCAGAGGGTGCCACTTTAGTGCAAAATCAGTCCCAAAGTTTTCGGAGTCTTATGAAACAATCAACACGAACCAATTCCTAAACTTTCAGCATAACCAACATTGTGCTAACATCACACAGTTAACCCCAATGTCAGGATGCGTCCTTAAGTTTCGGAATTTAAAGGGATTAGTTGTTGTAAAATATAGAATAAATAACTGAAAGCAAAAATGTACCTTAAACCTTCAATTAAATAATTCAATTATCGAACTACTGTTAAAAAAAATAAAACTGGTTTTCTACTACAGTCAGTCGTTCACTACGAAATGAAATCTAAATTAAATAAATCTAACTCTGGTTAACGGAAAAATAAATAACTAAATCGTGTTCCGACGATTATTCGGTAACTATTTTCAAAATAAAGTTTTTAAAGTAAATTTAATATTTAAAACTTAACGGTTCCCCTTAAAAAATGTAAATACGGAATTACGGATCCCAAAATAAATAACTTACTCCCAAGCTACTAATTCAGAAAAATAATTGTATTTAAAATTAAATAACTCTCCTAGAAATTAAAATAGGTACGCTACTGAGAGTTAAAATTTAATTATAAGTAAACTAAATTATAAAACCGGAAAAATGAACAAACTATTAGTTATTACTATTAGCCAATTATTCAGTAAATAGAAACGGAATTTTTGTTTTTTGATTTTTAAAATCTAAATAACTCTTTGTAAAAATTAAATGAATTCTATTTACTAATAACTAAATTATTCCCAAATTAATAACTGGCAAAACAATCGGACGAAAAGCAAAATGATAAAAAAGTCGAAACTATAAAAAAACGTAAACAGTGAACGTGACGGCGTCCTATCTTTTAAAATAAGCGAATGTGATTTCGGATCAAAACTAACGCGATTCTAATCTATCCTATTAACACGGCAAAATCAAATGAAAAATTTCGGAAAATAATACTAGAATTTTATACCTCGGAATTATCTTTCAAACGGCGGAAAACGGCCAATTAAACTTTCGCTCAACTATTTGATTTGAATCGCATGAAAAGAATCAATTCCTAGTTCAAAATTATTCTTCATCTAAGCTCTGAAGCGTCCCTACTTCTCAAAATTTCTCCCACCTAGTTGACTTAATTCACGGCGCGCGCAGACGGCGTTTTGTGACTTTGAAAATTTTAAATGTACCCGGTGAGGCAAATAAAAATCGAACGTTTTATTTAATTTTAAATAAATTTTCATTTAATCCCGAAATTATTAAAATTATTTAATCTGTTAAAAATAGATTCAATGTATATATTTCGTCATCTGTAGTAGGGAATTTAATCCATTCATTTGCTTTCTCGACTATTTTATCCAAAACTTCAGAAAATGTTTTTGCTACAGTCGATTGGTCAATACCTATGTCCAGTTAGAAACCCAGGACCACTCAAGTATCGCAAAAAGATTTCCATCTTCATTCTTGCAGTTTTATTCCGCTCAGTTAAAAAATAATCTTTAAGAAAATCAATACTTTCAAATCTCAAGAGCTCCTTACACCTCGTAGGATCTACACTAACTATATTGCCATCCGACAGCCTATTTGAAATCAAATTCTTGTTCACTTATATAGCTTAAAATCTCATAAAAATTTCTGTTAAATTTCCTTGAATATGATACCGTTAGTTTCGTCATTTCACCAATGACTATAGTTTCGAAATACAAAGTTAAATGCAAATTGAAACTTCTGTAAAACATGTTTTTTTAAACTACTTACATTGAAGTAAAGGGCAACAAGCATGGGTCTGATCAGACTCGTCCCTGGACAAGTATTTACTTACAGAATAAGTATTTACTTGTTTTTATTCATAGGATTTTGGCCGATTTTTAAGGGGCTACTTTAGGTCAAGTAATTACTTCGAGTATTTACTTTTTATTTGTTTTATTCATACAGTCACAATTAATTACTAACGGCTGCGTAAGTAATAGTATATTACGTAATATGTGTTGTAAATAGCATTTTACGCACGAATGGAAAAATTACGCACGAAGCGGCGTAGCGGCGAGTGCGTAATTCCATGAGTGCGTAATTGCTTTACAACACGCATTACGTACTATACTTTACCTACGGCCATATACAGTGTGCCAAAAGTCTGGACTTAGTTATTGCATCTTTAGATTTTTTTAACAATTTTATTTCGAACAATTTTACAAAATTATAGAGGATATATTATCATATAGGATAATTCGTTTTATTTATTAACATTGCAACTTTATTGAAACTTTAAAACTTTATTGAAACTTACCAAACAACTGTTTGGTACATTAACAAATTGTTACATACCTATTAAAATTTGTTACATATACTTAAGTACAGGTTGGTAATAGAAATTACAATTTAAAATTAAACAAAGATACTAGTACAAAAAAAATAAATACTGTATCCCAGCAATTTATAAAACAAATACAATTTTATTAAATTTCTAAATATATTCAATAATTAAAAGTAAATTTATTAAATATTTATAAATATGCCCGATAATAGTAACCTGTAAGAATGTAAGAATTTTTATAAACAAACAATTTACAATTTACCATTAGGAACATTATATTTGTTTATGGTTACTGAACAATTATTAAATATATATGTTTACGGTAAACAAAACGCACGGTTTTGGTAAACAAAACGCACAGTTTATACATATAGTTGCCTTCAAAATAAGTTGGACAAATTGTTTTGATCGTTTTAACTTACTGGCATATTCCTTGAAAATGAAAGTGTTTTTATAAATCGTTATCTTATCTATGGAACGCCGTTTTACTTTTTATTCATAAATGTTTTTGTTTTCCATTTTAAACATAAAACCATTTTATTCAACTCAGTTTTATGTTTATCCATTTATTTCAACACTATTAAACTGTTTCTTCAAAAAACTTTGACTATTTAAAATGTTTGATGAATAAAATTGCATCTTGATAAATTTACGTAAGTCGAATATATTTTATAGCTTTTAATTTTTATGATGTAATTAAAATTATCAACAGTCATTTTAATTCTTGTAACATTTTAATTCAATCAACAAAAAAATAACAATCATTTTAAATAAGTTCTAAATAATGTTTTAAATGATTTCCTACAATTTTAGTACCTACATTAAAATTATAGGTATTTATTTGTTTGTTGAATTAAAATGATTGTTGAATAAAAATGTTTGTTGATAATTTTAATTGAGCGTTGTAGTCAGCGGGTGCTACTAGAACTACCAAATGAATTTGGCAACATAGGGGATGAACTCTGTTTAACGTCAAATGTTTGTGGAAAGTGTCAGGCGTCAGTCAAATTTGTTTTGGTTTTATTTTTATTACGTGTTTTACTACCACTATTTTTTAAGTTTCTCGTAATCTCATATTTTGTGCAGTTCTTTGTCCTATTTACCTCAGAACAAGTACGATATCTACGGGTTACTTGTTTCAAATCCAACGTTGCCAAATTACTTATTTCGTGGTGCTCGATGACTCCAGCAACCAACATTACAATCCCGATTAAAAATTATCAACAGTCATTTTAAAACGAGTGTCATTTTTATTCAACAAACATTTTAATTCAAGGGACAAATAAATGAGAATATTTTTAATGTAGATATGAAAATTTTAAACAATCATCTAAATACCGTATTAAAAATGATTGTTTCTCTTTTGTTGGTTGAATTAAAATGTTACATGAAATAAAATGACTGTTGATGTTCAGAACCTACATTTAAATATTAGATGTAAAAGGTAACTAATGAATATATGTAGTCAGATTAATTTTATTCAGTAAACAATTTAAACATTCTAAATTATTTCAAGTTATATTTTAAATAGGTCAATAGGATAAATTATAAAATGTGTAAAAATAGAAATGTAAATAATGTAGTTTTAAAATATTTAGGTACTTTTTGAATTGTTTTCTTTATTTACTTTTTAAATAACTAACAGTTGTATGTAACTAATTTATCTGTTTCTATAATATTTTAAGTACTATTAATCTGTTTCTTCAAAAAATTTTAACTATTTAAAATGTTTGATGAATAAAATTGTATCTTGATAAAAATTGCGTAAGTCAAATATATTTGATAGATATATTTAAACCCTTTAATTTTTAGGATGCAATTAAAATTATCAACAGTCATTTTACCAACATAAAAATAACAAACATTTTAAATAAAGAATTAAAACGATTGTTGGTCATTTTTATTCCTCAATGCTTTGGTTTATGTAACTATATCTATGTTTCCAAAAAAATATCAACAAACATTTAAATAACTTATTTAAAATGTTTTTTATTTTTATGTTGGTTGAATTAAAATGTTACATGAATTAAAATGACTGTTGATAATTTTAATTGCATCCTAAAAATTAAAGTGTTTAAATATATCTATCAAATATATTTGACTTACGCAATTTTATCAAGATACAATTTTATTCATCAAACATTTTAAATAGTCAAAGTTTTTTGAAGAAACAGTTTAATAGTGCTGAAATAAATGGATAAACATAAAACTGAGTTGAATAAAATGGATTTATGTTTAAAATTGAAAAAAAAACATTTATGAATAAAAAGTAAAACGGCGTTCCATACTTATCTGTAGAAAAATAATGTATAAAAAAATATATATGAATTTCATTTCTTTAGAAATAAAAACGGTCAAAACAATTTGTCCAACTTATTTAGAAGGGCAACTATAAGTAGGTAGTAATCGCGTAACCGCCCGTCATCACCGTAGCCATAGCAACTGTCAAAATCAAAATAATAGAAACAAACTTTTTGAAAGACAAATAAGTTTTAGATAATAATTATAAGATATGAATATGTCAAGTGATAGTGAAAACGAAAATTTAACTCCTCCCAACGTCATGGAAATGGCAAAAATGGCAACGAATAATTTACTGCCAAGTAAATCCCTAGCATATTTTAGCACCTATCGGAAAAAATGAAACCTAGCTCTCTATGGTCCTTTTACTCAATGCTAAACATAAAAAACAACATAAATATAGAAGCCTATTCCAAGTTAATAGCGCTATTAAAAAGGAAAACGGATGGCTTTAGAAGCATAATATCTAAAATTTTGACGGCCAAAAATATTCAAGATTTCCTCGAAACGGCTCCTGACAATCAGTACTTGTTTATGAAGGTAAAACATGTCCACTAATGCTATATTCCACACTTACAGTAATTTTTATTTTTAGACTGTTCTTATAATTGGTGGTGCATGCCGAAAACAGGAAAATCCTTCATTATTAAAATTCCAAATACAAAAACCAACATTCAACGTTCTTTTGTGATCTCTGACCATTTTTATTCTAGAATCAAAAAATATTACACTATACGCAAGACGGTACTAAAAGAAAATTTACCATTTTTTATAAAATATACAAATGGAAAATGCACCAAACAACCCGTTGGGATAAACAAATTAGGCAGTATACCAAAAGATATTGCAACATTTCTTAAATTAGAAAATCCTAATCGCTACACAGGACACTGTTTCCGAAGATCTTCAGCAACTATTTTAGTTGACGCTGGCGGGGATCTCTTGGATTTAAAGAGACATGGTGGCTGGCAATCGTCTTCAGTAGCGGAAGGATATGTTGACGATTCATTAAAAAACAAAGAACTTACTTCATCTCGAATATCCTCCGCCATTTTACAAAATACAACCTCAACAACCGCAACACATGAAACTTTTACAATGACTTATGACTCAACAAATCGAAATACATCCAATATATTTAATTATTGTTCAGTAACCATAAACAATTATAATGTTCCTAATGGTAATTTGTAAATTGTTTGTTTATAAAAATTCTTACATTCTTACAGGTTGCTATTATCGGGGCATATTTATAAATATTTAATAAATTTTCAATAAATTTGCTTTTAATTATTGTATGTATTTAAAATTTTAATAAATTGTATTTGTTGTATAAATTGCTGGGATATAGTATTTATTTTTTTTTCTAGTATCTTTGTTTAATTTTAAATTGTAATTTCTATTACCAACCTGTACTTAAGTATATGTAACAATTTTTAATAGGTATGTAACAATTTGTTAATGTACCAAACAGTTGTTTGGTAAGTTTCAATAAAGTTTCAAAGTTTCAATAAAGTTTCAATGTTAATAAATAAAACGAATTATCCTATATGATAATATATCCTCTATAATTTTGTAAAATTGTTCGAAATAAAATTGTTAAAAAAATCTAAAGATGCAATAACTTAGTCCAGACTTTTGGCACACTGTATATGGCCGTAGGTAAAGTATAGTACGTAATGCGTGTTGTAAAGCAATTACGCACTCATGGAATTACGCACTCGCCGCTACGCGGATTCGTGCGCAATTTTTCCATTCGTGCGTAAAATGCTATTTACAACAAATATTACGTAATATACTATTACTCGTTTTTATTGCTGAATTTCCCTCGTAGTAATTTCAGCTGTTAAATTCAAGTTGCTTGTGTTATTGATACTTTTATGTTACTAGATGAGCTAGTGCCCCTCTCTGTAGTGTATACAGAGTCATAGGATAATAACTTAAAACAAAATGGAAGGATTGGGGCAAATCTCATTCGACTTTCCATTGATTTTGCGTATTGATAAAAAAAATATTCTAACCCTTATAGAATCTTAAAATCACAACAAAAATCGTGACTATTACAGAAGACGAACATTTTTTTCGCTATTCTTTAACCGAATTCGGATGGAAAAAAATATATTTACAATATAATTGTTTAGCTGCTAATAAAAAAATTGGGTTAGTTACTAAGAAAATTCTAATCGTTATTCTGCATTTCGTTTGTTAACCAAACGAGATGAAATAACGATTTCATGTCCAGCATATAAATTTCTTGTAGGTGTGTAGGGACATAAAATCTATTTAAATGATAATATTAATTATTATTGCACCAACACCCAATGACAAATTTGTCGTTTAAATTAATTTACGACAGTAATTAATTTAAAATTATTATTACTTAGGCTTGGCACTATAGCGTTCTATATTTTAAAATAAATATTTATGTTTGTTTTTCATTTCGGAAGCTCATAGTGGTTTGTATTTTAATTTCTCTCTCTCTTCACTGGATTAAAACCACTTAGTTGTTGAAAAAAGTTTTTAATTGACGTTTCGGCTTTCCTATCGAAAGCCGTTATCAAAATGACATAACAAAATAAATAAATTTATTATAGAAACAGAACACTTGATAATCTTGCAAAAATACGACATCAACATGTACACTAAGAATAGATTTTGAGATTGAAGATGTCAAAATCTGTTTCAATCATATTTTTGTGACGTTTCTGGGAACGAATTTTGAAAGGATAGCGCATTTGCATATTATAAGAGAATTTATACTTCGTCATAAATGAAGTTTTCTTATTAATATTATCATAAGAAAAAACCAGATAAAAACTTATGATACTATCCCGATATAAAGTGTATCCTTTTTGCAATTAACTCTTTTTGTAAAATAGGTATCCAAATTTTTGAAATATCGACCGAACAATTAGAAACACATTCGTTAATATTTAAGCATATCAATACTGCTTCTTTAAATTTGCGGTTATAATTATTCGGTTCTTTTAATAATCTAGTTGAAGAATTCCATTGTATTTTATGACCAAAATCCCATGCATGTTCACATATTTTGGATTTTTCGAATTGTTTATTTTTAATGTACGATTGGTGTTCATTAAGTCTAATATGAAAAGGTCTAGATGTTTCTCCTATATAAAATTTATTACATTCGCATGGAATTTTGTAAATACGATTTTTTGTGTTTTGAATTTCATTAAAAGGTTTTGTATTTACTATTAAATATTTTGATGTATTATTAGTTTGAAAAACTGTTTTTAAATTAAATTTATTGCCAATCCTTCTAATTTTTTCCGATAATTTTGGAATATAAGGGATTTTTACTATATTTGAATGAATTATTGGGGGATTTAAATTTTGATCTTTAGTTTTGATGTCTCGGTAAAGTTCACGATTTATAAATTTACTTGGATAGCTGTTCTTAATCAAGACAGATTTAACAAGTGATAATTCATTACATACATTACATATATAGTTCCAGTAATTCTAGAATTGCCGAGACGCTTAATTTAGTTCTATTTATTAATGTATTATCACTTGTCAACTTTTGTCTTACAAGATTAAGAGTTTTATGCACAGGAACATTTGGAAATAAACTGACTACATCAAAATTAACCATTATATCTGAATTTGTAATTTTGATTTTTGATAATTTTTCTAAAAAATGTTTTGAATTTTTGATAAAGGAATTAGTATTTCCTGATAACGGATCTATTATTTTAAGTAGAAATCTTGCTAAATTTTGACAAGGTGAATTTATAGAACTTATTATTGGTCTTAATGGTATTTGCTGTTTATGAATTTTGGGTAAACCATAAAAATGTGGAGGTTTACTATAATGAGAAGTAAGAGATCTTCGTTCTTTATCACTTAGGAATTTTTTATTTTTATATAAAGTTTTGTAAATTTTGTTTTCAATACTAGTAGTTGGATCTTTATTTAATTTTGAATAATTTTCAATAATTTCGTTCATTTTGTTATCATAATCGGTTTTGTTCATGACAACCGTCGCGTTACCTTTATCTGCCGGTAAAATCTTAATTGTATTGTCATTTTTTAAATTTTTAATTGTTTTAAATTCTGCGGTGGTTAAATTTTGATTAATTTTGTAAGAATTTTCTAATTTAATTTTGCAATGTACCTTGTATTCGTGCTTAACTCAGTTGGTAAATTTTGAGAAGCGTTTTCTATAGAACTAATAATATCAAATTTTGGTACATATTTTGGAGTTACCGAATAATTTAAACCTTTTGCCAATAATAAATTTTCTGTGTGATCAAGATCTCTACTTGAAATATTTATTACCGCATTTAACAACTTCTAGTAAACCACATTTCTTATTATTGTAAAAATCTAATAATCGAACAACAACATGGTTTTGTAGAATGTAGATCAACAGTAACTAATTTGTTATTATATCAAAAGGATATTTTCAATGCACTAGAACAACATAATCAAATTGACTCTGTCTATACTGACTACAGTAAAGCTTTTGATAAAGTGAATCATAAATTATTGATCAGCAAATTGTCCGCTGTTGGCTTTCCACCATGGTTGACAAAATGGTTAGAAAGCTATCTTTATAATAGACATCAATTGGTTAAAATTAAAAATTTTGTTTCTAATTCCATCCTTGTCACATCAGGTGTTCCCCAGGGATCACACTTGGGTCCCTTGTTGTTTAACATTTTTATCAATGACTTAGGAACCATTTTTAAAAATTGTAAATTCCTCCTTTTTGCTGACGATTTAAAATTATATACGGACATCTCTAGTCCAGTTGATTGTAATAAATTACAAGAAGATCTTAATTCCTTACTAAATTGGTCTAAATCAAATGGAATGGTATTGAACCCTGATAAATGCCAATGTATTACTTTTAGTAGAACAAAAGCTGAAATTCAAAATAACTATCTTATTGACAATAAGATCATTAGAAGAGTATCGGTTGTTAAAGACTCAATTACAAGTATTAGCTCTCGAAAACTAGGTTTTGTTCTTAGAAATACACAACAATTGTCAATTCTTTCAACAAAAACATTATACATGTCACTTATTTATTCCTGTCTTCATTATGCTTCTCCTGTGTGGAGCCCTCATTACCAAATTCACATACACCATCTGGAGTGTATCCAAAACAAGTTTTTGAGATGTATTGCTTACAAAATGGGCTTATGTCATGGTACATACAATTATTCTGAGATCTTAGAGCACCTTTCAATTTATACCTTAGAAACTAGCCGTAATAAAGCTGATTTAATTCTTTTACATAAATTAATTAGTGGGATGACATCATGCCCAGAACTGTTGGCACAAATTAATTTTAGATTTCCTAGAATACTTACACGAAATTGTGAACTCTTCAGTATTCCCTTTCATCATACTAACTGTTTAGTTTTCAGATAATTAAACATGTAAACTCATATTCGTTTACTCGTAAAACCGTAAAACCGGCAACGGCGCACCAAAATACGTTGACGAGCGGTATCACAAAGATGCGGTGTCGACAAAGATAATTTTTTGCTCTATTTCATAATTGCGGTATCAAACCCGGAAGCGGGCTCATCAAAGTTATTTTTTGCCCGATGTTAATAATGGTATTGGATTGTAAATTTAACCGGCGAATCTAGACAATAGAAAAAAAGCTTACACGTGTTACGCGGCTCAAGTTAAAAGGATCTTTCGGGAAGGTGTTGCGCAATCCGAAAAGAAAGATTTGAAGCGACGGAGGTCGTCGAATAAAAAAGAGAAGTGGGGCTAGCCATGATCAGGCTAGGACCTCTCAGTGTCTAATTATCACTCACGCAGAACACACGCAAAACAATATTTTCTGAATGATGTGATCATTTATTTTAATTCATTTCCCATTAATATGTGTTAGTGCTTGTTAAGCACATATTAATTATAATACTTGTTCATTGATTACTAGTTTAAGGTAATCCTTTGTTACGTTGTTGTTTATTTTATTTAACAAGTTTAATAAATAGTTAAATAAAAGGGTTCATTGTTTTTGTTGAATGAAGTTGAGAAGACAATCCTAATACAGTCCATTTTACGAATACAACGATGCAGTTTAAAAAGGCGATAACACAGTGTTGGTCGTCCTGGGAAACTGGCACAACATAGGGTTTATTCCAGAACTCTCAACACTAACTATGGCTACAATAGCAGCATATCTCGTATTATGAAACTAGGTAATCTAATGAATGCTAAAGGTGTATGCATAACTGGCGTTAGCCTTTGTACTCTAAATGGAGTAGCTACTCTGTGATGTTTTGTCAAATATTTTACTTTTACTTTTACTCTTACTTTTATTTTACTTTTATTATACTTTCTTTTTATATATCTTCTCATATTGTATTGTATATATTATATATTTTGTAAAGAGGGGTGAGCACGTTTAAATAAATAAATAAATGAATAAAAAAAAAATTTGTTCTGAATTTCTAAGGTTGTAAAAACTTTTTTCTTCAATTAGATTATTAAATTTTCTCAATTGTCAATTTTTGGTATAATTGAATTCTTTCTCATAAGTATTTAAAACACAATGGATTATTTTATCGAAATCAAATCTGGATACCTGAAAACCTTATAATGAAATTCAAAACACTAAAAATTGTATTTACAAAATTCCATGCGAATGTAATAAATTTTATATAGGAGAAACATCTAGACCTTTTCATATTAGACTTAATGAACACCAATCGTACATTAAAAATAAACAATTCGAAAAATCCAAAATATGTGAACATGCATGGGATTTTGGTCATAAAATACAATGGAATTCTTCAACTAGATTATTAAAAGAACCGAATAATTATAACCGCAAAGTTAAAGAAGCAGCATTGATATGCTTAAATAATAACGAATGTGTTTCTAATTGTTCGGTCGATATTTCAAAAATTTGGATACCTATTTTACAAAAAGAGTTAATTACAAAAAGGATACCCTCTATATCTGGATAGTACCATAAGTTTTTATCTGGTTTTTTCTTATGATAATATTAATAAGGAAACTTCATTTATGACGAAGTAAATTCTCTTATATTATGCAAATGCGCTATCCTTTCAAAATTCGTTCCCAGAAACGTCACAAAAATATGATTGAAACAGATTTTGACATCTTCAATCTCAAAATCTATTCTAAGTGTACATGTTGATGTCGTATTTTTGCAAGATTATCAAGTATTCTGTTTCTATAGTAAATTTATTTATTTTGTTATGTCATTTTGATAACGGCTTTCGATAGGAAAGCCGAAACGTCAATTAAAAACTTTTTTCAACAACTAAGTGGTTTTAATCCAGTAAAGAGAGAGAGAGAGAGAGAGAAATTATGTTTGTTTATTATTATTCTAACATTTGGCGGGAAGACGTTAAATAACTATAGATAAACAGGAATATAACAAAATGATAATAATAATAAACCAATAGATTTATTTTGTGGAATTTTCAATTTTCTTGTAAAAAATTAAAACTAATCAAAAATTCCACTATTTAGACTATTGGACAACTGAATTTTCATAATTTATTTATTTATTTATTTGTCGGTACTCTACAGAATTACAATTCAAAATGGCACATTCTTAGAACTAAAACAAAGTATAAAAGCAACTATTGCAAATTAGCAAACACATTTAAAATTTTTAAAATACATTTAATGTTTTAAAAATAAATAAAACAGCATACAAGAAAACTCTTAGAGAAGAAAAAAAAACTTCATAAAATTTTAAAATTCGATCATCCTCTTCACAGTGTGAATAGCGCTTATTATAGTTACACAAAAGCCTATTCATGAATGCTCTTTGTCCATAGTTTGTACGATGGGTTGTTTCGAAAAATAGTTGTGACTGTCGAGTACGCCTCAGCGGGACAACGAATTTAACTTTACTTAATAATGTTTTCTGTTTTGTCTGAAAAAATAACTATGGTGTATTGATTTTATGATTTGACTTAATTTTTCACATCTAGTCACTATTTTCTCCACTTGAATCTTGAACCAAAGAAGCACAAAATCAGTACCACAAAATAAATTTATAAGTACTAAAAGTATGAATAACATTTTTTATTTCAAAGATGCCAATCGGGCATAAAAAACTTCGAGAGAACCATGCTGGAATAAAAGAAGAACCTCTTATAAATCTGGTTCCATAAAATAATCTTCTGGAGTATTTCCTAAATCTTTTTCGCGAATAGTGGAATTCCTTGAATACCACGACGTCACTTGAGGCTCTTAGCTTATCCGTATTTGTGATATTGATTTTGTGCTTTCTTTCTGTCACTATCACGCTTTACTGCTAATCTATTCTTCATCAAAAATTACCACTTTGTGTGTGGATGTTTACCCTACTACTGGATGAAAGACTACTCTGACGTATTTTTGATTTTGATAAGGTAGTTTTGCCCCTTAACTTGTGATACAAGCAAAACAAAATATAACGAGAATCTCGAAACTTGTGCAATAAAATATGCAATTAACGTAAAAACAATAAGCAAAAATACGTCCCTTTTATGAGAATTTCATCAGAGTAACCGTCTTGTTGGCAACAAAAGCCTTCAGTGGCGTGCCTGAATTCAACTAAAGTTAGTAGGAAAATATTTTTTCTGTTTTGGCTCAGTATTTTTACAACAATAGGCGATTTTTTAGAGCTTACGTTTGATTCGATCACACTTTTATAAAATAGGTATAATAGAAATATTTATTATTTAGATATTAGTACATAGAAAGAAGACACACAAATATCCAAATTTTCAATCAAACTACTCAATGAGTAGCAAACGAGGCCTTATAAAATATATTTCTATCTCAAATGATAATATTTTATAGAGAAAAAACTCCAATCGGGCTTACGCATTATAATTCCTTAGGTACCTAAAGGCTCGTTCAGACTTTACAAGTTACTTGAATTCAAGTAACTTGAAAGGAGTAACCTGAATTCAAGTGAACGTTCATACTATTTCAATTTTTACTTGAATGATTTCTGTTTCAAGTTTACAAAAATGTTGTGATTCCTGCTGGAATAAAACTTATAAATATGCTAATTGTGGATGAGCTACTAAAAATGGCAAAAAAATACAAACAGAAAATAAAATCAAAAGAACTTCACAATTAGAACCCTCCGTCGGTGGTTGACTAATTTGCTGCAATGCAGAGCCACTTTCACTGCTTCCAGTGACTTCAAGTGCACTTGAATATCAGTTCACACTATTGGCGTATCCAGGGGAGGGGCTGTGGGGGCTGCATAGCCTCCTGACCTTAACCTCACACGGGCGGAAGACAGCCCCCCCCCCTTGAAAATCGGCTGGATCCGGCCATGGTTCACAACATTCAACTGTGATTCAACTCGACCTTCAAGTTCCCAACTTGAAAGCAAAAGATAACTTCGTCTCTACTTCTACTTGAAACTTGAAAGCACCATTCAAGTTACTTCAATTCAAGTGAAATGATGTTCACACCTGTCAATTTGTTTCATGTTGCACTTGAATTCAAGTAACTTGTAAAATCTGAACGAGCTTTAACTCCTACCTAATATATCAATTTAAAAAACAACAAATTGTGAGGTCATGTTGTTTTTATTTTCTGTTTGTAAAATGAAGTGTCGAATTTTTTTCTATGATTTTTAGTAATTCATCACATTTAGCTTATTTACAACTTTTATTCCAGCAGGAATCACTTCATTTGACGCCATTTTTGTATACTTGAAACAGAAATCATTTAAGTAGAAATTTCAACTTGAAATGACTTGAATGAAATATTACTTGAATTCAGGTTACTCCTTTCAAGTTACTTGAATTCAAGTAACTTGTAAAGTCTGAACGCCTCTTAAATTTTAGGAAAAAATTACAGCAATTAAACCAACTGTTTTTTATGGATATGATTTTGACTTACAAAAAATGAGTTAAACATTCAGATGCGCGAGAACAAATTACGTCAAGAAACCTGGGGAAGTAAAAATAGGAGGATAGAGATCATGAAGAAGACAAATAAAAATAAAAATAAGAGAGATGAACGCAATTATAGGTCGATCGGTGATGATTCGCCTTGCAGGTCAGCAATCGCGTTCTGTAGAGGGGGTACAAGTCAACAAACTGTATTGCTTTTACGATGATAAGACTTTTTTTATATTATAATACCCCTTACGGGGCATTTTTTTAATATTACAATCTGATCACATAACGATCAATGAATAATTTTTGTCCAACTTAAATTAATACGTGAAGATTGGATAACTAAAGTCTACTTACTAGTATCCTTAGGTTCTAATAATTTTTTTTACACCTTACTTAATTAACGTTTATTCACTACTGCGCACTATGCTCTGCTTTTTTCTGTCACTTTCATTTACACTAACTCAAAGGGCTTCTTCCTGTTGAGTCTTCTTTCTAGATCACTGTTGTCCAGGAGCTGGATGGCCTCGATATTCACGTGTTGGTTGAGTCGATGTTCGTTACTTCTTGCAAATTTGTTCATTGTCTGGTTAACAGTGTCCCGGTGAAGGTCACTATTTCTGCAGTATCATCAGGGAGCGTTGACTATGCTCCTTAATGCTTTGTCCTGGAATCCCCTGTATTATGAGTAAATTACACTGACTGGACCAGCCCCAAAGCTGTATACCATATGTCCATACCGGCTTCAGAATTTCTTTCAATCAGCCAATACATTTTTCTGAATTTTATGTTGAGTTCTTCACGTTTTTTTTTGACATGGACCTTCCAGCGTAGTCTCGCATCTAAAGTAATACCTAGATACTTTGCTCCGTTAGCATAAGGGATCTGGGTATTATTTACTCTGACTGATATATACTCATTGTTTTTGTTAGTATAATTAACATGTACTGATTTATTTTCATTTAATTTGATTCTCCAACGATTGGTCCAATTATTAATTATATCTAATGATGTTTGTAGTTTTCTTGCAGTCTCTTCGTGTGTATTACCTACTGTCATGATAGCGGTGTCATCTGCAAAGGTGGCAATTGTATTTTGCTCTAATTTAGGAATATCACTAGTGTATAATAGGTATAGGACTGGCCCTAATACACTTCCTTGTGGTACTCCTGCCTTAATTTCTTTAATTTTAGAGTTCTGCTTCTTCCTGTTTAATCCTAAAGTATCTTTCTGATATATATGATGCTAATAATTCTGAATTCTGTTTTGGCAATAATCGATTCATTTTGTATTTGAGTCCTTCATGGCAAACTCTATCGAAAGCTTGTCCTACATCAAGGAAGACAGTAGAGCTAACTTTTTTCTTCTAAGGTTTTTTCGATGATATTAGTTAGATATTCTATGGACTTAGTTTATAGTTGAATGGTTTTCTCTAAATCCAAACTGGTGCGATGGAATTAGTTTCTTTTCTTCTATAATAGGTTTTAGCCTTTTTAGTAATATTTTTTCATGCAGTTTCGAGATTACAGGAAGTAGGGATATAGGCCTGTAAGACGTAGGGTAATTCCGGGAGAGATGACTCGGCGGTAAAGACGACCCACTTCAATAATTTGTGAAATTAGGCAACAGCAGCAGAGAATAATTAGTGACCGGTCACGTTGTTATTTATTGTCCGTTTTTAAAGTGTTTTACCAATAAATAGGTGAGTAAATTAAAAAAATATTTTGTAATACATGTGAAAATTTATATAAAAAAAAAGTTCTTAAACATTCAGCTAAATTCAAACATTTTTCATGAAGTTTTAGATCCTAACCTCTTTACCTATGGTGTATATGTAAATTGTACAGCGTTGCCGCTGATATTTAATCTTCCTATGATGGTGACATTAAGGGAGTCATCTATCCCTGAATTTTGGAACAATGACTCAAAAAAATGGGGTGAGATGGATTAATATTTCTAATCAAACTTATTTATTTTTAGACATGCCTACAAAGTACACCAGACAGTTAAAATGCAGTAGAGGTCAGTGGACTGAGAATCAGCTACAAGCTGCAGGAAATGCTGTTTTAAATAATGAAATGGGCGTTAATGAAGCTGCCAGGCACTTCGGTATCCCACAACCAACTTTACGAAGAAGAATTCGACGAAGAGATTTTAATAAACGCAGTTTAGGTCCTTCTTGTTTGCTTGGGGATGAAAACGAAGGAAAAATAAAAAATCATATTTTTAAATTACAAAAAGCTGGGTTTGCACCAACAAACCAGACGGTTAGGGAGATGGCTTTTAGATTAGCTGAAGCAATGAAAATAAAAAACTCATTCAATAAAGAAAAGGGTCTAGCTGGGTACGATTGGCTCCAATCTTTTCTTAAAAGAAATCCAGATTTAAGTATTCTAAAGTCTGAAGGGGTGTCTTTGGCTAGATGCCAAGGAATGAACAAACAGGAAGTAAGAGATTATTTCTCCTTAGTTGAAAAAACATTATTAATTCTCCGGCACAGATATACAATATGGATGAGACGGGTTTGCAGCTCAATAACAAACCTGGATATGTTATTGCCAAAAAAGGTTCCAAAAATGTAGCGGCGATAACATCTTCAGAAAAACGTGAAACGGTAACGCTGTTGTGTTGCTGCAACGCAGAAGGTGCATTTATTCCACTATGTTTGATTTTTAAAGGAAAAAATAAAAAACAAGAGTTTGAAAATGGTATGCCTCCAGGATCCAAAGTTTACATGAATCAAAAATCAGCTTAGGTTAACACTGATATATTTTTTGATTGGTTAAAAACCCATTTTGTTCCAAGAAAATCTCAAGGGCCCATTGCACTCTTTTTGGATGGTCATTCTTGTCACTGCAACTCCGTTGAGATGCTAGAATATGCAGAACAAAATAATATTATACTTCTTTGTTTTCCAAGTCATACAACTCAGTTCCTACAACCACTGGACAGATCATTTTTTAAGTCATTAAAATTTAATTACAATTCAGTCTGTAATACTTTTGTGAAAGCAAACCCAACCAAGAAAATTAATCGACTATGCTTTGGCAAGTTACTTGATGATGCATGGTCAAAGGTGGCAACTGTTGAAAATGGAAAAGGGGGTTACATCCATATAATCCTAATGCAATACCAGAATATGCATTTTTAACTGAATCTACTTGTGATCATAGTCAACAAATACTGATGACACAGGAAGAAAGGACATGTCCTAAAAATGTTGTGTCACCGCTTCCTTCAACGTCTGCTGCTGAAAAAAACATCACACCTGGAACTTTACTTGAACAAATTAGACCTGTACCTTCAACAAGTGGCGTTGACCAGGTAAAGAGACGGGCTAAGCAGATAGCAATGGAATTGACTAGTCCAGAACATATTGATAAAAGGCGAAAGAAAGGAGAGGAGAAAGCAGTGAAGGAATTTAAAAAAAGAGCAAAGGCAGAACAATCCGCAAACAAGGAAAACAATCAAAAACTTGGTAACAAAGTTATTTTAGAAAACACGAAGAAAAGATCATTCCGATCAAGTAAATTGCTGAAACTTTCCTCATCTTCTGACGATTCTGATACTAGCATTGCTTTATCTGATCATTCAAGTGACGAAATTGATGAAAATAGTAATACTGAATGTGCGGGATGTGGAGAATCTTATACCTCCACAAAAAAACAAGATGATTAGATTCAATGCCTACACTGTTCTAAATATATAAACTTATGTCACAAATGTGGGAAATTGCTCTCTAAAACAAGAAAGTAGTGCCAAATGTGATTTTTATATGTATTAATCAAGAGTCATCTTACCCGAAGTGTAAGAGTCATCTGACTCTTATAGTACGGGTAAGGTAACCTACGGTGACGTTTTCATTTAGTTAAGGTATTGTTCAAAATTTTATTCTTTAGTTATTTTTTATCTTGATAATAAATATATTATCGTTCTGACAATAAATGGTAAAATTCTGGAAAGCTTTATAATTAATTCCTTTGAAGTTATACCCAAAAATCAAAAGGCGAGTCATCTCTCCCGGAATTACCCTAATTTCTTGTGGTGGTTTCCCTGGTTTTGGTATCATGATAACTTCTGATACTTTCCACATCCCTGCAACATATCTCATTCTAAATGATGCATTAAATAGGTATGTAAGTTTTACTATAGCTTTCCTCGGAAGTTGTTTTAGTATCTCTCCCGTAATAAGATCGAACCCAGGCTCTTTCTTAGGGTTTGTGTTTTCTTTTATATTTGTACTTATTTCTTTTGGTGAGGTAATCATGATGTCCCTTTCTTCTAGAATGGGATTTTCCTCTTCTATGATGAGTTCATCTTCTTCGTTAGGCATGAAAGTATTTTCTAGATGTTCGGCGAATTTGCTAGCTTTGAATTAAAATTGTTCCCAAGTTTATATGATAAAAGTTATGAACGATTTTCAAAATTTATACTTATAAATAGTTTTTTTCGAAAATAAAACAGCTGATCTGAATTTTTAAGTCAAAACTCGATATACTCCATGCGAGTTTTTGGTCAAATTCTTTTTTACTTCTTAAGAAGGAAGATACAAATTGATTGTATAAAATTTTCAAAAATGGGATATTAAATAAAAACTCCTGTAAATGGTCCTCTTAAGAAATCGAGAAGTTGACAATTTATCGAACTTTGTCGCCCCGCCACTGCCAGTTTATAGCAATCCGTAATAAACTTAAGACTTCGGGTCGGTCGACAATTCAGCGGCAGTTGTCAGTCGATCTCTCCGTGCCCGTCCCGTATATTAAATTTGAATTTTTATATTACTTAACCAATCGTCTGTGCAACGTAAAATGCCATCAGTAGAAGGATATCGACCAATCGGTGACGAGGAGGAGTGGCGATGTTTATTTGTTTGTGCATATGCTATCCACGTAGGCTTTGCTCAGCATTGCACATATCTTAGGCTGTCTTGCTTTGCTTGTATCGAGCTTGTTGTTGACTCGAGATAACGTACCAACTCCTGCTGAGCTAAACTGCGAAGCGATATCAGGAATTAACTTAAGAATTTTGCAATAACAGGACTGGCTCGAGATCTTTTAATACTTAAGATTGAATTCAACTTAAATTTTCGCTTTATTTTTTTAAAAATACGCAATACTAATGAATAAGTCGGTTAATTTTCTGAAATTATATCAATTTCTGTTTAAAAATTCAGATTTTTTAGTTCTCAAAAATATTTCTTTTAAAAAGAGAGGAAAAAAAAAGAAAAAAAACTTGCACAAATAAATCCCTCCCGAGTAGAAATTACGATTTTCACCACAAAAGTGAATTTTGCCCGAAACTTTTTTTTGGCTGATAATATCGAGATGTACACTAAACCATTTTAAAGCTTAGGATATCGCCGAAATGTTTTGACAACCTTTTTGATTGGAATGACCGTTTTTTCAATATTTCACCCGAAAACATGACATTGACGCGCGGTTATAAATGCAATTTCTCGTTACAGACAAAAGATAAAAAAAAATGGAAATTATTCGTAAGAACATTTGCTCTAAATCTTGTCTCTTTAATTTTTTTCAAAAATAAATACTTTTCTGTATATGTTGACTAAAAATTGAAAATAAAAAACAAAAATTTAGCTCAACTTTAACAGATTTTAAATATAGAAACATATGTTAGGACTTTCTGCAAAAGGATTTTTTTTTAAGCAAATTTATTTTGTTGTGAAAAAGGTTTCTGACCAAAAATATTGTTTTTCCTTTGTTTTTGTGGGCTAAGGACAATAGAAAAAAAAATAGAAAATCTTTGTTTTCATCAGGCCAACGTTTCAGCTTTTTATTAAGCCATCATCAGTGATTCTGCAAAAAATACAAAAATGTGTTGTTTTTTAAAATTGAAAATGTAGCGTATAAAATGTAACAATATGAAAGACGCAAATTTGACATTATTAATAACAAAAATAAAATAAAAAAAATTAATTAATTTTACAGATATGTAGAATGTCAAAAAATAAAAAGCCGAAACGTTGGCCTGATGAAAACAAAGATTTTCTAATTTTTTTTCTATTGACCTTACCCCACAAAAACAAAGGAAAAATAAATTTATTTTGTCCGTAACTTTTTTCTGCTTATGTTAAAGGGTTCTGGATGATCTTAAAATGTTCCCAATGTTTGTTCTCTCATTAGGATGTTATATACATTTTTTTTGTGGAAGTCATATTTTTACAGTTTCTTTAAACCATTTTTGAATTGCCATATCTTCCTTCGTATTATTCGTAGAAAAATAAAACAAAAATCATTTTAATTGTTAGCTCAAGGCCATAAAATTAATTAGTTCAGTATCAATTTTTACGTAATATTGCAGTCATTATGGTGTAAAAATTCCCTTGACCTGGGCAAAATTGCAACACAAATGATTCTTTTCGCCTTCTATTGTGCAAAGTGTCTATTTCGACATGTTCAAAATCCCCATTAATCCTGGCCCAGGAAATCAGTCAAAATCCAAGATGGCGGCTAAATTTTGTATTTTTCGTTACAAAATTCGTAACTTTATATTTATAATGTAATACAAAGATAAAAGTATAAAATAGGTATTGAATAGGTAAGGTTTTAGGTTAGCTTATTTCACTCAAGTTGCCTATTATTTATTAGAAAAAACTTTACTACACATTAGACTTACAAGAACAAAAAACCATTATTTCAAAATATGGGTTATTTTCCATTATTGAACAAAAATTAAAATGATTTGGTTTTTTTCACAATTCACCATAATCTTCATCTGTACTTTCCATTTCTTCATCTCTATTCGTTGCGGACTATTTTCACAATTTGTTTCTTGACACTGACCACAGGAACTGGTACATTCCAAACCATTCTTTCGGCAACTTTATTTCATGGCGCCACAGCCGGTTTTGCAGTTACATCTTATTATGCGTAATACACTTTCAGGTGCTGGTGGTAAATCCATTCTTTTCGGTACATACATATTATCATGTATACTTCATCTCCAGTCTGTTGGGTTCAAGCCTTCTTACATTTGTTTCCATATACAAATTTGCAAATATGCACGGAGGCTATGGTACTTGACAGCTGATTCCGTTGGGGGAAGGTTCTGTGGCTGAACGAAACATTTTGTGTTCGATACTTTATCAATAATAGTTCTATACCTAAGTGTATTTAGTGTCACGAGGTTAAAATATTGGCCTACGTGTAACTGCTACGTATCCAGGGCGAAACGCCTTTTCGACCTTTACGAAGTTACGGAGGTCTCTCCCCCAAATACTTAGCAGTTATTACGATTTAATGCCACCACTCACTCTAAAAAATAAAATAAGAAGTACAAAACAAATACACTTTTATTGGGTCACCCTTCAAACATACACAGATTAAATATAAACTAACAATAAAATCTTACCTAAGCATACTGGGACTATAGGGGCTTGTCACTCTTCCCTTATTGGCTTTTTTTCCTTTAAAGAACTGACTTTGACTTTGGCTCGGATGCCAGACTCTAATAATTCTGTCAGAGGAACTTAACTTTTTAATCACTCTTCAGCCGACGAATCAACTCTGCAGTCAACTACTGACTGACCCTGCGGCTAACTACCGACTCCCTAATTTTCCCCGTCGCGAATAGTTTTTAGGCAAAAATTGCTGACATGACAGAATCCGTAATTTCGATACATTTTAGGCAATCTAACATCGATTTTCGGGTTTCTGCACATCAGCGAAATTTTGCAACGACCTGGTTTAATTAGATGTTTTTATATTTTTTGTTCTCTATTGAGTAAATAATAATAATAAATTTAAACTAAAATAATTTTGATAAATAAAATTCCTAAACGTTTTTTCTGAAATTAATATTTTATATATATTTGGGATTCGTGACAGTATCATCTGGATTTTCACCAAAAATACGTACATTACCTTCTTTTCAAGTTCTTCAACCTGACTGGGATTAAGGTTTGATGAGCGAACGATAGTGCAAGTTCACGAAAGTATTGATCTTCAACAACACGTTTCAAAATTGATTGCTTTCCCATATGGAATATTCTGGAGGTGCTGTCACATCCTGCATCCTGTACAAAGAATAGACTTCGCTAAGTAACTTTCGAGCGACTATTTAAAACAGCTTGTGGTATTCTTGATTACACCAATAAATGAGCAAAACCAATTTTTGAAGATTCTACTGCAGTTTTAACAATGTCAACATCAGCATCATCAACTGCATGAATTACTGAACATCCATGTTGTCGTATTTCTTCATCGATTAGAGTAATTATTTTCTGCTTGTTTCTCTTATTAGTAAGAAACATTTCCTTACTTCCTGTGAGTGTCATATCTGGTGTAACGTTCACGGAAAATAAAATTTTAAAACATTTGAAAACTGAATACCTAATTATTTAAATAGCCGCCATTTTTGCCAAGCTATGAATTGTAAATACAAAGTTATACACGTACATTTTGTAATGATAAATACAAAATTTAGCCGCCATCTTGGATTTTGACTGATTTCCTGGGCCGGAATTAATGGGGATTTTGAATATGTTAAAAAAGGCACTTCACACAGTACAATGCAAAAAGAATCATTTGTGTTGCAATTTTGCCCAGGTCATAATTTATTTTTACTGCACTATAATACTAACAGATTTTCGGTTACCTATATTTAAATTTTTTTTTAGAAATGTACGATTTTTGTAGTGAAAATCGTAATTTTCTACGCTCTATATAACTCGGGAGGGTTTTATTTTCATGAAAAAATGTATTTAACATGAATTCATAAAAAAAGGATAATTTATCAAACGCGCAAGTTTTTTTTTCGCTCATTTTTTGAAGGCAGTCAAAATCTAGATATTCCGGATAATCAGCTACCTGCATTGCTGCAAGATGTTTCCTTCCAAAGAATGTAGTATATGCACGATGATGTCCCTGCATGCCGATCATAAAGAACTCATTAATGGGCGGCTTAAAGAAAAATTTCCAGTAAGGAAGAGTACGGCCCATATGGTGTTCGGCAAGATATCCAGACTTAACTAAAAGTAGATTTTTTTACGCCGTGTCTAGGCAGGCCTGACGAGAGGGGAGGGGTAACGGGGGGATTCCCCGCGGGCACGCAGTTCTCGATGGGGCCCGGGCCCGTACGAAAAATCCCTCTTCGCACTATGCTTCACTTTTGTAATGTATAATTTTAAAAATTCTATAGGGGCCCGTAATTTTTACCCCCGGGCCCGATTTTTCTCTCTAAGGGCCTGTGTCTAGGTGCACGCTAACGTATACAAAATAAAAAACTTAGGTGCACGCTAAAACGTCATCATTGTCCATGATGTAGTCTTTTAGCGTGTACCTTTAATTGCACACAAAATTAACATCGTGCACTGTAATTAAACAATAACTTTATTCTTATGAAATTCATAATAATAGGTAGATATATTAATAATGATCGGACGAGATTATTTCTTTATTTATTATTATTTCATATCCTTGGAGAATTGAAAAATATATCCCTAAAATTACAGTTAGAATTAAATTTTATAGACTTTGATTGAAGTTATTTTCCATTAATCTATGATGAGCTCAAGTTACTGTTAATCATGAAGTTAAAAGAATTAACGTGTTTAATAAGGAGATTTCTACCGGGTTAAATGAGGTAATACCGATCGGAGGTCGTTGTATATACCAATTTCAATAGAAGGAGATAATGAACTATGAAAGAATGATAAAAAAAAAGAGATAAAAAAGAATACTTCTGAGGTAATCAATAAAATTATTCCTCAACGTAGACCTTTTGCTACTTTTAATGTATGAAGTCCTTGGTAAGTTCCTTCACGTCATCATTGGTATATAATTAAAATTGTTATAATTATCCCGATTATTAAGAGGTTAATATTTTATAAATTGAATCATTTAATTAATCCCATTAGTATAGTTATTGCACCTGCACCTAAGGCACCTATTAGAGGTCATGGGCTGATATCTACTACGTTTGATGCCTATGACTTGTTCGGCACCTCTTGATCTAGCTTTTGTTTTAATTTTTTTATTGCATAATTTTCATTTTGTAATTGAAGAGACTCGTATTGGAAAGGCTTGCTAAAGGACCCCACCATTTAAATATAAAAAACGTCCCGGTCAAATGGCTGAAGATTTCGTGAACAATTCTTCAAACCTTTCTGATAAAAGAATATGAAGTCCGAATAAGATCCTGTGACTTAATTTTTTGTTATAAGCATCAGAAACCTTGGTAAATTGGTAAAAAACACAAATTCCTAATTTTTAATTTTTCAACTTTAACAACTTTAGTCATCTAAAACTATGAGATTTTTCCAAGATTTGTGATGCTTATAACAAAAAAATAAGTCATAGGATATTATTCGGACTTCCTACTTTAATCAAAAAGAATTGTTCACGAAATTTTCAGCCAATTTGACCGGGACGTTTTTTACATTTCGGTGTGCGGTGTCCTTTGCCAAGGAATTTGTCAGAAAATGTCAGATTTTACATTGCTGATTTCAGTGTCAATTATTGATACTGATTCCAGTATTGTGTTGCAACTACCAGCAAACACTCGTTGATTTTCCAGGTACAATTCTTTTGTCCATCTTTTGTGGCACAAATTTTTGTCAAATAATATTTTCTTTAACAAAACACGAAGTGCAAAAATATGTTTACAAGGATACTTCCTTGGTCCTTGGTAGTAACATTGATGTGAAAATCTAACTTTTGTTTGTTTTTCGTTTCACATTGCCTCAAATCATTTTGAAATTCCTCAAAGGAACTAAACACCTGCTTACAACGAATAATTTGAATGTATAATTATATTCACATAAGTAAAAGTCAGCACAAACGAACATAAACGTTTTAACATTTATACTGATTATTTTTTTCATCTGTCAAAACAGTCAGATTTTGTGGTTTCAGCCAATAACAACTCAGGATTCTAACCAATCATTGTGTTTTATACTGATAAAACCGCTTCGTCGTTTTTGTTTTTTGATTAAACTGTGTTTACCTATTTGAGATGTCAAATGTAAACATTTGTCAATTATTATTATACTAAAATGTATTGCAAATCTATGTTAATAACCAAATTTCAAAATGTATTTGTAAACTAACCTGTTTTTATTAGTTTATTTCAACATTCATTTAACATTTTTAGATACCTCACTTTAACAATAAACTTAAAATTAATTAAATTAAGAAAGACATCATTTCATTCTTCTTCTTCGCTTTTATTTAAGGCGCCGTTTCGCGGGGTAGCCAGTCAAAAAATCGCCTTGGTGGCCCTGTATGTAAAACTATAACAGCTCAGGTTTCAATTTAAATTGGTAAAGAAAATTTTCAATATTTGTGTGTAAAGTGTCTTTTGCATAAGTGACTATGTTCTCTGTTTTTAATACAAAATGATTCAAAAAATAATCCTTTCAAATACGACTCGTCCTCTGAAATTTTATAAATTAAATTTTTGATCTTCATACTCAAACGCCTTTATTTTAGGCAAAACCACTCAAACAAACTGATTTAAGATAAAATCACTCGTCCTGCGGACTCGTGATTTTATCAATCAGTTTGTTTTCGTGGTTTTTCCAAATAAAGCCGTTTTCGTGAAAACCAAAAATTTAATCGATAAAATTTGGAGGACTCGTGGTATTACCTTTGAACATTTATTTAACGTACACGGTTGAATGTCTCAGGCGCGGTAAATCGGTGCACTCTAAAAGACTACATCATGGACAATGATGACGTTTTAGCGTGTACCTAAGTTATTTATTTTGTACACGTTAGCGTGCACCTAGAGACAGCGATTTTTTTATGAGGTTGTGTGAAAGAAGAAGTTTATAAAGCGCCTTAGAAAGCCGCTTAGAAATGTTACCAAATCTTTTAAACAACGATTTAAACAACTTTTTTCATTTAACTTTTTTATATTTTTTAATAATTTTATGAATAAGTGGTTGAATTTGATTTGTTAAAAGTTACCTTGTGAAATATATTTTACAATAAATTGATGTAGGTATGTTAAATGTCTGTTAGTTAGTTATACGACTGAGTTTCGTTTTTCCATTAGAACGGAATTAGGTATTTCTTTTTTCTAATAGTCGAGGCAATGAAGCACTAAAAAGGCCAAAGATAGGAAATCTTTTGGGATATGACGGATCGGAATGCGGTTTTTTGCATTCGCTTCCAAAATTTTTTTATACCATTCCTACCTAATTTCTACCTATTAGAAACCGGAAGTTGCATTGCTGCAGCCAAAAATGCATTCAAAAAATGCATTTTTTGAGAGGCCTTTTGGCAAATTTAATAACTTTGTAAATAAGAGGCAGAATTGGCCCAAGGTTTTTGAGGTCGCTGATCACGATTATGATGTTCAAATTGACCCCCTGAACACCTGGATCTCAGGAACGCTGACGAACGTTTTTTGGGTCGCTGAATTCAAATATGCCATCGGCGAACACCCCACGGACACCTGGTGCGCTCTAACCTGGACGCGAACGTCATCTTCGAGAATTTTCCTTGAAATATCGACAAAAACGTTTTGTGAGCGCTGAATCCGAATTTCATGTGGAAAACGATCCCCGAACACCTGGTGCGCCCTAACCTGGCCCTGAACGTCATCTCCCAGGTTTTTTCAGACACAATTGAAAAATACGAATCGAAAATCGTTACGGGGGGTTTTTTGGGTCGCTGAATTCAAATATGGCATCGGCGAACACCCCACGGACACCTGGTGCGCCCTAACCTGGACCAGAACGTCATCCCCGAGGGTTTTCCAGGCACAATTGAAAAAGACGAGGAAGATGTACTACTAATAAATACGTCAGTGAATGACGAAGAAAATGAACAGACTAACGATGTGTCACTTGATGGAGAATTTGATATTTAGTTATGTATTTGAAAATCGAAGTTATTGATTAATGAGGTTAGGTGAAGTAATGGTTGGATTGTATTTGATTTGAGTTCAATAAAAAGTTTTTAAATGTCAATTACATAAACATTGACTTTCTATTCATTCTCTTCCTTTCCTCCTTACATATTTTAACTAGAATCAACAATTCCATACAGTTATTGCAGTACATTGACGTCGGTCTCTAAAACATCAGGTTTAGTTGACATTAATGGGAATGACATCGATGTCGAGATAAAAGTTTCGGTGTACCAGGTGTTGGGAGGGTAGTTTTCGGCGTGAAATTTGGATGAAACGCCCCGAAAAACCCCCCATAATGATTTTCGGTTCGTCTATTTCAATTGTGTCTGGAAAACCTCGGGGATGACGTTCAGGGCCAGGTTAGGGTGCACCAGGTGTCCGTGGGGTACCACAATTGTTGCTGAAAATTTATAATAACCTACTCAGGCTTCGAAACTTCCCAAACGTGTGGAAAAGTGCAAAAGTGGCACTACTGCTGAAGCCCACAGAAGAGGAGTCTTCATACAGACCAATATGCTTGCTGGATAGCCTAGGTAAAGTCTATGAAGCCTTGATTAAGATAAGGATAGAGGGTGAGATCAGACAAAGAGGAGACCTCTCTAAATTCCAATTTGGCTTCCGTGCTGGAACATCGACTATACACGCGGTAGATTGGATTAGGAAGAGCGTAAAAAATACCAAAAACTTCCACAACAGAAACATCAGCCTCTCAAAAACAAAGGAAAAAAAGATTACGGCAGGCGTTCCACATGGATCTGTCCTAGGACCGACTCTCTGGAACATCCTCTATGACCCCATTTTAAGCGTTGCAAGTAACGAAGAGGAGGACATCTGGATCCTAGCATACGCCGACGACCTGGCGCTATACGTCGAAGGGAACGACGCTGAACGATTAATGGAAAAAACCAACAGGGCCCTGAAAGCCCTAGCAGAGTGGATAACCCGGCATAGCCTGGAAATAGCGGCCCAAAAAACGAAGGCAATCATACTGAAAGGCCCAAGGAAGAGAAACCATATCTGCTTCGGTCTAAACGGAGTCGAAATAGTACCAAAGAAGACATTAAAATATCTGGGAGTCGTCCTAGACAATTGGAACTATTTCGGCAATCATGTCCAAGAGACTGTCAAGAAGGCAGAAAACAAATTGGCACAATTCTCAAAACTGATGCCAAACACCGGAGTACCAAGCTATCATAGAAGGGCAATGTTGAGTGGGGCAATAGACTCGATTCTTCTGTACGCCGCACCTGTGTGGCACGAAGCGCTAAGAATACAAAAATACAGAGAGCTCCTGGGAAGGACCCAGAGGAAAATCCTCATAAGGGTGACCTCCGCATACCGAACGACCTCTATGAGAGCTACGCAGGTAATAGCCGGCGTAGTCCCCATTCACCTGCTGATTATGGAAAGGCACAGGATCCACGAATCAGGACAGGGACACGAAGCGCATATCCGGAAGGCGGAAAGGGAAAACAGCTTGATTAAGTGGCAAACAGAATGGACAGAGCACCAAGAGACGGCACAGTGGACGAAACGACTTATTTCCAACGTCATAAATTGGTATAAATGTAAACATCGCCGCACCGACTATCACGTAACGCAAGCGCTATCAGGACATGGCTCATTTAAATCATTCATGTTTAAAATAGGTAAGAGCGCCGACGATAAATGCGAGTACTGCGCGAACGCAATAGATACTCCGGAACATACAATATTTTACTGTCCCAGATGGGAGAACGAAAGAGTTTATTTATGCATGACCATCAATGTGTAAAATATGACGGAGATCATGATATCAAACAAAGAGAGCTATGAGAGTATCACGAAGTTCCTTAGAACGGTGATGAATAAGAAAGAAAAGGAGGAGAGAGAGAGACAGGGCTTACAGGAAAACAACAGATAGATACGACATTCCGAAGACAAGACAACCTGATAACTGGTGCATACCCGTTTCCCGGGAATCAGGTCTGTGAAGGAGGGGTTTTAGTCGGAGTAGCGCCCGACACTACCAGACATATAGACCCAATGTCTGGTTCCATGCGATTTCCCCTCCACAAAGAAAAAAAAAAAGGTGTCCGTGGGGTGTTCGCCGATGCCATATTTGAATTCAGCAACCCAAAAAACCTCCCGTAACGATTTTCGGTTCGTCTTTTTCAATTGTGTCTGAAAAACCCTCGGGGATGACGTTCAGAGCCAGGTTAGGGCGCACCAGGTGTCCGTGGGGTGTTCGCAGATGGCATATTTGAATTCAGCGACCCAAAAAACCCCCGGGCGCCGAGTTTCTCTGCTTCCTCGCATGAATTTCGGGATAGTCCCACGGAGATGACGTTCGTCGACGTTCCTGAGATCCAGGTGTTCGGAGGGTCAATTTGAAGATCATAATCGTGATCAGCGACCTCAAAAACCCTTGGGTACCCGACTTGGGCCAGTTCTGACTCTTACTTACAAAGTTATTAAACTTGCCAAAAGGCCTCTCAAAAAATGCATTTTTTGAATGCAGCAATGCAACTTCCGGTTTCTTATAGGTAGAAATTAGGTAAGAACGATATAAATAATTTTTGGAAGCGAATGCAAAAAACCGCATTCCGATCCGTCCTATCCTAAAAGATTTCCTAACATAATGCTTCATTGCCTCGACTATAACATGAAACTGAACCGTTTTACTAAAAATCTCTATTTGATTTATTAACTTTAGGTGTAATAAATTTAATCTAAGAAAATAAGGCCACCGAGTTAGGAATTACCCTAGTAAGGTAATATGAAAAAACTAGTATTTTGAACCCAGAGAAGATTCTTAATATTTTACATGGAGTAAAAGGGTGTAAACTGAGTTAGTCAATTTATGATAGAACGCTAGGTGTTGTATAAAAATACGAGTGTGCGAAGCTGCGAGCAAAAGCTATTTATTAAATAAACATTAATTTTTTTCATTCAAGTATAAAAAAATCTAATTCCTGTCTGTCGTAGATATAATAGTCAATTTAATAAATATGTTCTAAGAATATTCTTTGATCTCTCTCGTATGTTCGACACAATTAACCATAACGTTAAAATCTGCTCCATTCATCCACTTGTTGTTTAGTTTTGCATTTTGCATGTAATGTATTAAAAAACGAAAAAGTTGCCTACAACCCTCAGTTTGAAATCAAATTCGCCTCTTGTAATTCTATTGTTGCCATTTTAAAGCAAATTCTTTTTTTATGGCTGAACATTTAATGAGAATTCCAGTATGCTTAACGATTGTGCACTCTGCTGAGTAAAATGTTATCGCCGGATTAATTGCATTCTGCAAATAAAACAAATAGATCGTGTTCCCAGGAAATATTCCAGAGCTTTCGCAACTGCTTCCGAGAAAATATCGTGCGTAAATGGTTTTCGATGTGAACGGGATATGTAGTTAATTTATGCTGAAAAGGACACAATTTTTTAGCAGGAAAAATAAATATCCTACAAGAACAATAATTATCCCACACTAAAAATCGCACGAATTCAAAAATAAGTTGTTAAAAATCCGAATTTGGAAAAAAAGGGTAGTGAAAAAAGTGGAGAAAATAGTGTAAAGGTGTGGAACATTAATTCAAATAAAAAAATCGAAGATTAAATCGTTTTTTTCTACTAATAAAATATTATGAGGAAATACCAAAATATAATTTTATATTTTAAGGGAAAAACAACTTTATTTGGGTCTGCAGTCGTGAGGTAGAACGTAGGCAATCACACGTGTTTCTTAAGAATTTGAAAACAAGTGTTTTTATATAATTTTAATTTTATCAATGTTTTTAAAAGTATTGTTTTATCAATTTTACATAGTGTTGCTTTCTACATATAAATGTAAGAATTTATAACCTCTTGCGACAAGCATTATTAGAACCTAACCTCACGATCAGTTCCTGATGAAGACCCAATAAAGTCTCGAAAGCTTGAACAGATAAAAGAGTTTCACTTTTCGTTCTACCTCACGACTGCGGACTCAAATAAAGTTGTCTTTTTCCTTAACTTAGACAGTCGTCTAATCCTCTACTACTCTAATTTATATTTTAATAAAGTTTAATTCTAGAAGAAGAAGAAATACGACATTAGAAAATATCACACACTGCATCAACGTCTGGACTTCAAACAACTACTCCTTGGACTATATTCCTCAACAGGTATTGAATTACAGAAGTCCAGATGCGGGTGGAACCCGAATTCTTTCGGGACTTAAACTTTGATTTTGTTACTAATAGTAGAGGTAATGAGCCGGAATTTGAGGTGATTTTCCCATTTTTTCCGGACTGGGCCAATTTAGACTTTCTCCCCATTTTCGAGGTTGCTGAAACCGAATCTGAGGTTTAAAAAAGTTTTTACCCTCGGCGTCCCCTTCAAAACGGCCAAAAACCACCCCCTGGAGGGGTTAAACGCGTTTTATAAGGTTTCCCTGTAGAAAAACACACTTTCCCCCCATTTTAGAGGATGCTGAGCATGGTGGTGATGTTGGATATTGCTTCCGACTATCACCAGCCCCTCCACCGGCCAATACTCTTCCCCGAAAGGGGTCAATTTTCATAAGTGACACCCTTTTTTTCCGGACTGGGCCAATTTAGTCTCTCCCCCCATTTTCGAGGTCGCTGAAACCGAATCTGAGGTTAAAAAAGTTTTTAACCTCGGCGTCCCTTTCAAAACGGCCAGAAACCACCCCTAATAGGGGTTTCTCAGCTTATAGAGTTTTCTACCACTTCTTTGAGAGTGATAGTCTCTTCCTTGAGAAAATATAAAGTTCCTCGAGAGAGATGATGCCTAACCTCCCAACCCTGCCGCAGGGGGTTGAAAAATATATTTTTTTAATAAAATATATTAATTGTTTGAAGAAAAAAAATATACAGATGGGTATGTAGGAGTGGTTTTTGGCCGTTTTGAATGGGACGCCAAGGTAAAATTTTTTTTACCCTTAGATTCGTTTTCAGCGACCTCAAAAACGGGGGGGGGGATACTAAATTGGCCCTGTCCAGAAAAAAACGGTGTCACTTATGAAAATTGACCCCTTCCGGGGAAGAGTATTGGCCGGTGGAGGGGTTGGTGGTGCTCGGAAGCGATAGAAAATGGGGGAAAAGTGTGTTTTTCTACAGGGAAACCTTGTAAATAGCGCATTTAACCCCTCTGGGGGTGGTTTTTGGCCGTTTTGAAGGGGACGCCGAGGGTAAAAACTTTTTTAACCTCAGATTCGGTTTCAGCGACCTCGAAAATGGGGGGGGGGGGGCTAAATTGGCCCAGTCCGGTAAAAAGGTGTCACTCCGACTCCTTGTCTCCACTGTAAAGGAGCCTGTCATTCTTAGACCGGTTTCGGCAGTATTGTGCCTCATCAGTAAGAAGTAGACAAGCTCGTCATTGTATCTCTAAACGATGTGTGAAGACTGCATTAGACCCACCAGATAGAAAGTTTGCAATTATATAGAAAACTGTATCGCACGAAGAAATGAAATATTTTGGAATAAAGCTGTACAAATGATATGAAATAAAATCACAGCTTCCAAGAAATACGACATTAGAAAATTTCACACACTGCACAAACCAAGTAAATATGTTTTCAAAAATATGATATACAGCTTGTTCTTTTGACCACAATCGACATAAAAGACGCCTATAAAATATTTAAAAAATATACGGTGTTGTTCGGTGTTACCTTACATTACCTTCGCCGTTTTTTTTTTTCAAAATTCGAGGCTTTATTGTAAAAGACTGATTATACATGTCCATCGCTGGCCACTACTTTCTCCCATTGTTCTGGCAGCGTACGATTCCCGCGTTAAAAAAACTGGTCATCTTTTGAAACGATCCACGTATCGATCCAATTTCTTACTTCTTCATAAGACTGAAAGTGCTAGTTAGAGGGAGAATACGATTTTTAAGTATATTTGGACCACTTTCATAATTTTTTTTTGACAGGTGAGGAAACTCATGTTCTACCTCAGGCTTAGTTCGACGTCTATCGCGACTGGGAGTGTGGGACTCAAGAGTGTTCTACCCTGCCTACCCACCAAACCTCACCTCTTCCCAAGTACACCTGGAACTGTCTTCCGAGTTAACTCAGGTGTTCCCGGAATCTTGCATCACTCCCGATGTAAACTCTTCTTCCTTTTCTTTCATAATTCCTGTGACCAGCTGATAGCCAAGGTTCCAGTTGACATCATTCTGCCTCATCCATGTCAGTATATTATCCGGATATACACGGACACCACTTTTGATCTCAAAGTCAACTCTGTGCTTCGTCCACCTCCCGCAGTTAAAGATTGTGTATTCCGCGTCATCTACTGCTCCACAATGTATGCAGGATTCATCTCACACCTTTTTTATTTTAAATGTGTATTTCCTAAAGCTCCCGTGACCCGTCAGGAACTGCGCGAACCAATAGTTTGTATTTCGGAATTTGCAATCAATCCATGCCCTCACGTCTGGGATTAAACGCTTCGTCCATCGTCCCGTCACCGTTGTCTCTTCCCATCTTCGCCGCCATCTATTCATGGTCTCCTCTATTTCATGTATTCTTTTCCTTTCCTCAACCATCAGATCAATTGGTACTGTCCCGGTGATCACCAGGACAGCCTCTAGGGATACGGTCTTATACGCCCTTACCACCCTCAGCAAAAAACTCCTCTGGGTGGACAGAAGCATCTTCTTATATTTAACAATTCTTATTACGTCTCCCAAGATCGGGGCCGCGTATAATAAGACAAAAGAGACAACCCCGTACAGGACCCTGGATTTTTGTAGGCCTGGGCCTCTCATATTTGGTAGCAACTTACTCAGGGATGCGGTTTGTCTTTTTGCTTTCTCACATGTACGTTTAATGTGCTCATTGAATATTTGCTTATCGTCGAGCAACACCCCCAAGTATTTTACATGCTTTTGTGGGACAAGATCCCTGTTCTCTACGCTGAAGCTTATGTTCCCCCGATTTCTGGGACACTTTAACACTATGCCTTCTGTTTTCTCGGGCGCTACCTTCAGCACTATCTTATTTATCCATCCGATCGTGACCGCAATGGCTCTTTGTCGTCTGCTCTAATGATTAGTGCAAGATCATCCGCGTATGCTATCGCGTGGCAGTCCCCCGGTAGCTCGTGTTTCAACACGCCGTCATATAGAAGGTTCCACAGTGATGGTCCCAGAACCGAACCCTGTGAGACCCCTTGGGTCATTTCCATGATTATGTCTCCAACAATCAATGTCCTGTTTCTGAAATATTCGCATACGATGTTTACTAACCATGGTTCTACGTTATTTTCGTCTAAGATCTGTATTATTTTCCCCCAATTTGGCGTTTTAAAAGCGTTCCTTATGTCGATCATAATAACCACTCCCCAACACTTCTCGTTTTCTCTGGCTAACCTGATTACGTGTGATATCGCATCCACCGTAGATTTGCCCTTCCTAAACCCGAACTGACTGTCTGAGATCAGTTGCTTCCTTGTTAGAGTCTCATTAAGCCAATTCTTTCATAACCTGAGGTCAAGTATATATTGGCATGCTTTATTTATCGTTTAACTCATTGTACTGCGTCCTTTCATTGACAGTGACTGTTTCAGTCGGTTTTAACAGCTCATAATACATGCTTCGAAAACCTGGTCCCACCAAATTCAGACATGGAAGCATGGCCGGGATATCCCCACGATTTTATGCGCTTAGAGTTATCGCATTGATACCATTTTTCGTCCCAGTCAAAATGCGATGCAGAAATCCCTTCCGTCTTTGCCTTACAAGCAACTGTTCAGAAGCAAATAACCGCGGTTCAACATCTCTCGGTGTCAGTTCGTACAGCATTATATTTATGAATCATTCCCATATCTTTGAGGTGTTTGAAATTGTTGGTTGAGTCACTCCCAATGATCGTGCCAATTCTTCTTCATTTTGACATGAGTTTTCATTAAGTAATCCCTCCAATTCTGCGTATTCGAAAACCTTCTCTTTTCCATCGCTATGCCTGTCATTCTTGTAGCGTTGGATCCTCGCACGACACGTTCTTTTACCAATAGCGGCCTCACTATAAGTATTTAAGAGCATTCTAAGAGCCACAGCCGCAGATTTGTTCATATTAAAGGAGACAATTAAATTTGGTAAACTGACATTTTCAATCGAGAGTAACCTTATGATGCAGATACAAATCAACTAATGTTTCTATGGGGTTATGTTGACAGTTTATTTGAACTATTTCACAAAATTTTATTGTTTTTCAGTGTGAATAAAGTTTTTTCTCATTATTTATTTATTCACTAATTGTATGAATGTCATGTTTAAAATTTTGTATAACTAGATATAAATAAAATAAACACTATGCGACTATTCCTTTTCACGTTCCTGCCGAGCGAATGTGAAAAAGAAAACTTCCAGAAGACGATAAATTATGACAGCGGTGATTTCGTTGACGAAACGAGTTCTATGGTAAGTTGTGCCCTTTAGAGCTGGAAGCTTCACGTCCTCGCACTGCCGACGCGCTTCTTGCAAATCCCTTTTCCGAGATTAATCAGTATGCTACGCCGCTCTGCTACAGACTTATATCTGCCTTAGAGATGAAATGAAATGAGGAAAACTTAGCAATTCCTCACCCCCGCTCCCGGAATAGTACGAGTCAGCTTGAGAACGGAGCGGCAAATAAGGAAACTTTTGAGTGGGTTTATTTTGACACATTTACTGACAATTAAAAATACATGACATTATTTTTTTTGATTTCACGGCTGATATACGATTGGAGAAGACATTTTCTCTACTACTTTTTTTACGCCTAGTGAATAATTTTGGAATATTTAAATTTCTCGTCAAATGTACTCGTAAATCACCTTTTGATAATTTACACTTTCTAATTTGTGCCAATAAAAATTCGGCGCAAACGCCAACCCCACATCTGGGCGACCGGGTCTGACAAAAATTGTGTGGTATATTTCCAAGATAAAGAAAAGTGACAGTTCTAGTACATAGGGTCGCATTATGAGTGTTATAAAAATAAGTATGTAATCGATTTGATAAAAAAATATAATTTTTGATTTTTTAATAATACTTTAAATTCTATTCTCATTGTAATATGTATTATATTATTAGTTTTACGAAAAAATTTTACTCTTTATAAAAAGTTCTGCATGGTGTTTGGCATTAACACTTTGCAAATCGTATAAATTTTTCAATAACGCTAATAAAATGTCTTCTTTTTGTCTCTCTTCTAACAGTCTAGCTTCTTTTCGTACTCTGCACCTTTCCTCTGCTAACACTATGTTGCATAGCATAACATTTTCCACCAAGTGATCAGAAGAAACATTACTGACGTCCTTACACCCGTAGGTCTCACTATCTCTTTCTGATTTACTTTTGATGGCCATAGATTTGCCACTTCTATTCTCTTCTGATACACCTGCAACTGCATTGTTGTTCTCTTCTTCATTGACGTAGATACAGACCGCAGCTGCATGCTTGCAGAATCCTCTTCCTCCTTTGCAAGTGCAGTTTGTATCCAAAACGTTTTTGTCAGGATCAACCTAAAGTCAATCAACTATATGATTTTTTTTAAATGATACATTTATGGCCGGCACATCTAGAAATGTTAATGTCTAAAGGCTCGTCCATACTCATCCGAATAAACGCAACTTTTCAAATCGGAATAAAACCGTCACATCGTTATAAGTTGCAGTTTATCCATAGAATACATTACAGAACAGAAAAATGATTCTTTTCCTTGAACTTCATCTTATCAATGTTAACATGCATTTTTTCAGTTGTAACGATGTGGCGGTTTTTTTCCGATTTGAAAAATTGCGTTTATTCGGATGGTTATGGACGAGCCTTTATTATTTCATCATGGGTTTTACACGATGCAGAACTTTTTATAAAGAGTAACTTTTTTTCGTAAAATTAATTTAAAAATGTTTTCCATATGGTGTAACTGAAGTAAACACGCTGTACATATTACAAAGAAAATAGTATTATTAAAAAATCAAAAATTATATTTTTCTATGAAATTGATTATATACTTATTTTATGAACACCCTTAATGCGACCCTGTGGACTTGCAAGATCAGTGACGTTTACGTTTCTTAACTTGTCATTATAACTTATACAATAATTATAATAATTATATACATATCTCGATTGTCGGCTTGTAAAGGTTTGTTTTCGTTTTGGTCCTTAGTGCTTAGCGCAAAACAGTTCCTATAATCTTAGATGATTCATCAGTTTTTAAGTCGTAGACGGCGGAAACATAATGGCTTTCGACGAGTTTCTTGCCTTTAGTGAGACCTTTCTTTCGAAAAATTGTTAAATTTGCCGGCTTGAACCCACATCTTAGCAAAACCGACATTGTGGACGGTGAATAACAATAAATAAGTTTTTCAATTAAACTTAAGCGATCGATTTAAATCGACAATCAATTATTGTTTTTCCCGGCCGGTAGAGCGGCGCTCGCGTCGCGCCAGCCGATGCGGGGCTGGCCTATACCCTGCAAAAACATATTTAAACTAAAACTCCGGCAATTTTCACTAAACAATTTCAGAAAATGTGCAATTTGTTGCATTTGAATGGAAAAATTGTGTGAGTTGGTTTTAAGGGTAGTCGTTCATCAGGTAGAGATTTCTGATCCGTGTTGATCCTTAGCTTTTACTAATGAAAGATTTGTCTGCTTACTAATGCCGTTAAATTCTTTTATACAAAGTGTTTTAATAACCATAACATTCTTAAGTTTCTAGAATAGGATTTTAAAATATACAGGGTGTCCCATGACTGTTCCCTCGTTCTCTTGTGCCTAAACGGTACAAGATATCAGCTTAATAATTTTTTGGAGACATGTAAATTGATAATATCTACTTGTTTAAATTATTTGTAACTATACAGGGTGATCCAGAAAATTGTAATTTATCAAAGTTAGGTTTTTTAAATGGAACAACCTGTATTTTGTGATATTTTTAGATTATACGTTAAAAAATAAGTCAACTTTATTCAACGTTCCCTTACCAATTTTGAGAAAATCGTGATTTTAAGAAAAATATCAAATACTATTAAACGAGCAAGGTTTGTATGTGTGTATGTGTGTCCAGAGGATCTCGAAATCCACTCGTCAGAATTCAATGAAACTTTCAGGGTAGACTAATTCCAATCTAAATCGGCAAAAAATGTAGGTCTCATGTCTGTGAAAATTCGATCTTCCGAGATATTTACAAGAAAAGTTAAGTTTTTAGTTTTATTTCCTAGCTACGGTAACTTGTTTCTATAGTAATATACTATAAAGGAGAGAGGATATAACGTCACATTCCATAGGCGTACTTTGCAAAATAAGTTTCTATAATATAAATAAGGTCACAGCATATAAAATATACAAAAAATAAAAATAAACCTTATGCATCTGACACTTTAACATTGAACGGATTAAATTTAACCAATAAATAACAAGGAGGATTATATGTTGGGATTAAACTGTTTTTAATCTCTTGGCATTAAAAGTAACGCTTCAGTACTTACCTAAACTCAAAGATTAAAAAAAAGTTAGTTCAAGAACTATCTTTAAAAGTCACTGTCTTCACTAAAACTACTGGTATCACTATAATTGTCTTTTCTGAGGTTTATTATTATAGGTTCTATTAAATTATCCATTGATAGTGGATATACTTTCCTAAATGAATTTTTCACCTTTTTAACATGATCAATCCATTTTACCCAATGTTCTCTATTTACATCTGAAAATGCCTTCAAAAACAAATTTCGCACATCAGGAAATTTAAATGTTTTATTGTTTTGAGAAACATAACCTTTTAATAATTGTGACCAGATCAGTTCAATGGGATTTAACTCTGCGTGGTACGGAGGCAATCTGAGAATTTTAATTAGTTTTTCTCTGGCCATCTCATCTATAATATATTTTTTGAATTTTGAATTTGAATTACTAATAATTCTGCCTTCAAGGATTTAGGAGGACTGATAATATTTTTAGAATGAAGCCATTTTGAAATATATATTATTACAAAATTCCGAATCAATTAAAATACATACGATACGGCTATGAATAAATAAAGTCTGACTTATCTGTCAAAATAACAGGTTTATTACAGTAAAAACCATGGAAACAAGATTAAATCTAGACAAAAACTATATTAGGCCGATCAGATGTATTAAAATTTAAATTTTAACTACAAATAAGCATTGAAGGATGAGGTAAAAATAAAATTTCTACCTCTTGAACCTGTACTACGTTCTGCAAATTAAATACTGCACTCCTTTCTTCTGTATAGTATAGTAGTAAAAAGGTTTGACTTTATTTAATCTCTGGCGTTTAAATCTGAAAGAATTCAATTTTAAATTTGCCGCTTTTTATCCATAATGACCTACAAATTTTGACAACTACTGACACGCACATCTCTGGTTAAACGTTAAGAAAATGGGACCGGCTGGGATTTTCATGAAATTTTCGCAGATGCTATAAAACATGATAAAATCAATATACTTAGCAATAGAAATTTTTGCGCGGAAAAATATTTTTCACATTTTTTTATTCTACAAATGCCCAAGTAGCAATTTATAACCAGAATAAACCTGAAAAGTATAAAAAAGAAATGGTTCATTTGACGGACATAAATAATTTGCTTGTCAAATGACAGCAATCTCATAAATTCTAAGTTGAAAATACAACGTTGCCTATTCAATCTCAGAAATCATGGGTTTAGGTAAATATTTATAGGAACGTTGAGTAACACTGTTAAAATGGACACTTGTCAAAATGTGACACCTGTCAAAACGTGACAACTGTTAAAATGTGATACGTGTCTTGTACGAGTTTGGAATTTTATTTATTGGATTCGAAAAGCCTAACTGACGAAGCCGAAAGGCAGAAACCGGTCTTAGGATGTCGAATCTGATAAATTAAATTCCTTACTCGTTTTCTAACGTGTCAGAATGTAACAACTGTCAAAATAAATAAATGTCAAAATATGACACCTGTCAGAATGTAACAAATGTCAAAATGTCACACGTATCGTACTTTTCTTTATTTATTACACAGATCTAACCTAACCTATAGCTAATCTTTTTTTTTTGGCGGGTGGAAATACTTTATGCACATCGGGTAAAGGTTCTTCCCTTCCCCGATAGTTACGGTTACTCACTAAAACCACCCCACTGTTGCCACCCCACGCTGCTGTTGCCCGTCCCGGAGACGGGGCCTGTCCGCCGTGACTATTCGCGAAGATCAAGCGTCAGTAGATGTTGTCCTAAAAGGGTGAAATCTCCAGAAACTAGGCAACTTTTAATGCATTTAACTAACCTCTGTGACAAGCAGTCGATAAACGTCAACAACACCTGCAGCAAATTGAAAATTAACACTGACAGCTTTTTTAATTTTCCCGCCTACTTTCAAGCCAATCGCCAATCAACTTTCTATTTATCTACCTTTCTGTAGTTCAAGTAGATGTCGCCCACTCCTTGATTTTCACGAATTAATTAATAATTTGTCAGGTTACAAATATACTTAAATTATATACTCATTGGACTGCTTAAAAATGTAGATTTGAATATTAAGAGCGAAGCTCGGTGACCAGATATTTCTATTTAAACAAGAACTAAAAACACGGAAACCTCTTACTTTCAGTAACACAAATTTATATCGATTTATTCGGACTTTTAGGGCTTTCATTTGCACTATGTAGGATTTCGATATTAAGCACAGGGTTTTTAGGAAAAGGATTCTAATTTTATATTTTTCAAACATCAAAAACTCACTTAACTTAATTGGACCACCCTGTATTTTTTATCGTATGTGAAAAAACTTTTCATTTTCTATCAAAAACTATGAGTAATGTATATGTATAAAATTAACGATTAAAAAGTTATTAGGATTTTTCTCTAAAATTTCTGTGAACGTAATGTTTCCTATTGTAGTAGGCCATAGTTTTAAACTCATCTAGTTAGCGGATGTTCATAATGATCTGTCAAATACCTACTGTCTAAATTATTAATTTATTTTCAATAGTGTTATAGTTCTCAATAGAAGTATTTTCAATAGACATTATTAAAGATTAACAAAATGAAACACTATTCTCAAGAAGAAAGAGCTTTATCCTAGGTGAATGTTTTAGAAATTGTTTGTTAGCGTCAAGGGTGTACGCAGAAAAGTATCCCGATCGACCACATCCAGACAAAAGGGCGTTTGAGGAACTGCTACAAACTTTTAGTCAAACTGGTAGTGTATCCTACAAAAAACCTACCAAAGCAAAGTATATTGTAAATAATGAAGAAGTTTTAGGCTCAGTGGTTGAAAATACAAATGTCAGTTTAAGAGAAATTTCTAGACAAACTCGAATTAGTAAAACAAGTGTTTGCAGAATTTTGAAAACACATAAGTGCCATCCTTATCATATACAACTTCACCAGAATTTATATGGACGAGACTTTCAACGGGGGTTAGATTTTTGTTTATGGAGTCTTGAAAAAGGGTAAGATGATGAATTCTTTGAATATGTTTTATTTACCGACGAATCCACTTTCCACAACAACGGCTTAGTAAACCGACATAACATTATTATGATACCGTCACCTGTATCACACTGTTGACCACCAATATCGGTGCAGCCTCAATGTATTTGGTGGAATTGTTGGAGACCATGTGATTGGTCCATATTTTTTTGATGGAATCTTGAACGGCGTAAAATTTTTACGGTTTTTAAAACACGAATTTTCGAGTCTGCTATAGATGAAGTTTCTTTATATATTAGAATGTGGTTACAGCTAGATGGTGCCCCTCCTCATTTTAGTCGGAATGTAAGGAATTATTTAAGTAGACAATTCCCAATAAATGGATTGGAATGGCAGGTCCACATGAATTTCCACTGAATTTACACCTAGATCTCCTGATTTAACCAGCATGGATTTCTTTGTTTGGGGTTACATTAAAAATTTAGTTTACAACACCTACCACTGCTGATGACATGAAGATTAAAATAAAGCCGTTTGCTACTATAACACCAGATATCCTGAGAAACGTTAGGAGATCTTCTGAAAAACGAGTGCGGTTATGCATAGAGGAAAATGGTCATCATATTGACCATTTATTATAGTATTTTTTTTTTCATAAATGTTTACGTCTTGATTTTAGTTTCATTTCCAATTAAGTTTTCATCCCATACCAATTTATCAACAATAATAAAAAAAATCATTGCCTACTAGAATGTAAACAAAAAAAATAGAAATTTTAGAGAAAAATCCTAATAACTTTTTAACCGTTAATTTTATACATATGAATTACTTATAGTTTTTGATAGAAAATGAAAAGTTTTTTCACATAGGATAAAAAATACAGGGTAGTCCATTTAAGTTAAATGAGTTTTTGATGTTTAAAAAATATAAAATTAGAATCCTTTTCTTGAACACCCTGTGCAAAATATCCAAATCCTATATAGTGCCAATGAAAGCCCTAAAAGTCAGAATAAATCGATATAAATTTGTTTTACTGAAAGTAAGAGGTTTCCGTGTTTTTAGTTCTTGTTTAAATAGAATATTTTTCTTAAAATCACGATTTTCTCAAAATTGGTAAGAGATAGATATAGGGAACGTTGAATAAAGTTGACTTAATTTTTAACGTATAATCTAAAAATGTCATAAAATACAGGGTGTTCTATTTAAAAAAACCTAGATAACTTTGATAAATTACAATTTTCTGGATCACTCTGTATAGTTACAAATAATTTAAACAAGTAGATATTATCAATTTACATATGTCACTAAAAATTAAGCTGATATCTTGTACCGTTTAGGCACAAGAGAACGAGGGAATAGTCGTGGGACACCCTGTATATTTAATAAAAGGCCATATAAAAAAGTCTGAAATCGTCAGATCTGGTGAGGGCATGCCCATTAATTGGTCCGTCTCTCTCAACCCATCTATCTTCAAATGTTTCTGAAACAGAATTTCTAGCAACAAGTAAATCATGAGTTTATGGTGGCATCTTGCTTCAATTATGGGTATAAGTAATTTTTCAAAATGGATGTGTACATATTACCAATAAATTTAAGTTCTTCAAACAAGAACGGTCCATATATTTTTTCTTAGAAACAGTACACAAAATTTTCACCTTTTACGTAGTATTAAAATATACAGTGTGTTCCATTAAAAAATCAACGATATTTGCAACTGAAAAAGACGGTTTTTATAGATACCCTACATAAAAATTTACTGAACAAAGTAGTCCAAGAAAATAAAATATCATTTGCCCCTGTAACATCTGGGGGCCTTAGTCCTTGGACCACTCCTCGTTTTCTACCTACATCTACATCCGGCGGGCGTAATTTCGGCCGGTAATCCCTTGGCCTACCTGCATAAATCAAGAGGTACCATTTATGACAGGGGTAATTTCGGCCGAGGCGTCTACTGTATCAATTCCTTCGTCAATCATTGGGGAGTAACTAGGACTTGGGCCCTCAATGCCGTCAGCTTCAACGCCGGACTGCGTAGCCGGAGCAAAGGACTGCGTAGCCCGCTGAGGTATAATTTTTTTATCAATAGCCGCAGGCTGTTGTTGTTGTGATGTCTGAGGCGGAGCCTCCGTATTATCTTCGTTTTCACTTTCTACGTCACTTTGATTTTGATTTGCGGCCGAAAATACCTATGAGATAAGGAAGCAACTTAAAACCTCCGGCCGAATTTACCTACCGGCTTTTAGTACCTGCCCTTTTTCCGGCCGAAATTACATCCGCCCCCTACATCTACACCTCTGATATAATAAATCTTTACATCACCTTAATCCTCGGCTGATAACGTGAAAAAATTTAAAATATTTGATAACGTCGGTCTATCGGACCGACTTTTTCAATAATTCAAAAAAAAATAAAAATTACTTGTAAATGATCATATTTTGTAAAAACATGATTATTTACTTTATTCTCTATGTAAATATATCAAATTTTATATATTTTTTCTTGTTTTAATAATTTAGGTGAGCTAATAAAAAAAGTGTAACTTCTATGAACACGATTTTAATTAAATCAAAATAATAACAAAAAAAAACAAATAGATATGTGGTTTCACTAAAACATATATCAATAACTTATATATTTATAAAATAAGAAAAATAAACTTTTATTCTCGAAGTCGATATGGATTACTGAAACTATTATTCCAAATTTGCAGCATCAAAATCTTCGTAACAATCTCTATATACTCCTGTTAGGTGCTCTAGGCATAAATATTTCTTACAATTTGTGCAGGAATATTTTGTTCAATTTCTGGTTCATCAGGAACAAGCAAGTTTTGTTCATTTTCAAACTCCTCTTCAGAGTCTACATCCTCAACTATTTCTACATGATCATCTATCAAACTCCCCTCCTCATCCTCTGGTTCAGCGTCTGAATCTGTTAAAACTTCCCCATGAAGCCGTAACAACCATTCTTGTTCCCTTTCGTAATTCATTATAAACGTATTGTCCTAAAATATAATATAATCGGTACTACAAACAAATTATTCTTACCTCAAAATATAACACGATTGATAACGTCGGTTTGAGGGACGGAATCGTAAATAAAATTCAAAATTTATATTCAACGATACACACTACCCGGTTGTCAATCTACGACTGAATAGATACACGGACTCTGGAAAGGTACTGGGAAGTACAGATTGAAATAAAAATGAGAGACGCTTCAACCGCAAAAATTTGAATCAGAGACATAACGTTATCAGCCGAGGGTTAAAATAAATTCCTTCACAGATAAAATATTATATATTTAAGCCTGTGTGCTGATCTAAGACAATATTTTTTATATGCCAATATTTCAATTTTAGTTATCCATATAATAGTGAATTTTGGGGGGGTGGGTGGCTCAGCGGTAGAGCACTGGACCCATAATCCAAGGGTTGTGGGTTCGAATCACACCAAAGGCAGAAATCTTTTTCTGATTTTTAATTAATTAAAAATTTAGAAATTGATTTTCATATACCAGGTGTGATTCCTCACTCGACCATTCACTGTTGGGTTCTAATTAACAGTGCTGTTCCTAAAGTGGCGCTGGGAAACAGTAACAAAGCCTACACAGAACACGAGGCTAATGGCCATAGTAGTCGATGCCGTTGACACAGAAGTAAAAAAAAAAAAAAAAAAAAAAAAAAAAAAATAGTGAATTTTGATCTTAAAAAAACTAATTTGACCGCCAGATTTAGATCAGGTTTCATATTTTATTGAATCCAGTGAAAATCGACTGACTCATCGGCATCAAGTGATTTATTGATAGGTCTCTCCTTTTCTAGACTAATGAATTTTCGCCAAGAAATAATTAGTGTGTACCTAACTCTGACAGACGCCATGAACAAATATTTTCTAGTATCTTCCGCTCCATTGTTGTAATGACCAAAACTATCGTCTTATGATATATCAGGGCAGCGCCAACTTAATGAAAAGATATGTAGTGTATACGTTATGGGGCGCTCTCTACTCGGCCAAATCGGTCTGGTCAGGCAGCGCCTCGAAAAACTGTATTAATACAAAAAGGAATAAATATCGGGATCAGGTGAGGTGTAATGTGTTATTCGTGGGCGGTTCCATCTGATTACGCATACACACCGAGAATGAGAATAATTATCACACCATTGTAATTTGTTATTTTTCCTGATTGCTTATACTTATATGACTGCTTTGCAGGACCGCAACCAACGATTAAGGTTTTTTGAGGACTTGTACGAAGATCTAAGCGACTATTTCCCTCGTCTTAATTTCCACCAATCACAAACGAGCAATTTTGAATTACAAATGATTTCTAGGTGATTATTTTTTTCATCTGTCAAAACAGTCAGATTTTGTGGTTTCAGCCAATAACAACTCAGGATCCTAACCGTCTTCTAACCAGTTTGTTTTCGTGGTTTTTCCAAATAAAGCCGTTTTCGTGAAAACCAAAAATTTAATCGATAAAATTTGGAGGACTCGTGGTATTACCTTTGATAATTTAATTCATGTATAAAAAATCCCATAAGCCGCGTGATTTTGTCATTACGACAGCGAAAAAAGTTTGCCCTAATTTCCAGCGCCAATAAAGGAACCTAACTTTTGAAAGCATGACAACCAGCATTGTAAACAAATTTTTGATGACGTTATGTCAATTTTTTCAAACTTGCGTTGTCAGAAAAGTTTTTATATGTGGAAATGTCGCGATTTGGAGAGTCTTCGAGTGGAGAAATTGAAAAAGCCATCATTGATAATGTGCCTCGCAATACTATGAATTCAACTACATCAATTTGGCGACAATTTGCGATGTTTTGTTTGGAAAAAAAATATGAACTCATTGCAGAAACTTCCAATGAAGAGTTCTAGCTTCTAGCTTCTAGCTTCTGTTTTAAGAAGAACAATGGAGAAGATTATAAAGAGAGTGCAGTCAAGACGATTTGGAACAAAAATGTTACAAGAGAAGTACTTTAAAGATTATAAAAGAATTTTTAATCCGTTCACGGACATACAGTTTAAGAAAGCGAGAAATGCACGCGACACAAAACGCAAAATTTTACAAGCAATCCCAGAAAAAAGGAAGGTGAGTTCTAATGCTCTCACAAAACGAGAAATTTTTGAAATATCACTGTCCTGGAGTGAAGAAGAACCTGTAGGCCTCCAAAGAAAATTTTATCACATTGTAGCGTATGAATTGGCTTGGAGAGGTGGAGAAGCAGCAAATTGTAAGGTATTCTATTTTAAAATCGAGACAGACAACCGTGGAAGAGAGACCGGAATGAATATAACCCAGTGTTTTCGAAGACAGCACAAGGGGGAAATAAGAAGTTGGCCAACAGTAAATGGTTGGTAGCAAACAGTGCAGAAGATTGTGTTTGTCCAGTAAGATTGTTTAAACAAATTATGGGAAGACGGAGACACCATATCACATGTGAAAAGTTTTTTTTAACTCCAAATCCTTTCTGGCAAAAAACAAATTCGAAAGGATGGTATAAGAATTCTCCTATTGGGATAAACGAAATATCTAAATGGACCAAATCTTCGGCGAAAAATATTGGACTTGACATCAAGCGGGTGAAAATTACGAACCATTCTAATCGAGCTGCCGCCGTAACTAAATTGTCCACGAGTGGTATATGTGAACAAGAACTTGTGAAAATTACGGGACATAGCAACCCATTGTCATTAAAACCGTACCTTCAGTTAGATGAAGAACATCATAGAGAAATCATTGGTTCCATTCGTACACCATCCAGGAAACAGTTACTACCACCGCTCAAAATACTAGCATGCAGCAAAATAGTAACAAAAGACACGTAAGATCTGAAAATCAAGTTATTTTTAATAATTTACATCTCATTTTTTAATTTATTGATTTACATATTCATTAAATCGTCTTACCGAATTACACTCTAGCTTTTTTTTGAGTCGAAGTAAACTTGACATTTATAATTCGAATTTTGTTGCCATTAGGTAATTCAACTCAAAAAACTGCCAGGCAACAAAATTCTTATTGATACATGTCAAGTTTACTTCGACAAAAAAAACTCTCATATGATAAGTGAAAAAACTGTATGACAGCTCCTGTTGACAGCTGTTGTCACCAAAAATTACAATACCTTTGATAACAAGTAATTATGGTCTCCTAGGACACCAGAAAACGACGCTAAACAATTTTTCTGATTTTATTGTCAATAAATTTTGTAATATTGTTTTTAAACAGTGCTTGTCAGCTTATGTAGTGAAAATGAGTCGCTTTGGAAGTGATTCTATGACTAATATTGATTTGGCGATTGACAAAAATGTACCGTACAATACCGTTAAAACCAATACCTCAATATGGAAACAGTTTACGGAATTCTGCAAGGCAAAGAAATACGAGCTTTTGGAAAATACAAGTTTAGAGCAACTAAACCCAATCCTGAAAGATCCCAATCTTTGGGTGGAATATGAAGAAAGAAAACGGTGAAAATTACAAAGAACTAGTTGTGAAGACAATGTGAAACACCGTTGCAAAAAAAATGCAAGAGATGTATTTTATGAAGTGGAAAATAATTTTTGATCCATTTAAAGATATTATCTTGTCTCGTAGCTCGTAATGCGAAACGAAGGAATTTGCAGCTCTGCGCCAATAAAAGGAAAATGAGCGCTGCTTCATTAAAATTGGAAGAAGAATGGTTTTATTATGGGACGAAAACACTTCGGCGGGACTCCAGCAAAAATTTTACCATATCGCTTCAGTAGAACTTTCAGAACTTTCCTGGAGAGGTGGAGAAGCAGTCAATTGCAGAGTTCATTATTTTAAAGAGGAAGTGGATAATTCTGGGATTAAAACAGGTAGATAACATAGTTACATATTTTTCAAAATAAATGATTTTCAAAAATCCTACTTTTTAGGAAGAGTAGAATATAATCCTCTCTTCAATAAAACGGCCCAGGGTGGAGAAAAAAATGGCCGATAGTAAATAGCTGGTCCCCAACACGAAGAACCCTACTTTTTGTCCAGTCCGTCTTTTTAAAATTGTAATGGTTAAACGTTCATCTAGAATAAAAACTGATAGATTATTCTTAACAGTAAACCCATCATGGAACAAAGAACAATCAAGTGGATGGTACAAAAACACTCCAGTGGGGAAAAACGAACTGTCGAAATGGACTAAAGAACCAGCAGAGAAGGCCGGATTAAATACAAAATAAATAAAAATAACAAACCACTCTATGCGGTCGACAGCAGTCGGTAACCTGGCTAAAGGAGGGGTGGGTGAACAAAAATTAATTAAAATTACTGGCCACAGTTCAGCCAAATCAATTAAGCATTATCTGCAAATGGATAATGAGCATTATTCCAATATCATAAACACCCTTAGAAGTGACGCGTCAGAAGCTCCAGCTAAAAAACAGTAAACAGAAGATCCTGCAGCCACTCCTCGAGCTTCTCACTCTGATAAAAATATATGTCATTTTCTCCAAATTTTTTAATTTAAATCTATGTCGAGCAATACCAAAAGACTGGAAAGAAAATTCAAGTAGGTGTATGTGAGGGAACGACTTGCTGAATGGATATTTTTGGAAAATCAAAGGTAAATTAATTAACACATCGCGACTCTTTTGAGTCCACAAAATTTTGAAGTAAATGCTCTGAAAAAAAGGAAATACTTAATTGGAAAGAAGATCGGTCAAGGTTCATACAGATGTCTGGTCTTTGGGTATAATTCTATTCATAATGTTGATGATGATGATGCCTTTCATGGCATGCGAAACAAGGCTTGTCGCTTATCATTCTTTGTATTTATTGAATAAAGATTATAGATTATTATTATTATCAACAACATTAATGATTTACCTACACCCAACGTTATCAATGAGTTAACAAATATTTCTAACAATACTCCTACTGTGTACCAAAATTGCACTTTATATTTTAATTGTACCATAAATAATTAAGTTTTAAATTTAGTATTTTGTGATTAAATAAATTACCTGTTTTTCAGTTTTCAAATTAATACCTACATATTTATTATATATACATATATAATAGGTAGTATGTTTTGTAAGCTATGTGTACGAAGAATAATCTGTAACTCCTGAAATAGTCTTGTCAAATACCATTCGGGCATCTAATTTTTCCTGTAAAAAAAATTAGATTCCCTTACGAAAAATAAAGAATTATCATTTATATCGTTCATTTGGTGTCTAGCAAATTTCTCATTTCTAGATGGTGATTAGAAAGCCAGAATACTAAGACAAAAAAAAAAACTTTAAAGAATATAAATTAGAAACAGTGACACCATTTGAATATCTAAGCATAGTGATAAGTAACAATGGGAACCCTGACGCTGAAATAGCTAAAAGAAGACCACAAATATCTACTATGATATAAATAATCGAATAAACGAACAATGGAACAGGGACATAGAGAAATCAAACAACTCAAAGACCATCTCGAACACAAACGTCATAACACCACAGTCTTGTATAATTTATCCCAGACAAGGTGTGGCATGAGGGTCTACTCTACAAGATCAAAGCCAACTACTACAATTAATAAAAACGAAAGCAGGAATCCCACAAGGTAGTGTGCTTGGTCCCATCCTCTACCTCATTTACGTACACAACCTTCGCAGATGAAACTCGTATCAAGGGATCTGCAAAAATAATTTACGTATCGAGATATAGAGAATTGAATTAACATCTGGAGACTCAAAACTAATAGTTCTTAAAAGTGCCGCTCAGAAAACTAACAGGGTCAGACGGTCCTGACTACTAAAAGTACCAATGGTAAGGCTACGGTACCACTTTCCGAGTTGTCGATAAATCACCGGTTACCGTGCAAGGTGATATTATTCATAAATACGTCGGCAATTAGTAATTAAGGGAAGAAATGCAATTACGTTCTACATGAGACGTTATTTCGATATTTCGATATAAATCTGCATACGATTACGTTCCTCGGCCGTGAATCCACTCGCACCTCAAAAACAAATTACAATGGGATAATTATAGCGCTGTAAGGTTAAATGCGTTTTCGATTACGGTAGGATTCTTGAGATGAAAGATAATGTAGGATCTCAGTAAAATCCTATATTGTAAACGAAGTCAAGCTATATTCCCATCCCAGTTGGTTGCTTGAAAGTTACTAAAAACCTTGTCACATTTCAAATTTATGTAAGCATGTGTCAAATGCAGTCTTTGTCGTGTTCACTTATCTCCTGTCTACAAATTATAATTGTATAAAAGTCAATAGTCAAAGTTAAAAATATAAATAATGACAAGAAGTTGTCAAACTTCTAATTTCAAGAACCTAATATTCCAATAATAGCTAACAAAAGGGTAACATTGAAAACATTGAACGAGTAGGTACAGGAGAATTGCTAGTGGAAAAAATTGATATCGCCAACAAATTTAACAGCGGGTTTAGTAAAATTGGTAAAAAATTAGCTGACGAAATTGTGAGGGACGAAAATTATAAAATAGAAAGGAAAACTACACCAAATTCTTTTGTGTTTGCACCCATCACGGCAGATGAAGTACGCAGTACTATCTCTGAACTAAAAAACGGTAAAGCAGCCGGAATAGATAATGTAAAAGCTGAAACCCTAGAACAAATCAGTCTATACATCATACAACATATGACCCATTTATTTAATAATTGTATAGAAAATGGAATTTTTCTGCAGCCGTCTCGAAAACAAAATTTTCGGTATGATTTATTAAATTGAAAGTACCACTTTACACAAATCGTACCGAAAGTAGCATTTTCGGGACGATTTTTTTCACTTTCGGAACGATTTCTTTACTTTTGGTACGATTCGTGTTACTTTCGGGACGATTTTGGATATCTAGTAGGCGGTTTTGACAATAACATGAACTTGTATTTTATTCTGACAGCACCTGTCATGTAACATTGGTGTGTGTTTTTTCGCTTTTCAACTCAAAAAAATGGAAATAAGTAGAGTGAAATGATTCCACATGAGATTAGTGAATCTGCTAAAGCGGATACTTATGAATTATTGCGTAAGTAATGTATTCATAAGAGTGATTGTTATATGTAATTGTTTAGATATATAAAGTTCATACGTTATTATCCATCGATAACCTTTTTAACATACAAAACGGCTGCAGAAAAAATATTGTACGTAACACGATCCAAAAGTGATTTCACGGGATTCGCGGCTCGTCCTGGAAATTTCCTACTCTTCCCGTAAAATATGACTTTCGGAACTTGTTACGTAAATTACTATTACCCAACAGCGTTCAAAAGTTCTATCGTTGCTCCTACATTCAAAAAAGGCAATGTAAATAACGTCAACAATTATCGACCCATATCGCTCATAACACATATCAACAATTTTCGAAAAACTTATAAAGCAACGCCTACTTTGAATAAATATCAAATTTTATCTCAACAACAGTGTTTAATTTTCAGGCAATTAAACATATAAACTCATACTCATTCAGCCGGCAACGCCGCGCCGGGATGCATTTGCAACGGCACTCAGACACGAGGCATCGACAAATAGTTTTTTTTAGTTTTTTTTCCCATTACGCTACGATTGACACGTAGACCAATATTTAACGCGCAGAATCTATAACGAATTTTCTAGGCTTATGCTACCATAGTCACGTCCGCCCTGAAATTCATAATGACGTAATTTGAGTTAATCCTTGTCTTCTCAAGCGGGAGAGAGAGACAGCAGAAAAAACTTACAATCTTTCTAGAAGTAATCGTGCGACCCGGGAAGGGATAAAAATTTGAAGCGATGAGCTTCGAGACTTTTTTAAAACAGTGCGTTTTTAACTGCGAATCAGGTTAGACCCTCCGTTGACACCAGCTCAACGTAAAAATATTTCGTTATCACAGTGGTACTTAGCTGCAATCAGGCGGTACACTTTATTGTTTATTATATTTCAAACTAAACTCAGTGTGTCTCTAGCTGCGAATCAGGCTAGGACCCTCCAGTGTCTATTCATCACTCACGCAGAACACACGCAAAAATAATATTTTCTGAATGATGTGATCATTTTTTAATTCATTTCATTAATATGTGTTAGTGCTTGTTAAACACATGTTAACTATAATACTTGTTCTTAATTACTTATTAAAGTAATCCATTGTTAAGCTGTTATGATGTTTATATTTATTTAACATTTTAATAAATAGTTAAATAAAAGGGTTCATTGTTTTTGTCGAATGGAGTTGAGAAGATAAACATACTACAGTACACACATAACCAATATAAAATCTACAGTCCATTTTAAGAATACCACGATGCAGTTTAAAAAGGCGATGATAACACATCGGTCGTCCTGGGAAACTGGCACAACATTGGGTTTATTCCAGAACCCTCAACAAACAGTATGGGTTCAGAGAAAAAACATCAACACAGGATGCTGTAATTGCTTTAACTACCAAAATAAACCAAAGTTTAAATAACAGCGAGCCGTGTTTGTGCTTATTCATCGATTTATCGAAAGCCTTCGAGACGATAAGTCACAAACTGCTCTTAAACTGCCTAGAAGATATTGGAGTACGCAACAATGATCTGAGGTTTTTTGAAAGCTATCTCACCAACAGATATTAAGTTGTGAAGATGGCAATGAGATGCTTGTTGAATATGGAGCTCCGCAAGGAACTGTCCTCAGCCCTACTCTCTTCAATATATATATTAACGGGTTATTCTCACTGGAAAACAATATGGCGGACACCTGGAATGACTTGAAAGCTATACTTCACCTGTACCTCCTCTAGTAGACCGACCTTCAACCAGCTTAAAATTAATTCCCATTTAAAGAATTTCACCATCAACCCTGAAACAAAAATCAATTACTTATGCATAATTATCGATATTCATATGAAATGGGACCAACACATAGCATATCTGTTGAAAAAATATTGTATAAATTCAGGAGACACAAAGAACTCTTCTTCCTTAAAACTTTGTATTATTCCCAAGTTGAAAGCCACCTCCGATATGGAATACTCGTCTGGGGCTCTGCTTCAAAAACTTACCTTCATACTCTGGACGTCTTGCAGAGAAGATTCCTGAAACTAATGTACTCCAAGAGCTCCCGATATCCAACAACTATCCGATACGCCGAAACCAAAATATTCGATATCAGGTAAATATATTACCATTGTTCCTGTGTGCGTTTTCACTTAAATAAAAAAATTTCCCAAATACAAGAGCATGAACACAATACCAGAAAACATAAAATTCTACATCTGATAAATTAAATTCGTTACTCGTTTACTAACTTTGTATTAATCTCTGAAAGGGATACGAAAGAAGAGGGTGACATTTTGACTAGAATCAGTCAAATAAAAAGATATGCAACACACAAATGCAAGTTGTGTATGCAACCCCAATACATCGGGAATTATTTGCTTTAAAAATTGTCAATACTCTCTTCTAATCAAAAAAAGAGAAATTGAACTACCAAACCACTATGAGCTTCCGAAATGAATTCTATAATGTAATCGCAAAATAAAGAGTTTTGACAAAAAAGGGACAAATATATACACAATCTAATAAAATCAGAAACTGTTCACGACCAAAAACTATTTAGTAAGAAAACGTGTATAATTAACACAACAATAAGACAATTATCAAGCTTTCCTACGCGTTTAAATCATTAATAAAAGCAATAATTAAAAATGCTAACAACTAATCTCCATTTTTATGAAGCAAACAAGATTTTTTGCATATTTATGAATAGAAAATGCGCCCATTTGCAAACAAATTGAACCTCAATTAATGCAAAAATCGCTAAACCGCCAGGAAAACCAGGAGCATTTGAATTTTTCCATTAATTTTATTATCTGATAATCATCTATTAGCAGGTACAAACAGGTCTTATTGCATTTTATAAAATACGTAATTAAATAATGATAGTTTTAGGACGTTAGAACAATTACCGATAATAAGGAATCTTGAAAGCTGAAAATTATTCATAATCCGGCTTTGGCACCATTACAAGTAATGATGATGGATGAAGAGCTTTCCGAGAACTCACTTTTACTCATGGGAATTAGATAAACAAATGATGAGATTGCAAAATACTGTTTTTATCTCTTAAGAAATTTATCATTATTATTTTATTCAAGAAGTATCCTTCACTTCACAGGAAAGACGTAATTTTATACTACGCGGATCCAAAGCGTTAGAGCAGTAGGGAGAGAGCATTATAGTGACAGAAACGTAATAATCACTAAATCTACCCCTACACACTAAGAATAACTTAATTTTACTTTTGCCCAGTTGTAGTGACGTAAAGTTCACCGCTGAGAATCATAGAATACTTTTATTTATAATATTTTGGTGCCACTGAAGGTGTTTGAAACGTTATAAATACTAAGAGAGACTACCTCAAAGTTACACAAACATTAATGTGGAAAAGAATAGTTACGGCCACCAAACCATATCACTTAAATACCACTTACAAGTGGCAGTGATCTTAAAGTGGACGTTATAGTTTTAATGTCGTTTTGGGAACCATTAATATACTTTTAAAGTGGCTCATTTTGATTATGTTTCATAGTTAAACCGACATACGTTAACTGTAAATAGAGGGTACTTAGGTAATTCCAAAAACCTTGATTACTGGGCCTAACGCCTTTAATAACCGAGATACGGGGTGTTTCATTCATTTCGGCCAATATTTTGATAAGCCGTAACTTTAGAACCACCCTATAGATTTCATACTTGGTAAAGGTACAGTGTGTTAATATCCCAATCCCATAGTGCAAGAACTACAATTAAAATCCAGACCCGGATTAAGAAGAATTTGTAAAATTTGAAAATCCCCAAAACAACACCCTGTATATCAGATTTTTTAAAATTGAGATGGATATTTGAAAAGAACGGAAAAAAATGAGTTAAAGTAACATTTTTTCTACTACTGGAGTTTTAACGTCAAATTACATCAAATGTATTTTTTTTATTTTCACAAGCAGTAACTTTCGAAATACCCGGTAGATTTCTTTCATATTTGGTACAGGTATCATTTTTTAGTATCCCAATCGTATAATGTAAGGACTTCACTACAGTTAAAATCCAGATACGGATTAAGAGAAAATTATAAAATTTGAAAATCCCCAAAGGCAACACGCTGTATATAAGATTTTTTTTAAATTGGATCAGATATTCGAAACGAATGGAAAAAACTGAGATATACTGACATATTTTTATAAATGCATATCTCGTTCTACATATTACTAAACTTTTAAAGTTAAAATTCGATTAATGCAATACTTATTGTCATTTTCATAAGCCATAACTTTCGAAACACTCTGTAGATTTCTTTCATATTTGGTACAATTAGATTGTTTAAATAGCCCAATTGTACAAAACAAGAACTAAAGTTAAAGTCCAGATCCGGATTAAGAAAAATTTGTAAAAGTTGGTAATCTCTAAAATAGCATCCTGTATATCAGTACTCATTACTAAACTTTTAAAGTTAAAATTCGATTAATGCAATACTTGTCATTTTCATAACTTTCGAAACACTCTGTAGATTTCTTTTATATTTGGTACAATTAGATTGTTTAAATAGCCCAATTGTACAAAACAAGAACTAAAGTTAAAGTCCAATCATTTCGAATACCTGATCCAATTTAAAAAAAATCTGATATACAGCGAGCTGCCTTTGGGGATTTTCAAATTTTACAAATTTTTCTTAAACCGTATCTGGATTTAAACTGTAGTGTAGTCCTTACATTATGCGAATGGGCTACTAAAAAATGATACCTGTTCCAAATATGAAAGAAATCTACCAGGTATTTCGAAAGTTACTGCTTGTGAAAATGAAAAAAAATGCATTTGATGATATTTGACCTTAAAACTCCAGTAGTGGAATGGGATGTGCACAATCTGATATACAGGGTGTTGTTTTGGGGATTTTCAAATTTTACAAATTCTTCTTAATCCGGACCTGGATTTTAATTGTAGTTTTTACACTAAAGGATTGGGCTATTAACACACTATACCTGTACCAAGTATGAGAGAAATCTACAGGGTGGTTCTAAAGTTACGGCTTATCAAAATATTGGCGGAAATGGATGAAACACCCCGTATATCGGTTAGACCCTGTAACCAAGGTTTTTTGGAATAACCTAAGTACCCTCTATTTACAGTTAACGTATGTCGGTTTAACTATGAAACACCCTGTATGATTGCAGTAATTCTCGCCACGTTTTTGCCACATTCATAAGTGATTTCCACATACCGCATGGAACCAAAGTCACTTCAAAGTTGTTATTACCTTCAAAATGACTTTAAAGTTTTATTTTCTAAGCGCAGCTTAAGTCATCGATAGAAAGCTTTATTTTTCCCAAAAAAAATAGGTTACAGATTTTCGGTGCACAACTTGAAATATTCTTTAAATCCTTAAAATCCTCGCACTGTATACATGTTTTATATATTTTTTGTAGAGTGTTAAATGGGTCAGCAGTGTGAAATAAAATGCCCGACCACCTAATAATTATAAATGAGAAAATAATCAGCATTTACTTATCTACAAATAAAATACAACTGAGGAAATTAATACCTGGTAATAATTCAAGTAACTCAATCACTGCAAATTTCTATTCTAGAAGACAATCAATCTCTACTGATAGATGGAAATCTAAACAACGTTATCAAGTTCTTTGATCGGATTATCTCATGAGCGTTCATTTGTGGGATTTTAAAAAGGAATTTAATTAAAAAAGCGAAAAACACATACAGTTGTAGTCAACCTAACATTTTCCCTCTTTTTTTTGTTAAAAAAGGGAAATTATTATTAAGAAAAATGGGAAACATTATTTTCTTACGAGTAATATTCTACTATATTAACCGAACAAAGTTCGGTGTCTGAATTCGTTCTCTGTGTATATGTGTGTAGCTTTTTTGTGTTTATGAATTTTAAAATTCTGGCTTCAAAAAGTAAGCTTCGGGTTTAATATGCCCCGCCCTACACCTTCAAAATGGCGTCCAAAATATGAAAATTTTGAATTTTAAAATGTCATTGAATTTAAAGTAGACACACCGTGAATGATCATTTTAGTAAAAGTGAGTAGGAACTGTCAATTTAAATAGTTTTTAATACTTTCATTACAATTTGTTCAGTCTATGGTCAACTGTTTTTCTTTTAATTTAAATTAAACACAGGGATAAAGTATTTTTAAGCTATGTAACGGTATTACCATCTATGAATGAAATAAAGTCTAGAAGAGAGTTTTGATAACTTAACAAAGCAAAAATTCCCAATTTGCATTTTTTTCCTACACTGGTCACAGTCTCACTCTTTTCTTCGTTTCCTTCATAACCATTTTGAGTGTTTGGAATACGATTTCTTGAGTTCGAAGGCCCATTTGACGAAGACAAAAAATAATCGAATACATTATATTCCGAAGTAGTTTCCTTAAGTATTCTTAATATAGGTAATAGAAAATCTCAAATTATTCGTACTGTATTTAAATTTATTTTGTAAAGAAATTGTTTAAAAACGTTATATGGAACTAGTAACTAGTGACTAGTGACAATAAGACTCGTTTAAGTTGACACCAGCATATCTGCCTGCATATTTATTGCATATATTTTTTTACTACTTTAAAAAAGTAATTAAATTGGCTCATGGGCCCAGTGCTCTATCACTGAGCCCTCAACTCATTTGAAGTTAATATGTAAGATCTAAAAGAGTAGATCAGATGATGTTGTGTTAAGACGTTTCACTTCATTTCTTTGAACAAGTAACACATTAGGGTGAATTGAAAATTAAGAAGAAGAAAATCAGTGAGAGACCTCTATTCCAAGGGCACCTTAAAGTTAGTTAGTCTCATTTTACCATCTCTTATAATGCATTTAGTGTCCCTTTAGAGTAAGACAATACATAAAAGTATTAAGTCGTAGTTCAAAGCTCCAAATTCCAATTTTGTACTGTGAATTGTATAAAATGTGGCTGGAATACGAATAAATTATTAGGCTAAGGCCTTGGTCACAAACATTTTGTCGTGTATTTTTCGAATGAAGGAAAATAATATGAGACTAATTCTTCTTCTCACAATATGTATATGTATTGTTACGTACTGTCACTTTGTTGTGATGTTTAATTTATTTTATTTTTATTGACTTTTCATTTTAAATTTTAGTACATAACCTGTAAAATTTTGTAATTTTATTTTTGAATCAACTAACCTCGACTATAGCTCTTTTCCTTTTTTAATTAATTTAATTTATTTCTAATTTACTTACTTTATTAACCAACTTTTCTTTTTAAATAAATTTAAAATTTATGGGAAATATTTTTATTCTTACCTACTTCGTAAGCTCAGACAGAATGTAAATTCTTACGTTTGACAGAATGCATTGGGCGCCATTTACTATACAGAGTAGAGATTCTTAACCTCAGGTGTGTTTCTAATTGGCTTGTAATTTTAAAAATCAATAATAACGACTACTGAGATAAATTCATAAACATTTATTAATAACAAAAAAATCAGTAACGAAAAACCTTTAATTGAATGTGCAATAAATATTTGGTCGAATAAGGTAAGTGTATTTTTATTTACTACAAAGAAAAATTAACAGTTACAAGTGAAATTTATTGTTATTTTTTTTATTGTTATTCTCCAATACTCTTACCTAAGTTATTTATAGGTTAAGTAATTTTTATCCTTAGAAAAATTAGTATTGACCTTTTATTGTTTTAAAATACTTTTAAATATCTATATTTTATTGAAAATTGGTACCTTTATTTAAGATTAAGTCTTCCTTATTCCTACAGTTATTGTTGTTAAATGGATGTTCTTAAAAAAATACAAATGGAATGTTTTTCAAAATGGAAACAGGATAAATTTAGTCAGGATACAATTCGATCAGGATACTCTGGATCTCTTAATCGGGACGCAGGACAAGATGTATAATTGTGGCTTCTTCTCTTGATTTAAGTTTTTTCTTTTTTTTGAAAAATAGCGTCACTACTTGACAGGTAATGATTTTTATTCTTTTATCAGTGTTGCTTTGACTTGACTTCGTTTGTTTTTAGTCATGCAGAGAGATGTGAACTGTTCAAGAGTTTTAAGCAAAAAGCCTTGCTTGATAGCGAGAAATAGTTTTTATAAAAGCCCAAGTCATAGCTTACTAGATTGGAATTTGAGAGTTTTTTAACTTAAATTTTTACAAAATTTAAAAATTATTAGATTTTATACAATTTTTAATTCGCACCAAATTATTCTAGAGACAAAAAGAATAATTTTGATGTAATTTTTGTACGATCCCTACTTATATTAACTTTATACAAATACTTTTTACGTTCGTTATTATTGATTTCTTAAATCTCATAAAACTTTGCTCTTTTTTACTGTATTTCTTCAATTTTAGAACTCTATTTCCCCGATTTATACTATTTTCCTTGAATTTGAATTGATTATATTGATGTATCATGATGTTGAAATTTGAGGTTAAGTTTAAAATTTATTTTTCTCCAAACACTTAATATAATAATGTTCTCATTGTTATTGTGATCTGAGATTATATTATTTTAAATTTTTCTATTCAGTTCTTTGCTAGATTATTTGTAAATACTCTAAATCTGTTGACGAAAATCTCTTATGGAATTACCATGTTAAATTTTGACACATGAAATTTTATACTTTCTGTTACAATTACTATGTTAAAATTAGTTTTGAAATCACATTCTGCCCTGTGATTACTTAAAGTATAATAAATAGTTATTTTATTAGTATTAATAAAATTATCTGTTTCTTTTTTAATCTTCGTATTGAATATTAAATTTTGCATTCTCTTTTTGAGCTGGTCAATTTAGTTAACCGTTACAGTATATATCTGTATATTAGGTATTTATTTACCTGACTAGTAATCATGTCATGACATTATGTATGAATAATGTCGCTTTTGTGTTTTCATGTAATTTTAATGCCATGGCATGCCATTTCTATGCAGTTTAAGATGGCGTCAAGTGAAACTATTTTGGCTGCTTCACGTGTTGTAAGTGAAATTATCAGGTGCGAAATTTTAAAAAATGAAAAAAATAGAAGAAAATGGTCTTGGTTAGGAAATGGATTGACAGAAGGAAAACTTTAGGTGCATCTAATACTCTCATCTGCATTAGTTCTTCGTTATTGCTTCTGGTCTGCCGATCTTTAAATTTCGGGTCTGTTCTATTCCACAGACACGGCTGTTTTTCAAAATAATTCAAAAATTCCTCAATATTCATCTTTTTAATTGCGAATATTGTAAAACGTAACCTGCTATCTGTTTGTTTACACCGCATGTCCTCCCGATAGTCCCCAAATGCCACGGCGACGCTCGAGAATGTCTCAAAAAATGTCACGAAAAATCAAATCTCTCTTGATTCCGTGACATCGATGTCGCGACAATATGACATTGTGACTTTTTCAGTTTTCATGATATAAAATATCGCGGCATTCTCTGTCTGACATAAAAAGTCACGACTGTATGTCACGTGAAAACGAATCTTTAAGACCAAATGAAATACCAAATTTTTATTAAAATGTTATGGAGGTTTCGAGTTTTATATGGTTATCAACAGGGCGTTATTTTTTACTTTTGAATTTTTTGAACAAATTTTTAACATAATTTTGTTGTTTGTTAATTTTAACGTCTCTTTTCTGACCTAATGGCCTAAACGGGACCTACAGCTTATCGTGGGCTCCGAACCACGGTCCTCAATCATCTTAAACCCAGGACTATGCCTTTGTCATGCAGGTGATCTACCGACTAACAAGTGTGTAATTGTGTCACCAACCCCTGTCAGTTCCACGAGATATCCGATCTCATCCGGACTGTTTACTGGCGTGAATGAAACTGCGTATGACACAAATACCTTTTTGCACTTGCTCAAAGTCTTATCTGACTGTAATTCCACTTGAATACGGCAGTATTCAAACCTACTCCCCGAACACTGACCAAGCTGAATCGGCAGACGCCTTACCAACTAGGCTACCGTGTCCGGTCAAATTTTGGTAATAAAAAATAATTAATACTGTTCAGTTCCATACAAAACAATATTATATAGATAATTTAAAAAAAAAAATAAGAAAATTTCAAACATTTTATTTTTTTTTAATTTAAATTAAATTAAATTATTTAAACGTCAAAAAAGAAATTCCTTGGGTGTTTATTTTTTTTTCATAAATATAAATAGTGTCAAATGTTTTTTAGATGTGCTACCATCTACGGTAAGAAGAGAGTATTGACATTAAATTTTGACTGAATCTAGTCAAGATGTCACTCTCTTCTTTTTTATCCCTTTCAGAGATTAATACAAAGTGAGTAAACCAGTAAGGAATTTTAATTTATTAGATTCGACATCCTAAGACCGGTTTCTGTCTTTCGACTTCATCAGTTAGGCTTTTCGAATCCAATAATAATCCAATAACTGATGAAGTCGAAAGACAGAAACCGGTCTTAGGATGTCGAATCTAATAAATTAAAATTCCTTACTGGTTTACTCAGTGTCAAATGTATTTTGGCATTCTTATATTCTTAAATATTTGTAAATCTAAAACGACTATCTATTTATAGTATATTTGCTGCTTTCATTTCTTTATTTGTCACCACATCTTAAGTATACAGGAGAGGTCCAGGTACATGTACATTTCCTTCCTGCACTTTAGCAGATTTGTATGATTTCCTGAAATATTTATAATTTACTGCCTTCTGGAACAAAAAAAAAACAAATATTGGTAGACAACATATATGACTACGCCTATGGTTTTGTATTTTAAAATATTATAATAATGGAAAATCGTTTATGCATGGAATGGCTGAAGCTTTAATCGGTCGATGTCGATCCGAGAGAGTGGCTCATTATGTAGAAAATGGATAATGCACAGCCTACCATGTATTACTGCAAAAAAAATAAAAATAAAACGAAAAATAAAACGGGGTTTTGCATTCAATCAACCAAATCGTCAGTTAATTAACAAAATCGGTGCTGATCGATGAAAGCGGACAATCGTGTGTCCAGAGTATACAGGATGTCATATTAAACTGTAGTCTGGCTTCCATGTTAGTGTTCAACAATAACATATACAGTGGGAATACATCTTGAAACCATTGGTAATTACGACTCAACAGTATAATGTAGAATTTAAAAATTTTATCTTAAAAAATGTATAAGTTACATTAGAGAATAGTTTGTCATAGTAAGGACCGTTTTCACCAACCTTCCTATAAGGTGCCCAGTTAAGTCGAACTTCACTTTCACCAACGTGTCAACAGGTAACCAACAGTTATTGGGAAGATTCCAGTACATTTTCGAAAAAAGAAACAGATACACTATGACAGTTCTGAGTAAATAATAATAGTTCATTTTAAAGTTGTTAAGGTTCAATATTGAAGAGCCGTGTTGGCAGCACTGGTTTAATTCTATTACATGTTGTAACGAAATTTTTAATTATTGGAGTTAAATTGTGCACTTGTGATTTTCAAGTGATCAACATTAACACGAGCGGATTGTGGCTATAAAAGGATATAAATATGAACTAAATACTCATGATTGCAATTTGTTCTATCAAACGCGATGTTTCTGAAATCTGTTCTTGAAAATGATAAGTAGTTATTTATTTGCTCATTTTATCATTTTAATATATGATTTGTTTAGAATTTATTTCATGTTGAACTAATATCTTCATTGACAAATTTCTAATGATATCGACTAATAAGCAAAATAACAACAATACCCTGGCCAACTTGACAAGCAGTGAAATTAATTTAAAATGTCAGGTTGGATTAATATTTTTTTCCAAATTATGATGTGAAATTTTTTACCGAATTCCACGCAAGCTTAAATTATTCGTGGAAATTTAAGCTCTTGTGATATTATAAGTGAAAATTGAAAAACAATCGAGTTGAGGAATCAACAACTGTTCCCAGAAAAAGTTTTGTAGGAACATTAGAAACTGGGTGATTCAAGTCAAAATTGAGTCACCATGTCGAGTTGCCTACAACTAATTACTAACGTGTTACCAATTGGTTAGTAACAAGTAGCGTTGTCTGCGGTGTCCCACAATTACAATGACTGCGACTCATCGCGGACTGGTTAGTGATTTGCGTCTAATAGATTTGGGACAATTGTATTTAGTATATTGCCTTATACTTTCTTTTTCAAGGATCTTCTATTAATGAATCAGATCATTTATCTCGTTTTTACTGTTATTTAACTTTAATGTTAATTTTTCATGTTTTTGTTTAGGGTGAATTTCTGGTATGTCTTCTGATATTTTATTGTGAACGGTTCATTAGTACTGTAACTTGAGGACAAATATTTCATAGTTGACGTTTGTACTACATTTTGCTAGAAAGTCTTGCAATAGATCCTGCTCTTTCTGAGTTGTAGCGCGCTCCAGCAAGGCGGCAGAGAATTACTCCAGAGGAAAAAGTTGGAGAGGGACGCCCGAACTACCTACAGCCGCTTCATCTGACTCACATCGGGTTTTCTCGTCGCTGGCTATCTAACTTTAAGTTTCCCGTATAAATAAAATTTGACTGGAGTCTCAAGACTACACAGTTTGATGTGTTTGGACATACTTCGTCAAATGCCTAATATGTAAAAAAAGCTTTCAATAATTGCATTTCTATATGATATGATTTAAACAAAAAATCTTATTTTTCTGCAGCCGTCTCGAAAACAAAATTTTCGGTATGATTTATTAAATCGAAAGTACCACTTTACACAAATCGTACCGAAAATGCTATTGTCGGGACGATTTTTTTCACTTTCGGAACGATTTCTTTACTTTCGGTATGATTCTTGTTACTTTCGGGACGATTTTGGATATCTAGTAGGCGGTTTTGACAATAACATGAACCTGTGTGTTATTCTGACAGCGCCTGTCATGTAAGATTGGTGTATGTTTTGTCACTTTTCAAATCAAAAAAATGGAAATAAGTAGTGAAATGATTCCACATGAGATTAGTGAATCGCTAAAGCGGCTACTTATGAATTATTGCATAAGTAATGTATTCATAAGAGTTATTGTTATATGTAATTGTCTAGATATATAAAGTTCATACGTTATTATCCATGGATATCCTTTTTAACACACAAAATGGGTGCAGAAAAAATATACGGCTCGTCCTGCAAATTTCCTACTCATCCCGCAAAATATCACTTTCGAAACTTGTTAAGTAAATTACTATTCTAGATTGTGATAATGCCAAATAATTTTTCTTTTATCAAGTTTTTTTTTTCGAATTTATATTTTGCTTGTAAAAATAAAATAATAACCTTCTAGATTTTTTTAAATTTACAATTTCTTATTTATTTTTATACAAAAAAAACCTTTTTTCTACAACCACTATGCAAAACACACTTTTCTACACAAATTTTTATACGCAAAGCAGGCCTTTTCTTAATTCCTGTGATATCTGTTGGAAAAGTAATAATTTAAAATGGTAAAAGTACATGCTATGGCACTTTTCCCCACAGAAATATCAAAATTTTATTGTTACAAACAGCAAACAGCCATAATGAATTGATTTTGTTAGGTACATCAACACAGCTATGACCTGTCAACATTTTTTTGACAATTTAACATTATCATTGTAGTGAATAATTTCTAGGTGCTCAAATTTTAAACTTTAACTAACAATTCTGTAAGTAAACTATTTATTTGATTATTTATTTTAATTTATTAATTATAAAACAAATTAATTTATTACGCATTGTTTTGGGAATTATGAATCAAGATCAAAATTAATCTTTTAAGTTGTCGAATTCCGACATTGAAAGTACTCCTCCAGATATTATCGAAAGGGCTCAAAATACAACCGAAAATTTGTTATCTGAGGTTTCGAAAGAGAAATATCGAAACCAATACAGTAAATTGAACTGGAGGGAAATTACCAACATTAAATCATTTTCAGAAAATGTTTTGTTAGCTTATTTTCAAGAAATTTCTCAAAACTTAAAACCGTCTACACTGTGGTCTACATACTCAATGATAAGGAGCCTCATAAGTATCAAAAATAACATTCTATATTCAAAAATGCATTTTTTAAATTGTTTCTGTTCAAAGTTTAAATAAAGTACCTATATTACTATTCTTCTTTCATTAATAAACGTGGTTGTAGAAAAAATATTGTGTACAACTCGTATGCAAAGCACTTTTCCCACTCGCTGGATTTGCGGCACTCGCCGTACGGCTCATGCCACAAACTTCTGCGCTCGTGGGAAAAGTGGCGCTTTGCGCACTTGTTGTACAAACTACTATTTTCTACTAGTGTACGCAAAGTAGCTACTTTGCGTATTGATTTGCCTGCGCAAAGTAACGATTTGCCTGCGCAAAGTAACGATTTGCCTGCGCAAAGTAGCGATTTGCCTGCGCAAAGTAGCACTTTCCCGCACACTTGCACTTTGCCGCATACTTGCAGCACTTTCCCGCATACTTGCAGCACTTTCCTGCACGCTTATTTTAAAGCAAAATTACCATATTTAGTCCAGTAAATGAAGGACTGAAAAGATCGAAAGCTGGGAATAAGTCGGGCATGAGTTCCCACATAGCGCAATTTGTAGGTCATCGCAGGTGTTTTAACATGAGAAAATCCTTAAAGCGTTGTGGTCAAGGGAAGGGGCTGAAAATGGGCCCCAAAACCTGGAAAATGGGTTTCCCGCTAATATCTGGCTAAATATGCCAACTAGAGAATTTTTGTTCAGACAAAAAATGGAGATCAGCTCATTCTCTACAAAAATGGCCTTTATCATTTTCTTCGAAAATTCAATAGTTTTCGAGATAATGGCACTCAAAAGTCCCCTCATTTTAGCTGCTGCTCTACCTTCAGGAATTCCGCTTTCTATGAATTAACGCGTAACCGGGCGGACGAATTGTTCAATATCTCGGGAAAAAATTAATATTTTTCGATTATTCAAAGTTCATCGGAATGGGAAAACCCGTAGCTACAATTCCATGTGACTTGAAGTCAGTTCGTATTTACCAAAAATATTTAAAAAAGCGGTTCAACAATATTTAGAGGCTGCTTCATTAATTTATTCATATTTTCTTTAAAAATAGTCATTTATTCTAATTTTGCCTTGATAATGGAACCTTAGGGGTCTTGAATGACCTCAGAAATTTACTTTCATCTAATTATTAATCCTCAAGAAATAAAGAGCGGGGAACAAGAAATGGATAAACAAAAAAAGGCCGGTTTTGACTCGTGTGACCAATTTTCCTCATTTCTCGAAAATTATTAGACTCTATTAAAAATAAAAAAATATATTCGAAAAGTAGACCATCTAAGCTTTGAAATGATGTGCATTGGAAATCAATATAACGGATCATAAGATTATAATTCGCGCCAGAAAAGTAATGCAAAAAAATTTTTGAGGTCATTCAAGACCTCCTAAGGTTCCATTATCAAGGCAAAATTAGAATAAATGACTATTTTTAAAGAAAATATGAATAAATTAATGAAGCAGCCTCTAAATATTGTTGAACCGCTTTTTTAAATATTTTTGGTAAATACGAACTGACTTCAAGTCACATGGAATTGTAGCTACGGGTTTTCCCATTCCGATGAACTTTGAATTATCGAAAAATATCAATTTTTTCCCGAGATATTGAACAATTCGTCCGCCCGGTTACGCGTTAATTCATAGAAAGCGGAATTCCTGAAGGTAGAGCAGCAGCTGAAATGAGGGGACTTTTGAGTGCCATTATCTCGAAAACTATTGAATTTTCGAAGAAAATGATAAGAGCCATTTTTGTAGAGAATGAGCTGATCTCCATTTTTTGTCTGAACAAAAATTCTCTAATTGGCATATTTAGCCAGATATTAGCGGGAAACCCATTTTCCAGGTTTTGACCACAACGCCTTAAGGATTTTCTCATGTTAAAACACCTGCGGTGACCTACAAAATGCGCTATGTGGGAACTCATGCCAGACTTATTCCCAGGTTTGACCTTTCAGTTACTGGACTAATTATAGAAGCGTTTTTTCTTATATTTTATAATTTTTTTTAGTAATGTACGTATGTAAGAATTGTACTTTATGCAAAAATACTTGATTTTTTTATATTTAAACAAATAAGACCAAAATAAAATAATGCACATTTAGGTATAGTTTACATATCAACTTTGACGTGTTACAATATTATTATGTCAAATGCGGTTTGTTCTCTTAGCTACGCAATATTTTTTCTACAACCACGTATATTAATGAAAGAAAAATAGTAACTTATTTAGGTATTTTATTTAAACTTTAAACAGAACGAATTTAAAACCCACAGTGTAGACGGTGTAGACAGTTTCAAGTTTTGAGAAATTTCTTGAAAATAAGCTAACAAAACATGAAAATGATTTAATGTTGTTAATTTCCCTCCAGTTCATAAATTTACTGTATTGTTTTCAATATTTCTCTTTCGAAACCTCTGGTAACAAATTTTTGGTTGCATTTTGAGCCTTTTCGATAATATCTGGAGGAGTACTTTCAATGTCGGAATTCGACAACTCAAAAGATAAATTTTGATCTTGATTCATTATTCCTAAAAAAATGCGTAATAAATTAATTTGTTTTTATAATTAATACATTAAAATAAATAACCAAATAAATAGTTTACTTACAGAATTGTTAGTTAAAATTTAAAATTTGAACACCTAGAAATTATTCATTATACTGATAATGATAAATTGTCAAAAACAATGTTGACAGGTCATAGCTGTGTTGATGTACCTAACAAAATCAATTAATTATGGTTGTTTGCTGTTTGTAACTATAAAATTTTGACATTTCGGTGGGGGAAAAGTGCCATATCGTGTACTTTTACCATTTCAAATTATTACTTTTCCAACGTATATCACAGGAATTAAGAAAAGAAAATTTGTGTAGAAAAGCGTGTTTTGCATGGTGGTTGTAGAAAAAATACATTGTCATACAATGCTTTTATGTCAGTTTATTGTCAGTGATATTTTCAGTCGCATTAAAAAAACTGTTTTAAAAATGGACACTCCTAGAATAGTATATTCTGTAACAAGGTTGGAATGAGAATTCGACACGAGTGGAGGATTCCGAACGCGAGCGAATGCGAGCGTGAGGAACCACGAGTGTCGGATTTTCATTCCAACAGAGTAACAGACTGTACTTTCTCCACGGACACAGAAAGTAGAAATTAAATATAGTAAAATGAAACCTCAATCTCTCAACATTGTGTAGGTAGTATTTTTATATTCAAGCTTGGATTTTTGCGGTAGCAAATTTTGAGTTATACTATCGGCAATTTTTTTATTTCTGGAGGAGTATTTTCAAATTCTACATCTGAATCGTTTGATTTTTTTCTCCTTTTTAATAAATTAAAAGTTTTTACAAACCAATATTAAGACCACGTCAACTAATACTGACAGTTAATTTGACATTCATGGCAAACCTTATTTTTGTAAACAATCACGGAATACAGATTCTAGCTCTAGAGATAGAATGTAATACATATAACATACATAAGAGACAAAAGTTTCAGAATTTTCTTTCAATCTCAAGAACGAAGAATGTTTCTTTTCTGTTATTATAAGTGATTTCAGAATAACTACATTCAGTAGTGGCCGTGGAGAAAATATTGTTCCTAACACGTGCGAAAAATAGTTTTCCTGCATGTCGAAAGCTGTCAGACGACATAACTTTGCGCACTGATTAGGAAAACTTCTATTTTATTAACACATTCTACTCAATTATTAAAATTACAATCCTTATAGAAATAGTTAGCGACACATTTTTTGGGGCGGATAATACGTAGATACTTGAGTAAACCAGTAAGGAATTTTAATTTATTAGATTTGACATCCTAAGACCGGTTTCTGCCTTTCGGCTTCATCAGTTAGGCTTTTCGAATCCAATAAATAAAATTCCAAATTCGTACAAGTAGATATTTCACGAAATGCAATTTTTTTTAAATAAAGCTAATGATTTTCTGTCAGAATTCCTTCAATATCTTTACATTTTCTCGAAAATTTTACACCCGTGTGTGATAAAATGTCATCTGTCGGTCAGATGGTGGGTTAATTTGTTGCGAGACAACCTGTATAAGCTCTACATCAAACTAGTTAGCAGTAAATGTAGGTAACGAGCGTTTTATCTTAAGCGATTCTCAATATTGAGTTGACTCGTGAAGTTCACCGAAGTTGCACTCCACCCGCTGCTTGTTGGTGTCCGATTCAAAAACTCTTCACATAATTATAGGTGACTTTAATAATAATACAGTCGAGCACACAGGTTGTAATAATGAAATCGTGTCGTTAAACATCAGTAGTTGTTTGGCGTACTTTTAGTATTTATTGGTAGTACTCGCTTCGGTATGGTAATTCTGTAGGTAAAACAGGACCAGCTTTAATATAGAAACTGGGACGTATAAAGAGGGGAGTAGTAACGGGGTAAAATAACAGAAGAAATTGCCAATTTCTATGTAAGCTATTATGATCTTATTGTTCTTAGATTTATCTTGAGGTGAACTATTTTTTAAATCTAATTAATTTTTTACTACTAAAATAAATCCATGTAAAATTGTGGAGCGATTAGACTTCATATGGGAAAAACTTTCTTTCGCAATTTGTGCACATTCTATCACGTTTTCAGGCCTCAATTAAACAATCTGCTTCAGCTTATGTGTCATTAAACACACCTGTTTTAATTTGCTACCGTTTATGTAAATACAGAGTGTCACTTCAAGACGGTTCACCCTACACATTGCGCAATTAATCGATCGAACGCAAGATTCTTGAATTCTTGAAAAAATAAGACTTTGACAATATTCTCAAGTAATTTTTTATGAGAATGTCCATATAAGTAATGGTCTAAAATTAATTTATTTAAAAAAATACCGGCTCTGCAATTATAACTATGTTCCACAGAGTAACTGACTTTTTTCTGGCTTTATAAGGTCAAAATAGCCTTAAACAAGTGTTTTTAGAAAACCCGAGTCATGTCGAAAACAATATAATTTCAAGTATTTGTTTTTGGCCATTGTCATCTTTTTGTTATTGTTTCGATATTAATTCAAAAGAGACAGAAACATTTTATAGGAATAATATAAATGTTTTTGTAGATTTTCTTAATAATTTTTTAAATATTAAGTAAACTAAAATATATAGTGTACGGTGTACGTAGAGCCATTTATAAAAAGGTAACTTCCGCCCACGGTTTACCAAATAATTTAACCATTCAGAATGGTTATTTAGTCTGTATGAACATTTAGCCCAGTTGTCAGAGAGTTTGACCTCTCATAAAATATGATATCGATTTAGTACTTGAAAGGGTGTAGAAAACCATAAACAAAATCTTTGCTGCTCTAAACTGTATGCTAACTTCACAATTTCGAAAATAAAAATCAAAAATTTGTTTTTTCTATTATATCTCGTAAAAAAAATAAAAATTTCGAAAAACTAATAGCACCACGTGAAAGAGCGGAAAATTTTACTAAAAGTAATAGGTTATTTAAAAAAAATTGTATTACCTACTATAAAAAAATTATTAAAAATAAGAAAGCAAATTCGAAAACTCTACGCGCGTCGAGCCGTTGAATACAAATATTCAGGCGAGGTGTGAAAAACTAAAGTATCCTTTCCTAAAATGTACGCAAAGAAAAAAAAGAAAGCATTTTAAAGAGGAGACTCTAAGCTTTCTCAGGAAGCCATTAGTCTTTAATTTTTTTTTGTTTTCTCATAGAAAATTTGACCGGAAGTTATAGGTAATTTCTAAAATTCTCAATGATTTTTATAAAACTGAAGATTTATATTAATAGAGGCACAACAACAAAAAATCCTTATACACTTATCATGATTAGACTTTTACTTTTGATTTAAATATAATTAAAATGATGGACATTATCTCTGTTTAATAAAACCTATGTTTTAAAATTAATTTTTTTTTGCAACATTCATTCGAAGCAATTTTGATTTTGAAAATAGTGTTTATATAAATCAGAAATTAATTTTTTTTTAAATAAAGTTAAAAATAATTTAGAAATTGATTTATATAAATAAATAAACACTATTTTGAAAATAAAAATTGCGTCGAATGAATGTTGTAAAAAAAATGATCATTTTAAAACATTTATTAAACAGAGATAATATTCTTCATTTTAATTATATTTAAATCAAAAGTAAAAGTATAATGATGATAAATGTACAAGGATTTATTTTTGTTATGCCTCTATTAATAGATTTTTTCAATTTTATAAAAAAATTATAACTTCCGGTCAAATTTTCTATGAGAAAACAAAAAAATTAAAAACTAATGGCTTTCTGAGAAAGCTTAGAATCTCCTCTTTAAAATGCTTTCATTTCCGTACATTTTAGGCAAATTAACTTTAGTTTTTCCGAACGCCTCGCATGAATATTTGTATTCAACGGCTCGGTGCGTGTAGAGTTTTCGAATTTGCTTTCTTATTTTTAGTAATATTTTCCGCTCTTTCACGTGGCGCTATTAGTTTTTCGAAATTTTTTTTTTTCGAGATAATGGAAAAACCAAATTTTCGAAATTGCGCAGTTAGCATACACTTTAGAGCAGCAAAGATTTTGTTTATGTTTTTCTACACCCTTTCAAGTACTTAAGTGCCAAGTTTCATCGATATCACATTTTGGGCGAGTTTTTGGTTAATATCGTTCTCTGGTAACTTGGCTAATTAACAATCTCAGATATCCTATTGACCTTTGATTTTGGCATTCATATCCTGATATCATAGTGATCTTTTCATTGCTTGTGTGGGACACAACTTTTAGAAACTCATATTCAGATAAAGCTTTATCCCCAAAATGCTATCTGTTTCAGAAATTTTTACCTGTGGTCACCACATGTCTACTGTAACCTTAAGGTACTTTTAGATCAGTTCTACGTTCAATCTCAGTTTCAGTGTAAATACGAAAAACTGGAAAAATGCATTTATACATACAAATAACTGCTAGTTCGACTGAAACTGAGACTGAACGGAGAACTGATCTGACCGTCTAAAAGTACCTACCTTTAGTTTTTGTACAGGTTAGGTGTCTTCTGTGTGCAACTTCTGAAAGATAACCTACGTAATTCAGTACTTGAATCCTCGTTTCAAGTCAGGTTCGCTGTCTGTAATGATGATTCTGTCACTAATCATCAGTACAGTCAGGGAAACTATACTTTAATTATGTAACAAAGAATCTTCTAGCGACTATGTTCAGTTGTCTTATGTAGTTAAGTTGCTTAAATTGTGTGTATTTTTGTTCGTACTTAGCAGGTACGAGTATAGTTCATAATTTTCCACTTTAAATATCTAGAAAGAGTCTTTTTCTTAGGTTGGCTCTTTTTCTAGAATTGTGGCTGTTCCATAGTCGTAATCGAATGGAACGTTTACTATGCTCATCCTAAAAATATGTTATTGGCTGTGGCAGTGGATGAAAGACTAGATTAGGAATAAAACCATTAATTGCAAGTGTTCTTGTTAGAATCTATCTGTTGATAGCATTTAGTCATTTTCTTGATTGTAAAGCCAGAGCTGAATTTTTAAAGTTTTCCTATCATACACAATCAGTGGAAAGATCTGTGGCGATGTGAAGATCTGCAGAAATAGTGAATGGACATGGTAGCCTGATAGCATATGCTAATTCCAAAATTATAGCCAAAAAATCAGATTCTAATGTGATGCTTGGTATTGAGGTATTGATATTGATCATGTACTTTCTGAACAGTTGAATGGAAGGAAAGGGAGTTGGTGGAACCACAACAAAATGAGTGAGAAGTTGCATATAAATGGTATTTTAAGTTTTAGGCTTATTGCGCGAACTAAAAAAGCTTTTAATTTATGTGCCAATAAACTTAATAAATATGATTTTCAAGTTGTCGTAAAAACTGATGTTTTTTTCAAACTAGAATGCTTTTTGAAGAAATGCAATATTTTGGAAACAAAATATTTTACTGGGAGTAATAAAACTGTACAAATGATAAATAAATTAAATATAAGTTAAAATCACAGCTCGCGTTGGTGCAGTGTATATTTTCTAATGTCGTATTTCTTGGGAGCTGTAATTTTAACTTATTTCACATCATTTGTATACAATGCTTTTATTATTTTTCACAGATTCAGGATACAAAAGAGCAACTTTTCCATGATATTAGAATTTGAAATTCGAAGAATTGATTTTTTTTCAGATAACCCTAATGTTTAATAAAATATGCGTGTCTAAAGAAACAGCATTATTACTTTGGAGCTAGTTTTAATACACTTTGTATTATTTTAAAACTTTTTATAAAATTTTACGTGTACGTCAGATTTAGCCACTCTGTATAAAAATAAAGAAAGCGCAACTTATGTCACCTCATCGACACTAATCGAGTGTGTTCAGTGTTATGTCATTTGTTTATTACACCAAAAACAACAGCCGGAATAAATTTACATGGAGCACCTGATACACTTTCATGGACAACAATTTATTATGCATGTACGTATGCCAGTTTAATTCTTAAAATATTTACACATACAGGACGGTTGTACAAAATACCGAAAAAAGTTTTTTGATGAATATATTTTTTTCTTAAAATTTTATGGAATATTTTCAAAGCAAAAAAAGTCTGTTTTAGTCGTTTTATTCTTGACTAAAAATTTTCACAACTAGCATTTGGCATGGAAATTTGACAATTAGTATTCTGCCAAAAGCGGCTAGAAATGCAGAAGAAGGCATGAATTCTTAACACTTAACAAGCAATATTGTCATCATTACCTGTGTACATTGGTCCAGGAATTGTGGAGTAAATACCCAGAAATGCATAATTTGGACCCAACATAACCTCCAAAGTCGCATTCCTTCGGATATATTTGCTTTGAATTATTCAGTAAATTAGTGTCTTTGTATGTGTGTGTGTGGGGGGCGGGGGTGGATGGCATCAGACAAAGTCCATTAGCCACAGAAATTTGAACCATTTTGATTTCTTTTTTGTTTTTTTTTTAAATTATAAATCTGTTTCCGTTGCTATAACAAATTTAATTAATATATCGTAAATAGTTTTGTCATTTTTAGCTAGCAGTGAAGGGATATTGATTGGTAATTGTATATTTCTTTTTGTAAATTACTGTACAATATTGTTGTTTGTGCGACATTTTTATGACATTCAAAAAAAAAAGTGCAATAAAGTTATCTGAGCAGTGACTGCAATATGGAAATTCAAGAATACCGATTTTAAACAAATGAGCATGGAAACGTCCATGTTTTAATTTTAAACGGATTATAGTGGAAGTATGACGTTTACTATAGGTCCAGTTATCTATGTAGGGTATAGCATTTGTTAGTGTCAGATGTAATCTAAAATACTGACTTGTAGAAACTTTTGCGTATTCTTTATATTGCTGTTCCCAACTACCTCTGATATCCTTCTTGAAGAGATTAATAATATTTTGAAAGTTTGATATTTGTATAATTCTTCCAATGTTGCCTCTTTAGCAGCCCCATCCACTATTTCATTGCCTTTAAAATTAGTCTTTAAATGTTAGAATATTACATTTTAGTTCGGTCCTGCCATTTAGGAATCTTCAAAGTTTTTGTAGTAAAATTTATGAAAATTTAATTAACCCAAACGTTTTGTACAAAAAATTTCGTAAAGTTATCAAAAAATTGTGTAAAAATGAAGCAGCAATTTACAGTGCGGTGATTGCAAAATGCACCTTCATCTACAAAAAGAGAAAATCTTCAATTTCTGGTAAGAAAATGCTTGTTTCTTTAATTTATTAAACGTGAATACTTGTTGCTTTGACAGAAATGTGTCCAAATACATTGACGGAATGATGGCATCAGGAGGGTTTATAAAGTTAAAATTGCCTTTTTTAACTAAAAAAATGGATTTGAGAGATGGTAGAAGATTTGGAATAACAAGACAGCAAGAAGTAGAAATAGGACAAGGAGATGATGATGAAGAAGCAAGTGACAAGGAACAAGATAAAGAAGAACAAAATATTGAAGAACAACCTGAAAAAGGACAGGAAAAATTAAATCACTTAATAAAGATGATTAAAAACAAAGCAAATGAATAAAAATTCAGAAGATATGGGAAAAAAATGAATAAAAACAAAGTAGAAATCAAAGAAGATTTGGCAAGAAAGATAGAAGACAAAATGGGAAAGATGGAGGACAAATTGGGAAATATGATGAAAGAAGAAATGAAAGGTATAAAAAATAGAATAGAAGAAATAACGCAAGACTTAAAAATGTATACAGATAAAAAAAATAGAAGAAACAAGGAAAGACATTAGAAGAGAAATGATTGAAAGAATAACAGAGGTAGAAGAGTTACAGGAACAGACGATTAAGAAAGTAATAGAAACGGAATGTGTTGAAGAAATATGTCAAATAAAAGAGGATGGAATGAAGAATAAGGAAAATATTAAAAGGTTAAACGAATATTTTAAAGATAGACGTGACGATAGGAACAGGAACAATGATAGAGACAGAAACAATGTTCGAGACCGAAACGATGACAGAGATAGAAATGGAAAAGATGACAATAGGAATTCCAGGAGTAGTGATGGATACAGAAGAGATGGTGATGACAGACCAAGGAGACATGATAACAGACGTAGAAGAAGCAGTTCTTTTGACCATGTTAACGCCGCATGGGGTAAACCAGATGACTCACAAGACAACATAAATAATTTTGAAAAGATGTTTTATAATTGAAAAATGAGAAAGAAAATATGAAAAAAAAAATTGGATTGATTTGAGTTATTTAAGATATAGGTTAGGTTAATAGTTTAGTGTATTTTGAGAAAATTATAAATTTTAATTATGTGAGGAAATTTTGAAATGGATTTTGGTATCTACATAAACAAAATTTATAAGTTGGGTTTTTGGTTTGTAGTAAAATTATTAATGGGAAAAATTATGTAATTGGGGGCTTTAAAATGTGACAGGGTTTTGTTTTTGTTGATGATTAATAAGTAAGTTATGGAGAATTGTCAAAAAGTTTTGAAGTTTAAAAATAAAATATTAAAAAGTAAAAACTATAATTTCTTAAATCATTACAGTATATAAAAAATTTTGCATGATCCTTGTTAGTGTTAGAAATTTTTAAAATGCAAGATCGAGGTGAGGTGTCTATATTTCTTGTACATGGAAAGTAAAAAAAAGGTTAATTTTTCTAGAGAAAAATTCTTTATTGGTTTTCGCCTCGGTAGACGCATACTTGATATTCGAAATGGGTAAATACGATAAATCAAAAGCCGAAGTAGCGGTCCTACCAAGTGTGAACTCCAACTCAAGATTAGTTCATTATCAGAGAACCTTTCATTGACTCAGCCATTAATGTATATACGTGCTCTTTCACTCTCTCCTGGTAATACCCAGCAGAGCAGCAAAACTAATTTCAAAGCAAAAATTGCCAGTTTTTGATAGTTATAGAAGTGGAATTAAATATGTGAGTAGCGTCCATTTTTCATTATGAAGTTTAATCTACGACCGCAGAACCGTACACAGGAAAATTTATCTGAAAATGTAATAATGTGTGTCATCAAATAATTAATATTTATTTTGGTTTACCAGAATACGACAATAAGTCGTTGGCGGATGAAAGAGAGAACGAGGAGGAAAATTTAAAATCTACAGTTTAGATAATAACAATAGGATTGTATAAATTCGATGTGGTTGCCATTGGTAACATAATAGTCTAACGAAAAGTTACTTCAATTTTTTTACCAAATATTTTCTAAATACTACGATCTGTCACTTAATTTTTTTAGTCGCATAATTGAGTTTGCTATTGGTTATTATTTATTATTTATCTCTCTTCAAATATTTTTTTCAAAGTTATTCGGTAAGTTGACATAAGCCTACTATATTTTAGCTAGAGTCAAAATTCAGATGGATTTATAGGATGCACTTTTTCATGCAAAGCAAATCACATAAAAGCTTACAAAAGAAAACAGGAACGCACATTTATAGATCTGGAAAAGTCCTCCGACAGAATAAACATTAAAATTTGTGAATTAAAGAATTAGAAACAGAGTGAATAATATGTAAAATAGATGGTAATGGTAATAATATTTACATCCTTACGGACAGCAGACAGGCACTACTGCTAGCTCTGAATAGACCACGCATTACACCAGGTCTAGTACTAGAATATGTCACCAGGCCCTGTTCGAAGCTTGCAACAACGACTATAAACAGACAGACCCTGCGCATAGCCACAGGTGCTCTGCCTGGCCACTGTCATCTACGAAAACACCTCTACAGGATGGGGTTATCTGACACTCCACTGTGCAGAGGATGTGAACAGGAAGATGAGACTGTCGAACACAATAAGACACAGCGAACACAGGCTAACACATGCCAACAAGTGGCGACGAGGTAGAAGGAAGGCTCAATCTCAGAAGGAAGCACAATGGGCCAAATGTGGCCTACGTGCTGTGGTGTAACCCATCCCTCTATCTTTACAGATACAGAGATGCAAAATCGATAACCTAAACCACACAAGAATGTTGACCGATCAATATCAGACAGTGGCCTGTCGAGACATCAGCCTTAACTTTTATCGTCGTCGTGATTGCATATGAGGAACTGCTCTCAGTAAAGGTTAACTCTGCTCAATATTTCAATTTCCAAACTTCATTTGACTGATTCTTAAATTTTTCTTTAAGTTATACACTCCAATATATGTTAGATTTGCATATTCTAGCTATATTGACAGCATTTTGCGGGTTTTAATCCACCAGTCAGTAAATCAGTGCTAAAATCAACGTTTTTCTAAAGTTCGTATCTACCTGTTTAATTTCAGCTTTGTCCTTCAATTGTGAACTTGTCAATAGTGGATCAAATTAACTCCTGTGAATAGTACATGACATGCGACAATTTGACCAACGCATAGTCGTGCCCTCAGAAGTACATTGTCAAACCTTTTGTAAATATCGGATGAATACTTTTTAGCTGTTTTTTTACTTGTTTCATATAAGCAGTAGAAACAATAGTCAATCTTACAACGATTTATTTATACATCAACTTAACAAAACTGTTTTTTTTTAAAACCAGCCAGAAATTAGTACTTTCCGGTTTATTTTTAGGTCAGAAAATCTCATTTTGTCGGACCGAGCCAGAAAATTATTGTGATAGTCCGGTAAAAGCTTTTACCGGACTCATTTTTATTTACTTTCCGGCCTATCTTTAATGAAAAAAATAATAATATAGTTAGTCTAAGTTTCTATAGTAACCGAGTTTTGTATTATTTAAAACTATAAAATAACTTGACATATTTTGACGTTTAGTTGAAAACGTGACATTTATTATAAAATGGATATTCAAAATGATGCATTTAATTGTGAATTAATGGAAGATGAAATTATACCAGATGAAATTGTTACAACGTTTGATTTATTATTAAATTAGTTAATAAAGAGTTCTTGTTATAAAAATATAAACTGAATAATATGATGTTTATAGTACAACACTGCACGTTTTAAAAAAAATATTGTACGTAATACGTCCCAAAAGTGCTTTTACTGGACTCGCAGGTTTGCAGGACTCGCTTGCGGCTCGCCTTGCAATTTGCCCACTCGTCCAGTAAAATACCACTTTCGGGACTTGTTACGTAAACTACTATTATTTCCTGATTTTTGTTACCTTTATTATTACCTATATTTCTTATTTTTTCTATAACTTCCGCAATCATTGGTGGGTAAAAAAACATTCCCAATCCGACTCTGTCCTTTAATGAATTGGACATGAAACTTATTAAATCGCAAAGCGTGCAATTCAGGAGATTGGTCTTTCTAGAAAATGTGAGTCTGCAGTCTTAATTTTTATGCTAGTCCTGTCAGAAGACGGAGACTGAGCGAGGTGCGAGATACCGCCTAAGACACTCCATAATTGGACTGTTATGAAATACTTCTGGTCTTCCGGAGAGGAAACTTCTTAAAAATTTAAATTGAACGAGATATGAGATACAGGATATTCTTACGAGCGAAGTGCAAGGTTGTAATTTGTGGCGAATTTAAAAATATTTAGTGGGTGGTTTATGTTACGACTCAATGAGCATTTGTATACACTGTTTCGATTTATCTACACCGTTTAGATTTATCTGGTTTATTGGGGCCTCAAAATTATTATTTTTTATTAAGATACTGAAACTTACGAATACACCAAATTTTTGGACAAATAAATATGCAAATATTTAATTTTACATATAGTGTGCATCATAATCTTCAAGATTACGTCTATTTTTATTTCCGACAAAGCACTTTCTGTCCAAAAGTCTATTTTTATTTGCTTCCTTAACATTTTGTAGTTTTTTTCTAGAAATTGAAGATCATGTTTTTGTTATACACTGCCTTAACTCTTGTAGTTTCGTACACTATGTTTAAGATAACCTTAAAAAATAAATCCAATACGATGTCTTCCACATATCTTTGGCTCCCTAACCATCTTCTGTGATCAACAACATTTAAGTTTATTTATTTGTACATTTGTTCATTTGTTCATTTGTTCATTTGTTCATTTGTTCATTTGTTCATTTGTTCATTTGTTCATTTGTTCATTTGTTCATTTGTTCATTTGTTCATTTGTTCATTTGTTCATTTGTTCATTTGTTCATTTGTTCATTTGTTCATTTGTTCATTTGTTCATTTGTTCATTTGTTCATTTGTTCATTTGTTCATTTGTTCATTTGTTCATTTGTTCATTTGTTCATTTGTTCATTTGTTCATTTGTTCATTTGTTCATTTGTTCATTTGTTCATTTGTTCATTTGTTCATTTGTTCATTTGTTCATTTGTTCATTTGTTCATTTGTTCATTTGTTCATTTGTTCATTTGTTCATTTGTTCATTTGTTCATTTGTTCATTTGTTCATTTGTTCATTTGTTCATTTGTTCATTTGTTCATTTGTTCATTTGTTCATTTGTTCATTTGTTCATTTGTTCATTTGTTCATTTGTTCATTTGTTCATTTGTTCATTTGTTCATTTGTTCATTTGTTCATTTGTTCATTTGTTCATTTGTTCATTTGTTCATTTGTTCATTTGTTCATTTGTTCATTTGTTCATTTGTTCATTTGTTCATTTGTTCATTTGTTCATTTGTTCATTTGTTCATTTGTTCATTTGTTCATTTGTTCATTTGTTCATTTGTTCATTTGTTCATTTGTTCATTTGTTCATTTGTTCATTTGTTCATTTGTTCATTTGTTCATTTGTTCATTTGTTCATTTGTTCATTTGTTCATTTGTTCATTTGTTCATTTGTTCATTTGTTCATTTGTTCATTTGTTCATTTGTTCATTTGTTCATTTGTTCATTTGTTCATTTGTTCATTTGTTCATTTGTTCATTTGTTCATTTGTTCATTTGTTCATTTGTTCATTTGTTCATTTGTTCATTTGTTCATTTGTTCATTTGTTCATTTGTTCATTTGTTCATTTGTTCATTTGTTCATTTGTTCATTTGTTCATTTGTTCATTTGTTCATTTGTTCATTTGTTCATTTGTTCATTTGTTCATTTGTTCATTTGTTCATTTGTTCATTTGTTCATTTGTTCATTTGTTCATTTGTTCATTTGTTCATTTGTTCATTTGTTCATTTGTTCATTTGTTCATTTGTTCATTTGTTCATTTGTTCATTTGTTCATTTGTTCATTTGTTCATTTGTTCATTTGTTCATTTGTTCATTTGTTCATTTGTTCATTTGTTCATTTGTTCATTTGTTCATTTGTTCATTTGTTCATTTGTTCATTTGTTCATTTGTTCATTTGTTCATTTGTTCATTTGTTCATTTGTTCATTTGTTCATTTGTTCATTTGTTCATTTGTTCATTTGTTCATTTGTTCATTTGTTCATTTGTTCATTTGTTCATTTGTTCATTTGTTCATTTGTTCATTTGTTCATTTGTTCATTTGTTCATTTGTTCATTTGTTCATTTGTTCATTTGTTCATTTGTTCATTTGTTCATTTGTTCATTTGTTCATTTGTTCATTTGTTCATTTGTTCATTTGTTCATTTGTTCATTTGTTCATTTGTTCATTTGTTCATTTGTTCATTTGTTTATTTGTTTATTTGTTTATTTGTTTATTTAACATTAAAGATAGATACTAGCAAAAAGAAAAACATAAAAATAAATACTATGTCCCCGCAAATTATACAACACTTAGAATGTTAAATAATAATACAATACACACGATAATTAATCCAAATAAGTATATACAATCAAAAATCATATATAAAATCTGATAAAATATGACTTTTACCATATTTTAAAAAAATATATCCTAACCTACTGATGATACAAAAAATATTAAAAATATTTGGTCAGATATAACTGTCACATTTTATGTTTTGCATTCAAACCCTAATTATAACATAAGAAAAATATTGGTTTTTTTCTTATTATAGCTGAATATTTAATTTAAATTTATTTATTTATTTAATTTGATTATACTTAAGAACTAGGTACAATTTCTATTTTATTCTAATATTCCATATTTATTTATTTTTTTTTTAAATTTGCACCTAAGTGATTTAACGCTTGTTTTGTCCAGAAGGTATTCAATACATATTTTTGTGATAATTCGACGTTTGATACCTCTCCTATACTATACAGGATGTTTCTAGTTAAACCGACATACGTTAACTGTAAATAGAGGGTACTTAGGTGATTCCAAATAACCTTGGTTAATGGGTCTAACGCCTTTAATAACCGAGATACGGGGTGTTTCATCCATTTCGGCCAATATTTTGTTAAGCCGTAACTTTAGAACCACACTGTACTTGGTACAGGTATAGTGTGTTAATAGCCCAATCCTATAGTGTAAGAACTACAATTAAAATCCAGATCCGGATTAAGAACAATTTGCATAATTTGAAAATCCCCAAAACAACACTCTGTATATCAGATTTTTTAAAATTAGGATAGATATTTGAAAAGACCGGAAAAAAATGAGTTAAAGTGAAAAATTTTTTTAAGTGCACATCCCATTCTACTGCTGGAGTTTTAACGTCAAATTACATCAAATGCATTTTTTTCATTTTCACAAGCAGTAACTTTCGAAATACCTGGTATATTTCTTTCATATTTGGTACAGGTATCATTTTTTAGTAGCCCAATCGTATAGTGTAAAGATTTTACTACAGTTAAAATCCAGATACGGATTAAGAAAAATTTGTAAAATTTGAAAATCCCCAACGCAACACGCTGTACATCAGATATTTTTTAAATTGGATCAGATATTCGAAACGAATGGAAAAACTGGGATATTCTAATATATTTTTATAAATGCACATCTTGTTCTACATATTATTAAACTTTTAAAGTAAATTCAATTAATGCAATATTTATTGTCATTTTCATATTAAATTGTACCACTAAAACATTGTAATTTCTCTCTCTCTTTCCAATGGATTAAAACCACTTAGTTGTTAAAAAAGTTTTTTTATTGAAGTTTCGGCTTTCTATATCGAAAGCCGTTCGGCTTTCTATATCGAAAGCCGTTATCAAAATGACATAAAATAAATAAATTTACTAGAAACAGAACACTTGATAATCTTGCAAAAATATGACATCAACATAGTATACATAGAATAAGATTTTGATATTGAAGATGTCAAAATCTGTTTCAATCATATTTTTGTGACGTTTCTGGGAACGAATTTTTAAAGGATAGCGCATTTGCATATTATAAGAGAATTTATACTTCGTCATAAATGAAGTTTTCTTATTAATATTATCATAAGAAAAAACCAGATAAAAACTTATGATACTAGCCCGATATAGAGGGTATCCTTTTTGCAATTAACTCTTTTATTTTTATTATTATTATTATTATTATTATTATTTTTTTTTTTTTACTTCAGTGTCAACGGCATCGACTACTCTGGTCATTAGCCTCGTGTTCTGTGTAGGCTTTGTTACTGTTTCCCAGCGCCACTTTAGGAACAGTACTGTTAATTAGAACCCATCAGTGAATGGTCGAGTGGGGAATCACACCTGGTATATGAAAATCAATTTCTAAATTTTTAATTAATTAAAAATCAGAAACTGCCGTCGGTGGGATTCGAACCCACAACCCTTGGGTTATGAGTCCAGTGCTCTACCACTGAGCCACCCACTCCCCTATATATTATTATTATTGTTATTATTATTATTATTATTATTATTATTATTACTATTGTTATTATTATTATTATTATTATTATTATTACGAAATGTACGCAATAAATAATTTTCCAACTATACTACAAAGCATTCATGCAGAGATGATTTTAAAAAGGTTTTAGAAGATTGTTAATCAAGGATATTACAACGATTTCTCATGAAATGAATTAAATAAATATTATTTATTACTGGCCTTTTTGAATTTTTTCAAGTCTTTATGATACTTGATGCACCCTGTAAATTTTAACAATAATGGTATATTTGTTTTAATAGCATAAATTCAGCACATTTCGAGATATTTGCATTTAAAATATTCTAGTCATAGTATCTATTTAATTTAATTTACCATATTTCAACATGGTAGGCTTGAAAACTAAAATGAAAATGAACAACTGTCAAATAAATCAGTACCTTTATAAAACAAGTTAGGTCGACTGTCTTGAAAACAATTAGTAGGTCGAATCGAAAGTAGGTCGAATCGAACCCTATAAATTGTGCACTAATTTTGCATGAAATTACTGAAAATAAAACCGAGAAGTAATATTAAAGCCACTATGGCCATATGGTCTGATTTTGGATTTGGTAATGAAGTTCTGATACAATTAACATCAAATAGACAAAAAATAAATTCCTAGAGCTAATTTTAATAATATTCATTATAAAATTAAAATAATCAATTATAATTAAACTCAAAAAAATGTATTTTCTATATCTACCAGCTCCTTTTAAACGGTCTAAAACAATAGAAAACACTACCCAGATGTTCATTTATCAAAAATACGTCATCCTGCTCTGTAATTTGTGGGCAGACTTCAAAAAAATCCAAGTTATAAAACTGAAACCAAGTAGCGGTTAGCAATTATTACCGAATTTGGAAAATGTAAAAATCTCAACCATTTGGCGCCGAATTATTTCTACCTGTAAGGTATCACAGCATACTTAGTTTTTAGCAGTGGCAGCGACATAAGAGAAAATTAAAATTTATAGTTATATGTTATATTGTTTTGGGTTGATCCATTTAAAGTAGTTGGTCGAGACATCTATTTCCTCAACAGTAACTGATAACATTATCAACTCGATACTCGATAGGAAATATTGTTAGTGTATGTTTAAATGTCATTTGTCATACATTTTCGTGTTAAATATTTAAACTGTTTTTTAATAAAGAAGAGCTTCAAAAATGTAAAAAATAATATTTATCTTTGATGTGGGATTTCTTAGAGTCGTTTAAAAGGCAGCAAAAATTAAATTTAACATTTGCAGTTTAATTTTCTAAGGGTTTCAAGAGTTTTTTGAGGGTTAATAGAGATAGAGACAAAAGTATGAAATCGTCGATTTATCTCGAAAACTGTCTACACAAAATATACAAAATTTACCAATGAGAAGTTTTGGGGTACATTAAATCTAATTTTAACAATTACTTTTTCATTTTCCATTTTTTTTTTCATTTTTAAATTCTTATTATATTTCACCACAATTAAGTTTTTGTTTTAAATTACAAAATGTATTTGGGTAAATCTGACAACATTGCACAGTAAATTAAATTGTTGTTCGAAACTTGGCGTAACAACGCATTATTTGAATCTTAAAGATATTTGGAATACTTACAAACAATTTTACAGGAAATCTACATTCAGATCGGGCTTTCCAAAATATTTATTTGACACAGAATTAAAAAAAAATAAAAATATTCAAAATATCCCCAAAAACTTCAAATATGATGAAATATGGGTAATGCTGTTGTCATATTATAGTTTAATGTCTGCAATCGTGCACCACTTAGGTCTCTCTGAGAGGTGCTGTAAATTTCTTAGATTCTTATCTTACTAATCATCAACAATTAGTTAAAATCGATGACGAATTTTCTCCGTATAGGGAACTAAGGTTCCTCAGGGTTCTATTGTTGGTCCTCCGCTCTTTGCGATATATACATCCAATCTTGTAAAAAGCCTTCAATACTATAACATTCATCTTTATATAAATAATAGCAGAAGCGTGTAATTTTATAAACGAAGATTTAAACAGGTTTGTTAAAGCTCCTAATTTTGGTTGAAAATATATATACTTACTGCAAATTGTTGATGAAGCTAAAAGTTTGGGAGTGATATTAGATTGTGACTTGAAGTTTTAAACACATGTTAATCAACTATTAAAAGGCGCATATTTTACTCTAAAAGTATTGTATGGAAGTAGGCATTTTTATAAAAAGAAGATACAAAAACTTCAAAACTCTTGTTTTCGGCTTATATGTATTCCGAGAAGGGAACATATCAGTCACAAACTGAAAGAGAGTGAGTGGTTAAATATGGCTGACAGAAGGACTATGCATTCAACAGTGGTTTTTCATAAAATTATTGTTAATAAGACACCCTCCTACTTGCACAAAAAAGTGACTTACCGGACCGATGTTCACAATCTAAATATCAGATACAAGAGAACTCTTTCTCCTCCTTTTTTTAGGTTAGAGCAAAACGTACTCTATAAGCAAATTTAAAATAGCTTTTAAACAATTCTTATTTGAACAGTAATACATAAATCATTGCGATGAGTACCTTAATCCCTATATGGTAATATAATGTTTATTGTTTGTTACGATTTAGATCAGCGGTATTTCATTTCAAGTTAAGTATTATTATTATTACTATTACATAAGAAGAATAACAAAATTTTATAACTTCTGAAAAACGAAAAGGTTGGCAACAATGCACGTAGTAAAATCAGATTCGGTACATCGTAAAACCTGTAAATACTAAATTTTGTACATTTTTTGAGATATCTCGATGTTTCTGTATTTTTGTCTTACTGTATTAACAAAAAAAATATTAGGACTTTTTGAAAATGTCGCAGTTCTAAACTATAAATAAAAAATTTACGAGTATCATCCAAAGACTCGCGTTTGTGTATACCCTAAATTAATGGACCCTACATTCTCAATCGCGGCGCTGCCACTGGAATTCCGTGAAAAACCATTAGTTCTTAATGATATGGAACCCTTAGAGGATGCTCAAATTTTGAGGTGGTACGGTCGGTTCTTAGGAAGCATCAATCAAAGTGTAAGGTATACTTTCAAAGACAGCCTCAACTCCGGATTAGAATAAATTTTTGTTTGTAATTTGTTTTTTAATAACACGCAAAATTAGAGCAAATTATAATTATATGGGGATAACAACGCATCCTATTTCTATTATTTATTTTAGGTGACAGGTTGAATCGGAAAAAGATGCGTAACCAAGTCCAAATTAAATGATATTTGGTATCCCAAAACAAAATTCGTTTCTAATTTTTTTAAAGTAAAAATGACATTTGAAATATTATAAAAGGAAAGACATTTTACATGTCAAAAAAAGTAAAACAATTTTTTAAGGTCGCAATTTTGTTTAAATGCCATTTGGATTTTAAATTTTAAATTTTTTTTCCATTGTTTAGTTTTAAAATTAAGGAATGAACATTTCAGGATGTATTTACAAGCCAATAAGGCACCTAAATGCCAAATAAAAACTTCAGGTCTTTTATTTTTTTGTAATGTACATAGGGCTAGTGCGCCCCCTGGTGGGGCGATTTCAACCAGAAACAAACGGATTCATTCCGCGATGATCCGATATCCACATACCAAATTTCAGCTCAATCGGATCAAGCGTTTGGACGCTAAGGGTTGCGATTTTTTAGTTAAAAAAATTTTTTTTTTAGGTTAGGTTCAAAATTAAGAAATGAAAATTTCAGGATGTATTTACAAGCCAGTGAGGCACCTAAATATCAATTAAAAACTTTAAGTTTTATATTTTTTTGGGGTGGTGGGGCGATTTCAACCAAAAACTAATGGGTTCAATCCCCGATCACCCGAAATCCATATACCAAATTTCGGCTCAATCGGATTAAGCGTGCGGACGCTATCGTGGAAGAATACAGACAGACAGACAGACAGACAGACAGACAGACAGACAGACAGACAGACAGACAGACAGACAGACAGACAGACAGACAGACAGACAGGCAGGCAGACCGACGGACAGACGGACAGACGGACAGACGGACAGACGGACAGACGGACAGACGGACAGACGGACAGACGGACAGACGGACAGACGGACAGACGGACAGACGGACAGACGGACAGACGGACAGACGGACAGACGGACAGACGGACAGACGGACAGACGGACAGACGGACAGACGGACAGACGGACAGACGGACAGACGGACAGACGGACAGACGGACAGACGGACAGACGGACAGACGGACAGACGGACAGACGGACAGACGGACAGACGGACAGACGGACAGACGGACAGACGGACAGACGGACAGACGGACAGACGGACAGACGGACAGACGGACAGACGGACAGACGGACAGACGGACAGACGGACAGACGGACAGACGGACAGACGGACAGACGGACAGACGGACAGACGGACAGACGGACAGACGGACAGACGGACAGACGGACAGACGGACAGACGGACAGACGGACAGACGGACAGACGGACAGACGGACAGACGGACAGACGGACAGACGGACAGACGGACAGACGGACAGACGGACAGACGGACAGACGGACAGACGGACAGACGGACAGACGGACAGACGGACAGACGGACAGACGGACAGACGGACAGACGGACAGACGGACAGACGGACAGACGGACAGACGGACAGACGGACAGACGGACAGACGGACAGACGGACAGACGGACAGACGGACAGACGGACAGACGGACAGACGGACAGACGGACAGACGGACAGACGGACAGACGGACAGACGGACAGACGGACAGACGGACAGACGGACAGACGGACAGACGGACAGACGGACAGACGGACAGACGGACAGACGGACAGACGGACAGACGGACAGACGGACAGACGGACAGACGGACAGACGGACAGACGGACAGACGGACAGACGGACAGACGGACAGACGGACAGACGGACAGACGGACAGACGGACAGACGGACAGACGGACAGACGGACAGACGGACAGACGGACAGACGGACAGACGGACAGACGGACAGACGGACAGACGGACAGACGGACAGACGGACAGACGGACAGACGGACAGACGGACAGACGGACAGACGGACAGACGGACAGACGGACAGACGGACAGACGGACAGACGGACAGACGGACAGACGGACAGACGGACAGACGGACAGACGGACAGACGGACAGACGGACAGACGGACAGACGGACAGACGGACAGACGGACAGACGGACAGACGGACAGACGGACAGACGGACAGACGGACAGACGGACAGACGGACAGACGGACAGACGGACAGACGGACAGACGGACAGACGGACAGACGGACAAACGGACAGACGGACAGACGGACAGACGGACAGACGGACAGACGGACAGACGGACAGACGGACAGACGGACAGACGGACAGACGGACAGACGGACAGACGGACAGACGGACAGACGGACAGACGGACAGACGGACAGACGGACAGACGGACAGACGGACAGACGGACAGACGGACAGACGGACAGACGGACAGACGGACAGACGGACAGACGGACAGACGGACAGACGGACAGACGGACAGACGGACAGACGGACAGACGGACAGACGGACAGACGGACAGACGGACAGACGGACAGACGGACAGACGGACAGACGGACAGACGGACAGACGGACAGACGGACAGACGGACAGACGGACAGACGGACAGACGGACAGACGGACAGACGGACAGACGGACAGACGGACAGACGGACAGACGGACAGACGGACAGACGGACAGACGGACAGACGGACAGATGGACAGACGGACAGACTTCCCCATCTGGAAATCGTTTTAATCGTCTTAGGGGACGTCAAAATGGATATATCTGTCGTTCGTTATCTCAATTTTTTTTTAGCGCGTTCACAATACTTTCCCTTTGCGAGGGGCCGGGAAAGTAAAAATAAAAAGTTCAACTTTGAAACAGAAAAGTTACGTTAAAATTTCAAATTATGAAAAGTAAAAATGGTCGACTTCCGGTATCATCGGAAATGATCTTATATTTCGATTTTCACCGAACAATTTGTTCGGTATCTGAATTCGATCTGTGTGTGTGTACGTTGATTTTTTGTTTTTATGAATTTTAAAATTATGACCACATTTTGATAGAACATCAAAAAGTAAGCTTAGGGTTTGATGTGCTTCTCCGTACCTCTTCGGTGGTGTCCAAAATATGAAAATTTTGAAGTTTAAAGTGACGATTTTGGACAATCTAAAAATACTGTCATTACAATACTAGAAGAACATTCTCAACTGGTTCTAGATGGGTCTCTTGGCTTCCATAACCGAGTTACAGGGTGTTTTATCAATTATGCATAATTATTCATTTGGCTAGAACTTTTGAATCGCTTAGTATATCTTTTCCATTTTTGCCATACAGGTTCGGCTTTAGGAAAAATTGAAACATATCAAAAATATAAAAAAAACACCCTTTATATCAGTTTAAACATTTTCCCATTCGAATCGGTGGCGGGATAACAACAACAACTTATTTCAATTCAATTTTTTCTCCTTTATTGAAATCTAAAATGGAAATATTAAAATTATGATATGTTACTGTGAATTTGAAAAATACAGATATCCAATAATCTCAATAGGGAAATTTTCAACGATTTTTCTGCGAAATTAATAATTAAAATATTTACAAAATTACAAATTTTATCTGTATCCTCTGGGCGATGTGATCCCTCATCCATAGTAAGTTTTGAATCCCCGTCTTACTGTCACATATCATAAACGTAAGTCCAATTTATTTATTTCGTTTTATCTACATCCAAATCAGCGTCGACCATAAAATTGAATGTATTCATTCCCTTATTTTCGTTATCGTGAGATGTAAAGGAACGAATGCTGGTAGAAAAACAGGAGGACATGTTGACGTTTGTTTTTTTTTATTTAAACACTTATAAGCAGTAATTGGCACGATGCCGATGCCGTGGAACGTAGCCGCAGTCGTATGGGTACAGGAGTACGGCACGCAAGCAACGTAAGTTATTAAGCTCACCCACATACAGGAGTCGCCACGAATAATGGGGTATAAATTTTATACTGTCGATTCTATGCTAAACAAGTTGAGAGTAGTTTTTTAAACGTAATTATTGGGGAAACTCACTTCTGTATATATAAAAAACATCACTGAATAATAACAAACACATTTATTTTTCTTAATACAATTTCAATGGTTTACAAAAATTTTTATAGCAGGATGACACTCTGCGTGGAGATCTAGTACGTAATTTATTTTGTATATAAAGACGATATAGTGACGTGTTGTTACTTTTGCAGATACATCTTTATCCGAACGACTCAAAAATAAAAAACTGTGTTTTATTACAAACATGTTAAATGCCAACCGAGTTCAGGAAAATCGTATTTTATAGATTTAGTCAACAGTGAACATTAAAATAGGACGAAATGTCTAACATATATATAATCCATATACCCTTCTACCTAAGATAGGTGTAGGGCGTGAGGTTTCCATTATTCTTCCTCGTGGACGAACTTCCTCCATTTGTTTTTGTCTTTTGCCAATTTGTTTGCTTCTCTTCTGTCGATCCCCCTTCGTTCTAATATTTTATTGATGGTGTCATCCCATGTTGCAACTGGTCTGCCCCTTTTCCTTTTTGTGGGTCGTTTTGCCTCCCATATCTGTTTTACCGGTCTCTCGTTGTTCATCCTTATTAGGTGTCCGAACCATCTTAACTGATTGGTTTCGATTCTCTTTGAGATTGGTTTTACACCTAGTTTTTCTCTGATATGGTCGTTCCTTATTCTGTCTTTCCTCGTCACTCTTAATATTCTTCGCAGATACTTCATTTCCATGGTTTGTATTCTTGATTTTAGCTTTTTTGTCAGCACCCAACTCTCTGATCCATAAGTTAGTATTGGTACAAATACTGAGTTGTATATATTTATTTTTGTCTTCCATGATATTTCTTTTCTCCCGATGAAACTATTTTTAATAGAGTGGTACAATTTTGAGGCATGTTTGTTCGTTTGGTTTCTCGTTTCCTTTGTAACATCGTCCATCACCAGGTTAAATAATATCGGGCTTAGTACCCCTCCCTGTCTCAGTCCAGCATCAACTGTAAATTCTTCTGATTCCATGTTGTCGGTCCTTATATACATCCTATTCTTTTTATGTAGGCTCATTATAGCTCTTGTAAGGGATTCTGTTACACCTCTTTTTTCCAGAATTTCTAGTACTGTTTTCCTTGGCACACTATCAAAAGCTTTCTCGAGGTCTATGAAGATCTGATACAATTCAGAATTTGATTCCTTGAGTTTTCCGATGGCTTGCTTTATTGTAAAAATATGATCGTTAATGCTTCGTCCTTTCCTGAAACAAATAAAAGAATTTAAATATCTAGAAAGAGTGGAAAACAAGAAAAAGAAATAATAGAACAATATAAAACTTACAGGAATTCACTAAATGGTCTTCTAAAAAAATGTAAACATAATTACTATAAAAATATAATAACGCAAAATCAAAATAACATGAAAAAAATATATCAGGTTATTTCTGAGGCAACAAATGAAAAATCTAGAAAAAGTACAATAAACTTAGATATCTTCAATGAAAACGGACATGCTTTCAATAGTAGTAAAGAAATGGCAAATTTCTGTAATGAATATTTCACTAGTATAGGCACTAAAATGATTGAAAATATAAATATACCGCGCGACTTCTCATTAAATAATATTCCTATTAATAATAACTCGATATTTTTAACTCCTGTCACAGAAAATGAAATACTCCTCCACATCAATCCATTAAAAAATGCTAGCGCACCTGGTTATGATGGAATCACTCCGTTTTTGTTAAAATTAACTGCGAGATACATTCTGCGCCCTCTTAGCCATATCATAAACTTAATATTTACTAATGGAAAATTTCCCAAACAATTTTAAAACTCTGTGGTAACCCCTATTTACAAAGCTGGTGACAAAAATAAAATTTCAAATTATCGACCAATTAGTTTAATCAACAACTTTGGTAAAATTACTGAAAAGTGTTTAAAAACGCGTTTAATAAATTTTTTAAATAGTAACAAAATATTAAGTGAATATCAGTACGGTTTTAGAGAAGGTAAAAGCACCTCAGATGCCATGTATGACGTTATTAATGAAGTTTCAACCAACCTTGATAATAGTAAAAAATGTATCGCAGTATTTCTTGATTTAGCGAAGGCTTTTGACACAGTACATCATGAAAAATTACTACAAGTGTTAGAGCGGTATGGGATCCGTGGTACTGTGTTAAATCTTTTTAGAAATTATTTAAATGACCGTTCACAATATGTTAAAGTCAATAAATGTCTAAGTGAACCGCAACTCGTGAGAGTGGGAGTGCCACAAGGGACAGTCCTGGGACCTGTACTCTTTACCATTTATATAAATTCACTATTAACGCTTGACATAGATAGCAAAGTAGTATCATATGCTGATGACACTGTTGCAATATATAGTGGGCATGATTGGGAAGCTACTAAGGAAAGCGTTCAAGAAGGTATGAATGTAATAAAGATGTGGTTAGATGGGTATCAGCTGTCTTTAAATGCAGATAAGACCAATTACATAGCATTTACCATTACAGATACAAATAGACCTACTTTTCACAACATTAATATTAATGGCATTGGAGACATAAAAGAAGTTGAAAACACTAAATATTTAGGAATTATTATAGATAAAAATATAAAATGGAATCAACATGCAACATATTTAACAAACCGAGTTAGAAAACTAATATACAAATTTTATCAGTTAAGAGATATATTGAGTAAAAATGTTTTGATTTTGGTATACAAATCCTTGGTGGAATCACTTTTAAGATACGGAATACTGATTTGGGGAGCGTTGTATAATAACTCATTAAAATCCCTGTCTACAATTCAGAATTATGTGCTGAAAATTATTTATAAAAAAAATAGACGATACTCAACCAGACTACTTTATGGAAGTGATATATGCAATATAAGGTCGCTGTACTTTCACACATTAGTAACATTTTTGCACAAAAAAGAACATTTTAAAAATCATATCTCGCATAATATTGAAACCCGTAACAAACAAATTACTGAAAATACCTAACTCAAATAAAAATGTACACTCAAGATTTGCTTACCATCTAGCCTCAAAGGCTTACAACTTATTACCTTTAAATATTAGAAAAATTAAAAACTACAAAAAATTTTCATTGCAAACTAAGATATTTATAAATGATAACTATTATTTATTTATACAAACAGTTGCTTAATGTATTTTCTTTTGTATTTAGAACTATTAAGTTATAATTATAATATAGGAGAGGTATCAAACGTCGAATTATCACAAAAATATATATTGAATACTTTCTGCACAAAACAAGTGTTAAATCACTTATGTGCAATTAGTCATATTTTATCCGATTTTGTTAATGATTTTATGTAGGATTTTTGATTGTATATACATATTTGGATAAATTATCGTGTGTATTGTATTATTATTTAAAATTCTATTTGTTGTATAAATTGCGGGGATTTATTTTTCTTTTTATTATTAATAATTTGTATATGTATATGTAACAATTTAATGTTTCAATTTAATGTATCAAAATAAATATCAAATATCAAATAAATAAAAAGATACAATTGGAAAATTAGGTATAGTATACGTATACAACTTAACCTTAAAACCAACATTTTTCAAAAAAAAAATAAATATCAGTAGAAGTTAAAACGAAGACTGTTAAAAGATACAGCACTGTGCAAATATAATTCTTGGAAAAAATTGAAGAAAAGACGACAAGACATGATAAGGAATCTACTTTCATTACATTCAAATAATCTACCCAGTACCATATGGTTGCTGGTTAAAAAAGGATATTTGCTCTAAGAAAGTTGTTAACAATTTTAAGAACAAGTAAGCTAGAAATTATTTTTATATCGTATATTGGTTGACTTGCAATACCCTGCTTAAAAGTCATCATTAAAAATCATTACATAGAAATTCCCACGTAACTATTACACATAGGTATGCAATTTATTTTCTGTCATTCATTTAAATATAAATAAAAAAATCTTGATCGACCTTGCTATTCTTCCAAGTAGTTGTCATCAATCGAAAATTACCATAAGCCTTTTTCAGAAACATAAATCCCGTCTTGCATCACCGAATGCAATTATTGCGGAATACAATCGATTACTTTACTTCAATGTTGAATAAATTTATGTAATTGTGAGAATCCATAAAAATATTCTTGGATTTGTTTTTCTCCAACAAATCTGAATTTCTGGTTTACGTGACCGGTAAATAGAACCTTATATTTTTTTTAAACATTGATATTTTAAAAGGCAAGAAGTTCCTTGCTAAATTCCATTTTGAATAATTTCACTTGTAATCAAGTGATTTTTTTTGGCTTTGGGAGTAGATCCATGCAGCCAGACTCTTTGTTTACGAGTATGACTAAAGATATATTTAATTATTAGGCTAGTGCCAAAGCGGATTTTAAAGCCTAAAATGGGGAATATTATCAGGAGGCAAAGACCAGTTGGAACATTTAGTTAAGGTTATAACAAAGAGAAAAAAAAATAATTGAACACGAGATGAAGCAAAATGGCGAAATGGGGTGGTTTTTAGGGGTTGAAAATGGTTGTTTGCAATTTTCGTGAAAACTTGACCTCCTAGCGAAAAATGTTGTACACAAAATTTGTAGGCAATAAAAAAATGGAAAACTTTCACATAAGATATTTTTTAACATAACCTCAAATTGTTCGAGAAAATGGCGGAAAATCGATTTTTCACACTTTTATTTTTTACTTTCGTAAAAATAATTCAATTTACTTGAAATTTTGTGAAAGTATACCTTTTTTTGCACTGAATAGGTATGATTTTTTTTTGAATATGGAAAACAAGTAGTTTTCGTAATATTTACATTTTTGAAAAAAAAAAGAAAATCTTCCACGGAAAGTTTACTGAAACTTTTTTTCGATTTCAATATCGTGTCAGAGCTCATTTTAACCGTTGAAATCTCTACTTTAAAATGATACATGTTGATGGTTTATTCCTCATTGAACCGCTGAAATTGAAGAAAAACCAAAAAAATGACATTTCGCGTGACGACTTTTTTAATATCTTATATTATTTCAATTTTTTTTATTATTTATGTAAATAATGGATTAAATGTTATTGACAGAATTTATTTCAATGTTATATTACTAAAGTTGAATAAATTTATTTGAAGAAAGTGGGGAAAATCATTCTGAAACTTTCAAATAAATAACAAATTAATAAAAAATGTTTGAAGTTATGCATATAAATGTGGTAAAAATTTTTACAAAAATGTACTAATTGCCGTGAAAACTGCTGTAATAGAGATCAAGAAATATTCGAGAATTTAAGCGATTCGGAAGAAATTGAAGAGCCGCCTACGAATCTTCCGGTTGAAATTGAAGATCTCGAAGACATTGATCTCGATCTAGAAGATCCTTCAGAAGTATAAAGTTCTACTCAAGAACCACAACGTAAAAAATTAAAATTATATTAGCGTATTAACATTTTTTGTATATTTTTTATTTTTATAAAATAATTTATAAAATAAAAAAAAAGCGAATACAAACTTTTCTTCTTCTTCTTCTCTTCATTATAGGCAATTATGCCTGTTCAAAAATGAGTTATTCCTCTATGGTATATTGTCACACCATCGTTTGCGTGGGCGGCCTATACTTCTTCTTCCCAGTGGTGATTTGTCTCTAGCTGTTCTGACTACTCTACTCTCCGTCATTCTGTTTATATGATTGTTCCATTCTATTTTTCTTTTAAGTGTCCATTCGTTTATTTCCTCCACATTGCATTCTCTCCTTATTTGTTCACTTCGTACCCGATCCCTCAGCGTGTTTCCTGTTATTCTTCTTAATATCCTCATCTCCGCCGTTTCCAACATTCTTTGTGTCTGTGATGTGTCCGGTCTTGTTTCTGCTGTGTATGTTAGTAGTGGTCTTATCGTTGATTTATATATTCTCGATTTTGTTTCAGTTTTAATGTATTTATTTCGCCATATTGCGTCGTTCAAGCAACCTGCTGCCTTATTTGCTTTTTGTACCCGGTCTTTCACTTCTTTTTCGATATCTCCATAACTCGATATGGCGATACCCAGGTAGTTAAATTCCATAACTTGTTGGATACATTTACCGTCGATCTCTATCTTGCATCTAATGGGTTCTTTACTAACTACCAGTGATTTTGTTTTTTCTGTTGAGATGATCATATTGAACCTTTTCGCTGTCGTATTGAATTTGTGGACCAGTCTTTGTAAATCGTCTTCATGTTGAGCGATTAGTACTGCGTCATCTGCATAACAGAGTATTTTGATGTCCTTGTTCCCCATCCTGTATCCTCTCCCTTCTCTGACATTCTCTATTACTACGTCCATTATTAAATTAAATAATAAGGGGCTTAACGAATCTCCTTGTCTAATTCCCGTTCCGATGTTTATTGAGTCTGTGAGTTTTCCATCAATTCTAGCTTCTATTGTGTTTTGTTCATAGATGTTTTCGATAGTTTTTATAATGTCCAAGGGTATTTCTCTATTATATAAAAGGTGTATGACATCTCTCGCCCTTACTCTATCGAATGCCTTTGTCAGGTCGATAAAGCACATAAAGGCTGGTTTATTATATTCGATTGCTTTTTCGGTTATTTGTCTTATCACAAAAACTGCATCTGTGCACGATCTTCCGCTGCGGAATCCTTGTTGTTCATCTGCCAATGTTGTTGTTTGGTTTATTCGCGTTGATAGAATTTTTGTTGTTAATTTTAAAGTTGTATTCAGTAGGTTTATCCCTCTATAATTCTGCGGTTCTTTCTTATCGCCTTTTTTAAATAATAAGATTAGTAAATAATAAGATTAGAATACTTGATTTCCATTCTTTTGGTACTGTATTACTTGCTATAATTTTATTAATTAGTGTTGTTATTTGTTCTGTTACCGCGGCTCCTCCATATTTTAGAAGTTCATTTGCTATTTTATCTCTTCCTGCGGCTTTACGGTTTTTAAGTTTTTTCTGTGCTTCCTCTACTTCTAACATACTAATTATTGTCTTCGTGTTTGTTGTAATCTCTGGGGTCTGTGGTTCTCTCTGTATGGTCTGTTTCTCTGCATATAATTCTTTTAAGTGCTTCACGTCTATCAGTTCTTTAGTTTCTGCTCTTTGCCCCCTTATAAAGCGCCACATTTCCTTTTGTAAGCCATAGAAATCGTGTTCCATCTCTTTCGAGAATTGTTCCCAATGTTCGTTTTTAATCTTTCTCACTAGTGCATGTGTTTCATTTCTCACTCTTTTGTAGTTATCGTATGTTTGAGGATTTTTATTTTCCATATAATCTAGGTATGCTTTTTTCTTTTCTTTGCATTTCTCCTTGACTTCATTTCGGAACCATGGTGTTTTTTTATGATATTTTCTGTTTTTATCTATTTTTCTTTCTCCGAGGGATTCTTTCGCTGCGTTTACGATGTTATATTTAATTTTTGACCAACTCTCCTCTACCCCATCAGTTTCTGTTATCTTGTTATTTTTTATACAAACTTTTGTAATATATAATTGTAATATAAATATCAAATAATAAATCAAATGTTCTACTTCATAATTATGTATTCAAATTATTTTATCAAAATGTACCTAACATAAATTACTACTACTTATTTAGTGAAAAAATATTTCTTAATAAAAATGCATACTGGAGTACCGGGTCTTAACTCTAATTACCGACTTTCAGTACAGTAAGGTGAATTGACATGATTTTCTACACTTTCTTCAATTAAATTCATTCAACTTTAGTAATATGACATTGAAATAAATTCTGTCAATAAAATTTAATCCATTATTTACATAAATAATAAAAAAAATTGAAATAATATAAGATATTGAAAAAGTCGTCATTTTTTTGGTTTTTCTTCAATTTCAGCGGTTCAATAAGAAGTAAACCATCGACATGTATAGATCATTTTAAAGTAGAGATTTCAACGGTTAAAATGAGCTCTGACACGATATTTAAATCGAAAAAAAGTTCCAGAAAGCTTTCCGTGGAAGATTTTCTTTTTTTTTCGAAAAATGTAAATATTACGAAAACTACTTGTTTTCCACATTCAAAAAAAATCATGCTTATTCAGTGCAAAAAAAGGTATACTTTCACAAAATTTCAAGTAAATTGAATTATTTTTACGAAAGTAAAAAATAAAAGTGAAAAATCTATTTTTCGCCATTTTCTCGGATAATTTGAGGTTATGTTAAACAATGTCTTTTTATTCCCTACAACTTTTGTGTACAACATTTTTCGCTAGGAGGTCAAGTTTTCACGAAAATTGCAAAAAACCATTTTCAACCCCTAAAAACCACCCCATTTCGCCATTTTGCTTCATCTCGTGTTTAATTATTTTTTTTCTCTTTGTTATAACCTTAACTAAATGTTCCAACAGGTCTTTGCCTCCTGATAATTTTTTCCTTCAAAAACCGCTTTGGCACCAGCCTATATAAGCCTGTTTGATCGTAATTGTAACCGGAGTTATCTGAGTTAAACATAATATTACATCATTTTGATAATAAAAATTAAATAAATGAAAAAAGGCCTGAACCTCCATCCACTATGAAGACAAAGAAGGAATTGACATAGGTCACACACTGTTTGGATTATTACTGAAAATTTCTTTCGAATGCACAAATGATTTATATTTTTTTAAAACATTCGTGGACGAGAAAAAATTTCCGGTTATTAATTCAAGCAAGTAAGAAAATTTCACACCTAAAAAATTTAAAAGTAATTAATTTTAAGATTATTTAAGCACATGAATGAGCAAAGGCTAGTCGACCATGAGTGTTTGTTGGTATGTCAAAAATTATAAAATATCTAAATAAAATCGTGAAAATAAAAATGTTCCACTGATTTTAGTTTAATAAATTTACTAAAAATTGTTTAAACAAACTTATTTTACAGTTATAACCTAGTTAGGTTCACTAAATTAGGTGGAACATGTTTTTTTAATTAATTTGTAAATGCTGTAATTGCCATTTTAAATATCTAAATCGAGTAAACAGTGCCATTTTAATTATGAAAATGTACTTAAACAGAAAAATCAATAGAAAAATATTTCGCCACTACAAAATAGCAAATTAACTGACAGATGTTGGATGTCAAATGAATCCACAGCACACTATAAAATCAAATCAAACTTCAAATAATGACGCACTTTATAAAATGGTGGATGCGCTATTTACTCTGCTTTACCGCATTAAAGTTAAAAAATCTCCTAAACCGTTAACTTAATCGAAATGAAGCAAGAGTATCTTTATGTTATAAAAATATCTAAGGAATCCATTAATGTTATTTACAGTTCAGTGTCACTACTTGTCTAAAAATTATGAGGTGTTAACCTTTGGGCATAGTCCGTTCCTGACTTCCTAAACAATTTTGTGACAAACTTAAATAACTAATTTAAGCACACTAATGCGATTTGTAACCTACCAAAGTTTGGTTGAATTTGAGGTTATGGTATGAAAGTTATATAAAAAATTATTTTCAATCTTTAAATTTAGAGGCCCATATCTCGGAAACGAAGGCCCGTAGGGAAAAAAGTTATGTGAAGCAAAACGTTATTTTTACCACTTCTATTCATCCCTGAATTTTCCAAAGGTACTTCTGGGACACCCTGTATTGTTTGTTTTAATGATCTGTCCTATTTGTATAATGTCTTCAAGGATCAATAAATATAATTTATTTATTTATTTAGTTATCAACTTAATTTTTTTTAAGCCATATTTACCCGAAGGGCTGATATATTCATAGATTAATATACAGGGTGGTCCTTAAGTAATTGTACATAGAAGTATGGTAGATTCCTCACTTTAAAATATTACGATTTGAACCAACTTGCTCTAATAAAATGTTGCTAATAAGATATATACAGGGTGTTAAAGGTTAAATTTTAAGATTTATTTTTTGCAATAACTTTAGCGTTTTTGGATATGTATACATAAAAATTTGGAACTAGGCGTTTTCGGACACGAGAAATCATAATCTAGTACTTACCTACTCTGATGTAACTTGTAGAGAACGCTAGTTAGGCCACATTTGTGGCATAAATGTCAGTGCTGGGACGAATCCTCAAAAAAAAGATTCGAAACAGGGACGGCTCCAGGATTTATATTTTGAGTAGGCAAAGAAGAGGAGTTGTGTTTATTAATATGGTTTTTTTTTGTACTGAGTTCGTCTATTCAGGTTTTGAGCTAGACTGCTAGAACTAAGAATGTATAACGCACATGAAAATGTTGCACGTATATAAGTAATAAGGATTTTAAGATATAAATATAAAAAGTTGGGTAGGCCCGGGCCTACCCGGCCTACCCGCTGGAGCCGCCACTGATTCGAATCACAAATCCGAATGACGAGATGTGATAGGAATCACGGGTCCAATGTCCAATCCTTTTTACTAAAAAAATTACGGATCATGTCAGTGTAATACTATGTAATCATGTATTATGTAAAATTGTATGATTCCTAATCATTACCGGCAAAACTAACATAACAATTATTTTAGAGTTGACCCCACCCCTCAGAAATATAATAATTTATTTATTTATAGCACGCAGTGTTTTCTTATTTTATGTTAAAAGTATTAAATTTACATTATCTGGAATCTTGTTTTATCTCATTAGGGAAGATGTATCATTAAAGGAGGAAGCGCACACGGCAAATTTAACTCATTGCCGTTTATAAGAATATATAACTGTTGAAGATTCCAGTTTAAACCCGAATACTGAAGAACTTTGTATAAATAATTTTTTATTCGAATATGCCAAAAACCGTCAAATTCGACACAGTACACAATAACAAGAAGAAGCACTTTTCGGCCTAGGAAATCGGAATGAAAATATAGATTACCCGACGCCAGTGATGACACCAGATTTTTTCGAAGCAGAAGAAATTTCTTTCAAGGTGATCAAGCCCTGGTGAGCCTGCTGGCTATGGATTTGCTTATACAGGCTTGATTTTTGGGGATTCATAAGTCTTCTATGTAAAAAATGAAATGAAAATAAAAAACTATTAGCTAAAAAAAATTAAATCTTAACAACCCGACGGACGTGTGAACGTCCGACTTACGGAAGCCCCCACAGACCCATATAATTCTACAAGAACTTTTACTTGTTCAGGGCATAGTGAGCGGCCGGCCAGCGGCTAAACAACCGAGCTGCCGGTAACATATGATCGTATTCAAATGAGAGGTCGTGCAAAGAGTCGACCACCCGCGCGATCCACCTTATCTCAGACATCTGCACAGGTTCGAGCTCAAGCTCACCAGCGCTATCTGGTGACAACATCTCCAATCTAGATCATGCACACACCTAGGATTATAATATATGTAGGTAGGCTTTGCACGACATACAGATAACGTAATAACAATCCGAATTCAGGATATTTACAGGAATTTGTGTCACATTTCGCATTGTTCCATTCGATTTTAGATAATTGGTTTCGAGATAGTGCCACACAATTCGCGAGTTTTGTTGAAAATTGACATTTGGCGACAAAATGTAGAACTACTAGAAGAAGTAATATAAACAAATCGCTTTATGACATTGTTCAAGACATTTTTTTTGTAAAGTTTGACTTGGTAATCGTTTTTTTTTCCTATACTTTTGTCCTGAATTTCATCTTAGTCAGTTTTTGTTGTAAATTTAAATTTTAAATGCTATAAAATCATCTAAAATCGTTATTTTCCAAAAACTTTCACTTTCATGGGTCTTATATCCTAAAATATAAGAAAAAAAATTTCAGGTTACATTCCCAAACATTGAAATTACACTGAGAAAGGACCTACTTGGTGTTGATGGCGTCGAATTGCACTGGAGAGCGCTCATTTTCCAAAATGAAAATTGTAAAAAATAGGTTGCGAACTACGACGATACAAAGCCGCCTATCAAAGTATCGCTTCTTAGCATTGAAAGTGATTTAGTCCGGGAGCTGGATTTCACCGAAATCATCAATGATTTTTCTTCAAACAGTTGCATGGTTCCATTCGTTTGCTGTGATTTAATTAGATTTATTTCTTGTATTTTGTATATTGTTATATTCTGTTAATTTGTTCCGTAATAAATTATTCAAACACTTGAAAGAAAAAATTGTTTAACTTGTTCGAAAAATAATGAGGACTAGTAATGAAATTTTTTTATTGGCCCATATGAAAGTGTATGACCAGTAGAATACATTTCCAAAAAATTTCCCCTTCATCACCAAAGGGCGCCTGGGAAATTAAATTTAAATTTGTGAATCGTGACGTGTTATGAATCGTGACGTGGACCAATGAAATAATTCCTGTTGCCACATTTCTATAGTTTTCTCCCGTTGGCATCATCTTTTTCTAATTAATAGAAAGAGCGAAATAGATACTTCAAGATACTAGAGACTATTAATAATGTTTGTCGATTCCCGAAAAAGGTAGCGTTACATGATGTTAAACTCTGAATTTATATTTGTAGGCAAAAACCCAAAGAAAGTTTATAAAATGTTACTAAAAATGTTCTTATTAATTTAATAGGTATCAGAGATAAAAAATAATGTCCATAGCACCCTATTAATATGTGCAATTATAAGTATTATAATTAAAGGATTACAAAAATTAAAAACTGTTAAGTACGTTTCAAGACGAGGCTTTTGAAACACAAAAGCTAAACCTTCAAAGTAAAATTATAAAATTATTTACTAATCTCTTTCTCGGAACCTTTTTGTAGAAAGTACAACATGGATTAAGAACCAACCAGACACTGACCTGAATCAGCTGACAGTCCTGACATTTGGATATAAATATGACCTCATTTATTTCTAATGTTATTCCGAAATACTGCGAGTTAAGTTTTTTCGGAAAATTTAAACAAATAATTACACTGAAATCAAACAAATAGTCAAGAAATAAAAAAATTACACAGCAAACAGCAATCCAGAATTTCATATTCGACAATAAGTAATCAATAGTTCCTATGACAGACTTACGTCGAACTGGTGACTGGTGTAAGCACTTGCTAAGAAAATTTAACCCAGAAATGACAACATCGTCGAAATTAATCGCATGAGATGGCCACGCCATTGGTTAGATTTAACCGGGAGATTTAATACTAATTATTCTTTAAATTGCAATTTCTCTGGAAACGGGTATCTTGAGATATTTTTACCTAGAAACACTAAATCCCCTTCTTTATTGTTTCTGTATAAATTCATTTAGAATTTCCGACCTATAAGCCTCATTAGGGCCCTCCACACCTTTTGATCCGGCCCCTACTCTGGCAATTGTTTTTTATATCTTGATTACCATTTTCATCTGCGCCAGTTAGTACGTTAAGTTAATCAAAAAAATCATTATTTTCCGCAAACTTTGACTTTCGCAGGCCGTATCAAATATAATTTAAAACTGTGGTCGTTTTTTTTACCTTAAATGTCCTTTTGTGCCCAATTTCAGATTTCTTGAAGATTTATTTTTATCAGAACCAAGATAAAACATTGCAAAAGATTTCCTATAATTAGTATAGTGAATACAAATTGGAAATATGCAAATGCATACCCTACTTGCATAGGTTATTTCTTAAGAAGCATCGAATGTTGATATAAAAGGAAGTCAGTTTATAATGGCACTTTCTAGCCTCTCATGCACACGAAAAAACATATTCTTCTGTTTTTAATTATAGGCGAAGATGCGCCTTTGTTGTTTATATAAAATTTCTATAGATAAGAAATAAAACAAAAATGTTTTCTTTTTTAATTTGGGATATTTTAGAAATGTTTAATGATTACTACAATAATAAATGGTTTTAGCCTAAAACGAACTTTTTCCGCTCAAAATACTATTACAACATTTTCTTATTTTACATCATGTCTTACATTTTTTAATTTTTTATTTTTTTGGTTAGGCACAAAAAATTTTTTTGTTTTTTCTTCACGAATCACTTTTTTTGTGCGTTTTGGAGTAAAAATTTTTTTTTTTTGAATTTTTTCCAATTTTTTGATTAGGGTGCCACGAGTTATTCTCGATTAAAGATATTCCTTCGTGGGATTATGTAATCCGCTTTGGATGCCGGCTAACCACAGTGAAGTGGGGTGTGGATTGATGAATGTTGTTAATTAAAAAAAAGAAAAATGGGCGCCAGGAGATTGTTTTACCATCATCCAAAATATAGTCAATTTACTCACTCAACCTCCAGAATGCATCTAAATTGAGCCCACTAATAAAAAAAAATAAACTACGTCGCAACCAAAAATTTGCTTACCTTAGTTCGGGTCAAGACTATTTGTGACTATTAGTAAATGAAAGAAAAGTAACTAATTACTCAATATCTGTTTAATATTTCCACTTAATTAAAGTGACACAGGTCAAAAAAAAAAGACAAAGGAACCCAAGGGATCCCACTAAAATTGCAAGAAAATTGCGCTAGTTTAAAAAAAAATGATTAAATTAATTAAATAATTACGAACATTAGGGGTGTTACACCGTCCGCGAGAGCTCTCAAGATCGTTGGAATTGGGCGTAAAAAAATACCACTCGCCCCTAAAAGTCGCTTACAAAATTCCAAGAATTTAATTAGAGAAAATATATGAAAATATTAATTTAGAGACCTTTAAAAATTAACAAATAAATGTACACTGCGCGTCATATAAAACTGGTACACTTTTTTTTCCCAATGTAAACCTAACTTAATTAATCAATCAAAATAACCGTCACATTTGTCAAATTTGTCAAAGTGCATATCCACAATGCCAACCCATTTAAGTAAGTTTGATCAAATCCGAATAATTTCCAAAATAGCTTGGCAGAAGATGAAAATTTAATAGTAATGGAGCTATGACAAGTTATTAATTATTGAATTGAAATTTTTAATTTCTCCATCTCGTTTTATTGCTGTAAAAAAATTAATTTTATCGTTACATCTACTAAAATTTTTTTGACCTGGCATCACTGCCCTAGATATTGTAACCTAGAAACTAGTTTAGCATTGACACATTTTAAAATATGCATTTACACAACTAGAAAAACACTATTTTCGATTATAAGAGTTGTACCAGTTTTATATGACGCGCAGTGTACATGAACAAACATAAAAAAAATATGAAAAACTTGCGGTTGTTCCAAAACTACCTAGCTTTTAAAAGTGGATTGATTTTCTTCCACCAACTCAAAAATTAAATTGCGGCAACTTGCAGCTACTAACTCGTCAGAAGATCGCTGAACGCTTATACCGTACTAGAATGTACGTAACCTCCGTCCAGTACTAGAATCTGGTTAACATCCGCCCAATACGAGAATGTGGTTAACAATCTGCCCAACACGAGAATGTGGTTAACAATCTGCCCAATATGAGAACCCTAAAATAATATACATTAAACCCCTAATCGAATACCCCTCGGCCCAGAAAGAAATTTACAAACTCTAACAGTTTATACAATAAAAACATCTCAACATACCCTTTTATACAGTGAAGGGGAATTCTCGGCGAATCGGGAACTTTCCTGACAGATGCTTCTGTGGAAGGTGAATCCTCGGAGAATCAAATCGTCTCCCGTGGAAGGTACTATCCCTATAATATTAATAGGCTTTACACACTTGCCAAACAACATAATACTCGACTTTCAAGAAAAACGCTTTATCTGACAAAAATGGCGTCGACACGAGCGTGGCTTGGTTTGATACAAAATATCAATTCCTCTTCAAGAGAATCAGACCAGGGTAAACACACCAAATCAAATAGGCACCCTGCAAGTCCAACAATACGGGAATCGCTCGTCTATCCCAATTAATGGTACGAAATAATGTTCATAAAACACCGGGCGATTCCTCAAAATTTTGTCTAAACCACGTTACACTTTGTCACCCAACAAGAAAAAGGAAAGAAAGCGGGCCCGAAATTTCCTTCGAAATCATTCTAGAACGAATTCAACCACGCAAATCCAGAAAGAGATTCACCTATTAACCGCCACGGGTCACTAAAAACGACTTGACCAATCATATAACATGACTGGTCAAACTCTGCGACTTGACCAATCATATAATAGGTGACTGGCTATCACATCCGTACAGTACCTCAAATTTAACAGAAGAAATGACCGGAACGACAAATCGAAACATGACATCGATAAAAATAAAGTAAATAACACTGTTTTGATGTTCGAAATATAAAGTGAGTCAAAAACTTGAGGCTGAATGTAACATATCTTATGTGATATATGGTTCCTAAATAATATAATTCGGTCCCTACAGTGGCTCACATCTACCCAAGAAAAACAAGGTATGGAAACTAATTAATGTTGTAAGGTCTTAATACCGAATTTAAACGTTACAAGGGGGGTCATGCATTCCATTTTTTCCAAAAAAAAAAATTTTTATGGACATACCCGATCTGCCCCAAAATCAATAGGTGTCATCCTTGTATCAGCCCCAATCAGGATCTGTCTCAACCCGATCGGTTCCATACGTATTAATCGAGTTATCGTGCTAACAAGAAAACTTTGCCGATGACAACGACGATAATGACGACACACTCACAGACAAAAATTCCGTAAAAACCATTTTTTTCGTGTTTTTCATGCCAAATAACGATGAATGAACTTTTTTTGCACGATTACATTTTACTTTTCCTCTATGTATAGAGGTCGGCGAGAAAGTAACAAGCGTAACAAGAACCACTATAATCTTTAGCTATGTAACAGTAGATTTCATAAACTTACGTATGTACATTAATTCATTTTGATTCAAAGTGCACTTCTACTGTGATACAGAATAAAAGAGTTCTGGTGCGAGGTGTCATTATCGTTCAACAAAAAATATTTACGTGCAGCAATTACCTACATTATGTTGAAAAACAATAATCGTGAATTGTCTTTCGATGTGCTTCATTAAAAAATAAAACCTTCAAGTCAGTGTAATTGTTGTAAAACCTGACAAAAACTAATAGCGACTAACACAGATATGAGAGACTTCCATTTGCAGACAATAACTAACTTAATCACAGCAAAACAACGAGACAATCCTCAATACAACCTCTCTAGTGTTCGAAGGATTATTGCGCAAAATTGGGGCTGATATTTCCCAAGTTTGTGTGTTGAAATGGACTGTATTGGATTTAAATAACGAGGTTCTTCACAACCATTTTTTATTCTGGGGAAAAAACACAAAACTTACTAACTGAACTAAATAACACATATGCTAATAGACAGAATGTCTGAAGCTATTTGTACGATCTCTTATTAAATGCGATGGAGAAAATGATTCTATTTTTCACATCTGACATTACATCTCAAAGTCGCGCATACCAGATCATCCCGTCTTCGATGATATGAACTCGTTCCATGGTCAGCGGTAAGGGGTAGGTGTGTTATTTTTCAAAGGCGTGCGAATTAAAATGTTGCATTTATTCTGGCGGAAAATAACACATTTTCCAGCAATTATATCACTACGATTTTGAACCCACGTCATAGACTAAGCAATAGGCAAACCGACCCAGTACATTAATTAAGGTCCACACCGTAATATTGTGTCAAACATTCTGTATAAATTAATGTGTATTTAACTAGAATATATATATATATATATATATATATATATATATATATATACATCGCTCCAATTAATTAATTTTTAAATTTGACTTTGGTGTAGGAAAGGAACGAATTAGACTACTAAACCAACATGGGATTATACAAAATTTAAAATCCTGTAGCTTAGTCCATAGTTACACATTTGAAACACAATGAAATTCATTTTTAATGTTTCTCTTGTAGAGTATGTTTACTAAATCTCATGTTTCTAGGCCCGCTATTTGATACAGAGGTTGACAACAGGTACAATTTTGAAAAATCCCCGAGAATTTTCCTGACAAGATCGACAAAAACAACGCGAAAATCATTGGAGGGGCGTTTTTTGACCGCTTAATCAGAATTTCACGTCAAAACGACCCTCTGACCACCTGGTGCATTGGAACCTTTATCTTGACATCGATGCCATTGCCATGAATATCAACCAAACATGATGTTTTAGAGACGGACATCAATATTGCAATATCTAGATGGAATTGTTGATTCTATTTAAATTATGCGAGGAGGAAAACCCTCGGAGACGACGTTCAGGACCAGGTTCCGTTGCACCAGGTGGTGGGAGGGTCGTCCTCGATGTAAAATTCTGATTTAGCGGCCGAAAAAACGCCTTCAATGATTTTCGCATTGTTTTTGTCGATATTATCAGGAAAATTCTCGGGGATGACGTCCACGTCCAGGTTCGGGTGCACCAGGTGTCCGGGAGGTGTTCTTCAATGGCAAATTTGGATTCAGCGACCCGATCAATTGAAGATAACTTCTGTTATTCCTATGCCAAAGGTCAGTAATACAATTGAAGCAAACGAATTTCGCCCAATAAATACCCTACCAACTTTGGAGAAAGTGATTGAACTAGCAGTCTACGAGCAATTGGATAGCAATAATGAATTATTCTTAGGTCAACAGTCAGGATTTAGAAAAAATTATTCGTGTGAATCAGCTATTCAATATACTTTCACTAAATGGAAAAATGCGTATGATGACAGTAAATACACTGTAGCTGTTTTTCTCGACTTCAAGCGAGCATTTGAAACAATTGACAGAGATATTTTGATAAAAAAATTAAATTATTACGGAGTAACAGGCTCTGTGCTGGCTTGGTTTATAAGTTACCTTAGTGAAAGAAAACAGAAAACAAAAATCGGTTCAAAAATATCTGATGAAACAAATACCCCAAGGAAGTGTACTGGGCCCACTTTTATTTATAATATACCTAAATAATATTTACTATGTTCCTGGGGCACATGAACTTAATCTGTTTGCAGATGATACATTGCTTTATACATCTAGTGATAACCTGAATAATGCTGTAGATACCCTCAGAGGATCTATAAAGAATATTGAAAAGTATTTACATAAAAATAAATTAAAATTGAATGCCAATAAAACGAAAGTTATGGTAATAACGACCAAATATAAATTAAACTCTATTGATTATGATGAAGTAAAGTTTGAAATTGATAACACTGCTTTGGAATATGTGTCTGAAATAAAGTATCTGGGTGTTATTGTAGACAACACTCTGAGTTTGAATAGTCATGCTGAATATGTTATAAAAAAAAAACGTTAATGCATTTAATAAACCAAAATCGGATTTCCCAACTGCAAAAACTACAAAATCGGGGTATGAGAATCATTTTGAGATGCAGTCGTTATACTTCCGTTCATCACATGTTAAATATGCTGCAGTGGCTATCGATTTCAAATAGATTATTTTTTTTAACAATGGTTTTTATATTTAAAATAACCAAAGGTCTACAACCAACATATTTTGATGAATTTTTTGTTTTCAATAATCAAATACATGAACAAGAGACCAGATCAAATGCTTATTTTCAAATATATATAAATCACACTGGTGGTGGTATGAAAAACTTATTCTTTAAGGGACTACAGGAATTCAACAATTTACCAAATGCTATTAAAGAGGCAAATACTGTGAAAGGATTTAAAATTGGATTGTTAAAATATTTAGAGCGTTAGTTGTAAATGTGTATATATTATTTTAATTATTAAGAAGGCCTTTTTATATTTTTAACTTTTATTCAAAACAAATATCAGGGTATTTGGTGAGTTCATAAAATATCTGACATTTTTAAAACCTATTTTTCCCTAACTACTGTCAAACAAAAAACTCCTTATTACACTATAAAAAACTATAACCTAACTTACACACTACAATATGTATTTCATTATAGCAATGTCTATTGTTTTAAATAATTGTTTTATATTTCTGTATTTTTATTACTGCCATTTTATCTATTTTATCTTTTTACATTTATTACTAAATTTTATTCTGAAATTGTTATTATTATTATTATTATTATATATGTTGTACGATTAGGATATCCTAAAAAATAAAGATTACTTCATCGGCGTTCCTGAGCTCCAGGTGTGGGGGGTCAATTTGAACTTCAATAGTCGTGATTAGGGACCTCGAGTACCCGAGTACCCGATTTGGGCCAGTTCTGACTTTTATTTACAAAGTTTATCAATCTTCTAAAATGCATTTTTTGAATGCATTCTTGGCTGCAGAAATGCAATTTCCGGTTTGTTCAGAAAAAACGAGGAGGCCATTTTTTACAAATAATTTTTGGAAGCCAATGCAAAAAACCGCATTCCGATCCGTCAAATTTAATTTGCCAAGCTGAAGCACTTTGGGCTAGCTGTTGATGAGCAAGTGCATTGATAAATTAGTCATCAATACAAGTCACTCTATGTATACTGTGTGAATCATAAATTTTTTAAATCATTTCTATATAGTTCATAGTGGCTTGGTAATTCAAATACTCTTCTTTCTGGGTATTAAAACCACTTATTTTATCAAAAAGTTTTTAATTTTAACGTTTCGACTTGTATATCTAAAGTCGTTGTCATATTATACAGGGTGGGCCAAACTTCTGACCTCGGAGGATTACGTCGTTGTGGTAAGAGAAAAAACTTTCAAATTTTGTGTGAGCTAGTACAGTTACTGGGTGCACATTTTGAAAATAGTTTCGATTATACAGGGTGTTCCAAAAACTCGTGGCAGCACAAACTTACATTTTTTTAAATCGAAAATACTTACTATATTTTATTCAAGAATCGAAAAGATCTCACCGAGAGCGTTAAAAAAATATAGCATGTTAATATATTATATGGGTGTTTCAAAAAGATATGGCCAATTATTAGTAAAAATAACCCCCTCTTTCACTCACATTATTTGTGTTCATAAAATACATGATTTTTCCGTTATCATGAAATATTTGCAGGTTTCCATTAACTTATACCCTTAATGTACTATATTGTTTAAAAGCTTATTAATTGTACTAACAAACTAACAAAAATTTTGGGATATTGCTTGATTTGAGTTCTGTTTCACCATGTATTAAAGAAGCCATAGATAAAAGAGTAATTAATAGTGATTTATTTTGATTTACTGTTTTACAGAGTGTTAAAGATATAATATATTAACATGCTACATTTTTTAACGGTCTTGGTGAGATCTTTTCGATTCATGAATAAAATTTTAAAAAACGTGGTTATAAAATTTAAAATTTTTACTAAAAATTAACCAGCAGTCAAAAGGACATTTACAGACAAATTAAAACATTAAAACTAACAAAAGAGACAATTTTTAGACGATAGCTGGTTAAACAATGGAAGAATTTTATCAACAAGTGTTTTTTTTTAAATTAAAAAATAAAATATAAATTAAATTTTAAATATAAAAAATAGGACCCATAAGATCTTCCTAGTTTCTACAAAAATAGAATTGTATTTTAATCTATTGTGTTGACATGTTTTTGGTGTTTTCCTGCTGTTTTTCCTGCGTGGAAAAGTTATGCTCTGATCGCCGAAACCGGTATAAAGGACCTTGTTTTTTCCAAACCTTCAGTACCTACTACTCACATATCGCTAACCCTACTTTAAATAAAAAAAAAATAAAATATAGTAGGTTACATATAAAAAAATGTAAGTTTGTGCTGCAAAGAGTTTTTGCAACACCCTATATAATCGAAACTATTTTCAAAATGTGCACCCAGTAACTGGCTCATACAAAATTTGAAAGTTTTATCTCTTACCACAACGACGTAATCCTCCGAGGTCAGAAGTTTGGCCCACCCTGTATATTGTTAGATATATCAAATTTTTGACAACTTTAGATTTACAAGTCGAAACGTTAAAATTAAAATTATTTTTGATAAAGTGGTTTTAATAACCAGAATTCTTTTTTAATTTTTTAACCATAAGTTCAGAGACATAAAATATTAATATTTCGCTAAATGATTTTCTATTACATATCTCCATTTTTTTTGACATTTTAGTTTTTAATTTACGAATTTACGTAAAAGTTGAAACAGATGCGTTTTTTAGGTCTAAAAAAGAGGACGCCATATGTGATATGTTGAAAATCAACCAAAACTTTGTGTTCAATTTTCAATCTAAAATTGAACATAAATCGTAATTTGCATAACGATTATTAGTATTGCGTAAATCCGACAACGCCGTGAAAACACGCCACCTCGCACAAACCGACGCGGTTTAAATAACAATAAAAAAACAGTCTAGACACTCAACCTTGATTGACCGTTAGAATATTAGCCAGGCGAAAAACAATTTTTTTTATCCAGCTTTTTGTCTGGATGCTTCGTTGCAACCGGCAAAGCCGCGCTTGTAGATTTAGTATCGCTCAACATCTCGTCTAGTTCACATTGTAATTTAGTATCTCTCAACATCTCGTGTAGTTCACATCGTAATTTAGTATCGCTCAACACCTCGTTCAGTTCAGATCGCAGTTAGTATCTCTCCACACTTCGTATAGTTCATATCGCACAAATCGATGCGATCGAATATTTGCAACTTCAATTTCAAAATTCATTTTTTAAACATTCACTTCAGTGAATTGCTCAACTAGTTATTTATAGTTAAATTATAGTACCTATTATTACCTGTTTTTATGTGTTGTCCTTGTTCTTCGTTAAAGAAATTTAAATAAAAGGTGTTATGAAATTCCTGATGTTTTATTGGTAGGGGAGACGAGGGGAAAGAGTTCTTGTACGTTCTACATATACAGTCCACATTATTGAAAAGCAAAAATCAAACAGGGTATAAAAGGTCAGCAAGACAAGGCTGTACCGGGAAACCGCTGCAAAGGTGCTCAAATCACTTCACTTTGGATATCAATATTCTTAAGGAAAATAGATGCATAGTGAATATTTTATATAATAGTCGTGGAAAGGTAAATGTTTTATTAAATGGCAGATGAGCGAAAACTAGCCGTTATTTACCCACCTTCTTGTAATTACACCTATACGCAATTAGCTTGTATATTTATAGGTACTATTCACAAATGTGTGCAATATTTATAGATACTGTTTAAAAAAATGCACTTAACCGTGATTTTCTATCTATTAAACGATATTACCAAGGAAATGTGCGTATTGTATCCACTCGAATAGGTATATCGACCTCATCATTTCTTTGAATTAATAGTATTTTATCGCCGAAATGATTACCTTATCATTTAAAGCGACACATTAATGTTGCTCCAAGTCAAATTACGGGAAGATTTGTTCACTGCAAATGGTCGACCATAAAAATGTTATTACACTTAATTACTGAGAACCTTGCTTTATATAAATAACGAAATACAAGAGAAATATTGAGCTGAAGGAGAATGCGGTTCGGAACGTTGTTGTTGGGAATTGTAGGTTTTGTCGGAAATCGTTAAGAAAAACCAGAAAAATTTTATGTAGATAATGTTGAATTAATGACGATTATTACTGTTTCGAGTATAAATTACGTTTTTTCTAAGCTTCCACTTATACTGAAAAATAGAATTGCATTCAGAAATCATTTAGCTATCGAGCTGATGACATTTGCGTGTATGCAGTAGAAATATCTGTCACAGAAATTTATTAATTAATCTTAAACATCCCAAAAAATCTGATATGTACAGGATTCATTAGTGTGATACATTCAAGTGTCTCTGCTAGACCAAAGTTATACAGGGTCCCGCAACAATGGCACGGTGTCCTATATCTCTATTTAGGAAACAGATAGGATTACAATTTTCTATAATGTTGTTCAATTTTTTCTGGGCAGGTCCCAACTTTGCTTTTTTAAATGGCAACCTGTACTTTTTACACTTTTTCGGTTTCTACATGAAAAATAAATAGATAGGGGAAGCCGGGGCATAGTGACCCCCGGGGTATAGTGGTCATTTCGAATAATTTGGTAGTTGGGCAAATTAGGAAGATAATACGGACGAACACTAATCATCAAATACTATTAAACGAGCAAGGTTTGTATGTGTGTGTGTGTGTATGTGTGTGTGTCCAGAGGATCTCGAAATCCACTCGTCAGAATTCAATGAAACTTTCAGGGTAGACTAATTCCTATCTAAATCGACAGAAAATGTAGGTCTCATGTCTGTGAAAATTCGATCTTCCGAGATATTTACAAGAAAAGTTAAGCTTTTAGTTTTATTTCCTAGCAACGGCAGAGATAATATAACTTGTTTCTATAGTAATATATACTATTAAGGAGAGAGAAGAGCAGTAAAAGTGGGGATATAACGTCACATTCCATAGGCGTACTTTGCGATATAAGTTTCTATAATAAATAAGGTTACAGCATATAAAATATATATACGTACTTCGTAGATTAAATTTTGAAGTTATATTATTTACAAAAAATAAAAATAAACCTTATGCATCTGACACTTTAACATTGAACGAATTAAATTTAACCAATAAATAACAAGGAGGATTATATGTTGGGATTAAACTTTTTTTTAGTCTCTTGGCATTAAAAGTAACGCTTCAGTACTTACCTAAACTCAAAGATTAAAAAAAAAGTTAGTTCAAGAACTATCTTTAAAAGTCACTGTCTTCACTAAAACTACTGGTATCACTATAATTGTCTTTTCTGAGGTTTATTATTATAGGTTCTACTAAATTATCCATTGATATATCCACTTTCCTAAATGAATTTTCCACATTTTTAACATGATCAATGCATTTTCCCCAATGTTCTCTATTTTGTTTTTATGTTGCCTTGTTATTACTAATAATTCTGCCTTCAAGGATTTAGGAGTACTGATAATAATTTTAGAATGAAACCATTTTGAAATATATATTAATACAAAATTCTGAATCAATTAAAATACATACGATACGGCTATGAATAAATAAAGTCTGACTTATCTGTCAAAAGAACAGATTTATTACAGTAAAAACCATGGAAACAAGAATCTAGACAAAAACTATATTAGGCCGATCAGATGTATTCAAATTTAAATTTTAACTACAAATAAGCATTGAAGGATGAGGTAAAAATAAAATTTCTACCTCTTGAACCTGTACTACGTTCGGCAAATTAAATACTGCACTCCTTTCTTCTGTATAGTATAGCAGTAAAAAGGTTTGACTTTATTTAATTTCTGGCGTTTCAATCTGAAAGAATTCAATTTTAAATTTGCCGCTTTATATAAAAAAGGAAAGGTTCATTTGACGGACATAAATAATTTGCTTGTCAAATGACAGCCATCTCATAAATTCAAAGTTGAAAATACAACGTTGCCAATTCAATTTCAGAAATCATGGGTTTAGGTAAATATTTATAGGAACGTTGAGTAACACTGTTAAAATGGACACTTGTCAAAATGTGACACCTGTAAAAACGTGACAACTGTTAAAATGTGATACGTGTCAGAATGTAACAACTGTCAAAATGAACAAATGTCAAAATATGACACCTGTCAGAATGTAACTAATGTCACAATGTCACACGTATCGTACTTTTTTTATTTATTACAAAGATCTAACCTAACCTAAAGCTAATCTATTTTTTTTGGCGGGTGGAAATGCTTTATGCACATCGGGTAAAGGTTCTTCCCTTCCCCGATAGTGTGATACTACCCCTTACGGCTACTATTTTATTATGCGGACAGTTTTAATATTTAAATTTTCATTAACATAGAGAGAGAGAAAAAGAATGAACGCTTGTACACGTGTACTATTAACATAGATTTCAATTTTTTATTTTACAAGAAACTTTAAAGAGACATTTAAAATTCTCTATTTTCATAGTACATTTTAAGGTTGATTGTGACTTTGTATTTTCCAAGAACAAATTGTAATGTAATGTACGAATGAACTATTTTTGTAACTGAAAAACTGCCACACGTCGAGAGTCTGGTCACAGGTTTTTGTGGAGGTTTTTACCCAAGTATGAATATCAGACCTATACTTTTCCTTCACTGCAGATCAATAATAAAAATAAAAAGATTTTCTTCTGTTGACGGGACCTGTGCCCTACACGCTGCTGTTGTTCGTCCCGGAAACGGGGCCTGTCCGCCGTGACTATTCGCGCAGATCAAGCGTCAGTAGATGTTGCCCTAAAAGGGTGAAATCCCCAGAAACTAGGCAACTTTTAATGCATTTAACTAACCTGTGACAAGCAGTTGATAAACGTCAACAACAGCTGCAGCCAATTGAAAATTAACACTGACAGCTTTTTTAATTTTCCCGCCTACTTTCAAGCCAATCGCCAATCAACTTTTTATTTATGTCCCTTTCAGTAGTTCAAGTAGATGTCGCCCACTCCGTGATTTTCGCGAATTAATTAATAATTTGTCATGTTATAAATATACTTAAATTATATACTCATTGGGCTGCTTAAAAATGTAAATTTGAATATTAAGAGCGAAGCTCGGTGACCAGATATTTGATATTAATTGCTACAAATCAGTATTTGTGTGTGCATATCGATTTCAGATAAATTTTTAAAATAATTTAGGAATACTGTGTTAGGCACGTGTTGATATAAGGTAAGTGTTGATTCTTTTATTCGTTAACTTTTTAAATACGTAGTTTTATGTTAGTTTTTTATATCGAGCAGTAAATATGAGTGTTGTATATTATATTTTGTAAATTTTAGATCAAACCATTGCATACTAGTGAAAAAAATTGCAAACAAAATGGAGTAAACTTTTCGGGGTAAACTGACCCACTCGGGGACCACATTGCCCCGTAGGATCACATTGCACCATATTGACGTTACATTAATTTAAGAGATATTTTTAGTTAATAATAATTTTTTTATTTATTTAGCGTATGGCTCAAGACACATTAAATTTTTATAAATATACATCTAAAGAGTTTATATTTTGGCGATTGATCTGGACGTCGCCATCAGGAAATCTTCGGATGTCCCTTCGTAGGCTGTTCTAGGACATTCTTTTGTGATTGATTTTGTTTTTGTTTGTTTGTGTCTCTTGTGTGGTCAGGAGAACCTTCTTGGTTTGTCTGACCGCCAGTTGTTTGCTAGTTCATTTAGCGTTAACCAAGGTGCACCACGAGGAGGCGAACTAGCTTTACACCCCAATAATAATGGTGCGCAACCGCAAAAGGACAACAACCCAACAAAGTTGGGATCCAAGAAATATGTTGCGGGCAATAGAAGCCGTTGAAAATAGAGAAATGGGCTACAAACGTGCAAGTACAAATTATAATGTTTCACGTAGCACCCTAAAACGAAGAGTTCTGGGGAAAAATAAGGACGCAGTATTAAATAAGAAAATTTTGTGTTTAATTTATATTAATTTTAGGGGGGCCACTTTACATATTTCACATATTTGGGGCAAAGTGGTCCATTTACATTATTTGACTTTTTATTTTTTCAAGAGTGATACTTTCTGTTTAAAAATTTTAAATAAATATATACAAAACGTCAATAATTTACGTATCTACTGCTATAGGAATTTCTCATTTATTTCATTATATACAGCCTGTATCAGGATTTTAATCTTAGGGTGACCACTTTGCTCCGGCCTCCCCTACTTTTTCTACAAACGTCATCACCGACAAAATTTTACACTACCTAATTTTATTTATTATTTACCTCGTTATTTACAATGTTAACATTAATGGTGCAGCCAGTACACGAACCAATATTTATTCCTAAACCAGATAATTCATAAATTTTTTAATGAAATATTGTACATTGGTGACTTTCTCAAATGATGTATCTAATTTTTATATAATTTTTAAAAGGTAATGGAATTTGCTACATAATAGGATTAAAAAATACAGAGTGTCCTATTTAAAATAAGAACGATATTGTCGTTTGAATATGTCATTAGAGAATGGCCCCATTTTGGACGCCCTTTATAATTTTAAACAACTCTAAATACACTATTTTTTTCAATTATTAGTCTAATTTTTTTTCAGTTAAAATTGAATTTGGCTGATTCCATAGGTTTCGAAGTTATTGGTTTTCTTGTAAGTCCTTCCATTTTTAGAAATATCAAAATATCTCGAAAACTAAAAAGCTTAGGTATAGGGAATACTCAAGAAAGTTTATCTTATTTTTAACGAACAATCTATAAATGCAATAAAATATAGGGTCTTCCATAAGAAATAATATAACTTTGAAACGCCACACTTTTTTGGGACAACCTGTATATTTCAAGATAATTTTAAAATGTAGCCATTATTAACCTACATATCCATGAATAAACAAAATTTTCAAAATATTAACCCTGACTCACCCTATATAGGGCAGCGTTTCCCAAACTTTTTTGAACGCGGCCCGGTACGAGGTTTTAACATTTTTCGCGACACACCTTATAAAAAAGACATTTATTTACAAAAAAAATATAAGTAATTAAATAATTAACAATTGAAGTAACAATGAAGTAAACTTTGTTTTACATATTTTATCCTTAGTGCGAAGGATGATGGTGTTTGTCATCACAAAAAAATTACAAATTAGGAGGAAATAATGTTAATTTTATTCTCAAATTAGGTTCGACATCCAATCTGTTTCGAAACTTTTTTTTAAGTACACCAAGACCGAGAATGCAGTTTCACAGAATGATGAAGTGGAAACAAAAGGCACCCTTGTTTATATTATTGCGTATATCTTTATTTTTATATATATTTCTTTTTTGTATTTTTACAATTTTGTACGCGACCTGGTAAAAATTTTCTGCGACCCCACACTTTGGGGAACGCTGATATAGGGTCAATAAATATTTGCAGAATCTTCCTTATTTCAAATGGAACACCCCGTATATTATCGATCGAAAAATCAATAAAGTTGTTTTTCAAATTAAAAAGCTTATTCAGCAAACAACAATTATTGATATCTTTTTATTACAGCAACTTTTACAGTTTGGTTAACTATGGTATAATTCTGAGTGGAGGCTCTTCCGAATCCGAACGTATTTTTAAAATTAAAAAAAAAGTTGTTCGGTGGCTATATCTAGCCGGATGCATCGAACATTGCCAACCACTTTTTAAACAAATGAACATGTTTAATGTTCAACGACAAAATTAAACTTATTACTCAAATCGACAACACCGTATCAAATATTGTATCATACATGTATTTTATCACGTAGCTCACTTCTACAACAAACTGGCAACATAGTAAGACATGTAGAACGTCTTAACGAATCTTGCGCCTACAATTATTTTGACAAGTACGCCACGATTTCAAAACTTTAAAACCAAATTAATTTTTGTTTTCTCCAACGCGAGAGACAAAGACGGACACAACAAACTACTATGACGGCCATTGCCGTTACACTGCTTATCACGTACAACAACGATATACACAGGCGGGACGCGAATTTTTAATCAGTGCTCTATCACCACTCAAAGATGAAACATCTCATAAATTATACGCGCATCATGAATTAAGTTAACAACGGTTCATTCTTTACAATTACATATTTTCTGAATGATGTCATATATTTTCGTTATTTACTAATATGGTTTAGTAAATTAAACAAGTACTTTTATTATTAATTTGTGCTTTGTTTTTTTCGTTGTTTACTAATGGTTTAGTAAATTAACCATGTGCCTTTATTGTTAATTTGTGCGTTGTTTCTTCGTTATTTTAATAAACCGTTAACTACAAGATGTTTGTTTTTGTTCTTGGAGTTGTAAAGACACAAAAAAAATCCTAAAAATACAGTCCATTTAGAAGCTTCGACATAGTTTATAAAAGCGGCGTTGTTCAACACATCGGCCGACTTGGCAAACTGATGCACAGCAAGGTCTCTACACCTGAACCCTCAACAGAACATTTTAACGCTCCCCTGTATTTTCATTTATTAACCCATTAGCAACATTGCAATTAAACTTTATATAAACTTTCAACAAACCTAAAATTGCCAATTAAAAAATTGTTAAATTCGGCCTACTACAGTGTAGATGAGTGAGTTCCTTTCAGAATGATTTTTATTAGTATTTGGTTTCCTTTACATTTGTACTTTTATCCTTCATGTTCACCTTGTAATTTTCTTGTGTGATGTGCAAGTTTGTGTAACTCTTTTTTTTAAACTTTTATTGTTTGCTATACAAGTTTTTGTATTTTTTTTGGACAACCTTAAATGTATTTGTACTACATGGTTTGGGCTATAATTTATCTTTATCCATAAGAAGCGCCAAAGGCTCTATAAGTTTCATCAAGTATTCCCTATGGTTAAGTTAACTGTTTTTCTTAAAACAGCTCTTTTTTTCGAAAAATGACAAGTATTCATATTTGTACGCTATCATCTCATTAAACGACTTTTTTGACGACTGGTAAGAATATACAAACGACTGATAAGAATATAAAAACGACTGATAATAATATACAAAAATATGCTAAAAATGTCGAAAACCGTCAATATTTTCGAAATAAACATTCATAAAGTATCTTTTATTTTTCATCCGAAACTGAAAAAGTGATAAAAAATGCAGGTTGCCATTTAAAAAAACAAAGTTGGGACCCGCCCAGAAAAAATTGAACATCGTGTGTGACTGAAAATTTTTTATTTTGTCGAGCTCGATCAATAAGGTTCCTAAATAGAGATATTTTTTTATTAGAACATTCCGTATTCGATTTTGTGTTATTAGTATTTCAAATATTAGGACCAGTTTTTGGTTACAGGGCGAACCAAGAGTAAAATTTTTATACTTTAATTTTTTATAATTTATGATGGGACCAGTGGCGTAGCCAGGAATTTTTTTCGGAGGGGGCCCACCATTTCTCGTAGATAATACTTACTCTAAATACTTTTTTCAGGAGGGATGGGGTAAATAAACAGGGTTACCCAGGGTTAAACCGTCAAACGTTCAGGATCGGTTTTTCAGAAAAAAATAGGATTTTTTATTCCCATAATCCTAGGTCCTAACTTCTTTTGATTTTAGAACAAAATAGTTTATTATGAATTGCTCAAAAAACAATTTGGTTGATTTTGATAGAACTTGGCACGCATATTTGCGGCAATAATAAATATTATTAGAATTAAATTATTAATTCCAGTGACGTTCCACAAACAATTGAATACGCAAATTTTTTGCTTCTTCAATTTTATTCGTATCTCGCTTAGTTTTTGAGAAAAAAATTAGAAACTCGGAAATAAAAATTTTATTTTTTTTCTGAGAACCCGATCCTGAACGTTTAACGTTTAACTCTGGGTCACCCTGTATACAATGTAGGCTATTTAAATACATTATTTTATTTAACAACAATTTTTTAATTATTAAGATAAGATTAAAAGACAACTGATTATTAATATAAGATTGAACTTGGAATGAGCATTATTCAAAAGCAATTCTGCGAGTTTGTCTGACATCAAAGCTAGGCCTGTTAATCAATTGGTAGATGTATTATTCCGAAAATATGAATTCAGTCTTTTCATCGTTGAGAAACTTCGTTCAGTTCGTTCTACAGAGGCAGTGGTAACGGGTAAAACGGCTAAAATTTGGAATAGCGTAAAAATATTCGGAAACAAACGAGGATCTGCTATATTTAAAGTATCGACTGCACTTTGAGGAAGAGAGGAATCTACTTTTTGGCATTTCACTCTCCAAATAACCCATTCACTGCGTAGAATAACCGTGTATATTGTTTGTAAATCATCTGAATATAACTTAATCGCTGGCTCAAAAACGTAAAATAATTATGATTTATATAGTTACCACATTTTCTTATAAACTTATAGAAGTTTCAAGGGGGGGCCGGGCCCCCAGGCCCCCCCCCTTGGCTACGCCACTGGATGGGACCATGTGTATCTATCCAGTTTTCTTAAAATCTGTCGTTTAGATATGACCATCCAGGTCTCAAGACCTAACCTTAAATGATTTCTTTGCATGGATTTATTTAAAAAAATTAGGATTATTCGAATATAAAAAATATTAATAAAATAAATATAAGTAATTGTACATAAAAGTGGGGTAGATTCCTCACTTTAAAATATTACGACTTGAACCAACTTGCTCTAGTAAAATGTTAAATTTTAAGATTTATTTTTTGTAATAACTTTAGTGTTTTTGAATATGTATACATAAAAATTTGGAACTGGGGGTTTTTAGGCACGAGAAATCAGAATCTGGTACCTACTTCGATGTAATTTGTAGAGGGCGCTAGTTAGGCCACATTTGTAGCATAAATGTGCGATAAACTTTTTGCTCTTTAAGTTACCGCTATTCTTGTAGAAGAATATTAAAGCCACATTATTTTAATAGAAAAAAGGTATACTTGTTATTAACCTTAAAACTGAACGGTTTGCGAGATAATCGTATTTTAGGAATCAGCTGCATGATTACACTGGTCGGCAAAATTTTTTTTCTGGCCCTGACACTATTTCTGCTGATTCTTATGACCTCCCGAATCCGAATATGACCTCAGTTTTCCCCCATCACCCACCGTTTTCGGGGGATTCCCCACACCTGTAGGTGATGACGAAAAACTGAGGAATAGTGTCATGCAGCTGATCCCTAAAATGCGATTATCTAGTAAACCGTTAAGTTTTAAGGTTAATAATAAATATGCTTTTTTTCTACTAAAATAACGTGGCTTTAATATTATTTTAAAAGAATAGCGCTAACTTAAAGAGCAAAAAGTTTATCGCAAATTTAAGCCACACATATGGCCTAACTAGCGCCCTCTACAAATTATATCGAAGTAGGTACCAGATTCTGATTTCTCATGTCCCCAGTTCCAAATTTTTATGTATACATATCCAAAAACGCTAAAGGGATTGCAAAAAATAAATCTTAAAATTTAACCTTTAACACCCTGTATATTCCATATTAGCAACATTTTATTAGAGCAAATTGGTTCAAATAATTATATTTTAAAGTGAGGAATATACCATACTTGTATGTACAATTACTTAAGGAGCACGCTGTGTAAACACAAAGATTTAAGTTATGATAAACTAAACCAGTGTTATTAGAACTTTTTCATTGAACTTGAGTGTTGCGAATAGCTGATCGGTTCTGTCAGTGTAATATAGACTACACTAAAAACCATCAGAACAGAAGTGAAAGAAAATTATAACTATTTTGACATTTTAACAGAACCTACAAAAAATGTCACTTGGTTTTTTTAAAACACATATCACAACAAGTCAATGTTATTCCGATAAGAAAATACACCAAATATTATTGTGCCAACTATTAATTTAAAGCTAAAAGAAACAGCCAAATACCTATATTTTACTTTTCCGGACAGTTCACCGTCCGAAAAAGTACGAAAAAGGACTAGGACAGAAAAGTTCTTCTTCTTGTTATTGTGTACTGTATCGAATTTGACGTTTTTTGACATATTCAAATAAAAAAACATATACAGGTCATTCTTTGGACTACGCCATTTGCAAATATCGCTCCTTTTAAACCCTAACCTATATATCAAAAGAGTCATTAAATATCCATATTAATAGTATTACAATTTATATTAATTATATATGTATATACCTTCATGTCATTCAAATGATGAGACGCAGTGAGCAGAACATTCTTAGTTCTTGGAAACAAAATGAGAAACGTAATTTTAATAACGGCAATTAAAAAAGTTATTCATATTAATTAAGTTAATTTACCTATGCACAAGGAGTTTTTTTATTTAAAACACGCTACCGGCTGGAATTTACATATGAAATAATAATAATAAGAATAATATTCATACCGCATGCTACTTTTTTCATTATCTGTCGATGTTTAGGAATAGATGGGTGAGATAACTGTGTTAAACCTTAACAGTTCAGTAACTTGCTGAAGAAATAAGAATAAACTTAAAACCATTTTATTTTATTAGCATTTTCTACTGATTTTTTTACATTTAAATTGAATTTAAAAAAAAACAAATGTTAGCAGTCTAAATAAGTAGCTCGATAATTTTCCAACTTTTTTTTACAAATAAAAGCAAATTGCACACAAAAGTAATTAAAAGAAAAATTATTTGCACTATCGAAATTTACAAAAAAAATATTAGTGGAGAAAATGGGAAAAAATAAATCAGATTCTAAAATAGATGATAAAATAATTTTTTCTAGTGCAACAAAGTGCTTTGGTACTCTGTAATTAGGAGTTCGATCTGAAGAAAACATTTTTCCTTGTAATTTGAGTATACTTATAAACGTGGTAACTGTAGTTAGTCAGAATATTCAATGGTGAAGACTGAAATTAATTCGAAAAAAGTAATTAACTAGTTTAATAAAATTATCGTTAGTTTAAAGTTAAATTTTATTTTCGATCGTAGAAAAAATGTTGTGTGCTACACGTGCAAAAAGCATATTTGTTGCACTCAGCATGATTGCAGCTCTCGACTTCGTCTCGAGCTGCAAACTTCATGCATCGTGCAACAAATATACACTTTTTGCACTACTTACACAAATAGCTATTTTCTACGCCCTATCTTTAAAGTATAGTAGAACCCACCGCTTTATGAGAAAGAAAAAACGCTATAAAAACAGCAAAGGATACCGCCAATAGAAGAAATGCTAATTGATCTGGACATTTTTGAGTTCTTTAATGTCGAAAACGCCGTACACTGTCCATATACAGGGTGACCCAGGGGTACGTGCATGCTCCATAACTTTTTTTATATTCAAGCTATCGGTTTGATTTTTTTTTTAAACGATAAGACCGACAATGGGGCACATTCTAAAAATTTTAAGACAGCGGCCTACTCGATTCCTTTGTTTTCTCGAATAAACCGTCAACATTTCTTATTTTGCAATAAATCTCGCAAATTTTACAAAATAGACCCAACAATGATGTAATAAAATATAGGGTGATGTATTTGAAAAAGTCGAGTTATTGCTATTTGTAATTTGTAATTTTCAAAAAATCGTAGTAGGCGGTAGAACGTCGACTCCGAATTCGCCTACAACTCAGAAGATGCGCTGAAGCTTAAGGAATCGACTGGAAAAAAGTTGATTAAGTTATCTTGAACAGTTCTGAAGTTCTGAATTTTTTTGTGGATCTCTGCACGACACTATTTTGACACATAAATTGGCATAAGTCAAAAACTATTGCAGGTAAGTCTAAGAAACCCGGGTGCGTTATATCGACAATTTAATGGCGAATCTAAAAATGTAACAAAAATGCGGGGTTGCCATTTAAAAAACCAGAACTTAGTTGTGTATCTTATTTGGGACATCCTGTATATAAATAGGAATATTTTTAGAATGTGCCCCATTGTCGGTCTTATCGTTTAAAAAAAATCAAACCGATAGCTTGGATAGAAAGAAAGTTATGGAGCATGCACGTACCCCTGGGTCACCCTGTACATAAAAATAAAATGATATTTTGGCTATAAGGACCACTGTGCAAAGATTCAATAACCATCTTACTGGAGATCGTTAGGGGTAATTTGCGTAAAATTTCTATATTGATTAACTTTCTCTAATATGAATTTACATTTTAATTTCTGTAACGCATATTAGATTTCAATAGAGGTTGACCACTCCACCTCGCCCATAGGTTCATTTTCTGATCTCTTGTGAGATTCAGAAACGTTGCTAATTAAAATTTTTGTCTCAAATTTTAATTTTAAAATTAAAAACACGGTGAATAAAGTCATAAATATAATAAATTAATTAAGCTTACCTACCCTATCTCAACCCTCACCATTGGATTCACTGTCATCAACATTGATAATCAATTTGGTCGGACTCGTTATATAAGAATTTTCTTCTTTGATAACATGTTTGATTTTTGTCTGCCAATCATCAGCTGAACTTTTGTTAATTTCTTCTTTTACCAAATTTGCTATCAACCCGTCAAATTTGGGAAACACGTTATAACGCCTTATTCTTTTTTAATTTGTCCCCAAATTAATTCTGTGGGGTTAAATACACAAAAATAGGGCGGAAGGCGCAATACCTCGTGGCCTCTTTTTGATGTCATTTCATCAATAAAAAGTTCTATAATATATATGTAAAGATGCCCAAACGATATGTATAAATGTTTAGAAGTGCCATTTCAAGTTGACATTTTTACTTGATTCCTTTTTCAAGTTACAAAAATGGCTTCGAATGATGGAATAAAAGTTGTAAATAAGCTAATTGTGGATGGATTCTCTGATATAAAATCAGAGAAAAAATTTCAAATTGAAATTTTTATACAAAATAACCTCACAATTAGAACCCTCCGTGGGTGGTTCACAATAGCGTCAGCGTCTAAACCCCAACTGCTTTTAGAGTGCCCACGGTGTTGCCAAATGCCAAATATATTTACTTGAAATACATCATTTTTCTGAGCTAAGCTGGCCTGGCGTACCCTAATATTACCTGACCTCACCCTGTAAATTATTGATCTGTTACATTTTATAACTTTTTGATATAATGTTTCGTGCATTAGGTTATGCGATAAGTTTAGCAACAGCGTGGGCACTCGAAAAACGGCTGGGCCGTAGACATAAATGTGGTTGACTAATTTGCCGCAGTGCAGAGCCACTTTCACTACTTCCAGTGACTTCAAGTGCACTTGAATATCAGTTAACACTATTCAACTGTGATTCAAGTCCCCAACTTGAAAGCAAAAGTTAACTTGGTCTCTACTTCTACTTGAAACTTGAAAGCACCTTTCAAGTTACTTGAGTTCAAGTGTTTCAATTTATTTCAAGTTGCACCAATTATTGCACTTGAATTTAAGTAACTTGTAAAGTCTGAACGAGCCTTTTTAACACCTACCTAATATATCAAATTAAAAAACAAATTGTGAGGTATTTTTTTGTAAAATAAAGTGTAGAATTTTTTCTCTGATTTTTAGGAATCCATCCACAATTAGCTGATTTACAACTTTTATTCCAGCAGGAAACATATCATTTGACGAAATTTTTGTAACTTGAAACAGGAATCATTTAAATAAAAATGTCAACTTGAAATGACTTGAATCAAATATTGAAATAGTACGAACGTTCACTTGAATTCAGGTTACTCCTTTCAAGTTACTTGAATTCAAGTAACTTGTAAAGTCTGAACTAGAAATTAAAATGTAAATTCATATTAAAGAAACTTAATCAATATAGAAATTTTACGCAAATTACCCCTAACGATCTCCAGATAAGTTGGTTATTGAATCTTTGCACAGTGGTCCTAATAGCCAAAATACATTTTATTTTTATGTATATGGATAGTGTACGGTGTTTTCGACATTAAAGTACTCAAAAATGTCCAGATCAATTAGCATTTCTTCTATTGGCGGTTTCCTTTGCTGTTTTTTCTTTCTCATAAAGCGGTGTGTTCTACTATACCTTGTATTTTACCGGTTTGTAGCGCTTAAAACGGCTGTTTATGGTTATAGTTAAAAAAAAGTAAAAAACGTTAAAAAAGTGCCATAACGTTAACTTTATTTCACGCGTTCCATAAGCTAATACAGTTAATTGGTGCAATATCAAGTCACCTTTGACTTTGACGACACATGAACTGTAACTAATTTGACGTTAACAGATTTGTTTATAGTAAATCAATAATTGGATTTGTTTTAATTTAGTAGTTGTTCCTGTTATTAGTATTATTATTATTGTTATTATTATTATGGATAGTGAAGATTCCGAGTTTGAAATATGTACATTTAATTTGCTGCCGGAGAAATCCAAAGACAATTATCAAAAAGAATATGATACTTTTATGAAATGGCAGAACCAGAATAATATTCGTAGCTTTACAGAGTGACTGCTATTAGCTTTTTTTGAAGAAAGATCTAGAAAATTTAAGTCTTCTACATTATTCAGAATTTAAATGCAGCTTTATATCCATGAATCAAACAGAAACAAACGTTACTGGATCAAAAATTCACATTAGGCAAGCAAACAATTGCGTTTTCAATATTCACATTGCGAAATGAAACTAAAATATATCATTTAGTTGTTGATTTTTTTAATATTATCGTGTACAATTTCCAATTCAGTCATTAGTTGTAATTTACTGAATGAGTTTAATAAAATATTCCAAATTCCATTATTTGTATATAGGGCTGTAGAAAAAATATTTCTGGAATATATATGGAATTGCCTAACGGCTCGTGTTGCCAACTTTTCGATTCGTAAAAAAATGTAGCACTTTATGCACTTGTTGCATAAATTACTATTTTTCAACGAAAAAATAGGAAATTGTTAACAATAATGCAATTAACAGATTATTTACAAGAACCAATAAAATACCACAGAAAAAATAACAATCCAGCACAAAACGAAAAATGGATGGATAGTAGTAGTAGTAGTAGTAGTAGTAGTATATTTACGACAAAAAAAAATGTGGGAAAAAAAATGTGGAAGAAGGGGTGAAACAGTGTAGATTAAGTCGAAAAAGTGGTGAAATGGTGTTTAGGTTTTTTATTTTTCTTCGTTGACTGACACATTCATTTATTGATATATTTTCCTATACAATTGTAAATTATTGTCAAAAATGAAATAAAAAATCTAAATTACTGGAAACTCGTTTTATTTTTTGAGGAATATACACAGAAAAATGTGACTTTCAATTTTTGTATACAGGGTGGTTCATAACTATTGGGACATAGGCTAAGGGCAAGTTGTTGGTACCAAAATATTGTGATAGGACCAAATATACCTTAATAAAATATTGCTGTGGAATAAGATACAGGGCGTTGAAGTTGGAATTTTTTTTTCGTTTTTTTCTGATAATGTCCCTGTATATTTATCAATTGTTATCAAAATCGGCACAAAGGCATAGCTTTGGACAAGGACTATTATTTTATGTATTATTTCTCATTTTGGTATAGGGGGCGCCACGTGAATGATTCCTGATGATGAAATTAAGTGGTACCTTTTTTTGACGAAATTTTTTAGTGATTTTGATTAGAAAATATGACGTAAACATCATTTCTGCGTAATATTGATACTCTTGTTTAAACCCGATATTTTCACCAGTTTTCGAGAAAAACGCGATTGAACAGTTCTGAGAAGGGTATTTCAAACAACAGACAATAAAAAACTTGTGACATAAGGCTTCTATTTCAACGTTTTGTAAAGCAGAATTAAAAATAATTTAACATAAAAAGAGCAAACTTAAATTAAATGTTCTATGTGGCTTCCTCTGACCTCTATGCCTTTTCTAATTCTTGTAATAAAGGATATCAAAGAAAACATTATAAAATTACCTGTTCAATTGCGTTTTTCTCGAAAACGGGTGAAATTATCGTGTATAAACAAGAGTACTAATATTATGTAGAAATGATGTCTACGTCATATTTTCTAATCAAAATCACTAAAAAGTTTCGTCAAAAAAAGATACCACTTAATTTCATCATCAGGAATCATTCACGTGGCGCCCCCTATAACAAATTGTGAAATAATACATAGTATAATATTCCTTGTCCAAAGTTATACCTCTATGCCGATTTTGATAACAATTGATAAATATACAGGGACATTATCAGAAAAAACGAAAAAAAATTCCAACTTTTACGCAATATTTTATTAAGGTATATTTGGTCCTATCACAATATTTTGGTCCCAATAACTTTCCCTTAGCTAATGTTCCAATAGTTATGAACCACCCTGTATAAAAACACCTAATGTTATTTACGAGGTCTAAAATATCCTTCAAAATATTTTTCTGGCTACGATCTTCGTAAAATTGTTATAAGTGTCTTTATAGATCTGAAAAGGGCGTTGGAAACAATAGATAGGCAAAAATTATTATATAAATGTAAAAATTATGGAATAACAGCAGTTGTATTGAAGTGGTTGGAAAATTATCTCAATGGTAGATGTCAAAAAACAAAGATCAATGGTAATTATTCACTTTAATAACTTTGTATGGTGTCCCCAAAGAATAATGAATTGGTCATTTTAAACGAGTAGCTAATGGCAAATAAGCTCATTTTAAATAGTCTTAAAACAATATGTATGATTTTAGGTAGTAAAAGTAATATTGCTAAATTTGATCGATGTAACTTTGTTATTGAAGTAGATAATAATATAACTAGTTATGTAAATGAAATAAAATATCTGGGTATCTATTTTGACCTCTAAATTTTTCAAAATATATTGATATGTAAAAAAAATGGCAAAAAAGTTGGGTATTTCTTTCCTTATGGTGCAGGAAAATTGTGTACAATACAATTATATTTCAACGTTTTAACTATTGTACGTCAATTTTTATTTCTTGTTTAGATGAACATATTTACCGCCTACAGTTACTCCAAACTCCAAAACAAAGCAATGAGTTAGGTATGAGAGTTATTCTTAGATGCAACAGATATACTCCGATAACCTCTATGTTAGAAACTCTAAATTTCTTGAATGTCCGTCAACTAATTATCCAGTCATACTTAGTGTTATTTGGTGTATCTTTAAGCGATTATCCTGTTAAAAGATCACAGTTGGCAGATTATAATTTGAGATCTACAAATCATTACCAAATACAAAGATTCTACACTAGTGCTATGGAGAAAACATTCTTTATCGAAGGCTTGAAAGTGTACAATAACCATTAATAGTGAAAACATCACCAAATACTGTAGTATTCAAAACTAGATTATGGCAAATGTATTTTAATATTTAATAACTGTTTGTGTTCTTAAAATAATATCAATATGTAATGTAATAGCTACTGAGCTAAACAAACGTCTATTCTTCTTTTTAACAGGACATATTGTAGTGTGTAAGTTAGGTTATAGTTTTTTATAGTGTAATAGGGAGTTTTTTGTTTGACAGTAGTTAGGGATAGAGGTTTGTCAATTAGTAAATAAATTTTTAGAGAAATGTCAGATTTTGAACTCACCAAATATTTGTTTTGAATAAAAATTTAAAAATATAAAAAGGCCTTAATAATTATATTAATATATGTCGCCAACGAACGTGGGGCCTATATATAAAAGAAAATAATAAAAACGTGTAAAGAAAAATGTACTTAAGAAGTGGAAACAAAAAGATGGATGAAAGAAGATCAGATCGAAATATGCAAATGTTAATTACTATGAATGAAAATCAAAAAAAGATGGAGAATAACATAGAAAGAAATCAAAAAAAGATGGAGAATTACATAGAAAGAAATCTAGAAAAGAATAAAGAAGATATGATAATTTTAATAAGAAGAGAAATTGAAAGAGTTGAAGTGAGATTAGAGAAACAAGAAAAGGAAACAGATAAAAAAATAGAAGAAATTAGAGAAGAAGTAGAATTTGCTATTAATGCAGTGGCTAATAGAGTAGATAAAAATCAGGAAGAATTAAAAAAAGATATTCACGAAAATAAGAAGGACTTACAAGAAAACAAAGAAGAGTGTAGTAGCTTTAAAGCAATTAGAAGATAATTTAAAGAAAAATGCTAGAAATCCAAAAACAGAACAATATGTGAGTCATAAAAGAAACGTAATGATAAAGAAAACAAAATTATTTACAATTTATGAAGAAGAAGAAGAAGAAGAAGGAGAAGAGAAAGGAGAAAAAGAAGAATAGAAATATGATAAAGCAAAGATACATGCAATAACAAATAGAGTAATTGAAAAAAGAAATGTACAAAAAAGTTGTAAATATAAAATAATAGGATACCAAACAAAAAGAATTAGAAGAAGGAAGAAAACTAAAACAGTAAAGAAAAAGAAAAGAAATTGGAAGAAAGTAAAAAAAAACAAATAATAATGTTCAATTAACATTTAAAAATATTTTTATTGAGATAAATATTTGTTTTGAATAAAAATTTAAAAATATAAAAAGGCCTTAATAATTAAAATAATATATTCCTCAAAACCATTTTTGAGAATAGAATGTATAAAAAACCTCGTAAGCTTCGATTTATTATTTGCTTTTTGATTTCATACTTCCATATTTATGATTTCAAAACGCGATAAAACTATCAATTAAAAGTTTTTCATTATTCCTCATGCAAAAAATAATGTAAATTCCTGCTTCTGATCTACGGGCATATCCGCTAGTTAAATAATACAGATTCGGACAAAAAATATTTGTGGTATTACGGTTTACCGAGAGCATAAAGGAAAGCTTGTTAAAAGTTGAGAGAGCATTATAATTTCTCCTCACATATCACGAAGAAGGAGAATAGTCTACTTCCCAACCGTTTTTCGAGTGCCCACGCTGTTGCCAAACTTATCACATAACTTAATGCATGAAACATGTTATCAAAAATTAATAAAATGTAACAGATCAATAATTTACAGGGTGAGGTCAGGTAAGATAAGGGTACGTTAGGTTAGCTTAGCTAAAAGAAACTAATATTTCGAGTAAATATATTGTATTGGCATTTGACAATACCGTGGGTACTCGAAAAAGGGATCGGACGTAGACGCTAGTGTTCGCTGTCGTTTGTCTCCGTGACTCCATGCGAAATTGAAGTCACTTCAAAAGCTAAGTGGGGTCAACAGAGGGGAGTACAGCATTGCGTCTCTCTCGGTTATATGACCTTATATTATTATTGCTTTCCTTTTTACTCTTGTAGATTTCGGTCTATACCAAAGAAATATTTTGTCCGAATCTGTATAAGTCCAATACAGGCGATTTTCTTGTATTTATCTATTGTAAAATATTTTTTTTGTATTTTTGATGATGATTAGACAGTAAAGAATATTCGTTTCAGTTGGTCCGACCATGTTAATAAAACAAAAAGTCCGTTTAACAGTAATAAGAGGTCAAGGGAAGCCAAATGATATGTTAATTTTGATCAACAATCAAAATTTCATGTTTCGTTTCCTTAATGCGGACCTCATGTGTACGCCTGATGCATGTATTTAAGTATGACATCGGTTAATTGGTCTAAATAACCATCCACAAATTACACATTCTTATCATAATTAGGAGTCATGATCTTGTAATTTCTGGAGTGCATGTTTGACGTTTCCTGCCGACGAAAACGAAACGATCACTATGAAAATAACGTAAAAAAATATTCTTAGCTTATAAACGACAAATGAGGTATAATTTTTAAATTTAGAATTTTTTAATAAACGATGTTGATTGCAGTAGTGGATTAATTAAATATATAATTGTCTAATATTTCTCTTTACGTACCAACTACTAAAGTATCGGAATAATCGATAAACGTGAAATTATGCATATATTTATAATAAGGTATGAACCAAATTTTCGTTTATCGACTTTAGTTCCATTTTGATTCTAGCATTTTCACAAAACTACACTGACTGACTACTCGTACATTGCAAAATACTGATGAGATAATAATAATAATGATAATAATAATATACGCCCTGCAATTCACTCCCTTACGAGTGAACCCCAGATTTAAGCTGCTACTTTCGATTCCGAATATGACACAATATATAGGTTAACTCTATAGCACAGTGATTCCCAAAGTGTGAGCCGCGAAATATTCAATTAAAAAATTCGGCATTTTTCTTGAAATTTAAAATTCTCGAATTTTTGTATGTTAATTTAAAATTCGTATTTAATTTACTTTTCAACTAACCTAACCACATGGTGGTTGTCCAGTTTCCATATGGAAATCACCGAAACAGTTGAAATTAGATATTTTATATTATCCAAAAGAAAATAGTAAGTATCTATTTTCAATTTTTCGCTGTTAAATGGGCAGTCGCTTTTAAAACGGAAAGTTTTCCAATTCTTCAAGGAAATTAAAAATTTGGCAAACCGAAAAAGATTGGGAACCTCTGCTACAGCATATAAATATTATGGATAGAGTATTTGAATCCTATTTTTTACGATTGGTTATTTAGGAAGTCATTAGGAAAAAATAATAAACAGAAATGGATTCACTAATGTTTAGAATTCAAATGCTGTAAAATTCAATTTTGTAAGGGTTGTTTTTTTTTTCAGACAATAAATAATGATTACGTTGAAAAACCAAAGGTTCCAATTTCCCAATTTAATAAATAATGATAATAAAATTTTTCCAAATTCCAAATAAAGATGCAAACAAAAAACCAATGAATGGAAATGGAAATTATAATTTTAACACTTTTCAAAATATATTCAAAAAATTATAATGTATGAAAATAGTAATTTGTATTTGAATATGTCAAAAAACGTCAGATTCGAGACAGTACACAATAACAAGAAGAAGAACATTTCGGGCGGTGAACTGTCCGGAAAAGTAAAATATTTGGGTTTCTTTTTTCTTTTATTATTCTTATTTTCTTATCGGAATGACATATTGACTTGCTGTGATATATGTTTTTTTTTAAACCAAGTGACATTTATAGGTTATACTTGTGTTCCGTTGCTTTTTAGTGTAGTCTATATTACACTGACAGAATCGATCAGATATTCACAATCCTCAAATTCAATGAAAAACTTCATAACACTGGTTTCTCTTTTCATATGGAATAAAACCACTTTTTCTCTTATATTCCAAAATTATCCGAAAAAATTAGGATTGGCAATAAATTTAATTTAAAAACAGTTTTTCAAACTAATAATACATTAAAATCTTTAATAGTAAATATAAAACCTTTTAATGAAATTCAAAACACAAAAAATTGTAATTACAAAATTCCATGCGAATATAATAAATTTTATATGGGAGAAATATCTAGACCTTTTCATATTAGACTTAATGAACATCAATCAGATATTAAAAATAAACAATTCGAAAAATCCAAAATATGTGAACATGCATGGGATTTTGGTCATAAAATACAATGGAATTAGTCAACTAGATTATTAAAAGAACCTAATAATTATAACCGCAAAGTTAAAGAAGCAGCATTGATATGCTTAAATAATAACGAATGTGTTTCTAATTGTTTGGTCGATATTTCAAAAATGTGGATGCCTATTTTAGAAAAAGAGTTAATTGCAAAAAGGATACCCTCTATATCTTTTTTTTTGTTTAACAACTGGAAGTAAGTAAGTAATGTTTATTTAAAGAAGAAAGAATTACAATTAATAATGAATGAAATATACATAAATAACCTAAATAAATAAACATAGATAAATAAACAAATAATCACAGAAGCTCTAATAGGATATACCTGAGCTTGTGTGTGATGTGCTTATGTGTGTGGCTAAGTTTAATCTATACATAAGTTCTAAAATCTAATATTTAAAATTAACGTAACATTTAATATTTATAATCTAAACTAAAATCTAGAGTAGGAAAAATAACTGTAATTTAGAGGTAAATATCTTTTAAAGATTATTTACTATATTTCCAAATATTTGTCGCTTTTTATTAAAAATCCATTCCTTAAGTTTTATTTTAAATACATGTAATTTTTTTATTTGTTTCAGAGAATGTGGAATTAAGTTCTATAATTTTTTTTCTTAATATTTTTTTCGCATTTGGGTATTTTTACAATATTTTGGTCTCTATTTCGCGTATTATATTGATGTTCAATTTCTTCTAATTCGATTTTGTTGTTAAAGATAGCTACAAGTATTCGTTCACAATAAAGCTGTCTTATATCAAGAATTTTGCTGATATCAAACAGCCGATCGCTAGAGAAGGTGCGTTTTTTACCATGGATTATTTTTAGTAAAATATTAATTTTTTCTAGATGGTTGTCATACACACCCCCCCAACCTAGGATGCCATAGGATAACTGTGACTGAACGAGTGCAAAATACACTGCTTTAAGATGAGGTATGTCTAAAATTTCTTTTAGAAATTTAAACCTACTAATGAGACCTCTTAATTTTTTTGCAATATTATTTATTGCAGATCCCAACGAAGATGCTTATCGATAATAATCCCAAGATATTTAGCATATTGCGCCTCTGGTATTTGCGTCATATCGTCGATTTTGAGATTTCCCATGTCTGGCAGGTTACTCGAGTAGGATGTAAATGGCAGGTAGTAGGTTTTATCAATGTTTAAGGTAAGTTTATTAAAGGCAAACCATTTTTTAATCAGAGAGAAATCGGATTCTGCCATTCGTTTTAGATTTGCCCAAGAGTCTGATTTGTAGAATATCACAGTGTCATCAGCGAAACTCATTATTGAACCCTTTAAGTCCATATTTAATAAACTATTTATATAAATCGTAAACAAAAGAGGTCCGAGGACAGTTCCTTGTGGCACCCCATAGGTTACTGTCCTCGGTTCACTGATGACATCGTCGATTTTTACTTGTTGCTGTCGGTCTTTTAGGTAACTACTTAATAGATGGAGAATTTTGCCTCGAAGTCCATATTTCTGCAACTTATATAACAGTATGTCGTGCGATACAGTATCGAAGGCTTTAGAGAGGTCAACGAATATAGCTAAAGCGGGTGTTTTTGAGTCAACAGCCTCATATACTGTTTTTGTAAGAGAACAGATAGCATCTTCTGTTGATTTGCCCTCTCTAAACCCAAACTGATTGTCTGAAATTACGTTATATTTATTTAGGAATTTTACGATTCGGTTTTTTAGTATTTTTTCTATGATTTTTGACACCGTAGAAATTAAAGATATTGGACGATAATTTCCTACTTCTAATTTAGATCCCGACTTAAATATAGGTTTTATCATACCAATTTTCAGACACTTAGGATAATAACTCTTGTGAAAGCATATATTTATTATGGTAGATAGAGGTTTACATATTAAGTCTGATAATTCTTTCAAAGTTTCCGCTCGCAAACTATCAACACCTGGAGATTTTTTATTTTTTAGTGATTTTATCATATTTTGTACTTCAATTTCATTTGTATTATATAGAAACATAGTATTATCTAGCTGTGAAATGTTTTCGTTAAAATCATCAGGTAGTTCTATTTTGTTAGCGTAAGTTTCTCCTACAGAAGTAAAAAATTTATTAAATGCATGAACTACATCAGACTTTTCTGATACAATTTCATTGTTTCTATTGACTACTGTTATATTTGTTTCAGATTTAACCTTACCGCATAGTTTATTAATACATGTCCACATATTTTGGGACGTATTTTGATTTTTTCCTATCATTCGTTGTGTATATTTCTTTTTGGATTTTTGAATTAATTTCAGAAGCTTGTTTTTTAAATGTTTTGTAATAATCTTCTAGGACCCGATCTGATTGATTTTGCTTCAACTTTTTGTATAGTTGATTTTTTTTTGCAATTTCATTTAATAAATGTTTATTTATCCAAGGTTTTTTAATTTTTTTACTTGTAGCCATCTTCACAACACGGGTATTTTTTTCAATACATATATTTAAAGTAGATATAAAAGATTCAGTCATTTCATCTATATCGTTATTTATATTGATCATGTTCCAATTTTGTGATTCTACCTCATTTCTTAAACTCTTAAAATTTATAAATTTTTTATATAAAGGAAAACTTTTTGCAGGTTGCTGAGAATTTGTAAACTTTAGTGTTAAAACTATTGGATCATGATCTGTTGGATCATACATAATAATGAATGACTGTATTTTACTGATTGTGGAAAGTGGTCTATGCAGGACCCGCTCCGTCGCCTAGTTGTTTGGTTAATATATGAGACATAATCAAACGTATTTAATATTGTTTTATATTCTTCTACATAATCGGCATTTCCGAGTAATAGATTAATATTAGTATCACCAGTAATAATGTGGGTTTTAAATTTGCAATTCTCTAAATATCCGTGAAGAGCAAAATTAAAATTACCAGGGGAAGAGCTGGGAGATCTGTAGATTGAAGTTACAGTTATTTTTTCTTGTAAATTTAGGATTGTAAGCTCGATAGCATTTGAGGGTCCTAATGGTATTAGTTTGTAATCAAAGTTATAGTGACTTTTAACATATATAATAACCCCATCGTTTTGGTTGAAATTCCCATTGTTGTATATAATATCATATTCTGGAATGTTATATAAATCTAAATCATATAAGTTTCTGTGAATACGATTACATCAAATTCACAATTTAATTGAGTTAACAGTAGTAACATTTCATCAAAATTTTTTTGAATACTTCTTATATTTTTATGGAATATTTTAAATTGCGAGTTTTTTACAGAATATGTACTTCCAAAATCCGTAACATTGTTTATTATTTTCGCGTTGATTGGTTCAATATCGTAATTAGCAATATATGGATCCATTTTACAAATATATTTAATTAATAGGGATAAATATAACTTTTAGTTATTACTATTATTACTACTAACGGATTTAGGTCGTAGTCCTTCTCTTTGGAGAGTTGTTTTGGCGAGATCTGGTGTAATGTTTTTATCTTTGGAAACTTTCGCAGGATTATTTTTGGTATTCACTTTATAACGGTTGGTTTTAGGATCTTCAGTTTTATTCACTTGTTTTGGTTGATTAGGTACCTCTTCTTTAGCTTTAGCTTTAGTAGCAGCTTCGACTTCACTGTCAATTGTTACAGCAATGGTTTCCCGTTCTTTTACTTCTCTACTAGTTGATGGCGTATGTGGTGCACTATTCGCTTTTGTTTCTTTCAGATTTATTTCTTCTTTTTCCAATTCTTCCAATTCTTTGGCAGAATATCCCTTGCCATCGATAAATAATTTATTTCCCTTTATGTGACAATATAACCTAGGGTTCTGTCGAGCTTTCTCCAGAGATGATCTAAGTTTTTTATTTTCTATTCGTTGATTGTATGTAAGATCACTTGAAATTGATACTCTGGTACCCTTCAATTTCTTGCAATTTTTTAGGACTTCGAGTTTTTTGAGGAACGTAACAAATTCAACCTTGACTGCGGATCTTGATGCTATTTTTAATGGGTACACATTATTTAAATCGGAAATACCGATGTCAACCCCAAGTAACTTTTTCAGTTCTTGACAAACATATTCAGGAGAAGAATCATTATTGCCAAACCCAAATATAATAATATTATTCTTCTTTAGGCCTCTTTCTAGCACTTCTACTTTATTTGATAAAATCGTATTTTTTATTTCTAAATTATTAACTGTTTGTTTAAAGTCTTCTACTTTCAAAGATAATCTAACTTCACACGCTTCAATAACAGACTTTAATTCTACTCTATTCTTCTCGACCGCTTCACGTAATTTTTGTATTTCAATTTCCATACTACGAGATTCGAGCCAGTCGATTTAATGTGTATGGTCTGCTTTAATGTCTGCTTTGTCTTTTTATAAAAGAAAAACTAGTTCGATTGTTCGATGATTTGAGGTTATTTTGAGAATGAATGATGTTTTTTGGAGTAAATACAGACTGAATCTTCAGAAATTTTATTGCAGAATGAATGCTTTTATATTTAATGTATGAGTAAATTCCAAATTTTCAAAATAGTAATTTACATACCACGTTGACTTTTTTGCAGGATTCACTATCTAAACACCAAATGCTAATGCTGTTCATACAAGTCTGGATAATATCATAAGTTTTTATCTGTTTTTTTCTTGTCAAATACTATTAAACGAGCAAGTTTTGTATGTATTCATGTATGTGTGTAAGTGTGTAAGAAACTTTCAGGGTAGACTAATTCCTATCTAAGTCGGCAATAACACTGTTAAAATGGACGTTAAAATGTGCTAAAAATATGTGTAATAGTTTTGGTTTTAATCATCTTTTTCTGAGTTAAATATTCGTATGTCTATGGTAGACTTTAATATTGAAACTCGGTTTTTTAAGTTTATTAAATTTTCGAGCAAATATCGTTTTGGGGAAGAACATCGTGACTTTTTTTTTTAAATGAAAAATGTAAATGTTTGTTATCGTTATACAAAATGCATGGTAGAATCAAAAAATTTTGTATGTCCAGATATTGAAAATATTAATAAGAAAACTTCATTTATGACGAAATATAAATTCTCTTATAATATGCAAATGCTATCCTTTCAAAATTCGTTCCCAGAAACGTCACAAAAATATGATTGAAACAGATTTTGACATCTTCAATCTCAAAATCTTTTTCTACGTGTCATATTTTTGTAAGATTATCAAGTGTTCTGTTTCTATAGTAAATTTTTTATTATATATTTTGTTATGTCATTTTGAAAATGACTTCAGACTTAGAAGTCGAAACGTCAAAAAATTAAAATTTTTTCCAGAAAATAAGTGGTTTTATTCCATATGAAAAGAGAAATTCAAAACTTTGTGTTTATAAATTCTACATGCTATATTGCTTCCAGAACTATTGTGTAGTAAAATGTATTGTATTTTATTTATTTTAGTACTTCTTACACTCTTATAAACTACGATTATGATGCAAGGACGACAAGTGTTACTTTTTCGGACGACTATGGAGTTTGCCGGCTGAGACGTCAGTCAGTCAGTCAGTCAGTCAGAACAGAACCTACAAATGTCACTTGGTTTTTAAAAAAACATATCACAGCAAGTCAATATGTTATATCATTAAGAAAATATACCAAATATTATTGAACACAGCTATTAATTTAATGCAAAGAAAAAGGTAAACCAAATACCTATATTTTACAGTAGGGTTAGCCATATGTGAGAGTAATTACTGAAGGTATGGAAGAAAATAAAGTCCTTTTTATCTCACAAGTTATTTATTTGAAGAAGGGACAGGTTTCGGCGATCAAGATGTCATCAGGCCCTGCGTGGAAAAATTATGGTGTTAAAAGGCAAATTTGTTAAGTTACATGATTTAAAGAATTTATTTTAATTTAATTTTATTTCAATTAAAGCAAAAAACTCACCATAACTTTTCCACGTAGGAATTACAACAGGAACACACCAAAAACATGTCAGCACAAAAATAAATTACAATTCTATTTTGTAGAAAGCAAGAACGAATTGTACAGGTCCTAGTTTGTATAATATAAATTTAATTTATATATTAATTTAAAGTATAGTTATAAAATTTAAAACTTTTTAAAATAAAACCAGTCAAAAGGACATTTACAAACAAATTAAAACATTAAAACTAACAAAAGAGACAAATTTTAAAAATTAGCTGGTTTAGACAAAGGAATTCATTTTTATCAACAAGCGTTTTTATATAAATATGACGTCAAAAAATTGTAACCAATAGAAAGTGTTTGATTTAATATGGGTAAAACAGAAAATTAATTAATAAAATGATAAAGTTATCTGTAATAAGAACTATCTAAAACCAGGTATGGTTTGTTGAATATATTTTACTTTTCCGGACAGTCCACCGTCCGAAAAATTACGAAAAAGGCCTAGGACAGAAAAGTGCTTCTTCTTGTTATTGTGTACTGTACCGAATTTGACGTTTTTTGACATATTTGAATAAAAATTTCTTTATTTCATACTTTCATAATTAAATATTCAAAGGATGATCAAATTTATTAATTTTTTTATCATTTATCAAGTAAAAAACAATGTAAGGCCATGCTTCTCATAGAGAGTAGTAGGTATCATTGTTAAACTTGGACCAATATCCATAAGCTGGCCAAAACCCCGGTTGTCATGGAAATAATAATGCTGGACATAAAATTATTAAATAAGAAACGAAATATTTGGATAAAGGGCCGAACAAAAGTCGAGGATGAAATGGAGTACCGCAGGACAAGATGATGATCCTGGAATAAAGCAATTCAACAGTTGATACCATATCTAGGACACGGAGGAAGATCTACGTCTACAAACAAGATATATATTAGGAGAACTGCAAACGAAAGGGTTGGATATAATTAGGAGAAGCATATGTCAAAATTTGGATGACTTGAGGCTAAAAAAGAAGAAAGAGGAGATACATTTTTCGACCATTTAATTTTTTGTTTATTTAGTGCAAAAATACATTTAGGTACCACTTTTATTAGAGGTTTCACAATGATCAAATTAAATGGAAATTCACTTCTGTAATTCATAGTGATTTGTTCTTTTAAATACTTTCTGGACTTTCAGTCTAAGGTTTTTTCAAAATGATAAAAAAAAAATAATTTACTACAGATACGTCGAAACGTCATTAAAAACATTTAACATAAAAAGTGGTTTTATTATTTTTTGTCATACCTAAATTATTTCTTGTAAATACAGTTTTCCACTTTTTTTGAAAAAAAAACCTGGCGTAAATTTTGAGGCCAAATTCTTTTTTACTTTCCCGGTCCCTCGCCAAGGAAAAGTATTGTGAACGCGCTAAAAAAAAATAATTGGGGTAACGACGGATATATCCATTTTGAGGTCCCCTGAGACGATTAAAACGATTTCCAGATGGAAGTCTGTCCGTCTGTCTGTATGTGTGTATGTGTGTATGTGTGTATGTGTGTATGTGTGTATGTGTGTATGTGTGTATGTGTGTATGTGTGTATGTGTGTATGTGTGTATGTGTGTATGTGTGTATGTGTGTATGTGTGTATGTGTGTATGTGTGTATGTGTGTATGTGTGTATGTGTGTATGTGTGTATGTGTGTATGTGTGTATGTGTGTATGTGTGTATGTGTGTATGTGTGTATGTGTGTATGTGTGTATGTGTGTATGTGTGTATGTGTGTATGTGTGTATGTGTGTATGTGTGTATGTGTGTATGTGTGTATGTGTGTATGTGTGTATGTGTGTATGTGTGTATGTGTGTATGTGTGTATGTGTGTATGTGTGTATGTGTGTATGTGTGTATGTGTGTATGTGTGTATGTGTGTATGTGTGTATGTGTGTATGTGTGTATGTGTGTATGTGTGTATGTGTGTATGTGTGTATGTGTGTATGTGTGTATGTGTGTATGTGTGTATGTGTGTATGTGTGTATGTGTGTATGTGTGTATGTGTGTATGTGTGTATGTGTGTATGTGTGTATGTGTGTATGTGTGTATGTGTGTATGTGTGTATGTGTGTATGTGTGTATGTGTGTATGTGTGTATGTGTGTATGTGTGTATGTGTGTATGTGTGTATGTGTGTATGTGTGTATGTGTGTATGTGTGTATGTGTGTATGTGTGTATGTGTGTATGTGTGTATGTGTGTATGTGTGTATGTGTGTATGTGTGTATGTGTGTATGTGTGTATGTGTGTATGTGTGTATGTGTGTATGTGTGTATGTGTGTATGTGTGTATGTGTGTATGTGTGTATGTGTGTATGTGTGTATGTGTGTATGTGTGTATGTGTGTATGTGTGTATGTGTGTATGTGTGTATGTATGTATGTGTGTATGTGTGTATGTGTGTATGTGTGTATGTGTGTATGTGTGTATATGTGTATGTGTGTATGTGTGTATGTGTGTATGTGTGTATGTGTGTATGTGTGTATGTGTGTATGTGTGTATGTGTGTATGTGTGTATGTGTGTATGTGTGTATGTGTGTATGTGTGTATGTGTGTATGTGTGTATGTTTGTATGTGTGTATGTGTGTATGTGTGTATGTGTGTACTTGTGTATGTGTGTATGTGTGTATGTGTGTATGTGTGTATGTGTGTATGTGTGTATGTGTGTATGTGTGTATGTGTGTATGTGTGTATGTGTGTATGTGTGTATGTGTGTATGTGTGTATGTGTGTATGTGTGTATGTGTGTATGTGTGTATGTGTGTATGTGTGTATGTGTGTATGTGTGTATGTGTGTATGTATGTGTGTATGTGTGTATGTGTGTATCTGTGTATGTGTGTATGTGTGTATGTGTGTATTTGTGTGTGTGTATGTGTGCAAATTGCAACCCGTAGTGTCCAAATGCTTGCTCCGATTGAGCTGAAATTTGATATGTGGGTATCGGATCATCGCGGTTTGGTTGAAATCGCCTCACCAGGAGGCGCATTAGCCCATATGTACACTGCGCGTCATATAAAATGTAATAGTAATGGAGCTATGACAAGTTGTTAATTATTGAATTGAAATTTGTAATTTCTCCATCTCGTTTTATTACTGTAAAAAATTTAATTTTATCGTTACATCTACTAAAAGTTTTGTTAACCTGGCATCACTGCCCTAGAAATTATAACATAAAAACTAGTTTAGTATTGACACATTTTAAAAGATGCATTTACACACCTAGAAAACACTATTTTCGATTATAAGAGTTATACCAGTTTTATATGACGCGCAGTGTACATTACAAAAAAATAAAATACCTAAAGTTTTTATTTGGTATTTACGTGCCTTATTGGCTTGTAAATACATCCTCAAATTTTCATTCCTTAATTTTAAAACTAAGCAATGGAAAAAAATTTTAAAATTTAAAATCCAAATGACATTTGACATGTCAAAGAAAAAGTAAGCAAAATTCCGACCCTAAAAAATTGTTCTACTTTTTTTTGATATGTGAAATGTTTTTCCTTTTATATTTCAAATGTCATTTTTACTTTAAAATAATTCGAAACGAATTTTTTTTGGGACTTTATTATTTAATTTTTATTTTTTAACTGCCGGGAAAGTCTTGTGGCGACACAACAGATTTTTATATATAGAACGCAATTTGTTGTGACAGTCTTGTGAAAATATTTTAGTGAACAATTAGTAAATTGGCCATATTATCGTTTTTCAACCCTCGATGACGGCAACTTTTTGCTGTAATACTACATACTCATTTTTGAAAAGTTAGTAAACTTTGCGTAGCTATTTTAAAAAACGTTACGTCAGACTTAGGATGAACAAAATTTAAAGAGAGATGACTCACAATCTCGATGACATTAGAAGTTCTTATACTAGGTCAGTTCAAGTGCGTCCTTGAACTGAATGACCCGCTTATAAATTCAGCCAGAAAACATAACAAAATTAGCAGATGCAGATGCAGAAGCTAATTCATTTTCCTAAGAATTAATTGTCGGCTCGATTGAAGCGAATAGAGAACACGACTTCATCAAAACGGGCATACAAGACAACCAAAACGGCACTCGTTAGTGGACATTCCTAATTACATGGCGCTCTCTTGGCCTTTGATATCATTCTGTACCGCTTCTCGTCAGTGTCGGAGATAATGGGTAAGATAGAGAACGAAAATATTCTTATAGCTGTAGGAAACTACAATATCAAATATTTTGACCACAATGCAGGTAGATACGCTACTGGGAGAAGTACTCAGACCTTTGCTATTTCTTCCTTTAATTGGGCTTTGTCGAAAATTTTATTAAATGATTAAGAACTGTTTTTTATGCTGATGAAAGTTGTATGGTCTGAGAACAGATTTTTGTAATTAGTATTGGAAAAGTAAAGGTATATTTTATATATTTAATTGGTTTAAACTGAAATTGTTTATCAAAGAATAATGTGAACAGTAAGTGACTTTAAATTTTGGCATTTAAGAGCAAACCCAACCACTTGAAAAATTTTAATAACCTTTTAAGCCTTTAATTTTCGTTTGATTTTTGTGAAATTTTCAGGAAATACTAATAATTCCAAAACTTAGGGTGGAGAAATTTTGATTTTTTTGTAAACCTTCGAAAAGTATTTATTTTGTTCATTTTAAATGGAAAATCACAAAAAGAAATATCCGCGCCATTCTGCATTAAATCTATGAAAATTTGCTCCTATTTGTTTTAAAAAATATCAAGTACTTTTTAAATAATATGGTTTCCCATTTTTTCTTAAATATCTTTGTAAAGTGCTGCCACATCGTTACAGACATTTAAAGCTGTCGAGAAATATTCCATGGCCAAGTGTTCCCAGTGGCGCGCATATAAATACAATTTTATATTAGAAAATCCTCATAAAATAGAAGTGAAATTTGCTTCTCACAAGAACTCCGGTTGCCACTTAATTCGAAATAACTCTAATTAAAGCAGGTACAAATAAAAGAAAAACGTTAATAACTTTTTGATAATAAATGTAAATAGCATTTCTGCCATTTAAATAATCAGTTCCAGAACATATTAGTTTTTAAAATTACTTGGGAAATGGAAGTAACAAATTCTAAATTACTACAATTATATCGAGAAGAAATAAATAATCAGGGTCATATAATAAAGATGAAATCAGGGTAGAAAATGGAAAGGTAATTAGAAAAATTGATAATTGTTTAATAAAATTTCAAAAATAAGAAAATAATAAAAAAAATTGAGAAAAAGTGTGTGATAAACTAACTTCTATTTTGGACTTAAATAATTTAAACTCATTTTTATAAAAAACCCAATTTATTTATGTCTATTCTCTTTGATAGCTCAAATTATAATCCTTCTACAATAATTCATTTCACCTCAAAACATATATCAATTCCCATCTATCAGCGCAAAGTACTTCAGGTAGCAACAGTGTTATTGCTGATTAAACAGTATTCATAAGTCAATAACACTATACCTGGAGTCGATGCACTAATAGAGGAAATTGTGAAATATACTAACTAACTAAATAATTATTAAATATCTAAAATAATAAATATCATTACACCTCCAAAGGGCGAGAAAAAAAATGTTTAGACGTCTATAAACATTTTTTTTTTAATATTTATCATTCATAATATAACTTTATCCTATTTTTATGTACTTCTATAAGCTTATCATTAACATTAATAACTACATTAGGGGACTTTTGTTCAATAATTACATATGGACCCTTAAATAGTGGTTCCAACTTAGTCCCAGCATCGTTTCTTAATAAAACTTTATCGCCTACTTTATAATTTACAATTTTTGTTTTCTTGTCATAACTTTCCTTCCTTTTGTCTTTTGATAACATTAAATTATTTCTCGCATCATCACAAGCTGTTTGAATTCTATATTTTAGTTCAATATGGTAATCATCAAAATTATAAATAGTATCAATTTGATCAGTTAAGTTAGATGGCAAAATAGCTGTTTTTCCAAATACAAGTTCATGTGGTGTATATTTGGTTTCAGTATGAACAGTATTGTTGTAAGAGAAACTCCAATAAGGCACCCATGAACTCCATGAATTTGGTTGTTTAGCTACCTGCATACGTAAATAAGCTCCCAAATTTTTATGTGAGTTTTCTAAAGACCCTAAAGTTTCGTGATGATAAGCGGTTGAGTTTAAATGTTTGATATTTAAAAGTTTACATGTTTCTTCTAAAATAGACGACAAAAATTCTGTGCCCTTGTCTGTTACAATTTCATTAGGAACCCCATATCGCAAAATATAATTTTCAACAAATGTTTTCGCTACTGTATAAGATTCCTTATTTTTAATAGCGTAGCATTCAACAAATTTGCTTAATTCGCATTGTATAGTTAAAATGTATTTGTTATTATCGATATCCTGCTCTAAAGGACCCACTAAATCGAGATATATCTTTTGTAGAGCTGATTTAGCAGTGGTAGTGATTTTTAGTGGCTCAATGTTACGCTGTGAATGCTTGTGTCGTTGACAATCATCACATTTTTTCACGAAACTTTCCACATCATTCCGCAGGCCTGGCCAGAAATATGTTTTTCTTATGTTATTAAACATCCGATTAACGCCAGCGTGACCTGACGAAGGTAACAAATGATAGTCATTTAATATTATTTGTCTTTTTTCTAATTCTAAAACTTCTTCATTACATTTTACAATTGATATTTTTAAATTAAACTTCTTTATTTTTTCAGGGAATTTAATAAGTTCATTCAATAAGTACATGCACTTTTCATCTTTTACAATAATTAATTCCGGAATATTAAATTTATTACACATTATTTTCAGATCTCTCAACGTAGTACCTAAGTCTAACGATGATGGAGTATTCTGTTTTATGTAAATAATTCGCGAATTTTCAATTAAAATTAATTTCCCTATTTTATAATCATATTTTTTATTTTTGGTTATTTTCTCAAAATCTTTTTGTAACATAGGACAAAGTTGAAAAGAATACTTTGGACGCCTTAATAATTCTATGAGTCCAGGGTGATCAGTCCTTTTCTCTAGATTAGAATCAAGACTACCAACAATATTTTTATTTGCTAGCTTTGCCTGTGCTCTAGTTACCATATAAGTAGTTTCTTTCATATTTGGCTTCATATCCTTCAAATCATCAGAAGATAATTCGACCCGGGACAAAGCGTCTGCTACTACATTATTTTTACCTTTAATGTATTTTATAGTAAAGTCGTATTCCTCAAGCATTAACCTAAATTTAGTAAGTCTAAAAAATAATGTTTTGATTTACGGACTAGATATCGTCGATAACACCGATATTATAGAAAGTGTTTTAAAATTCTTCCAATGAAACATTAGGAATTCAAATTGGCAATAACCTAGCTATAAAAGTTGAATTCATATCATATTTAAGAAAACATCACATATTTTAAAAAATTGCAATAAACTACGAGGCAAAAATATAAATATCGTATCGGGTCTATATTATAAGAACAAAATATATTGAAAAAACACAACTATTGCTAGATCAAAAAATTATAATGCCAGAATCCAAGGTCGATTTTTAGTAGTGAATAATGAAAAATACACAACAGAACAATTAAGAGCTGATAAAGAGGCAACGAAGATATTAAGGAACACCATTTAAATGCAAAAGAAAAGTCCCATAGTGCAACCCAAACCCCAGTTCCCAATAAAGTAGAAAAAGGGTACTTTGAAGACAGTTTAAGACTTTTTGCTATTAACACTCCTCAGAGGCTCGAGGCGGATTTACGGGGGGGTACAGGGGATAATTACCCCCCCCCACAATGATTGTAACTTATAAAAAAATTTATAAAACATAATACACACAAAACTGTTTTACATAATAAAGAAAGTGGTGCTTCTTATAACGCGATAAAAAAAATGTATGCAGCTTCCTTATTTTACTAGACTTTTAATAGTAGCAGTTTAAAAGTGTTTTTTTTTGTTTTAACCATTTCTAAGTACTTTCCTAGTCTCCTTGTGATTATAATTTAGTATTAATAAAGTTTTTTTTTAAACAGATCGACTTGAAATTTATTGCAAATTGTTAGGAAAGGTGTTTAGTTCAGAAGTAGAAAACACAAAAAGTGAGGGAAAAAAAGAAAATAAACTTGCGCAATCGATAAATTATCCTTTGTTAATGAATTAATGTTAAATACAATTTTTCATGAGAATAAACCCATCCCGAGTTATAGGGCGTAAAAATTACGATTTTCACCATAAAAATCGTACATTTCTAGTTTTTTAAATATATCCGAAAATCTGATATTATTACGTAAAAATTTATATGAACTAATTTTATGGCCTTGAGCTAACAATTAAAATAATTTTTTTTCTACGATTAATACGAAGGAAGATCTGGCAATTGAAAAATGGGTGTTTTAAGAAACTGGATCGTTCTAGCGCAGGGGTTCTCAAACTGTGGTACATGTACCACTGGTGGTACATTACAATGTTTTAGTGGTACAATTTAACATTTAACATTTTGTTTTCAGAAACACATATATTTTTCTTCAAGTTTTTGACTTTAACGGCTCTAGCTTTAATATTGAAATGACGACTTTTCCAAAAACTTCGAACAATTTCGCGACACATTGATTTTTAACGGCGAAATGCTTTTATGGTGGTACATATATTTTTGTTTCATATTTATGTGGTACAAAATTTGAAAAGTTTGAGAACCGCTGTTCTAGCGTAAATATCTGAAAAAATATGACTTCCACAAAAAAATGTTTATAACATCTTAATGAGAGAACAACATTGGGAACATTTTAAGACCCTCCAGAACCGTTTAACATAAGCAGAAAAAAAGTTATGGACAAAATAAATTTTTTTCAATTTTTTTACGCTATTTTTTTATCGCCATCTAGACTGTGGTATTTGACAAAAAAATCCTTTTGCAGAAAGTCGTAACATGTTTTTACAAGTTTTACAATTAGTAATTTTTAGCCCTATGGATAATTATTTTTTAAGTTTTGGTCTGTTAAAGTTGAGCTAAATTTTTTGTTTTTTATGACATTTTCAATTTTTGGTCAATACCGTGAAAAGTATTGATTTTTGAAAAAAAAATTAAAGAGACAAGGCTTTGAGCAAATGTTCTTCCGAATAATTACCATTTTTTTTATCTTTGCGTTTATAACCGTCAATGTCATTTTTACGGGTCAAATATTGAAAAAACGGTCATTCCAATGAAAAAATTTGTCATAACATGATATTTCGTCGATATCCTAAGCTTTAAAATGGATTATTCTACATTATTTAATATTATCAGCCAAAAAAAGTTACGGGCAAAAAATACATTTTTTTTAGAAATGTACGAATATTGTGGTGAATATCGTATTTTTCTGCGCACTATATCTCGGGAGGGAACTTTAATTTATTCAAAAAGGTAATTTATCAATTACGAATTTTTTTTTCTTTTTTTTCACACCCCACCTGCCACCACTCAAAACGCAACTAACGAAAGTTTTCTACTTCTAGACACCTTTACTGGCAATTTGCAAAAAAATCTAAGTCGATCTGATCAGTTACTAGTTTCTGCTCGATATTACAAAAAAAATTACTAGCTTTCTTGGACTACTTGGTAAGTTTTACCCCCCCCCCCCCATAAAAAAAGCTAAATCCGCCCTTGAAGCATATTAACAGAAATTTATAAGAGTTTGAAATCCATTTTGCACAACTGAATTATAATTATGACTGTATAATTTTGACGGAAACCCTAAACATACCAGACCCTAAGTAGTTTCATTTAAATGGCTATAAATTAGTATATAGTGGAGGTGATATTAACAGGTGTCGTACTTTATATTTCAGAAAATTTTAATTTAATTTGACACACAAATTTATCTATTTGGGATCTTGCAAAACATTGTAACATTTAATAAGCATGATAAATTACTTATACCTGCAATTTATAAACCTCCGCCTCTAAATGAGCATGATTTTATTCAACATTTAAGATTGTAGTATTAATATTGAAAATCACATAATAGTTATTTATGTAATAAGGATCATAAAGACGATCATTATGGTATAAGTCGTGAATGTTATTGGGCGATTCGTATTACATACAAAATTTTACCTGATGGCATTTATATTAATACATTTTCGAAAAATTAAAAACTGCATTTTTGACATGTCACAATGACAACTATTTTGTTTGTGTCGCCACTTTAGAAAATGCGTTTTTCCGATCATTTTTTAGCTCGGAAAGTGCGTCGTTGCCGGTCTAGATCGGAAAATTGACATAACTGCTCGGCAAAGTAACTACCTACCTACTTTCCCGAGCTCTTGTTAAATATCACAGTTGCCATGACAATACCGTAGCCATCTGTCAGTAGATGTTTTTGACGTTTTGATGCACTTTGTGTATTATTATTATTATTCTGTTCCTATACAGGGTGGGTCACGCTCAACGGGACGGAGCTTATTGGGAAAACGAAAAATGTTATGAAAAAGTTATTTGGCAGGAGTACGTAAGTTAGTAACGACTACATTTCTAAATTAGTTAGACATATACAGGGTGTTCCAAAAAAGCGTGATATATCAAAGTTATGTTTTTTTTAATGGAACACCCTGTATTTTATTTTATTTTTGAAGTATATTGAACAAAATAATGTCACTTTATTAAGGGCTCCCTATACCCATTCTTGATAGTTTTCGATTTAAATGACTTTTTTTGCGAAATTAATATGGTTTAAATACATTCATTGCACTTCTTTTACACTACACTAACGCATTTTTGTTTATTAATTGCCAATTAGGAAGGCCATCGATACGAATTATTGTAATGTAAAGTTTATTTACAGGGTGTTGTTAATTGAGAGTTTCATGACAATACAATATTTTATACGATTACTGCGTTATTCTAAATGGGACACCCTGTATTTTGTAATTGTAATAAAAGGGTAAAACAATTCCCTTTCAAATTACTACAAGGTTCCCTATACCAATATCCACCAATTTCAGACTTATTTGCATTATTTTACCTGCATCAATATAAATCGGTAATTTTATAACACGTTCTTATTAAGTAAGCTACGAAATAGACAAAACAAATAACTTTACAACAAATGTTCAATATGGTGCCCGTTTTGTTCGATACATAATCGGACTCTCTTCTCAAAATTTTTTTTTACACTTCTTAACATTTGTGGCGTTACGGTTGCAAACGCTTCACGGATACGAATTTTCATATCTTGGGCAGTCGTGGGTGGAGTCTGATACACTAAATTTTTAGTGTACCCCCATAAAAAGAAGTCCATGTTGGTTAAACAGGGAGATCTAGGGGGCCAATTGTTAGGACTACCTCTACCAATCCACTTTTCCGGAAATTTTCGATTTAAATATGATCTTACAATGAGAGAAAAATGTGCGGAAGCACCATCGAGCTGTACCCACATTCTGCTTCTTACATTCAAAGGGATATTTTCTAACATAACAGAAAAATCTCTCTGAAGGAATCTGGAAAACTTACGTCTATTTAAAATGCCATTAAAAAAATACGGTTCCACAACATATTCTCCTATTAATCCTCCATAAACGTTTAAAGACCATCGGTTTTGACGATCTATCGTTCTAAATTCTTTTTTATTTTCGGTACTGTAATAGTGAAAGTTGTGTCTATTCACTAGTCCACTATTATGGAACGTAGATTCGTCTGTGAATAATATTTTATCAAAAAAGAATTCGTCTTCTCCCGCTTTTTCGAGAAACCATAAACAAAATTCCAATCTACGGTGAAAATCCGTTCCATACAAATGTTGGTGCATCTGAATGTGGAATGGATGGTAACAATGATTTTTAATAATTCTTCTGATACTAGTCCGACTTATTTCCAATTCCCTGGCCATAACTCTTGTGCTAGTGTTTGGTTTTTCAATAAGTGATTGGAGAACTTTTAACTCTGTATTTTCGTTGCGAGTTACGAGCTTTCTAATCTCGTTTTTTGTAAGAAACACTGCCGGTTTCACGAAACCTTGCTAGAAGCCTTTCAAATACCTCTTTGCGAGGATGATCTTTTAAGGGATATCTCTCGGCATAAACTCGTGATGCTAATAGACAGTTTTGAAAACATTCTCCGAGTATGAAAATCATATTAACTATATCTTCAACTGTATATTCTTTCATTTTGTATCTGAACGACAGCTAATAACACGGTAAAAATTAAACTATTGTCACAGTTTGACAGCAAACTAGTGTTTTGTCTATTTCATAGCTTACTTAATAAAAACGTGTTATAAAATTACCGATTTTTATTGATGCAGGTAAAATAATGCAAATAAGTCTGAAATTGGTGGATATTGGTATAGGGAACCTTGTAGTAATTTGAAAGGGAATTGTTTTACCCTTTTATTACAATTACAAAATACAGGGTGTCCCATTTAGAATAACGCAGTAATCGTATAAAATATTGTATTGTCATGAAACTCTCAATTAACAACACCCTGTAAATAAACTTTACATTACAATAATTCGTATCGATGGCCTTCCTAATTGGCAATTAATAAACAAAAATGCGTTAGTTAATTTTTATGGGACGAAGTGTAATGAATGTATTTAAACCATATTAATTTCGCAAAAATAGTCATTTAAATCGAAAACTATCAAGAATGGGTATAGGGAGCCCTTAATAAAGTGACATTATTTTGTTCAATATACTTCAAAAATAAAATAAAATACAGGGTGTTCCATTAAAAAAACATAACTTTGATATATCACGCTTTTTTGGAACACCCTGTATATGTCTAACTAATTTAGAAATGTAGTCGTCACTAACCTACGTACTCCTGCCAAATAACTTTTTCATAACATTTTTCGCTTTCCCAGTAAGCTCCGTCCCGTCGAGCGTGGCCCACCCTGTATTATTGTCAAATTATTGGTGGCTGCACAAAAAATATTGTACGGGCCACACTCGGAAAGTGTATTTACAGGGCTCGCCCTGTAAAGTATCACTTTCCGAGCTTGACACGTAAGTAACTATTAAAGGAGTAAAGCATATATTTTATGTAGTTTCAAATATTAGTAGGTTAGTGAGCTGTGCTGTGCCATTTCCTTGACAACGTCAGGTTGTAACGGCAATATTTATTTATCAAAGGTAATACCACGAAAACGGCTTTATTTGGTAAAACCACGAAAACAAACTGATTGATAAAATAACGAGTAATTTTATCTCAAATCAGTTTGTTTGAGTCGTTTTGACTGAAATAAAGGCGTTTGAGTATGGGGACCAAAAATTTAATCTATACAGGAAGGATTATTTTTTGAATCATTTTGTATTAAATACAGAGAATATAGTCATTTATGCAAAAGATACTTTACACACAAATGTTCATTATTTTCTTTATCAAATTAAATTAAAACATCAAAAAATATGGAGGTTTTATAGTTTTAAATACAGGGCCACCAAGGCATACGTGATTGCGTTTGGCTTAATTCGGATATAGAGTTTGACATTTGTCAGTTTTAAAGAGATTTATGGATTTTTAAGTATTTGGGTATTCAAAAACTGATGTTGTGTATGTGATTAAACGAATAAACAGGTTAGTTTACAAATAAATTTTGAAATTTGTATATTAACATAGATTTGCAATACATTTTAGTATAATAATGATTGATAATGCTAAATAAAAGTTCTTAAATGTTTATATTTGACATATCAAAAAAGGTAAATACAGTTTAATCAAAAAACAATTACGAAGAAGCGGTTTTATCAAAGGTAATACCACGAGTCCTCCAAATTTTATCGATTAAATTTTTGGTTTTCACGAAAACGGCTTTATTTGGAAAAACCACGAAAACAAACTGATTGATAAAATAACGAGTGATTTTATCTCAAATCAGTTTGTTTGAGTGGTTTTGCCTAAAATAAAGGCGTTTGAGTATGAAGATCAAAAATTTAATCTATAAAATTTCAGAGGACGAGTCGTATTTGAAAGGATTATTTTTTGAATTATTTTGTATTAAAAACAGAGAACATAGTCATTTATGCAAAAAACACTTTACACACAAATATTGAAAATTTTCTTTACCAATTTAAATTGAAATGATGAGCTGTTATATATAGGGCCACCAAGGCGATTTTTTGATTGGCTACCCCGCGGAACGTCGCCGTAAATAAAAGCGAAGAAGAAGAATGAAATGAAGTCTTTCTTAATTTAATTAATTTTAGGTGTTTAGGTATTCAAAATCTGGTATTTAATGAACAAAAAGTTTAGTGTTGAAGTGAGGTATGTAAAAATGTTAAAGGCGATTTGAAATAAACTAATCAAAACAGGTTAGTTTACAAATACATTTTGAAATTTGGTTATTAACATAGATTTGCAATACATTTTAGTATAATAAAAATTGTTAAATGTTTATATTTGACATTTCAAAACAGGTAAACATAGTTTAATCAAAAAACAAAAACGACGAAGCTGTTGTATCAGTATAAAACTCAATGAATGGTTAGGATCCGGAGCTCTTATTGGCTGAAACCACAAAAACTGACTGCTTTGACAGATGAAAAAAAATAATCAGTATAAAATACAATGATTGGTTAGGATCCTGAGCTCTTATTGGTTGAAACCATAAAATCTGACTGGTTTGACAGATGAAAAAAATAATCTGCTGTCAAACACAATTTTCACGTAGAATTGAATATAATTTGCCGGAAATATCACGTAGTGTATATGATATAGCGTTTAAATAGGTACGAAAAATGGTGTTCTACTAAGAAAATCAAGAATATCACTCATGAAAAAGTATTGTTGGCTTACTTTGAATGCTTATCTAAGGAAAGAAAACCATCTTCTCTCTGGTCGTATTATTCGATGATAAGAAGTATTTTATTAACAAGAAAAAACGTCGATATTAGTAGAGCTAAAAATCCAGTAACATAATGAGCTTCTTTATGGCATCAAAATTGAGTGACAAAGCGTTGTCATTATGACACGCCATCAGATAATAGTATCATATGGCATTCTGTTATGACACGAGTCCAAGTTTAAAAAACGAATCGCGCAGCGATGAGTTTTTTAAAGGACGAGTGTCATAACAGCCATATGGAATAAGTTGCTTATAATACTTTTTATATTTTGCCATTTTATTAATTTTTTAATAAATTTATACTTCGCATATTATAGAGATGTTTGCTTTAAAAAAAATGAGTTGGTAAGACTGTTGTAGAATTTTTAAAATTTGACAGATTTGAGATTTAATTTCAATAGACAAATGTCAATTCATGTCATTTGTAATTACAAATTGTTAGGAAAGGTGTTTAGTTCAGAAGTAGAAAACTTTCGATAGTGGCGATTTTTTCATCAAAAAGTGAAGTAAAAAAGAAAATAAACTTGCGCAATCGATAAATTATCCTTTGTTAATGAATTAATGTTAAATACAATTTTTCATGAAAATAAAAACCCTCCCGAGGTATAAGGCGTAGAAAATTACGAGGTTTACCATAAAAATCGTGCATTTCTAAAAGTTTTTTAAATATAACCGAAAATCTGATATCATTACGTAAAAATTGATATGATCTAATTTTATGGCCTTGAGCTAACAATTAAAATTATTTTTTTTTATTTTTCTACAATTAATACGAAGGAAGATCTGGCAATTGAAAAATGGGTGTTTAAATTTAATATTTAACATTTTGTTTTCAGAAACAAATATATTTTTCTTCAAGTTTTTGACTTTAACGGCTCTAGCTTTAATATTGAAATGACGACTTTTCCAAAAACTTCGAACAATTTCGCGACACATTGATTTTTAACGGCGAAATGCTTTTATGGTGGTACATATATTTTTGTTTTATATTTATGTGGTACAAAATTTGAAAAGTTTGAGAACCGCTATTCTAGCGTAAATATCGGAAAAAATATAATTTCCACAAAAAAATGTATATAACATCTTAATGAGAGAACAACATTGGGAACATTTTAAGAGCATCCAGAATCATTTAACTTAAGCAGAAAAAAAGTTATGGACAAAATAAGTTTTTTTAATTTTTTTACGCCATTTTTTTAGCACCATCTAGACTGTGGTATTTGAAAAAAAATCCTTTTGCAGAAAAACGTAACATATATTTATCTACAATTGTCCAGTAATTTTTAGTCCTGTGTCCTGAGTCATTTATTCGGGTCAAATATTGAAAAAACGATCATTCCAATGAAAAAGTTTGTCATAACATGATATTTCGGCGATCTGATCAGTCACTAGTTTCTGCTCGATATTACAAAAAAAATTTACTAACTTTCTTGGACTTCTTGGTAAGTTTTACCCCTCCCATAAAAAAAAGCTAAATCCGCCCTGGACCGTGGCATAGGTCCACAGAAACCGGCCAAATAAACATTCAAGTGATATCATTCAAAAGATCATCCGATTATTAGTTTCATTCGAATACGGAGAATCCGACTATGAAAATTCATCCGATTATCCCATCACTACTTGAATCGGCTTGTCGCGCCGGCGTAGTATGGTCTGTAGAAGAATCCTAACATAACATTGGTGATTCGAATACGAATTCTTTAGGATTTCTTCGGCGAATCACAAATCCTTTTTCTTAAGGATTCGAATAACCGGCCTCGGTTCCTCAAAAAGGATTCGAATCCTCCCCAGCTCTGATAATAATGTAAAATATACAGATGTCTAATGTTCTAAATATTGAATTTTTCAATTCATAAAATCAATGCCAAAATCGTTTCTTTTTCGGACGAAAATATATAGAAAATTATTTTAAGGTCAGACTTTTTATATTCTGTACAGTGCGGCACCTTCCCCTCCTTTGTACAAAATCAATATTTCGAGCTAAAACTATTTGAATTATGCAATACTTTTATGACAATAATTTTAATTAAAATGTTTATTATTTTTTCCTTAGCATCACATTTCGTCACCTTTAATTTTAAAAACAACCTTTAAAAAAAAACAAATACATTTACTTATTTGTATACCAGCATACAAATATAATAACATCTATTAAATATTAATATCGTTCCGTGCATACCAAATGGGGGGCTAATCGTAATTAAATTCAATTTTGGAATATTAAATGACCCTATGATGGGACAGTCGATGGTCGCACAGGTGTCGGACAGGTGTCCATCAATATTCATAACCAATTTGTATCTTCCTTCGCTAAATATTTAATATTTTAACTACAGAATGGATTTTTAATCGACAAACATCCTGACTTATTGTTACTAAAATCTCGTGATTGTTTTAATAAATTATTTATAGATGCGGTGATCCGAGAATTTATTAAATATTTGTTTTAATTGCTAGTGTGGTATGATCCTACAATAAATATTAAATGAACATTCTGTGAATGATATCCATCTACAATCTACGTTCCAATTAATATATTAATTAGAATATGTACGAATTATATATGTTATACTTTCTCATTGATTAGAATAAGATCTTTCATATCTAATAAACTCATTCTATCATTGCCGCTTGCAAAGGATTCGCACGCTTGGATTTTTTTTTCGTTAGCGCACATGAATTAACACTAAAATGTAATATTTCGACTAATTAAATTTACTTACTTTTGCCCTCATTTGAGTTATATTATCAACTATCAAGCACTTGAAATATTCTAGGCCAAAATCAAACTATTGGAGTTGAAAATATATTAAATTTGACAATAATAATCTGTACAAGAAAAAATAAACAAGTATTTAAACGATTTTCAAATTTGTACAGATGGTGTTAAAATGTATCTCGAGCAAGTAAAATATTCTGCAGCTAGACCAAACTTCTTAATCTAAACACTTTGTTTTTATTAGCAGCTAGTAGCATAAAAGATTTATTTGATTGTATTTACCTATTTTCCTATTTAAGTCGATTTAAATTTTCTATTTTTTAAATAATATTTCAATTTTGAATTGAAAATGCATTTTTTAAAGGTTGGTTGTGCCAATGCTAGATCATTATTTCCTTCTCTATTTTGATATTTTTTTAATATGTGAGACTTGGTTAAAAAACACTATTAATGATTTAGTTTTGAATATTGATACGTAACGCTTAATTAGAAACCGTAATGGCAAAGGCCTATGTATTTATGCGAAGTCCAAAATGCGCAATATTATATTTGGGAGCAATTGTGGATTAAAATAGTTCTAAATAAAAAATCATTTGCGATAGGAAATATTTATAAACCTCACGAACAAAACACAAACAGCTTTATACAGGGTGTTTCAAAGTTAAACCGACATACGTTAACTGTAAATAGAGGGTACTTAGGTGATTCCAAATAACCTTGGTTAATGGGTCTAACGCCTTTAATAACCGAGATACGGGGTGTTTCATCCATTTCGGCCAATATTTTGATAAGCCGTAACTTTAGAACGTACCTGTAGATTTCTCTCATACTTGGTGCAGGTATCAAATCAAATACTATTAAACGAGCAAGGTTTGTATGTGTGTGTGTGTATGTGTGTCCCAGAGGATCTCGAAATCCACTCGTCAGAATTCAATGAAACTTTCAGGGTAGACTAATTCCTATCTAAATCGGCGAAAAATGTAGGTCTCATGTCTGTGAAAATTCGATCTTCCGAGATATTTACAAGAAAAGTTAAGCTTTTAGTTTTATTTCCTAGCAACGGCACATAATAATAACTTGTTTCTATAGTAATATATACTATAAAGGATAGATGAGTACAGTCAAAGTGGGGATATAACGTCACATTCCATAGGCGTACTTTGCAAAATAAGTTTCTATAATATAAATAAGGTCACAGCATATAAAATATATATACGCACTTCGTAGATTAAATTTTGAAGTTATATTATTTACAAAAAATAAAAATAAACTTTATGCATCCGACACTTTAACATTGAACGAATTAAATTTAACCAATAAATAACAAGGAGGATTATATGTTGGGATTAAACTTTTTTTAATCTCTTGGCATTAAAAGTAACGCTTCAGTACTTACCTAAACTCAAAGATTAAAAAAAAAGTTAGTTCAAGGACTATCTTTAAAAGTCACTGTCTTCACTAAAACTACTGGCATCACTATAATTGTCTTTTCTGATGTTTATTATTATCGGTTCTATTAAATTATCCATTGATATATACACTTTCCTAAATGAATTTTCCACATTTTTAAACATGATCAATGCATTTTCCCCAATGTTCTCTATTTACATCTGAAACTGCCTTCAAAAACAAATTTCGCACATCAGGAAATTTAAATGTTTTATTGTTTTGAGAAACATAACCTTTTAATAATTGAGACCAGATCAGTTCAATGGAATTTAACTCTGCGTGGTTCGGAGGAAATCTGAGAATTTTAATTCCTTTTTCTCTGGCCATCTCATCCATAATATATTTTTTGAATTTGTTTTTATGTTGCCTTGCTATTACTAATAATTCTGCCTTCAAGGATTTAGGAGGACTGATAATATTTTTAGAATGAAGCCATTTTGAAATATATATTAATATAAAATTCTGAATCAATTAAAATACATACGATACGGCTATGAATAAATAAAGTCTGACTTATCTGTCAAAAGAACAAATTTATTACAGTAAAAACCATGGAAACAAGAATCTAGACAAAAACTATATTAGGCCGATCAGATGTATTAAAACTTAAATTTTAACTACAAATAAGCATTGAAGGATGAGGTAAAAATAAAATTTCTACCTCTTGAACCTGTACTACGTTCTGCAAATTAAATACTGCACTCCTTTCTTCTGTATAGTATAGTAGTAAAAAGGTTTGACTTTATTTAATTTCTGGCGTTTTAATCAGAAAGAATTCAATTTTAAATTTGTCGCTTTATATAAAAAAGGAAAGGTTCATTTGACGGACATAAATAATTTGCTTGTCAAATGACAGCCATCTTATTAATTCAAAGTTGAAAATACAACGTTGCCAATTCAATTTCAGAAATCATGGGTTTAGGTAAATATTTATAGGAACGTTGAGTAACACTGTTAAAATGGACACCTGTCTTCCCTTCCCCGATAGTGTGAGACTACCCCTTACGGCTACTATTTTATTATGCGAACAGTTTTAATATTTAAGTTTTCATGATCAGAGAGAAAGAGAGAGAGAGAGAGAAAGAATTTTTGAAAAAATATGATATCAATATCTGCCACACCTCGAGAGTCTGGTCACAGGTTTTTGTGGAGGTTTTTACCCAAGTATGAAGTCCTTCACTGCAGATCAAAAAATAATAAAATCAATTGAACATAGAGTTTTTCTTATATAGTGATAAATAGAGTGAGCTGAGCGATCTTCTGTTGACGGGACGTGTGCCCTACACGCTGCTGTTGCACGTCCCGGAAACGGGGCCTGTCCACCGTGACAATTCGCGAAGATCAAGCGTCAGTAGAAGTTGCCCTAAAAGGGTGAAATCCCCTGAAACTAGGCAACTTTAATACATTTAACTAACCTCTGTGACAAGCAGTTGATAAACGTCAACAACAGCTGCAGCCAATTGAAAATTAACACTGACAGCTTTTTTAATTTTCCCGCCTACTTTCAAGCCAATCGCCAATCAACTTTTTATTTATCTCCCTATCAGTAGTTCAAGTAGATGTCGCCCACTCCGTGATTTTCGCGAATTAATTAATAATTTGTCATGTTATAAATATACTTAATTTCTCTCTCTTTCCACTGGATTAAAACCACTTAGTTGTTAAAAAAGTGGTTTTAATCCAGTGGGAAGAGAGAGAAATTAAAATACAAACCACTATGAGCTTCCGAAATGAATAAATATACTTAAATTATATACTCATTTGGGCTGCTTAAAAATGTAAATTTGAATATTAAGAGCGAAGCTCGGTGACCAGATATAGTGTGTTAATAGCCCAATTCTATAGTGTAAGGGGGGGGGGGATTTCAAAGTAGTGACTGCGGATTACTCTGTAATCCATTAGCCTCTAACCATATTCTTATGTATATCTGCTATCTCTTGTGTGTTTACCTTTTACATTTAGCATTAGTTCATACATATTTTCTTTGTTTTACATATATTTTTGTTAGTATTTGTTAAATTAAGCGTTATATATTTTTGTTAATATTTATTATGTTGTATAGTCGTTTTTTTTATATATATATTAATATGTATATTATTAGTATTTTTTTTTTACAATTTTTGTGATATCTTTCGTATGTGTTGATGAAGGATTCTATATATATAGCTATTTTCGCTAATTAATATCTCTGTTAAATTAAAAGGCTTCTTCAATTCTTCAACTGTGTATAGCTTATCTATAATCCCCTTGTTTTGTTTCTGATTTCTATTACATTCTAAGATAACGTGTTGTATTGTTCCTTCTTCCCCACATACGCATAATGGAGACTCTGTTAAACCAATCTTATACACATGTGATGGAACCAAGGAGTGATCAAATCTCATTCTGCATATAATACGAGTTATCTCTTTTCCCAAATTTTTATCTTTAAACCAAGGTTGATTATTAATTTTAGGTTGTATGCTTTTATAAAATTTACCTTTGTTACAACTTTTATAATTAATCTGCCAAATATTCATCATTTGATTTTTCATAGAAACAATTATATCTTCAGGGACGCACCTGTAAGGAGAAAAATTTTTTATCGCTAAAGATTTTTTTGCCAAATTGTCAACAATTTCATTATTTGTTATACCACAATGAGCTTTTACCCAAACAAATTTTATCGATTTCCCCTTTGATCTAAGATATCTATATTTCTTACAAATTTCTATTAGAATATATGTCAATTTATTAAATGGATTTATTTGAGATATTTTTTTTAATGAACTCTGGCTATCTGAAATTATAATAAAATTTTGAGATTGGACGTTCTTTATATAATGTAATGCTTCCAGGATTGCTATTTGTTCAGCTGAATAGATAGAAAAGTTCAAATTTAATTTGATTAATCGTTTTTCATCCTTATAGAGGTCCCAAATTGCACATCCTACCTCATTTTCTCTTTTTGAAGCATCAGTGTATATTTGATAAAAATTTGGAAAATTTTCATTTAAATCTGCGTTAAACATTATATTTCTTGTTAACTGAGGAAATTTTGAATAATCTCTTAAGAAACATACCTGGATTTTTATTTGAGTTAAGTCTATTTGAAAATTACTGTATAATTCAGATTGATGTAGATATTCCTTAAAGTCCAAATATGTTTCATAAGACTTTACTATTTCCAAGGATTTTTTTTAGTCCAAAATGAATTAGAAAGATCTAGAGTAAACAATTCGTTAATTTTCAAAGATAATGTGTTATCCTTGGAAAGAGTTTTACATAAGAATTTACAGCATAATAAATGTCTTCTGTATTCCAATGGCATCTCTGAACATTCAACATATAAATTTGAATTTGGTGTACTTTTTAAGGCTCCTATAGCTATTTTTAAGGACTTAGTGACAATAGAATCTAATTTCTGGAGATGACATTTGGCGGCTTGTGAATAGAAAATTGATCCGTAGTCCATAACTGATCTTATATAAGATTTATACAACAATAATGAAATACTTGGATCTGCTCCCCAGTTACAATTGCTGACTGCTCTAAGAATATTTATTCCTTTTTCGGTTTTATTCAATACATATTGAATATGTTCTCTCCACAATAATTTTCTGTCTAAAATCATTCCCAGGTAAGTAACCTTATCGAAAATTGTGTAATTGTGTTAGTTTAGTGTGGTTTCTGTAGGAATTGTTCTTTTTTTATATTATATTATATATATGCAGATATCATCAGCAAACTGTAATATTTTTATTTTAGGGAAATTTTTGGCCAGGTTTTCTAGATCGTTTGTGTATATTAAGTAAAGTAGAGGACTTAGTATGCTTCCCTGTGGAACTCCTACGTTTACTCTCCTAGGTCCTAGGACATCATTCCCTACTTTTAGGAAAATATTTCTATTTTCATATATTTTTATGACGCTGTGAACAAACTTTGGATGTATATTTTCATTTAACATTTGTTTTTGCAGAATATTCAAATTTACGTTATCGTAAGCTTCTTCAATGTCGACGAAAAGTGCAACTACTGATTTTTTCCTTGTGAACGATATGTTTATGTCTATTGTCAGATTGGCTAGATTTTCTATAGTTGACTTACTCTTTCTGAAACCAAATTGGTGAGATGACAGTTTCTTATTGCTTTCCATCCAATATTCTAGTCTTGTTTTTAATATTCTTTCAACACATGAGGCTAAGGATATACCTCTATTAGATTCTGGTAGGTCAGGGTCCCTACCAGGTTTCAGTATAGGTACCACTACATAATCTTTCCAACTATTGGAATACTGTCTTGAGGTCCAAATATCATTCATTAGTTTAACTAGTTTTTTCGTATACTCTGGTGGTACATGAAAAAGCATTGGATAATGAATTCTATCTAGTCCTGGAGCAGTATTTTTATGCGATTTAATACAATTTTCTAATTCGTTATATGAAATAGGCTGTATAAGTTGGCAATTTGTATCATCAATTTGACTAGATTGTTTTTCATAAGTTTCTAGGTTTTCAGCTACCCAAGCCGGTGATATCCTCTCCAAAAATTGGGGTGTCCATTCTCCTGTTATTATTTTATTTGTAGGTTCTACATACTTTTGTTTTAATTTTTTGACTTCAGTCCAAATTTCATGGATAGGTGTACTTCTATTAAGTTTTAGACAAAATTGTTTCCAAGAATCTCTTTTACTTTTTTTTATTATCCTTTTCGTAATTGCTACATTTTTTTTATATTCTAAGTAATTTTCAAAATTTGACTGTCTAAGGTACCGCAAAAGAGATTCTTTTTGTGATTGCATTGCTTGAGCGCACTCTGAGTTCCACCACTTTTTATTAAATTTTGGATTGGTCGTTTTTTTCTTTTCAGGAATCGTTTCTTTCGCAGCTAAGTTTATTTCTCTTATAAAATCGTCATAATTATTAACTTCATTATTTATTAATGAGAACTCTAATTTTCTAGAAAAATACAACCAATCCGCTTTATTTAGGTTCCAAGCAGCTTGTCCTGACTTAATATTAATTTCCGGGTTATTTAGGTTTACATTGAATATGACAGGAAAGTGATTTGAACCTAAAGAAATTTTATGCACATTCCAATCGCAGATAGCAGATATATCACCAGAATATAGTGTAAGAACTACCATTAAAATGCAGATCCGGATTAAGAAGAATTTGCAAAATTTGAAAATCCCCAAAACAACACCCTGATATTTGAAAAGAACGGAAACAAAATGAGTTAAAGTGAAATTTTTTTTAAGTGCACATCCCATTCTACTACTGGAGTTTTAACGTCAAATTACATCAAATGCATTTTTTTCATGTTCACAAGTAGTAACTTTCGAAATACCTGGTAGATTTCTTTCATATTTGGTACAGGTATCATTTTTTAGTAGCCCAATCGTATGATGTAAGGACTGTACTACAGTTAAATTCCAGATACGGATTAAGAAAAATTTGTAAAATTTGAAAATCCCCAACGCAACACGCTGTACATCAGATATTTTTTAAATTGGATCAGACCTTCGAAACGAGTGGAAAAAACTGAGATATTCTGACATATTTTTATAAATGCACATCTCGTTCTACATATTACTAGACTTTTAAAGTAAATTCAATTATTACAATACATATTGTCATTTTCATAAGCCATAACTTTGGAAACACCCTGTAGATTTCTTTCATATTTGGTACAGGTAGATTGTTTAAATAGCCCAATCGTACATAAAGTTAAAATTCAGATCCGGATAAAAAAAAATTGTAAAAGTTGATAATGTCTAAAATAGCACCCTGTATATCAGACACACAAACACGTCATTTTTTAGGATTTAGGATTCTATAGATGAAAAAGCGTCATATTTGGTCAACTGGTTAAACAATCTATTTGATAGACATATTCCTATTGGCAAATCAAAAGTTACGAAACCTAAAGCACCTTGGTTAACATTTCCTATAAAGATGATGGCTGAAAGAGACAAATCTTTAAAAAAATATAAGCGTACTAAATCTGAAATTGACTTGCGAAAGTATAAAGATTTGCGTAATTTTACATTTCAATCTAATAAAAGGGAAAAACAGGCATATTTTATTCATCAATTTAACAACAGTAACCCTAGAGATATGTGGCGGACTCTAAGATCAAATAAATTCTTGTCAGATGCGAAAATTGATATACCAGAGCATCTAATCAATCCAAACGAACTAAATAGATTTTTTATTGAATCTATCCCTCAAACTGAACCATCTAAAAATATAATCAATTTTTATAAAAATAATAATCTTGTGAACACTGACTTCAAATTTCAAGAAATAATGATCTTTTTGTTCATAAAACCATTTGTGATATTGGAACTAATGCTACAGGATGTGATGGATTAAATATAAACTTGATGAAACGGTGTTGTCCCCATATTGTCCCTTATATTACTCATTTAATAAATTTTTGCAACACAAAATGTTACGCCTACTGCTTGGAGAAAGTCCATTGTTAAAGTTTTACCAAAGAAGCAAACTCCTATTGAATTTAAAAACCTACGTCCCATAAGTAAAAAATTAAAAAGAGCACTAGAAACGCAAATAAAAAATTATTTGCAAATCCATTCATTGCTTCCTTCAGTTCAGTCAGGTTTTCGAAAAGGCTTTAGTTGTAGGTACCACTGCCTTGCTTCATAATGAAGATGATATTTTAGGACCCACTGATCAGGGTCAGTGTACAACTCTAGTCATACTGGATTTTAGTCGAGCTTTCGACACTATTCATTATGATTTATTGATATATATATCTTAAAATATGTAGGTTCTAGCAGCGCTTGTACCTTAATGGAAAATTATCTTAAGCATATGCAACAGAAAGTTTCTATTAATGGCACAGTTTCAAATTATTTGCCATTAAGGTCGGGTGTTCCTCAGGGTTCCATTATTATTTTCAATTTACTCTTTTCAAATCTTAAGCAGTATCCAGAATTGCAACGTTCGTTTGTATGCTGATGATACTCTGCTATATTATAGCTTCAAACCAAATGAAACAGATCGGCATATTGTGATTGCGCGCAGCGGTCAAATACCTCCTGGGGTACTGAAATTTGGATACTGTGATTGCGCGCAACGGAAGGATTAAGGCAAGTAATCCAAATTCTTTAGAAAACGTAATCCATTTTCGTAATAGACATTATGTGCCGTTAGTTTTTGCACTTATAAAAAATAAAAAGACAGAAGCTTATGAGCAAGTGTTCAGATCTGTAATATCTGTTTGTGATAGTAAGAATTTGACATTTGATCCCAGTGAAATTGTGTGTGATTTCGAAGAAGCTATTCACAAAGCAAGCCGAAACGTTTGGCCTCAGCTACAGATAACTGGCTGCAGATTCTACATCAGCCAAGCTTGGCTGAGGAAAATACAGAAAATACAGAATGTTGGACTCAAAAGAGAGTATTTCGACAAGGACAGTGAGTTTGGGAAATGGTTACGCTGGTCTTTCGGCCTTATATATTTAGACAGTGCAGAATGCTTCGTTGAAGAATTGATTGCTGAAGCCCCCAACGATACACGTCTAACGTCCTTCTGCGATTATTTAACGGAGAATTACATTTCTGAATCTACGAGATTTCCTCCAGAGATGTGGGCTTCATGTAGCCCAAGCCGAGAACCGACAACCAACGCCTGTGAATCTTTTCATAGCCACTTTAATAAAAGATTTTATTCTCCGCATCCTAATATTTTTGTCTTTTTAAATGAATTGAAAAATGTTCAAATAGGAACTTATGTGCATTTACAAAAAAATATTAATTATGAAAAAAATTAAAATAGAAATAGAATTTGTAAAAACTATATGTTACAAGTCATGTTCAAATGAAATATATGTATGATTTTAGAAGAAGTACCCACTTTTTATTATCTTAATTATTTAAAATTAGTAAATTTTCCGTTCAAACATATAAGATGTAAATAAAACTTCCGTTTACTATAGTTTCAGACTTTGCGCGCAATCACAGTATACCTTTTTAAAGACATGCACCATGGGCTTAGGACACCCTGTTGAGAACCCTGACCGCTGCGCGCAATTGCAGTCTGCCCAAACGGATACCGCATGTACTACTTTTAACAATGACTTAAATGCCTTTATAGAATGTGCAACCGAACATTGTCTTCTTATAAACACTGCAAAATCTAAAGTTATGTTATTTGGTAATAAGATTTATAGACAAAATATTGCAAATTTAATAAATCTTTCAATTAATAATGAAAAACTCGAAATTGTGAATGAGGCAAAAAATCTAGGTGTAATTTTGGATTCTGATCTAAGATTTAAGAAGCACATAAACAAATTACAAAAAAAAGCTTATTGTAACATTAAAATGATATATGGAAATCGGCACATGTTTCCTGTTCATATGAAAAAGCAGATTTGCGAAACATTAGTTTTATCTTTTTTTAATTATTCAGACGCTTTATATGGTCCCAATTTAAGCGTTTTATATAAGAAAAAAGTTCAGAAAGTTCAGAATTCATGTCTTCGTTTGATCTTCGGCATCAAAAGACGACAAAGTGAATGGAAAATAGAAGAAATCCTTCATATCTGCACCGTAAAATTGTCTATCGCTCAGACATTCATAACTTGAATATTAGTCAGTAGGAGCTATTTAGGCGATCATTTAGTTATCAAGTTTATTATCTCTACAAGCTGGTTTTAACAGATTTTAAAAGTTATACTGTTTCTAAACTCAAAACAACATTTCAAAAATATCTTTTAGTTAATCAATACTAATTATTATTTTTTTCTTGGTCGGTATTCATAACATATCTGCATTGCCTCACAGGGCATTTTAAAGATTCTGAGTCTTAAAGTTTCTGAATTTAAATTTTTCATATAGATAAACAAATTTTCTTAGTGTAAATAGGTTACCAATCTAGAATATACATTTTCAATTAATATTTCTGGATTTTGTCATCGTTATGCTGTTTTTACGAAGGTCCTTTAGGGTTAAGTGGAGGAATATAGTTAAAGGGCCTGAACTCAAATCCGTCATTTCTTAAAGTCATGAAATTTTTCTCAGTTTAATAATAAAGATTCAGATTAAACACGACATTTTTAGAGGGAAATTGAGCCATATAAGCGAAAGTAAAAATTATAAAAGGTTTTCTTTCGTAAGAAATTCTGTAATAAGATTCACATTACCGTATGTTTTTTAGTTATTGAGTAAAGAATCGGTTAACCAACTATATAAATTTTTTTATTCATTCTTTGTAATTCTACTACAAAACAGCAGTCAATTAACAAATTGTATAAAAAAATCTGTATAATAAGTATAAACCCGACTCGATACCATCATTACAATAATTGGCGGCTCAATGGGTATTTTGTTTGATTTAAATCGGCAAAATCGAGTGTATGGTAATGAACTTAAATAGTCGAAATTCCGTCAAGCTCTCTAACGAATATAATCGCGCATTAACTTAAATTTTCATATTAACTTAAGTGGGATCGGGTGAGGCCATTAAAAATCTTCCGTCTGTGTACCAAAATGTAATTAAAATTATTTACATAAAGTGGTTTGATCGCGATTATTCTTGCTAAATGCTTAAGTTGGTTCGTTAAACAGCTGTCACTTGATGTATGGTGGTTAATTGTCAAAATGAACAGGGCTGGATTGGCCACCTAAACGTATATTTTTTAAATCCCCAATTAATAAAAGCATTTGAAAAATTATCGTTAGTATATTACCCATATCTTTGTGTAAATAAAACTTAAAAATATTGAAAATTGAATAATCGAAAAAACCAGTCATCTTCGATGTGTATTTATATTTATTATAACAAATGCTTTGGGGTTCATAAATATTCAGTAGTAATATCACAAGAGCTTCGAAAATAATTAATTATTTTCGTATGCTCGCCTGGTATTCGATACGATTATATAACGAATTATATAATTATAAACGTCAAACGTATTGTTACTATGACAAACTTTTCAAGATGGAACGATGCGAAATACAAAACGATTATACCACGTCGTCAAGGGTATAATCGTTTATCAATACATGGTAACTAAGTAAAAATTGCAACTGAAATTGGCTAAATTTATATAAAATTATATGTAGACGCGGAACAAAAATCAAATAATTTTCTACATGCCCCACCCCCTAAAAATACCACATATTTGGTATCAAACCAGAATTAAATATAGAAAAGCGTGATACCTTAATAAAAATAACTAATTAGAGCGTACACTGCAATTTAAAATACCGAGGATTTAAGTAAAAAGAAGGGTATAGACTCTTTTTTTACCCACACAGTTGGGTAGAATTTTCTCTCAGCGTAATTTTGAAAAAATTTTATAACTTGTGTCTAGCTACCAATTGGAATGGTCTTTCTAAAGATATTAACGCTAAATTCTTGGGCTTCCTCAATAAAATAATTAAGTGTTTCAATACAGCATTTCCCCTTCGCCCCATTAAAACTAAACGTCATAAACCTTGGACAACTAAAGGAATAAGAATTTCTTCAAAAAATATGAGGTCACTTATGTATATTAAATAATTCTCCCCTAATATTAAATTATATCAACAACTACAGAATACTGTATCGGAAAATTATCAAATCTACTAAGAAAAACTATTATAAAAATCGCATCTCAAGAGCTAAAAACTCTTCCAAAGAAACCTGGTCTATTATAAATGACTTAAGAAATAAAACCCGTTCTTCAAACACTGTTAATCCTAGTCCTGATGAACTAAACAATTATTTTGTTAATGTAAGTAAGAATATCAGCTCTAACATATCTCCGGGCCAGGATGCTCTCTCCTTCCTCCTTCCTACTAAAAGGGTCACTAATAGTTTCTTCCTAGGGCCAGTAGATAAGCATGAACTAGTGCAAACCATAAACAGCATTCAAAATAAATCTTCCTGTGGAAATGATGGCTTGTCCACTAAAATATTTTCAAATATACCTGATGTAGTAATTAACATTTTAACTTCGCTGATTAGTGAATCCTTCGAATCTGGTATCTTTCCGAGCTGTCTAAAAACAGCTATAATAATCCCACTTTATAAGGGTGGCCACAAAACCGAAACTTGTAACTATAGACCTATTGCTCTATTACCTACCTTATCGAAGATAATAGAAAGGCTAATAAAAAATTGCCTACTGCCCTTTCTTTTCAAACAAAACATCATAACACCTCATCAATATGGTTTCCTTCCTAAAGAATGCACTAGTGACGCAATGTTTTCCGTTCTTAATGAAATAAATACATCACTTAATGATAAACTTTTCACAACTTCAGTATTTTGTGACTTTGCAAAGGCCTTTGATTGTGTTAATCATGAAATCTTAATTAAGAAACTACAAATTTATGGCGTACGGGGTTCTCCTTTGCAATGGTTTAAAACTTACTTAGAAAATAGAAATCAGCAGGTACGTGCTAATGGTGCTGATTCTTTAAATCTGCCAATTAGCAGTGGCGTACCTCAAGGTTCAGTGTTAGGTCCAATTTTATTTTTATTATTCATCAACGATATCACAGACTTAAAAATAAGTGGAAGAATTACTTCATTTGCCGATGACACGAGTGTAACCTGGAGTAGTTCTGATATACAGACATTACAATCTAGCATAAACAAAGATCTAGTTACTATCAAGTCTTGGTCTGACTCGAATGGGCTTTGTTTCAACACCAGTAAAACCGTAGCAATGTCTTACAGAGGTACTTTACAGTCTATAACTCTCAGCAATAATCCGATTCTAACGGTGAACTCAATTAAGTTTTTAGGTCTTTATATAGACCAATTCCTGAAATGGTCCACTCATATTGATACCTTGGCAAAAAAATTATCTTCTGCATGTTTTGCCATTAAAACTGTTTCTAAAGAGCTGAACCCTACTACTGCATTAATGACCTACTTTTCCTTATTCGAATCTCACCTTCGCTATGGTTTACCGTTCTAGGGTTCTTGTAGCTTATACCACTTCGAATCTATTTTCAAATTACAAAAAAGAACAATTCGTTAGGTATTTGGTTTAAGTAGTAGGACACACTGTGAAAATTACTTTAAAAATTTCAAAATTCTAACCCTTCCTGCTCTATTTATCTTTGAATCCGTCTGCTTAGTTCGCAAGCACATTCAAAAGTTATCGGAAAGACCAACTCGTAGATATCCTACAAGAAATTTAGATACTGATGTTTACTTACCTATTCCCACCTCTGACTTAATAAAAAATTCTATTACCTTCAATGCAAAAAAATTGTATAATAATCTCCCGATACAGCTAAAATCTAGAAATTCTTATGATAAGTTCAGAAGATCCACTAGGGCTTTTCTTCAAGAAAGACCATTTTACACAGTGGCAGAATTTTATAACGTGCCTTAGACTTTTGGGTTGCAGCATATAGGAGCAATAATTAAATTAAGTTAATTTGAAAATTTTAATTTGAACAATAATTTATAGTGACGGATCTTGCATATCCAATGCAATTGTTGTTGTTATTTTGTTTGTGTTTTGTTTTATCTAGTAATTTATTTTTATTTTTATTATGATTAATTTCGCTTTGTCTATAAAATTTTTGGAATTTTTCTATGACAATAAAGCATATTCTCTCTGTCTCTCACAATAAATCTTTCACAATCTATAAGTTATGAAACAGAAAAGCCGATGCGACCCTGCACACACCCAAGTCTAATTGACGACAATCTCATAAACAGTCGAATAATTTACATTAATGTATGTTTTTGAGTGTGAAACCGACTCAGTGTCGGCGTATCAAACGTTTGAGGATGTGACTCTTCTCAGCTCTCAGGGTTAATATGACATGCTAATTTTAACTTATCCCAATTTACCTAATTTAAATTTCGCTCTTTTATCTCACCGCCATTTTGAATCATCTAGTTTAAGGAATTAACACGCATAGCGTTTCTCGGGTAATGTACGCATAAGTTTTTTCCTTGGATTAAATTAATGTAAAATTGATGATGACGCATAGTAGTTCGGATATAATGAAAATATTTTTAAACAATTTTACAATTCAGTTTTGATTGTTAAGTGTAAAATAGCTATTTATTTAACTAGGGAGGAAAGTGTCACTTTTCCTTCCGCATACAAGGCTTGCCGTAGGACCCAAGGCAGCAAACGCAAAATTTCAATCACCTGCTGTTGGGTATAAACGGATAATTGATTAGTATTATTTGTCATCTTTCTTTATTGATTGTGATTATTATTTCATTTATATTTTGTGCTGGTTTTTGTGTTAAATTTGTAGAAACGATATAACACAGCTTATTATTTTAAAACATTTTTTTTTCTTTTGTACCTAAACAGCTTTGTCAATTATAGAAATTCTACTTCTACTATTAGACAAAATAGAATCGTATGGAATAAGAGGACCAGCGTTAGCTTGGGTCAGATCATACCTCTCACAAAGAAAGCAATAGGTTTGTGTAAAAAAACGGGATTTCTTCAATGTCCGAACCATTGAATGTTTCTTGTGGTGTTCCGCAAGGCAGCGCCCTTGATCCAACATTCTTCATTATCATGATTTCTCACAATATACAAGATGGACTTATGACTCTGTATGCTGATGACACCTCAATAGTTATCAATTGCAATAATTATGAAGATCTTGCCAAGAAATCATCAAACTGTGTCAACAAAATGAAAAATTGGTGTGACATTAATGGAATAATTTTGAATGTAGCAAAAACGAACTTTATCTGACCTCAGTCTACTAGTGAGACCTGGTACAGATAATAATAAATCACTAAAGCAAAGTAATTCAGTAAAATTTCTGGGTTTATATGTGGATGAAAATCTTTCGTGGGAGACCCACCCTCAACAGTTAATCAAATCATTGTCATCAAAATACTTCGCAATATTTCAACTGAAAAAAGTGACAAATATTGAAGATATAATGTCGTATTACTATGGATGTGTAAATTTTCAACTTATGTATGATATACTTTGCTGGGGTAATAGCTCTGGTACTGAAAGGGTATTCATTAGCCAAAAACGTATCGGCATATTTGGTCTCAGACCAACAGATTCATTTCGTCATATCTTCAATACTCATGGAATTCCAACATTACATGATGTCTATATTTTAACTGCTGGTTGCTTTATGCATAGTAATTTGAATAATTTCATGACATGCGGTGATGTCAATCATTACACAACAAGAAATTCAAACAAACTCTACATTCCTTTAGCTTCTAACTCGCAAATAAGAAAAGGACCAATCATAATATCCCTCAAAATATAGAATCATTTACCGAACTCACTGGAAGATCTCAAGAATGCTATGTACACGAGACAGTGTAAAAAATTCCTCAAAGAGAAAAGCTTTGTGAACAGTCCAAATGTTTTTATATTTACCTACGGCCACTATAGAAAACAGGTAAAAACACACGACACACAGCCTCAGTATATACATCATGACGCACGGAACATACAAAACCGTGCGATTTGTTTACCGTAAACAAAACGCACGGTTTTGGTAAACAAAACGCACAGTTTATACGTAAAAGTAAGCGGAACATTTAATAATTCGCAAGTAGGTAGTGATCGCGTAATCGCCCGACATTTAAAATTATTTATTAACTCCTTAACAGGGCGCTCGGGTTAATTCGAGCGCTCTAAACAAATGCTCGAGATAATTCGAGCTCCCCAAATAAACGCTAGAGGTAATTCGAGCGCTCTAAATAAACGCTCGAGATAATTTGAGCACTCTAAATAAACGCTCGAGAATATTCGAGAGCTCTAAATAAAGGCTCGAAATAATTCGAGCACTATAAATAAACGCTCGAGATAATTCTAGCGCTATAAATAATCGCTCGAGATAATTCGAGCACCCTAAATAAACGCTCGAGAATATTCGAGCGCTCTAAATAAACGCTCGAGATAATTCGAGCACGTTAAATAAACGCTCGAGATAATTCGAGCGCTCTAAATAAACGCTCGAGATAATTCGAGCATCCTAAATAAACGCTCGAGATAATTCGAGCATCATAAATAAACGCTCGAGATAATTCGATCACTCTAAATAAACGCTCGAGATAATTCGAGCACCTTAAATAAACACTCGAGATAATTTGAGCGCTCTAAATAAACGCTCGAGATAATTCGAGCATCCTAAATAAACGCTCGAGATAATTCGAGCGGTGTCATATTTTCTTAAATAAAAAAGAATACCTAAATTTTCAATATATCAAGTGAAATGAAGAGAATTTTGTAAAATTGTTCAAAAAATCTAATTGAAGAAATTAAGTACCCTGTCATAAGTCCTTTTGGCGCACTGTATATGGCCGTAGGAAAAGTATAGTACGTAATGCGTGTTGTAAAGCAATTACGCACTCATGGAACTATCATTTTTTGACGATTTCTATACTTGTACAAGTCTTGAAAATATTTATTTATTTATTTATTTATTTACTTTGGGGTTCTCTAATAATCTTTAATCTTTAATCATTAATAATAAATTTTACAACATTTACAATCAGTTCATTTAAGAAAAAGACATAATGCACCTAGACCTAGGGTCTGTATATGCACATAACACGCACATAACAGATACTTAACTAGAGCAAATCCAAATATGACATCTGCAAACTTTAGAGAACTTGGTACAATTATTTATATTTTTAATTTCCAGCGGAAGAGTGTTAAGAATTTTCGGGGATAAACGGTTAAAAATCTTTGATTACCATCTTTCCGATAAAAGGGAACATGGATATGAAAGTTTCAAACCTGTCTAGTTCTGTGACAATGGCAAATAGGTTTTATCAATTTTTTATTCTTATATGTAAATAGGCATATATTGTGAAAATATGTCGTTTTCTTTAGATTTAATGATAATTTATTTTGGTCAAACCACTTTTTAGCAATACTCTTGCCGTTTTCATATCTTCCCATGTTGTATCATTAAAAATAAGTACTGTATCATCAGGATCAGTTTGTAGCAAGGTGTTTATGTATGTAATAAAAAGCAACGGTCCAAGTACTGTATCTTGAGGAACACCAATTACGATAGTTTTGGGATGACCGTAGATATTTTGGATTCTAACTTGTTGTGATCTATTGGACAAATAGCTCTTAAAGACTTTCAACACTGGGCCCCTCACTCCATAATGTCTAAGAACATCAAGCAGTCCATCATGCGGGACTGTGTCGAAAGCCTTTTCCAGGACAATAAATACCCCTATACATTTTGTATTGTTATCTAGGTTATATTTAATATGATCTGCTAAATGAAACATTGCGTCGGTTGTACAACTTCCTTTTTGAAAACCAAACTGATTACCACTTAGAATGTTGATACTTTCGAGATAATCCTTTAATCTGTTCGTTAAACATTTTTCCAATAATTTGGCAAAAGTACTAATTATGCTGATAGGCCTATATAGTTAGATATGTCAATTTTGCTACCAGATTTATAAATGGGTATTACTATAGATTTTTTTAAATCATCAGGAATATTTCCCGTTGTAAAAGTTAAATTAAAAACATGAATCTGCGGATCAAGAAGATGCACATAACATATTTTAACCAGTTTAGAGGTGACACCATCAAAACCTGGGAACCTGGGGCACTGCCATTTTTTAAGCTACCAAAAAGCATTATCAGTTCATGTCTGCTAAGAGGTTTCAGGAACATGGACTTTTACAGGTTAGGATAATTGTTTTCTACATGACCGTCTTTCTTTATTATACGTTGAGCCTTCTCAACACCAACCTTTATATAATAATTGTTACAGAAGTTACTGAAGTTAGCCATGTCAAAATCTGAGGAAAAAGGATTGCCAGTATGATCATTAACTTTGATCGCACAAGTACTGGTGTTACTATTTGTCGCTTCATTAATTATCAGTGGCGGCTCGTGAACTTTCTCATAGACGAGGCAAATGAAAAATAACAAAAATTTGCCGTAGTTTAGTCTTATGACCTTAATAGCCAATGCTCGACAAATGCCAAGTAATGCATACATAATTATAAAATTATTATTTAAAAAATATTCCATTTAAAAAATAGGAACACTCATTTTAAATTTGTATTAATTAATTAATTCCAACTTAACCTCAAAACCACTCATGCACAATGTAAACACAAACACCCATATTAAAAATATGCCGTAAAATCTGGGATAATAGAGAAAATACTTTAACTGTGTTTTGGACTAAAATTAAAAATAATTAAAATAAATGGAGGGTCTATTGCGTAAACATTTCAGAGGAGGCTCAGCCTCCGTTGCCACTGTTAATTATGTTGTATATTTTTTTCATATTGTTCATATTATTAGATAATTCTTGAGAGTAATAATTATTTTTTGAAGTTTCTATAGTTTTATTTAACAGATTTCTATATAATTTTCTAAGAATACAATATTTTTTTTAGTAAACCAGTAAGGAATTTTAATTTATCAGATTCGACATCCTAAGACCGGTTTCTGCTTTTCGGCTTCATCAGTTAGGCTTTTCGAATCCAATAAATAAAATTCCAAACTCGTACAAGTCAATAGCTATATCCAAAAAGCCTAACTGATGAAGCCGAAAGGCAGAAACCGGTCGCATCTGATAAATTAAAATTCCTTACTGGTTTACTAACCTTGTATAAATCTCTTAAAGGGATAAAAAGAAGAGAGTGACATCTTGACTAGAATCAGTCAAAATTTAGTGTCAATACTCTCTTCTAACAATAGATGGTAGCACATCTAAAAATATTTTTTTTATTTTTGAAAGCAAGTTTTTTTAATTTATCTCTTTTTTTTATAGAAATAATTATACCATTACTAATCCAAGGTTTTAATTTTTTATACTTCTTTATTTTAATTATTTTGTTGGGACTTACATGCATTATAAGTAGCCATAAAAATATTACTGAAAGCTGTCCAAGCTTCAGTGGAATCATCACTGAGTAAAACAGAATCCCATCTAAGCTCACTTATTAGCTTCAAAAACTTATCTTGATCAAACTGATTAATAACTTTTTCGATTACGTTATTGCATGCAATTAAATTTTGTCTTGCAATCTGTATATAAGTAGGACAATGATCAGTACTGTTATTATTAATTACATCAGGAATGAAAAGAAAGTTCGAATTTAAGTACCTTTAAATTTCTTCCTAGTGTATAATTACCACATGACGGTGTATAATTTTTTCTCAGTGTACATAATCACATCCTCTAACACGTTCAAATAAAAATTTTATCTATCTAGCGGATTTGTATTTTAAGTCGTCAATAGGTAAATCAACATTCTTTTATAGACTTCTTCGAATTTCATTGGAATCGTAGTCCTCATAGTGGCCGCTTTTTTCCATGAACGCTTGGCCGGCGATCGCAACGAGAGCGCCGTAATGACACTTGGAGGAAGTGACGTCGTCATTTAAGGAGAAACGGCATCGTTGCATCGCGGAATGTAAAACCGTGACAATGAACTGTCTCTTTCATCCACAATTCCGTCTTAATAAACACCTACGCGCGACGCTGATTTTTTTTTCATTTATTTTTCTAGAAGAGAACACAATAAAATCCCTTACCACTGGTTTCTAAATTGACAAAAAAATAATAATTTACAATACAAACATATTACCGGACTATTTCACAAAATGGGACAAGAAAATGCTATTTTCCTACGAGTATATGCGAAAGTAGCTTATATCGCATAAATAAATACGTCAGAAAGTTGACAATATCTGTCACATTTAAAACAGTGATGATATGAACTTAAAACTGATACGATATGAATATTTCATATCAGTTTTGAATTTTGCATTTCTATCTAGAAGGCAGAAACTGTCAAATCAATGACACAATGTTTAAAAGTAAGTACTAACATATTAAGTTCATTTAATTGTTGTTTCTTATTAAATAATTTTTATCTTTGGCATTTGTTCTAATTATTAGTCGTAGGAAAAATATTGTACATAACGCGTTAGAAAGTGATTTTCACACTCGTTCCGTTTCCGCACTCTCCGCTACGCGGCTCGTGCTAAACGTTCACTCGTGTGAAATAAGTCACTTTCTACACTTGTTATGTAATATACTATTTCGGGACGATTTTTTTCACTTTACTTTCGGTATGATTCTTGTTACTTTAGAGACGATTTTGGATATCTAGTAGGCGGTTTTGACAATAACATGAACTTGTATTTTATTCTGACAGCGCCTGTTATGTAACATTTCAAATCAAAAAAAGGGAAATAAGTAGTGAAATGATTCCACACGAGATTAGTAAATCTGCTAAAGCGGCTACTTATGAATTATTGCTTAGGTAATGTATTCATAAGAGTGATTGTTATATGTAATTGTCTAGATATGTAAAGTTCATAGGTTATTATCCATCGATATCCTTTTTAATATACAAAACGGCTGCAGAAAAAATATTGTACATAACACGATCCAAAAGTGATTTTACGGGACTCTCAGGATTCCAGGACTCGCCGACGTAAATTACTATTGAAAGGACCAGTCACCTTTTTCATGGAAAAATCAAGATTTTTGCCTTATAGCAGCCCGGCTAAAACCACATTGAATCGATAGATCATATGACCCTGTACGCAGAAATGCTATTTTCAGATATTTTGTGCCTAGTCTGATCTGAGCGCATTTTCAAAAATGTCAACAAATTTGACCTAAGTGTTTTATAGCAACTCGTCTGATTTCCGGAATGTAGTTAGATAATAGCCCTGAGATACCGAGAACACAGTTTTCAGAAATCGAGATTGTAGCGCGTACCCAGGAGACCACTTTAAAAAAAAATGAGACAAAAAAAAACTTACAGCAGCCCGTCTGAAAGTCACTTTTATAGATAAAATCGGGTCAGTTGATGCGGAAAAATCAATTTTCAGAAAAAAATCTTGTCGCCTTACATTTTTATAGCATTTCGAACATGTCAACAAATCTGACGTCACTGACCCATAGCAATTTGTCTGAAATTGCTCATAAATGATTGAATACATTGCCCAGATGTCGAAAAAAATGATATCAGACAACTTTTCGGTACAGGTATGCTCATTATTAACGTATTTCTAGCGGCAAAATAAAATCCTCCGGCATTTCCGATGTTTAACACCCTGTACTTCGAAAACTAGCCATGGGAGAAGTGCACAGTGCATCGAGTTTTACAACATAACAACGTTTCAGAAAATTTGACGGAAAGCAATGTGCCCATAAGAAAGGTCCTTTAAGATATCAATATGTTTTTAGTGGCGTTTCTCACAATTGTAAGAAGATGCTTATTATGAAAATGTAAACTTCGAAATAACTGAGATTTTCATAAAAATAAACAGACGTAAAACCCAGAAAAAAATCTTTTTGTATTGTCTTTGTGAAATAAATATATTATCCACATGCCTAAATTAAACAGAAGATATTAAATTTAGATTATATGCAGCTTCTATTTTGAAATTATCTAATCTTATCTGAACACATTGTCATTCAAAACTTTTGATAATAAAAGTAAGTTAATTGGAAATATGTAATTTAGTAATAATAATAATAATATAAAATAGCTGAAACGATTAAGGTTTTGTTAATAGGAATATTTGGAAATAAACTAATTATAATTTTTATAAAAAATTTCTAATAGTCTAATAGTATATTCAACACGAGTGGAGGATTTCGAACACTAGCGAATGCGAGCGTGAGAAACCATGAGTGTTGAATTTTCATTCCAACAGAGTCACAGACTGTACTTTCTCCATGGCAACAAAAAGTAGGAATTAAATATAGTAAAATGAAACCTCAATCTCTCAACATTGTGTAGGTAGTATTTTATATTCAAACTTTTGAGTTATGTTATCGGCATATTTTTTATTTCTGGAGGAGTATTTTCAAATTCTACATCTGAATCGTTTGATTTTCTACTCCTTTTTAATAAATTAAAAGTTTTTACGAACCAATATTAAGACCACGTCAACTAATAGTGACAGTTAATTTGACATTCATGGCAAACCTTATCTTTTTAAACAATTACGGAATTAATTTTCTGTCTCTAGAGTAAGAATTAAATACGTATAAAATACATAAGAGACAAATATTTCAGATGTAATAAAGGAATATCAGTTCGATGAACTTCAATAAGTTATTTCATTATATTTTACATTTTATTAAAATAATAATTAGTTGTTATCCAATACAAATAATGCAATGTCATTTATTCTAAAGTTCATTGTTTCCAATTCTGTTTAGCTAGCAAATGACCTATTGAAGCGATATTTGACGGTTAGTTATTCATTAGCATTTTAACCATATACTTAATACAAATGTAGAAAAGGTATATAATTTTATTAGTTAATAAAGGGCTGGTATAAACTTCATTCATTGTTTTATTCTACAAATGCTGTAATTAAGGAAAAGAACCTAGAAATATTACACAGAATTTTCTTTCAATCTCAAGAGCGAGGATGTTTCTTTTCTGTGATTATAAGTGGTTTCAGAATAATTACATTCAGTAGTGGCCGTGGAGAAAATACTTTCCGATCCATACCTGCATATGTAATTCAATTCTGTAGTTTGTTTGTTTATATATTCTTCAAAATGGATATATAAAACCAATGTCAGTGTAGAAGTTATCAGCAGAAACTTCTCTTCTATTTCATACGATTTTGCTTCGCCTGTCTACGGCCCGGTTTGTAGCTTCATTCCAACCTATTTCGATTTCTTCTAGACACCTCGTGATTTGATCGTTCCATTTACGAGTTGCTCTTCCTATTCTTTTTTTTATGTGCCTAACCCACTGTAGATTAGGTTAAATTTGTATGGGGCTTGAGGGCTAGGAGCGTCTCTTCGCAGATCTATTGTGTGCCTTCATGTTATGTTAGAGTTTCCTGACTAAACCCGTCCTTGTTACAGGACTCTATAGGCCAGACCTTAGATCCTCCATATTATGGAGCTGCAGCTTTTCCTCTCGTATCGTCGAAAACCTTACCCTTGTCAGACTTTCGCAGTAGCACAGTATGTGCGCTGAGGTTTCTTCATCCTCTCGGCAGTAACTACATATGGTTGTGTCTGCGACTCCGATATTACGTGTTTGTGGAGCCCAATAATGATTCTGGTTGGTCGCCCAGTTTGTCCGTCGGTTACTATTGTAAATTGCTATTAACTGCGACATCAAAATTAAAATCAAATACTATTAAACGAGCAAGGTTTGTATGTGTGTGTGTGTGTATGTGTGTCCAGAGGATCTCGAAATCCACTCGTCAGAATTCAATGAAACTTTCAGGGTAGACTAATTCCTATCTAAATCGGCGAAAAATGTAGGTCTCATGTCTGTGAAAATTCGATCTTCCGAGATATTTACAAGAAAAGTTAAGCTTTTAGTTTTATTTCCTAGCAACGGCACATAATAATAACTTGTTTCTATAGTAATATATAATATAAAGGATAGATGAGTACATTCAAAGTGGGGATATAACGTCACATTCCATAGGCGTACTTTGCAAAATAAGTTTCTATAATATAAATAAGGTCACAGCATATAAAATATATATACGCACTTCGTAGATTAAATTTTGAAGTTATATTATTTACAAAAAATAAAAATAAACTTTATGCATCCGACACTTTAACATTGAACGAATTAAATTTAACCAATAAATAACAAGGAGGATTATATATTGGGATTAAATTAAATCTCTTGGCATTAAAAGTAACGCTTCAGTACTTACCTAAACTCAAAGATTAAAAAAAAAGTTAGTTCAAGAACTACCTTTAAAAGTCACTGTCTTCACTAAAACTACTGGCATCACTATAATTGTCTTTTCTGATGTTTATTATTATCGGTTCTATTAAATTATCCATTGATATATCCACTTTCCTAAATGAATTTTCCACATTTTTAAACATGATCAATGCATTTTCCCCAATGTTCTCTATTTACATCTGAAACTGCCTTCAAAAACAAATTTCGCACATCAGGAAATTTAAATGTTTTATTGTTTTGAGAAACATAACCTTTTAATAATTGAGACCAGATCAGTTCCATGGAATTTAACTCTGCGTGGTTCGGAGGAAATCTGAGAATTTTAATTCCTTTTTCTCTGGCCATCTCATCCATAATATATTTTTTGAATTTGTTTTTATGTTGCCTTGCTATTACTAATAATTCTGCCTTCAAGGATTTAGGAGGACTGATAATATTTTTAGAATGAGGCCATTTTGAAATATATATTAATACAAAATTCTGAATCAATTAAAATACATACGATACGGCTATGAATAAATAAAGTCTGACTTATCTGTCAAAAGAACAAATTTATTACAGTAAAAACCATGGAAACAAGAATCTAGACAAAAACTATATTAGGCCGATCAGATGTATTAAAATTTAAATTTTAACTACAAATAAGCATTGAAGGATGAGGTAAAAATAAAATTTCTACCCTTGAACCTGTACTACGTTCTGCAAATTAAATACTGCACTCCTTTCTTCTGTATAGTATAGTAGTAAAAAGGTTTGACTTTATTTAATTTCTGGCGTTTTAATCAGAAAGAATTCGATTTTAAATTTGTCGCTTTATATAAAAAAGGAAAGGTTCATTTGACGGACATAAATAATTTGCTTGTCAAATGACAGCCATCTTATTAATTCAAAGTTGAAAATACAACGTTGCCAATTCAATTGCAGAAATCATGGGTTTAGGTAAATATTTATAGGAACGTTGAGTAACACTGTTAAAATGGACACCTGTCTTCCCTTCCCCGATAGTGTGAGACTACCCCTTACGGCTACTATTTTATTATGCGGACAGTTTTAATATTTAAGTTTTCATGATCAGAGAGAGAGAGAGAGAGAGAGAGAGAGAAAGAATTTTTGAAAAAATATGATATCAATATCTGCCACACCTCGAGAGTCTGGTCACAGGTTTTTGTGGAGGTTTTTACCCAAGTATGAATATCAGACCTATAATTTTCCTTCACTGCAGATCAAAAAATAATAAAATCAATTGAACATAGAGTTTTTCTTATATAGTGATAAATAGAGTGAGCTGAGCGATCTTCTGTTGACGGGACGTGTGCCCTACACGCTGCTGTTGCACGTCCCGGAAACGGGGCCTGTCCGCCGTGACAATTCGCGAAGATCAAGCGTCAGTAGAAGTTGCCCTAAAAGGGTGAAATCCCCAGAAACTAGGCAACTTTAATGCATTTAACTAACCTCTGTGACAAGCAGTTGATAAACGTCAACAACAGCTGCAGCCAATTGAAAATTAACACTGACAGCTTTTTTAATTTTCCCGCCTACTTTCAAGCCAATCGCCAATCAACTTTTTATTTATCTCCCTATCAGTAGTTTAAGTAGATGTCGCCCACTCCGTGATTTTCGCGAGTTAATTAATTAATAATTTGTCATGTTATAAATATACTTAAATTATATACTCATTCGGCTGCTTAAAAATGTAGATTTGAATATTAAGAGCGAAGATCGGTGACCAGATATTTAATATATTAAACGAGCAAGGTTTGTATGTGTGTGTGTGTGTGTATGTGTGTCCAGAGGATCTCGAAATCCACTCGTCAGAATTCAATGAAACTTTCAGGGTAGACTAATTCCTATCTAAATCGGCGAAAAATGTAGGTCTCATGTCTGTGAAAATTCGATCTTCCAAGATATTTACAAGAAAAGTTAAGCTTTTAGTTTTATTTCCTAGCAACGGCACATAATAATAACTTGTTTCTATAGTAATATATAATATAAAGGATAGATGAGTACATTCAAAGTGGGGATATAACGTCACATTCCATAGGCGTACTTTGCAAAATAAGTTTCTATAATATAAATAAGGTCACAGCATATAAAATATATATACGCACTTCGTAGATTAAATTTTGAAGTTATATTATTTACAAAAAATAAAAATAAACTTTATGCATCCGACACTTTAACATTAAATTAAATCTCTTGGCATTAAAAGTAACGCTTCAGTACTTACCTAAACTCAAAGATTAAAAAAAAAGTTAGTTCAAGAACTACCTTTAAAAGTCACTGTCTTCACTAAAACTACTGGCATCACTATAATTGTCTTTTCTGATGTTTATTATTATCGGTTCTATTAAATTATCCATTGATATATCCACTTTCGTAAATGAATTTTCCACATTTTTAAACATGATCAATGCATTTTCCCCAATGTTCTCTATTTACATCCGAAACTGCCTTCAAAAACAAATTTCGCATATCAGGAAATTTAAATGTTTTATTGTTTTGAGAAACATAACCTTTTAATAATTGAGACCAGATCAGTTCAATGGAATTTAACTCTGCGTGGTTCGGAGGAAATCTGAGAATTTTAATTCCTTTTTCTCTGGCCATCTCATCCATAATATATTTTTTGAATTTGTTTTTATGTTGCCTTGCTATTACTAATAATTCTGCCTTCAAGGATTTAGGAGGACTGATAATATTTTTAGAATGAGGCCATTTTGAAATATATATTAATACAAAATTCTGAATCAATTAAAATACATACGATACGGCTATGAATAAATAAAGTCTGACTTATCTGTCAAAAGAACAAATTTATTACAGTAAAAACCATGGAAACAAGAATCTAGACAAAAACTATATTAGGCCGATCAGATGTATTAAAATTTAAATTTTAACTACAAATAAGCATTGAAGGATGAGGTAAAAATAAAATTTCTACCTCTTGAACCTGTACTACGTTCTGCAAATTAAATACTGCACTCCTTTCTTCTGTATAGTATAGTAGTAAAAAGGTTTGACTTTATTTAATTTCTGGCGTTTTAATCAGAAAGAATTCGATTTTAAATTTGTCGCTTTATATAAAAAAGGAAAGGTTCATTTGACGGACATAAATAATTTGCTTGTCAAATGACAGCCATCTTATTAATTCAAAGTTGAAAATACAACGTTGCCAATTCAATTGCAGAAATCATGGGTTTAGGTAAATATTTATAGGAACGTTGAGTAACACTGTTAAAATGGACACCTGTCTTCCCTTCCCCGATAGTGTGAGACTACCCCTTACGGCTACTATTTTATTATGCGGACAGTTTTAATATTTAAGTTTTCATGATCAGAGAGAGAGAGAGAAAGAATTTTTGAAAAAATATGATATCAATATCTGCCACACCTCGAGAGTCTGGTCACAGGTTTTTGTGGAGGTTTTTACCCAAGTATGAATATCAGACCTATAATTTTCCTTCACTGCAGATCAAAAAATAATAAAATCAATTGAACATAGAGTTTTTCTTATATAGTGATAAATAGAGTGAGCTGAGCGATCTTCTGTTGACGGGACGTGTGCCCTACACGCTGCTGTTGCACGTCCCGGAAACGGGGCCTGTCCACCGTGACAATTCGCGAAGATCAAGCGTCAGTAGAAGTTGCCCTAAAAGGGTGAAATCCCCAGAAACTAGGCAACTTTAATGCATTTAACTAACCTCTGTGACAAGCAGTTGATAAACGTCAACAACAGCTGCAGCCAATTGAAAATTAACACTGACAGCTTTTTTAATTTTCCCGCCTACTTTCAAGCCAATCGCCAATCAACTTTTTATTTATCTCCCTATCAGTAGTTCAAGTAGATGTCGCCCACTCCGTGATTTTCGCGAGTTAATTAATTAATAATTTGTCATGTTATAAATATACTTAAATTATATACTCATTGGGCTGCTTAAAAATGTAGATTTGAATATTAAGAGCGAAGCTCGGTGACCAGATATTTAAAATTAACTCGAAAAAAGTAAATAACTAGTTTAAAGAAATTATCGTTAGTTTAAAGTTAAATGATATAATATGATAACTCTCATTTTATTGTTAGAAGTATTCCGACATTTTTGTAATATTTAAAATAAAAAAAGAATTAATTAGAACGTAGAAAAAATGTTGTGGGCTACACATGCCAAAAGCTTATTTGTTGCACTAGTTACACAAATAACTAATTATTCAGACTAATTCTTTTTGATGCATTGGCTGATTGTCTTATACAGGGTGCGCCAATTATTTCCACTCGATCTCTAGCACCGAACCTAAAAGAGATATCAACAAGATTTTGTGTAGGGGTAGATAGTGTCACTCGGACTACAATTTTAAAATATTTTGATGTATACAGGGTGGCTAATTTTTGTGGAATGAAAATTAATTTGGTTTTTTTAAATTGAACACCCTGTATACGATTATGTCTTCTGATTCTACTTAATATTAGATTTAAATAATTTAAATAATAGATTTTAAATAATTTCTCAAAAAAGCTACTATGATGTAAATGAAACATGCACCTATCACAATAATCAAACAACATTTTCACCTGTTGCACAGGGTGTTTGCCGATGGCGTGCCAATAGTCTAGTTTTCAAATGGCAATAACTTAATTTTTTCAAATGGGACATCCTGTATATTTTTCTTCAGTTAGAAGCTCTCCCTAATACGCATTAAAAAAATATAGGGTTTTGCACATCTAACTTTACTATTTATTTTAATAATTGACGTTAAGTGACAAACAACATATTTTACACAATTTTTAATAAGTACAAAATTTTACAAAGTTTAATCGTAAGAAAACTACAATAGTGAAAGTTAAAATATATAGTAGGTGTTCAAAATGTCTTCCATTTTCATTTATACATTTTGTTGCCCTTTTTTTCATTGATTTACGCACATCTCTTAGCATTGCAGGGGTCACCTGTCTAAATGCTGCAGTAATTCTTTCTTTCATATTTTCTTTTGTGGTAACCTCTTCTTTGTAAACAATATTTTTAATAAAACCCCACAAGAAAAAATCACAAGTTGTAAAGCAAGGCGATCTAGTAGGCCAATTTATAGGTCCTCCCCTTCCTATCCAACGATCCTGAAATTCCCTATTTAACCAATCTAATAGGTAATATGGTGTGGCACCATCTAATTGAAACCACATTCCGTTGCGATAATTTTGAGGCACATTTTGCAATAATAATGCGAAAAATAAAATAAAATGTTCTAAAAAATCTAAAAATATAGCTCCATTTACAGTCCCATCAAAGAAATAGGGACCAATTACATAATCACCTATTATTCCCGCCCACACATTCAAAGACCATCGATACTGTGATGTGGTTCTAAATAAATGTTTATTGTGGTCCGAATAATAATGGCAGTTATGTCTATTTACACAACCGTTCTTATGAAACGTGGCTTCGTCGGAGAATAAAACTTTGTTTAAAAAGTTACGCTCTGTATTTATCTTGTTTATTAACCATCTACAGTATTCCACTCTACGCGCGAAATCACGTGGTAACAATTCTTGGTGAAGCTGGATATGATAGGGGTGATATTTATTCTTTTTTATTATGCGTCTAATTGTGGTATTGGAAATATCTAACTGATTGCTTAATTGCCTTGTGCTTATATTGGGATCTTCAACTATACTGATCATTACCTTATATTCGTTGTCAATAGTAACAGCTGTAGTTTCACGTGAATGTTTTTCATACTTGACGGTTCCTGTTCTATCAAATCTATTCTTTAAATTCTCAAAAGTATCCTTTTGTGGATGACGTCTTTCTGGGTATCTTTGACGATAGACCCTACTAGCAAGAAACGCATTTTTTTGACATTCACCCAGTAAGTATCCATATCATATCAATATTTTCTTGAACACTATAATTCTTATTAAAATCCATTTTTTATACACAATACCGATTAAATATAGTAGACGTGATACAATACAAAATTTTATGTTGACAATTAATGCCATAACAAAATATACCTACTGTAACTTGATTTCTTATTAAAAATTGTGTAAAATATGTTGTTTGTCACTTAACGTCAATTATTAAAGTAAATAGTAAAGTTAGATGTGCAAAACCCCAAATTTTTTTAATGCGTATTAGGGAGAGCTTCTAACTGAAGAAAAATATACAGGGTGTCCCATTTGAAAAAATTAAGTTATTGCCATTTGAAAACTAGACTATTGGCACGCCACCGGCAAACACCCTGTGCAACAGGTGAAGATGTTGTGTGATTATTGTGATAGGTGCATGTTTCATTTAAAAAATGTGGTTTTTGTGCTAATATTTCTGAAGTGCTGTTTTTTGTCAACGCCGCGTCGGATTTACAAATAAAAAAACTACCGTAAATCTAATATTAAGTAGAATCATAAGACATCGTATACAGGGTGTTCAATTTAAAAAAACCAAATTAATTTTCATTCCACAAAAATTAGCCATCCTGTATACATCAAAATATTTTAAAATTGTAGTCCGAGTGACACTGTCTACCCCTACAAAAAATCTTGTTGATATCTCTTTTAGTTTCGGTGCTAGAGATCGAGTGGAAATAATTGGCGCACCCTGTATAAGTGTGCACACCAAATTTTTGTAAATTTAACTTATTCGGTATTCATTTGAGATTGTTGGTTTAAATTTAGTAAGGAACCTTTTCTCTGTGTTATTATCTGATTTCTCTGTTACTTTTATATTATAAGGTGAAAGACACTTTTGCACCTACCTGTATTGTGACTTCTGATATACAGGGTGAGTCACGGTAGACGCGACGGTCCATTGTGGCTAAACGGTTAATATTTTGAAAATTTTATTTATTCATGGATTATGTGGGTTGATAAAGGCTACATTTTAAAATTATTTTGAATTATACAGGTTGTCCCAAAAAAGTGTGGCGTATCAAAGTTATATTATTTCTTATGGAAGACCCTATATTTTGTTGCATTTGTAGATTATATGTTAAAAATAAGATAAACTTTCTTAAGTATTCCCTATACCTAAGCTTTTTACTTTTCGAGATATTTTGATATTTCTAAAAATGCAAGCACTTGGAAGAAAACCAATTACTTGGAACCCTACGGAATCAGTCAAATCTAATTTTAACTGAAAAAATTAGACTAATAACTGAAAGCAATAATGTATTTAGAGTTGTTTAAAATTATACAGGGCGTCCAAAATAGGGCGATTCTCTAATGACATATTCAAACGACAATATCGTTCTTATTTTAAATAGGATACCTTATATTCTATAATCCTATTATGTACAAAATTCCATTACCTTTTACAAATTATAAAGTTCTACTATGCCTAAATGTATTAATTTTGGAGTTATTTTTATTTTTGTTCAATTTTACATTATTTTTCCACCGTAATGCCTAAATATAACACCCTGTATTTGATCAGCCAAAATCATCATCATCTGCAAATACCTATTCATGTTCAATTATTCCAAAAGTGTTCGGTTTAAAAGTAGTTTTTCGATCACAACATCGGCATCGGTATTTTTTTTCGTTCTTAAATTCATTGTCGCCCTAAATCTCTTAGTAGGTAAAAGATTATTAGAGCAACCGTTAAATATGAAAATGTAGAAATTCTTAAATTTCTCGCTATTTTATGACCAGTTGCTAGATGTAGGATCATAAACAAAAGTTAATTTCGTAGCAGCAAAAAGAAATGAGAAATAATAAAAGGGGAAGTAAGGGCGAATATTGTAATGGCCCCAAAAGGAGGACCGCAAGCGATTTTAGGCAATCACACGGTCTGTTAGACCCGCTCACGAACATTTGATAGTAAAATTCCTGCGAATGACATTTGGTACGAGTTCTAGAATACAAAAACAGACAACAGACGCATCGAGAAATATCGATTCGATTGGGATTTGAATTCAGGATTGAAAGGAAAATTATAATCAGAATTTTAGGGCCTTTATACAGGGTGTTTGGTGGGTCGATGCATACCTTTAAGTAGCTGATAGAAGACATCATTTTTAACATATTTAGGTAAACTTACCTTTGTACGAAGTTTGATGTATTATGAAATATTCGCCATTTTGTAATTTTCTGCAAATCCACTACACAATCTTTATTATTCAGTATTAGAATAAAAATTAAACGTGGAGGCTGTATGTATTTGACTTTTTATGATGCTGTAAGTATGTAGATACTGATGTTGCAAAAATGTTTACACTTATCGATAGATACGTTAAATGATAGTAATCGAATGTTGAATTTACAAATACCATGTTTTGGTTCAATGACTTCGAATTATTTTCATGGAAATTCATGAAGCAATGGCGATAACTTTATGACTTAAAATACTTGTGAAAACTACTAAAATGTATGCTCTTTCAAACGGCATATCATACAAGCAACTAAGTTGCCAGTTCGTAAATTTACAGTCCAATAAAGTAGTGCAAGTCTGAAAGTGATCAATAAAAAAATCATCAAATTTGGTACTCGATTATCAAATTTTAAACAGCAAATAAGTAAAAAATAAAAACTAATTATAACACGTATCGAAAATGTGAAACCGCGTTTCTAATACAGGTGCTCGCTCTACGCCTTACTTCAGTTGTTATATCTGGAAATCTAGCAGGCCATGCTATGGGTCCAGCTCTGCCTATCCAGCTATTGGGGAAGATATTAAGATATTCCTTTACAAAACGACTGTCAGATATCACTTCTATGGACTTGCATGTTTTTGGGGACGTACGAAAGAATTGATTTACAACGAAGAAATCCAATCAAGGGAATATCTGATTCAAAATATACAAGCATCATTCGACCAAATAAGAATTGAAATGTTCTTGAAAGTAACAACGTCCCCAAACATGAAAGTCCATAGAAGTGATATCTGATAGTCGTTTAGTAAAGGAATATCTTAATATCTTCCCCAATAGCTGGTTAGGCAGAGCTGGTAGACCCATAGCACGGCCTGCTAGATTTCCAGATATAACAAATTAAGTAAGGCGTAGAGCGCGCGCCTGTATTGGAAACACGGTTTCACATTTTGAATACGTGTTGTAATTAGATTTTATTTTTTATTTATTTGCTGTTTAAAATTTGATAATCAAGTATCAAATTTTTTTTATTGATCACTTTCAGTCATACTGACTTGCACTGCTTTATTGGACTGTAACTTTACGAACTGGCAACTTACTTGCTTGTATGATATGTCGTTTGAAAGAGCATACAATCTAGTAGTTTTCACAAGTATTTTAAGTCATAAAGTTATCGCCATTGCTTCATAAATTTCCATGAAAATTCGAAGTCATTGAACCAAAACATGGTATTTGTAAATTCAACATTCGATTACTATCATTTAACGTAACTATCGATAAGTGTAAACATTTTTGCAATTTCAGTACATACTTACAGCATCATAAAAAGTCAAATACATACAGCCTCCACGTTCAATTTTTATTCTAATACTGAATAATAACGATTGTGTAGTGGATTTGCACAAAATTCCAAAATGGCGAATATTTCATAATGATGTTCAAAATGATGTCTTCTGTCAGCCTCTCAAAGGTATGAATCCACCCACCAAACACCCTGTATTTATGACAAATACATGGTGCTTTGAAATTCGTAATAAAATTGGTTGCGTTGCTATGGAAACGTATTAATGTTGAATTGTCAAACTTGATGCATATAAATTTAATTGCTGATGTTTTCGAAAGCAAAACAGTGTAAAATGATAAGTGATAATGAATTTTCCATTCCTGTGACTCCTCCATAGCTGGATGAGGCAGTAAATACTGCTTCATTAGAATTATTGCCAAAGAAATCAAGAGAAAATTACGAATATATACGTTTTATGGACTATCGCAAGAGTAAAAACACGAGTTCTTTCTCGTAAAATGTTGTAATGCCATACTTCCTAGACCTTTGTTTAAAGATGAAATCTTCAACATTATGGGCCAATTATTCAATGTTGAAGTCAATCCTTGCAATTAAACAATATAGATATCTAAATATTCAAAACTTCGTTCTTTATTGAAACGGCAAGCTCAAGGTTATAGGGCAAAGAAACCTAAGATTTTAACAAAGGAACAAATCGAAAAATTTATCCAGGAAGCTCCAGATAAAGAAAATTTAATGATTAAGGTAATTTACAACGTTTTAATTTCTATTTAGATTACGCATTGTTTTTTAGGTGGCTTTAATATTTGGTATTTCTGGGGCCTGTAGAATGGATGAGTTAGTCCGAATGACTCTACACGATATAGAAGACCTAGAATCTCAGCTTTTAATTAGCATACCTGATTCGAAGACCAACAAACCAAGATCATTTGTAGTTAATCAGATGTACTTGAATGTTTATCGAAAGTATGTTTCGTTAAGACCAAAAAATGTGAACAGTGACCGATATTTAGAAAAATGTCTAAAATAGTAGCTTCTTATTTGAACTTGGTAAATCCTAAAGAATATACTGGTCACTGCTTTCGTCGGTCTTCTGCAACAATATTGGTTGACTCTGGTGCCGACATAACTAGTTTAAAGAGGCATGGCGGATAGAAGTCATCAAACGTTGCTGAAGGATATATTGAAGAATCTCTTAACAATAAGGCTGAGGTGGCAAATAAAATTTTCACAGTACAAAATGTTCAAAAAATAACCCTACTACCCCACATTTTGTCCAAAATGTTTCTCATAGTTCTAATAATGTTCCTCCAATATTCAATAATTGTACTGTCAAATAAGTGTAAATATAACAAACTAAATTTAAAATGTATTCTGCAATGCAGTGAGGTTTTCAACAACGTGTTTTCAATCATTTATGTAGAACACTAACAACTCTAAGGAAATCTTGACTTTTTCTTTAAGAAATTTTGTGTGGAATGTCAAAATTTCCTACCGATTTGCGGAAAAATATGTTTAGTACAATTCAGAAGAATTTACTCAATATGTCTACAAGTTTTCTCGGATTTGTAAAGTTACGTGTAACAAATTGTTTCAAAATATTATATTTATTTACTTAAGCATATTATGTACGAGATGTGCTTAAAAATGGCGGCTTGAAATTTTCAGATCTATTTTACATGAAAAGAGTAATTTGATTTATTTCTTTTTGTAACCGTGCCAAATTCTTTAATTAAAATTTGTCTTTATAAAAAGAGACCTTGTCATTAACTCTAAAGTAAATTATATTGTGAGGGAGCATGCGTGATGCAAATTATTAGTGGCGGAATTTTAAAATCTTTATTACATAGCGCCGAAGATTTATTTTATTTCTCGTAAAGGTAGGGTCATAAAGAATATGTATTCTGAGAATACTCACGTACACAATTGTGGCTTAATTATATTTAAAAAAAAATTTAACTTGGTGGACAACTTGGTTGATTTTTGACTTGTTTCTGGAACTCTATTTCCAATGAAAAATATGTAATAATTTAGAGAGAATCGAGAAAAACTAAATTTATGGTTTGACCCCAAAAAATTTCAAGTTCTTGTCCGGTCTTCAAATTTTTATACCTGTTGATGCAAAATCCATTTTCACCTGTATTTTCCAAATATTCTATATAATTTCATATCTATTATATCCATATATCTGGAATTTTTTACTTTAAATCCTTTATGAACTAAATAATAGCCGTCTTTAACGCCACATTAAACGCATGTAACATTTTTTGTGCAACACCTTTACGTACAATTTTTTGCCCAAGGGATCCTAAAAATAATCCTCTTTTATTTTTCTATTCCATTGATAGCAGCACTATATCGAAGCAGGTACCTACCCATTTTTTTGTGATTTCACACTTATTCGTGCAGATTTTTGAGAAAAGCAGGTTGCCAAAATATTTTATAGAAAATCTTCGTGTGAACTATTTATAATCTGACAAAAATATTATGATGTGGGTGTATTTACATCTAGGTTAAATAACAATACGTGAATTTAGAATCTTTCATGTATTTTATACTAAGCCATTAATGTCTCTCATGTATGGTTTTCATGTATTTTATACTAAGCCATTAATGTCTCTCATGTATGGTAAGGGTTACCCACTACCTCCTCCTTGCTCTTTTGCTCTTAATTAACTATACAATGACATCTTCCGATCGCGCATAGGCCCCTAAGTTTGACAAAATATGAAAAAATTTCATTTAAAATAGAGCCTAAAAACATTATGTTTTAATTTGGTTTAGATCAGTTGATATCTTCCAGTCGCAGGGGCGGATCTAGGATTTTTCTGTGTGTGGGAGATTCCAAAATGAGGGGGGGGGAACACAGTAATGATTTTCGAAATAGTATATTCTTCAACGAGTGTAGAATGATGGCTATTATTCACGCGGATGAAGTTTCCAAAACGAGCGAGCGCAGCGAGTGAGTTGTGGAATGATCCAAGTGAATAATAGCCATTCTACACAAGTAAAAGACTATACTTTCTCCACGACTATGTATAAAAAAAAATCTTTAATTGGGAATCGAACCTCGATCGCCCGCGAAAGAGTCAAGTATCTCTACCAGCTTTCGACCACATGTATTTATGAAAATTTAAAGAACATGTATATAGGTAACTCAATTTTTAGTAGAAACCTTTACATTTTTAAATGAAATTATAACATTATTAGGAATAATAATAGAAATAACATAAATATAGGTACTTAATTTAGACTCATTCTTTTGCAAAATTTCTCCATACCATAAATGTTTCATAAATCTTATTATAGTCTTGGTTTGAACTCTCCGGTAGCAAATTCATTGTGGATGATTGAGCAATTTGTTTAATTTTGGGAGGCGTACATATTAACTCTTCACTATCGCTACTGTTGTCCATTTTGTTCTCTATATATATACGTAAAATTATGATTATATGATTATGTTGACGTTTCAAACGACGCGCTGTCAGAAGCGATTTCCGTAGTTAGGTATTTGACGTTTCAAAAGAGACGATTTGATTTATTCATTTTAGCGTGATTTCTGATAATCATAGAATGTGATTGGTTAACGAGAGTGAATTCTTTTTCATTCTTCACTGGTGTGAAGAATTTATGTCATTATTCAGCTAAATATGTAAAAATAATTTGTGCATTATTATATAGTCGTGGAGAAAAGTATTTTAATATAGAAACTAAATAGTGAAACATACTAGGTACATATATTGCAAAAACTGCAAAATAACATAATATAGTTAGAAAATTAACCAAACGATAGTACTAGTAGTCTGAATAATAAAATTTGCCAAAGTATTGAAAATTAAACATTTTTACGCATTTTTGGTATTTGATAAATAAAGTATTTTTTCTACGCCCACGTCAGTAAACGTTAAAAATCGCACTGTCAACATTCCTTGTAAATGACATTTAACAATAACATAAACGTAATGAGATCTCCTAACATACACGTGCTTTTTGATAATAAAACTTAAATTTCTTAATATAATCAAATTGCAATCAAATTTTTATCTACGTACCACTTTAAAGTGATGTCCCTACATGTCAGTAACACATTATACAATTTTTCAAAAAATAACCCGCGTTTCTATAGAAATAAACGTCTGGTTATTTTTTATATTGTCACAAAATATGGTATACGAAGATTTTCTTAACTTTACCTACGAATATGTCTGAAAGTGAAAGTGATGAAATTATGAGCACTCCACCGGAGATTTTAGAAAAAGCTCGAGCTGCCACACATAATTTGTTACCGCTAAAATCTAAAGAAAGGTACGAAATTACCTATCGAAAATTTATGGATTGGCGACACAAGAATAACGTTAAATCCTTTTCGGAGAATGTTTTGCTTGTGTATTTTGAGGAAACATCAAAAATTATGAAGCCATCTTTCGATGCTGAGAACTACACTAAACATTAATAATAACATTAACATAGCAGATTATCCAAAATTAATGGCCCTACTGAAGCGGAAATCGGAAGGATTTAGAAGTAAAAAAGCGAAAATCCTTTCTCCAGAACAAATTAATAAGTTTCTGAAAGATGCCCCAGACGATAATCATTTGTTGTCAAAGGTAACGAATTAAAATATTGTGTAATTATCATCACACAAAAATGAGTTTTTGTTTTCAGGTTATCCTCATTATGAGTACGTTACTCGAGTTGTAAGCCCATTACACACTCGTAAAATGTACGCAGTCGCCGCTGCGCGGCTTCGTGCGTAAACTTTTTCACTTCGTGCGTAATGGGTTACTTACCACTCTTGTTACGTAATATACTATTTATGTAATATCCGTAGTATTTTTTCAATGCTATAGAAAAACAGTACCTGAAAAAAGATAGTTAGGCCTATGACGTGATGGTGATAACAGTAACAATGGGCATGGTACTTTTCGACTTGCTCTATATTTAAAAAACTTAAATATTTAAGTTACAGTAAACTTTTTAACAATAAACTTACTTTTATAAAAAAAGAAAAACAGAGTTCTGAATAAATAGTCCATGTTAGTTGAACCACGAACCTGTCCATTAGTACTGTTCTCTATTTTGTAGGCGAGAGTACTTTGAAGACTGATTTGCTGGTGAAGTTAGGCATAGATGATCTAGACAGCAGAGTGGATATAACGCCTCTAGCTTCGAACAATTTCGCGTCGCATTGATCTTTAATGGCGAAATGCTTTTATGGTGGTACATACAGGGTGGCCCTTAAGTAATTGTACATAGAAGTATGGTAGAATACTCATTTTAAAATATTACGATTTGAACCAACTTGCTCTAATAAAATGTTGCTAATAAGGAATATACAGGGCGTTAAAGGTTAAATTTTAAGATTTATTTTTTGCAAAAACTTTAGCGTTTTTCGATGTATATCCACAAAAATTTGGAAATGGGGGTTTTTGGGAAATAGAAATCATAATCTGGTACCTACTTCGACGTAATTTGTAGAGGGCGCTAGTTAGACCACATTTGTTAGCGCTATTTTTGTAAAAGAATATTAAAGCCACGTTAATTTAGTAGAAAAAAAGTATACTTGTTATTAACCTTAAACTTAACGTTTTACAAGATAATCGCATTTTAGGGATCAGCTGCATGATAACATTTGTCGACAAAATTTTTTTTTTCTGGCCCTGACACCATTCTTGCTGATTCTTATGTAAAATGGTCTCCTGAATCCGAATATAACCTCAGTTTTTCATTATCACCCACCGTTTTCGGGGGGTACCCCCCCCACCTATTTTTATCACTTTTCCATAATTTGGAGGAATGAAAAAGAAAAAACCGTGGGTGATGGGGGAAAACTGAGGTCATATTCGGATTCAGGAAGTCATTTTACATAAGAATGAGCAAGAATGGTGCCAGTATTAGATAAAGAAATTGTGGCAAAATTGGTGATCTTAATCACGGTTTTTTTGAAAGTGGCAAATATTCAGAATATTATTATTAATTAATTCACTTTTTAAAAATTTTATTAATAATATTAGGACATCCTTGCAATTCCATTCTATTTATTTGAATGGCAACCAATCTAAAGCAAGAAATAAAAAATTATATTGCTTCTACTTACTTAGTGCAGTTATTTCATAAGAACGAAATTAGATCGTTATTCATCGCATTAGAGTTGTCAGGATCTCTATTAGAAGATGGATGCCTTTTAAGATGTCTCAATGTTTATATTTAATATGACGGATCAACATCGCACATTACTCACATTAGATAATATCATAATGTCTCCTTGATGGTGGTTTCTGTCTCTAACCCTTCTCTTTGTGTTCGATGTCAATTAGTACTAAGAGAAAATTGATGATTTATAAGAGGAATATTTTTTGGGCAGGGAAATTATGTCTGAACGGAAAATATCTGTATTGTGTATACAAAATAACGAACTTTATAAGATTCTATACAGACGATTAAGTAGTGCAGACGGTAATTTAATGGCAAAAACGTAAACTAATTTTCAGCAGGGTTTTTATGATCGGAAGTGTGGTAAAGGGGCTTACAATAACATAAAAAAATTTCGTCCAACAAGAGGGGTGCTAAAAGGTTAATTTGAGGGGGGTGAAAAGAGGTGCAAAATATTATTTTGCGATTTTTCGCGTCTTATCAAAAAATATCCAATGGCAAAGTTGTAGATCTGGAAAAAATGTACAACTTTTATATGAATCATTAGGTTTGTTCCAACAACAATTTTGTGACTGTACATAAACTTGTCCGCGACTTATTGTCGACGAACCGTTAGTCGATAACCTGTCGAGGATCGGACACTTAATTCGCGAACTCGGAAGTGTACCAACACATTTTTTGTCAAATTTATCTTGTCAATAACGTCAATGTCAAATTTTGACTTTGGGAAGTACCTATATATACATACCTAAGTAAGAAAACTGATAAAAAGATTTAGAAATTTGGATTATGAATATGGAGGGTTAGTATATATTGTAGTGTTATCTAAAAAATACAAAATATGCATGAGGTTAAATCAATAGTATAGTATAATTAAACGTTACCTGATAATTCATAACTTGATAAATCTCGCAGTATCTGAAGGCTAATAAATAATCGAACCAAATTTTGACATATAATATTTTTAATCAATTAAACTTCTTCATACCTAAAAAAAAATAAAAACATGGAAAATGTTATAATTATAAAAAAATAAAATAAATTTATTTAAGTTTTTAAATTAATCAGTGTAGTGAAATAAAAAAAAATAAAGTGAGGTTAAGACAATTTTGAATGAAGAGAAAATTTGAAAATCGGGATGCCTGTGTAGTGAATCTAGGAAAGAAAGGAATCTCCAGGGCAACAGAAAAAAAAGAAGGAGAATAATAAATTTTGAATTGAAAGTGATAAGAGAAAAATTTTGGAGAAAATTAAAAATAAGTAAAATAAATTTAAACAAGAAGAAAAAGTATAATAATAATACACAGAAGACTGTATTAAACACTGACACAGATTTCCAGTTGTGTCAGAATCCTAATGTAATGAAGGTTATAATAAACTTTGCTGAATATTTCCAGTATCCCAGTTGTGAGTACACCAGAAAATAAAATAAATACTTACCAGCTAAAGTCAATACAAGTTTGCCAAGGTAATCCTATATATATCCAATAAACTTTCTAAACAGTGATAAAAATAAAACATACAAAGAACTAAAACAAATTTATCACAAACAATTTAAATTTAACTCATAGTCGTCTTGTAGTAATAAGCTATACTATAGTTTCATTGTTAATTGTTCTTTTATAAATTCACAAAGGTTAAGTTAGGTTAGGAAGTTGATAAATCAATGCAGCCAACACATAGTTCCAAATTTAAATTTGACAGTTAATTTTTGATGGTTGCATTGGTTAAAATACACAAGTACAGGTTTGGACTTAGATAATTTCGGTGTTATATGTTCATATAATTATAAACATTTTTCGTGTGAAAAAGAATTCATAAAATAAAAATTTGTTATTGATGTTTAAAATTTTTTTTATATTTTAAAAGAAAATTAGTATAAATTTAAAAACATAAAAAAAAATATCTCTATTAACAAGATTAAAGCCAGCGGAACTCGCTTCTGACCCCGAGATTAAGAATAAAAAAAAAATAATAAATAAATAAACATAATTAAATATAGGTAAAATCTCATGCATAAAAGTTGTATTATATAATACATTACATAAATTTGGCGCCCAACGTGGGGCAGGGCGAATGAAATTAAAATTAAATGTACAAAATTGAACATCAAATAACTAGTATTTAAAAAAAAATAATAATAATAATAATATATTCAAAAATGGACAAAACAAATATAGAAAAGGGGCACAGGTTGGTGGATTTAAGAGTAGCGGAATTAAAAGTTATTTTAAATAAAAGAGGACTTATTACAACTGGCAATAAGAAAGAACTAATGGAAAGACTTTGGAAACATTTAGCAGAGGAAGGGATAGATCCTGAAACATTTACTATACAAATGGATACATTAGAAGAAGATATTGGCGAAACACAACGACAAATAGAGGAACTCGCTTCTGACCCCGAGATTAAGAATAAAAAAATAAATAAATAAATAAATAAATATAATTAAATATAGAGGTAAAATCTCATGCATATAAGTTGTTTTATAATACATTACAATATATTAAACTTTGTTTTAATTGTGAAACTAATAAATATATATGTATTGTTTTCAGATTTAAATGAATTTATGGTTGTTAACTCACAAAATCCATTGCAAGGTAAGGATTCTGAAAACTTTGCAGGTCAAAGTACAAAGAATGACGCTTTAATTAATAAAATATATTTATTTTTCCTGCAGCAACAATATCATAAGCATCAAATTTTTCTTTTAGGTACCAGTACCTCCAGTTATATTGCAGAAGAGAGTAGCAGCACTACAGAAAATGAAAATTTTAAGTGGTCTGTTAATAACACCAAACTGTTCATAGATATATATGGGAAATTTAAAAAAAAAAGTTGGCACAATTGAAATAAAAACAGTTAAAAAAATGTGGAAAGTGATTGCCGGAGAAATGACGAAAGAGCTGAAGGTAACTGTGACACCTAGCAATTGTGAAAACAGATGGAGGGTGCTAGACAGGGCCTATAAAAAATATGTTGATAACCAAACTTCAACTGGGAGAGGTCGAAAATATTTCGAATATGCCACAGGATGGAGACCTTATTTGGGAAAAAACATAAGATACGCCCTGAAATTTTGTTGGGATCAGAGTGTACACATATTACCACATAATATTGACGAAGAAGAAGTGGTAAAAGAATACAGTAATACTCATAAAAATATGTCTGCTCTTAATAATATTTCTAACTCTAATAAGATTGAAAAACCAAAAAGAAAAAGGAAAATTGGAGTATTAGAAAATATATAAGACCTCCTAGCATATCAAGAAAAAAAAATTAAAATAGATAATGAAAAATTAGAATTATTAAAGGAAAGAAATCATCTAATCAGAGAGAGAAATAATTTGATAAAAGATGGCAAGTATTGTCAGTGTAACAGTAAAAAAAATTTAGAATGATGTAGATTTTTAGTTTTTTGTAATAATTTATAATTTATTTTTTGTAATTTAGATTTTAAGTTTTTTCATAATTTAGTTTATGTTGTTTTTTTTCTTCAGAATTTTCATTTTAAGTTATGTTAATTTAGTTTTAATAAAATGAAATTAAAAATCAGTATTATTTATTTACATTTACAAATATATATATTACATTCTAAGATTATTCATAATATTGTTTCTGATTTCTTTGGCATCATCATCTTCATCCTCACCATCATCACTATCATCATCAGGAATATCTGCTGCTACAGGTAGCAATATTTCTTCCTCCATGATCTGTTCTTCTATAGGGAACTCGGCTTTTAAAGCTATATTGTGTAAAACACATGCCGCTCGTATCAGATGCACAATGTAGGTTATGTTTCTTAACTTTATGTGATACAGATGCCTAAATTTTTGTTTTAGAATACCAAAACAGTGTTCAATTGTTACCCTATTTTTTGACAATTTTGTAACGTTTAAATTCGGTATTAAGACCTTACTACATTAATTAGTTTTCCCTACCTTGTAGATGTGAGCCCCTGTCGGGATCGGATTATATTATTTAGAAACCATATATCACATAATATAGCCTCAAGTTTTTTTTTTGACTCACTTTATATTCATTTGAACGAGTTATTTAGTTTCATATAAAGTATATCTATCAAAATAGTTTGTTGTTTATGTCTAATTTCTCGATGTCACGTTTCCATCTGTCGTTCCGGACATTTCTTCTGTTAAATTTGAGGTACTGTACGGCTGTGTTAGCCAGTCACCTGTTATATGATTGGTCAAGTCGCAGTCGTTTTTAGTGACCCGTGGCGATTAATAGGTGAATCTCTTTCTGGACTTGCGTGGTTGAATTCGTTCTAGAATGATTTCGAAGGAAATTTCGGACCGGCTTTGTCTTTTTTTTTCTTGTTGGGTGATAAAGTATAGCGTGGTTTAGACAAAATTTTGAGGAATCGCCCGGTGTTTTGTATTGTTAGACTTGCAGGGTGCCTATTTGATTTGGTGTGTTTACCCTGGTCTGAATCTCTTGAAGAAGAATTGATATTTTGTGCCAAACCAAGCCACGTTCGTAACGACGCCATTTTTGTCAGGTAAGGCGTTTTTCATGACAGTCGAGTTTTATGTTATTTGGCAAGTGTGTAAGGCCTATTAATATTATAGGGATAGTACCTTCCACGGGAGACGATTTGATTCTCCGAGGATTCACCTTCCACGGAAGCATCTGTCAGGAAAGTTCCTGATTTGCCGAGAATTCCCCTTCATTGTATAAAATGGTTGAGATATTTAAATGTTTTTATTGTATAAACTGTTAGAGTTTGTAAATATCTTTCTGGGCCGAGGGGTATTCGATTAGGGGTTTAATATATATTATTTTACGGTTCTAGTGTTGGGGGGAGTGTTGACCCCATTCTCGTATTGGGCGGATGATTACCAGCTTCTCGTGTTGGGCAGATTGTGGACCGCATTCTAGTGTTGACCACATTCTCGTGTTGGGCAGAGTGTTAACCAGATTTTCGTATTGAGCTGACCTGACCTGACGAGTTAGTAGCTGCAAGTTGCCGAAATTAATTTAGGAACAACCGCAAGTTTTTTAGCGAATTGCAGGATACTTGCACCGAAATCGAATCGAGCAGCTGAGTCTTAACTTGAACTCCGAAAATGAATATGCAACTGAAGAATCCAGTGATCTTGAAGATGAAGACTACGAAGAAGACCAAGAAAATATGCGAAAAAGACCAAAATTGGCGTAATATTATTAACTTTTTTAGTTTCTGGTAAATCTGTAAATATTCCTTGGAAAGTATAGAATGATTTTAAAAACAAAATTCTGAATTTAAAATAATTTCATTTTAAAAACCATTATCAAGCAATTAATCCTGTTTAAAACCCAAAAGTACTTACACGTGACTGTTCTATGATAAAAAATGGAACAATAATTTTTTTTTCTTGTTTCTCTGAAACTTCATTATCAAACATCAATATTTCTTGCAATACTGTATACAAATTAGTTTTTCCTACGACCACCTATGAAAATGTCAATTTCCGAATTGTTTTGACACTTCGAAAGTGACAAATATCATAAGAGTCCCATTAAAGTTAAAAAGAAGAAGCAATATCAATACAGTCGTGTGATATATTTTACTTTCGCGCACGCCATCTGTCAAAGTGTTGTCAATCGTTATGAATAATTAGTAGTGAAAATGGAAATGGATGAATTTTTGATCGAATTTACTCCACCAGAAATATCTGCGGCGGTTAAAATTACCAGCTTAAAGCCGCTGTCCCAAAAATCAAAAGAAAGGTAGGTACTCCTATTCATACAACTAATTCATGGACTGACGAAATATAAAAGGCATTAAAGCTTCTTTTTCTGAATTTATATTAAGTTAATAAATATATTAGAATTTTCTTAAAAGCACAATAAAAGATTATTTTTAAAATTTTATTTTAAATCCTAAAATTCCTAATCTACCCAATGATTAATATTAAAAAAAAACAAAATTAGAATATTAAAAATGTTGGGGTCGTAGGAAAAATAGTGTACATAACTCGTTGGAAAGTGCATTTCTTGCACTCGTTACGTTTCCGCGCTCGCCGCTAAGCGGCTCGTGCTAAACGCTACTCGTGCGTAATTGGTCACTTTCCACACTTGTTACGTAATATACTATTTCCTTTCAACAATGAAATATAGTTTCTATTCGTTTAATCTGCACGATGATTTTTCACTATAGAATTTTGATACAGAAAGACATACTTTCGAAAATTTTTATTAAAAGTACATTATTTTCTCGGAAATAAAAAGAAAAAAAATTTAAAGAAGAAAATACGATTTTTGGCATTTTTCTCGACAGTTTATGTTAAAACGTGATCCTTCAAAAGTTGAAGTTTTTTTCATAATCTACAACTTTGATTGTTGATATTTTTTTATTATACAACAAAACAATTTAAAAAATAACTATTTTTGATATTTATTTGCATTTTAATTATAACAATTGAATATTTGAATTGAATTGAATAGGGAAAAAATCAAAATTTCAAATAAAACAATGAAACATAGTTTCTTTTGTATTTTTTTCTGTAGAATTCAATGGAGTAGTCAGTTTTTTAATTTTATTAAAAATTTAAACAAATTATAAACAATTACTGAATAATTCGTTATTGCAAAAATTATTTTTTGGAGTTTTTTCAATTTTTGAGCATATTTTTAAATGGGGACTATTATTTTATTTATTGTATCAAAAAGTTCACGTAAAAAAAAAAAAATGAGCAACTAAAGAACCCGGTACCATATTTTTTGCCAACCAATTTTATTTTTGAAAAAAAAATGTTTTTAACCTAAAAACTTTAATATCTTGAAAACCGGTAGATTTTCTAATCTGAAAAAATTTGTGGTTATTTGAGACCATAAAAACCCTGCAGAAAATTATTATTGACTCTAAATCTAATTTGCCTGCATTAAATTTAGTAGTTAAACTCTAAAAAAGATTTTAAGCTTATTTTTATTGTTAAAGGGATATATTTCAATGAAAATTTCACACCCAACATTTTCAACCAATTAAAAGCCTTTATTTTGTATCGTTGCCATAGCAACTAAACAAATTTCCGGAAATTGTTGTGTCTCCCCCTGGGCGGAAGGAGCATGAAATTACACTGGAAATTTTCTGACGTTTATAAGTTTGTTTGTTTATTTGTTTATTTGATACCTTAAAAAAATTGTTACATAAACAAATTAGTAACAGAAATTACAATTTAACATTAAACATAGATACTATCAAAAAAGAAAAAAAAATAAATACTGTTTCTGCTTAATAAATATTTGGTTTATGCTAGTAGGTGTGTTTTTAGTTATACGAGTTGACAGTTGTATGTAAGGTAAAAATCCGTGTATATCCATTAGAGATAGATATAAGTAAAATAACATTTCCATTTAACTTCAGATTATGTCGAATTTATTCCGATGATACATTTTAATTTCACTAACTTCATTACAAAACTTGCATAAAACGTATTTCGCAAATCGCTCCATTGTTATAAACTCTACAACACAACGAATTTATTTAGATAATTTATACTCAGGTAACGTCAAAAGTTGCTTACACTTGCTTAACCAATTTATATTAGGTATTATTTTTTTAAATATAGTCCAGTAAACGAAGCCCGAAAAACACCCTAACCTCCCCATCTCATTATTGACGGACTTTTTTTTTTTAACTTGTAGGTATTGACGGGTAGATTACTCTCCGAAAATATGTCCTCCGGGAAATGTGCCGATCGGCTGGAAAATGGCCAATGATCCCGAAAATTCAGTTTTTCGCCGATATCTCCCGAAATATGACACTTAGAGAAGCGGGGTTGGGCTAGAAATGGAGAGCAGTTTATTATCTACGAAAATGATCCTTATCATTTTTATCAAAAGTTTAACCGTTTTTGAGATAACCAGCCCCAACCGTAGCATGTTTTTCGAGCTGCTGCGCCGCGTCTAAGAGAGCACGCTCCGTGAATGTAGGCATGGGCGGGCGGGCAAATTAGCCCATAACTTGGGTAAAAATTAATCTTTTTTGATGATTCAAAGCTCATATGAAAGGAGGGATCTGTAGCTTCAATATCGGGTAACTTTGTCCATTTTCTTATTTTTCTGGAATATTGAAAAAACTGGCCAAACTTTTTTTTTCCTCGATATTTGAACCTCCTTATCAATCCATTCATATTTTTTTAATTAAGAGTTCTTTTACCGAATCCTAACATGCTACGGTTGGGGCTGGTTATCTCAAAAACGGTTAAACTTTTGATAAAAATGATAAGGATCATTTTCGTAGATAATAAACTGCTCTCCATTTCTAGCCCAACCCCGCTTCTCTAAGTGTCATATTTCGGGAGATATCGGCGAAAAACTGAATTTTCGGGATCATTGGCCATTTTCCAGCCGATCGGCACATTTCCCGGAGGACATAAAAAAAAAAGTCCGTCAATAATGAGATGGGGAGGTTGGTACCTGTTAAAGCTTCTATTTTATGTTATTTAAATTTAAATTTACCGCCGTCAGAACGGCGCTTCAATACACTAGTCAGCCGAGTTGAGGCGAAGTGTAGCGAAACGGCAGATGATTATTATTGATAGACGTACGAAGATCCACTTGCCTTTTTTCACGTTTTTATATTTGTTCTTGTTACAAGTTATTGTTTTCAACGTGTTTTATATTAAAAAATAAAGATTTCAAGAATTTATACAGTCCATTAATACATCAAACAAAACAGTTTGGTCCTACAGAGCCGATTGGAACAGTAATAAGTCAAGAAAAGAGAGCCGGCGTTACTTGAGTCGGCAAAGAAGATAAGATGGCCGATAGCGAGACGAGCTAAGCGGCAGAAAACGTGAGTAAGTCGGGATCCTATTCCACCAGTGAACGTAAGTCTTTACCCATTTCCTAAATTAAAAGTAAAATTTCCTTAGAAATACTTTATAATATATGTTCTTGGTCTGTACTGGCAATGGCGGAAGAATTTAAAAAAGAACGAGCAGTAATAAAATCACGGTTAACCAGAAACCAAAATTGTGTCGAACTAGTTGATACGGAGAATTTAACTTTAGAAATCATTAAAGAACTTGAGTTTAGACTAGAAAAATTACAGCCACTTTTTGAGCAATTTGAGGACGTTCAAGCAAAAATTGAGTTTGAGGATAATGTAGATTTAGACGAAAATGAAAGAAAGGGGTTTGAAAATAAATACTTTACAACTATAGCAAAAATAAAAGCAATAATCGAAACATTTACAAGCAGCGATGAAACTGCCTCAGGAGTGTCAGAAACCAATTCAAATACGCTGAGTAATTCAAATTCAAAACAATATAAAGTAAGGTTACCAGATATTAAATTGCCAACATTTAGTGGGGAGTATGCGCAGTGGGCGGAATTCAAAGAACTGTTTAGCGCCATAGTTGATCGAGATGAAGATCTACCAGAAATTCAGAAATTTTATTATTTAAAAAGTTGCTTGGCGGAACCGGTAAAAAAGGTAATCAATAAATTAGAGGTATCGGCACAAAATTATAGTATAGCTTGGAAAATATTAAGCGAGAGATATGAAAATAAACCTTTACTTATACATAATCACATACAAAGTATTTTTGACCTGCCTTCTATTAATAATAGAGCCTCTCATGTAGAGTTGCGTAGTCTTTATGACAATACAATTGAACATTTAAGAGCCCTTAGAAGCTTAGGGGAAGAGACGGAAGGTTGGGATAGGTTAATGATATTTGTTTTGTGTAAAAAATTTGACATTGCTACTTTAAATGGGTGGGAAGCTCATAAAATAACAGGAGAGCTTCCCACATTAAATGATATGGATGAATATTTAAAAGCCAGATGCAACACATTAGAAAAAATAAATAAATTTAAAAATACAGCTGAAAAGGGAATTTTTGAAACAAAAAAGAGTGTTGAATCTAAGAGATCTCAATCTTTCGTGTCTACCTCCGAAAATAAAATTTATAAATGCTATATGTGTCAAAGGGAACACAGCATATTTAAATGTGAACAATTTTTAAAACTATCTCCGGAGCAAAGGTTGGATAGAGTGAAAAAACTAAAATTATGTTTAAACTGTTTAAGACCGTCCCACCAAGTCAGACAATGTAAACTTTCTTCATGTTTAAAATGTAATAAACGCCATAATACGATTTTGCATTCGGCATTTAAAACGGGCGAAGCGACCACGGGCGGTGATAACAGCAACGGACAAACAGCTGTTCGGAACGACGAGGATGCTGACGTAGTGACGCATCCCTTACAAGCGAGTACGAGCTTGAAGGCGGTCTCGATAAATGCTGAGTCACATACACAGGCGCCGCAGGTGTTGTTAGCAACAGCGCAAATAAAAATAAAAAATCACGAGAATAAGTGGTTGATCGGTAGGGCACTTTTAGACTCTGGATCACAAACCCATTTTATCACTGAAAGTATGGTGAATAAATTAAAAATATCCAAATCAAAAATAAATTATGCCGTAAAGGGAATCGGTGAACGCTTGACAAATATATCGACTCAAGCCGATATTGAAATCAAATCAAGGTTCAATACTTTTAATAAAAATATTAGATGTTTAATATTAAATAAAATTACGGAAAATTTACCTTCATATTCGTTCCGTAAGAATACAATAAATATTCCGGCCAATGTCAATCTAGCGGACCCTGATTTTAATATTTCAGGGGAAATAGACATTTTACTAGGGTCTAACATTTTTTGGGCAATTATTTGTGAAGGTCAGGAGCGGCTTGGGCCCAATGCACCGTTTGTGCAAAATACATTGCTGGGTTGGATTGTAGCGGGAGAAATAAATTCGTCATTCAGCACGAATCAAATGTCAGTCAGTTATGTGAGCACGAACTTTGATGACAATTTAGATGATAAATTAACAAAATTTTGGACACTTGAAGAAGTAGAAGGTGAACCAACGGAAACTATACTTGAAAATTTCTGCGAAACTCATTTTAAAGAAAATACGTGTAGAGATAAAACAGGTAGATTTACAGTAAGTCTACCATTTAAAGAAACACTTGGCAAATTGGGCGAGTCGTTTGAAATGGCTTTAAATCGGTTTAAAGCTTTAGAAAGGAAGTTATCAAAAAATTCAGAACTAAAAGGTGACTATATTATTTTCATGAAAGAATTTGAATCGTTAGAATATATGAAGGTAATTAGTTGTTTAAGTAATACACAGGACGAACATGAAGGTAATATTGCGGTTCGAGCTGAGGGGTTTTACTTGCCCCATCATGCGGTTTTAAAATCTGACAGTCTAACGACTAAATGTAGAGTGGTTTTTGATGCTTCCGCAAAAACTAGCACAGGGGTTTCATTAAATGATGTACAACATGTAGGCCCAACATTACAAGAAGACGTTTTTTCGATCTTAAGTAGATTTCGCACGCATAAATACGTGATGACCGCCGATATATCAAAAATGTACTTACAAATACGTGTAAACGAAAAAGAGACGAAATACCAGAGAATACTGTGGCGGCCGGACCCGACCCACGACTTGAAAATTTATGAAATAAATAGGGTAGTCTTTGGTAATGCATCGTCACCTTTTTTGGCGGTAAGATGTCTGGTAGAATTAGCAAATGAAAACGAAGCGATCTTTCCAGAGGCGTGCGCAATAATTAAACGTGATTTTTACATGGATGACCTTTTAACAGGTGCTGATTCAATTCAAGATATTCTGAAGTTACAGGGCCAAATCAGTAGAATTTTGAACAGTGCCGGGTTTAAGTTAGGAAAATGGTTATGCAATGACAAATACTTGTTAAATAATTTTGAAACAAGCAAGGACATGAAGTTTAAGGTTTTACAAATAGGTCAAACCGAACAAAATAAAACTCTTGGGGTATATTGGGACGCGGAAGCGGATATACTTAAATATAAATTCAAAAATGAAACGAATCACTTTAACACATTCACAAAGAGATACATTTTATCGGTCACTTGTCAAATTTTTGATCCTCTGGGGTTACTTGGACCCATTATCATAATACCTAAATTAATAATGCAGGATTTATGGAAATTGAAACTTGATTGGGATGAAGAAGTACCTCAAAACGTAGCAAAAAAATGGGTACATTTTCAAAAAGATTTATCTGGCATAAATACAATAAAAATACCGCGGCAGATTGTAATTCCCGGGTATGAAAAAATCGAGTTACATGGATTCTCCGATTCGTCGGAAAAAGCATACGGGGCATGCATTTTTGTAAGATGTTTGCTGCCCTCTGGAGAGATTGTATCTAATCTAGTATGCGCGAAATCGCGAGTCGCTCCCTTGAAAAATGTCAGTTTACCGAGACTAGAGTTGTGTGGAGCGTTATTACTTGCTAATTTGATGGCCAAAATTAAGAAGGTTTTACATGTAAATTTTGACCAGTACTTTCATTGGACAGACTCCACCATTGTTTTAGCGTGGATTAAAAAACCTTCAAATAATTGGAAGACTTTTATTGCTAATCGCGTAAGTAAAATTCAGTCTCTGACAAATATTGAAACTTGGTATCACGTGAGTTCTGAAAATAACCCTGCCGATCTCATTTCTCGGGGTGTATCATTAACGTGTTTAATTCATAGTAAATTATGGTGGCACGGGCCACATTGGTTTCAGTTACCAAATTCTACTTGGACTTTGGATAAAAAACTTGAAATAGAGAATATTCCAGAACAAAGATCATTATCATTAGTGACCATTAAATCTAATGATTGGGTAAATACTTTAATAACTAAATATTCTCATGTCTCAAAACTAAAACGAGTGTTTGCTTACGTAAGACGTTTTATTGAAAATGTTAGAAGAGAAAAACAAAATAGACAGTATGGTTTATTAACTCCACAAGAGTTAGAACTGTCACTAGTATCGCTAATAAAGATGGTTCAACAAGAACATTTCGCGCAGGAATATTATAATTTACAAAATAAAAAACCTTTACAAAATAAGAGCCGTATTTTATCATTAAATCCGTTTTTGCATGACGACGTAATACGTGTAGGCGGTCGTATTCGCCAGTCAGAACAAATGTTTGATAAAAAATTTCCGATTATTCTCCCAAAGAATAATTTCTTAACGACCTTAATTTTACGTTTTGAACATGAACGTTTACAACATGGAGGAGCACAAGTTATGTTGTGTTCGATTAGAGATAAATACTGGCCGGTTTCTGGTAGAAATTCATGCAAAAGAATTGTTAAAGATTGCGTAACTTGTTTTAAGGCAAAGCCTAAGGATATGACATATCTGATGGGTGACTTACCTGAAGTCCGGGTAAAAAATTATTCTCCGTTTTTTAATGTTGGGGTAGACTATGGCGGACCTTTTTTGTCGAAAGATAGAAAAACTAGAGCGGCAAAATTATTAAAGTCGTATATATGTTTATTTGTTTGTATGTCAACAAAGGCCGTGCCTATTGAATTGGTATCTGAACTAACAACTGAGGCATTTCTAGCAGCCTTTAATAGATTCATAAGCAGGCGTGGAAGACCACATAGTATTTTTTCCGACAATGGCTCTAATTTTGTCGGAGCAAATAATGAATTGTCAAAGGTATCAGAATTTTTAAAGACAAATGAAACTAAAATTACTAATCAAATGGCAATGGAGCAAATAAAATGGCACTTCATGCCACCGTATTCACCTAATTTTGGGGGTATTTGGGAAGCTGGCATTAAGGCCACCAAATACCATATAAAACGTTTAGTCACTGCACCTCTCACGTATGAGGACTTTAGTACATTGTTAGTACAGATTGAGGGCATATTAAATTCCCGTCCCCTCTGTCCTTTAACCGAGGATCCCGATGACCTCTCTGCGCTAACACCAGCTCACTTATTAATTGGTAAGAAGATCACGACGTTACCTGAATTGGATCTTCGCGATGTTAAAGTAAATAGATTAAACCGATGGCAGCATATTCAGGCTCTAGTTCAACATTACTGGACCAGATGGAGTAAGGAATATTTAACTGAGCTGCAAACCCGAGTCAAATGGAGGAAATCCCAGGAATCCATTAAAGCAGGCGCATTAGTTCTAATAAAAAATGAAGATGCACCCAGTATGGCCTGGCGACTGGGGCGAATCATTCAGTGCCACCCAGGAAGGGACGGTGTTATTCGGGTAGTGAGCATAAAAACTGAAACGGGAACTGTAAAGCGAGCCGTGACCAAGGTTTGTGTACTCCCAATTAAGTGCGATTAAACAAAAACAAACAAAACATTTTTTTTATATAAACAGTGTGTTGTTATCCTATGTTTACCAAATAATAGCTTTAAGTTTAAGTTGAGAGAACTTTAGTTCTTCAAGGCGCGGAGCATGTTAAAGCTTCTATTTTATGTTATTTAAATTTAAATTTACCGCCGTCAGAACGGCGCTTCAATACACTAGTCAGCCGAGTTGAGGCGAAGTGTAGCGAAACGGCAGATGATTATTATTGATAGACGTACGAAGATCCACTTGCCTTTTTTCACGTTTTTATATTTGTTCTTGTTACAAGTTATTGTTTTCAACGTGTTTTATATTAAAAAATAAAGATTTCAAGAATTTATACAGTCCATTAATACATCAAACAAAACAGTACCTTCGTTTACTGGACTAATACCTATTTCATTTTATACGAAATTTAGTAAAACGAATTTGTAAAAAACTGAGAGATTGAGCTACTATCGACTTATTTTTTGTTATTTTGTATAACTAAAGTAGGCTAATTGAGTTTTATTTAACCTAATATTACGCGTGCAAATTTCATTGATACTAAGTACCACTTCGAGTTTGTTGTGAGAAAATATATTTCTACCAACTTTAGTAAAATGAATTTTTTAAAAACTGATAAATTGAGCTAATGTCGATTTTTTATTATTTTGAGTAACTAAAGTAGATTAATTGTTTATTTATCGAATGTACATAAGAATTTAGAAGATATAAATAAACAAGGGCATCACAGAAGCAATAACATGTATCGCTTGTACATGATATGGCCAGGTGATATGAACTGCACTAATTCTAAAATATATTACAAAAAGGCATCATAAAACCTCATCATCAACATTATAAATAGAATTATACCCAAAGACCAGACATCTGTATGAACCTTGACCGATCTTCTTTCCAATTAAGTATTCCCTTTTTTCCAGAGCATTTACTTCCGAATTTCGAGGACTCAAAAGGGTGGCCATGTGTTAATTAAGCAGGTTTTTTCTTTACCTTTGATTTTCCAAAAATATCTATTGAGGCAAGTCGTTCCCGCATATACACCTACTTGAATTTTCGTTTCATTATCCTAGTATTTTTTTAATAATATTTCAATTAAATTCAATTAAAAACAGAAAATTCTTTCGAGAACACGAATATTTTAAAAATTTCCGGAGTCTCTCGAAAAAATTCCCAGTAATAATTAAAGCTCTAGTGGTATTATACATGAAAATTGAATAGTATCAAACACTGGTCATTCCGCAAGTGTCTATGGCCTCCACCATAAAAAAAATATAGTACTTCTATACCATTCTTTTGCTCCTTTATTTCTGTTTGATTTTTTAATGCTTTAAAAATCGCTTTTAATATTAATTGAAATACTATAAACGCTGCTATCGGTTAGGACCCTAACCTCTTTCATTTCATCCTCCACCATTCAACCGAATAGTTGAATAGCGCGAGTCTTAAAAAGGAACCAAGTTAAATTAACTGTAGCTAAGATGGAGGTTAAAAACTCAATTTTTTAACGACAGTCGTTCGGGCAGCTGTCGCCGTCTCAGGCAATGACACTCATAGGGGGTGGTTACACAATCACAATGTATGAATAAGAACCGATTTCGTAAAGAAAAGCATTAGAATACGTTTAGAAGGGCATTGTAAGGAAAATATATGTCTTCGGAGGACATTGGCGCAGATTTTTTTTTCTGCTTAAGACACATTCGATGACAAATAAATAATTTATCTAGTTTGCTATATTAAATTGAGTAATACCATACGGCTTACGATGTTTTGACCAGCGAATATCTGGAAAATTATTAGAATGACGGATTTAAAATTTTTCCAGGCACGTGAATTCAACTTCAAATTTTTTAAATAACAAATTCGGCGGTGCTACGTACGGCTCTTCCATAAAATTTTGAATCGTATGACTGGTAATACAGTTATATAGTTTTTTAAAGAGAATTGTGGACGAGCCATATCAAAATATCATATTAGAAAAAGTACAATTCCACTCTTGAGAAAGACACGATATAATTATAAGATTTGTTTCGTCAAATTAGTGAATACAATGATCCAATTGAGATTTACCCAATATTGTTTCTTTTCGTTTACTTCTCTAGCCCTTAGCAAAGCTAATTTTTTTCTATTTGTGTGACATTACCAGTCCATGGTCAGACAGACAAAAGTTTTAAAACCCAGACGATTAGGGAATTTTTGGAAAGTAGAAAATTAAATGAAGTCGCAAAGAACCCCGCACAAATATTATGGGAATTAGCTCCCTGTCAAATTGGCTAAAATTTGGATATGTTGTTCGTTTAGGCGTTCTGAGCAAAAGTCTCAATGGGCACAAATCTCAATTTTGCGTATTTCGGTTCCTACGGAGCTCCAACGCTCCACGGGTTTAACATTGTTTACTACTTAAAAAGGTAATATTTTCAAAAGTTTAGTATTTGCTGCGTTAAAAAAAATACCCTCTTATGTTTTAGAGGTCGCTGCATTCAAATTTAATGCCAAAATAATAATATTGACAGTTGACAGCTGTCAAACTAACTGTCAAACAACAAGCAATAATCAAAATTGATAAAATACTTAAAAAGGTAATATTTTCAAAAGTTTAGTATTTGCTGCGTTAAAAAAAATACCCTCTTATGTTTTAGAGGTCGCTGCTTTCAAATTTAATGCCAAAATAATAATATTGACAGTTGACAGCTGTCAAACTAAGCGTCAAACAACAAGCAATAATCAAAATTGATAAAATACTTAAAAAGGTAATATTTTGAAAAGTTTAGTATTTGCTGCGTTAAAAAAATACCCTCTTATGTTTTACAGGTCGCTGCATTCAAATTTAAGGCCAAAATAATAATATTAACAGTTGACAGCTGTCAAACTAACTGTCAAACAACAAGCAATAATCAAAATTGATAAAATACTTAAAAAGGTAATATTTTGAAAAGTTTAGTATTTGCTGCGTTAAAAAAAATACTCTCTTATGTTTTAGAGCTCGCTGCATTCAAATTTAATGCCAAAATAATAATATTGATAGTTGACAGCTGTCAAACTAACTGTCAAACAAGAAGCAATAATCAAAATTGATAAAATACTTAAAAAGGTAATATTTTCAAAAGTTTAGTATTTGCTGCGTTAAAAAAAAATACTCTCTTATGTTTTAGAGGTCGCTGCATTCAAATTTAATGCCAAAATAATAATATTGACAGTTGACAGCTGTCAAACTAACTGTCAAACAACAAGCAATAATCAAAATTGATAAAATCCACACGTAAATATATGTTTTTGAAGTTGCTGAGTTCAAAACTGATGTTAAAAAATCGATATTGACAATTGACAGCTGTCAAACAGCATGTAACAAGCGGAACTGATAAAATTGACATGTAAGCGTATGTCTTTAAGGTTGCTTAATTCAAATCTGATGCAAAAAAACGATATTGACAGTTGAGTACTATCGTCAATTAAATATTTGACTGTGCATGATAATGGGTCAAGATAGAGTAATAATTAGGTGGCAGCAAGCATGCTTCAGTTGTTTTTAAAGTATCGTTTTCAGTTGTTTTTAATATATCGTTTTTTACCTTCAGTTTTGAATTTATCGATCTTAAAAACATATATTTACACGTGGATTTTATCCATTTTGATTATTGCTTGTTGTTTGACAGCTGTCAACTGTCAATATCGTCTTTTTGACAACAGATTTGAATTGAGCTACCTTAAAAACATATGTTTACATATTAATTTTATCAATTTTGATTGTTACATGCTGTTTGACAGTTAGTTTGACAGCTGTCAACTGTCAATATTATTATTATATTGGCATTAGATTTGAATGCAGCGACCTCGAAAACAAGAGGGTACTTTTTTTTAACGCATCAAATACTAAACTTTTGAAAAGATTACCTTTTTAAGTAGTAAATAATGTTAAATCCGCGGAGCTTTTGAACTCCGTAGGAGCCGAAATACGCAAAGTTGAGCTTTGTGCCCATTGAGACTTTTGCTCAGGATGCCGAAACGAACAACATATACAAATTTCAGCCAATTTGCCAGGAAGCCAATTCCCATAAAATTTGTGCGGGGTTCTTTGTTTCGATTTCATGGGTAAGAAAAATAAATCTAGCAGGTTATGTTTTAAATAAAAGAAGTGGGTTGTTGTTGACAAATATTTTTGGAAAGAATGATCAGTATTTTTCTTAAGGAAAAAGAAGTTTAAAAGATTAAAAAATAAAAACTCGGAATTAGAGTAAAAACAAATAAAATAAATATTTTTTTTTTATTCTTATTTTAACTGCAAATTTACAATCTACTCAATTAGTCAGTGAGTAATAAGTAAATAGTTTGTTTGTAAAATGACATGAGATGGGCACCGTCCTTTGACGCTTTACTCTACAGCGAGATCCTTTGGCCAGGTTCTCTTGAGTCTTCTCTTCTCTAGAGGAGCATTATACAAGTTGGTGATTACTTCATTAGTATGGTTTATGCTGCGGTCCTTACTCTTGATTGCTGACTTCTTGATTATTTCATTTATGAATGGGATATTGATATCGTTATGCAATGTCAGGTATCTGATATATCATTCGTAACGTTTTGGATTAGAACGTCTGCATAGTTCAATTCCATATGTCCAGATTGGCTTTAGTATGACGTTGTATATAAACAATTTGTTTTCTAGAGTTGCGTCTAATAAGCCAATACATTTGTCTGACTCTCAGATTGAGTTGTTGTTTTTTGGCCTTAATATGAGTTTTCGAAGTCAGTTTTTTATCTAAACGAAGTCTCAGATATTTAACTTCATTTTTTACTGGTATTGGCATGTTATTTGGACAGATTTGCTTGTGTTTACTTTACTTCTCCATTTATTCAGCGAGTTTTGGAGTTGGTTAAGGTGTTGTGGGAGGTGACATGAGGTTTGAATGTGATTTGGGTTAGCGGACATTATAGCAGTATCGTCTGCGAAAGTGGCGATTAAGGAATGGTTCGTGGTTGGTACATCTGCGCTAAATAATAGGTATAGGAAAGGACCAAGGACACTTCCTTGTGGAACTCCAGACATTACAGGATGGTAATTGGATAAACTGTTTTCATATTTAGTCTGGATATATCTGTCGCTTAGGTAGGATTTTAATATGCGGTAAATCTGGTCGGGTATCGTAAGCCCTGGTGTCAAAATAAAATAAAGATGCAAAAAATTTAGGATAAGAAGGAAATTTTGTAAAATAATAATTATTAATAAAAAATACAGATAGTTAAAAAAGAAAAATACTTTGTAATAAGTATAACTGATTAGTAGTAAATTGAATTGACTAATATAAATTTAAAGAAGGAGACATTTTGCATAAAGTATAAATGTTTACATATTTGTTCGTCTGCTTTTATAACTACCTATGTGTCCTGTTTTAATTGTGAACTGCCTGTCCCGACTTGAAGCACTGATGATGACGTACTTGATAAGAAAATTTAAAAAAAAAATTAAACAAAAATAAAAAATTTACACTTTATCCAAAATTTCTCCGTCTTTACATTCTACAAGTGCACTCAGCTATTCCTCTTTAATATAAATTTATTGACTTTATTTACTTAAGTAGGCAGTTAAGTAGTTATTATTATTATAATTAATGGAGTAAATGTTTGTATGAAAGGTTAATAATTAATATCATTATTTATTCTAAATTAAAAAAAAATTATTTGAACCACTCCCTCAGATAAATTAAAGTCAAAATTCATAACAGATTTAGACGTAGAACGTTGGTATTCAAGTTATCGTACTTTTGGCATTGTCCTTTCACTTCCTAATATTCTTTTCATTTAAGTCAGCCCAAATCTTTTTTCAAAATATCTCTTTATTTCTTCAACTCTATCTTTTTTATTGGCCCTTCTTCTGCCATTCTTAGTATCCCTTTCTTTCTTCATCTTTTTGACTCTCCCTTCTTCTTCTATTAGTTCCAGATAGCTAGTCTCGCCTACTTAGTTTACCTAATGTTGGTTCTTTGTATATTTATTGTTAGTCCATCTTGCATACACATTATCTATTTTTTCCTCCCAAGCTCCGTTTAGTTACCTATCACTCCCAATTTTTAAAAATATCTTGCATTTCTAATTAAGCACCTATATTTTACATCCCCGTATATAATTTAGATGGGCACTTGAGAAGTTTTTGTTGTTATTAAGTCGTTCTGCATTTCTTTGTTATTCTTGAGCCCAAGTAGACAAATCCCAAGTAGCATTATAGTGACAGAAACTGATATCGCAACTACACAGTAAGAATAACTTCATTTTATTTTTGCCTAGTTGTAGTCACGTAAAATTCACCGCTGGGAGTCACTTAATAGTTTTATAATATTTTGATGCCACTGAAGGTGTTTGAAACGTTATAACAACTAAGCGAGACTACCTCAAAGTTGCAGAAACATTAAAGGAGAAAATAATAGTTACGGCGAAGTGGCAGTGATCTTAAAGTGGGCGTGATAGTTTTAGTGTCGTTTTGGGAACCATTAATATACCTTTAAAGTGGCGGCACTTAATATATGATTGTAGTAATTCTCGCCCTGTTTTTGCCACACAAAAATCACTTTAAAGTTTCATTTTCTAAACTAAGACATTTGCAGCCATTTTTGAGATCGCCATAATGAGAAAAATAAACGCGCTATTTAAAAAACTTTTTTTCTTCAGTACGGCTTCAAATTTACTACATTTCCATACATAATTAATGATTTTAATAACAAAGATTGGTAAAAAAACACAGTTTGAAGCATCTAAGTATATAATTTTCATGAAAAATTTACAGACTTTACCTTTTTTCTTAAATTATAAAGTATTCCAATGGCGCGTGCCCATATTTCGACCTATATTTGACAGTAAATTTTTTGCCTTTCAGTATTGTTAAAGCAATATTCTTGTATTTCCATAATAATCTAATAATTATATCTAATTATTATTCAGTAGCTACGTACCTACTTAAGTTAACAGTTATGTCAGGTTAGAGAAAAAGCAAAGAAAATGGAAGAAATAATATGCAGGACAGAGAACGAGCTACAAATCAAAAAGACATGCGCAGTGAACAAAGTTTCGTACTGTGGACCACCACACCACCACGTAGATGCCACCAAGAAAGTGTTCCCCATTTTAGTCACCGCCAAGTTATAGAACTGTTTCTATTACGTGGCAAAGACTTTGGCAATATACTTTAAAGTTTCTAATGTCGTCCACGAAAAATGCTACTTGGAATATCTATCTACTTAACTTTTATTTTTTCTTAAATTGTTAGTAAAGTTAGTAGAATTAATTTAATTCATAAATAGTATTATATGACTTATCAAGAGCGTTTGACACGGTACATCATGATATCTTGCTGCGAAAACTTGATAGATATGGAGTCAGGGGCATCCCTCTGAAACTCATCTGTTTTTACTTGACCAACAGGAAACAGTATGTATGTCATAATGGCCAGAATTCGGAAACGCACTCTGTTCCTTATGGGGTACCGCAAGGATCTGTGCTTGGCCCTCTTTTCTTCATCATTTACTTTAATGATTTGGCAACTAATCTTGGTCAGAAAGTCAAACCTGTTTTCTATGCTGACGATACAACCTATTTAGTTACAAATAAAATTTATCTTGATGCTAATATGCTGTTAAGTCAATGAGATGATATTTCAAGGGACTGGTTCAGTAGTAACTATATGACTCTGAATGATTGTGTGAAATTTTTAGGGGTATATTTAGATCCTAAATTAAATTTTAATTTTAACTGCCAAGATCTGTGTAAGCGTTTAGCAAAAGCAACTTTTGCCATCAGACAACTAAGATTCCAGCTTGACATTCAGTACTTAAAGATAGCATATTTCTCAATATCCCATAGTATACTAACCTATGGCTTAATAGTTTGGGGTGGTAGTAGTTATATAGAAAAAGTGTTTATTGCACAAAAAAAGGTGATTCGAATAATGACTTTTAGTAAATTCGACAGCCACCGTAAACCTCTTTTTAAGAAATTAGGTATTTTACCTCTTCCTTGTTGCTATATTAAGGAGTGTTTGATGCATATTAACAACAAAGTTGCAAATAATGATATTATTAAGCTGAATAATATTCATACCTATGAGACAAGAAATAACGCCAGCATCCATATGCCTCGACGCAGGCTAACAAAAACGCGGAATTCATACACCTATGTGGGTATGAATCTATATAATGCATTACCAGAGACATACAAAAACCTACCGGTCACCACTTTCAAGAAGAAAATACACATGCTTCTATTAAAACATAACTTTTATTCAGTAAATGAGTTTCTTATACACATGCCTACTTGTGTTTGTGAATAATTGCCAATGTGAAAATTGTGCCTCATGATGCTTTATTTCACTTTCATTATTGATGTTTACTACTTATCTCTTTTAAATTTGTTTGTAATTGTACTATTTATCTCTTTTTAATTTGTTGTAATTGTACTTGTTTTGTATTTTTTATTTTGTATTTCATAATTTTTATATTTACATTTAATAACTGACGATTGTACTACTACTGTGATATTACATGAATAAATTATCTATATATCTATCTATCTATGATAATATATCAATATTTATTGTTTTCTTTTATTTATTTAATGTTTTCGCCCTGCTAATTAGTATTTATTTTTTTAAAGATAATAAACACTCATTAATAATTTTTCGCAAATTGCCTCCAAATTTGACTTATTAATAGGTTTTCATTTATATTTACATTAGTGGACTTTATAAAAAAAATAATGTTCTGCGCCACTGGATCCAAACTCAATCCATTCCGTTTTTCATTCTGAACCAATTTCGCAATTTTTCAATACTGAAATTCTCTTTGGTTATACCCGTGTAAAGCCCAACTGTCATTTTACAGTGCATTTCGGTTTTAAAATAAAAGTACCAAGTGCCATTGATTACATGGTGCGACCTACGGAATGACTTATGGGCTGTATGTTTAAACTTCGACGAGCGCTTACAAATTTGAGGGGACTGAATCCTTTGGAAACTCTAAGGAATCTTGAAAAATCTCTAAGAATAAAAACACATAAATTTTGTCTAACACATGGTAGGTATAGGGTGTGCACGCGTCAGGATTTTTCAATAAAGTCTAAATTAGCCTTTGTTGAAGTAGCGGAATCTTTCTTCCTTTTAAACAATAGTTAAATTGTAGATTTAAAATAATTTTAAAAATCTGCTAAAATTTTTTATTCAAATCAATATACAAGGTGAGTCACGGTAGATGCGACGGTCCATTGTAGCTGAACGTTTAATATTTTGAAAATTTTGTTTATTCACGGATTTGTGGGTTGATAAAGGCTACATTTTAAAATTATTTTGAATTATACAGGTTGTCCCAAAAAAGTGTGGCGTATCAAAGTTATATTATTTCTTATTGAAGACCCTATATTTCGTTGCATTTATAGATTATACGTTAAAAATAAGATAAACTTAAGTATTCCCTATACCTAAGCTTCTTATATTTCTAAAAATGGAAGCACTTACAAGAAAACGAATAACTTCGAAACCCACGGAATCAGCCAAATCCAATTTTAACTGAAAAAAAATAGACTAATAATTGAAAGCAATAATGTATTTAGAGTTGTTTAAAATTATACAGAGCGTCCAAAATGGGGCCATTCTCTAATGATATATTCAAACGACAATATCGTTCTTATTTTAAATAGGACACCCTGTATTTTATAATCCTATTACGTAGCAAATTCCATTACCTTTTAAAAATTATAAAGGTCTACTATGCCTAGATCTATTAATGGAGTTATTTTTATTTTTGTTAAGTTTTATATTATTTTTCCACCGAAATGCCTAAATATAACACCCAGTATTTGATCAACTTAGACTATTGCAACATCATTTTTTGTCCAATATCTAATAATGAAATTTTTGACAGTTCACTAATCCATTATTATGAAAAGTGGATTCATCTGTAATTTTTTCGGATCATAGTCTGTTAATCAAACACAGGGTGTTAGGCATTACGGTGGAAAAATAATGTAAAATTTAACAAAAATAAAATTAACTACAAAATTAATAGATTTAGGCATAGTAGTAGGGTAATGGAATTTGCTGCATAATAGGATTAATATCTGGTCACCGAGCTTCGCTCTTAATATTCAAATCTACATTTTTAAGCAGCCCAATGAGTATATAATTTAAGTATATTTATAACATGACAAATTATTAATTAATTAACTCGCGAAAATCACGGAGTGGGCGACATCTACTTGAACTACTGATAGGGAGATAAATAAAAAGTTGATTGGCGATTGGCTTGAAAGTAGGCGGGAAAATTAAAAAAGCTGTCAGTGTTAATTTTCAATTGGCTGCAGCTGTTGTTGACGTTTATCAACTGCTTGTCACAGAGGTTAGTTAAATGCATTAAAGTTGCCTAGTTTCTGGGGATTTCACCCTTTTAGGGCAACTTCTACTGACGCTTGATCTTCGCGAATTGTCACGGTGGACAGGCCCCGTTTCCGGGACGTGCAACAGCAGCGTGTAGGGCACACGTCCCGTCAACAGAAGATCGCTCAGCTCACTCTATTTATCACTATATAAGAAAAACTCTATGTTCAATTGATTTTATTATTTTTTGATCTGCAGTGAAGGAAAATTATAGGTCTGATATTCATACTTGGGTAAAAACCTCCACAAAAACCTCTGACCAGACTCTCGAGGTGTGGCAGATATTGATATCATATTTTTTCAAAAATTCTTTCTCTCTCTCTCTCTCTCTCTGATCATGAAAACTTAAATATTAAAACTGTCCGCATAATAAAATAGTAGCCGTAAGGGGTAGTCTCACACTATCGGGGAAGGGAAGACAGGTGTCCATTTTAACAGTGTTACTCAACGTTCCTATAAATATTTACCTAAACCCATGATTTCTGCAATTGAATTGGCAACGTTGTATTTTCAACTTTGAATTAATAAGATGGCTGTCATTTGACAAGCAAATTATTTATGTCCGTCAAATGAACCTTTCCTTTTTTATATAAAGCGACAAATTTAAAATCGAATTCTTTCTGATTAAAACGCCAGAAATTAAATAAAGTCAAACCTTTTTACTACTATACTATACAGAAGAAAGGAGTGCAGTATTTAATTTGCAGAACGTAGTACAGGTTCAAGAGGTAGAAATTTTATTTTTACCTCATCCTTCAATGCTTATTTGTAGTTAAAATTTAAATTTTAATACATCTGATCGGCCTAATATAGTTTTTGTCTAGATTCTTGTTTCCATGGTTTTTACTGTAATAAATTTGTTCTTTTGACAGATAAGTCAGACTTTATTTATTCATAGCCGTATCGTATGTATTTTAATTGATTCAGAATTTTGTATTAATATATATTTCAAAATGGCCTCATTCTAAAAATATTATCAGTCCTCCTAAATCCTTGAAGGCAGAATTATTAGAAATAGCAAGGCAACATAAAAACAAATTCAAAAAATATATTATGGATGAGATGGCCAGAGAAAAAGGAATTAAAATTCTCAGATTTCCTCCGAACCACGCAGAGTTAAATTCCATTGAACTGATCTGGTCTCAATTATTAAAAGGTTATGTTTCTCAAAACAATAAAACATTTAAATTTCCTGATATGCGAAATTTGTTTTTGAAGGCAGTTTCAGATGTAAATAGAGAACATTGGGGAAAATGCATTGATCATGTTTAAAAATGTGGAAAATTCATTTAGGAAAGTGGATATATCAATGGATAATTTAATAGAACCGATAATAATAAACATCAGAAAAGACAATTATAGTGATGCCAGTAGTTTTAGTGAAGACAGTGACTTTTAAAGGTAGTTCTTGAACTAACTTTTTTTTTAATCTTTGAGTTTAGGTAAGTACTGAAGCGTTACTTTTAATGCCAAGAGATTTAATTTAATCCCAACATATAATCCTCCTTGTTATTTATTGGTTAAATTTAATTCGTTCAATGTTAAAGTGTCGGATGCATAAAGTTTATTTTTATTTTTTGTAAATAATATAACTTCAAAATTTAATCTACGAAGTGCGTATATATATTTTATATGCTGTGACCTTATTTATATTATAGAAACTTATTTTGCAAAGTACGCCTATGGAATGTGACGTTATATCCCCACTTTGAATGTACTCATCTATCCTTTATATTATATATTACTATAGAAACAAGTTATTATTATGTGCCGTTGCTAGGAAATAAAACTAAAAGCTTAACTTTTCTTGTAAATATCTCGGAAGATCGAATTTTCACAGACATGAGACCTACATTTTTCGCCGATTTAGATAGGAATTAGTCTACCCTGAAAGTTTCATTGAATTCTGACGAGTGGATTTCGAGATCCTCTGGACACACATACACACACACACACACATACAAACCTTGCTCGTTTAATAGTATTTGATAAAATAAAGGGTGTCCTATTTAAAATAAGAATGATGTTGTCGCCCCATTTTGGACGCTCTGTATAATTTTAAACAACTCTAAATACATTATTGCTTTCAATTATTAGTCTAATTTTTTCTGTTATAATTGGATTTGGCTGATTCCATAGGTTTCGAAGTTATTGGTGCTTGCATTTTTAGAAATATCAAAATATCTCGAAAAGTAAAAAGCTCACGTATAGGGAATGCTTAAGAAAGTTTATCTTATTTTTAACGAATAATTTATAAATGCAACAAAATATGTGGTATTCAATTAGAAATAATATAACTTTGATACGCCACACTTTTTTGGGACAACCTGTATAATTCAAAATAATTTTAAAATGTAGTCTTTATCAGGGGTGAGTGGCGACGACCTCCAAGTACGCGTGACCTGTCCATCACGCGGGGTTCACCCTGGGCAATGCATTGTAATGTTCAATGTAGCTGACAGTCGCCTACCCTTCCCACCCCAACTCCTTCCTCACTCCTCTATCCCCCCAATACCCCAACCCCTTCCATACCCAACGTCAAGGTGGTGTGAGCACCGTGCCGAGGAATGAAAGGCTGGGGGTCAAACCAGCCGCTAACGTAGCTCCCTCCGATGCCCAGGCAAGGTCGGTTGTATAAGTGCCTTATCCTGGTAAGTCGGCTCTGCCAGGATGGACCGCCTTTCCGAACATATTCGTGGGAACAAATATGGAAGAAAACAAACAAGAAAAAAGAAAACAACAGCAACTGCAGCAACAGTTGCACCCCAGCTCGTCCTCGGAGGACGAACTGCTCAAGTCCAGCGAGGAAAGCGACACTATGGTCAGCGCTTGTACCAGCCACAGTACTCCTAAGGCTGCCATAGTTGATACCGATGCCAGACAAAGCATCGTCAGTGAGATACTACCTAGCGGCAGCGATGGCACCAGCCATAGTGCAGCGAAGCCCCTAGGTAAAAAAACCAGAAGCCATGGCTCGGTCCTTAAGAGACGTTACGAGAAGGCTAAATTCATTCTTGGCAAGATTGCTAAGAATGAAGCGGCTGGAATCGTCAACGTGAAGGACGAGAAAGATAAAGAGACGTACGGTGCGATCGTGCAAGAGTACGAAGCAGGCAGCAAACCAAACCCTACGAAAAGGGGTCGGTCTCAAGATGAGTCCGGCTCTTCCCTGGGTTTGCAAAGGGCCAAGGTCGCCAGAAAGGAGACCAAGAATCAACAACCGACCAAGAAGTTTAGTGATATAGTCAGGGATCACTTACAGCTGGCGGTTGTAAACGAAAAATCAAAAAACCGGCAGGTCACGGCTGATCTGTGGACTAAAATCGAGAACGCCTTGTCGAGCATAGTTTTCGATTATGTGCTGGAGAATGCGGGGGGTCCTCTTCCGTGTTTCGATTCATCCGAGGTGGTCAGGGGTTACCGGGTGATCAAGTGCGAGGATCAGTTCTCCTTGGAGTTCCTTAGCAGCAGTGTGGCTAAGATTAGTGACACCTGGGAGGAAGCCAAGATTGGCCTAATCCCAGCTAAGGATATCCCAAGGAGACCTAGAGCCCGCATATGGCTACCTAGGGTGGATCTTGACGGGGAGAGGATTCTCAAGCTTTTGCAGGCACATAATCCAGCTGTGCCTATGGACAATTGGGCCATCCTGAAGAAGGAATCAGATATGCCAGATCTCCAGAAGAGTAGCGTATCGTTCCTTCTTCTGATAAACGAGGAAAGTCTACAACCTCTAGAGAAACTGGAGTATAAACTTCGCTTCGGGATTCGTCTGGCGAAGCTAAAAATCTTCCGTTCAACAGATCCAGAAGTTGACGAGTTGAACGAAGCTAGCGATCGGCTGGAGGAACTGTCGCTAGCTAAAGCCCAAGAACGAGCCAGTAAAAGCGATGAGGGTGGTGCAGATTAACCTTAAGCACTCTAAGAGTGCCTCGGATAATCTGCAGGTCTTCCTAGCTGAGGAAGATCTCGACATTGCCCTCATTCAAGAACCCTGGGTCAACACCTCCAGAGTCAGAGGTCTAGGCCAGAGAGATTACAACCTGTTTTACAAAAATGTAGAAGCAGACAAAGGTAAGCCCAGAACGTGTATTCTAGTCAGGAAACATATAAACGCATATCTGTGCAATAATTTTAGCTATGAAGATCTAACAGTGGTGAAAGTGGAGCAAAGTGACGGCAAGGAACTATACCTAAGTTCAGTGTATATGGCCCACGATGCACCGGTTCCGCCACCTAGGTTCCAGCAATTAGTGCAGACCATAGACGGAGGACTGCTGGTTGGCTGTGATGCGAATGCCAGACATACCCTGTGGGGTAGTTCGGAAACCAACGAAAGAGGTGAGTCACTGTTTGATTTTATCTTAAATACTAACTTAAATATATCCAATAGAGGTAATACCCCCACGTTTACCTTCCCAAGCTCGGACAGGTATGCGGGATGGGAAGATGTCATAGATATTACCTGTATCAGTAATGATGACACCCTTAAAGTGGAAAACTGGAGAGTGTCCGAGAAAAGATCCTTCTCGGATCATAACTGGATACTCTTTGAGTTAAATCTTAAAACTGAAAGTCCCAAGCTTTATAGAAATCCTAAAAACACTGACTGGGCAAAATTTAGGTCAGTGCTAAAGCGGAAGTTACCAACCATAGGTAACGATGACATGACCTCCTCAGCCGAACTTGAGGAGAAGACGGTCAGCTTTGTGAAGGCTATGCAGGTCTCTTTCAAGGCTTCGTGCCCCATTAAACGTAGTAAAAAAACATTCCCTGTCTGGTGGAATGAAAACTTAACAAACCTACGGAGGCAGACTAGAGATGCCTACAACATCTGCTACCAGCAGGATAGTTGGCAGCTCTACAAGGACCTCCTGCGAGAATATAAACGGGCTCTTAGATCGGCTAAAAGCGAGTCATGGAAAGACTATTGCGAATCCATCGAGAGCACAAGGGACTCTGCTAGACTAAGCAAGGTCCTATCAAAAGAACATTCCAACCCTTCCTTCCTAAGAACCACGGAGGGAACGTGGACAGAATCGTCCTCAGATACGCTAAACCTTCTTATAAACACACATTTCCCCGGATGCACGGAAAGCATCCAGTTGAATGATGAAGGGGAAATCGTGAGATCAGAGAGTTGGGTTAACTCGGTAATAACGATTGACAAGATTGCCTGGGCAATTGACAATTTTGCACCATACAAATCTGCTGGTTTGGATGGTATCTTTCCTAAAATGCTACAGGAATCAAAGGAACAGACCGTTCCCTTGATTAGAAAACTATTTAAAGGCAGCCTCCTGCTCGGTTATATTCCAAAGACGTGGAAACGGGTGAAGGTTGTCTTTATACCAAAATCTGGAAAGAGGGGACACGAAACGGCAAAAGACTACAGGCCGATCAGTCTCTCATCCTTTCTGTTAAAAACTCTCGAACGAATTCTGGAGCAGGAACTGAGGAGTATCCTGGAGAGAACTCCACTTTGTCCCTCCCAACATGCCTACTGCAAGGGTAGATCCACAGAGACAGCACTGAGTCAAGTGGTGCGAACGGTGGAAGAGTCTATCCAATACAAACAATACACGCTAGCCACATTCTTAGATATAGAAGGTGCCTTTAATAACGTTCAAGTGTCAGCTATCCAGGATGGACTGGTTGAACTGGGTGTAGACCCAGCACTCAGTCAGTGGATAACTAACATGCTACAAACGCGAGAGATCTCGGCGGATCTTGGTAACTATCACATTACTCGGTATGTTAGCAGGGGTACACCTCAGGGTGGCGTGCTATCACCTCTGCTGTGGTTACTTGTGATGGACAAAATTCTCAAAAAACTCCAAAGGGAAGGTATAAAAGCAGTTGCGTATGCAGATGACCTAGCAATATTGGTCTCCGGTAGGTACCTTCACATAATTAGCGAAATTATGGGCAGGGCCCTAGGCAGTGTTGGCAAATGGGCCAAAGACTGTGGTCTGAATGCCAACCCGGCAAAGACGGAGCTAATGTTATTTACGACCAAAACTAAGATCCCAGCTTTCACAAAACCGAGTTTGGAAGGTGTCGTGCTGGATCTATCCCCTAGTGTGAGATATCTGGGAGTAATCCTAGATTCCAAGCTAAATTGGAAACTAAACGTTGAAGAAAGAGTTCGTAAGGCCTGTATAGCCTTATACTCTACAAATAAGATGGTAGGTAGGAAATGGGGATTAAAACCACGCATGGCCTTGTGGATGTACACTGCTATTGTACGCCCCATTCTTACATACGGTTCAATAGTATGGTGGCCGGCCCTTGGGAGAGAATATATCCGCACCAAGCTTGGTAGGGTTCAGAGGAGTGCATGCGTGTGCATAACGGGGGCGCTGAGATCAACGCCACGGGATGCTCTGGATGCTCTCCTCTTTCTCCTCCCAACCGACCTTCACATTAAATACATAACTACCTGTAGCGCGGTCAGGCTCAAAGAAAACGGGCACTGGCCAGCAAAACCCTATGGACATAGCAATATTCTCAGCTCGGAGGTGAGGCAGATGCTGCCCGCGTCCACTGATTACACCATTCCCAAGCTGTGTCTTGGCAAGAATTTCAGAGTCAAGATACCTGCTAGGGGTGAGTGGAAAAATAATAATCTACTGAGTGGGGTAGACACGGTGATCTACACTGACGGTTCAAAGATGGACTGCGGTGTAGGTGCAGGTATTTACTCAGAATCACTCCAAATTAGTCAATCATTTAGACTACCAGATAAATCTAGCGTATTTCAAGCAGAGATGCTAGCGATCTGGCGTGCATGCCAAGCGGTGAGACACGATCCGTCTCCGAAACACAACGTGGTGATAGCTACGGACAGCCAAGCCGCCATTTTGGCCCTCAATGCTACTACCATATCATCGAAATTAGCTAGCAAATGCTCAGAGGAGCTTGCGTTAATTAGCAACCTATACATCGTGACGTTACTCTGGGTTCCTGGCCATAGGAATATACCTGGGAACGAATGCGCCGATGAATTAGCAAGGAGAGGCGCAGCCATGGACGTGACAATGTCTGAACAGGTTGAACCCCCAATTAATACGGTTAAACGAGATATTTATCTACACTTCCTAGCCTTAGCCGACGCTAGGTGGAAAGCCTTAACAACGTGCAAGACGGCCAGGCAAACATGGCCCTCGTACGTCAAAAGCAAAACGGATAACTTTCTGAAGCTTTCGAGGAAGGACATAGCTAGGGCTACGGCTGTTTACACGGGACACTGGCCAATTGGAGAGCATGCTTCTCGGCTTGGTATTCCGTTTAATCGGTCGTGTCGTAGCTGTGGAGATCCCAGCGAAGGAGAGACAGTTACGCACTACATTTGCAAGTGCCCAGCGCTGGCCAGGGCCAGGAATTGCTCTCTCGGGAATTACCTCCTTAATGAACTCACCGATCTATCTAGTAAGTGGCCTACGGAAACAGTACATTTCCTGAACACCACGGGATGGATCTAAACAACCAAATAAAGCTCAGGTTCGCGCGATCGTGGTAGCAAAACGGTGCTAAAGCGCTAATTGGGGTTCGGGACAGTTGGCCGGAGCCCGCCACTTGAACCAACCAACCAACCAGTCTTTATCAACCCACATATCCAGGAATGAACAAAATTTTCAAAATGATAACCGTTTAGCCACAATGGACCGTCGTGTTCACCGTGACTCACCCGGTATATTGATTTGAATAAAAAATTTAAAGAGATTTAAAAGTCACATCAAAAGCATATTACAGAAGTGTTACTTAAGGATGCGGTTACTGTATATAAACAAGCACATTTTGAAGTTCAAAACTCGTAAACAGTTATGGGAATGTTTAGTTGTTTCATTACTAAATTATTGTAATATTGTTTACTTTCCCTATATAGATAAGGTTTCCCAAAACCATCTTCAGCGTGTTCAAAATAACTGCTGTAGGTATATCTATAATTTAAGGAAATTTGATCATATCTCAAATCACTTCGTTTAACTTAAATGGTTAAAAATTTGTCATTTGTTTACTTTACATTTTATGAATTTTCTATTTCGGAAAATTAAATCCAAAAATCCCATATATCTGTTTGAAAAAATTATTTCAAAGCAAAATATTTATTTTTCAATTTTATACGAATTTAGATTAAAAAAACCTAATTTTCAATCGAAAAAGTTCACATACAAATTTTTAATTTTTTAACTTTATCTGTGCTCATTTTCATCGTTGAAACCTCGACTTTAAGATGGTATGGAAAAAATGTTCGTATTGAAAAATATCGTTAAAAATGCAGAAAACCAAAAAGGACTTTTTCATAATCGATTTTTCAGTTAATCTAGACGATTACTTTCCTGGCCCCTTGCCAAGGAAAAGTATTGTGAACGCGCTAAAAAAAATTGAGATAACGACGGATATATCCATTTTGAGGTCCCCTGAGACGATTAAAATGATTTCCAGATGGAAGTCTGTCCGTCTGTCTGTGTGTTTGTCTGTCTTTATTCTTCCACGATAGCGTCGGCACGCTTAATCCGATTGAGCTGAAATTTAGTATATGGATTTTGGGTGATCGGGGATTGAACCCATTAGGTTTTGGTTGAAATCGTCCCACCAGGGGGCGCAGGAGCCCTATGTACATCGCGAAAAAATATAAGACTAAAGTTTTTATTTGATATTTAGGTCCTCACTAGCTTTTCAATATACCCTAAGATTTTCATTCCTTAATTTTGAACCTAACCTAAAAAAAATTTTTTTTAAACTAAATCCGATTGAGCTGAAATTTGGCATGTGGGTATCGGATCATCGCAGGATGAATCCGTCTGCTTTTGGTTGAAATCGTCCCACCACCATATTTCAAAAAAAATAAAAGACCTAAAGTTTTTATTTGGTATTTAGGTGCCTTATTGGCTTGTAAATACATCCTGAAATTTTTATTCCTTAATTTTAAAACTAAGAAATGGAAAAAAATTTTAAAATTTAAAATCCAAATGACATTTGACATGTCAAAGAAAAAGTAAACAAAATTCCGACCCTAAAATATTGTTTGACTTTTTTTTGACATGTGAAATATTTCAAATATCATTTTTACTTTGAAAAAATTCGAAACAATTTTTTTTTGGAATTCCAAATATCATTTGATTTTAACACCAAATGAATTTTTTTAATTTATATTTTATAACTGCCGGGAAAGTCTTGTGTCACAACAGATTTTTTATTTTATAACTGCCGGGAAAGTCTTGTGGCGACACAACAGATTTTTTTTATTTTTTATTGTAAAGAGGCATTGAAATTGATGAAAAATATTAATTTTCATGTATATAATGTCATTTACATTCAATTAACTGTTAATGGTTTTAAAATTACAGAAAACATTGTTTAAACAATAATTATTAATTAAAAAATTCAAGAGAGTGACATCTTGACTAGATTCAGTCAAAATTTAATGTCAATACTCTCTTCTTACCATAGATGGTAGCACATCTAAAAATTTTATCTTATAGCAGATATAGCTATTGACTTGTACGAGTTTGGAATTTTATTTATTGGATTCGAAAAGCCTAACTGATGAAGCCGAAAGGCAGAAACCGGTCTTAGGATGTCGAATCTAATAAATTAAAATTCCTTACTGGTTTACTCACTTTGTATTAATCTCTGAAAGGGATAAAAAAGAAGAGAGTGACATCTTGACTAGATTCAGTCAAAATTTAATGTCAATACTCTCTTCTTACCATAGATGGTAGCACATCTACAAATGTTATCTTATAGCGGATATAGCTATTGACTTGTACGAGTTTGGAATTTTATTTATTGGATTCGAAAAGCCTAACTGATGAAGCCGAAAGGCAGAAACCGGTCTTAGGATGTCGAATCTAATAAATTAAAATTCCTTACTGGTTTACTCACTTTGTATTAATCTCTGAAAGGGATAAAAAAGAAGAGAGTGACATCTTGACTAGATTCAGTCAAAATTTAATGTCAATACTCTCTTCTTACCATAGATGGTAGCACATCTAAAAAATTCAAGTTAGGATCCCATCATAATGCTTCAAGAGTACCATGGACCAACTTGTCGGACTATTTTGGTAATAAAAAAAAATTAAACTTTAAAGTAGGTAATGTTAACATTAACAAAACTTGAATTAAATGAGTTACGAAATTGATACTTCGGATTGACACTTGGCAAGTTTTTTTACAAAATCTCTCTCTATTCAATTTTTTGAAGAAGAATTACTATGCAATATTTTCTATACATTTCGTCCATTTTTTCCGTGAACCTTTTGTATATATAAATCCTTTACCCGAATAAAAAAATTCATGACACATTTCAATCAAAAATCTTATTCTTCAATAAAAAACCGTTATTGGTACAAAAATCCTTTGACATTTATTGACAAAATCCTTAGTTCTGTTAAAAAACTGAAAATAACCACCACTATCCCTCATTAATCCCATTTTGGGGTTCTATTATTCTTTTATTCCTTATTTTTTTTCTTGTAATTTCTACAGTACTCAAGTGATTGAGATCTCCCCGTATAATTTTCACAGTAGGTGTGGAGTGTCAAAATAATCAACTTTTTTAAATCAGGACCGGTTTCAGGCACTTGATATTATGTTATTTTTTGTGAGTCGGTCGGTTTTTCAAACATCGATGTATTTGGTACTGATTGTAACGAAAGTTCAGATCAAATTAAGGCTTCAACAGTTGAGCCTTCGAATTCAATAAATTAAATTCAAAACATGCTTAATATCATTAGCTAGATAAGCTAAGAAACCAACTACCAATTATCAGCAAAACTGATTAATGAATCCCAGAAGAGGCTTTTGACAAATTTGTACTGATACTCTCTCCTTCGTAGCTTTTCAAGGGGTAAAACAAAGAAATGAAACAAGTTAGGAATTCATACTATTCATTTTGACATCCCACGACCGGTTTCTGTCTTTCGGTTTCATCATTTGGGCATTCGAATACAATAAATCAAATGTTACATTGTCCAGGAAATTCAGGAAAACTGAAAAACATTTGGAATAGTTCAAAAAAACTTCTATAACTTTATTAAAAAAACACAAACTTTTGGACGCATAAGACCGAGATAGAGATAGCATAAGGAACAGGTACTATAGTTTTTGAGAAATTTTTTAGTTAATTTAATCAAATAAAAGTAAGAAAAGATTATTACATATATTTACATTGGCCCTTGAATTCAATTTTATTTTAATTAAATTCAATATAAAATATCGCTGAAGATCTCATATTCAATTTAGCAACAGAATAAGGAAAATCTAATACAGAATACAAAAATAGAACGCATAAGTGATAAATGCATAAACCCATAACACACCATATAACATAACACATACCATAGAAGAAAGCAGAACATAGAATGCACAGCGCTGATCTCAGAACGCAGAAAACAAAAATATATCAGCGGAATGCGGAATATGCAGCAATGCAATATGAAGAAGCTAGAATGCAGAATGCATATTACATATTACATGCACTAGACAGAATAATAAGCACAGAATACAAAGTATCGTTTATCCATTTGAAACAGATAGTAACCACTTAATTATTTTTTCGTGATTAGCTTTCCGATTTTGTTATTAATTCTAAAAAAAATGTTTACGAAACGGCCCTGCTTCAATGCCTTGTAATAAACTCAACTAAACAATTAAATGCAAAAATCCCTTGCTGCGATTCTCACGATTTTAGGGGTAAATCTATCAAATGAAATTGTAGAAAAGGGGAAAAATAAACTGGAATGGATTAACTAGGGTCTAAGTCGATTGATCTCGAAAATTGTTTAATTTAACGAACTTGCATTCAAAAATGAGTAATGGAAGGTGAGTGGAACTATCGAGAAAGTACACGCAGCCCTTTAAAAATTACTGTAACACTGAAAGAAAGAATTGCATATTCATAAATTGACCGTTGCGCTTGACTATTACGATAGTGTTATAGGAGCGTTGTAGTGTACGATTTCACTTCTCTACATTCTCTCTACATTTATGACACATAATGACAGTTGGTCGATTTTTATTTATAACCTCACTTACAAATTTCTGGCATAGAACAATCAGCACCAAGGCATGGTTCCAAGTTCATTTCTCCGTTTCCCTCGTCCCAAGATCGAAGTTTCATCACCCAGCGACGAGGGAACATATGATCATTTATTATTATATTTTTATTTTTATATACATGTACATTTTTAGCCTTCAATGTATATTTATACATCTTAAAATTTACTCATCTGCAACGGATCATTATGAGATTTTCTAGACTAAATCTATACGTAGCATGGGCGCCGTTACTTAAGGGCAAGGGGGGGCGCCCCTCCCCCTGGATTTTAGATTTATTAGTCGAGACGCCGCGTGAGATGCGATAAACTTAAATTTGCTGGAGTATCAAATTTCCATTTCGCAATGTTTTTTAAACCACACTCGTAGTACGTATTGTTCAAAAGGATCTTCATTTCAATTTATAGTCCAATAAACGAAGATGCCAACCCAGGCATCAGGTCTGTCCGGCATCATTTTTTTTAAGTTGGAGGTATTCATGGGTACATTTACCCCTGAAAATTTCAGCAGTCTGAAATTTGTGGAAGGGCGGGAAAATGGCCGGTTGGTCTCAAAAATGTATTTTTTTTTCGCCTATTTTCGCCGAAATTTCCGAAAATATGACACTTGGAACATTTTTGTTTGGACGAAAATGAAGATCAGTTCATTACCTACAAAAAATGATCCTTATCATTTTTGTCAAAAATATGATACTGTTCGGCTCCAAAACGCACCCACATTTTTAGCTCCTGTCCTGCATTTAGAGAGAACGGTTTTCAACGCACATCATTAGAAAGCTTAGCTTGTCCCCTTGTCGATGTCATTTTTCTTTTTTTTTCATATTTTTTGGTTTTCCGGAAAATTGAGAAAAATCAACATTTTTTTTGAGGATTATTTTCTTTTCGTGCTAAAATTTTTTGGGATTAGGAATTGTACTAAATAAAAGATCACATTCTGACCTTTTCATCAAGATATATATCAAGTATTTTATTAAGTGTACGAGAAAAACTCTGCCTTCACTTTCTCAAATTCGTTTTTTTACAATAAATTTATTAATCAAGTGCAAAAAGGGAAAAAAGTTGGTTATTATTGCCTTATCTTTTTTCTTCTTTGCCTTATCTTTTTCTTCTACAAAGCGGGAGGATATTCAAGTTTTGGGAGGATATTCAAATTTTCCGTTTTCACCACAATAATTTTGGAAGGAAGCGCCGTATTTTCAGATTTTCAAAATTGCGAATTTTTGAAACGCTGTTTTTGCAAACAATATTAATGTAGCGAAAAAAATCAAAGGGATAACTTTTGTAGGTAATGAACTGCTCTTCATATTTTATCTAAACAAAAATGCTCTAAGGGTCATATTTCGGCAGATATCGTCGAAAAACGGATTTTCTGGAACTCTAGAGCCATTTTCCCACCCTTCCACCAATTCCACGTAGCTGAGATTTAATTAAAAATTTGACGGACAGACTTGATGCCCAGGTTTGGGGTTTTTGTGGCGTTAATTTACTGGACTATTAATGCAATACTTTGATTTGAAAAAATGTGCCCCCTCCCCTGACATTTTTTGTAACGGCGCCCATGATACGTAGTATTCGGACATGGACGCTCAAATACAAATACCAACCGAATACTATAAGCGTAAAGAATAAAATTAAATCGAAATCGCATAAATAAATGAAATAATCGGCGTAAGGACGGATTTCTGTCAAAAATAAGAATAATAAGATAAGACCGTTTCTTGGATATTCTTAAATGGCTGACAATGTAATAAAATGGCAAAAACTAGTTATATTATAAATTTATGTGGTCGGTGAGAACTTTATTCATCCTATGTAACAATACAAACGGTGTAGGGCAAGTCATATTTACACATAATAATACAAACAATATTTTGTACTATGAATGAATCAATAAATTAAAATTTTGTAATTGTAAATACCTCTATTGAGTAATAACAAAAAGTATATTGTTTATTTATCTTTTAAATTTATTTGGATTGCTCTCTGGTACTATTGGTACAGGCATATGATAAAGAAATTGTATTCCTTTGTATAAAGAGCTTTTCTCATACCTAGAAGCAGGCGCCGATCCTTATTAGAGTTTTCAAAAACCATATACAGGGTGAAATTTTTTATAAGAACCAAACGAACTAATTTTTTAAGCCCGGCCCTGTTTTTTTTTGGGATTGAGTTTACCATCAGAATCAAAAAAGTATTTTTCGATGTTCATACGCCCCCTCCACCATAAAAATAACTTTTGACCCCCCCCCCCTCAAAACGGAAGTCTGGATCCGTCCCTGGCTAGAAGTGAGATGTTTGGTGATCTAATAAGGGCAGCAGATCGAGTCGCATGTTCATGAAAGTTTGAGTTTAAAGAAAAAGTATTATAATTATTCTTAGAATACAAAATGCATTACAATAAGTAATTTATATTTTTTTAAAGGTGTTTTTACGCGAAATACGTGGGAAATGCGTATCATTCGCGCTTGTTCGTAGAATATATTATCCTCCCATGATGATTTAAAAAGTTATTAAATTAATAATTTTTTTATACATATTAACTAACGTCCCTAAAGAAGGTGTCCCGTGTCCGATTCTGTAATTGCTGTACATAAGCTTTTTAAAGTAAATAATGTAATAGTTCAAAACTGTAGTAGCTAATTAAATTTATAATTGAAAAATATGGATTTCATGTCCTTTCAACTTCTACTGAGTTAATCGCAACGGAGTATCAATGGAGACGATATTTTGTTTATAAGATCCAGGGGCGGATCCAGCCTTCCGTCACATAGTACACAAATAGACAAGAAAAATGGCGTATTTATTTTTTTCCCCACACGATTACTCAATTTCTAATAAAAAAAACAAATTTGACTATAAATTAAAAGTTTAGCAAAATGAACCATAGATTTCAAAAAAGATAACTTTTCATGCAAAAATTTAATTTTTTGTACAAACATTTAATTTTTAATTACTAGTGCCACCAAAAGAAATTTCAGTCAAAATTCACAACTCTCCCTGTATATTACATACACATATTTTCGTTTCTTTTCTTATCAAAGTTTAAATTCACATCAGACATCTTTAGAATAGCAAATCATACAATATAGTCCAATAAACGAAGGTGCCAACCCAGGCATCAGGTCTCTCCGGCACCATTTTTTTTGGCCCATTGGTCTCAAAAATGTGTTTTTTTTTCGCCTATTTTCGCCGATATTTCCGAAAATAAGACACTTAGAGAATTTATGTTTGTACGAGCATGAAGATCAGTTCATTACTTACAAAAATGATCCTCATCATTTTTGTCAAAAATTTGATAATTTTCGACATAACCGGCTCCAAAACGCATCCCCATTTTTAGCTCCTGCCCTGCATTTAGAGAGCACACTCCCAAGCGGAATACAAATTTTTCAACAAATCACGTAAAAATTAATATTTTTTCATGATTCAAAGTTCAGATGAAAGAAGGAACCTGTAGCTATAATATCATGTTACTTTTTCCTTTTATCTATTTCTCTGAATTCCTAAAAAACCGGGCCAAAGTTTGTTTTTGCTCGATATTTTGACCCTCTTATAAATTTATTCATATTTTTTTTATCAAAACTAATTTCACCGAATCCTTTTGGATAATAGGGCTTTGCAAGGTGTTAAATATTCAATAAATTATTTTTGTGTATTTTCATAAACAACATGTTTTTTTAGGGCGTTTTTTTTTTGGGATTTCCGTAAATCAAGGACCATATCGGTTTTCAACGCACATCATTAGAAAGCTTAGCTTGTCCCCTTGTCGATGGCATTTTTCTTTTTTTTTCATATTTTTTGGTTTTCCGGAAAATTGATAAAATTCTCACCCCTATGAAAAATCGACATTTTTTTGAGGATTATTTTCTTTTCATGCTAAAATTTTTTGGGGTTAGAAATTGTACTAAATAAAAGATGACATTCTAACCTTTCCATCATTATATATATACCGGGTGTATCAACGATGCGTGCGTGGAAGATAGCTGCTTCCCTTTTGAAGATAGGAAAAAATGTTTTAAATAAAAGTTGTAGTTAGCAATCAAAGCTATGTTCCAAAAATAACTACCAACATACAGGGTGTCCCATAAATGTGTGACTTATCAAAGTTATGTTTTTTTAAATGAAACACACTATATATATTTACTCGATTGAATTCCTTCGGAAGAGTGCTTCTCAAAAATATAGAGTTGTATGGGTTTATACCAGGTGGTTCTGAAGTTATGGTGACATTTATGTCCCAAAATGGGTTCTTTCAACACCAAATATCTCAAAATCAATAACTAGGAATAACAAAATTTTTTCACCAAATATCCTCGAAAATGGTGTATTTTGATTTCATATTCATAAATTTACCGAGTGGCACTTTTCCCATACAGGGGCAACCAAAACTCGGGATCATTTTTTTCTCAGTTTTTTCAAATGGAACACCCTGTATATAGTGCCATACCAGAATAGTCAACACTATGAGCTTCCATAAAATATAGGATTTGCCTACTTGATTTTTACCGGAAATGCATCTAATTCTTAAGGAAAGTATGAAAAATGTCATAAAAGCAATAATGATATTTTTTTATTCAATGATGGACAAACATGGGACAAAATAAACTCAAAAAAATGTGAAAAACCGTCATTTCACAGTAGATGTTCAAACAATCACCCGTTTTAATCTATGCATAACCGAATACGGTGGCCTAGTTGGTAAGGCGTCTGCCGATTCAGCTTGGTCAGTGTTCGGGGAGCAGGTTCGAATCCTGCCGTATTCAAGTGGAATTAAAGTCAGATAAGACTTTGGGCAAGTGCAAAAAGGTATTTGTGTCATACGCAGTTTCATTCACGCCGGTAAACAGGCCGGATGATATCGGATATCTCGTGGAACTGATAGGGGTTGGTGACACAATTACACACTTGTTAGTCGGTAGATCACCTGCATGACAAAGGCATAGTCCTGGGTTTAAGGTAATTGAGGACCGTGGTTCGGAGCCCACGATAAGCTGTAGGTCCCGTCCAATTTAGGCCATTAGGTCAGCAAAGAGACGTTAAAATTAACAAACAAGCTATGCATAAATTAAGTCTATCTACGACTTCAGTTAAAGCTGATCTTGTAGTAGAGCGAAGAAATTCTATTTTTCCTTCAGCGTCGTTGGTTTGCCGCTAATTTATTTTTGTGCTCAGTTCTTGTATTTCACATTTTCTGTTTCCACAAACCTCTTCTTCGAAAACTCTCGAGTCGCATACATTCTACTGGCTAAAAGCAGTTTTTGTAACATCTATCCGGAATGTCGATCATTTTATCAATTATATCAAATCACCCTTGGAACATTTGAATGTTACAGAAACTGTCAACAAACATGACATTTTATTATCGAAGTGAATTTATAGTTTAAATCTAATATTTTCTCGTTTCAACATGAAATTATCCACCGAAGAAATGATAAACATGATCTACAAATAATAGGTTTAAATTATAAATTCACTTCCAAGGGTGATTTGATATAATTGATAAAGTGATCTACATTCCGGATAGATGTTACAGAAACTGCTTTTAGCCAATAGAGTGTATGCAGTTCGATATGCGACTCGAGAGTTTTCGAAGGAGAGGTTTGTGGAAACAGAAAATGTGAAACACAAGAAGTGAGCAAAAAAATAAATTAGCGGCAAACCAACGACGCTGAAGGAAAAATAGAATTAGAGAATTTCTTCGCTCTACTACAAGATCAACTTTAACTGAAGTCGTAGATAGACTTAATTTATGCATAGCTCAAAACGGGTGATTGTCTGAACATCTACTGAAAATGACAGTTTTTTACATTTTTTTGAGATTATTTTGTTCCATGTTTCTCCATCATTGAATAAAAAAATATCATTATTGCTTTTATGACATTTTTCATACTTTCCTTAAGAATTAGATGCGTTTCCGGTGAAAATCAAGTAGGCAAACCCTACATTTTCTGGAAGCTCATAGTGTTGACTATTCTGGTATGGCACTATATACAGGGTGTTCCATTTGACAAAACTGAGAAAAAAATGATCCCGAGTTTTGGTTGCCCCTGTATGGGAAAAGTGCCATTTGGTAAATTTATGAATATGAAATCAAAACACACCATTTTCGAGGATATTTGGTGAAAAATTTTTGTTATTCCTAATTATTGATTTTGAGATATTTGGTGTTGAATGAACCCATTTTGGGACATAAATGTCACCATAACTTCAGAACCACCTGGTATAAACCCATACAACCCTATATTTTTGAGAAGCAGTCTTCCGAAGGAATTCAATCGAGTAAAAATATATAGGGTGTTTCATTTAAAAAAACATAACTTTAATAAGTCACACATTTATGGGACACCCTGTATGTTGGTAGTTATTTTTGGAACATAGCTTTCATTGCTATCTACAACTTTTATTCGAAACATTTTTTCCTGTCTTCAAAAGGGAAGCAGCTATCCTCCACGCACGCATCGTTGATACACCCGGTATATTTATCGAGTATTTTATTAAGTGCACGAGAAACAACTCTGCCTTCAAACTTTCTCAAATTAGATTTTTTTTTACAATAAATTTATTAATCAAGTGCAAAAAGTGAAAAAAAGTTGGTTATTATTGCCTTATCTTTTGTCTTCAAAAACGGGAGGATATTCAAGTTTCGGGAGGATATTCAAATTTTCCGTTTTCATCACAATAATTTTGCGAATTATTAAAAAGAATATATCGAATGGCTGTGCAACTTGGACATTAATGTATAGTCTGTCAGAGGATCTGTGATATGATATGTGCTGGCCTGACGAGAGGGGAGGGGTAACGTGGGGATTCCCCCCGGGCCGCTGTTCTCGATGGGGCCCGGGCCCGTATGAAAAATCCCTGTTGGCACTATGCTTCACTTTTGTAATGTGCTGGGCTACTAATTTTAAAAATTCTATAGGGGCCCGTAATTTTTACCCCCGGGCCCGATTTTTCTCTCTGGATATGTGTTATGTCTTTAGAGTTTTGTATACATTTTTACATTTTGTACATTTTCAATTTTAATTTTTACTTATAGTTTCCTTTTGTGGTATTGTAAAAAATCCATACGCTAAATAAATAAATAAATAAATAAATAAAAGGATATATATTTTTGAGGTTCTCAAAAATTGCAATTTTTGAAAGGCCGTTTTTGCAAAAAATATTAGTGTAGCGAAAAAAATACCTGCAAATTAAAACAAAATTTATCTGGGGTTAATTTACTAGACTAAAAGTTAATTTTGTTTATTTAAATTATGTACTTTAACTATTAATTTAAAAAAAGTACCTATGTTCGTGCTTGGGGGGGGGGGTGTCATGACCCCCCGTGACCCCCCCTGGATCCGCGCCTGATAACATCAATATAAATCTGCACACAAACTTCATTTTTATAATATTCGTCTTTATTAGTATAATTTAACTGGTTTAAAACTATTAATAAAGAAAAGTAACATTAAGTAATCTATTCGCATAGAAAACAGCTTTATTATGTGTATTATGTGTTAAAAGTGATTTATTTGATGATTCACTTGATACTTCCGCGTTACTTCCTTTATTTCTACTCCGTTTAAAATATCTTGGATTTCCTCAAGAGACAGTTCTTTAGTTTCAATTACAAAAAATTTAATAAATAGGCATCCACCAATACAGCACAAAGCGTGGATTAAGAAGACAAAACCAAAACCAATGGCATCTACAACAGTGTCACAACATTGTTCGATTAAAAATCCAATACCGTTGTAAATCGTTATCAAAATTGAGAGCGTAACTAATTTGACTCTCGTTGGCAATATTTCTCCAGGTATGAGCCAACATATAGGACCAAATCCGAAGTTGTAACTAAATATGAAAAGAATGGTGGTGAAAATTGGAAGTAAGTTATTTGAGCTTAGATCTCTACCAGAGTCTTTTAGCATACAATACATTCCCAGTATTGTTTCAGATATAATCATTCCGCACCCTGAAATGTACAAAATAGGTTTTCTTCCTAATTTGTCGACGATAAGTGGTGTTAATGCACCACCAAACACCTGCGCAAACGCTATAACTAAGAAATAAAATTCAGGTGATAAGTTAAGTCCTGTTGCATCGAAACGCATCTGACTGTACATAACTACGGCATTATTTCCAGTTAGCTGCTGACCGAGTAATAATCCGGCACCAAGAATAAAAGCTTTTTTGTATCCTTTTGTTTTAAGAATTTCAAAAATACACCCTTCATTCTGTGCCTTTATTTGATCCTTCATGTCTTTCATCTCCTCTTCGTTATCGTATTTACCATCTCTATAAGTTCTTAAAGCTATTTCAGCTTGTTCTTCATCGTTTTGCATCAAGTAAAAGTAAGGAGATTCTTCACAAAATAAGAAACCAATTATTAGAAAAATTATAGGAAATAACAATCCCGCTAGGTTCAATTTTGTTACTGATAATGATCCGAAAGCATAGCAGAAGATGGTTCCTACACCAACAAATGTATCGGATACTGTTATAACCGTACCTCTGTTTTTCTTAGTACTTATTTCTCCAAGATAAGTTAAGCTCAAATTGTATCACCCTCCTATGGAACATCCTTGTATAAATCTGGCTATATAATAAATCTCCACTTTAGGATAAACTATCATTAAAAGGTACCCTATGAGAACGGGTGCTCCTAAGGAAAGACAACCAATTCTTCTTCCAAATGTTGTAGCTATAGCTCCAAAAAACCAGCATCCAAAAGCAGCTCCTACGTTTACTAGAGAAGACATCCAAGATTCTTGAGTTTGTGTTAAAACTTTATTAAAGGGATTGTCAGATGTGTTGTTTCGAAGCTTAGGAAAAACTGGGGAAGTCCAACTGCCCACATGTCCAAATGCCACTGACAGTAAACAAGCTGAAACAAAAAGTATACAAATATTTCAACTACGCTGCCCTATAAGGAGTGTTTAGGAAAAGGTTTAGAAAAAAATTTAATTTTATATTTTAACTATTCGCTATTTGAGCGAATAGAGCTAGTAGACCGCAGTCATAACACAACCAAACACTGTATCCCCTGAATCACATACAACAATATTCGCATAACGAGTTGAAGGTATATTGATCCTTTACAAATTCATTAGTAAGTCGAGAGAGGAGAAACACAGATCGACTAACGTATCAAGTACCTAGGAGATATATGTAAAGGTACTTTTCAAGTGCTGGGAAATCGTACGTTAAAAGGTAAGACTCCGTCATTTCTAACTCGAACAAGCCTTTTGTTTAATGCTGGTCCTTCCTCCACTTCATCTACTTGTGAGGAAGATCGCTCTGGAAAGTGCCTATAGAGTACCTTGAAGCTACACCAGCCATTTTAGCCCACCAAAAAAAAACCTATGGGGGAATTTACTAAACTTATTAGAAATTTATCACGCAAAAAAAAATTTATTAACCCTCCCCATCAAAAGTTATAAACAAATAACCTAGTTTCAGGTTGAAGCTACGCCGCTCACATCTAACTTTATGACAGGTATTGACATGGAGGCACTGCTTACGGCAAAATTTATTAATAATAAATTAGAATCGTTTGCGATAGCTTAATAGCTTAAATAGGGTCAATCAGGGAAGGGGATTGGACGTGCGAAAAGGTTACTGGTGGAAACTAGCCCCTTGGAGCAAAAATCGCTCTAAACCAATTTCCTTCGCGTTTTTTTGAGGGAATTCGATTGGTAATCACTCACATGATTGTACATGAAGGTTTGAAAGTTGTAGGTGAATTTATTAATAATAATAATATAGCTAAATTATGGAAATATGTTTTATGAATAAAAATATCCTTTTATCAAATCCCTCCAACTCAATAATGTAGCTCCAAGGAAATAATGAATGTACCTATAATTTTTATAATATGTAATATAATATATAATATATTGTTATGATTTAAAAAATTATGTAAAAGAGACTTAAAGGAAAGGTTGACATGTTGGTTTTTGGGATGTTTGAGAAATGTCAGATGTGAAGATTAGAAATAAAGATATTAAAAAGTAAAAAAATCTTAAAATTTCTTAAACATTACAATATAATATATAATATAATAAGCCGCCAAAGCTGATCAAAGCAACTTGTCGGCACTTCTGGGAATTTTGTTTCTGAATTTGAAAATAGAAAACATACTGATAACACAGCCGTAAGCAGCGCCTCCATGTCAATATAGTTAGTTATAGGTATGTGGGCGGTGTAGATTATTTGTTTATAACTTTTAATGGGGCGGGTTAAAAATTTTTTTACGTAATAAATTTCTAATAAAAGTTTTGTAAATTCCCCCATAGATTTTTTTTTGGTGGGCTAAAATGGCGTGTGTAGCTTCAAGGTACTTGCTAACACAGGCCAAATCTTTGAAACTCGGCGACTTAACGGGGCATCTTGAGATACTAAGGGTTGGAGCAACCTAATCCATGAAGATGCCCACGGACTTTATGTCTACTAAAGAAGATTTCGAACTTATGTCAAACGTTGTTATCAACGAACGTGAGTTTACACAAACCGAGTCGATCTAATTACAAGAGGTGCCCTCACTTACTATACTGATGGGTCAAAAACAAACGAAGGAATAGGAATAGGGGTTACAGGCCCTAGAACTAGGATGTCAATAACCCTGGGAAACACTCCAACAATATTCCAAGAGGCTGCTTTAAAGGCTCTGAAGTCCACAACTTGAGTCTAAAACAGTCTGGAACTACAAACAATCCCTTAAGCAACTGGCTAGTTACAACAAAGTAACATTGTTATGGGTGCCAGGGCATAAAGGAATTGTCGGAAATGAGATTGCTGACGGTTTCGCAAAAGAAGGAGCTTGTACTTCTTTTATCGGACCAGAACCATTTTGTGGTATCCCAAAAATCCGCATTGTGGAAGAAGCCGAAAATGGGAAAAGGAACTTAGTGCAGCCTACTGGAAAAACATTCCAGGCCAAAGACAAGCCTTCTGCTCGATACGCTAAATTGCTCTTGGAGCTTCAGAAATCTGATATCAGAGTAATCACAAGAATTCTCACTGGACACTGCTTACTCAGGTACTGCAATGATGCAGATGAGACGGCGGAACATATTATCTGCAACTGCAGGGTAATTGTCCGCCAACGCCTTAACAGGTCTTCCTAGAGCCTGATCAGGTTATAGAACTAGATCCAAAACGGATAATAGGCTTTCTAAAAAGCCTAGATCTTTTGGACTAAAACATATATGTAGGGCATACACAAAAGATCTTATGGTCGCAGTGTGATAAGGCCAATTGGGCCAATCGACCCCTTTTCTACAATCTACAAGCCTTCTGTTGGCTCTTGAGGGTTGCTCGTAGTAAGGCAACCAGGATGACGGTAAAAGTTAATTAAAGGTAAAAAAGTAATGCTTAACAAAGTTGAACAAAGGACCAGTCAGCCGGCTTATAAAGAAATGGGTTCCGGTTAATTTTCCTGAACAATAGTGTCCATGGGCACAACTCAATCATATGGCCAGTTTTCAACTTACAGGGTGATGAAGTTGAAAAATGGCCATTTTTCAAAAAGAATTAAAATGTAATTTTCTTAATGTATTAAGAATTTCTTGCTGTAATAGTATTCTAATAACATCGAATAATATAGCTTTGTGTAGAAAAAGTATTATTTGATACAGGGTGATTCAAAAATTACCAAAAAAATTGTTGATGCTGTGTATTCTACTTTACAGTGGGAATATGAAAATATTAATATTTGATCTGAATTTACTTTAGTTGGACTTATTATAACAAGATATAAAAACATTTTATACAGGGTGAGTCAAAAAGTTGATCGAGTGTGCAGGTTATTTTTGATATAATTTTATATATTTTTGTAATACGTCAGTAGTCGACATTGAACCATTTTCAAAAATGTATAATTTATAAATTAAATACAGGGTACTTTGAACTGATATTTTACTGCATTTTTACTATTTTTTATTTCATAAACTTCAATATTGCCAATCACTTTTTCATACATAATTCCTCCTTCTTAAATTCGTAATTGTGATCCACTCCCATCTCCCCCTGTATGAAAGAACAATCTGTAAATATCAAACAATAATTGTAATTGACTTTATTTAAAGAAAACTAAAGATATAAAAATATAATTACCAATTAAAATCTCGTGTCAAACGGAGCAGATTTTCGTGCTTTTTATTTAAAAAAAATTTGTCAAATGATGAGACTATTTGTACATCAACACATATAAAGTGCTTCAAACGCATAACGCGAGTTTATTTGTAGCCATTAGACGATTAATAATAGTGTCAGTAATAATGACAATAAGCAGTGAGACAACATGAGAAAATGATGGTAAGCAGAAAGATAAAAAAGTAAAATACTTTCATTCTGTATTATTGATCATATTATACACGCTTTAAAGAATACCTACTAAGTAGTTTTATCCTTGTCACACAACGTTATAGCACAATACTAAAAAAATACACAGAAGAAAATTATTCTGCTGATACGTACCTACTTCCAAGTAGAAGTAAAAAAGCATTTTGTATTTGTAAGTTTTTTGTTCACTTTACTTTATATCCGTATTAGATTTTAAAATGAAGTTTTGGTTAAAGGCAGATTTCTAGCAAATAATTATTATATTGCACAAAGGATGTGAAATAAAATCACACGAGCTCCCAGGAACAAGGACATTGAAAATGTCCTACACTGCACCAGCGTCTGGACTTCTGGACGTCTGGACTTTTGTAATTCAATACCTGGTGGAGCATGTAGCCCAAGGAGTAGTTGTTGAAGTCCAGACGCTGGTGCAGTGTAGGACATTTTTAATGTCCTTGTTCTTGCGAGCTTGTGTGATTTTATTTCACATCCCTTGTGCAGTTTTGTCACTCCCATGGTCCTTTTTTGGAATTTTTATAGTTCAAAAAATTCCACCTTCGTGTAGAATTATTATATTATTTATAAAAATCCGCATTTGACCAAAACTTCACTTTAAAATAATGTCATATATTATAACAATATATTTAACATAGTACAACTAATAAGCGAGATTGTGACTGAAAGACGCAAACAAATATATTTGGAAATTAAAATATAACTTACCTGCCAAAGAAACTCCAATTAGATTATTAAAAAATGACCAACGAATAAACATTTTGCCCAGCTTTTACCCTCTGCTCTAAAGTTCACTGAAGTCACTTCAAGCAAACGGTGTAAAACTCATGACAATATTAATAGTTTAGTTTACTTTTATTTATTAAAATGAACTGGAATAACACATTCTTATGCAAAAACAAGCCATTCTCAACTAATAGATGATTCAAGATGTTATAATTAATACATTATTGAATAATTTGCTATAATTTACAGTCAGGTCTGGATTTATCCACCAAAGTTTCTGCTGCCTTTTCGTATTGTTGGAAGTAAAAAGATCAGTGCGACCCTGGAACGACTGATTGCTGAGAATTTCTGTAATTACAATTTATATTTGCATATTAAAGTTTCATAACAATGTATTTAGATATACAGAGTTAACAAGTTTCTATATTTTTTAAATTATTAAAAAACGTATCATTTTATTATTTCGCATTTTTAAATATTTTTTTTTACAAATTATAACTTTGTAATTGTGTAGTTGTTTTGTTTATGTTGTTAATGACCAAGCTGAGCCTGCGATTTGACCGAGATTGGTATATCGTGTGAAGGCTATGCAGATGACATAGTCATAATCGCAAGAGGAAAATTCGAGAATACCCTCTGCGATATAGTTGGCTTGACTATACTAAAGAATGGTGTCACTCGATGGGACTTAGCATCAACCCCATCAAGACTACCTTAGTTGCCTTTACACGGAAAAGAAACATTAACCTCAAAACCATCGAATTGGACGGGAAAGCGAATGGGGCAAAGACACCATCCGAAAACTCAAGAGAAGTACCATTAAATGGTACACAGATGGTTCTAGAACAACAGAAGGAACAGGAATAGGAGTATATGGGCCTGGAACCAAATATTCCGAAAGTTTAGGCAAATCTCCGAACATTTTCCAAGCTGAAATATACGCCATCGGAAAATGTGACCAGTTCAACATAGAAAGAAATTTTCGCCGACAAGAGATCATCATCAAGCAGCCATTAATGCATTGAACTTCCACGTAATCCACGTAATCAATTCCAAGATGGTTTGGGAGTACCTAGAGAATCTAAACGAGCTAGGCAAGAACAACACTGTTACCCTCCTATGGGTTCCGGGACACACTGGAGTGGAGGGTAATGAAATAGCAGACATACTCGCAAAAAAGGGGCTGAAACATCATTTCTGGGACCTGAATCCTTCTGCTGGATAAGCACCAGTACAATACTTGATGAACTTGGAAAAGAAGTAAATAACAAAAGATCCCAATACTGGATAGGACTACAAGGAATGAGGCAGGCCAAGACACTACTGGGAAACTATAACCAGACTGCTTCAGTAAAAGTAAAAATAAGCTCAGAATACGTTAGGCACAGGGCACTGCCGTCTGAGAGGCCACCTAAAGAAACTCGGATTAGTAGACAAAGAAGAATGCAGATTCTGCGAGGAAGAGGAGGAAACCTCTATCCACATTCTCTCAGAATGCATTACCCTGCAAAATCCAAGGGTACGATACCTCGGAGAATATCAAATAGAAGAGGAAGATGTACCTAACCTGAAGCCTACCGACATCCTGAACTAATCGTTGAGATATCCTTAACGATTGGGCAGCAGTAGGGGGCACAGTAGATCTTATAGGTCGCAGTGTATCGACACCCCCATCACAGATAGATAGATAGATAATGACCAAGCTATCCAGAAACAAATTAAAAAATTAAAATAAAAATGGAAAAGAAGATAAAACAATCATGTCTGCAACACGTTTTTTTATCTGTAACAGTAATTGACAGTCAAGAAAATAGGCTTTTTCTGTGCGCGCGCGAAGAGTTCTTTTTTCGGTGCGCGCTCGGAAATAGTACATTGTTTACCTAGTAGTAAAAGCGGTACATTCCCGGACGACAATGCAAATTGTTGGCCGAGGCGTTAAGCCGAGGCCAACAAGCATTGAGAGTCTGGGAATGTGCTTTTACTACGAGGTACACATACTATTTTTTCTGAAATCGCAATCAACATTATCATAAATTAAGAAATTTTTATAAATGCATAACAATTTTTTAAGACCATCTTATTGCCTATGAAATCGTATCCATGACAACCACTGTTCGTTTATTGTTGTGAGAAACGTTAGATTCACTACTTAGTTCGGTTTAATACCTACTTATCGCTAAAAAATATTTAAAATGGACAGTGATGATGATGTCCAGGTGTGTGGGACATCACCAGAGTTAGTAAATGCTGCTGAAAATGTCATCTTAAATTTATTGCCAAATAAATCCAAGGCAAAACATGAATACGCTTACAAACGTTTTATGGATTATTGCCAAGAAAAAAAGGCAACCTCCCGATCTGAAAATGTCATAATTGCATACTTTTCCGATTTATCTACGAAGTTGAAGGCATCTACGTTATGGTCAAATTACTCCATGTTGAGAGCTACACTTAGTACAAAAGAAAATATTGATACAATTCATTACAAAATATTTGAAGTTGCGTGCTTTTCTAAAACGTCAAGGTGACAATTACAAACCAAAAAAATCGAAAGCACAGTATATACAGTAATTCCTCTTCGGCCAATTTCTGGTTGTAAGTTTTCAATGCGCTTTAGCCAGGAGTTGCGAGTGTTGCGACTCCTGGCTAATGCGCAAACGACGAGTTTAAGAACGACCGGCACTCCTTCCATAGTTGCCGGATTTAAAAAATTTCATCCAATCTACTGTGTAATATATTAGAAGTGTTATAAACATTTCATAAAGTAGTCTCTTATTTCATCAAATTCTGGTTTTAGGAATTTTTATCAATGAGGCGTTAACCCCTATGTATGTTTCACTTATTTCATCTATCTATGTTTTTATGAGGTGTCATGCATTATTGGTTCTTGTTTTCTTAAAAAAATTGTATTGACTATGTACATTGTATGCAATAAATTTCTTTCTTATATATTAGGAATGTGAAATGTCAACTGAAATGGGAACAATAAATATTTTCGTAATAATCTCTTGCATTTTTTAACAACGAATATAGAATGGCTGTATTAACCTTTTTAAACAGAATCAAACTATATAAGCACACAACTCAACCACAATTTTGTATTTGCCATATTGAATTTTGGCAGAAACTCCATTCCCAAAAACTCATTTAAACCACGTTTGAATAGCATCGACCCATAATCATAAAACTCATTTTTTGTTCATATAAAAATATATGCCAAATCTCAACTCGACTAGAAATGGTTCAAATTTGTACTAATAAACGTATAGATGAAGTTAATATAAGTGTGGCAATAAAGATAATCGTGAGATTAGAAACAAGTTTTCATACTTTTCGGGCCTATATCTCAAAAAGCTTTCGAGACCTCCGCTTTTTGACTTCAAATTCGTGTTCAGGAGACAAAAATACGTAAGAATCACCAAACATTTTTTTTTATCTCGGGTGCATCCGATTAAATGAATTTTACCTCATTGAAAACTGCATAATTAATTTTTACTACTTTTCCATGTTTCCAACCTTATTTGCATAGACTGAATTTTAGCGAGCAGTTTATATCAATAATTAATATATCGAGCAGTGTATATATGAGCATTGTTAGGGATCGTGGCGGGGAGAAATGTCATTACTGTCAATAGTGTCAATACCAGTGCGAATATAAAAAATGAAACTGCTGGACACCAATATCAAAGGGAACTACTGTATCTATTGTGTCGAAAGTGTTGTCGAACGAACAAATTGAAACATTTATTCACCAAGCACCATGTAGGGTTTACTTTTTAGGTTGCCTTAATATTTGGCGTTGCTAACTAAATTTGAATGACATAGAAGATTTTGGATCTAAGCTTTTGATTAAAATACCCGATAATAAAACGAACAAACCAAGATCTGCGACAATTTTGGTTAATGCTGGGGCAGATTTAATTGCTTTAAAGAGGCATGGGGAATGGAAATCCTCAACCGTTGCGGAAGCATATATAGAGGAATCGTTGACAAATAAAGTTGACATAGCAAATAAAATATTTGGACGGGGAAGTGAGAAAGAGAAATCTGCTACTGCCGAAGAAGAAAACGGTAATATCGTCGCTCACTATTCAGATGGTAACATAGATAAATTTAGAGGAACTGACAAAGAGAATGACTTTTCAGGTAGAGTTCAGCCTATGTTTAATAATTGTACAACAACTATAAATATACAAAAATAGTTATAATAATGTGTTATAATATATTTAATAAATGTTCTTAAGATGAGTTGGTTGTTTGCGTGTATTTTTTTACTGTCTTAAATGTAGGGACCGATTTTGATGACCTTGTACAGCAAAAATTTTGACCTTGTACGGCAAAATTTTTGCCGGACTGTTTTCGATCGTTGCTTAGCAACGGACTAAAATACTAGAATAGCCTATTTTGGGGAATGAAATTGCTCCGAGAAAGTATGCGTTCTTGAGCGATTTCAGAAAAAAGCATTTTTGGACGTGTAATGAACGATATTTTTCATTATATCTACCTGAAAACCAGATTATTAAGAAATATTTATTTTTAACAATTTGCGATTTCTAGAGAAGTGTCACTAACATTATTTTATTTTGACATATAAGTAGACAGCTAATGACACTAACGCACAGTAAAATGGGCACGGAAAAAGCCCATTTTCGGTGAGCTAAATAAGCATGTAAATATAGTGTTTTCAGATAGGCATAATGAAAATAAAATTACATACAATATTTACGTATTGCTTTTATAGCCTAAATCTAAGAAACTATTAAAACTTATATTGAAGGGATTATAAAAATTGAAGAAACTGTATGTAAAATAAAAGTGTAATCTTTATGACGATAATTTCATATAATATCCATTCCAAATCAACAAGAAAACTATTATAAACCATTATATATGAGGGATTACTCCTAATCATAAGAAGATTTTGGGTATTTTTTAACAGCCTTTATTTTCTAAAGGAAATTTTTCTAACCTGCAATACTTTTAAAACAAACTTACTAATTGGATTAGTCTCAAACTTTTTGACAGATTGGCAAATTTAAGTTATGCAAATGGTTTTTATTACTCAATTTTATTTCAATATCTAAAATATTAGAAATTATTTTTAAACAAATGACTTTCTTTAGTTAAGATTGAAATATAAGTAATTTGTTTAAAATATGTTTTTTAGAAATAGTTTATATAAAAAATGAAAAAAAGCATTGAATAAAAAGCTGATTTTCAAAATTGAAAGATAATTTATTCTAGTTTAGATATTGAAATAAAAATGAGTAATAAAAAGCATATATTCAATATTTCATCAATAACTTGAATCAACCTTTTACAAAAAATTTTATTAACTACTTTACTGTCTAAAAATTATCTTATTCTGAATGTTCATTTAATACTCATATACTGTAAGCATTTTAAAAAATTTGTTCATTATTAGTTACACCCTGTTTTTCAGAATGGCTGAAGAAGAAATAAATTAATTTCGAAAGCTTTCACCAAAGTAAAAAAGAGTTTCAATATACAGGGTGTCCCACGACTATTCCCTCGTTCTCTTGTGTCTAAAATACAAGATATCAGCTTAATTTTTTGGTGACATATGTAAATTCATGAGATCTACTTGTTTAAATTATTTGTAACTATACAGGGTGATCCAGAAAATTGTAATTTATCAAAGTTAGGTTTTTTTAAATGGAACACCCTGTATTTTATGACATTTTTAGATTATATGTTAAAAACTAAGTCAACTTTATTCAACGTTCCCTATATCTATCTCTTACCAATTTTGAGAAAATCGTGATTTTAAGAAAAAATTTCTGTTTAAACAAGAACTAAAAGCACGGAAACCTCTTACTTTCAGTGACACAAATTTATATCGATTTATTCTGACTTTTAGAGCTTTCATTTACACTATAAGATTTCGGTACAGGGTGTTTAGGAAAAGGATTCTAATTTTATATTTTTAAAACATCAAAAACTCACTTAACTTAAATGGACCACGCTGTATTTTTTTATCCTATGTTCAAAAACTTTTCATTTTCTATCAAAAACTGTGAGTAATGCATATGTATAAAATTAACGATTAAAAAGTTATTAGGATTTTTCTCTAAAATTTCTGTGAACGTAATGTTTCCTATTGTAGTAAGCCATGGTTTTGAACTCATCTAGTTAGCGGACGTCAATAATGATCTATCAAGTAATACTGTCTAAATTATTAATTTATTTTCAGAAGTGTTATAGTTTTCAATAGTAGTATTTTCAATAGACATTATTAAAATTTAACAAAATGAAACACTATTCTCAAGAAGAAAGAGTGGACATGACCTTTATCCTAGGTGAATGTTTTAGAAATTGTTTGTTAGCGTAAAGGGTGTACGCAGAAAAGTATCCCGATGACCACATCCAGACAAAAGGGCGTTTGAGGAACTGCTACAAACTTTTAGTCAAACTGGTAGTGTATCCTACAAAAAAACTACCAAAAGTATATTGTAAATAATGAGGAGAATGAGTTCTTAGTTTTAGGATCAATAGTTGAAAATACAAATGTCAGTTTAAGAGAAATTTTTAGACAAACTGAAATTAGTAAAACAAGCGTTTGCAGAATTCTGAAAAAACATAAGTTCCATCCTTATCATATACAACTTCACCAGAATTTATATGGATGAGACTTTCAACAGAGGTTAGATTTTTGTTTATCGAGTCTTGAAAAAGTTGGGGAAGATGATGAATTATTTAAATACCTATGTTTTATTTACCGACGAATCCACTTTTCACAACAACCGCTTAGTAAACCGACATAACCTTACTATGATACAGAAAACCGTCACCTGTATCACACTATTGACCACCAAAATCGGTGGAGCCTCAAAGTATTTGGTGGAATTGTTGGAGACCATGTGATTGATCCAGATTTTTTTGATGGAATCTTCAACGGCGTAAAATTTTTACGGTTTTTAAAACAAGAATGTTCGGTCCCTACGACCCCAACAGAAAGCCTTTATAGTCTTCTAGGAGAAATGCCTTTCCACAACAGAATTCAACAACTTTCCTTCAGCTACGCCACAAAAATTCTAACACTCCCATCCAACCTAAACTATCGAAAAACCCGCTCAATCCCTTTCCCAACATCACTCTATCAAAATCAAAATACGATCCCCCCTTTTTACGAAAGAATAAATAGATACTTATCACAATTAAATTATAATCTCCCAAATATTCTCCCCACACAAAATCACAACACAGCTCCTTGGATTCTCTCACACACCAACGTAGACACGGACCTCGCTAAATATAATAAAAACGAGACTCAACCACAAATAATAAAAAGTGCTTTCTCCAACCTGTGTGAAAAATATGGAAAATCGGAGTATATCTACACCGATGCTTCGATTAATAACGAAAAACGCACTGTAGGAGCATCAGTAGTCAAACCACAAAGTATATTAAAATTCCGTCTTCCAGAAGAATCCAGTATATATACAGGAGAACTATATGCTATTCATCAAGCACTCCTATATGCCTTAAGTAATCCACATCCCCAATATGTAATCTGCTCGGACTCACTCAGCTCGCTCGTATCCATCAAACAACTATACGCAAGACAACCACTAGTGCAACAAATCCAACAGTTAATACACCAACTCTATTTACTCAATGTAAAACTGGTTTTGATCTTCGTTCCCTCACATATAGGAATTGCAGGAAATGAGACCGCAGACAAGACAGCCTATGAAGCAGCTTCATCCGAGGATACCCCGATATCCCAATTATATATTCAATCTGATATAGAAAATTTCCTAAAAAAATCTATTAAAGACAAATGGCAATCCGAGTGGAACAACAGAACATCGAAACTCAAAATGATTAAACCAGACGTGAATACACCGTTGCCACTACCATCCAACAGACAACAACAAATAAAAACCTCAAGATTAAGACTAGGACACACCCGTCTAACCAATAGTTACCTGATATCCAGACAAGATCCCACTATCTGTGAAACGTGCAACACCATCCAAACCATCAAACACTTAATAGAAGACTGTCCAAAGTATCAAGAAGAAAGGGAAAAACACCATATATCAAACTTACAAGAATCACTCGGACAACTCGAACAAGTTGAAAGGACACTGAATTTCCTAAATGATATAAACTTTTTAAACCAAATTTAAACATTTTACCAAATTAGTTTCAAGTCACCACTCTAAATATTTTTTTTTGTAAAAGTATAATAATGTAAACTAATTTAAAAAAATGCTAATGACCCTTAGCGGTCGAAGCTTAATTAAAAAAAAAAAAAAAAAAAAAAAAAGAATGTTCGGATCTTCTAGATGAAGTTTCTTTAGATATTACAATAAAAATGTGGTTACAGCTAGATGGTGCCCCTCCTCATTTTAGTCGGAATGTAAGGAATTATTTAAGTAGACAATTCCCAATAAATGGATTGGAAGGGCAGGTCCACATGAATTTCCACTGAATTTCCACCTAGATCTCCTGAATTAACCAGCATGGATTTCTTTCTTTGGGGTTACATTAAAAATTTAGTTTACAACACTCCACCTACCACTGCTGATGACATGGAAGATTAAAATAAAGGATGCGTTTGCTGCTATAACACCAGATACCCTGAGAAACGTTAGATCTTTTGAAAAACGAGTGAGGTTATGCATAGAGGAAAATGGTCATCATATTGAATATTTATTATAGTATTTTTTTTTCATAAATGTTTACGTCTTGATTTTAGTTTCATTTCTAATTAAGTTTTGATCCCATAACTATTTATCAACAACAATAAAAAAATCATTGCCTACTAGAATGTAAACACAAAATAGAAATTTTAGAGAAAAATCCTTATAACTTTTTAATCGTTAATTTTATACATATGCATTACTCATAGTTTTTGATAGAAAATGAAAAGTTTTTTCACATAGGGTAAAAAAATACAGGGTGGTCGATTTAAGTTAAGTGAGTTTTTGATGCTTGAAAAATATAAAATTAGAATCCTTTTCCTAAACACCCTGTGCAAAATATCGAAATCCTACATAGTGCAAATGAAAGCCCTCAAAGTCAATAAATCGATATAAATTTGTGTTACTGAAAGTAAGAGTACAGGAAACGTTGAATAAAGTTGACTTAGTTTTTAACGTATAATCTAAAAATGTCATAAAATACTGGGTGTTCCATTTAAGAAATCCTAACTTTGATAAATTACAATTTTCTGGACCACCCTGTATAATTACAAATAATTTAAACAAATAGATATCAATTTAGATATGTCACCAAAAAATTAAGCTGATATCTTGTACCGTTTAGGCACAAGAGAACGAGGGAATAGTCGTGGGACACCCTGTATATTGCTGCATCCCCACAAAGTTTTTACATTTTGTAACATTATTCAGCTACAAACCAGAATCGTTATAAGTGTCAGACACAAAGTCTGCGTAATATGGGATTTTTTCCTAATTGTTGTAGATAAATCATAACATCTTGACTTTGAAAAGGTCAAATTTGACAATTTTTCCTTAAAATGTTGCACACTATACTTTTTCTACAACTGCACAAATTTAAAGAATACAAGAAATGTAACTTTATATTTATTTTTATGGTTAACAAAACTAATAGTACATTAAAAAACGAATCGCGCAGCGATGAGTTTTTAAAGGACGAGTGTCATAACAGCCATATGAAATAAGTTGCTTATAATACTTTTTATATTTTGCCATTTTATTAATTTTTTAATAAATTTATACTTTGCATATTAAAAAGAAGTTTGCTTTAAAAAAATGAGTTGGTAGCACTGTTGTAGAATTTTTAAAATATGACAGATTTGAAATTTAATTTCAATTATCAGTGTGTCAATTCATGTCATTTGTTGATTCATATTACCAACTGTATAACACAAAAAGTTGCGTACTCTAATGAAACATTAGAGTTCTCAAATGCGTATCATAATGTAAAATATTATAGATGCAAAATATAAAAAATAACATTAAAGTATCCTACCACTGAACAGTTAAATAATTTATTTAATTTTATTTTTGTATTTCTTCTCCATTCCACAAATTTTTCGTATGCCAATTCATCCTTTTTTCTTGAAATTACCGGCAACAATAGTCACTACTGTCAGTATCCATATTATTTATTATAAATAAGTAATAGGTATTTGTCTCATTAAAATAATATTTAATGGAAATTATGATTTTTATCAAAGCCCGAATGAAAACTACCTTAAGAATTTAAAAAAAAAAACTTCTATAATCTGTCAGTTGTGATAATTATTTAAAGCTGAACAGCAGCTCACCAAGTTTTTGTCGATATTTGTTGATTCTCCATATAAATGTATGTGGTGTGGGCAAAAATATTTCTCACAGTATGAGCAATACATAGTTTTGAAATTAAGTAAGCTATGAGATATACGCTACTTTTCATAGCAGTTGTAGAAAAACTACATTAAACAAGTGAGTGCTGAAAACTGAAAAAAACGTATTGATCATGTGATTAAAGAAGAAAATAAAATGTGGAAACTGGACCATAGAAGAGAACATAGATCGTGAACATCTAAAATTTGTCATTAATGCGATTCAGATAGCGATGAAAGTCTATTTGATGAACTAAGTACTTTATGTTTTTTTACATGTTTTAGATAAGATTAGAAAGTTACAATAAAATAATTAACTGTTTATAAGTACATGCAATTTTGTAAAATAACTGTTTATTTAACATTCAAATAAACATTATTATTATTTCGAGTTTTTCGGAATTCATTTATCGGCTTTCACCGGGGGGTATTTTTACAAATCATATATCGTTTCTGCACCGAGGTTCTGATATCGCATATTAAATGTAGCTGTATCTGATATTCAGGCTTATTCAGACATCCATTGGATATTGGTTATTTTTCAATAACCAATAATCATGGCGGTTTCCTATTCAGGTGCACATTGAAAGCAAGAACACAACAGACATTATTTATTTCTGCCCTATTTCTACCCTATTCAGATGACCATTTTTAAGCAAGAACAGATAATTGGATATTGGATTTTAAAATAGTATTCAGGGCTACTATTTTGCGTATTGGTTATTTGAATTTTGTCTGTTACACATTTGTTTTTTGTGTCTGAAGAATAATTGATAGGTATTCGTGAGAAAAATGTTTCTCCACGGCCACTACTGAATGTAGTTATTCTGAAACCACTTATAATAACAAAAAAGAAACATTCTCGCTCTTGGATTGAAAGAAAATTCTGAAACATTTGTCTCTTATGTATTTTATATGTAAATATAGGTTTACAAAAAAGGGGGGAATTAAACAACGGCGAGTAGTTTCGGCTATTAGCCATCATCAGGCCTACAAATAATTACAAGAAAATAGTAACACGATTACAATGACATTTTAAAATAATTTTTTAATGTTGTGTTTTTTATAAAATTCGTCTAATAATTATCAATTTTCAATTTTATTACCCCAGTAAGTATTTAAAATGTCATTGTAATCGTGTTACTATTTTCTTGTAATTATTTGTAGGCCTGATGATGGCTAATAGCCGAAACTAGTCGCCCTTTTTTGTAAACCTGAATATATGTGGTACCGACATTGATTTATGAAGTTTTACTTTTACACTTTGGCCACATTTGAGCTATGGATAACCTGTTTGCTTTATTTTATATGTATTACATTCTATCACTAGAGATAGAATCTGTATTCCGTGATTGTTTGCAAAAATAAGGTTTGCCATGAATGTCAAATTAACTGTCAGTATTAGTAGACGTGGTCTTAATATTGGTTTGTAAAAACTTTTAATTTATTATAAAGGAGAAGAAAATCAAACGATTCAGATGTAGAATTTGAAAATACTCCACCAGAAATAAAAAAATATGCCTATAATATAACTCAAAATCCAAGCTTGGTTATAAAAATACTACACTACACAATGTTGAGAGATTGAGGTTTCATTTTACTCTATTTAATTTCTATTTTCTGTAGCCGTGGAGAAAGTACAGTCTGTTACTCTGTTGGAATGAAACATTCGCTCGCGTCCGGAACCCCCCACTAGTGACGAATTGTCATTCCAACCTTGTTACAGAATATACTATTACGTTTCCGCTCCACTATACATGTAATGTAATCGTGCAAAAAAAGTAAAAAAAAAATTTTTTTTTTTGCGTTCATTCATCGTTATTTGGCCTGGTTTTTACAGAATTTTTGTTTGTATATAAGTGGGGCAGGTCCATGGAAAAATTGAAAAAAATTTTGAATTTTTTTTCTCCAAAAAAACGTGATTCGTGTAGAAAATAAAAAAAAAATAATGCATGAACCTCCCTAACCAAAAAATTGGAAAAAATTTTGAAATTTTTTTTTGCTCCAAAATGCATAAAAAGACGTGATTCGTGCAGAAAATTAAGCCTAACCAAAAAAGTAAAAAATAAGGAAAAATGTAAGACAGACATGATGTAAATGTAAAATAAGAAAATGTTTTAGGCTAAAACCATTTATTTTGAGTGCGTTGTAGTAATGGATCAATTGAATTTTTCCCTTTTGATACAAGATACAATTATAACTGAAGATGAAAGCTAATTCTAATTTTTACCATAATTTTATGTTGTTTTTTTAGCTTCGAACATAACGGTACAAAAAGGCAGTTACGGTCGGTATCTCTATCTAGTCCCCTTGATAGGATTTTCAGAAAAATATAGAGATGCCATAAATTAACAGCTTGATACCTGATTAATAGCATTTCTCCATTAAAAAAACAATTTTAAGAGAAGCTCTATTGTAGATTAAAAAAGCAATTAAGTTTAACTCTTAACACTATGGATACCTACACCCAAATAATTTCAGTATAACAAAACTTTGCGAAATTTACGTAAGGAAATTCAAAATTCCTTTATGTTTATGTGGGAATATACAAAGGCTTCACAAAAACATTGTAAGAAAAACGTATTAAAGTTGGAGATATTTGATCATCATCATCACATCATTTTATTCCAATGAAATACATTTAACACACCATGAAAATATAAATGAAATACACATTTTTCATAAATTTAATCCTAAAAATCTTAGAACAGATGTTTCTAATACCTTAAATGAATATTCCGACTTGAAGAGGCTATTTTTAGTATTTTTATTTTTATTATTATTAAAAAAGTATGGTTATGTATTGATGTATTGTCATTTTTCTCAATTTGGTGTGACCCTAGGACAAAAAACCCCATGATTTCTAGCTATTGGTATCTCTGAGTAGACAACTTCATGGTGAGAACATAACAGATATCTGATAAGTTCCGACTCTGTTTACGGTGGTCGTCTGAATACGCCAACTTTTCAACATTGAGGAATCCTGATAACCAATGTTGTTTATTGAGAAATAACTAATGGTCGTCTGAATAAGCCAGATTACAAACACTATGCGGTTGGCAAGCTTGCTCGTGCTTTTGAGATTTTTTATGATTTAAGGATTTATTGAAATGGATTTAATAGGTGATTAAAACTGATTTGAAAGTATGATGGACACAAAAAGGTCTCAAGTTTTACTCTTGGTGTACTATAAACTCTAAATTGAATAAGTATTTTCGGCTCTGCATAAAGAACGCGAGGTGCCAAAACCGCATAGTGTTTGCAAGGGAATATATCACTTGCGCGCCGCGGTCAGTTCTGGTGCTAACAACTTATTTCAATCTCGTATATCACTTGCTCGCGGAGGTCAAAATTATTCAGGGTATTGGAAAAATATAAATAAAGAGAAATAAAAATTAATGTACATCCTTTAACACGAATATAAATCTAAATATATCAGGATGGGGAGTGTAAAAATTTGAATTAAAATGGCTATGAAAAGGTTCACAACAGTTAGTTTGCCTTTCAATTGATGCCCACAAATAAGGCGGAAACGAAGCATTTCCATCGATTTAATTATTGACTACATAATCGAATAAAAATCCTCTGCAAAGCAGTCCCTAACCTCAGCATGATTCAAAAATACAAGATCAAAAGTCAATCGCAACCATGAGCCAATTTCAGAATTTGGAGTTTTATATTCAGAAGTTAATCATCAAGTTAACCATGCTTCAGTTAAGTGGAATCTACATCCAGTTCCAGCTCTTATACCTACAATATTCAATTATTAACTTAAAACCTAAAGAATGCGTTAATGGTAACTTTTCAAATTCTAAGTTTATTGTATCGGGAGTGCCTCAAGGATCCATCCTGGGGCCCCTACTATTCCTAATATATACTTCAGAGTTACCAAACGTAGTAAATAATAGTGAAATACAGTTATATGCTGATGATACACAGATTGTCAATTGTTTTGACCCTGCTGAAATTCTAAATACCAATAATAATATAAATACGGATTTAGATGCAATTTTTCAATTTTCCAGAGAACATAATTTAACAGTCAATCCATCTAAAACCACAGCAATCTTATTTTGTAGTAAACCCAAAAGAATTATATGTGAAGGTTCATTAAGGCTCGAGTTGGATGGAGTAAAAATTAATTTTTCTAAAAAAGCCAAAAATCTAGGATTAATTATAGACCAATCACTTAGATTCAAAGAACATATTAAAATAGTACTTCAAAGATGTTATGTAAGAATACGTATGCTATATGCCAACAAACATATCTTAAACTTCAAAACGCGAAAAAAACTTTGTGAATCTTTGGTTCTCTCAATTTTAAATTACTGCACCATAGTTTATTACCCTTGCCTTGATAAAATTTCACAAAACCAGTTACAGAGTGTACAAAACACTTGTTGTAGGTTTATTTTTAATCTGAAAATATATGATCACATATCTTTTAAAATTAATGAGCTTAAGTGGTTAATAGTTAATAATTTATTTCAGCTACATTTTCTAATTTTTTTGTACCGTATATTTAAAAATAAAATCCCTGCATATCTGTTTGAAAAAATCATTTTTAGATATTCTGTTCACAGTTTTAATATTCGATTTAATACTCTTACTATGCCACACCATTCTACTGCTCTGTTTGAACGATCTTTTACCTATAATTTAGTTAAATTTTATAATTCGTATCAACATATTATGGCTCTTTCTTCGGTAAACAATTTTCGTCATACTGTTAAAAACATTCTCCTTTGTAGACAATAAATAATTTTTGAACTCTTCATGTAATTTATATTCTTGATTTAAATTCTATTGCCTGCCATCTATGTTAATTTTTGTGATGTAATGTTTGTCTATTTCAAACTATTTTATTTTTTTTTCTTTTTCTCTCTCTGTAAACCAAGAAGGTTAAGAGTTAAAGAGTAGCTTCAGCTAATCTTCGCCTTCTGGGTACAAATGTGTAATACATTAATTTATTTAATAAAGACATTATTATTATTATTATTATTATTATTAATATGTAGAACTTGATTTGTTTGGTATAATTACATAAATACTACTAATATGTAATGTCCATACATGCTGATTAAAGCAAATTTTCCGAATTTTTTATGAATTCGGGCATTTAAAATCGGTTTGGCCCTGATCTATAACTCCAGAAATATTTTTAAGCGTCACTGAGTGGGAGGGTACTAGAAAACTGTAGGCGGCGGGGTGAACGATGGGTTAATAATCATCTATTCACACTTCCTTCCGTTTAAAATATCTTGAATTTCCTCAATAGATTTACCTTTAGTTTCGAACACAACAAATTTAACAAATAAGCAATTAACTAAACAGCAACAGGCAAAGATAAGAAAGACAACACCAATACCGACAGCGTTGACAAGAGAGTAAAAGAATTTTGCAATTAAAAATCCGACAGCAAAATATATCGATATCAAAAATGAGATTGTAGTTACTTTAACTCTTATAGGGAGTATTTCACCAGGAATTAACCAACATAAAGGACCAAAACCAAAATTATAAGAAAACATGAAAACGGCAAGTGTCAAAACTGGAAGGAAGTTTAGCGAGCTTAACTCTTTTCCAGAATCTTTTAATATGCAATAAACTCCCAGTATAGATTCAGATATAATCATCCCTGATCCTGATATGTATAAAAGCGGTTTTCTTCCAAACCTGTCGGCTAAAAGCGATAACATTGTACCACCAAATAACTGTATAATCGATATTATCATTGAACAAACTTCTGGTGACAAGCTAGATCCTGTTAAATCAAAAATAGTTTGACTGTACATAACGATAAAATTGATTCCAGTAAATTGCTGACCCAAAATTAATCCAACTCCAATAATAAATGCTTTTATATAGCCGTTTGTTTTAATAATATCCATAATATTTCCTTCATTTTGCGCCTTTATTTGAACCTTCATTTCTGTAATTTCCTTTTCGAAATCGCAATTAGGGCCTCTGTAAATTTTGAGTACCTGTTTAGCTAAGTCTTCTCTATTTTTCAGCAAAAAAAAGTAAGGACTTTCTTGACAGAATAAAAAACTTGTTACTAGAAAAGCTACTGGAAAAATTGTTTCTAGAACGTTCAATGTAGTAACTGATACATATGGTCCGACAGCATAACCGAAAATAGCTCCACCGCCAATGAATAAACTAGGCACTATCATTACAACTCCTCTGTTTTCCTTGCTCGATATTTCTCCAAGATATGTTGTAATCATATTATATCCCCCTCCCAAAGAACATCCTTGAAGGAATCTCGCTATGTAAAACACCTCCACTTTAGGAATAGCCACCATCAAAATGTACCCTAAAAGAATTGGTACTCCAAAGGAAATAAAAACAATTTTTCTTCCAATTATATCTGATAGAGCTCCAAAAACCCAGCATCCAAATACACCTCCTACTGTCACCAAAGAGGACATCCATGATCCTTGAGCTGTTGTTACTACGTCACCAAAGGGATTGTCTGGTGTAATAGTTTGAAGTTTAGGAAGAACTGGAGAAGTCCAACTGAGCAAATTTCCCATAGCTATTGACAACATGCATGCTAAAACAAAAAAAAAAGAGTTCTCATATTATCGAAATTGACGAAAAATGTGAAAAGGTAGTAGTCCAGTAAATTAACGCCAGAAAAACCCCAAACCTGGGCATCAAGTCTGTCCGTTAAATTTTTTTTTAATTTGCAGGTATTCATAGGTACATTTACCTCCGAAAATCTCAGCTACGTGGAATTTGTGGAAGGGTGGGAAAATGGCTCTAAAGTTCCCGAAAATACGTTTTTCGATGATATCTGCCAAAATATGACACTTACAGCATTTTTGTTCAGACAAAAAATGAAGAGCATTTCATTACCTACAAAAGGTGTCTCTACAATTTTTTTCGCTACACTAATATTTTTTGCAAAAACGGCGTTTCAAAAATTCGCAATTTTGAGAATCTGAAAATACGGCGCTTCCTTATCAAAATTCGCAAAATTATTGTGGTGAAAACGGAAAATTTGAGTATCCTCCCAAAACTTGTTCTCCTCCCGTTTTTGTCTAAGACAAAAGATAGGGCAATAATAACCAACTTATTTTCACTTTTTGCACTTGATTAATAAATTTAATGTAAAAAAATCCAATTTGAGAAAGTTTGAAGACAGAATTTTTTCTCGTGCACTTAATAAAATACTTGATATATACAGGGTGGTCCTTAAGTAATTGTACATAGAAGTATGGTAGATTTCTCACTTTAAAATATTACGATTTGAATCAAATTGCTCTAATAAAATGTTGCTAATAAGGAATATACAGGGTGGTAAAGGTTAAATTTTAATATTTATTTTTTACAATAACTTTAGCGTTTTTGGAGATGTATACATAAAAATTTGGAAATGGGGGTTTTTTGGGAACGAGAAATCATAATCTGAATCCGAATATGACTTTAGTTTCCCCCACCTATTTTTATCACTTTTCCATAATTTGGAGGAATGAAGAAAAAAAAATGTGAGTGATGGGGGAAAACTAAGGTCATATTCGGATTCAGGAGGTCATTTTACATAAGAATCAGCAAGAATGGTGTCAGGGCCAAGAAAATTTTTTTTTGCCGATCAGTGTAATTATGCAGCTGATCCCTAAAATACGATGCTCTCGTAAACCGTTAAGTTTTAAGGTTAATAACAAGTATGCTTTTTTTCTACAAAAATAACGTGGCTTTAATATTGTTTTACAAAAAGAGCAAAAAAGTGTATCGCACATTTATACCATAAATGTGGCGTAACTAGCGCCCTCTACAAATTACATCGAAGTAGGTACCAGATTCTGATTTCTCGTGCACAAAAACCCCCAGTTACAACTTTTTATGTATACATATCCAAAAACGCTAAAGTTATTGCAAAAAATAAATCTTAAAATTTAACTTTTAACACCCTATATATTCCTTATTAGCAACATTTTATTAGAGCAAGTTGGTTCAAATCGTAATATTTTAAAGTGAGTGATCTACCATACTTCTATGTCCAATTACTTAAGGGCCACCCTGTATATTGATGAAAAGGTCAGATTGTGATCTTTTATTTAGTACAATTCCTAACCTCAAAAAATTTTAGCACGAAAAGAAAATAATCCTCAAAAAAAATGTCGGTTGTTCATAGGGGTGAGAATTTTCTCAATTTTCCGGAAAACCATAAAATATGAAAATATGAAAATGCCATCGACAAGAGGACAAGCTAAGCTTTCTAGAACAGAGCATTTTCGAAAACTCCGGAAATCAAAAAAAAACGCCCTAAAAAAACATGTTGTTTATGAAAATACACAAAAATAATTTATTGAATCTTTCTGAATGTATTTAACTCCTTGCAAAGCCCCATTATCCAACCAACTTTTTTTCACTTTTTGCACTTGATTAATAATTAATTAATTTATTGTAAAAAAATCCAATTTGAGAAAGTTTGAGGACAGAAGTTTTTTCTCATGCACTTAATAAAATACTTGATATATATATATATATATATATATATATATATATTGTTGTACTAAATAAAAGATCACATTCTGACCTATATATATATATATATATATATATATATATATATATATATATATATATATATATATATATATAGGTCAGAATGTGATCTTTTATTTAGTACAATTCCTAACCTCAAAAAATTTGCACGAAAAGAAAATAATCCTCAAAAAAAAATGTCCAGGGGTGAGAAAGAAAATATGAAAAGAAAAAGAAAAATGCCATCGACAAGAGGACAAGCTAAGCTTTCTAATGATGTGCGTTGAAAACCGATATGGTCCATGATTATCTATTAATTCCCGATAGACCCGAGCATTTTCGAAAACTCCAAAAATCCAAAAAAAAACGTCCTAAAATACTATATTGTTTATGAAAATACACAAAAATAATTTATTGAATCTTTCTGAATGTAGTTAACTCCTTGCAAAGCCCCATTATCCAAAAGGATTCGGTGAAATTAGTCTTGATAAAAAAAATATGAATAAATTTATAGGATGGTCAAAATATGGAGCAAAAACAAACTTTGGCCCGGTTTTTCAATAATTCAGAGAAATAGATAAAAGGAAAAAGTAACATGATTTTATACCTACAGGTTCCTTCTTTCATCTGAAATTTGAATCATGAAAAAATATTAATTTTTAATCCGCTTGGGAGTGTTATTCCTTTAGGGCGTGCTCTCTCAATGCAGGGCAGGAGCTAAAAATAGGGGTGCCTTTTGGAGCCGGTTGCGTCGAAAAGTGATGAGGATCATTTTTGTAGGTAATGAACTGATCTTCAGTTTCGTCTAAACAAAAATTCTGTCATATTTTCGGAAATATCGGCACATTTTTGAGACCAATGTGCCATTTTCCCGCACTTTCACAAGTTTCAGACAGCTGAGATTTTCGGGGGTGAATGTACCCATGAATAACTGCAAATTAAAAAAAAGTGGTGCCAGATAGACCTGATGCCCGGGTTGGCACCTTTGTTTATTGGACTATAGGGAAAATAGTAAAAGCGTATACAGGGTGATTCACGACGAATTGTACACAGTCCAACCATAAGACCATTTCATATCTGGTATCTATTAAAAAATGCCTTATTGCGTTTTGACTGATAAACAGGGTGATATTTGAAAATATGTGAATTATTCTACGTTAAATATATCTAAAAGTAAAAAGCTCAGACATATAAAATTTGGCACACTGAGTATGCTCCCTTAGTTCAATAAAATAGGTTTTTTAAAATTTTAATTTCATGTTCGGACTTAGATTTTTATTGGTTTTTTAAAAACAACACCCTGTAAGCTAGATCAGACAATTTTTATTATTCTCACTTTAAAGCTTAAGGACGTTACTAAGCAACAGTTAAAAAAAATGATCGCGGAAGTTTTCGTTTTCTGCAGAAAAAATAAAACTTAAAAATAGTATAATATTAATGGATTCACATTCTGCTTATGACTGATGCGGCACTATATCGATAGCCCATCATTTTTCAACAAAAATCATAAGGAAATTTCATATTACTCGATATAAAGTGTTATTCAATCAACCGTTGAAATTCCAGGGCCGTATATATTTTTTTTCACGTTTTTATTGATCCTATAAAAACAACACCCTGTAAAGCGAGTTGAACAAATTTTCTTTCTGTCACGTCAAAGCGGATGGTACTAACCGAAAAAAAATGCTGTTTAGAAAAAAACTTTTGAAACAGTGCTAATATATATTTTTCTACTGTGGCTAATGCTACACTACATTGGAAAAATAGTAGTTTTCCTAATCAGTGCGCAAAGTTATGTTTTCCCGCAAGGCGAAAGCTGTTAGACGAACGACGCGAACAAACCGCATTTGACAATATTGTAATACGTCAAAGTTGATGTAAACTATACCTAAATCTGCATTATTTTATTTTGCTCTTATTTTGTTTAAATATAAAAAAATAATAATAATGATAAGTATTTTTGCATAAAGTACAATTCTTACATACGTACATTACTAAACAAATTATAAAATGTAGGAAAAAACGCGTCTATAATATGGTAATTTTGCTTTAAAATAAGCGTGCAGGAAAGTGCAAGTGTACGGGAAAGTGCTACTTTGCGCAGGCAAATCAATACGCAAAGTAGCTACTTTGCGTACACTCGTAGAAAAAATATTTATTTAAACTAAAATCGTTGGGAAAGTATCACTAAGTTAGTTTTTATAACGTTTTAATTGGTTTTGTAAAAGCGATACCCTGTCACCTTGGAGGATGGCTAATACTAAGACCTTTTTTTTTCTAATATCATGGCTTTGGCAGAACCAATTAGCCAGACTACATACTAAGTACTTGGGCAAAATTAAAAAGAAGATCAATGTAAAATACTTTTCTCCACGGCCTCTACTGAATGTAGTTATTCTGAAGCCACTTATAATAACAGAAAAGAAACATTCTCGATTAAAAGAAAATTCTGTAACTTTTGTCTCTTATGTATTTTATATGTATTACATTCTATCTCTACAGCTAGAATCTGTATTCCGTGATTGTTTACAAAAATAAGGTTTGCCATGAATGTCAAATTAACTGTCAGTATTAGTTGACGTGGTCTTAATATTGGTTTGTAAAAACTTTTAATTTATTAAAAAGGAGAAGAAAATCAAACGATTCAGATGTAGAATTTGAAAATACTCCTCCAGAAATAAAAAAATTGCCGATAATATAACTCAAAATTTGCTACCGCAAAAATCCAAGCTTGAATATAAAAATACTACCTACACAATGTTGAGAGATTGAGGTTTCATTTTACTATATTTAATTTCTACTTTCTGTGCCCGTGGAGAAAGTACAGTCTGTTACTCTGTTGGAATGAAAATCCGACACTCGTGGTTCCTCCACTCGTGTCGGATTCTCATTCCAACCTTGTTACAGAATATACTATTCCTACGGCTGCTTAGAATATGCATAAAAACTACTGCCAACTTCCCTTGAAAAACGTCAATTTCAAACAGCGTGTGTAAACGTTTACACACGCTGTGTGCAAAGTAAAATGACAACACAACTCATATTAACAACACATATCAATGAATCGAGATGAAATCTAGCATGCGGACACTGTCACTACTGACAGTTCTCATTTCTCATTAAAATAAAGTCAAATTTATTGCAAAATTTTAAAAAAGCAGTGTTACACGATGATAGAAGATGAATTTAACTGTACTCCTCCAGAAATACTTGAAAGGGCCTCCCAAATCACGCAAAATCTTTTACCATTAATTTCCAAAGAGAGGTATGAAAGTTCTTATGAAACATTCATAAAATGGAAAAATGAACGAAACCTAAACTCGTTATCAGAGAATGTTCTGCTTGTTTATTTTGAAGAATTAGCGCAAAAATATAAATCTTCAACATTGTGGTCGCACTATTCTATGTTGAAAAGCACTATAAACATCTGGTCGTTTTAAATAAGATTTGCTTTACCTAACAATAAATAGGTACCAATATATATATATATATATATGTAACCCTACGTTCCGGCACCAAAAACGGCCTTATATAGACGTTGTGGCACCATATAAAACGTTGTGGCACCAATTTTTGGTGCCACAACGTTTTAAGTCATTTTTGGTATCTTGAGCACCCCAGGATGCCCCACAGCAATTTTCAGGAAGGTGCCACTTGGACCATTTATATGTAAAAACCCGATTTTAGTTAATCCGTATACTCTCCAGGGGTCACCCCGACTCGTCTATAGCATACGCTACGTACAAGCACCAGGACGCGATCGAAGCGTTATGGCACCATGAACGAAAGTACGTTCAAGCACCTTTTAGTCGTGTTTTGTGAATGCGATGTAAAAATAAACAACTTGATATTTGCGGTGTAAGCTTAAGAGGTAAATCTTGCTTTTGGATTGCGATTCATGCTTTAATAGGTAGAATTATAATTTTTCATAAATTATTTTATTAAAAATAATATAAATAATAATATTTGGGAATTATCAAGAATCACTAAAAAATTTTCTCCACGGCCACTACTGAATGTAGTTATTCTGAAACCACTTATAATAACAGAAAAGAAACATTCTCGCTCTTGAGATTGAAAGAAAATTCTGAAACATTTGTCTCTTATGTATTTTATACGTACTTCATTCTATCACTAGAGATACTCTTTATTCCATACTTGTTTAAAAAAATAAGGTTTGCCATGAATGTCGAATTAGTTGACGTGGTCTTAATATTGGTTTGTAAAAACTTTTAATTTATTAAAAAGGAGAAGAAAATCAAACGATTCAGATGTAGAATTTCTTAGTTTGTGTTTTTACAAAATTTCGATAGAACGCCAATTCATTTCTCAAGAGTAATTTTTACATTTACACTTACATTTTACACTTTACATTTTTACATTTACACTTCACATTTTTACATTTAGATAATTAAAATTAGATTTTGATTTTAAATTATAATAACGGTATACATAAATAATCAATTATTTTAGTAACAACCAAACCGATTATTTTTTTTATATTTATTAAAAAATATAATATCTAAGACTTTTTGCCATTTTTAATAAGAGTTTTAAATCCTTATTATTAATATTTAACAATGATGAAAAATATTATTCAAGGTAAGTTTTTACATATTCAAAACTTCACAAATCAAAAATATTGTAATATTAAAAAACAAATAATAATTCTAAATGTCAACTAGTTGGTTAATTAATAACAGTTTCAGTTTTTTGTTCGCCACTCCATTGATTATAATTATTTACTTATTTAGATCCATTGAATCTTTTGAATTTTTTGTCCTAACTTAGTAATAAAAAAATTAAATTTATGTAAATATCCGCAATTTATAAATTTATGTATAAAAGTTAGGTAATAATTTTAAAAAATTAGAAGCACTTTAAAGTAAAATTAAGTTTTTAAAAAATTGGACAATTAATAAAAAACAATTTTTGTCTAACGACTCAACCTCCGAGGCGAATACTTCTTTTCAAAATAAAATTGAAATAATATATGGTGCCAAAAGGATATATATTTCAAGTTATTATATTATATAAACTTTGCGGCCCCACGCAGGAAGGAACGTTCAGGCACCATTTAGAAGCGTTTTGTGAATTCCGTGTAAAAACTAAAAAATTGTTGAAAAATCTTTACAAAAACTTGGTAGGTATTTTAACGGATTGCGGTGCAAGCACTTTAATTAAAAATTATATCGATAATAACATTTGGGCCTTAAAAACCCCTCTTTTATCAAGAACCACTAAAAAAAATCTTAATTTTACGAGAAAGTTATTCGTTATAAAAAAATCATGTTTGTCAAAAAAAATAAGATTCGTATATCACAATTTTAAGTTACATGTAGAAAATTAAGAAAATGTGTAAGAATATTAAAAAGTAATTAAGATTATTTAGTATTTTACTCAAAATGTTTATATAAGTAAGTTGTTGTCCAAACTACAAATTTTTACATCAAAAACCCTCTAATGGAACCTTTACTTATATCAATATCTACGGAATCTCTAAAATTTTATTTTTTTGCAAAGAAAGCAATAACAAAATGAAATAATATAAAAATTGTTCACTTATACTTAGAATATATTAAATAGTGCAATTTTGTTTAAACAATGTGGCTCATTTTAAAATATTAACAATTGTGCAATTTATGTCAATTAATAAATAATTTCGATAATTTTTCTCATTTAATTAATTTCTTAGTACATTTGTGTTTTTACAAATGAACTAAAATTTGGATTTGCCAATCTTATTTGTCAATAAGACTAATTTTTATGTTTTAAAAATTGAAATTTAATTTTTAATTTGAAAATTTATATTTATATTTTATTTTAAATGATGCATGCAATTTTTTCAATTCCTAAACATTTTGTGAATAATAATAAGTAATGGTAGTTTTCTATTGATACATTTTTACTTTTTAACACACCGTACAGATATTCTAAGATTTGGATATTCTGATCTTATTTTATGGACTTTAGTAAGATTTTTCTAAAGAATAAACTAAAATAATATTTTTTTCCACTTTTCGATCCATTTGTGGATATACTGTATATTCTAACCTAGAGCATTTTTTAGAATACGCGATTTTGGCAAAAATTACAAGACTTCAAATTAAAATGACTTAATAGAAATTATTAATTAAAAAGACAGATTCAACAGTTTACGAACGTTTAATAGTATTTTTTATTAATTAAAAGTCTCATTATAAAATTGGAATAAATATTAAAATATGCATTGCCAGAGAAGGATATTGACCAACAGCTCGCACAAAATGTGATCTCGATGAAACTTGGCATTTAAGTACTTGAAGGGGTGTAGAAAACGATAAAAAAATCTTTGCTGCTCTAAAGTATATGCTAACTTCACAATTTCGAAAATAAAATCGAGAACTTGGTTTTTCTTATATCTGGAAAAAAAATAAAAATTTCGAAAAACTAATAGCACCAAAAAAATTATATTTAAAGTTAAAAAGTTAAAGTTAGTAAAAAAAAAAAATTGTATTACTGTAAAGAATTATTAAAAATAAGAAAGCAAATTCGAAAACGCGCCGAGCCGTTGAATTCAAATATTCAGGCGAGACGTTCGGAAAAACTAAAGTATCTTTGTGTAAATTGTAAGCAAAAAAATAAAAAAGAAAGCATTTTAAAGAGGAGACTCTAAGCTTTCTCAGGAATCCATTAATTTTTAAAAATTTTTTTGTTTTCTCATAGAAAATTTGATCGGACGTTATAATTTCTAAAATTCTCACTGCTTTTTATAAAAGTGAAGATATCTATTAATAGAGGCATAACAAAAAAAATCCTTGTAGATTTATCATTATTATACTTTTACTTTTGATTTGAATATAATTAAAATGATGAACATTATCTGGGTTTAGTAAAACTCGTTTTAAAATTTTTATTTTTTTTTACAATATTCATTCGACGCAATTTTTATTTTCAAAATAGTGTTTATATAAATCAGAAATTATTTTTTTTTAATAAAGTTAAAAATAATTTAGAAACTGATTTATATAAAATAAAATTTTTTATAGTAATACAAATTCTTTTTAAAAATAACTTTAATATAATTTTTAGTAAAATTTTCCGCTCTTTCACGTGGTGCTATTAGTTTTTCGAATTTTTTTTTTCGAGATATAATGGAAAAACCAAATTTACGATTTTATTTTCGAAATTGTAAAGTTAGCATACACTTTAGAGCAGCAAAGATTTTTGCCAAGTTTCATCGATGTCACATTTTGACGAGATCAAACTCTCTGACAACTGGGCTATTGGTTATTTGCTCGAATAAAAATTTACTGTTTGTATGCTATATGTAGGATTAAAAGTTTTTTAACTTTTTGACTTTAGGTTTTTTTTATAGAAAATTTTGTCATACGCATTAATTTGTTAAAAAATATTTTTTCAGATTTTTCATTATTCTTGTCTAACGCCCCAACCTCCTTAAGCGGTCGAGGCGAATATGTCTGTCCAAGATAAAATTGAAAAGTGTATTCTGAAATAATATATATGGTGCCAGACAGCATATACAGTCAAAACATATATAAGGTGCCGGTAGAACCTCTTATATTGTATATTGTATATTGTATATATATATATACCGGTAATCTTACGTATTGGCACCAAAAACTAAATCGACGTATACAAACCCGGAATTGTAGAGAGATAAGAGGTTCTACCGGCACCTTATATATGTTTTGACTGTATATGCTGTCTGGCACCATATATATTATTTCAGAATACACTTTTCAATTTTATCTTGGACAGACATATTCGCCTCGAACGCTTAAGGAGGTTGGGGCGTTAGACAAGAATAATGAAAAATCTGAAAAAATATTTTTTAACAAATTAATGCGTATGACAAAATTTTCTATAAAAAAAACCTAAAGTCAAAAAGTTAAAAAAACTTTTAATCCTACATATAGCATACAAACAGTACATTTTTATTCGAGCAAATAACCAATAGCCCAGTTGTCAGAGAGTTTGACTTCGTCAAAATGTGATATCGATGAAACTTGGCATTTAAGTACTTGAAACGGTACAGAAAACGATAAAAAAATCTTTGCTGCTCTAAAGTGTATGCTAACTTTACAATTTCGAAAATAAAATCGTAAATTTGGTTTTTCCATTATATCTCGAAAAACTAATAGCACCACGTGAGAGAGCGGAAAATTTTAATAAAAATTATATTATAAGTTATTTTTAAAAAGAATTTCTATTACTATAAAAAATTTTATTTTATATAAATCAATTTCTAAATTATTTTTAACTTTATTAAAAAACAATAATTTCTGATTTATATAAACACTATTTTGAAAATAAAAATTGGGTCGAATGAATGTTGTAAAAAAAATGAAAATTTTGAAACAAGTTTTACTAAACACAGATAATGCTCATCACTTTAATTATATTTAAATCAAAAGTAAAAGTATAATAATGATAAATCTACAAGGATTTTTTTTGTTATGCCTCTATTAATAGATATCTTCACTTTTATAAAAAGCAGTGAGAATTTTAGAAATTATAACGTCCGATCAAATTTTCTATGAGAAAACAAAAAAAAAATTAAAAATTAATGGATTCCTGAGAAAGCTTAGAGTCTTCTCTTTAAAATGCTTCCTTTTTTGTTTTTTTGCTTACAATTTACACAAAGATACTTTAGTTTTTCCGAACGTCTCACCTGAATATTTGAATTCAACGGCTCGGCGCGCGTCGAATTTTCGAATTTGCTTTCTTATTTTTAATAATTTTTTACAGTAATACAATTTTTTTTTAACTAACTTTAACCTTTTAACTTTAAATATAATTTTTAGTATAATTTTCCTGTCTTTTGGTGCTATTAGTTTTTCGAAATTTTTATTTTTTTTCCAGATATAAGAAAAACCAAGTTTTCGATTTTATTTTCGAAATTGTGAAGTTAGCATATACTTTAGAGCAGCAAAGATTTTTTTATCGTTTTAAGTACATTTAAGTACTTAAATGCCAAGTTTCATCGAGATCACATTTTGTGCGAGCTGTTGGTCAATATCCTTCTCTGGCAATGCATATTTTGATATTTATTCCAATTTTATAATGAGACTTTTAATTAATAAAAAATACTATTAAACGTTCGTAAACTGTTGAATCTGTCTTTTTAATTAATAATTTCTATTAAGTAATTTTAATTTGAAGTCTTGTAATTTTTGCCAAAATCGCGTATTCTAAAAAATGCTCTAGGTTAGAATATACAGTATATCCACAAATGAATCGAAAAGTGGAAAAAATATTATTTTAGTTTATTCTTTAAAAAAATCTTACTAAAGTCCATAAAATAAGATCAGAATATCCAAATCTTAGAATACCTGTACAGTGTGTTAAAAAGTAAAAATGTATCAATAGAAAACTACCATTACTTATTATTATTCACAAAATTTTTAGGAATTGAAAAAATTGTATGCATCATTTAAAATAAAATAAAATATAAATTTTCAAATTAAAAAATTAAATTCAATTTTTAAAACATAAAAATTAGTCTTATTGACAAATAAGATTGGCAAATCCAAATTTTAGTTCATTTGTAAAAACACAAATGTACTAAGAAATTAATTAAATGAGAAAAATTATCGAAATTATTTATTAATTGACACAAATTGCACAATTATTAATATTTTAAAATGAGCCATATTGTTTAAACAAAATTGCACTATTTAATATATTCTAAGTATAAGTGAACAATTTTTATATTATTTCATTTTGTTATTGCTTTCTTTGCCAAAAAATAAAATTTTAGAGATTCCGTAGATATTGATATAAGTAAAGGTTCCATTTGAGGGTTTTTGATGTAAAAATTTGTAGTTTGGACAACAACTTACTTATATAAACATTTTGAGTAAAATACTAAATAATCTTAGTTACTTTTTAATATTCTTACACATTTTCTTAATTTTCTACATGTAACTTAAAATTGTGATATACAAATCTTATTTTTTTTGACAAACATGATTTTTTTATAACGAATAACTTTCTCGTAAAATTAAGATTTTTTTTTAAGTGGTTCTTGATAAAACAGGGGTTTTTAATGCCCAAATGTTATTATCTATATAATTTTTAATTAAAGAGCTTGCACAGCAATCCGTTAAAATACCTACCAAGTTTTTGTAAAGATTTTTCAACAATTTTTTAGTTTTTACACGGAATTCTTCTCCTTTTTAATAAATTAAAAGTTTTTACAAACCACTATTAAGACCACGTCAACTAATTCGACATTCATGGCAAACCTTATTTTTTTAAACAAGTATGGAATAAAGAGTATCTCTAGTGATAGAATGAAGTACGTATAAAATACATAAGAGACAAATGTTTCATAATTTTCTTTCAATCTCAAGAGCGAGAATGTTTCTTTTCTGTTATTATAAGTGGTTTCAGAATAACTACATTCAGTAGTGGCCGTGGAGAAAATTTTTTAGTGATTCTTGATAATTCCCAAATGTTATTATTTATATTATTTTTAATAAAATAATTTATGAAAAATTATAATTCTACCTATTAAAGCATGAATCGCAATCCAAAAGCAAGATTTACCTCTTAAGCTTACACCGCAAATATCAAGTTGTTTATTTTTACATCGCATTCACAAAACACGACTAAAAGGTGCTTAAACGTAATTTCGTTCATGGTGCCACAACGCTTCGGTCGCGTCCTGGTGCTTGTACGTAGCGTATGCTATAGACGAGTCGGGGTGACCCCTGGGGAGTATACGGATTAACTAAAATCGGGTTTTTACATATAAATGGTCCAAGTGGCACCTTCCTGAAAATTGCTGTGGGGCATCCTGGGGTGCTCAAGATACCAAAAATGACTTAAAACGTTGTGGCACCAAAAATTGGTGCCACAACGTTTTATATGGTGCCACAACGTCTATATAAGGTCGTTTTTGGTGCCGGAACGTAGGGTTACATATATATATATATATATATATATATATATATATATATATATGATAATAAAGTCGCAGCCGTAGGAAAAGTATAGTGTGTGAAAAGTGCTATTTTCAAAACTTGTTGCACAATATACTATAAAATTTAATTGATTTCTATCCTGCATTTTTTTATTTCGGTTAGTACTATCCGCTTTGACGTGAGAGAAAGAAAATTTGTACAACTCGCTTTACAGGGTAAAAATCTAAAAAAACTAAGTCCGGATCAGAAATTAAATTTTTTTAAAAACCTATTTTCATACTCAGTGTGCCAAATTTTACCAAACAAGGCATTTTTAATAACAGATATGAACTGGTCTCGGTCCACAGTACTTATGGTTGGACTATGTACAATTCGTCGTGACTCACGCTGTATACAACTATATCAAATCCTAAAATGTATACCACCATCGTTATTTTTGGACACTACACAGAAAATTATGCTTTTGAAAAATACCAATGACCTAAATAGCAATGCGTGTTCAGTGGTAGTTATAACTAGAATTTAGATCATGATAATATGATAATACAATATATTTTTTAAATTTCTTTTAAAAGTATATCTTACTTGCAAGAGAAGTCCCAACTAGGTTGTTAAAAAATGAACACCGAACAATCATTTTAATTCTACACTAGTTACTGCAAAATTCTCGATTTAAAAATCATCAGTCTCAAAAAATTTAATATATAGCTGTGTTAAAGTTTACTGCAATAATGCATCGATACAAAGTAACAAGATAATCTTATCTAAGTGGTAATAAGCAAGAAATAATTTGCATTAATTTACTTACAGATATGGATTATGATATTTTATTGTCAGGTTTGTTTGGTAAGCTAGATGTGAAAACATATTAATTAATTAAACAGACTGAGTCGTATTCATTTTATAATCTGTTTTTGATATGCACAAAAAGTAAACAAAAAACATTGTTTTCATTTAACCAAAATGTTAAGTCCATTACACCTGTGTCATTATTTTGACATAAAAATTTCCAGTTATTAATTTCTCCCATGGTACCCAGGAGGATAAAAATTTCCGGAAACATTTTGGGTTTCCATGGTAACCAAACAAAAAATAGACTCTGTTTGGCTTAAAGTTGGCGCCGTGAATTTGTCAAAACAATGGAAAAACTAAAGCATTGCTTTCTAATGGAAGAAAATACTGTTCAAGGGAACTTCCGAAAATCCAAAAGAAGAATAGAAAAGGTCTCTTTAACCAAGAAAATGCACTGTGTCATAAGTCAATCACAACCATTGGCGGATCCAGGGGGGCTGTGGGTGCTGTATATTCTTATCAGACGTCAAAAAAGTCGTTCATTGAGATTATAGCGTAGATATATGAATACTTGCCATTTCTCGAAAAAAAGAGTTGCTTTAAGAAAAACCAGTGAACTTAGCCATAGGGAATACTTGATGAAAGTACCCCGCACGTTTCTTATGCAAAATGGGTCACAGTCGAATTGGCTGAAAATTTAGTATAATATAGTTTATGATGTTAAATGTCTCCACGGGCCCAACGAGATCTAATGCACAGTTTTTGAGATACATGGTGTTAAACGTGAGGACGCAGGGTTGTTACTAACCTTTAGAAAATCAATAATGTGTCGATTATTTTATTACAAAAAGTTAAGGATAATAATTACAATCTTAATATTGTCGATACGAGTTGTAAGAAGAAGTTTTAAGACTCTGTATACAGGGATATTCTTTTTATAGTAGCCAATGTTAAGATTTTTATGTAATTCTTTGAACAAACTCATTCAAACGCAAAATCTCGTAGACTTGCAGAATAAGTAAATACCATTTGATTTTAATATTGGGTGATCTGAGGTTACTATTATACAGGGTCACTCAAAATTTTCAGTTTTAGTTGTATTCATGTTATTTTTTTTAGGAACATATATACAAATTAAACAAAAACATTAAAGACTAGACATCTGTATGAACCTTGACCAATCTTCTTTCCAATGAAGTATTCCCTTTTATCCAGAGCATTTGCTTCAAAATTTCGAGGACTCAAAAGGGTCCCCATGTGTTAATTAAGTAGGTTGTTTCTTTACCTTTGATTTTCCAAAAATATCCATTCAGGAAATAGTAAACCTTAATACAGACAATAGGCACGTGGTTTCATCTCAAAGTAACACACTAGCTTTAAATATGACCGGTTTCGGAGGTCTACCTCTATCATCAGTGTCGCTTTTTAAAGGTTTGTAATAACCCTGCATCCGCATGTTTAACACCCTGTATCTTAAAAACGGTGCATTAGATCTCGTTGGGCCCATGAAGACATTTGATCAGGACATCATAAACTACATTATACTAAATTTTCAGCCAATTCGACTGGGACCCATTTTGCATAAGAAACGTGCTTTCAGACAGCTGAGATTTTCGGGGGTGGATGTACTATGAATACCTGCATGTCAACTATGTCAAATCCTAAAATGTATATCACCATCGTTATTTTTGGACTAAACTACACAGAAAATTATGATTTTGAAAAATACCTAAATAGCAATGCGTGTTCACTGGTAGTTCTAACTAGAATTTAGATCATGATAATATGATAATAGAACATAGATTTAAAGATTAAATAAATATATTTTTTAAATTTCTTTTAAAAGTATGTCTTACTTGCAAGAGAAGTCCCAACTAGGTTGTTAAAAAATGAACACCGAACAATCATTTTAATTCTACACTATTTACTGCAAAATTCTCGATTTAAAAATCATCAGCTCAAAAAATTTAATATACAGGTTGCGCCAATTATTTCCACTCGATCTCTAGCACCGAAACTAAAAGAGATATCAACAAGATTTTTTGTAAGGGTAGACAGTGTCACTCGGACTACAATTTTAAAATATTTTGATGTATACAGGGTGGCTAATTTTTGTGGAATGAAATTTAATTTGGTTTTTTTAAATTGAACACCCTGTACACGATTATGTCTTCTGATTCTACTTAATATTAGATTTACGGTAGTTTTTTGTATTTGTAAATCCGACGCGGCGTTGTCAAGTTATTCCTACTTTAAGCAAATTTAATGAAAAAACAGCACTTCAGAAATATTAGCACAAAAACCACATTTTTTAAAAAATTCCTCAAAAAAGCTACTATGATGTAAATGAAACATGCACCTATCACAATAATCACACAACATCTTCACCTGTTGCACAGGGTGTTTGCCGATGGCGTGCCAATAGTCTAGTTTTCAAATGGCAATAACTTAATTTTTTCAAATGGGATACCCTGTATGTTTTTCTTCAGTTAGAAGCTCTCCCTAATACGCATTAAAAATATAGGGTTTTGCACATCTAACTTTACTATTTACTTTAATAATTGACGTTAAGTGGCAAATAACAAATTCTGTTAATTTATGCCAACTTCAGAATACTGTATTTCACCCCGTTTCACACAATAATATTTAATTCCGTTAAGAATAGTGTTGTTAAAAGTTTTTAATGAGGTCGTCGTGTTTGAAAACTAAAACAATATTTCAGATTCCCGGCCACTTGGCAAGCCGGTTCCAGCTCCATGCCCGACGTGATAACATCAGACATGCTGCACTTCTGAATTAAGACTCTGAAACAAATGTTTAAATTTTGGCCATTTCGGACAGCTGACGCCTTCACCAGCTGACATCGTTGCAGATTTGAAATTTCAATTTGTTTCAATCTACTAGAAGCTTCGTTAAATCCTTTGTCGATGTTTCTTTTCATCCCAAATATTTTTTTTGTGAACACACTGAAAAAAATTGAAATGTTTGTGATATTTAAATTTATTAATTATTCTGTCAAAAAATGGTATTGTATCCCACAGTTGCGTCGAGAAATATTGTTGAGTAAAAAAAATTTGGTTTAAAAATTGAATCAAAAAAAAATTGTTGAAAACACGAAATTTTGTAAAAAAAATTAATTTCCTCATTGTCCTTTATCTTGAATAAAATAAAAAAATTCATGTCAAATTGTTTTTTTCCTCTCAACTGAAATAGTTTTATTTAAAAACATTTTGACCAAAAACTATCCCATCAATTGTAGAACATAAAAAAAACCAAAACAATAGGAAGTTCGCCCTGAAAGTGCTAGTTAAAAATTCTACAAATACCATTTAGGTGGATGAACGGCACAACTTTGGTAAAGGTTAGTAGAAAAGGTAGAAAATCGAAAGTACCAACCGGTGGCCGATATAATTTTGCTAATACGAGGGTGGTCAAAGCCTGCAGCAGGTAGAATTTAGCCCTAATTCAAATCGATGTGATGCTCCATTGGCGTATCATATATAATACAAAACCGAACTTTGTAGCATTCAAAAACAATTTTATTTTTGCATATAACAGTAATTTTGGAACTGTCAGAATATACAAGGTGGTCCTTAAGTAATTGTACAAAGAGGTATGGTAGATTCCCCACTTTAAAATATTACGATTTGTTAATAATAAGGAATATACAGGGCGATAAAGGTTACATTTTAACTTTAGCGTTTTTGAAAATGTATACATAAAAATTTGGAACTGGGGGTTTTTGGGCACGATAAATCAGAAACTGGTACCTACTTCGATGTAATTTGTAGAGGGCGCTAGTTAGGCCACATTTGTGGCATAAATGTGCGATAAACATTTTTGCTCATTAAGCTAGCGCTATTCTTGTAAAAGAATATTAAGGTCACGTCATTTTAGTAGAAAAAAAGCATACTTGTTATTAACCTTAAAACTTAACCGTTTACAAGATAATCGCATTTTAGGGATCAGCAGCATGATTACACGGCAAAAAATTTTTTTTTGTGGCCCTGACTCTATTCCTGCTGATTCTCGTGTAAAATGAACTCCTGAATCCGATTATTACCTCAGTTAACCTCCATTACTCACCGTTTGGGGAGGGGGAACCTATTTTTATCACTTTTCCATAATTTGGAGGGATGAAAAAAAAAACGATGGGTGATGACGAAGAACTTAGGTCATAATCGGATTCAGAAGGTCATATTGCATAAAAATCAGTTGGAATAAGGTCGGGGCTAGAAAAAAAAAATTTTGCCAGCTGATCACTAAAATGCCATTATCTCGTAAACCGTTAAGTTTTAAGGTTAATAACAAGTATGCTTTTTTCTACTAAAATAACGTGGATTTAATATTCTTTCACAAAAATAGCGCTAACTTAAAGAGCAAAAACGTTTATCGCACATTTATGCCACAAATATGGCCTAACTATCGCCCTCTACAAATGGGCGCATGTAAATTAGACCCGCGGTTAGGGGTTTAATACCTGATCCAACGGATTAAAGGTAGGTAAGTTCACTATGGGGGATTAAAGAAAATTCTGGGAAATAATTGATATTTAATTTGTTACTATATTTAAATAGACCAAATTCCATTATGTCCTTAGTAAGTTGTTAAACGTTTGCAATGCAAAGACAACAAGTGTGGTGCTAAGTTTAAAAAAGCCAGAGTTTTAAAATGTGGTAAGTTTTATTCCTCTTAAAGGCTGTCTTGCTAAGATATATACCTAATGAGGAAATTGTTGAAAGTGATTTAAATCATAACCACGATGTTAGCACAGATATATTACAAAGACAGAAGATAAGTAATTCTTTAAAGAAGAGGACCCTTCAAGACCCCATCGAAAAACCAGCAAAAATAATTCATGCCGAGTTAGTAAAACACCCCAATTCACAAACATCCTGTGAAGAAATATGTATAATTCAAAGAAAAGTAAATTGCCGCAATTGCCAAAAAATATCAACGATGTTCACGATGCAGTAGAAGCGTTCAAATCCAAACGTTAAAGGGTGAAAAGTGAAAACTTCTTACTTGTGAATGACAGAAAAACGATTATAATTATTTTTTAAAGTTTTTCTAATTTATCTTTTTTGTGCAATGGCTACGAAATATAGCCGGATTACCTTACTTAAATACAAAAGATGTTTTTTTGAAGACTTTATGTCTATAATATCTCGAAATTAAAATATAATCAAATTTGCAGATTACCTTGTGGATACGTATATAGCAGAAGATTCTAATTATCCACCAACAATATGGGCAAAAGCGACATCTTCTTCGTCTCGAACGACAAATGCGTGAGAGTCTTTTCACCATCACTTAGCAAATAGTTCTTACAATAGCCATTCAAATATTTTTATTTTTTGCGAAGTAATTCTACAATTTAATGTACTAAAAAGTCTTACAAAAAATGTGTTCGTAGAAAAAAATTGTATATAGAAGATATTATTAATAAACACAAAACCAAACAAAGGACCAGGCACCTTTCTTATGGGAAAATGACTTTCCGTCAAATTTTCTGAAAAGTTGGTATGATGTAGAACTCGATACTCTGACAAAAAGTGTCCATTGGCCCAAACCGATCCTTTGGCTAGTTTTCGGAAATGCCACTTTTGTGTAACCAGATTTCTCATAACAGATCTGTTTTATTCGCATTTATTGTAGAAAACATGAATTATAGATTATTTGGCAACAATATTTTATAAACAAATACTGTACAATTTGGTTATTTACAGGGTGGTTCGAAAATAAGTAATATGGTTTTTTTGAAGAAATCATTTTTTTTATAACAGCTTTAAAAATACAAGCATTGCATCATGAATATATAGTTTAAGTAATTACTTCTTGCTGATGAATCTTATTTTATACAGGGTGACTCACAAAGGTAGTTGCAGAAGACATATTTGTCTTTAACGAATCGCCCCGTATAAACGATGTGTTATAAAAATTTTGTATTATCTTAAACAAATGTACGACCTGTCACTCTACCACCACTCTATGTCATACAGCGTGTTAAACTGATTGCAAACACTTTAAAAATTAGAAAACCTGTGTTTTGTGCACCACCCTATATTTTAAAAGTGTCTCCGTCAACTTTATAAATTAATGCATTTTCACATTAACTGAAGTTCAGTATTTAACTGAGCAAAATTTTGTTGTAATCCTATGACCAGTTTTCCTAAAATGTGTACCCATCCTTCTGTTTTCATAATTAGTAACCTTTTTTTTATATTATTTTAGAACAGCTAATAACTATGGGCACACATTTTAGGAAAACTGGTCATAGGATTACAACAAAATGTTGCTCAGTTAAATACTGAACTTCAGTTAATGTGAAAATGTATTAATTTATAAAGTTGACGAAGAAACTTTTAAAATGCAGGGTGGTGCACAAAACACAGGTTTTCTAATTTTTAAAATGTTTGCAATCAGTTTAACACGCGGTATGACATAGAGTGGTGGTACAGTGACAGGTCATACATTTGTTTAAGATAATATAAAATTTTTATAACACATCGTTTATACGGGGCGATTCGTTAAAGCTAGAATACATTATATAATTACATTTATGAGTCACCCTGTATAAAATATGATTCATCAGCAAGAAGTAATTACTTAAACTTTATATTCATGATGCAATGCTTGTATTTTTAAAGCTGTTATAAAAAAAATGATTTCTTCAAAAAAACCATATTACCTATTTTCGAACCATCCTGTAAATAACCAAATTGTACAGTAATTGTTCATAAAATACTGTTGCCAAATAATCTATAATTCATGTTTTCTACAACAAATGCGAATAAAACAGGTCTGTTATGAGAAATCTGGTTACAAAAAAGTGGCATTTCCGATGTTTAACACCCTGTACCTCGAAAACTAGCCATTGGATCGGTTTGGGCCAATGGACACTTTTTGTCAGAGTATCGAGTTCTACAGTTTACAAATTTGTATGGATGTCGTGAATAACACTTTGGAAGAGGTTTACAAGTATTGTTGTGCGAATTTGTTAAAGGTTAATGTGAGTAAAACAAAGTGGATGTTGTTGGGGAATAATAAAAAGTATGAGTTGGGTAACAATTTGAAGTTAAATATAAGGATAGGGAATAATGACATAGAACGGGTTAATAAATTTGTTTATCTAGGAATAACAATTGATAGCCAATTACATTTTAAACATCATGCTAACCAGGTAATAAAGAGGGTAGCATATAAAATTAATTATTTGAGAAGATGTTCACCATACCTTAGCCAGTGGTCAAGACTTACATTATATAATACAATCGTGCTACCACACTTCAATTATTGTTCCACTGTATTATATATGTTAAACCAAAATGAAACAAATAGACTACAAAAAATGCAGAATCGTGCTATGCGCATAATTTTGCAGTGGTCAAAGTTCACTCCTATAAACTTGATGTTAGAAGCACTAAATTGGTTGCCGATAGTAAAACTCCTTAAGTATTACACACTCATTTTTATTTACAAAATCAAAATTGGCCAGGCACCAGTATACCTACAGGATAAGTTAACGTACAACACTGGGATCCATAACCATGAAACTAGAACCAGACATAACCTTTATATACGTGCAGGAAAAATATTACATATAATTCCATCTTTAATAATGGTTATGTTTAATAACCTGCCAAACGACATAAAAAATGCTCCATCTTTTTATACTTTTAAATACAGATTGAAAGAATATTTTCTGGACAAATAAAGTGCTATATTTAGTATTTGTGTGTGTACCTAAGTTTATTTTTAGCTTGTAGTGAGTTTTATTGTGAAATTGTATTTTTTTAGACTATATGTATTGTAAAGAATTAGTTTGTAACTAAATAAAGAGATATATATATATATATATATATATATATATATATGTATATATATATATATATATATATATATATATATATATATATATATACATCATACCAACTTTTCAGAAAATTTGACAGAAAGCCATTTTCCCATAAGAAAGGTGCCTGGTCCTTTCTAATTTTCAATTTAAATAAAATACTTAAAAATATTTGTATTTATACCTATTTACCTTTGAACAAAAAAAAATCGTGACCTTGGGCCCAATTTGATTAACTACTTTTAATCTCTACCTTTTTTAATTCCTTGACCGCGGGACCAGTTTGCATGTCGCCCTACAAATTACATCGAAGTAGGTACCAGATTATGATTTCTCGTGCCCAAAAACCCCTTGGTTCCAAATTTTTATGTATACATTATACATATCCAAAAATGCAAAAATTATTGCAAAAAATAAATCTTATAATATAACCTTTAACACCCTTTATATTCCTTATTATCAACATTTTATTAGAGCAAGTTGATTCAAATCGTAATATTTTAAAGTGAGGAATCTACCATACTTTTATGTACAATAACTTAAGGACCACCCTGTATATAAAAAACAAAATTTCCATCCCAACCTTATCGCAACAACTGCGATGTTTTTAAAATGTATCACGACAAAATTAATGAATTATTAACAATTCTATAAAATCGACGAACCGAAAATAGATTGACTGCATTAGCTACTGTTTAGTTAAAGAAATAAGTATTTTTTTATTGTATTTATCCACCTTTGATTGAAATTAGTAAGTAATTCTAAACGAAAAGAGTAGAAAATCTGGTCCACAGTACCAAAAAAAAAAACGTTACGCCTCTGATTCTCCTCGCACCGATATCTTTGCAAAGGGTCCTTCCTATCTTATCTTCTGTTCAACTATTTTTTATTTATAGATTAAAATGTTTCGAATTTTATTCCTAAAGATTACTATCTGGATTGTTAAAAAGCAGCTGTCAAAATAACTTTTAACTAGTATTTTGCATTCATTTCAAATTCTAGATCAGATTGATTATGGTTGGGGTTTTTTAAAATTAAAGTTTAATAGTTTAGAAAAGTTGATATATTAGTGCAATTAAAACAATCCTTTTTATTATTATTATTTATTATTATTTTATTATTTATTTATAACAAATTTGTTCGGTATCTGATGAATTCGATCTGTGTGTGTAGCTTTTTTGTGTTTATGAATTTTAAAATTCTGACTTCAGATTTTGATAGAGCACCAAAAAGTAAGCTTAGGGTTTGATGTGCCCCTCCGTACCTCTTCGGGAACACCTTCAAAATGGGGTCCAAAATATGAAAATTTTGAAGTTTAAAATGACATTGAATTTAAAGTAGACACATAGTGAATGCCGATTTTGGTAAAAGTGAGTAGACTGTGACTATGTGGATTAGAATAAGAACTGTCAATCTAAAATTTTATTAATACTTTCATTACAATTTGTTCGGTCTATGGCAATGCTAGAAGAGCATTCTCAACTGGTTTGTTTTCCAATTATTTTTTGTTATTTTAAGTATTTAAGGATTTGAGTCTAATTTAGAATTTCTTCTGAGGAAAAATGGTTAATTCTTGTTCTTTCAAAATCAGGAAATATCAGCCCATTTCCACGATCGATGTACAAGATAATGGATAAAATATGATATGACATTTTCGTTATATACACTCTAAAAACTATATTTCGTTGGTGTTTTTCAAAAATAACAGTTATTTTACAAAAAAAGTGGTATTTTAAAGTATCGATAAAATTAACTAATTAACTATATATTAATTGAAATTGTCTCCTTTCTGCAGTTGGCGGTTGAATGTGGGAAAGGGTTGAAATTTTAAAATTATATTTTCGGACTCGCTCAATGTTTTTATGTGTATTTAAAAAGCGTGTTGCCTGCGTAGGCATAAACTCTCTTTTGATAGTTTAATTGAACACTGTTTTATGTTTTGAATCACAATAGGATGGTACTTTTTATGTCTTCAACAACGCAAATATTCCTTTTATGAATTCCAAGAAATTAAGATTTCTTTTAAATTCACCAAAGGGGCATTAAAAGTGTGCAGAATTGGTTTTAAGTAGGATTTGTTCTTGGAAAAAGGTGTTCTTAGAAGTCGGTCTTTACTCTTTTACTATATTAATAATTACCACTAAAATATAACAAAAAATTCGACATTATTCGTAAAAACTTGACCCCTAATTATTTTTTAAGTTACCATTTTGTCGATATAACAAATCATGATTTTCACTAGATCATGTTAAATTAAATGAGAATGGTTCCAAGGTCGTATAATTTTTTTCGAGCAAGCCCTGGACGATTTTCTGTCGGTGTCAAAATATCTTACGAATGTAAAATTTTTTTATTAAGAAGTAAAAGTTAAGATGGACACTTATTTTTAAGCACATAAAAAATTATAAAAAAATCTATTTAGTTTCCAACAAAAGTTCTATTTATTGATTAGATAAATTTTTTTACTTTTTCTCTATCTTCTTCAATAGCCGTTATATATTCTCGAAAATTTTTCAAATTCAGAATCTCCAACGTGGTTTAAAAAAATCCAGTATTAGGTATTCTAACGCTAGTATTCGAGAAAAGCAATACTAAAACCCAGGTAAAAACCGTCCAAATATCGATTTTTTATGCAAATACACATAAAGGTAACTGAAAACGACATTTTGAATAGTCAAAAAACCAACAATAGAAAACCTTCTTATTTATCTATGTTTGAGCCATTCGAGTTGATGAATTTACATATTTGTGTGTAGGTAAATATTTTGTTTAATTTTAACTTTTCAGGAAATGTGCAGATTTCTTTCATTGGATAAGGATAATATTTAGATATACTTTTTGCCTTATTTTGGATAAAAAAATAACACTATCAGAGACATTTCTGTAACTGACTCACTTAAAGCACCCCACGTAAATTTTGATTATGAGGCGAGCTCAAAACAATTAATTATTTATGTTGAAATTCGAGCAGCAAAAAAAAGAACAAAAATTGTATCATTTTAAAAATCCAATATATGTACAATGAATAAGTATTAAAAAAATATATAAAACTCATATTAAAGATGATATTAATAATAACATAAAAATAAAAACCATAATTTTAATGTTAGTAATATAAATATATTCTAAATATACAACTAAAACAAACACATGTAATACAAATGAATCAGAGTACCTATAAGATTGAGTACTTTGTGGAACGATACTTATATAACGTACATTATTCAAAAAGCATTTCTAAATTATCCCGTGAATTGATGAGAATGAAATTTTTTAGCTTTTTTTTGAACAAATATTTGCTTAAAATAGATTTAGTTTCTGCAGGTATAGTGTTGTAGAGTTTAGGGGCTAAAAATGTAATTGTATGTTGCGTAGAAGTTTTTGTCATAAGGGGGACCATGTAATTGTTTTTTTGTCGAGTATTATATTTATGCTTTGGAAGAGTTGCCGAGTACCTACATTTTAAATGATAATAGTAGCAAGCTTGTAGAAAATATAGTTGTCTCAAATCGAGTATGTTTGTTTCCGAGTATAGACAATTAGATGGATATTTAGAGGGTTTGTCATACATTATTTTAAGAAATTTTCTTTGAACTATTTCTAAATATTTAATGTGCGATTTATAGACAGCGCCCCATGCGCAAATTCCGTATTTAAGATGACTCTCTACTAGTGCATAATATAGTGTTCTTATCTGACACTATTTTATTTTTGTGAGCTTTGGGAGCCAGATCTGGTTGTTCTGCTACTTGTTTTCAATTGCTGTATAACTTTCTGTTCGGTTAATGGCACATTTACGTTGTTTGTTGACGTTCCTGGTGATGCTGGAGCACTGCTTATATAACTAACTTCTGTCAGATCTGGAGCCTCGTGAAGTAGATATTTTCCACCGTCTAGTACAAGCTGATTTCCTTGTATGAAACACTTTTCAAACTTGCCGCTGGATTTATATATTAATAGTTTCTCTTTTAGATTTTTATGTTCTTCTCGTTGGTCGTCTCAGATCATCGAATATGAAGTAACCATGGTTGATGTCAACTCGATTTTTAGAGGAGCTTTCGGCTTTTTTCCAAGGGTAAAAAAGTTGCTTACGTGGTGTTCTTTTAGTTCTACCCCAATTGAATTCTGAATTTCCTCAGAGATACATTTAAAATTTAGTTCTTTTTGAGGTTTATACAATCCAAACAATACAATATTCTTGCTTCTTTGTTCCCTATCTAGAATCTCAATTTTTTCCTTCAAGTCCCTATTTTCTTTTTCAAGTGTTTTAATTTTTTTGTTACTTTCTTCAATTTTCATAAGTAATCGAGTTTCACTTGAATCTATTGCATTTTTTAATTCTGTTTTACTGTTTTTTACTTCCTCTATTATTTTTTTCATGGATTCCTCAATTATTCGTTACCTCACTCATTATTTATTTTTAATTGTATTTGTATCATGTAAATGTGTAAATGTAAAAGTTTCTTGACCAAATATTTACCGTTGTGGAATGAAATCAATATTAAAGTCTTATCAATGTTGTTAAATGTTTTTGTACTCACAAGCTTGTTCAGGAAATTAATAAACCTGTCTATAAAACACACAATATTCACTTTTTGGTGTTACCCACACACGTATTGATGCACTGAATACTAGTTACTATGTTGCATTTATAATCACAATTTAGTTGATTCTTGAAATACTTCATTAACTTAGTTTTATACGGAGCACCTTTTCAACACGACTTGTCAATAATTCCACCAAAATATTGATCCGAAAAAATTATCTTTGAAACTATGCGTTTGGTTTTGACATTATTAAAAATGTTTCGAGATGCATCAAAATCTGTGTTCGAAATCGAACATTTTTAACTACGCCCATGGCAACAAGGGAAATAAAATAACCAAACCTCTCGCATAGCAACAGTGTAAGCACACTTTTAACTACGCCCATGGCAACAAGGGAAATAAAATAACCAAACCTCTCGCATAGCAACACACATCGTGAATCAAGGCCAGCGCGCAGATAACCAACACGGAAGTAACTCACAGTCCATATAAACATCAATAGTTAAAAGCCGCCTTTATCGGCTACCGCTTTATCGGCTGCCGCCTTTAGCGGCTGCCGCTTTTATATGCTCCGCGGCCAGGGGCGAGATTGGAAGTTGCATAAAAAAAGGCACAACAATAACGCCGAAAATACGTACCCGTGATTGGCCAAGGAAGAACCTCGTCTGTCGACACGCGGCTCGAATAAATCAAATCAAATTAGTACAATATCAGACTCCGTAGAAATAGGTCGCACTTAGACTGTTTCTTACGTAATAACTTCATCAATTTTAACTTATACAAATTGCATACTATTATTACATACGCACTCGTATTCACAGTATTTTTTGAGCAATTGCAAACACAGTTTTGAATTTGTTATATTCTTTGTTTGTTGTAAAGTGTTTTGTTTTACGTTATCGTTAATATATAAAATCCAAGTACTCAGAGTATAATTTCGATATAACCTATATGTATACAGTCCACATCAATTTCTATGCCAACTTAAATCTACAATAAGTTGGGACAGGCACATCTAAATGGTGTGGCCTAATAAGTTTGGGTCTCCAAATTTGACATTATTTGGAACTTCCCAAAACAATCTGTATGGTTAACCATCATACTAATCAATCATTATGAAAAATGGATTCATCTGTAAACAGCACATTATAAAAAAATCATCTTCACTAACCTTCTCCAATGCCCAAAAACAAAAATCTATCCGTCTTTGAAAATCTGTTCCATACAGATTTTGATGCATCTCGAAACATTTTTAATAATGTCAAAACCAAACACAGTTTCAAAGAATAGTCTAATACAGAGTGTTATATTTAGGCACTACGGTGGAAAAATAATCTAAATTTAACAAAAATAAAAATAACTCCAAAATTAATAGATTTAGGCATAGTAGACTTTTATAATTTTTAAAAGGTAATGGAATTTGCTACATAATAGGATAATAAAATACAGGGTGTCCTATTTAAAATAAGAACGATATTGTCATTTGAATATGTTATTAGAGAATGGCCCCATTGGACGCTCTGTATAATTTTAAACAACTCTAAATACATTATTGTTTTTAATTATTAGTCTAATTTTTTTCAGTTAAAGTTGGATTTGGCTGATTCCATAAGTTTTGAAGTTATTGGTTTTCTTGTTAAGTGCTTCCATTTTTAGAAACATCAAAATATCTAGAAAATTAAAAAGCTTAGGTATAGGGAATACTTAAGAAAGTTTATCTTATTTTTAACGTATAAACTATAAATGCAATAAAATATAGGGTCTTCCATAAGAAATAATAACTTTAATAAGCCACACTTTTTTGGGACAACCTGTATATTTTAAAATAATTTTAAAATGTAGCCTTTATCAACCCACGTATCCATGAATAAACAAAATTTTCAAAATATTGACCGTTTAGGCACAATGGACCATCGCGTCTACCTTGACTCACCCTATATTTTAATGTAGTTACATCACACAAACAACTTAATTTGCTTGAGTGGATTTTTTTTTGTTTATTTGTAAATATTTATTAAATAACCATTATATCCTTTTACCAAACATATCTATCTATTTCAGCCTTATAAAATCGTTTATATGTAATTCATACAATTTTACTTCAAATATATATTTAAACGGTACAAAATCTTGCGGTAAGGAATTAAATAAAATATTTTCTAATTCCGGCTCTGAATGTTACCTCAGGACCCGTGAAGACACCGGATGTATATGCGGTCCACACACGCGCCCCATTCAATAATCCGTTCGAAACGAATCTACTGAATCTGGTAGGCAATGTTCTTCCTACTCGAAAGGGTTTTGCCCATTCATTTTTTCTTCAGGCCCACCACCGACACGTGGCTGGTATTAAGTAACATTCGGTAAACGCTTTTGATCCACGGCGACATTTTATATTATCATTATACCTTGTTCCTTCCGTTGAATGTGATACGATTGATTGTAGGGGAACATAAAATTTTAACGGTCTGTGTGGAGGAATAAGATCTTTTATTTCAGGGCTATAGATAATAATGAATAGGTAGTATCAATTATTATATAATAATTAATAATAATAATAATAATTATTATTATTATTATTTATTTACTCACAAAATATAGAATATAGGTAAATACAAGTAAGTAAACGAACAAATATCCACAAAGGCTAACCTGTGCGTGGATACAATATAATAATTCATATTCACTGAAAAAATATTTGTACGTAAGTAAAATCAACAAAGTATCGTCGTCAATTTTTTGTACATTAATGCTATGATTTGGTGATTGGGAGAATAATTTCACGTCATAAAACAATTAACTAGTGCCTTAAAACAATAACCGAAAAATGGTTAAGCAATAAACGCAAAACATCAAAAACTAATTAACTGTATCCTTAATACAAAATATTAATCAAATCAATGTTTTGCGATTATAAACCTATGTACTTCACCATTAAAACCATAAAAACTTTTTATAAATCCAAGAACTACAAACAATAAACGTTAAATCTATGAATGCCACCATTGACTGCTTAAAAACGCGCCAAAATAGTGCTACCTAATAGTAAACCAATCTCTACGAACATTAACATTACGAACAACTAGCGTAGATGTTTAACTCTTCGCGCCGCGCCCATAGCCCATATAAGTGCAACCACATGCAGAGGTTAGGTGTTTCGATACAGTTTGTGTACAGTAAAATAATAATTATTGTGCCAAATTAGTTAATTCTAGACTGGAGATCGACAAAGAAAGGAAGGTTCAAAAACACAGCTTGGTAAATATTATTTTGGCACACATTATACCTATACTAAAATTCTATAGGGTGACCCAGGGGTACCTGCATGCTCCATAACTTTTTTTCTATCCAAGCTATCGGTTTGATTTTTTTTAAACGATAAGACCGACAATGGGGCACATTCTAAAAATATTTCTATTTATGTACAGGATGTCCCAAATAAGATACACAACTAAGTTCTGGTTTTTTAAATGGCAACCCCGCATTTTTGTTACATTTTTAGATTCGCCACTACATTGTCGATATAACGCACCCGGGTTTCTTAGACTTACCTGTAATAGTTTTTGACTTATGTCAATTTATGTGTCAAAATAGCGTTGTGCAGAGATCCACAAAAAAATTCAGAACTTCAGAACTGTTCAAGATAACTTAATCAACTTTTTTCCAGTCGATTCCTTAAGCTTCAGCGCATCTTCTGAGTTGTAGGCGAATTCGGAGTCGACGTTCTACCGCCTACTACGATTTTTTGAAAATTACAAATTACAAATAGCAATAACTCGACTTTTTCAAATGCGTCACCCTATATTTTATTACATCATTGCAGGGCATTTTTTAAGAGCTTTTTGCTGATATAGGGTTTGTTGGGTCTATTTTGTAAAATTTATTCGAGAAAAAAAAAAGGAATCGAGTCTTAAAATTTGACACATCCATATACTTTCAATAATTGTACGCGTCTAATTAAAGGAAAAAAAGGAATCGTGTAAGCCGCTGTGTTAAAATTTGAAACATCCATATACTTTCAATAATTGTACGCGTCTAATTAAAAGAAAAAAAGAATCGAGTAGGCCACTGTTTGACACATTCATATAATTTTGAAAAGAATATGTTTCAACAAAAGGAAATTGTAATAGAAACAGAAATACATTACAAAGTATACAATTTTTATAATATTTACAAGAACATGAAAGAATGGTTAATAGGATACAATATAAATATTTTTGATTTATAACAAATGCTCGAATAGGTCACCATCATGTTCCACGCAAACTGCTAGTCTTCTAGTAAATGAGTCCCGAACTCTAGCAAGCATTGCTCCATCAACTGAACGGAAGGCTTCCGTGATCCTGTTTTTCATATCATCTGCAGTTGTTGGACGATCTCTGAAAACAGTTTCCTTCACGTACCACCAAAGAAAAAAATCTATAGGAGTAAGGTCTGGAGATCGCGCGGGTCGAGGAATAGTACCTCTCCCTATCCAACGATTAGGGTAGGAATTATCTAAAAATTCTCGCACCATCCTTTGGTTATGCACTGAAGCACCATCGTGTTAAAACCACATTGTCCCTCTGGTATTCAAATCCACTTCTTCTTAAATATTGGGAAGATGTTCGCAAAGAAACTGTAAATACCTTTCACCATGCAGCACATTGTCAAAAAACAATTTCCTTTTTGGTATAAGATACACTACCAGTGAGTTCAAACCGATCTCTCAACTTTAGGAATGAAGACACCCGTGGAGTTCTTGCTTCTGGATATTTTTGCAGGTAGATTCTGCTTGCTAATAAAGGATTTCTGTCAGCTTCGCCAATACAGTAGACCATATTCACTAATTCCTCGCGAGTAAAACTCATGATTAATAATTAGATGCGTACAATTATTGAAAGTATATGGATTCCTTTTTTTTTCTCGAATAAACCGTCAATAGACCCAACAAACCCTATATCAGCAAAAAGCTCTTAAAGGATGCCATGCAATGATATAATAAAATATAGGGTGATGCATTTGAAAAAGTCGAGTTATTGCTATTTGTAATTTGTAATTTTCTAAAAATCGTAGTAGGCGGTAGAACGTCGACTCCGAATTCGCCTACAACTCAGAGGATGCGCTGAAGCTTAAGGAATCGACTGGAAAAAAGTTGATTAAGTTATCTTGAACAGTTCTGAAGTTCTGAACTTTTTTGTGGATCTCTGCACGACCCTATTTTGACACATAAATTGACATAAGTCAAAAACTATTGCAGATAAGTCTAAGAAACCCGGGTGCGTTATATCGACAATTTAATGGCGAATCTAAAAATGTAACAAAAAAGGGGGGTTGCCATTTAAAAAATCAGAACTTAGTTGTGTATCTTATTTGGGACATCCTGTATATAAATAGAAATATTTTTAGAATGTGCCCCATTGTCGGTCTTATCGTTTAAAAAAAATCAAACCGATAGCTTGAATAGAAAAAAAGTTATGGAGCATGCACGTACCCCTGGGTCACCCTGTATGTCTAAAATGTTAAAATAAAAAATGCTGCTGTTTTTAACTTAAATATTTATTTTAGGTTGATAAGGATTATGATGTCGCGTTCGAAAGTAGGGAATTCTTTTTAAAAAATTGAAAAAATATTTTCCGCAAATACTGGCATTTTTGCAGAAAGGATAAAGCTGCTAGAGCCCTATTAGATAAGGCCTTCAAGGAAACGTGCGTCGAAAGTAAGTTCAAATTATAAGATGCCAAAAAGTAGCATATTAATTTTGTATTTTTTTAGATGGAAAATACGCTTCACTTTTATATTTGGTGCCATATACCAACTTTTGTTCCAAAAATTCATTTGGAAAGACGACCCATATAAAATTTACAATAAAGAACTCCCAGGAATCATTTTTGTTTTGTGCTAAAACCCAACAAGAGCTGGAAATTGAGAAAATCAGCAATTCAAACCTTTATTTTATGCCTTGGAGACGACATCTCTAAAATTTCAAATATTTGCGTCTACTTTGACGAAATTCATTTAAAATTTTTTTAAATACTTAAGGAAGTTGATGTATGTTTTAAAATTATTTACTTGTTTAATTTCGATTTTCCACAAGATAGCAAAATGTTTTGGAACTTTTTAGAAAAATGTTTTGTAAACATGCTGTTCCCTTTGAAAGCCCTAGGGTACACATGATTTGTGAATCAATAACATTAGAACAATAAAAAATAACTACCTAATACATTTTTTTGTATAATCCTCTTCCAGTTGATTGAATCTTGATTGTTCATATAGGAAATTCGAAAATATAGGTTTTGGGAAAACGCGACACATCAAATCAGTAGAAATAGATAAGCCAATGATTAGTAGGTGTAGGAGTTTTAAATTTTTTTAGAAATATCGTTTAGTTTTAATATTTTTGATAAAGTAATTATCAGTATACCGAATTTAGCGAGGTCTGATAAATAAAACTTAATAATATTAATAACTGGTGATTATGAATCTATGCTCACTATTTATAGTTATAATGTACTGGTATCATAGGCGGATCCAGGGGGAGGGCTGTGTCAATCATCCCTAACGTTAATAACCGACGGTCGTAGACCCATGCTTTTTATTTATGGTTTTAATGTACAGAGATCATAGATGTATACTTAATTTTCATTGTTTTTAAAAGCATTAACCATAGATTATTAATATCCATCGTTCATAACATTGATAACCGGCTATCATAGGCCTATCATTGCGATCATAAATCTATGCTCATATTTTATTGATTTTACTTACAAAAATCGTAACTTAGGGATTAAGAAAATTTACATACGAACGTTTATTGTATTAATTATAGCTGTCACAAATTAATGTTGACGTTCATTGATTTGATGTACCTACTTTTTTATTAATTACACGTACTTTTTTCCTTCAGTGTGATAAGTTCAGAAGATCAACTAGGGCCTTTCTTCAAGAAACACTGTTTTATATAATGGCAGAATTCTATAACGTGCCTTAGACTTTTGGGTTACAGCATATAGAAGCAATAATTAAATTTAATTAAATTCAAATTCTGATTTGAACATGAAGTTATAGTGACGGATATTGCATATGTTATTCATATTTTGTTTGTGCTTTGTTTTGTCTAGTAATTTCTATTTGTATTTTTATTAATTAGTTTTAATTCGCTCTGTCTATAAAATTTTTGTAATTTTTCTTGACAATAAAGCATATTCTCTCTCTCTCTAATTACCTATAATAATAATAATTAAAACACAATCAACACATTGATACACAAGTAGACTTTAGAACATGGATAGATTTCAATTTGCGTTTTGAGGTCTATTAAACAGCGTGCCTCTTATCTCGATTTCATATTAATCCATTTCTTGACTTCTTGCTTGAATATTGAGACAAATAATTACCGATGGCGGCGCCACACGTCGATCAGCTGTTCACACGAAACGCGTAATTTTTGGTAAATAGTGCATTAAGTTATACTGAGTGAATGGTTTATTTGTAGTATTTTAAGACTTTTTGTGATTGTTTGAGGTTTTTGATTTGGAAATTACCATAATATACCTGTACATGTAAGTATTTAGACTCAATTGAACCTGTTTTTTGTGTCGTTATTCTAAAATTGAGGTTATATATGTAGCATATCTTACGTTTTTCAGAAATTTATTGTTTACTTCTGTTTCTGTGTGCTTTTTTTGTGTTTCAGGATGAATATAGCCTAGAGGTATTATCATCTTCACCTCTACTAATATAGAATGATATTGGAAGGGAGCTAAATCATATGCCAAAGAATCATACAACAGTTTTCTGCTGATAAATTTTATTTCAATTTTTTCAGGATAATAATTGTAATTGTAAAAGTGACTTAAATAAAAAATGATTTCTAAGAACCTACTTTTGATTGATTTATGGTAAAATATATCCTATTCCTTGTTTCAAAATTATTTTTTAAATCAATATCAAACTAAAATATAAAAAATTAAGAAATTTTTTTCTTGGCTTAAAATACTTCATAGGCCATCAAATGTATGTTGCAAAATTTTTTATTTCGTTTATCTACTTTGTTTTTTCAAAATAAACACAAAATGTATATTTTTAATCCTTTATTTTAACATAAGTTCAAAGCTAACTTTGAATTATTCAGTTTTAGTAGTATTTAACATTTTATTATAATAATTCATTACTAATTGTAACTGTATAATTATTGAAAACAGGTGGTGTACAAGAGGGGAACATAATAATGGTATTTTTAAAATTATGATGTGACAAAGGTTTTATTTTACTAAATATTACCTTTAGAAAAATGATAAGTTGAAATATCAGCAATGATGTGCACACCTAATTAGATTTTAAGTTTACATATATAAAAGTACAACTGTACACAGTTTCGACAGTTTGTAAGGACAAGTTTACTTAGTTTATAGGCAACACTTTGCTGTCTTCTAACTAACCATCATTCCTTGCACATTTAATGGTTTTAACATCAAGTGGCTTACTGGGCAAATGATGTGATGGCACACACTTTTTGCACTACTTGGGTGCTATTTTGTTTGAAATAATTCCTAAAAACATTTCAGTAGTAATGAAGAAATAATCTCAGAAATGCTAATCTTTATCTTACCTGATTTTGTAATATAATCTTCAGATTTAAAATTGATTACACTTTTCCCGGAATTTACGACGATCAACTTCCTTGTTGACACCTTTTTTGTTGCTTCTTGGGTGGATCGTAATGAAAGTGTAATTCCGGATTTTTAGATTTCCTAGAGGTATACCCATAAACGCAATAGTTTGTATTATTTTTATTGGGCATTTTTAACGTTTAACTAACAAATAACAGCAAAATACACGAAGCACAAAATCAAAACACACGTTCGACTTGCAGGTAAATAAACAAAATTATGCTTTTCGTGAAGGTTCAAATTAATACCGGTGGTGTCGCTTCAAAGTTGTGCTCGATTCTTAATTTCAGTTGGAATTTTATTGAATATCTTAGGAGCATCCAATAGTTTCTAGTCATCTTATAGGTACATCCAAAGCTTCTTATATCGGGTGTTGTATAATATATGATTTACGTGTTTGCTTGATGAAATAGATTTTTCCTACGACCACATAGTAAAGTAACAGATATCGCACTCTGTACACCGACGGAAAGTGGTACTTTCCACACGTGTGCGGAAAGTTACTTTCCGCACACGTGTAAATTACTTTCCTATCTGTTCTACAAGTTCATAGTTATTGTTTTGTTTTCAAATAAATGTTAATTATCAATATTTGTATTTATTCTACTAAAAAGTGATTGTAAATAAAACAGCTTTATTTATAATATAAACTAAATACAAATATACATAGAACCTGTCTCAAATAAAACCATCACATTTCACAATATTTGGTAAAATTATAGCGTGGTCGTAGGAAAAATAGTGTACATAACTTGTGCGAAAGTGATTTTTCACACTCGTGGGATTGTCGCACTTTCCGCACTCGTTATGTAATATACTATTCGTTGGTATACTAAAAGAGTGAGCAAAAAAATTTGGCGTATATCGAGGAACACTGATTCCCTATAAAGTTCATTACTTATTTGAATAGTCACGTTTTTTACCGAGTATGATTTTTATGAGCCATTTCTGTAGTGTTTCGAGATTTTTCAGATCCCATGCAATAATTCCTTAATTAATGTGTGTTTGGACAAGTGTATAGTATATGATTCGAAGATGGTGGATATCAAAAAAGGTTTTTAAATATTTAAATTTACTCAGAAATTTTTTATCAGATTACAGATGTGCGCATCCCACCTCAAATGAATTTTGCCGAGATATTTAACTGTTCTGCTTTCCATCAGAAGCATACAGGGTGTCCCGAAAACCTTGTACAATATTGGAACTGGTGATAGATCAGATCATGACTGTTCAGAATATCAGAATTCCACCTCACCTCAGTAGAATCTCACCGTTTTCGAAATAATGGGCATTTTTAAATTTCTGGAAAATCGCTACCTCACCTTGGATTTTTGAGTGCCATGTCTACTTTGAATTAGTATTTAATTTTTTTCAACTCATTGAATGCTTCTAAGCAATTGATTCGTTATTACTCATAATTATTTAATCATTTCATCTTGATAGCATAAAAATAAAACACATTATCGCTAAAGTCGTAAGAGTTGATTTTTGCTCAGAATAAAACCACATTCTAATATAATCGAAATACCACTCCTTCCAAAAATAATTATAGTGTTTTATACCATGGTAGAGTCTGGACAAAATGGGCAATCTTTTGTAATGAATGTCCACCTCCACGTGGTTATCTATTATTCAGAAAATAATGTCAAACTTTTGTTATTAAAAATTAGTGGGATTCAAATCTGGCATTTTACCAAGATTTCTCGAAAAATTGTATCAATTTCTGAAAAACTGTTCTGTAAGTCTGAAAGCATCACTCATCAGTAATCTTCAGCAGCAAAGACATTTAAATCAGTCTTAATTTGTAGACATGGGACTCAAAAATCCAAGGTGAGGTAGCGATTATCTCGAAAACGGTGATTTACTGAGGTGAAATTCTGATATTCTGAACAGTCATGACCTAGTCTATCAACAGTTCCAATATTGTACAAGGTTTACGGGACACCCTGTAGATTGATTTTCAATTCTAACTTCAATTCGGTAAGTTTGGTTCATAACTGGTCAGTGGTAAGTAAACTGTTATTTCAACATTGACTCAGAAGTTGGTTATCATGGTTATCATAGATGGTTATCATACATAATATTGATCATTGATCTTTTGGGATTTCAATAGGACATTCAAATGGGTTAATCATAAACTTATTTTACCGGTCGTATAATACAGGTACAGGCCATCGGTAACATAAACAATATATTATTATTGACTCAGAATTTCATGGAAAGTTGAATAGAAGTAATGAAGTCGTATGATTCTTGTTGAAGAAAGTTTTGGACGGTTTTTTTAGTTATGTCAAAATTTGTTACGTCAAATACAAAAATTAGTTATTTTCAGGTAAACCTGAGACAAGCTATAATAAATTTGAAAAAATAACCCGGTAACTAATCGTCTTTGATTGTACCCTCCAGAAAAATAACCGAATTCCAAAAAAGTGATTTTTGTGAATTTAATAAATCGATTTTTAATCTGAAAAAATATCTTATTGAGACACTGAGCAACTTAAAAATGACTTCCCCTATCAGGTAACATTAGTAGTGTCCGAAATTTACATTTAGAACGTACAAATACTACTGGTGCCCAAAATGATTATCGGACTAAATGGTCAGGTAGTTTCGTGCCCGAATCACATCCGCCCATTGGCAGATGTCTAACCTCTATGAACTCGCCAAAATTGGCAGCCACTATATACTATTCATACCAGCAGCTAATTTGTACATCCAATACATCTAAAATAGAAATACATGTGTAATTTAAACATAGAGACTTATCTCCATTTTGTATACAGAATAAATTATTCTGTGTTTCACCCTTGTAGCATTTTTTCTGTATTATTTTTGTTACAAATCCTCGGATGGCTCTATCTCTTCTTTTAATATTTCTACAGATACTTCTTTTTCTTTTTTGTAATTTTTTAACTGCGCCAGTAAAAGTAACATTCAAGTTATCCAACGTTTTCAAAATAAAGTATTAAGGAACATCGTCGATGCACCCTGGTACTGTCGCAACAATGATCTTCATAGGGACCTGGATGTAGAAACTGTTGACAAGACCATATCAAAATCTGCCAGCAGCCATGAACAACGGCTGCTCCAACATGGGAACGTTGAGGTCATCCAGCTCCTCGATAATACCAATTTAGTAAGAAGACTCAAGAGGACCAAACCTTTTGAACTAGTTCAGTGACAGTGCTAGTTACAAACAGAGTATTGTGCGGATTTTGTGTTACACGTTACCGATACTGTTACTAAAATTATCAGACCCTAAGGTACACTAGTAGGACGTTAGTATTTAAGAATTCTAGTTAAGTTATGTTAGAACAAAATTGCTTATTGATCTTCATGATTAGATTGTAATTATAGAAAACATTCCCACAGAGTGTTTTGCTACGAAAAAAAAAAACTAATAACTCTTGCTGATGGATTTTGCACCACGGAATCATGTCATTTGCTATTATTTAGTCATCTATTTATTCCTCTTTTTTATTAAGTAACTGTTAGAATTATTCTACCCAAATTTCTAGTTTGCCGGGGAAGCTTTCGCGTGTCTTTTCTCAATTAGTTTATGATCTATCTGGTGATATCCAAGTTATCTGGTATACTTTTGTTGTCGAAATTTGTACTTATCATTTTAATGTTTTTTTTCATTGCAAAATTCTCTAGCATTTTACCATTTTCGTTGTTTTTTAAATATAAAATTTTTATTTTTGTGATTATGTTCTCTACCAACTTTTGCATTAAAATTTCCTGGTAATATTTTGATTGATACCTTGGAATTTCCTGTTAAGCTTTTCCTAATGTTTCTTTCTCTTGGAGATCTTTACTTTCCAGTGTTGCATGTGCATGTGCATTCTAATTTTGCGTATTTTACTATTACAATATGCTTTAAAATTAATTACTTTTTATTTAATAGGAACCCCCAGCCAAAATACATATTTTCCCATCTGCTGTCGAGTAAAATTTTATGAAAAATAAAAATTGTAAAATTTTATAGTAAAGAACATAAAGTTCCTCATCTTTCATAATTTTTACTGCCTACTTTAACCTGAGCGCATAATAGCAGGCCCGTGCGTAGGAAGGGGGGTTTCAGAAAAAAAAAGAAGAAACTATAGTTTGCCGATTTGAACTATACAGGGTGGCGCAAATTTAATTGAACACTATTGGGATTTCGTAAACCGTTATAGATACAAAGTTAATTAAATGGGGAAAATATGCGTATTTTCAAGACGAATTTATTGGTTTTTTCAAAATTAAAATATCAGGTTCGGTTTCCGAGATATTTGGGAAAACCCGAAATTGACGATTTTCGTTTTATTTGATTAAAACCTTATTTTTTTAAGATAGAAAAAAGTTTATAAAACTTTATTATTGAAGGCCAAATATTACTTAACATAGCATATACAATTTTATAAAACAACGTTTCGTCTTTGAAGGGCTAACCTCAACTATTTTTTTAAATACGGACCTGTACTTTTTATTTTATTTCAGTTATTGAGCATATTTTGGATGTAAATTTTTAAGAAATGTGCACATATACAGGGTGTGGCAGATAAACGGTCAATTAGAAATATCTCGAGAACTAAAGGTATCTGAATTATGAAAATTGGCATGAAGGGGTTTTGAATAATGAGCTATTTAATGAAAATATTGCCGTCACCATTCTACTTCCGGTTATACCGGAAGTTGCACATAACTTTGTAATTTTTAATGAAAGACCCTGTATATTTTTCAATTTTAGAAATATTTACGTTATTCTGAACATTTTTTGTTAATAGTTCCCTATACCTATTTTGAACCGTTTTTGAGTTGTAATGTTTTTTATATGAAAATTACACTTTTTTACCATGTACATAAAATTCAATATCTTCTAATGTAATTTGAATAAAAGTTTAAATTTCTTAGGAACTATTTACCACATACCGCTTTATCGTTTACACTGTGAAGTGACCTTTTTTATTATACAGGGTGCTGTCAAAATTGGAATAAAAACGGAATCCACAATCTTCGCGTAATTCCTTTTTTTTCAAATTTTACAAAGTTATGTGCAACTTCCGGTATAACCGGAAGTAGAATGGTGACTGCAATATTTTCATTAAATAGCTCATTATTCAAAACCCCTTCATGCCAATTTTCATAATTCAGATACCTTCAGTTCTCGAGATATTTCTAATTGACCGTTTATCTGCCGCACCCTGTATAGGAAACAACATAATTTAATCACAAAAATGCATATCAAGGTGGCTTTGATTTTTTGACGCAGTACAGTTTAGGTATTAGTTAGTTAGTGTTATTTTAGTGATTATACAAAAGAGAATTGCAAATTGATTAAAATTTCTGGAAAATGGTCAAAGTATACTCAATTTTTAATTAATCTTATTCAAAAAGATTTATAAATATTTTCAGTGAAAATGGAACAGGACCGTACTACAAAATTTCTAAAATACAGTTCATTGTCAAAACCTAATAAAAATATTAAGTGTTCTAGATGGTTGGATAGAGAAAAAAATGGGGATTTAAAAAATGAAATAAAACACACAGGTCCGTATTTAAAAAAAGCGTTGTTTTAAAAAATTGGATACGCTACGTTAAGTTGTATTTGTCCTTTAATAAAAAAGCTTAATCATTTTTTTTTCTATTTTTCAAAATTAAGGTGTTAATTAAATAAAACAAAAATCGTCAATTTCGGGTTTCCCCAAATATCTCTGAAACCGGACCTGATATTTTAATTTTGAAAAAACCAATCAATTTGTCTTGAAAATATGCATCTTTTTTTCTATTTAACCAACTTTGTATCTATAATGGTTTCAGAAATCCCAATAGTGATCAATTAAATTTGCGCCACCCTGTATATAAAGAAAACTATCTAAAACGGACGTACACAAAGTAAAGTATCATATTCAAATTTATAGAATATCAATTTTATACATTTCTGAAATAATTTTTTTTCAAATATTTCAAGTAAAGATACAGAAGTTTTCCTCTTGAGGGGGGGTTCCAACTCCCAAATCCCCCTTTGCGCACGGGCGTGGTATGAACAGGTGTACCTACCTTTCTTTTGATTTTTGAGGCAGGAGCTTTAAGCAGGTTAAAAATGGGTTAACTTCAAAAAGGGGACCTCTACAAAATATACAAAAAATCGGATGTGGCCATGCACATGACTTTACGATACTTTAACGGCCATACGGGCTCATAATCCAATTACTCGTACATATTTAAGGCAGGCCATGCCTGGCAAGAGCGTACAATTGTCTCCATGAAACAAAACACTTCTACTGCGCTTGCGCTATTATGCAACTATGTTATTCCATATTTTATTTTTGACTCGCTTATAATACAAAATTTGAAAAAAGTTTTTAAACAAAATTTATAGTAAATTTAATTTAAAATAAATTTTTTCTCTTAATATTTTTACATAAACTTAATAGAAACGATAATAATTGCGAAAATCTGAAAATTCTCAAGAGTAAACCCCCACTTCCGGTTGTCCGATTTTGCCCAAAATCTAATCAGCTCATTAGCATGTTGTAAAAATGCCAAATATAAAATTTGGTTAGGAAATTCCGATCGGAGTTAGAGCGCACACAAATTTTTCCGGACATACTCCATACATACATTTTCTGGAAATGGTCTTAAATGACTTAAGGGGTCTCAAAACATGTAAATCCACTGAAAGCTGAACTTTTTTTCTGAAAACTGATTAAAGGACAATATTTTGTTCGCAAATACAGTTCTGTCGCGTTTATAAAGTTGTTTGCTCCTACTGAATATTTTGAATTTGCGCCACCCTGTATATAAATAAAACTATCTAAAACGGACGTACACAAAGTAAAGTATGATGTATCATATTTAAATTTATAGAATATCAGTTTTATACATTTCTGGAATCATTTTTTTTCTAATATTTTAAGTAAAGATACAGAAGTTGGCCTCTTGATAGTCTTCCAACCCCCCACCCCCGCGCGCGGGCCTGCATAATAGTATGTGTTTCTGCAAGGTAATTTTAAAGTTGTGAATACACACACCTACAAACTAAGTTACTTTAATTTGTATGTATATTAAAATGGGTAAAATAGAACCGAAAGTACATTAATTAAGGGTCCTTTCATCTAATATCTAGCATCCGTTTTTGGCGACTTCAACCCATTAAGTAGCCATTAAAATTAATTCAAATAAAACTCCATGACTATCATAGTCTTCCACTACTTCCGATTGTTCTAATCAAAGCGTAATTCTTCTCTTATCATACTTCCCACCCCACCCTTGCAATATCCATTTTCCTTTTTGTCTTGACACGCTTTCAGGCGAAGCCCTAATTCGTAATTATAACGACGAACCGCTCCATGGTGATAGCGAACTGCAGATATATTATGGCATATACTGTCCTGTATTGATTTTAATGTTGCAGCGCGGAATTTCGGTCCTTATGCATCATGAATATTGGATCCGCTATTCGGTATGCGGATTCGCGCAACGTTCTTCAATAATAAACACGTTATATTCAGGCAGGTGCGCCGAGCAAACGGGTGAATAAGGGAAGAAATTCGATTTTTGTACTCTGAAACCGCTTTTTTAAATGATGAGGCGACAAATCAAAGTTTAAATTATTGTGTTGTCTTTAACTGGCCATCATTTCAAAACTAACAGCTTTAGACCTTTAATATTTGAATTTGATAAATAGAAAAGATGTACCTAGAAATATTTTTTGAAAATCGCGTTGTAAAATCTTGATCGAGTTTATTCTTGACTTTGTCACTCCACCATTTTGAAACTAATGATGAATTTTTTAACGAAATGTATAAAAATTTTATTTGATTTGGGATTTCCTCGATGTCAATGTTTCCTGTTTATTAAACTATTAATTTCGCTGATCAACTTGATACCTTTTTTGCTAATGTCTTCTAATTCTGCTGGATTTTAGATTTTTTACCTTTCATTTTGTTTTTGCAATAGTCTAATCAAATTCCACTCGTGATCGAATTTATCTAATAAGTCTGTGTCTTATCGCGAAAATTCAATCACTTGTGGCATTACTACTGAAAATTTCACGCCGCCATTTTTTAAGCCAATCAGAGGTTTTTTTGTTTGGTTACCATGGAAAACCAAAATATTTCCGGAAATGTTTATCCTCCAGGGTACCCTGGACGAAATTAATAAGTGGAAATTTGTATGTCAAATTAATGACACATGCAATGGACTTGGCATTTTGATTAAATGAAAATAAGATTTTTTGTTTCCTTTTATGGTTTTTTTAAATTTCTTTATTTTTAATTACATCTATTAAATGTTTGTCAAAATCAAAATTAAAAAATCTTCTTTCTTCAGTAAATAAATATACTATTTTGAAACAATTCGGTAAAACTTAACTTTATAAATCCGAGAAAACTTGGTAGACATATTGAGTAAATTCTTCTGTATTGTACTATAAACAATAATAAACATATTTTCCTCTGCATTTTGTAAACTGCACTCCAAACAACATTTTACAAACAACAAATATTTTAAATATGGGTGATATACATAGAGATCACAGAGTTGCTACAATGTTTGTATAACGTATATTTTTAAACTTTTTACATATTAATTCAATTTACTAAGATTTCTTTAATAATGACACAAAAACTTTGCCACAAATTACATTTATAGGTTAATATTCTTCACTGCCAATACGTCGAACTGTCAGCAAAATAATCGTCTACAATTTTTCCAAAGCCGCCTTTGGAAATGGCAATTACAGCATTTAGAAATTAATTAAAAAAAAACACGTTCCACCTCCTTTAGTGAACCTAACTTAGGCGATAACTAAAATAAATTTCCTTTAAACGATTTTTACCAAATTTATTAAACTAAAATCAGTGAAACACGATTTTATTTATATACTTCAAAATTTTGACGTGGTATAATTTTTGACACCAACAAACACTCATGGCCAACTAAGCTTTGCTTCTTCATCTCCTTAAATAATATTATTGCCAAATTAAAATTGATTACTTTTAAATTTTGTAGGTGTGAAATTTTCTTACTGAATCCCCCACTTGCTTGAATTAATAACCGGAAATAAGCACTTGGGAGATTACAATGAAAACTGCAAACTTTGTTATTTTGTTTTTATTGGTTTTTAATCTAAATTCCCCTAACAAACGGTTTAATATAAGAAGGAATTTTAAAATAAATAAATTTTGGAATAACATCAATGTATCAAAACACATTTCTCAAAAACCTATTGAATAAAAATTATAACTAAGCCAAGGTAAGAAAGACATTATACATTAAAGAATTCACAACAAATAAAATCATTTTATATATAAAATGAGTAAGTATCAACCTTTGATAAAGTAATTAGGTATATTATAGACGACCCAGTTTGTCGAGCATGCGTGGGCTAGAAGACGAGACAGATTTTGTATTACCACCTTTCAGCAGTAGATGATCTGTGTTTGGAGGACAGGTGGTCAAACTTAAATGATATTATGCGATTCAAGATATTTGAGACAGACTGCTGGCCTTTTACTTGGGAATTTTATCTAATCATTTATTAATTTATCCTAATAATAATGTATGCAAATCCTTAGCAACCATGATAAGAACTATTCGAGGTCGTCTCAAATCTTAAATCGTATTTAATACTTCTCACGCTCAATCCAACTTTATGCTCGGTTACCCCAGTAGAATTAATTTTACTGATTTTTAAATGTTTTATTTTTTAATATTATATTTTTTTGGATTTATTTATACCTATAAGTATAACAAAATATAATGTTTGCATATTTGGAGCAAAATTACTATTCAAAATTCTTGGGAAAATACCTGCACATACACTTTATTGCTTTATCTAAAAACCCATTGTTCCTTTTAAAGGATTTTGGTTTTGCCACTGAAGAGTCATCATTAGATATTAGTGGCCCATCTACAAACACAAGAACCCTAAAATAAATATCAATGACTTGAATTTCTCTTTCTTACCTGTTTTATTATTGCCTTCGGAAGATTATGGGTGTTGTGAAATATTTTGAATATAAAATCAATAAATCCTTAATAGTTTTGGTAGGTAACTAGGTATTGGTAAATTCTTCCGCAGAGATACACACACATTGGTTCAGTTCAGCTTCTGGTGTTTGAGAAAGAACAACATCATGTTGAGCGAATTATCGCTGGTATCGAGTACTTCGTAATATATGATTCAAGATATTTGAGACTCACTGCAGGTATTTTGTTGGGAATTTTTTCTAATCCTATTAACTTATCAGTTGTAAGCACATCAGGGTTGTACTAATTTTATTTTTATTTATTATTTTATTAAGTTTTGCCAGTCCTAAGTCTGGAAAAAGTGTGAAGGCAAGTTTTAGTTTATTTATCATTGTAAAAAAATTTAAATATTTACATACGAAAGTAGAAATATACAGCACAAAGGACCCCGTGCCATTTAAAAGTAAAAAAAATCCCTGTCGTGAAAAATTCTTCAAACCTTTCTGATTAAAGAATATGAAGTCCAAATAAGATTCTGTGACTCAATTTTTTGTTATAAGCATCAGAAACCTTGGAAAAAGGGTAAAAAACACAAATTCCTAATTTTCAATTCTGAAATCAAAATCCGACGCTTGGTCACAGTTTTTGAAAATATCACAAAACAAGTATACAGGGTCCAGCAAACCTCTGTCGTATTTCAATTACCTCTTATGCTATAAAACTTACAGATTTGTTTGAAAAGTATCTATTAATGGTGGTTAAAAGCAAACATTTTAAAATTATTATTATGTATACTGCAGCAAAACTTCATACTATGGAAGGTAGCACTAAAACGAAGAAATCTAAAAATAAATATTGGAAAAACAAAGATAGTGGTTATTGGAAGGAATGACACAAGAACAAGCCTAGAACTAAACAACAAAACGATACAACAGATCGATAATTTCACATATTTGGGGGTAAAAATACAAAGCGACGGCAAAAATGAGGCAGAAATAAATACAAGATTAGAAAATGCTACTAAATTATATTACTCGTTAAACAACACAGTAATAAAAAGGAAAGAGATTTCACGGAAGACAAAATTAACAGTTTACCAAACAATTTTTAAGCCAGAACTAACATACGATTGCGAAAGCTGGGTATAGTGACTAAGAAACAAGAAAGCAAAATACAGGCAGCAGAGATGAAATTCTTACGAGGTATTAAAGGGATAACTAAAAGAGACAGAATAAGAAATCAAAGTATAAGACAAGACATAAGAGTGCAACCAATAATGCAAAGCATTGAAAAGCAATAATTGAGATGGTTCGGTCACCTCATAAGAATGCAGGAAAATAGACAAACAATAAAGGTTTGGCTGCCGAGATCAACGCGGAGAAGAACCAGGGTAGACCCAGAATGAAATGGAACGACGTAGTAGCCGAGTGTTTACAAAAGAGAAATACCAGTTCGGACCTCAAGTGACGTACGTGACAAGTAGGGCAGAACAGAAATTGTCTTCCCTCACAAGACTAATGCCAAATATTGGAGCGCCAGTATGGGCCAAGGCTATGCAAGTAGTAAAAACACATGGGAATAAGATGACAGGAGTACAAAGAAGAGCACTAATACGAGTTATTAGTGCTTACAGGACTATATCTACAGTAGCTACCCAGGTGATAGCTGGGGTCCCACCTAATACACCTCATGGTTGATGAGAGGGCGAGATTACGTGATAGACAAGAGGTGGACGAAGCAGCCAAAAGGGAGGAAAGAACAAGAACTTTCGAATTATGGCAGGACAAGTGGATAAACGGAACAGGGACAGGGACGCGGACCAGAGAGCTCATTAGAGATGTTAGAAGCTGGACTAAGTGCCAACATAGAAGTGTGGACTATTTTTTCACCCAATGTTTCGGTACATACACTAAACGAATGGAAGACTGAAACCGATGAATGTGTGTACTGTGGGGAAACAGACACACCGGAGCACACCATTTTTAACTGCCAGAGGTGGGTGGCAAGAAGAACTGAGTTCGAGACGGCGATAGGAGAGGGAATAGAAGCCGCAACCTTAATAGAGGAGATGGTCACGGACAGAAGAACGTGGAAAGCGATACATAAATATATAAAAGATGTTATGTCTGTAAAGGAAAGAGAAGAAAGAGAAAGGCAAGAAAGACCGAATTGTGTTTTCCAGGCCTTACTGCTGTACTGTACACCTCCAAAATTTTGTTTCTAAAACTCCCAGCCATCTCAGAGAAAACAACCTTTTTCCCAAAAATATTTGAATTCGCACAACCCTTTTTAAAAAATCGCAACTTTTTCAGATTTAACGCTAAATTATCAATAAAAATACAAAGGACTGAAGATTTTTTAGACTTAGTTTGAAATTTTTATTTTGGACAGGGTGGTCTAAAATAACATTTCAAAAACTTCCATTCCATACCCTGTATAAGTAAGTATTCATCAATGGATACTGAATTATAACCCCTTCAACTTTGCCATTTACTCTCCGTACCTATTTTTCGTCGTTTAAAAGTTATTTAGAAAAAACACATTTTTGGTAAAGATCTAAGTAAGGATGTGTGCGTAAATGGTTATTTAAAATATCGCCAATTAATTCTTTAGAAATTCTCAGGCTTCCAGCTATCTATCACATTTTGATGCGTTTTAATACTAGTTATGGAAATTGGATGTTTTCTTTTATGACAACGGTTTATATGAACGATCATCCATCGCGGTTTTCCCCTTTTCAAGAGTTATTTTATTAACGTGCAGTAGTGCTCGATACTAACCAAGTGTAATAATTGGCTCTTAATAACTAGAAGCAATACAAAACCAAAAGGGGAATGATTCATTGAAAGAAATTATCAACCTTTCCTCGTATGTAATGATACGAAAAGAAATCGTTGCAAAGTGCCTATCACATTTTTTTTCTGCGACTCCCACGTTAAAAATGGCATTTTAAAATAACCACAACTTACGGATCGGATGTCTACGCCTATGTTTCCTTATACTGTTTTTAGTTTTCCGAAGAATCCAGAAGGCGTATTCGCGATTTAAAAGTGAAAATCCAGTGGGTGTGAACGGCGAAACACCGCCAACTGCAATAGCGCGATCATTTTATCGCGTCCTTATGCGATACGTTCATCATATCAGGCTCTGAAAATAAAACGCCTAACTTCCAACCGATCACTGATATACGCATATTCAGATTTGAAAGCGGTCGCTTAGAGCGCAGAATCTCGCCGCATTAGATATGCACCAATGCCAAAATAGCACCCCGCGACCCAAAGCGGTGACGATAGGGGTGGAAAGATTTATTTCAATTTAAAAAATGGTTTCTTGCTGCCATTGGTGCACGACACCGCGAGGCGCGATTTACGGTTGATTCTAATATGCATAAGGGAAGGAGAAACATTTTAATAACACTTTAAAAAATCGTCCATAACTTTCAACGTTCAATTTTAGTTTTATTTTTTGAATTTGGGGTTAGTTTTAAAATAATTTTTGGATATCATCCATACCTTTCTTCAATTTTCGTTCAAACATATGTTGAATATAGAGCTAATATTTCACGAAATGTAAAAAGATTCATTTTAGAATAGAAAAAACTGTTTTGAAAAAATAGAAGGCGTATTATTTTCGACAGAATGAATTTTCACGTAGAAGTTATTTAGAAAAATCATCCATTACTTTCCTTTTTTTTGTCCAACCATATTTTCAATATACTCAAAATAAAAAAAGTTGTAAAAGTAAAATGGGCTAAATAGATCAGAAAAAAAACTGTTTAAAAAAAATAGATGCTGTCGGCGTTATTTTTGACACACTAACAGTTATTTTAACTCGTAATTCGAATTCAAATTTTTATTTAAAATGTTTTTATTATTTTTTAAATAGGTGGCCTGCTAGATAGCCTGAATTAACAACTGTTGATTTTTTTGCGTTTCTAGATGATTTTCAAGCTGGAACATTATATAAAGCAAAATTTCCTTAGGTAGTTCACTTTAGGTATATCTATAGTATCAATTAATCTTGCCGCTTGAGAAGGACCGTCATTTTAGAATAATCGTGTTCTGATCTTCGGCTTCTGATGATGTTGACCTTGTCAAAGAAACGTCTCTCAGGTATGACATTCTGTAGTTATTTAGCGTATTGGTGTCACTAGATTTTAAGTATTTCAAAAGTATATTAATGTTTTCTGAATTTTGTCTATAGTCTTATCAAAAAAGCCAAAGGATGTTTAAAAGTACAATGTACCTACCTGGTGTTGCTTTGAGGTTATTCGAATTTGTTAATTTTTATAAACCGGATCTGGATTACAAATATTATTATTACAAACGACATTGAAGATGCCGTCAAATATTGAAAACACCTCGATAGAGCATTTACATTGTGGTTACCACTATCTACCCCAAAAATATATATATACACTGTATTTTATATTTATTTTTTTCCAGTGCACATACAAAATTAAAAAACCTGTTTTTTTTTTTAAGCTATTTTTATATATTTTATTGAATATACTATATTTTTACAAAACTGCAAGCACTTCAAAATATTTTCTTTTTCCGCCAAACACTGTCTAACATTTCCCGGCATTTTCAAAAGATTTCGAAGTGGATTGTATGTTTGGCAATCCACAAGGAGACAAGGAGATGTTCAATTGTGAGGAGAACCTGGCAAGTATCACATCTCGAATGGTTTGTTCCTGCAAGCATGAACAAAGAGCTCTTCTATTCAAAGAATTTTTTTCAGGCCAAGGTTTTATTGACGCCTTGATCTTTCTCAATTTAGATGGATATTGATTCCACTCATCCTGCCATCTATTAAGTATAAGTTGTTTGATAAAGATCTTAAAGTCATCGACCCGTATTGGAATATCCTCTATATTTTTCTTTAGAGGCTTCATCTGCGTTTTTATTGCCGGGTATTCCAATGTGACTGGGTGTCCAAAGGAAAGTTGCCCTCGAACCTTTTCTCTCCAGGTAATGTAAAGTATCTCGTATTCGTTTAACGAGTGGATCCTTGGTGAAATTGTTTATTAGTACTTCTAGAGAACTATACGAGTCAGTACATGTTAGATTATCTTTGTTGTTGCTAATATCTATGAATTTTAAAGCCTGCCAAATTGCATATAATTCTGACGTGAATACAGAAGTTGCTGATGGAAGAGTCCAGTGTGAAGTTAGACCTTATTATTATTATTATATAATTCTTCTAAACATTGTAATAATTTAGCATAAGGCTAAGCGCGATAGATACAAGTATCACCATCTAACTTTAAACATCCTTCTCTGTTATTGAGCCCACTAAGCAAGCTGAATCGTTCCATTGTTATTGTTATGAAATACTGTTTGTTTAACATTTAAATCTTATGTATAAAATACTGCATATTCTTAAAATGCCTCTAGTGAAGCTAAACGAAATAGTGCAGCGTCTATCAAAGGTGTTCTCCTTTAGTTTATAGCTCGGGAGCCAGAGTAGAAGAGTGTAAACCGAGCACATGTCCAATCGTGGATAAAATATAAATTCCCGTTAAAAAGTAAATGGTTTTGGATTCTATTTATAAATCTAGACGAGTTTTAATTTTTATTGTAACTATTTCCTTACAATCGGCTAAGGTTACAGCGGTCACACAAAAAATATCAATTTAAAATAAAACCATTTAAATATCAAATAACTTTTTTTTAACTTGTAGTAAAGTATAATTTTATCTACAATTTGAAATAAAAACAGCACCGTTATTCAATCAGTTCAGAATCCTATATCCTATATTTCATCTTATGACCTAATTTAATACCTCGACTGTGAGAAATTTACAAAAAGCAGCGTTATTTGCGAAAACGATCTCTATTCAAACACGATTTTAAGCAAAACTCTAACTAGGTCGTTTAGGTAAAGAAACGTAAAACCTTTAAAAAAATCTCATTTCCTGGGAACCGCTTCTCCCCTACGTACAAAAGATTTTTATGATAAAACGTTTTTTGCACCTTGATTTTTGCATGTTTCCCTTTTTTATGAAGTAAAAGGTAGCTCGAATTAGGGTTTTCTGTTCTTTTTGTAAGCAATATCTTCGGCGGGGATCAAAATAATTTCTGAAATTCGTGGGAATCCGTTTTTTAACTTATATATTTTTGTAAGATTGATTAACAATGGGTAGGCATGTCAAGTTGGAAGGGTTTTTGAGAAATTCCATTCATTTTGAAAGAGATTTTTAAATCTCGTTATAAAGGTACAGGTAAAGTAGTTGGCTAATTAAACAATTGTTATTTTTACGTAAGCAATAAGGTTGAATCCTTTTTTTATAAAAATAAAGCGGAAATTGAATGAAATTAAAGATAAAAATAACCTTAAAAAACTAAATTCACAGTATTATTCTTAAAAAAAACAAATGTCCAATGTATTGGGCCAAATTAGAAAATATAGTGGTATAAAGTTAATCATTTTTAATTATTGTTAATACATAAAGCACTATTTTGGACAGGTATTGTTCTAATAATTTGGGTAGAATAATCCTTTTCCATAAAAATTAAGAAATTTACAAAAAAAAAAAGTTTAAAAAATGATGTAACTAGTAAAAAAAATTAAATCAAATCGTAAAATGGATGACAAAATTATTTTTTCGATCGAAAATTTCACACCGCTATTTTTAAACCAATTTTTTGTTTGGTTACCATGGAAACCAAAATCTTTCCGGAAATGTTCATCCTCCAGGGTACCCTGGACGAAATTAATAAGTGGAAATTTTTATGTCAAAATAATGACATATGTAACGGACTTGACCTTTTGGTTAAATGAAAATAAGATTTTTTGTTTACTTTTCGTGCATATAAAAATTAAACAAATACTACATCTTTAATTGTTTTTTTTAATTTCTTTATTATTAATTAAATTTATTAAATGTTTTTCAAAGTCAAAATTAAAAAATCTTCTTTTTTCAGTGGTTAGTAAGAAAGGACACTCGTATTAACTAAATGTATATGCTTAAGTAAATAAATATAATATTTTGAAACAATTCGGTTAAACTTAACTTAACACAAAAACTGCCACAAATTACATTTATAGGTTATTATTCTCCACTACCAATAAGTTGAACTGTCAGTAAAATAATCGTCTACAATTTTTCCAAAGCCATCTAAGCTGTTATTTGTTTCTTCTAGGTATTTGGAAATGGTAATTACATCATTTACAAATTAATTTAAAAAACACGTTCCACCTCCTTTAGTGAACCTAACTTAAGTTATGACTGTAAAATAAATAAGTTTTAAACATGTTTTACTAAATTTATTAAACTAAAATCAGTGGAACATTGTTATTTTCACGATTTTATTTAGATACTTTAAAATTTTGACGTGGTATAATTTTTGACATACCAACAAACACTCATGACCAACTAGCCTTTGCTTCTTCAAGTCCTTAAATAATCTTATTGTCAAATTAAAATTAATTACTTTTAAATTTTTTAGGTGTTAAATTTTCTTAATGAATTATGCACTCGAAAGAAATTTCCAGTAATAATCCAAGCACTTGTGAGATTACAACTGAAAATACAGAGGAATCTATAAATTTGCAAATACTCTAATTCAGCGGATATTTATACAAGAAAAATGAAAATCTAACGTTAAGATCGTGTACGAACATAAAAATCAACACAAGATAATTTTAGAAGTAAAATTGATTGACGTCACTAAAATTTAAAAAAAATACGGTGAATAAAGAGGTAAAAATCAAATTCGACGTAGATAACCCTCTTGTTTATAAAATTTGCAAATTTTTACTAGTTTTAATTATTTACCCCATTTTTGCTTCATTAAGTTTTAATTAAAATTATTCAACAAAATACACTTTTGTTATATGTCCAGTGGATATTTTGATAAAACTGATCAAAACATCCGCTTATACAGTTCTAAGGGTGAGTAGGAGCACTTATAGAAATGTTACTACCCCCATAGTTCACCCTCCTGTAGGCACGTGACCCGATGGGATCACATGAAGGCAATTAACAATTTAGGCCCTTTTATCCGATATTTAAATTTCGGATACGGAAATGTAAATGTTCAGTTTTTCGCTGTGGTCGATGGAGTGATAAGAATCTTAATTGAGACACGTGGTACATATTAGAGAATATTGAATTTAATGCAGCTGGGAAAACTAGCAGACTTAATACTTTCCTATAATATAAGAATTAGAAACACATCAGTAAAAATATTTCTACAAGAAAAAGCATCACAGTAATTCGAAAAACAAAGTGCCTAAAAATTTTTCAGGATATATTTTTTTCTGCTTAGTAGTTAATTAATTTTCTAAATTGTATAGTTTATAAATATATACAGGGTATGTCACGATGAGCGTTAATTACGAAAGTACTGTATCAGAGTTTTTTTAGGGAAGTTATGGACAAATTTCTGAAATCATGTCAAGATATTTCCTTGGATTTTACTTTTCCATGATTATCTCGAAAATACCTGATCAAATTCGTTGACGTCAGCGTAAAATCAAAATAGTAGCAAACAAAAATGTTCGTCTTTGATGGACAATTATGCATCAGTACGCGATTTGTGTGTACGTTTTGTAAAGGTGTTTTCTAGGCAAGAAATAGTGATTTAAATCATTTAACAAACTTTCCATAATCATATTATTTGCAGGTGCAATTTTTGAAGTGTATAATCTTCTTATAAGAATAAATGTTTTTTAATGCTCGTACATCAACCAAATTAGCAAAATTTATTTATTTATTTTATTTTCTTTAATTAAACAAAGGAAACGAGTATTTTAAATTAATTAAGTCTTTATAGGTAAGCAGTACCTAAGTCTGTTAGCTATTACTTTTAAAAGTTTTAAATTGCAAATTTTAAGCTTCAAAATGTTGAAATTATTGCCTGAATAAATAGTAATTGTATTAAATTTTCTTACCTAAACTAATTTTTTTTTGTTTCTTATTTTCTCTAAAAATTTACCAGGTACTCAAACTTCATGGCAGATTCAAAATTAGCACGTAATATTTCATTGATTTTAAAATTTTTTATACGAATTCTTCACAAAACAAAACTTTAGAATTATTTCAATAGTCTCGACAATGTATGCGTTTTTAATCAAGATTTTTAAAAATATGTCTAAGGTTTTCGCCCTAAAAATGGAACATTTACAGATATACTGGCAAGACTACATAGTTTTTCTTTTATTTTTTTTAATTTTATACTTCCCTCACAGTACCAGTACATAATGATGTATAAAATATCAAAAAAATCTGTTAAAGTTAGTTGCAAAGTCGGACAACTATTTCATTTGATCATTTTTTAAAGATTGTCACATTTTTCCACCAAAACAACAATTTTCTCTAGAAGTCCAAGTAGTATCCGAGTTGTTTAATTAGCATATTCAAAATCAGCGAATAAAGTACTTCGGTAGGGTTGGTTTTTAAATTATTTTTCGAAAATTTCAATGAAAATCGAAAAAAAAACCGTTTTCAACTCTGTTAAAAATCAAACTAAAACTAAAATCAAAATATATAGTCGTGATTTTCACCAAACAAATTTTCACCGAACAAATTTTCACCGAACTTTGTTCGGTATCTAAATTCGATCTGTATGTGTGTGCGTGTGTGTTGATTTTTTGTGTTCATGAATTTTAAAATTCTGACTTCAGATTTTGATAGAGAATCAAAAAGTAAGCTTAGGGTTTAATGTACCCCTCCGTACCTCTTCGGGAACACCTTCAAAATGGAGTCCAAAATATGAAAATTTTGAAGTTTAAAATCACATTGAATTTAAAGTAGACGCACAGTGAATGGCGATTTTGGTAAATGTGAGTAGACTATGTGGATTAGAAGAACTGACAATCTAATATTTTATTAATACTTGCATTACAATTTGCTCGATCTATGGCAATGCTAGAATAGCATTCTCAACTGGTTTTTAATGTATGCACAATTATTGTAAAGTCGGCCTTAAAGTAATCGTAAATAATCAAAAATTGTATTTTCAACTGATAAATCAGTATTGACGAACGTATTGGAAAAAACACTTTTATGGTTTGAATTAAAATTATTAATTCTTCTTTAAAATCATATCTTGCCATTGTTCATGTAGGTAGATACATTTCTGAAACTCATAGTGGTTTCCTTGTTAGTTCAATTTCGTTAAAAAAGTTTTTTAATTTTTGACGTTTCGACTTAATCGTTTTCAAAATGACAACAAAATATATAATAAAAAATTTACTATAAAAACAGAACACTTCATAATCTTACAAAAATATGACAGCAACATAGAACACCGAGAGAGATTTTGAAATTGAAGATGTCAAAATCTGTTTCAATCATATTTTTGTGACGTTTCTGGGAACGAATTTTGAAAGAAGGATAGCGCATTTGCATTATACTTCGTCATAAATTAAGTTTTCTTAATAATATTATCCATAAGAAAAAACCAGATAAAAACTTATGATACTATATTTTGTAAAATAGGCATCCAAATGTTTAAAATATCGACCGAACAATTAGAAACACATTCGTTATTATTTAAGCATATCAATGCTGCTACTTTAACTTAGCGGTTATAATTATTAGATTCTTTTAATAATCTAGTTTTGAAGAATTCCATTGTATTTTATGATTAAAATCCCATGCATGTTCAGATATTTTTGATTTTTCGAATTGTTTATTTTTAACGTATATATAATTGGTGTTCATTAAGTCTAATATGAAAAGGTCTAGATGTTTCTCCTATATAAAATGTATTATATTCGCATGGAGTTTTGTAAATACAATTTTTTGTATTTTGAATTTCATTAAAATGTTTTGTATTTACTATTAAAGATTTTAATGTATTATTAGTTTGAAAAACTGTTTTTAAATTAAATTTATTGCCAATCCTTCTAATTTTTTCGCATAATTTCGAATTTCTATGTTGCCGTCATATTTTTGTAAGATTATCAAGTGTTCTGTTTCTACAGTCATTTTTTATCATATATTTTGTTATGTCATTTTGAAAACGACTTCCGATTAAGGAAGTCGAAACATCAAAAATTAAAAAACTTTTTTTAACAAAATAAGTGGTTTTCTTCCATGAGAAGAGAAATTGAACTATATAGGTAGATACACTTTATTTAATAAAATAAATAGTTTATTTGATAGTTGATTCTCTAGTAGTCAAATACATCACCGGGTTAAATAAAGACAATAAGAGTAAACTGCTGTGAATAAGTAGAAAAGTATGAGAATAATCTAAATTGCCATCTATATATTGATTTAGTACGCCATTAAAATCAGCATCGGAAAGAAAAAGGAAAGAAACGTGTAATCCTTTTGCTCCTATACATATATTCACATAAATACATATATAAGATGTAGAATAAATAAATAATCCATACAATTTATATACTATTGTATATCGGGACACAGGCAAACTGCTATTGGCCGACCGTTAACCCCACTACGCTTACGCCCGGGTCCATATCCCCTCTCTTCCATCTTCAGCATCCTACCGATGCAAATACGCGTTGTTATACGGCTATAGTCGGTGGCGCACACAACACGGACATACCTCGCGATACATAACGGTGCCAAAAACCCCATTATTTCACCCCGTGCCAGTGACAGTGACAACACATATCAAAGCGATCCCAGTGCAGTGACATGAATCGTGACTGTTGAGTGACACAAATCTGGCGGATTTTAAACGTGACACTGTGCGGAGGTGGGTAGAATCTAACCCCTCACCCACCCTCCAAAAAACCAATCTGGACACTCCGAAATCGTTCAAGAACAACAACAACAACAACAACATAGACTTTTCCCACCAATTTTGGAAAAAATCTCATAAAGACAGTAATATGTCAATGCTGTTGCACCAACCTCCTACCCACATGATTTTAAGTCCCCACGAAACGGATCAACCCCTCGATTTCACCATGTCGAAATTTAAGACAAAAACTTCGGCCACGGTGGCCTCGCAAATTAAACAGTTCAACAACTTTGCTGCACAACAACACATGATGTTGTTGCAAAACAACGGACTATATTATAATAGAAACAACAATAATAAAAGTTTTACACGTGGAAGTACTCCTTCCTCGAGTAGTTCTGAAGAAGAAGGTGTCGGCCCCCCAGGGGGGTCGCCCAGATCACCCCCGCCTAGCCCTTTGAGGACTAGACCTGACGGTGAGTTTATAATCTAGTTTTTAATTTTAATAATTCACTCTACACCTGCTAACTACTTTACAGAACATAACGAAACAAAAACAAAATAACTGGTAATATTCACCTGACAATCACATCATTCTGAAATGATTGATCTGCTAAACAATAATATTGGTACCACTTTATTTCAGTACTTTTCCTATTAAGTCAAAATATATTTAAAACAATAGGGAGAAGGCGGTAATAAAAAAATTTCATTTAAAATGTATACTGAAAATTTAAAAAAAAATTACTTCACAAAAATTGGCCTGATAAATAAATGAACCGGAGTAAAATTTCAAAATTAACACAATGACTGTTGATTTTGACAAGTATACATGAAGGAGAATGATTTTTATAGGATTTACCTATAAAGAATTTAATTGTGTTGCTGATATATAACAGTCTAATAATATATACAAAATAAGTTATTTATTCACCTTTTATTATTGAAGATATTTTTTTATATTAACGTTTTTCTGATGATGTTAGAAACGCCGCATTTATTTAAAAAGGATATAATTTTTTCTTACATAAAATGGTTTAAATACCTTCTTATGACTTGTATTAATAAAACAAGTACCTATCAATAAATATAAATGAAATAATCGGAAAATTAAATTTGATTTTTCATTGTGTATATTAAAACTTTATTATTTATAAACTTATACATGAATTTAGTCAAAAATTACGCTTTAAATCAATTTAAAACTTGTTTTTGACCTTAGTAAAAAAAATTAATTAAAATTACGAAGCTAGGCATTTATTCAACAAATCCGTTTCATAAAATCTGAAATAATAATGCAAACCTGTAATATTGAATAGGGAAGATTATTAAAATAATTAGGAAGAAAAAATAATGCATTTTTTGCAAGGACATTTTGCTACTAGATATATTATAAATATAAAATAAAATATCTTAAAAATTAATTAGAATTATGAAGCCATGCATTTATTCAACAAATCCGTTTCATAAAATCTGAAATAATAATGCAAAACTGTAACATTTGATAGGGAAGATTATTAAAATAATTAGGAGGAAAAAATAATGCATTTTTTGCAAGGACATTTTGCTACTAGATATATTATAAATATAAAATAAAATATCTTAAAAATTAATTAGAATTATGAAGCCATGCATTTATTCAACAAATCCGTTTCATAAAATCTGAAATAATAATGCAAACCTGTAATATTGAATAGGGAAGATTATTAAAATAATTAGGAAGAAAAAATAATGCATTTTTTGCAAGGACATTTTGCTACTAGATATATTATAAATATAAAATAAAATATCTTAAAAATTAATTAGAATTATGAAGGCATGCATTTATTCAACAAATCCGTTTCATAAAATCTGAAATAATAATGCAAAACTGTAACATTTGATAGGGAAGATTATTAAAATAATTAGGAGGAAAAAATAATGCATTTTTTGCAAGGACATTTTGCTACTAGATATATTATAAATATAAAATAAAATATCTTAAAAATTAAATCCGTTTCATAAAATCTGAAATAATAATGCAAAACTGTAATATTTGATAGGGAATATTATTAAAATAATTAAGAAGAAAAAATAATGCATTTTTTGCAAGGACATTTTGCTACTAGATATATTATAAATATAAAATAAAATATCTTAAAAATTAATTAAAATTATGAAGCCATGCATTTATTCAACAAATCCGTTTCATAAAATCTGAAATAATAGCTAATGCAAAACTGTAATATTTGATAGGGAAGATTATTAAAATAATTAGGAAGAAAAAATAATGCATTTTTTGCAAGGACGTTTTGATACTAGATATATTATAAATATGAAATAAAATATCTTAAAAATTAAGAAGCCATGCATTTATTCAACAAATCCGTTTCATAAAATGTGAAATAATAATGCAAAACTGTAATATTTGATAGGGAAGATTATTAAAATAATTAGGAAGAAAAAATAATGCATTTTTTTGTATGGACATTTTGCTACTAGATATAATATAAATATGTAAAATAAAATATCTTATTAAAACTTGTAAAAATACGTAATAAAATATTAAAATTAATTAATATGATTTATAATTAGATCTTCACCATTTTCGCACAATTAAATTTTTAAAATTTCTAACGTGCAGAAGATTAGGCATCCCTCACTAGACATACAAATTTATAATAAAAACAAATAAAATAGTATGATCATGAACAATTTTCTGAAGTTATATTAAACTATCTATTTGATTTTCTCGAACTTAAGACTAAATTTAACCAAAGCAGTTTTTTTAAACTGATATATCATTAAAAAATAGCAAGTAACATATACGCCCTATAAAGTAACCTGAAAGTCTATTATGGGGGTACAATATTTTGCTAAATCACACTTTTGGGGAGCTGGGACTTTTTTTTCCTCTCACACCCATGTTCCTAAATATGCCTTTTATAGGTACAACGGTATCTTATACATTTTTAATTTAGCCATATTTCATAAGCTATTAAATAAAAATTTGTTCTATTTCTCTAGTTAGGAAGTAAATTTAAATCAATCAAACCGGCAATTGATAATTTTTATAATTTATCTAGTACTCTGTTTTTAATACACTATATAGATCCTGAAAAAAAACAATACAGTAAAATCATTATTATTTAATTTGCTGGAATAAAACCAAAAAACCCGCAATTAACAGACATTAAAAAAAGGTTGTTCAGTAAGGTAAAAATAAAGTTTCCGTTACACGAATCATGTACTGACACAATTAACGAATTATTGCAAATCAACATTTTATTCTACATATATACATCAGGTGGAAAATTAAACAAATTAAAAACCGACGATTTCCCATGAATAGAACTACAAGAAAAATACAGTTGTTGTTGTAAAAACTATTTGATAACGTGTAATCAATTCATCATATGTTATTAGAACTACTTTAACAGTTACTTTTAATAATTTAAATCATTTGACATTTTGTAACTGGAAATAAGTTTATTGGAAAAAGACAGAATATGTTACGCTTAACATACCATCAAAGTAAAAACACAAAAGTAATTTAAATTGAAAAATATAAGAAATTGATATTACGATCGAACAATGCAAGAAAATTTCATAAAATAAATAAGTGATTAATTAGAAATTAACTAGTACATTTTTATAATCAATTAAAAAATTAAAAGTAAATAATGTACATATGTTTACGCAGTGAACTTTTCATAAATACCATATAAAACGGGTTTCTGAGTGAGATGCAAACGTTTCAATTAATTAACCATCCCCTCAATTTCGCCCTTCAGATTATCATTTCATTTCCGAAACTAAATCGACAATAACATTTTCTTTGCCTTTATGATGACTTGTGAATTCACTAATTTATTTTTTTATGAGACATTTTAATGCCAAGAAACAAGATAAGGTTTACAAGAAAGACGACCAAATCCTTCCTCGCCACAAACTATACTTTAGATATAGTACAGTATAATAGGTATTATGGATGAACTATTTGGTTAAATGTGTTGGCTGGATGACGAGACACTTGAACACATTTTAAGTGACTGTACTGCCCTAGCTTATCTTTGACAGTAGTATGGTGATTGAGCTAATGAAAATATCTGGAGGCAATACAGAGCCTAACAGTAAAGCCGCTTTTTAAAATTCTTCATCAATTTATTCTAATTTTTAACGCTATACTATCAAAAGTGTCGTCCATTCATTATTTTCTCCCTTGGTCAAATACTCTTTATTTTTTCTTCAGTGGTACATACAGAAATGAATTATGTATGTAGGTTTTTTTATCTACATCCCTTTACATTTTTTATTAATTTTGAATTTGTTAATTTAATTTTGGAACCTTTTTTAAAAATATTACTACATCTACTTTAGCATTCCAGTTTATATATTTTGTTCTTATAGAATGTAGAAAGAAATATTTGTATGCACATGGTTGAACATGTTATTATAAATAATAGAAAAACTTTTTAGAACAAAATTATATTCATTCTCTAATATATATTTTCTGCTTACACAAGATATGCGATGTTTTGAAATTGATGTGACATCATTTAAAAATATCAAGAAAAGTATGGGTTACAAGTGTGAGCCTTGAGGCGTTCAGGAAATCCCAGTTAATTTCATTTTAAACAATTGGTATTACATTTAAATATCAGGACAGTATCTCATATATCACTAAAACATTTTCTTCTTCTTCTATTAAGAAACGACGAAAAAGTGCCGGTTTTTAAATATTAACCAAACCGAGTCGAAATCGAGGGCAAAAAAGTTTGCACTCCCTCAATTTTTACCATGACATGTGCTCGTCTCACACCTGCAAGGTTGATGCTTTGTGAAAAAGGACAGGATTCTATTTCGGGCAGGTAGAAATACTTCTTGCAAAAGTAGAATGTTTCGGGCACGTTTTTACATTTTACATCCATTAGATCTATTCAAAATAAACGGCCTTTTTTCAATATTCAAATTCTCCCACAAAATTCACATACAGTTCTGGGAAGTGATGCATATATCACATAGAAAAATAGACGCTTAGACAGATGGTCAGTGGGTTTTTGGTCGAAAACGTAAAATCCCTTTTTTTCTCGCAAAATTAGTGAATCACTATTCTATTATGTAGTATTGCGGTTTGAATTTGAATTTTTATAAAATAAGGATTTTTCGATTGAATATTTTTAAAATAATTTTCAAACTATTATAATGATCTGAAGTCATTACCAGATGGATAATTAAAAGCAGATCTCTGCAAGCACTGACAAAAAGTATTTAGAGGAAGAAAAGTGCTTTTAAACACAAAGTTCTCACGTTTGCTAAGTAATAAAAAGTATAAAGCTAAAGCTTTCTCATTTCCATTAATTATTTTTTTAAATGACACTTGTACTTCGGGATTTCCGACTTACGAGACTGAATTGTATTTTTCTTACTTCTGCCTTGAAAATTTAAAGTGATTCGGAATAGTGTTTTTCTAACTGAAAAATTCTGATTCGAAAATCTGAAAAATTTGACAGTTGTTATTTTGTACACCTAGAATTTCCATATAATTTACTTGTAATTGTAGGGAAGCTGGGTTAGGCCAGCGCTGCAGGCTGCAGGTGGCGTAATCTAGGTGGTTGAGTTAGGCAAGCGACCTTCTTTAATCCCTTGTAAATTATTAATTAGGAGTATTAACTGTTTTGCATTTGATTTGTTTGAAAACAATGATGTAGTAGGTAACCAAACAGTATAGGCATTCAAATTTTTTTTGAAATGTCGACCGAACAATTAGAAACACATTCAGTGCTGCTTCTTTAACTTTGCGGTTATAATTATTATTAGTTTCTTTTAATATAATCTATAGTTGAAGAATTCCTTTGTATTTTATGGCCAAAATCCAAAGCATCTTCACATATTTTTGATTTTCAAATTGTTTATTTTTAATGTATGTTTGGTGTTCATTAAGTCTAATATGAAAAGGTATAGATGTTTCTCCTATATAAAATTTATTCCAAAATCCAAAGTATCTTCACATATTCTTGATTTCTCGAGTTGTTTATTTTTAACGTATGATTGGTGTTCATTAAGTCTAATATGAAAAGGTCTAGATGTTTCTCCTATATAAAATGTATTACATTCCCATAGAATTTCCTAAACACAATTTTTTGTATTTTGAATTTCATTAAAAGAATTTGTCTTAAAATGTAGTAGTTTTCTATTTCACAGTTAAAACTGAGGAATATAAAATTCTGCCAAAATTGCTGCGTCGGCTAATTAATTTATTGTAAATAACCGTAAATCTAAATCTATTAAGACAAGCATTTAAAAGAGCTTTGGAGGATCCGATTAATTCTTTTTTATTATTTTAAACATTTCATCTAAACGTTAACTGCACAATACACTCTCAAACCGACTTAAACATATCAGTTGGAACGATCAAAATATAAGCAACAAAATCGGTATCCAAAAAGATAAAATAAGAATGAGAATAATAATTGAGGACCGTGAGAGGATCGGAGAGGAGTGAGTGTCTAAACTCTATTAAGAAAACAAGCAATTTTCCCATGTAAATATATGCAAAAGCGTGTGCATTAGCCGTTAATATGACGGCTCCGTTCATTATAATATCTAGTAGATTATACCTACAGCTAAACACCACGATTATACAGGATGTTAACCAAAAAACGCCATGGGATATTGCTTGATGCACTATATAGTAGTTGAAAGTTTATACTTTAAAATTGGTTAATAATTCATCAGAATGTAGCCCAACATTATATTCAAGTATCTTCTTTGGATCAATCTTGCCGGTATTTCGATAAGTCATGAAAATAACAAACTTTAACTTAAAATGTAGATCTTGTGGAACATTTTCCAGAAAATCGAGGAAGACTGAAATTATAAGCAGAAAGTTTGACATAACATCAGAAAATCATCCGAAAAAAATCATACTTGAAATCATTCTATTTTTCTTCAAATAATGAGGTATCTACTCGTATTGATCCAAAAAATTATCAAGACCGTTAATTCATTTCTAATGTTAAAATTTGTAAGAATAGTATTTTATACAACCTACAAAAAATATAAGCAAAAGTAACTGTAAGAAAAATGGCTTTAAAGGTTTCGCAGTATGAATTTGACATGAATTTATTAAAGTCGAAAGGTTTGCTTGAATTTTGGGACCAAATAATAACTAAATATAACAATTTTGGGTCAGAAGACACTTGGTATTATTAAAAATTGGTTTAGCGGTCAAATTAGTCCAACAGAGTACAAAAATAGATTAAATAAATAAATCAAGAAAAAACAAATAATCAGAACATTCTATTTAACTAATCTATTCCACTGTAGTTTAAATACATTTTTATTCAACCAAAATATCTTTAGATCATGTTTCTGAAGCCAATATTCACTGAATCATGCACATACACACTTTTTTTTTATCAAAATCAAAATAAATTAAATTTGGTATTATAGTAATATTTATGGTAAGAATTAGTTTTGCTGATTTAAAATCGAGATTTGTTTTTTAACACTAATAAAACAGACCTCATTAGCTTTCATAATAGGCAGAATATTTTGGATGATTTTACCGTTGATGTGGGTAAATCCATTCTTGATAGTACACATGATTGGGATTCATATTGACGAATTTCTTAATTGGAAGTATCATTGGAGTAAACTTGTTGGAAAGGTGAATTCGCTAAAATATATTTTTATTAATTTGCGAGAGGTACTGCAATCTCACTAACTTGTTAGTGTGTACTTTGCTCAAGTCATCTCTCGACTTATATGCAGAGTATATCTCGCAGTTAACTCTACGCAAGCTTCAAATGTTTTCATTGCACAAAAGCGATAATGTGATGTATGGCTAACATTTCACAAAATAAGTCCTGTACCATATTTTAAAAATTATTAAAATCAAAAATTATTTTGTGACTAACAGAGATGTTCATAGTTATCAAATAAACTACCGATTGAACTAAAAATTTGTGCAATTTAAAAAACATTTGAAAATTTTTCTTCCAGAAAAATGTTTGTATTAAACAGCTGAATTTTTATATTTTTAATTTTTTAATCTGTTTAGAATTATAGCGTGTTTGTATTTAGAGTTTTTTGTCTTTTCTTTTTTTTATGTATTATTATATATATTATTATTATTAAATTTACAACAATAACAAAAATTGAGAAAGAGGTGGAAAAAATAAGGAAAATAATTAAATGAAGTCGAAAATTACAATAAATCTTTTTTTTTACGATATTTACTTTTCTTTTAGCTATTGCTATTTGGCGCGTTTGGAATTTGATTTATTAGATTTGAAGTCTTACTGACAAAGTCAAATTGCAGATACCAGACTTGCAAATCGTTTCCTTAATGATAGTGTTTCCAAACTTTTTTTAACCTTGCATTATTAACCTTGTATTCCAGACATCTACCTCCAATAGTTTTGCTTGATTGTTTTCATTTTTCTCTTGTTTTTAGCAATTTTTTAACCTCCTGTGGATTACCATTGTATAAACTTCTAGTACTTATTTGTTGTTGGGCATGTATTTCCAGTTTCCCCGCGTGCCTCCATATTACACTTCAATCAATGATGTTGAATACAGCTTTCAAATCTATGAATATCACAAATATTTTTTTTTCCTTATTCGACTTATCTTTTTATCAAGTTATTTAAATTAAATCAGATCTAATTTTTATTGGTAAAAAGAAATACATTTTTTCCGATCACTGCAGGATGATGAACCCATTTAGCTGCTCACCCGGTATAAGGTACACAGATATGTGTCCGGCAATCGACCGGGTGGCGTATTTGTAGAATAAAATTGGTAAAACGATTGTCACGCCCACATCATCTCCGGGCGGAATTTTGTATTGTTTAAAAGCGGTAAATTGTTTGAGAAGATAATTATACTACACTTGCAAGATCATATAGTGGTCAAACCACGGTTATTGTGTCGTAGTATTAAAATCGTATTGGCACCTATCCTAAGCATTTTTAAACTCTCGTTTTGGATGGGTATATGATGGGTGTGAGAATTTTTTTGAAATAATCGACAAGAAAACAAAACAAATTTGTATTTTATTTAGACGAAACTTGGGTGAATAACGGACATATTTGACAAATTAATATAAAAACAAATAACAATCATTTAAGGAAGGGATTTTTCTGTCTGTATTAGAGAAACGAAAGGGATTAATAATGATCAAATTAAAGGCCATAGCCAGAAAAAATATTTAGGAAAATTTGTAGTCTACCTTCTTGGTGAAGTGGTTATTTATAGTTTTGGACTTTTTTATAAATAAAAAAAACAATTATGGTAATGATTTTTTTTTTTTTTTTTTTTTTTTTTCGTAGCAAGACACTCTGGGAATGTTTTCTATAATTACAATCTGATCATGAAGATCAATAAGCAATTTTGTTCCAACCTAACTTAACTAGAATTCTTAAATACTAAGGTCCTACTCACTAGTGTACCTTAGGGTCTGATAATTTTAGTAACACTACCGGTAACGTGTAACACAAATCCACACAATACTAGCACTGTCACTGAACTAGTTCAAAAGGTTTGGTCCTCTTGAGCCTTCTTACTAAATTGGTATTATCGAGGAGCTGGATGACCTCAACGTTCCCATGTTGGAGCAGCCGTTGTTCATGGCTGCTGGCAGATTTAGATATAGTCTTGTCAACAGTTTCTACATCCAGGTCCCTATGAAGATCACTGTTGCGACAGTACCAGGGTGCATCGACGATGTTCCTTAATACTTTATTTTGAAAACGTTGGATAACTTGGATGTTACTTTTACTGGCGCAGCCCCAAAGCTGACTACCATACGTCCAAACGGGTTTCAATATCTGCTTGTAGAGGAGCAGTTTGTTATGTGTGGACAACTTGGAGTTTCTTCCTAATAACCAATACATCTTTTTATATTTTATACCAAGCACTTCACGTTTCTTTTTAATGTGGACTTTCCAGCGAAGTCTAGCATCGAGTGTCATTCCAAGATATTTTGCTGTATTAGCATAGGGAATCTGAGCGTTATTTATTCTTATGGGAATGTGTTGGTTTCGTTTATTAGTAAAGTTAACATGAACAGATTTGTTTTCATTTAACTTAATACGCCATTTTTTAGTCCAGGTGTTAATCTGGTCTACAGATGTTTGTAATTTTCGGTTGGCTTCTTCATGGTCTTTTCCAACTGCCAGAATGGCAGTATCATCAGCAAATGTTGCAATAGTATCGTGCTCAAGGTTAGGAATATCACTGGTATACAGTAAGTAGAGTACTGGACCTAGTACACTACCTTGGGGTACTCCTGCCTTAATTTCTCTTAGATCAGAATATACATCTTCCTGTTTTATTCTGAAGTATCTGTTTGATAAATAGGATTTTAAGAGTTCTGAATACTGACGTGGTAGTAACAAATTTAACTTGTGGTTAAGGCCCTCATGCCAGACTTTATCAAAAGCCTGGGCCACGTCTAGGAAGACGGTGGAGCAAACTTTCTTTTCCTCTAAAGACTTTTCAATTATATCTGTGATTCTATGCACCTGGTCGATCGTTGAGTGTTTTTCTCTAAAACCAAATTGATGGGAGGGAATCAGGTCCTTTTCTTCTATTGTAGGTTTTAATCTCTTAAGAAGCAGTTTTTCGTAGAGTTTCGAAATAACAGGCAACAAAGAGATTGGTCGGTATGACGTTACTTCTTGGGGATAATGATTTTAGGATTTAATTTAATTTTCGACTCCTTTTTTTCCACTTTCCAGACTTTTTTTACACTACATACCCCATTTCCCTCAATGTTTTTTTAATTGACATTTGTATTTAGAAATTAACAATCTTCTATGTATTTTTTATAAAACAGTAATTAATTTTGCCATCGATTTTAGTATTTCAATTAATTTTCTATACTTTTTTACTATCACCCCGATTTTTTCTTGTCATTTTTCGTATAATTGTTATGTACAGAGTGTCTGATTTTTCTACGAAAAAAACAGATTTTATCTAGAATGTCGAATACAAATTTCAATAGCAGATTCAACATCAGGGTATCTAAATTCATCGATTATAGTATAGTTTCTATAATTTTAAAGAAAAATTCTTTATTAGAACTTTTTTGAGAAGCCCGTTGTTTCTAACCCCAATTTTAAAAATATCAAAATGAAAGCTTTAAAAGTTGAAAGAAAAGAAAAAATAATACAGTTAAGAAGTTTTTTGCTGTATTAACATTTTTATAAAAAATGCGTTTTTAGGGGTCTTTTGGCACGAAAAACTTTAAAAAAATAATCAATTTGTTCATAAAATTGTTATTAATTGAGTTACTATTACTTCTTACTTAAAATTTTTGAATTTACTTTAAGATTAACATTTCTTCATAAAATATAAAACTGTAGACTGTAAATTTTTTCACTTTTTTTCAATAATTATAAAAGGCTCAAGATTATTCAAATTAATCACAATCTTTTTGTCACCAATTCATTTTCAATATAAAAAACTAACCATTGAAAAGTTCCTCCATTCAGGTTTGTTTACCACAAAACAAAATTGAAATTGGAATGAATAATAAGTATCGATTTACCGTTTTTACTAACGTCGAAAAAATATATAGTCAATACGATTTGAAAGCTCCAGGTGTTTTTAATTAACCATATCATAATAACATATTTTAAATAAGTACGTATTTGGGAAACAATGGCGTACAAATCGGTGAATCTATGCAGTGATGGTTTACATTTAATGCCTATAAAGTTATTAATGTATTTAAATGATGAAATTTTGAGAACTTTAATAGTTTAAAAATAAGAAATAAACTAATGTGTAGGATTAATAAATTAGGCAGACGCGGATTTAGGTATGCGGACTATGCACTCGCAAGGGGCTTCGTGATCGTAATGGGGCCCCGGAATTTTTTTTTAAATCGTAATGACTGCAGATAATAATCTCACGCGCGCCCATGCTCCATCTACCTCTACTGCGCATTGTAGTACTCTACTAATAATTCGTTTTAGACCACTGAAATATTCAAAACTTTCCACGGATCCCCCGTTCCCCGGGGGTTTATTCCATACCCCCTAGACCAGCGGTTCTCAAACTGTAGTACATGTACCATTGGTGGTGTCTTTTAACATTTTGTCTTTTAACATTTTGTTTTAATCTTTATTATTCAGAAACTCATATATTTTTCAATTTTTTTTACTTTTACGGCTCTAGTTTCGAACAATTTTATGGTGGTACATATTTTTGTTTCATATTTATGTGGTACTACAAAATTTGAAAAGTTTGAGAACCGCTGCCCTAGACCCTCCGGTAATAGACCCCCCGCTAGGTCAATTCCTGGTTACGTCTCAGGAAAGGCCCCCCAAATATCTTAGTGAATAGGGGCCTTGAACTGTAAATCCGCCTCTGTAATTAGGAGATTTATTTATTCAACTTATATCGTAAGACAACACCCACAGGCTTCATCAGCTGGGCTAGTGAATTGAATAAAAAACCTCTAACTGTTCACAAAATCTAATGACTTACTAATATCAAATTTATTCTCGCTTGTAATTAGATACTAAAGAGTCGAAGAATTTAGATATTTCGCCATTTTTATCACTCTTTCATCCAGCATCTCGAATAGCTTTATAAGTCTGTAGTAAATTACTTATTACTTCCGTATATTGTTGGATACCTTAATTGTAGTTGCCGCTGTTAAAAATCCTTTATTTGCACTAAATGTGCAAATTTTTAAAACACTAAAAACGATTAGATGAAATGTGTTCATTTTCTGACCAAAAAAGTAAAGATACAATTGTGATACGGCCTATTCCATTTAGTGACGTCTGTGACGTCAAAAACTACCAACTAAAGGGGTTAAACGGGCAGAGCATCATTTCCCTGTAAAAAAAATGTCTTTCCCCCCGTTTTCTAGGATGCTGATGACGGTGGTGGTGTTAAAGATTACTTCCGAATCTCACCAACCCCTTCACCGGAAAAAAATTCACCTCCGACAGAGGTACTTTTTTTCTTCTTTTTAACAGCGACAAAACGCCTGTGCTCCCGTTTTCGAGGATGCTGAACACGATGGTGGTGTTCAATATCACTTCCGTCCCCCACCAAACCCTCCACTGGTCTAAATTCAGCCCCGAAAGGGATGAATTTTTTTATATCAGCGACAAAACGGGTGTCTCTTTCAGGGGTTAGTTTTGACCTGTGGAGGGGTTGCTGGGGGTCAGAAGTGATATTGAACACCACCATCGTGTTCAGCATCCTCTAAAACAAAAATACATGTAAAAAAGCTAAGGTTCAATTTATAACTTATTATTATTATCAGTTAGCTTGATATGAAATTAAAAATGTAGGTATGGACTGACATATTTGGCCCAGATCAAAAAGGCGGCCATTGGGAGTTCAGACCTCTAGTATTAACCCAAGTTTTTGACGTCAAATTAACTATAAAATAAAACGTCAAACTTCCAAATACATATGTTAAACACTAGTCTGATAGTAACATACTTTTTTGTGATTATTAAACATTAAAAAGTACTTATATTAATTATTATATTAATCTCTGAAAGGGATACGAAAGAAGAGAGTGACATTTTGACTAGAATCAGTCAAATAAAAGCTTTGCAACACACAATGCAAATTGTGTATGCAACCCCAATACACCGGGAATATTTTGCTTTTAGTAATTGTCAATACTCTCTTCTAATCATAGATGGCAGCACATCTAAAAATTAAAAAGTACGTGGGGACCCGAAAATTATTGAGCTGAATAGGTACTTCGCATAGCAAAAATAATTCAGCTTGTTAACTATCTACCCAAGCTGATAACGCCAACTCGGCGGAGACCTTGAAATGGACAAAAATTACTGAAATGTATTTTTTTAGGGTTTACTCGTATAGTACTTTCTTCCACTTTTTTGAATAAACAAAGTTTGACGTGGTGGCGAGCGTTAATCTAAGATGTTTCCTGAATAGCTGGGTCATTCTTATTTTTACTTCTCTATTAACATATCAAGTATTAGAATCTAATGGCCCCTTTAAATCTCTTTGGAAGACGCTTATGGTTACACACCAGTAGAAATTCTTTCTTTCTTTCCACTACAATGGCAATCCAATCAAAAAAAGTGTAAAATTGATGGTAACGACAAATAGCAAAATATTATATTATGATTAATTTCACACTGTATTTACCAACTTGAGGCGTAAAGAGTCACGAACCTCTTCATTCTTGAACTAACTAACTAACTAACTGAGTAACTATCTGGTTAAGGTCAGGGATATTTATTTTAAAAAGAATGCAATGAGATCTTTTATCTGATGCTGAAAGTAATGAGAATTTTAAATTAAAGTTTGCTTATGATTTTACTCAGCTGCAAAATACAAGACGATCCTTTTTTCTTCTATATGTTATTATTATATTATATATATTATATTAATTAATATCGAGGTTATATTGATCGAGTTCGGAACTAAGAAAAGGTCATGGGGATGATGACCCTCAAAAATCAAGTCTGGGATTCGGGATATTGAGAAAAATTTATAAAAAAACGATACGGCGTTGGTACTAACATAAACATTTACTAAAAGAAGTAATTTTGGATGAAAAACCGATTAGCTTTATCGAAATATTATAGAAAAAGTTAAAACAAAGCAAATTCAAGCATTGAAAAGGCAGAAAACAAGGGATCTTTAAAATAAATATTGTAAAAACAGGAAACATGAAAGAAAAAATGCGAAATATAATTTAAACCTGTTTATCAAAAACTTGAAATTGAACTAAACTATCAAGAGATAAAACTGGAAAAGTAAAATTAACAGAACGTTTGATCTATCAAAAAATATTAGCAATTTAAAATTCAAATATAACCTCAAAATTTACATCTCTCCAAACATCAAAAGGAAATGTTTTAGGAAGAAATAATTATTAGGAATTAATTATTGCCATATTTAAAAGTCTAAGTTAAGAAAATTTCGAAATCACAGTTTAATAATGGTCCGAATGAATTAAAAATTATACCAAAATTGTTCTTTTTTAATGTATTATAAATAGTAATTATTAAATTTAGGCTGGAAAATAATTATTTTTAAGTAGTTGATGTAATTTCTCCGATAATTTATCTCAGTTGGCTTTGACTTTATAGAATAATAAAAGTGATTTCGAAGAAATTTTGAGGCTTTTTCACTAAGAACCGTTGTTCAGTAAACATCGATCCAAAAATTAAAAAATACCGAAATTTTTTTTACAAGAAAAATAAATATCTCACAATAAAAATTGTACTACTATTCATTTGCGGAAGAATGAAATATTTATGGTTGGCTGCAAATATTTTAAACCAATATTTGCCTTTGCAGGTGACGTTATTAGTATTATTAGGCAACAAAAATTTGGAGAAGAATTTAAAAATATGGAAGGAAATACGGAGAAAACCAAAACTATGATATTTAACAAGAAAAAAGATAAAGATGACAATGAAATAACTAGCTACGAGTGCGATAAACAATATAGAAAGTATAGATAAAGAACTAAACAAAAGCTTTCCATCTACAAATCATTTTTTACCTGAAAATTAGGGACTAACAGTAACAGTAGAAATGAAATAAAACAAAAATGTCCTATACAGATGTCAACAGAATAGACAAGAAAAGAAACTAGAATATTCGAATGTGTAAAATCAGCAAATGAAAAAGTTGAAGTATTTAGTCAGAGAGGGAGAGAGAACAGCAATGGATAAAATGTGTACAAAAAGAAAGAACAAAAGGAGCAACTGAGGAAACCTCTACGTACTGGGTTACAAGTGAACCGGATTTCGTGTTATTTATGAATGAAACTAAAAATCCACAAGAAGAGGAATTTTTATTTGAAAAATCGTGGGGTAAAATGTGGGAAAAGGGGTAAAAAAGTAAGGATATTGAAGACATACTTTTATGTATTTGTTTTTCTAATATATAAACATTCTTTTTTATTATTTTCACATATATATAGATCTGCTAAAATAAGACAGGCATGGTGTTCGTTCTATTAAAATATTATTTGCTAAACGAGTACTCCGATCTCCCCTACAAAAAAATTGAGATGAAAGGTTCCCACTGCCGTCAAAAGTACGACATGCAAATAACGAGAAGATCAAATAATAGATGGATAATAATGACCATTATCATCACTCACTGAAAACTAATAATAAACCATTAATATAAGCAATTTATTTCATTATTATAATTCATTTCTCTCTTCTTCTCCTCCGCGGCTTCGGATGAGTCAGCGAATCGGTCAATCGACGGGTACCAACATTCGAATTCAGTGGTTCGGGTGCGTTTTAGAGATCAAAGGCAAGAGTCACACGCTGATTTTTATAGGTGGTAGACAGTAGAGTCTTTGTGGGTACCTGCAGTGGAAATCATTAGCATGGGAAAGTGCGGCTGGGTCAAAACAAAGGATATGTTTCGGGTGTTATATACGAAATTTTCATAAAGAAATTTAAATGTATTGTTCTCTAGATTCCTAATTTTTACGGGGAATTCGGTAGCATCCTCTTTACCTACACAGTTAATTATGTGGAGTATATTCTTTAATATGAATGCTTTCTCCCAAAAACTTTTGAATGATATCAAAATTAATAATTAAAATATGAATATAATAAATATTGTTGAGTATATGCTAAAATTGTTATAAACATACCAATATCAACTTAAATCAAAATTTAATATATATAATAGTTACAAAAGCAAACTAATGTACCAAATTGTAAAGTCAGATTGCTTAAATTAGAAATAACAAAAGTCAGAGCAAGATCTAACTAATAAATATCAGCAACAAATTCAGATAATTACACTACAATTACAATATTAACCTAATTATCAAATTATATGCTCAACATAACCTGTAAGAAGTTTGTGAAAATAAAAAAGGATAAATAATTACCAGAATTTAATAAGAAATAACAGTTAAAGTAGTAATAACATTAAAACTAACATTAAGAACAATTTATGTAAATTGTTATAAGTGAAATTAAATGTAACAATATTAATATCAAAAAATTTGTGTATACCTTCGAAATAATTGTCTTAAATTTTCCTATGAATTCTAAGGTTTATTAAAATCAGTTTTGTAAATCAGCCTCCACGTTACTAGCAAAATTAAAATCCATACAAAAATAAAAAGATAAATCCAAACAATTAAATCCAAGAGGTGAATTGTTAAATAAATAAACCGGGGCGAACTATTTAATCTCTTATGCGTATATCTAAGTCACAAATAGTGACAATTATAAACTAATTTTATCTACTAATGTCATAATAATAAACTAAAAATCAAACCGGAATGTGACCTTCATTATTCAATAATGTGTTTGTAAAATTGATTTGATTGGTTAAAAAGCGTTGAATAATGAAAATCAAGAACGCATTTACATTTACTATGTAGCACGACCTTTAATTTATACGTCAATGTCAAATTAAATTAATGCCAGTAAAAGTCATTCACTAAAAACTTTATCAAATTTGTTGAAATAGATATTTTATTAATAGAATTTTGCATCAAATCCATAAAAATAATACTAACAATCAAGCAACAAATGCTAGTTCTAGTAATTTCATATCAAATACAGATCACAATATGAATTTTGGTGTTGCAGATACAACAATTAATTTCTCAAATTGCAGCAACATAACCTTAAATCTTAATAACAAGTAAGAATTAATTTAATATAAATAACCATTTATATTCGTATAATAGTTTCTTAAGCATTTAAAAATGTTTTGTTCTTGATTTGATTTAATAGATATTTTTAAGGTTTAAATTATCTATCATTTGTCGACATTAGTAGATAAAGTATTATATCCAACTCGTTTTGTGGTTATTTTATTATTTATGCTCGTGTAATAAAATAAACCACCCAAACTCATTGAATAATATACTATTTCCACTATGTAATATAATACTTTATAATTGTACCGAATACAACAAAAACTACTGCAAAAATGATTTCTACCATGTGACATTCCAAAGTACTTTGGATCAACTTTGTTCTGTCTAGAGTTACCTAGCAATGTAATGACGACTAGTTTCGGTTAAATAACCATCTTCAGGACTACAATAAAAATGTAACTTAGACTAAAATGATATATAAATTATTACAGAGATACTTAAGAAAATTGTTTTTGTAGGTATTATATTTCAACAATTTTCTTAAGGTTTGTATACTAATCATGCATATTAGTACATTTCTATGGGCGGAGGTAAATGTACCACCAAATATGCCTGACCAGAAAATGGTACTGGTAAATGTGCCTACGACCAAAAGGGTTCTTTAACAAGTATTTGTACCACTAACAGTTGTGGTATGATTTTATAATAAACTAGGAACACATTTTTATTTATAGCATAGGTATTTATAACAATTATACAAATTAGTAACCTCTTATTTTATTTAGGTAAGCTTAAATAGGAAACACATTTAACAAAGTCAATTTTTGATATAGCATTCTTTTCAACTTTCTCATAATTCTGTCGTCTTTAATTTACTTCTAACAGAGGCGTCCTTAAGGCAATTTATTTATGGGGTCCCTTACAATAATCATAAATGCAAACATAATTTAGTCATTAAAATCTCTAGTGGTACAAATACCTGTGTAATTTTAAAATAAAAAAATAAAAGTTTAGCAGGTTTTTTGTTTATAAACTTACCATCTATTTAGTATCTTTTGGGGCTATTTTAAATACCTCTAACTTCATTAGGAAGCATTTAAAAACTCTCCTTCATTTTATTTGAGATTAAATAGATCCATATAATCTTAACGTATACAAATTAAAAATATGATATTTAATCTAAAATATTTACATACGTAATTTAATTCCTAAAACAAAAAATTATTACCTGCTTGTCATTCACACAGACCAATATATTAATCGAGATTTAATGGCCAAAAAAAAATCATTTAATACCATTTAATCCATGAATTCATATCCGGAAAATTAACACAGTTACTCGAACAAAAAGCGAAACTTAATCTAACGGCATTCAATTATAATTGAACTTCAAACCGCAAATTCTAAGATTTTTCAAAAATAACAGTTCCAACAAATTTATTAACCCATTCCATCACTTACGTAATTTTCTAAAATGGTATTAACCATTATAACGCAATTAAGCCTCTCTCTGGGAGCATACGGATCGTTTATCTCCTTTTAAACGTATTCATTTCAACTGTAGTTCGGAACTACACCAATATTTCTTTCGGACGTGTTCTAATATGCGTTCGGAACGCCTTCCGAAGATTAAATATTCCTGTTTTGCATATCGAGAGTCGCCAGTAGCGTAGACATGATCATTCCAAGCACTCAAAAAGTAAAATAATAAAAAACTGAGAGATATTTCAACGAGTAATCTAAAATAAATAATAGTGGGTAATTTGTTGGATTAAGATTGATATCAAAATGTCGTCGACGTTTCGACCTTTATAGGGTCATTCACAGGAGGTCCAGCTAGCAATTTAATTTTTATAATGGTTGTGAGAACTGCTATATAACTGATATTATAGAGACATGAAAATCCTATAACGCAGCTTAAAACTATTATACAATGTCTATTCAACCAAAAAACGCCCACTTTTATAAAACAAGTTGTTATTATCGGCGGGCGTAATTTCGGCCGGTAATCCCTTGGCCTACCTGCATAAATCAAGGGGTACCATTTATGACAGGGGTAATTTCGGCCGAGGGGCCCTCAACGCCGTCAGCTTCAACGCCGGACTGGGTAGCCGGAGCAAAGGACTGCGTAGCCCGCTGAGGTATAATTTTTTTATCAATAGCCGCAGGCTGTTGTTGTTTTGATGTCTGAGGCGGAGCCTCCGTATTATCTTCGTGAAATAAAGAAATATTTTAATATAAAGCATTCTGTTATTTTATTTGATTTGCGGCCGAAAATACCTATGAGATAAGGAAGCAACTTAAAACCTCCGGCCGAATTTACCTACCGGCTTTTAGTACCTGCCCTTTTTCCGGCCGAAATAACATCCGCCCGTTATTATAGATGTTCTATTAGCTGGTTATACGACCCTTATAAAATTGATATACCTATATTAAGTGATACAGCAAATTTACATTCAGAAATTGCTATACAATCATTGTATAGTGATTGTATACGGCAGCCTCGCACAATAATAGAACTTCAAAAAATATATATATATATATATATATATATATATATATATATATATTTTATAAGTGTATTATTATGCAGCCTGTATTGCAATACGACAAAAATACAATCATTAAGTTATACAGTGATGAAATGCAGAACCAAATAATGGCGTTCCAGATTCATTAAAGATGGCAGCGTACAAAGAAATAATGAAAAATCTCCGATACTCGCAGGTAACCCAAAAATTTCCTTGCGCAGTGAAGTTTTCTGATGAAATATATATGTATTTCTATCTAAAAAATTGATGGGCCTCAGTTTAAATTACACGGATGGTTTATTAAAAATTCAAAAAAATATATCGTTTTTTATTGACATAGTTAGATAATTAAAGTAAACAAAAAATTATTGTTTTATATATAAAATTGTATCAAAGGGTTGTCTCTACATTTCTGAAAAACTTACTTTTTAAGTGTTATTTTCAAGTTTAAGGGAATTTTGCATAATCGCGGCGTTTGTTAAATGGCTATACCTGTAAATAAAGATGGCACAATATAATACAATAATTGTGTTCCATTCTCCACGTTATATCATTTTTTTGTTTTATTTGCCACTCTATATGATATTAAAGTCCGGTAATGTTGATTAAATATGCGCTATACAACTATATTTTAAAAGATACAACTACCTCAATTAGATTATGTATAATCAGATCTTATAACGCAGAATTTGGGAGATATTTATCTTTGTAAAATATATTTTTGTTCTATAAAGAATTTATAATAGGGTCAATGGATGTAGTTATAGAATAATTATAAAAGGTTTTTATACTTGTTGCTGCTGAACAAAATGATACTATTACTTATCATATAAACTTTAATACAACTTGTTATATAATCTTTATAGGAATATTGCATAACGCAGATATTATAGGTTATAAGAATAGGTTTACAACTGTAATATGATCTTTATACATTTCTTTTAAAATATTTTTATAAGGATTGTATTATAGACTTATTATAAAATGTTTAAGTTTAAAAAAGATTTTATTCTATAATATAAGTTGTAAGAACATTTATACAACAATATTATAGAAACATTTTCTTACAAAACACAATTGTCGTAATCAAACACACTAAGAAATAAAACAATTCTTTAAATGGCACTAAGCGATAACTATAGGATAATTTATTTCGTCTAGAGTTCTATTTTGCTAGTTGGGGGAGGCTTAGATTCATTAAGGATGCTTTATTTTAGAGAAGTCGGCAGCAAATTACATTTTTTTTCGTTTGTTATCGATTTGAAGGAACCACAATCAGAACTTAAAAATAGATCATTTTTCCAGAAATTAAAAAATCTTTAAAAAGTCCATTATTTATTTTACGTAATACTTTTTTGTTTTTTCTGCTCAAAATACCCATAAAAATGAGTTTTGCAACATGTCAAAGATCGCTAAAAATTCAACCGTAGAATTTTTGTGAATTTTCATTATTTTCTGATATTTTCCAAGAAATTTAAAAATAAGAATTCTTATAAAATTACATTTATTTTATTAAAGAACTGATAATATTTTTGAGTTATTAAATTTTTTAAAGCTAAACTACTCATTTAATGACAGAAATATTCGTTTCTTGAAAAAAATCGTTTAACTCTATTTTTTTCTATAACTTTGCAGGAATTTTCGGTCTGACCCTCGTATTATTCAAATTTTGATTAGTGAGCAATTGAAAAAAAAAAACTATCGCTGGTCATTTATAAAATTAAATATCGCAATGATGTAATATACACAATTTTTAAGTAAAAAAATAAAAATAAAAAAATAAAGAGTCCTTAAGAGTCCTTAATTACAATAAGAAGAGATCTGATCCAGAAACAAATAGTGACTGTGTTTAGGCTTCATTGAAAAAAGTTCTCAGCTTGCCCAATTTGTTAGTTGATGTTATTTTTTTTCTTTACCTATTTTTACTAGCTCACATAGATTTTAAATTTTTTCTCTGGAAATAATAATAACAAGAACTTTTCTTCTATCCATGGAAGCCTTTTTAAACTTTTCAATGAAATTTGAATTTCCGCATTTCCTTTTTAAAATGTTTTGCGGGCGGCCTCTGGAGACTGATTTATAATTTGGGAGGTTGGACTCGATCTGAATAATCGACGTTGGAGATTTTTTCTTCGAACACGTTCTCGAAGTTAATCGAGGCCTAATATCGTGTGATTTGATCCTATCGATTCATATGCAGATGATTTAGGTACTTGAACCACTTGATGGTGGTTGATTTTGATAGATTTATCCGTTTTTGCATTGTACGTTTAAAATTTAATAGTTATATATTTTTACAACGGATGAATCAAACTTGATGTGTGATTGGCGAAATATTCAATCAGTTGAATACATACGCGGATCCAGTGGGGGGCTGTGGGAGCTGCAGCAAAATTAAAATCTCAGGTCCGGTTTCAGAGATATTTGGGGAAACCGAAATTGACGATTTTCGTTTTATTTAATTAACACCTTAATTTTGAAAACTAGTAAAAAAATTTATTAAGATTTTTTATTGAAGAACAAATACAACTTAACATAGCGTATCCAATTTTTTAAAATACTGTTTCGCCTTTGAAGCACCGCTCTCAAATCTTTTTTTTTAATCCGAACCTGTGAGTTTTATTTCATTTTTGAAATACCCATTTTTTTCCCTATCCAATTATATAGAACACTTAATATTTTTGTTAGGTTTTGCATAATCATTATGTTTATTATTCTTATTTATTTATGACACATGCCTTATTAATCTAACTACAATTTGGCGTAGCCTTTGGGAGATCTACTCATCATATTTGTTTAAAATGAGTGATTAAAAAGGAGCATGCGAAAAACCATTCCCAACAGCGAAATAACAACAATGCTTATTCCAGCTAATTTTGATAGTGCCCCTATTAAAGTAACATGTATTTAACTCATGTTCTAGAATCTAGACATCTATCACGCGCGGTCCACCTTGAGAATCAATGATTACATCTAATAATCTTGTTGACGGATTAAAAAGGAACATGCGAAAAACCATCTTACCCAGGCTATGTTTAACCCTGTTAATGAAACGCCCATGTCGGACAAAGTCTAGCTGTATTCATGGTAACAAAAAAGTGATTGAAAAATAAAAAAATGTGATGTCTATAAAAAAGTTTATAAATCAAAATAAAATCTTCTAAAAGAAGCTGTATGTGTGCGTGTGTATTTATGTGGGTGTGTATGACATATACGAAATCTGTACATAGGATTGACTTGAGCCCATGGACACTTTTGATCGGGATGGGATGACCAATAAATTCCCTTGGTAGTATAAAAAACTGCGGGGTAATTTGTTCAATAAAAGAAATAAAATAAATAGTACAGGTCAGTATTTAAAAAAAAATATTTGCGGGTAGCCCTTCAAAGACGAAACGTTGTTTTATAAAATTGGATACGCATATTTGGCCTTCAATAAAAAAGTTTTATAAACTTTTTCTATCTTAAAAAAATAAGGTTTTAATTAAATAAAAGGAAACTCGTCAATTTAGGTTTTTTCCAAATATCTCGGAAACCTCACCAGATATTTTAATTTTGAAAAAACCAATAAATTCGTCTTGAAAATATACACCTTTTTCATCATTTAATCAACTTTGTATCTATAAAGGTTTACGAAATCCCAATAGTCTTCAATTAAATTTGCGCCACCATGTATAAATCAAATCGGCAAACGTTGTCAAAAGTCTGTTTACATCAATTTTCTTTACGATGGACAAACTATAGTTCCTTCGTTTTTTTTTAATGAAATCCTCCCTTCGAGCACATCCTGCGCACGGGTCTGTGACTCAGTATTATAAACAAATTCATTATTTGAATCGATTTAAGGATATTGAAGAAGAAGAAAAGAACGGTTCGTATAACAGAAGCTTTAGTTCCTCCGGTTTGAAATAGGTTCGCTTTTTTTTACCTGGCAGATAAGAAATACTTTTAAAATTTAGTCGATAATTTGCCATGAATATTCCATTCTTAGGGTTATGACGAGTAATTTTGTTGGTGTTTTGTTTTACATGACGACGTAAAAAATTGGCCGTTACTAATTAGTAACGATATCCGCAGGTGCATTCCGGCCGAATGTATTTTGCGGTTTTGTTCGCTATTTTGTTAGAACTGCACAGGACCGTACCAAACGAGGTCTCATTATCATTCTCAATATGACACTAATAAAAAATCTATTACAATTTAAAAACAACTTCTACATATTTTAATTTAATATAATTCTCTCTCTCTCTAAAAAAATATATTGGGGAAAACTTAAAATCTTTTTTGCAATAAATTATTTTAACAAGTGCATTATCAATCATATGATATCAAGGAATATCACCCTATACGATGTGGATGATCACGCGATATCGCGAGGGGATCGATAGTATTCTGAACCCTGATCCTCAGTTTCTCGTTGGTAATGACATTTTAAAGAATAATCGAACACATTACGATTTCTTTAAATATTTCAATCGAATTAAAATATATCAATGTTTTTCATTTATATACCACAGTAGAATATTATTTACATCCAAACAAGACAAACTTACATGCGATGCTTCACTTATTATAAAAGACAATTGTATCATGTATGGTATGGCGATATTGCGGAATATATCACTAGTACCTAAATCCGCATACCTAAAAGGTAATAAAAACAAAATTCAAGTACATACAGTACATTGATAACTCCCATCTTTAAAAAAGGAAATTCCCGTAAAATGGAAAATTACAGGCCGATAGCCATAAGTCCATTCATTTCTAAGATATTTGAGTATGCCATGTTGGAACAATTATTAAACTTTATGGATCTTAACAATGCAATATAAGAAAACCAACACGGTTTTAGAAAAATCATAAGTGCAATTCATTCATTTTATCAAAAAGTTTTAGAAGCGATTGAAACAAGTGAGGGCGAGGTAGAAATCTTTTGTGATCTCAGTCGCGCCTTCGATTGCGTCAGTCACCAATTACTTTTGAAAAAAATATTCCATTATGGTGTTTGCGGTATACCACAAAAGTGGTTTCAGTCATTTCTTTCTGATTGTCCATAGGCTGTGAAAATAAGCTCAACAAATGGCCAATACTCAACGATGAACTATTCATCATGGATACTGAATAATACTGAAGCTCCACAGGGTTCAATCCTGGGGCCATACTTATTTATATGCAGATGATGCAAATCTGCTTATTACTGACAAATCTCAGTTAAATATTCAATCCAATTTAAAATCAGTATGTAACACACTATTGAGTTGGCTTAGCTATAACTCATTATATATAAACCCCAGTAAAACTAATTATATGACTTTCCACACTCAATGGAAGTCAAACTTACCCTCGTATGATGTAATAATAAATAATGAATCTATTGAAGAAACAGATTCTGTTACATTTTTAGGAATTAGTATGGACAGTAAGTAATATAAGTTATAACTCGCAATGTATTAAAATGATAAAATCAGATTAGAATACTAAGACAGGTTCTTAAAGAAGAGGGACTTCTATTTTGGTCAAGTACAATCCAAACTATTGTATGGAATAACAGTAGCTACGTTGTTTAGGGTTAAGGGCTCTTGCAAATAAACCACCAACATTGTCCTGTAGATATGTATTTAAGCAATTCAATATGCTTACAGTTTTGCGGGATTATATATACAGCAATTGCTGATAAATATTCACAAACATACAGAAAACTCAGATATACAATATTATAATAGGAGAAATAAAAATGAAATCTATATTGGGCTTACACTTTCAGCAAAGTCATTTGGCTCTAAACGCTATATTTATGGATAAATAAATGAATTTGAAGTGAATCATATTGATGCCTATCTCACTATTTAATGTAACGTCTTTTGCATATACATGCTTTTTTTTTGTAATATTTTCTTGGTCAAGTCGGTTGTTAAACATCTTCTAGAACAGTTGGCACGTCAAAAAAATCGTTCAAAAGGTGACCTGATTTTGTACGTAAAAAATAAACATATACCAATATTTAATGCCTTAAGCCAGCTCTGATATTTCACAATAAATAGCAGCTCTAAGCAGTCTATCTGCCAAATTTTGTGGAAAGTATTTCTTAGAAATAATTACACCTTCTGTCGCTAAAATTGCAAATTTATGTAATGGCTGGTATTTTAAACTCAATATTTGATGAACTTTAAGTACCTTTTTGGGGAAGAGGATCGTAGAAAAATATTGTCGAATTTTTATCAATATGGTATTAAAGAAATATCTAATACTTAAGAAAAAACAATTAACCAATTTAAAATAATACTGGGAGAACTTACAGACAATTTTATAGTCAATATTAAATACTTTTTGATTACCCTAACAAAAAAAACAAATGATAAGATAAACGCAAGGACACTGCAGTGCTCATATCCTGCACTAATTACACAAATCCAGTCGAGTCATTTTCAACCCTTCTGTAATATGATGAATGAACCATATTTAATTAGATCGCCTTTATTATGCTGAATTTCCAATTTCATACATCTAGTTTTAACAGTGATCAAGATATGATCATCGTGCAGCTTGCTTAAATTTTTCTGGTAATATACTAAAAATATTCTATTTTATATATGCAAAAATTAATAACTATATAATATATTAGGAAATTATACACTAAATGTTGCTGTACGTTTGTTGTGAGAAAAAATAATGAAAAACATACGCACGTTCTGACCCTGCTTTTTTGTCATTTTATTTATCTACTAACCAAACTAAAAATGGCAAATTTACTAAATAACTGATTGAACACGTTCCTCATTTAAATATTTTTTCTTTTCAGAAATCCCTACTTCACCAAATACACCCACAGCTGAAACCAAATATGGTAAGTAAAAAAAATTCTAAGAACTTTTAAAAAACATAAAAACTACCTTTTTCTTTATAAAAAAAATATTTTACAACCCTTAGTGGTCAACTCAACTTTCTATTTAACAACCCCATTCAAATTCCATTTAAATTCCCTTCACACAAATCAGTACCCTAAAAAAATCCCCAATACCGGTCATCCCGAAATATTCGCAAACATTTTTTTATTACTTCACCCCCATAAATCTTAGGGCTTCAAGGGGTAATTTTTAAATCTGCTTTCCCTTTCGGTGAATAATGAACTGGGGCTCTAAAGTATGTCTACAAGTGTTTATATTCTTCAGAAGTTGGAAAAATGTCATAACCTTAGGGGGTTGAGTTTAGTGTTTTATTGAAAGGGATCGCGTAAAATCCAGGGGTGGTTTTAGCAAATTTAATAAAACATTTGGTTTTATAAAATTTTGAGTGAATTCTAAGAAATGACAGATTATAAATACAGTTAATACTATAGAAATCTAGAAAGAATGAAGAACCCGGGCTTCAGTTATCTACAGCTCAAAGACAAGAAAACTTAAAATGTAGGAAAAGAAAAATTTAAGATGCTCTAGATTAACCAGGGAAAAGAAGAACAAACCAGAAGGTAGCGGAACTCGTATTAGAGACAAAAGAAGATAAATAGAATATTTAAATATCAAATAAAATATCGTTGAAAGCGATATTAAAAGACATAAGACAACTAGGTATTAAAAATTTGAATATCGAAGCAAGAAATAGAAAAAAATGTTAAAATTCGATTAAAAGTGAAAATTCTTCTTATTACGATTATTCTGGTATGTCTGGTCCATACTGGATACCTTCTTCTTCTTCAAAAAATTGAAAAAAAATCATTTTGGGCCCGCCACAGTAGAATACTTCCTGTCCAAAGATTTGTAATGAAGACTATTTTATTATTTTAGATAGCATCATAGAAAATATTTCAATTTATACGACTGAAACCAGGACAAAATTTATTTTATCATCAATGTAAAAAATGTAAGGGCCAAGGCCGGTCATGACCATCGAAACGATTCGCGTGGTGTGTCCTGTAGGGGTTGTTGCAACAGGTTTAAATGTTCTTTTCATATCTCATATGCTTACACTCCCCAAGGGGAACGCCACCCCTTACAATAGAAATAACGCGTGTAAAGACACCAGATTTTGATGTTTGCCAAATTTTTAGACAGATGTTACCAGATTTATTTGATTCTTAACATGAAAATAATAAAGATATAAAAATGAAAAGTATATTTGGATTCGGAATATCATATCTTAGATGCTACTGAATTACACCAGTAAACGACGGATAACATACCAACGGGGGTGGGGCAGTAGGGGCAATTGCCCCAAAAAGTCCGGCAATGAGAGGTTATTTCTTATATCTGCGTAAACCAAATTTTATTTTTTTTTTAATTTTTTTTTGTAGATTTTAGGTCCATTTATATCCAAAAAAACTCACTTTTTCCCTCAAAAATTGCCCAAACATTTTTTAGACAAAATTCATTAGGTGTAAACCAAATTTTAATTTTTTTGAATTTTTTGTAGATTCTAGGTCCATTTATATCCAAAAAAACTCACTATTTCCCTCAAAAATGGCCCAAACATTTTTTTTCGTTAATTTTGACATTGTCGATCGTTTCTTAGACAAAATTCATTAGGTGTAAACCAAATTTTAATTTTATTGAATTTTTTTTGTAGATTCTAGGTCCATTTATATCCTAAAAAACTCACTTTTTCGCTCAAAAATGGCCCAAACATTTTTTGGCCAATTAACATTATTAATAATAATGCTAATTTAATCAATTTAGGCAATACACATTACATAAAAGTTTGACAGAAATGTCAGTCCAGTTAATAAATTATAATGGACAATTAAGTATTGCTATTCATTAATAAAGGTGTTATTTTAAACATTTTTAAGAGGTTGGTTTTAATAAACAAATATGGTACAAATTCATAGATTTAGTTAACATATACCTATAATACTTTTAAATCTCTCATTACTACGAAATTAATTAGAAACGTAAATTTTATATTAAAAAAAATAGTTTGTTGCTGCGTAGATAAAGTATAGTACGAAATGCGTGTTGTAAAGCAGTTACGCACTCATGGAATTACGCACTCGCAGCTACGCGGCTTTGTGAGTAATTTTTCCATTCGTGCGTAATATTCTACTTACAACACTTGTTACGTAATATACTATTACATGTATGCTTGTTTAATAATGTTGCTAAGCCCCTTTACGTACCTCCAAAATTTTTGAGGATTATTTGATATAAATTTAATTGGCGAGGCATAAAAGTCGAAATTTGAAATTTGAAACTACTTTCTGTGGAAGTTTAAATTGTGTAAAAATAATAATAGTTTTCAATTGGCGAGAAGTAAAATATTTGCATTTATTTATTGTAATTTAAAATTCATCAAGTTTCGAGGATCCCAATCATACAAAAATAAATTATGCTGTGTTTTAAATAGGCGATCAAACAGGCTTTTTCTCTTTACAGGTTAAACCTTAAGGGAACACTTTTTACACCACTCTCTCCTACACATTCAGTTTAAATGTTTCAAAATGAAAAAACAAAAAATCAATTGGAGCCTTTTTTTCATGAAAATATTCAATAATTTCAAGAATAATTATATTCCATGGTTAATTTCTATTTATTTATTTATTTATTTATAAAAAAAAAAGTCACGACTTGTCTCAAATAAATTTCTGCCTATTGAATAATATCTTAATGACTGATGTTTATCGAGCTGCTGGTTATTTATTATCTGTTAATTTGAAAGTAATAATGTTACCTTCCTGTTTAAGTGTTCAAACTAAACACTAATCATCATTACCTTACAAGTGTAGAAAATTTGCCTAGATTTACCTGAATATAAATTGTGAGAAATATGAAGGAATATTATTTGTATATGCATTACTAAATGGATGTATATCTACGAGGACTCTTCATAATGTTCATTCAGAAAAGGATCTGCATTATCACTAATGAATTTCGCAAGGGTGTAGACAAGGGAAATCTATTTTATACTAATTAAATTAATTAAAAATAATATATTTTGAAAAAAAACTGTTTATTTCTGTGGAAAAAAAGTTGGAGACAGTGCGGAATACGTTTGAAAAATGTCGAATCTTAAAATCGATACCAAAATATTTTTTTGACAAAAATACTTAGGAAATTTGAAAAATACAGAATTAATAAAAATTAAAATTACTTAGCACTGAAAAATAAACCATTTATTTTATTACACTTTAGAAATTGGAATCTGAAGAATAAAATAATTTATTTCACTATTTGAATTCTACAAATTTTCCTTCTTCATTCATAAATTAAAAAAAGAACAGCATACGCCCTTGAGGTACCTACTCAAGATTTGACTTGATTGTAGCCTAAATAATGAATTATTTGAAAGTATTTTTATACATGAACCAGGCTAATCTAAGAGAATAATCATCATTTTTGCCTTAACCTAAGTTTCTACAAGTTTTTAACGTTTTTTACTGGGAGGTGGTGGATTGCTTTATTGGTAAAGTTAATGTGCACAGATTTTTCTTTATTAAATTTGTATGTTCTAAGTCGTTAATTACATTCTGTGTCTTTGTTTCTTCTATGCAAATGTGGCTAACTTTATGTTGTCTTCTATGCAAAAGGTACAGCAACGGTCCAAGTACACTTCCTGCAATACTTGAACATATTGTAGAGGAAATATTTTTTCAATTTCATTAACAAGCCTTCATGCCACACTTTATCAATATCTAGACACGACTGAGCGATATCTTTAGGTACCATAATTATCTCCAGTTTTCCATAAGATGGGAAGATAAATGCTGCGATAATCAAGGTGGTAAACTTCACTATGGCTTTCCTGGGTAATATTTTTAATATCTCACCAAGGAGCATTTTTTTGAGTTGATGTTATTCTTTATTAGCTCATGAACTTCTTTAGGCATGTAGTCAATGTCTAAGTCATGGCTAATGGGATGAAGCTTTAAATTATCACTAGAGAATAAAATAGTATAATACAAATGTATACTCAACCCCATTTGAACGTATGACACAATTGTGGGATGCACATACCCTTCAAACACGTAATTATTTAAACGACCCGATCTAAGCGATGGAATCTAAAATATTACGTTCTATTACAGAAAATAATCAAAAAAATTGGCACTATAATTGGAACGAAAGAGAGACAGAGAGAAAACTTAATACAGGAGATGAGTGATGTGAATCATAGAAACATGACCTATTACTAGTATTTCTAGAATGGTCAATAGACGATTACTCTACTCATATGTGCAGTTAAATTAAAAAAAATAATTACATAACCCCGGTATACACACATAACAATCTTATAATTCTCCGTGAGTGAATTGATGATGTCTTTCTTTAATTTGACAGATGACTCTCTCTTCAAATTAAACCGCGCTTAACGGTTTCGAAATTATTTTCGAATTACCGTTGGTAAACTTACATTCGAAAAATGAATATTTTTGGTAAATTAGCTGGCTTGTCTGGCGTATAATTTCGGGGGACTTGATTATGTGTTAATTTCTGTCGAGCTACCAAGTTGAATTTCGTGTATCCAGATCGTGAAATGGTTGTTAAGAACAGCTACTAGGGGAACTGCAGATAAGGTAATTACGTAAAAGAGCTTCACACATTCGTAAAAAATGTGTTAACTTTTCTTGGACTTTTCTATTAACGATAAAAAAGTATTTGAAATCTTAAAATGTTAAAAAGTTCTGGTTGGAAGGAAATAAATCAGTTTTGAAATAAATAGTTGTTTCAAATTAATTTCGTGTCGAAATAAAATTTTTTAATAACTTTCGGATGACCAAAAATACATTTGACTATATATTGAGCAGCTTAGAAGTTCATATAAAGAAAATCTATCCGATTATTGATAGAGTTCTTGCCAACATTTTTCTCTTAATGTTTTATTTTTATTATATTCGGCTTCGTGCGTAATATGCTACTTACAACACTTGTTACGTAATAGGTATACTAGATATTACTGTAACTTGCGATTTTGAAAATGGATAGTGGATATAGATGTTTCTAAAGTTTGGTGTAATAAAGTTGTTTGTCAGTTATTAAATTTTGAACGTTGCATATACTAATTACGGAATGAAACAAATTTAAAAATGCAACATATTAGTTTGATGCTTAATATCAAATAACCTTATTAGGGGTGATTAGAATTCTGGAATTCCAATCGTATTATAAGAATATCCGCCCTCTGGACATGCATTTAATAATTAGGTCATTAGATATGGGAATAATGGCCACAACTGTAGTAAAGCTTGATTATTCTAAGGCTTTCAATACAATGGATCACGAATTGTTATCAGCTAAACTCGAATACTACGGCTTTGATGATTTTTCATGTAATTTCTTCTGTAATTATTTTAAAAATCGTAAGCAGAAAGTTGTGGTCGACGAATCCTCCTCCGAATTTTCTGAAAGTAACGTCAGGTGTTCCTCAGGGCTCAGTTCTAGGTCCATTGCTTTACCTAATATATGTTTTAGACGTTCAAAAATCCATAAAATATGTAAACATTCAGTCTTTTGCCGACGACACCCAACTCTACTTTTCTTATGATCCTCAACTAATAAGACTCGCTTCAGAGTATATTAACATTGATCTTCTTTCCATTCAGACTTTTTATACTGCACACAATCTTAAACTCAATCCCGCGAAATGACATGCAATTAGTTATCCAGAATCAACCGTTAAAAATAACTAAAAGTGCAAAGAATCTAGGCATAATATTTGATTGAAAACTTCGGTTTGAAGAACATGTTTCCCTTTTAGTTAAAAAATCTTACTTAGTAATTAGGCAATTATACAGAAATCGACAAATTCTTAATTTTAAGCTAAGAAAAAAACTTTGCGAAACGCTAGTTTTATCAATTTTAAATTATGGTCTGGTCTAGTATTTTCCTTGTCTGTATCAGGTCATGAAATACCGTTTACAAAAAATTCAAAATTTTTGTTGTAGATTTGTCTATAGTCTGAGGAAGTATGATCGCGTTTCAAAGAAAATTAACGAGCTTTGGTTAAAAATTGACGATCTATTTAAATACCATATAACTGCTTTGGTTTTTAGAATTTTAGACTCTTCTACGCCTCCATACTTGAAGGAAAAACTATTATTCAGAGGTGACATGCATAATCGCAATATTAGACATCCAAATACCTTAATGTTACCTGTCTTAGCGGGTTTCAGAAATGTTTTACATATAATGCTGCAAATTGTTATAGTTATGTTCCAAATTAAATAAAAACACAAACTCAGTACTTTTTTAAAAAACATTATAAGGCATTACTGATTGAACATGAGGTTAAGTGGAGTAGCTTAGCTAGACTTCGCCTCACATTACAAACATGTATTGTAAAAAATAATAAAATAAATAAATAAAATTCACTTCAAAAGATCGCCCATAATTTTCTTAAAAAAAAATCATACCTTTCTCTTCTGATTTCCCAATTTTACACAAAAAAGTACTTTATTCACAAAAAATCGGTTATTTAGAAAAATAAATATTTTCTTTCATACATTTTTTAAATTGGTCAATATCTGCTGTGACATTAATATGAATTATCGTATTTTTTTCAGTGTATACTTCACATGAAAATCATATATAATTTTCAATACAATAAACCCGTTTTCAATAAAATGTTTCCCACGATAATTATACTTGACAATGCTGTACATAATTCATTTGAATATTCTTTTATTCGCAAAGAAATACCAAGTATTGGTATCCGATATTGAAAATATGTTTGTTTAATTGCTAAATTACCATGGTTTTATGGTAAAGAAATAATTCATTTGAATAAACGTTCTGCTACTGGCAAATAATTGTTCGTTCAAATCTTAATAGTCATGTTAACTTAATGCTTTGTTTAGTTTGCTTGTTTTAGATAATTAATTAATAAGAAAAAAAAACAGCTCAGTGGTTAGTAAGGATGAAGAAATATTAACCGTTAGAGAATGCTTTAAAAAGAATTCTAACCCAGGCATAGATACGATGACCCCTCCTCCCTGGATTTCAATGTGTTTAAAAAATGAAAAAGTCTTTATGGTACATAGTATATAAGAGAAAAGTAAAATTAGTAATTAATTTGATATCTAACATATGGTTGTTATCCCCCAAAACAAAAAAAATATCCGTGCGCAACCTGCTTACGTTTTTGTGCTGTCGATTTTAAAATTAATATCATCAAAAGGAAGAAGAGAGAATAAATAAAGACGGCGTATCATACAATACACGACATAATTTTAGAGTGTCGAGGAAACTTATAAATCTAAAAAACACATGGTCGGTAATAATCGGGACATAAGCAACGATTAAAGTTATTAGCCGTGTTGCCAAGTAAATGTTAATAGAAAAGTCCAAAAATAAAAAAATTATAAACCAGGTATCGAAATAGTCACTTAAGTGCATAAAGTGGTACTTTTTTTGTGTGGCAATTCCATGAGTGAAAAAAACACTTTATGCATATGTTGCATACAATATTTTTTCTACAGCCCTATACAAATAATGGAATTTGGAATATTTCATTAAACTCCTTCAGAAAATTACAACTAATGACTGAATTGGAAATTGTATACAATAATATTAAAAAAACCCAACAACTAAATGATATATTTTAGTTCCATTTCGCAATGTGAATATTGAAAACGCAATTGGTTGGTTGACTAATGTGAATTTTTGATCCAGTAACGTTTGTTTCTGTTTGATTCATGCATATAAAGCTTCATTTAAATTGTGAATAATGTAGAAGACTCGAATTTTCTAGACCTTTCTTAAAAAAAAGCTAATAGCACTCATTCTGTAAAGCTATGAATATTATTCTGGTTTCGCCATTTCATAAAAGTGTCATATTCTTTTAGATAATTTTCTTTGGATTCCTCCGGCAGCAAATTTAATGTTACCACATTTGCCTTTTCTATGATTTCTTCGGGAGTACATATTTCAAACTAGGAATCTTCACTTCCATAATAATAATAATAATAATAATAATAATAATAATAATAATAACAGGGACAACTACTAAATTAAAACAAATCGAATTATTGATACAATAAACAAATCTGTTAACGTCAAATCAGTTACAGTTCATGTGTTGTCAAAGTCAAAGGTGACTTGATATTGATGCACCAATCAACTGTATTACCTTATGGAAAGCGTCAAATAAACTTAACGTTTTTAACTTTTTTAACGCTTTTTTACTTTTTTTCACTCTAATCATAAACAGCCGTTTTAAGCGCTACAAATCGGTAAAATACAAGGTAGGTACTTTAAAGATAGGGCGTAGAAAAAAATTATTATTCGTTATATGTAAAGAAGAATATTTCTGGAATTTTGTAAAGTTCACAATATTTGGTCCAAAGCATATACGAAAAAATATTGATAAATTCCCGAAAAAATATTGATAAATTCCATTTCCTTTCATTGATGAATGCGCGCGATTCTTTCAATATATAGTAAGCCTTTATTAAGTGTAAACAATTACTATTTTCCCTTATTGGTTCAATATTGCTTCTGGTTTTCAAGACAGAATTATCTTCGTGTTTTCATCTATTTCTATAATAATTTTCACTTCAATTATCATCTTTAAGTGCTTGAGTAGCTATTAACTTGTTCTATTGTTTATCCATGTTATTTTTAAGTTATGTTCTATTTTTTCTGGAAAGTGTCATACATTTGGTTTCACTAGTATTTATTCTTATATTTATAATCAACCTCTATCACTATATCATTATCATCAATTCTGATAACGTTCTCAGTTCCGATTTTCAATATACTAGTTTTAATTTCTTCACTTTCGTGTTTTTTAAATACATCAACTACGGTTGAAAATAACACTAGGCTCAGGACATATATTCATATATTCATATATATTTAACTCAAATATTTCTATTATTTTTTATCACTTCTATAGTTTCATAATATATTTACCTTTTCTTTAATGAATTAAATATGTCTTCTCTTCTTATTTTTTATTTTTAACAAAAGCTTTTTTATTCGAATATGTCAAAAAACGTCAAATTCGATACAGTAGGTATAACAAGAAGAAGAACTTTTCTGTCCTAGACCTTTTTCGTACATTTTCGGACGGTAAACTGTCCGGAAAAGGAAAATACAGGTATTTGGCTTACCCTTTTCTTTTAGCTTTAAATTAATAGTTTCTTTAAATAATATTTGGTGTATTTTCTTATCGGATTAACATTAACATTAACTTGCTATGATATGTGTTTTTTTAAATTCAATCAAGTGACATTTGTAGGTTATGTTACAATGTCAAAATAGTTATAATTTTTGTTTGAAGTTTGACATTTCTTACACTTGTGTTCCGTTGCTTTTTAATGTAGTCTATATTACACTGACAGAACCGTTCAGATATTCGCAACCCTCAAATTCAATGAAAAAGTTCTAATAACAGTGGTTTGGTTTATCATCACTCAAAACTTTGTGTTTATAAATTCTACATGCTATTTGGCTTCGAGAAGTATTGTATATATTTTATTTACTTTGGTACTTCTTCTTTCATTCTCGTACGTCCCCATTTTTGAAAATTGGCAGTTTTTCACGTATTTATTAGCATCTTTCTAATTTTCTATTACCTACCTATCCATCAGAGATATTTGATTATTTCTGGTGTGACTTTTATTATTTCCGATGTTTTTCCTAATCTTTATTTCTAATATGGCTTCTAATATTTCTTTTTCTGTTATCTGGTCTATCATTTGACTGTTACTGTTATTAATTTTTTTGTTGTTTTTGATTCAGCTTTTATATTTATTATTTATTAGTATCTTCTTTCTTAATTGTTTTAGGGTTTAAGTTTTTGATCTTCCCTAAAGTTGCGTTTAATATTAATTTTTCTTTTCTACAAAATCAAAAATATAAAAGCTTAAAAAACAGATTTATGCGAAAAAGGTATTTTTAAGACCTAAACGGTGACCTACTCCCTTATTTGCAAGTACGGTTTTTCGAGTTTTTATCATCCCCACTATTAAGTACACTTCTATACAATTTTTGGGCCGTGGCAACGCTGGTTCCGTAGCCGAGTTGCATTGCATGACTCTACCGAACGGAAGTGCACCTGTGATTCGTTAATTTTATTATTATTCCGATGCACTAATTAAAACAGACACTTTGCTTAGTGGACGGTGCTGTTACACCGAGCACAGTGCACAACGACACTCACAACACGATCATTCATAAATACGACGGAGCTGTTACATGAGTACCAACTCATAAAATTTACCTGTTGGCATTTGTGAGGAAGTAGTAAACAGATTCTCTGACAAGAGCAATTTATTATTCTTCTTGAACATGTTGTTCGGTAAAGTTTCTATTTGCTATATTATACAATTGCATAAATTTAGAATGCAAACGTGGGGGTCAAAAGTCTACATCGCAACCTACAAATCGTCTATATGTTATTCAACAATGAAGATGAACTGTTTTATTGGAATAGGGAATTTGATTTCTTTTTGTTTATGTAAATATTTAGTAAATTTCTTAATTATAAATTCTCTACCAAGTAGGTACCAAAGTCAAGTTCTTGCAAAATCATCCGCGCGAATGTCAAAATCTTGCAAAAGCGGCACAGTTTATAGGAACGCGTCAAGTCATTTTTCACCACACTATAATCAACTATACAGTTAACGTACAGGGCTCAAATCAAATTTCAACTGAGAAACTTGGCAGGTCAATATCGAGTACTTGATAAATGTTAAACCTAAGTATCTATTTCAAAACTCATTTCATTCCGTTTTTAAAACACTGGATTGCGTGTTTGCCTCATGGAAAGAAAATTTTTAAATTTCAATTTTGTTTTTAACAGAATATTAGTCCATTTTTATACGTGAATGTTTGGTATAGGAACTAAAGTATTTTTCAATGAAAAACAGTGAGTATTTTTAATTTTTTATGACTTTAACACAGTAAATAATTATTTTGAAGGATTTTACGAGTGGTAAACTTTAGCAACTAATTTGATAAAATGAATGAAAGGATTTGCTTTAGTCATCTTTTTGATTTCCATTCGCCATTAATACTGCCATAAAAATTCTTCAAAATTCTACTTTATTGTCCACTTTCTATAGCGATCTTTTAGGTATGCTACTAAATTATCTGAATGTTTGCACTAGTTGCACTAGTAAAGTGTAACTTAGCCATAATCTTCAAGGTTCAAATACCCTTTCCATAAGTCGGTCACTATAAGCGTTCCTTTTGCTACATGTTTCTCAATAATTTTAATGTGTTCCTTCATCTCCTCTATTGTCTTCGCATATTTCTAGCCGAGTTTTTTTTGCTACTTCTACCACCGTAAGAGTTTAGTTCTACCATACCTAGGTTATGTTAGGTTAGGATTAGTTTAAGGTAGGTTAGGTTTTTTTAAGGTTAGGTTAGGTTATATCTTTTTAATAAATAAAGAAAAGTACAATAAATCACATTTTGACAGGGGTCACATTTTGACAGGTGTCACATTTTGACAGGTGTCACATTTTGACAGTTGTTACAATTTGACATGTGTCATATTTTGACAGGCATCACATTTTGACAGGTGTCACTTTTGACAGATGTCACATTTTGACAATTGTTGCATTTTGATAGATGTCGCGTTTGACATGTGTCACATTTTGACAGTTGTTACATTTTGACAGTTGTTACATTTTGACAGTTGTTACATTTTAACAGGTGTTACATTTCGACAGGTGTCACGTTTTGAAGGTGTCACATATTGACAAGTGTTACATATTGACAAGTTTCATATGTGTCAGGTTAGATATATTTTTTCTTTATTGAGCTTTTTTAAGCTTATTTGACCTCTGCAGGTCCAGACGGTCATGCCATTCGACTCAAGATTTCAGTTCAAACGCTAAAAAATTAACTGACATTTGTAAACATTTCATTACCTTAGCATAAATTGCCATGATTCGACCAATCATTGCTTTAGGTCATATACTAAAGAATCCCCTGGTGGAATTATGGTTTCTCCAGCTTAATTATTTTGTCATGATCCCCGTATACATGGAAAACATTGTCTTGAAATATAAGGTTGTTGGTTGGTATAAAAACTTAATTATTTCTATTATATTTGACTGCTTCTTAGTTTGCTTCAAATTATGTTTTGAATATTTTACAGCACCAGCAATAATTAGTATATTTGTTAATTAGTTTTGCTGGTAGTTAAAATCTCCTTCAGAGCTCAAACCTTTTAATTTTTTAAATCTGATTGATGTTTTCATTAAAAATCTCTGAATATTTCAATTCTACTTCACTTAATATTGTGGTTATTAAACTTATTAAAAATTTGAATATAAAAGCACCAAACGGGGCCATGAATATTTATAAAAACATAATAAAATAACTGAACAAGATTTTTGTCGGTATCGTGAGTCAGCCTATTTTGGTGCTTTTGAACTCCCATTATCGTGGTTAAATATCTTAAATCATTCAATTTTACCATTCAGTTTTTTTTGTTATAATTAAGTTAAAAATACTTCAATTATAAAATGGTGTGGTTTTTCGTTTTATTAGTTAGTGGAATATCTATTGTAGTGCAGATGCAAAAACAAATTTTTACAGGTTCCCTGCCAAATGTATTTTTAATATTAACGCTTATAATACTCAAAACCATAGACTGTTTTTGTCAGTAAAATTATAACATCAACTTTAACGCTAAATAATCACATCTTCCTGTTATTCAGATTATTCACTAAATTGTATAAAACTAAATGTAAGGCAATGGCGAGATAGCCAGTGGGTTACCTACTCTATTATTTACAAACTTACCCCTTTTTTTTAATTATTTTTTTTCTTATTGGCTTAAAATATAATTTTATTATTTTTATCTTATAATTTTTTTCAGAAGTTCGGGTAGTTTTTAAAATTTCAAATTTCGATTTCTATCCACGAGCAAAATTTTAGTCATTAAAAAAAATAAATTCATTTCTATAGTTCATAGTGGTTTTGTTATTTTAAATGTTTCGCTTTCTGAATAATATAGAGTTAATTGCAAAAAGGATATCCTCTATATCGGGATAGTATCAAAAGTTTTTTATCTGGGTTTTTTCCTATGATTTTCGTAAAAGCCGAAACAATCAAGAAAAAAAAAAGATTGACATTTGGTCCAAAAATCTGAAAACTTGATTAACCAGCCAACTTTGATGAATTAGTTTTTAAAAGAAACAAAAATAAAAAAAGTTGTAAATTAGGACTCAGGAACCAAAACATAAAGTCAAGACTAATTACCATGGCAAAATCTACTCAAATTAACATGTTTTATGTTCAAATTTGTCTACATTGTTTCAAAGTTAGTAGGTAGATATACTAGCAGTAAAATCTCATTGATATTTGATGTTTGGCGCCGTTTTCAGTGGTCAAAATGATGGCCCGGCTTTAAAATAATTTATTTACAAAATAGCTCTAAAAGTTTGTGCTTTTTTTTGATTTTGACATTTTTTTAGTAAATAACAAAAGAATGTTTCATTTCATAACAACACACAAAATAATAATATATGGACAAGGTATTTGTTTATATGTTATAGTTTACATTTTATTTCTTAATTATATCAATATGTAATTTTAAAAGATTGATAATGCTTTTGAAAAAGCTTCTTATATTTCTTCTTCTATATTTTTAGAGCATTCACTTGTATTCGAATACACTTTTAGGGTAAAGTATCCCGACTTTTTAAAAGAGTATTCGGACATATTTCGAGTATCCGTATTCCGATTTTTGAATACACTTTACCTGTATCCGTCCTAACTCTCCTGTCTCTAATGCTGGAATTAAAGTACAACTTTTTAGGAACTATGAAAAATATCTGAGACCATCTCTGTCTTGTGGTGTACAGGTAGAAACCCATAAGAATTTTTCTCATTAGTACAGGTAAACGAGCCAAAAAAAAAGGTACAGGTTGGGGTGTTAGCGGTATCTCATGCGAAATCGAGGAAGTTTTTTTACGATCTTGATTCAATTTCCGAGAAAAGTAGCTACCACAAAACTTTAAATAGATTTGAAAATACCCGCTGCCCGTAATGGATGAAAGTGATTTTTATGATTTTATTCACTGAGTTTATAATAGTATATTAAAGAACGAGTTTCATAAGACGATGTTTATTGTATGAGTTCGAAATTATAACGAACGAATACAATAAACGGATTATGAAATGAGTTCTTTACGCTATTTTTTAAAATTTTCGCCTATTTTTATTATATAATTAAAAATATTTCGTACTTTTAATAGTAACGTAGTTCCTTAACATTGTAGCAGTTGGTAACAATGATTTGACATTTATACTTGACAGTCATTTCAAGTTTGAATTTTCATTTTTTCATTTCTTGTATTTTAAAGTTTGTAAAATCTATGTGAAAATGAGTGATGAAATGTCGTGTAGGCCACCAAAAATTCGAAAAATTGCGGAAAATAGTATAGGTAATTTATTTCCCGACAAATCTCGGCATCTTTATGGGAAAGCATATAATAAGTTTCAAGATTGGTGTCGTGAAAGTAATATTGAAAACATCTCAGAAGATGTGTTACTTGAATATTTTGAAATCCAACGCCAAAAATTTAAATCATCTACCTTATGGATGACTTACTCAATGTTAAGATGTCTAAATTTATACAAAAATGTTGGTATAACAAAATTTAATAAATTGCAAGCTGATTTGACATGTAGGAAATTATTTTACCAACTGTGAAAAGGCGTGCTATAATATGCGCGTTATGGCCTATTATAGCACTACTTTTAGTGTTATAATAGCTATATTATAAAAGAAAATTTTAAAAAGTTGTGTTAAAAACTGAGTTTAAAGAAATGCTTAACAAAATTGCATATAAGTCATTTGAATGACGAAAAATTTGGAATAATTTTATCTTAATATGAAAATAACAATTTTTAACGTTTTAAATAAATATTTGTTTCACTAATTTATTTTCACATACACTACTATTTATTTATTTATTTGTTTATTTATTTATTTATTTATTTATTTATTTATTTATTTATTTATTTATTTATTTATTTATTTATTTATTTATTTATTTATTTATTTATTTATTTATTTATTTATTTATTTATTTATTTATTTATTTATTTATTTATTTATTTATTTATTTATTTATTTATTTATTTATTTATTTATTTATTTATTTATTTATTTATTTATTTATTTATTTATTTATTTATTTATTTATTTATTTATTTATTTATTTATTTATTTATTTATTTATTTATTTATTTATTTATTTATTTATTTATTTATTTATTTATTTATTTATTTATTTATTTATTTATTTATTTATTTATTTATTTATTTATTTATTTATTTATTTATTTATTTATTTATTTATTTATTTATTTATTTATTTATTTATTTATTTATTTATTTATTTATTTATTTATTTATTTATTTATTTATTTATTTATTTATTTATTTATTTATTTATTTATTTATTTATTTATTTATTTATTTATTTATTTATTTATTTATTTATTTATTTATTTATTTATTTATTTATTTATTTATTTATTTATTTATTTATTTATTTATTTATTTATTTATTTATTTATTTATTTATTTATTTATTTATTTATTTATTTATTTATTTATTTATTTATTTATTTATTTATTTATTTATTTATTTATTTATTTATTTATTTATTTATTTATTTATTTATTTATTTATTTATTTATTTATTTATTTATTTATTTATTTATTTATTTATTTATTTATTTATTTATTTATTTATTTATTTATTTATTTATTTATTTATTTATTTATTTATTTATTTATTTATTTATTTATTTATTTATTTATTTATTTATTTATTTATTTATTTATTTATTTATTTATTTATTTATTTATTTATTTATTTATTTATTTATTTATTTATTTATTTATTTATTTATTTATTTATTTATTTATTTATTTATTTATTTATTTATTTATTTATTTATTTATTTATTTATTTATTTATTTATTTATTTATTTATTTATTTATTTATTTATTTATTTATTTATTTATTTATTTATTTATTTATTTATTTATTTATTTATTTATTTATTTATTTATTTATTTATTTATTTATTTATTTATTTATTTATTTATTTATTTATTTATTTATTTATTTATTTATTTATTTATTTATTTATTTATTACTTATTTATTTATTTATTTATTTACGGGACAAGCCCAGTACAGGACATCATTACAAGCTATGACAATTAAGAGATAACCAACAAAAACATAATTTTTAAAACATTTAAGACATTATATATTATATCAGGTTATGCATTACACAAGATAAAATAGTAGGATAGTACAAAAATACAATTAATAGAATTACTTAATTACGAATTATAAAAACACAGTGGGGGAATAACTCAAAAAGAAAGTCAAAAATAAATAATTGTTTACGTGACATGCAGAATGAGGCAAGTTTTGAACTCGGGCAATGAGAGGCTGAAGAAATATCATTGATCATAAGCATTTGCGAGTCTTTGAATTCGGGATAGACAGCTATTGTAACCATAGTTTGAGCGATGGAACGGGTTGTAAAATGATTGGTGAAGTCTAGTGGTGCTAGAAGGTACATGCAAATTTATCCTAGATAGTAGCTGGGGACATTTTAATTTGGCCCTGTGTGTTTTCTCCTCGCAGATAATGGAGAAAGATTCGTAAGTTGCTCGGACTGTTGAAATCGACTGTTTTAAACTGTGTTAAACACGTTTTGAATATATATTTATAATATAACTGTTAAAATCGTTAGTTTGTGCGGAATATTGTGGAAAACGCTAGTGGAGCAACCCCACGAGTCACACTGTTAAAAGTAAATTACTTTAGATACTAGGGAAATAAAATGTCACTTTTGACACTAGAATGACACGACCGAATGATTACTTTTAACATCACAGCAGACAGTAGTTTTCATAACACGTTTTGAAAGTTGAATTTTTGGAAATAAAATTCGTCAATTAGTACTTGCTTTAATTCATTGTATTAGAGGTATAGTAATAATTATCAATTTAAATTAAATATTCATTTTCTCGGTGCTTTCTTCTTCTTTATTGTCAAATTGTGCCGGCTTTTTTCTTTGATATTGCTTATGCAGATGTTCTACTTTATTATAGACAAAAAGGCTGGTGAAAAGTGCTGAAGCTATATAAATAAAGTTTTCTGCTCCCCTGAGCAACATTTTCCCAAAATTTAATGATGGCATTATTGTTAAATAATGTGGAGATATTCTAAAAAATACGATATTCTTCATATGGTAAATAACACCAAATTCTGGGTGAGGATCGGCGCCCATTGTTCGATAAATTAGTTTTTCCTTAAAATGTGATTATTTGACTCATCTACTATACCATTTTGACCACCTTAAGTTTATTTAAACAAACATAGTTAACATATTTTTGATTTTCAATTTTTTTCTGAAATACTAAACCAAAAAACGCATTAAAATCATGATTGTAGGAAAAGTTCTTCTTAAAATGAAATTACCACTTAAAGAAAACGCCCAACCTTATACTGTATTTGAAAATCAAGAGAGAGTAAATTCCCAGAATAAAAAGTAATTCGGTATGCAAAACTATAGTACAGTACGTGCGGTAAAACTTCAATATTTGTAATGCATTCTAAATTGTTTTTGTTAATTTCAATACAAAATTTATTAAATTTCTTGGACTATCACATTATTTTATGATCTTTCATTGTTACTACAGTAGGCCTAAGAGGATTAACGTGCGTCATAGGCGTAACCAGAATAGAAAGAGATAATTGTTATTTATCGACCTCCGAATGGCAACAGCTTCTAATGACAGATATTTTGACTTAAATAGTTTCTAGAAATGCAGTTATTTGATTTTCGATAAACGTGACAAATAGTAGTGACTAAAAATGGAAGCAGTTTGTGAGTATACGCCAGTGAAAAAATTAAAACTAGACCATTTATCGCTCAATGAAAAGAGTGCTGTAGTGAATGTGTACCACTATTTTAAACATCAAAATCCCTTTTATAAACAAGCAAATACCAACTTTAAATAAAGTTTTGCAAGCCATTACGAATGATGTTGATTTACCCACAATAAGCCGGGATAAACTATGGAAAGTGTTACATGAGTTAAACTTTAAATTTGAAAAAATGGGCAGACACTCAATGCTAATTGATTCTGAAGAAATTGTATGTTGGAGAAGACAGTACCTCAGAAGAATACAACAAGTTAAAGCTCAAAATAAAAACATTTATTATTTAGATGAAACATGGGTTAATGAAGGACATTGTGTAGGAAGAGTTTGGAAAGACAAAAATATAAAATCATCCCATCAAGCTTTTCTAGAAGGATATACTACTGGTTTTAAGGAACCTATAGGAAAAGGTAAAAGATTAATTATTTGTCATATAGGCAGTACAAACGGTTTTTTTGAGAATGGTTTACTCTTATTTGAATAAAAAAAAACCGTTGATTATCACGAAGAAATGAATGGAGACGTGTTTGAGGAATATTTTGAACAGATGATTCAATTCACACCAAAAGGATCGGTTATTGTAATGGACAATGCAAGTTACCACTCCAGATTACTTGAACCTTTACCAACCACTAAATGGAAAAAGGGTGAAATTGCAAAATGGTTATCTTCTAAAAATTTAGCCTTTGACAATACAATGCTGAGGACAGAATTGTTAACTATTGCTAAAAAACATAAGCAAAATTATAAAAAATATAATATTGAGAAGATAGCCAAAAAACGAGAAATTGAAATCCTTCGTTTACCACCCTACCATTGTGAGCTGAATCCGATAGAATTAATATGGGCTCAAGTTAAAGGTTATGTTGCCAGAAATAACACTACTTTTAAATTATCAGATGTTAAAAATCTCTTCAATAAGGCAATATCTGAAGTAACAAGTGAAAATTGGCAAAAATGTATTAGACACGTTACAGAAATAGAAAAAAAAATGTGGGAGCTAGATAACATAATTGATATTACTATAGAGCCCATTGTAATTTCTCTAGAATCAGATGGTGAATCTTCTGACACAGAGTGCGAGGAACCATAACTTTAAAATTATTAATTTATGTACTTTAATTTTATTTTTAGATTTTTATTTTTTAAGATTTAATATTGTCGTATTTTTTGCATGTTGCTCGTCAAATTTTATCCTTGCGGTTGGTTTTTTTTCTCATATACCTACTTAATTGTTTTTTTAGCTCCTCATATTAATTTATAAATAATTGTAATTATCTGTACATATTATATACATATTTTGTAAATAAACATATGCCTAAAACAAAATGCCTAAAATAATATTGACTTTTTCTTCATTTTACCCAAATTAAATTACTACTTACGAATTATGTTTATCTATCTAAAATTGGTAATCTAGGTATAAATAACTAAAACAAATTAAATATTTCTATTTCCATATTAATTTAATTTTGAAAACGCACGTCTATGGTTTACTGCCTTTAACACTGATAACTGCAAAACATTTCTGGGAATTTACTCTCTCTTGATTTTCAAATACAGTATAATAATAAGTAGAAAAAAGAACCTATTGAGAAACATATGATCTCCCCGGAAGTGAGTTTGGGTCCACTCCTGATAAATTCAACCCGTTAGCAATTTCCAATATCTTCTACCTAAAAAGATTCAAAAGTAATTGTTGAAGAATCAAAAAAAAAATTGTCTGCGGTCACGAGTCGGTGGAGACAGTCGAAAATGTTAAACCATCGTAACAATACCTTGGGTGATAGCCCAAACGAAATTATTAAATTATAATGTTATGGTAGTAGGTGTTACGGCATGATTGTCACATCTTGTGGCATTAAATTCGAATTAACTTAATTCCCAAGTAAATTTTCTTTTTGTTATTTTTATTACATCAGATACGCAAATTAACTCCATAGACCCAAACGCGACAATTGCGGGGGCAGTCGAATCAGAGCGGTCGCCTCGGGCGGGACGTATCTGTCTCAAAAAAAATTGTTCGTGAAAAAATATACTTCTTAAGGCCTGTTTATACAGGCGTTTTATACCGCACGTTTTGCCTAGGGGTCATGTGGCTAAAAATTGGGAATTAGCTTATTAAAGTTCGTTAAACGTTGGAATTATTAACAAAAACAAAAGACCTCAAATATAAAATATTGAGTATGGAATTTAAGATGTTTGATTCAACATCCCAAGACCGGTTTCTGCCGTTTGGCTTCTGCAGTTGAACCTTCAAATGGAATAAATAAATTCCAAACTCCGATGAACTTAAAAGGAATAATACTTGATCGAGTTTTCAGTAAATTGACGTACAGCGTTGAGAAAAATTACAGACATCTATAAAGCCATGTTTTAGATTATTAAGGGTAACTACATAGCAGCTAATCGAATTTTCATCAGTCAAAGAGTCACTTGATCTACAAAACAAATCAAGTTTTGAATTTAATTTAATTAGACTCCACAAGATTGGAAGACCCAACTTAAGTAGCCAAAAGTCAAAAACCGATATTGATATGTCGAATCAAATAAATTATATCCAAAACTCATTCTTGATTTGCCTTGTGGCATGAAATGACCGTGGATATTTAGGAACCCTTAATAATTTGGGAAACATGGCTAGATGTTTATACTTTTTCTTAAAGTTGTTTATCAGTTTGCTCATAAATGGCAACAATTTAGATATCATTTACTTACCTTATAAATTAGGAGTTTTTTTTGTTCTTGGTTTTTTCTACTTTCGTTAAATATTTTCGATCTTCCAACATTTTGAAATGATTTTAAATATGATTCTTTTAAGGTAGACATGCAAACAAATCAGTGGCGGATCCAGAGACAAGCTCAGGGGGGGCTCTCGTCAAACATGCACCATTTTTTTTATTTACTTGCTCTAATTTTAATTTTTTGCTTCAGCTCTTGCGTTTACTTTCCCTTCTTTAGAGACCCATGTTAGTATAGAAAGGGTTAAATAAGCAGTTTGGGATTGTGTCAGGGAGCAGAGTCTGAGCTGTAATCGCTATTGAAAAAAATAATAATTTAAGACTCTTAAGGGGGGCAGAGCAGAACAAATGGGTACGTTAAAATATTCGAAACTTGTTCACAGTTGATTTTTAAACTCAAAAGGCTCTTGTACCAAGGTAAATCAGTGCGATAAATATGTTTAAAGTGGGTAGGATACTAAATATCAACTGTACCAATTCAAGAAAAACTGCATTTTACAATTGCAAAAAAACAAGTGATACCTGCGCCTTCACCCAAACCTCGATATTACGAGCTACCACTGGCAGCCAAAACATGACAATTTGTTGAAACTTTCAAAGAAAAAAGGAGCGTTAACTTTCGCTGGAATTCAAATTGACAATTACTTTACATAATAATTACAATAGCTAGTGTTTTTTTTTAGTTTCTATAACGGATTTTGTTTCAACATATAATTATAACATGACTTTAAGTATACGTTATTTGAAAAGCATAATTTAGAATAAGATTTTTTAATTATGGTTTGATCGGAACGTAACTTTATGGTAGGTTATAATTGTTATTATCAACCGTATTTCGAATTTTCTCTTAACTCGCCAAGTTTTGCTCGGATTGGATGTAATTATATTTTTAAACGGAACTGAGTTACTTTGTTTTAATAAAATACCATAACGAATGCAATTATTATAAATGCTAGGTATCGTCAACCAAGTATAATGCTAGACATCTTTTTTACAATGTATGCAGATGATGTATCTTTATCTATACCATCAACTCATTTAAATGCTGATATTGCACATACATATATCTGAGATATACCTGAGAGGTAAACCATGGAAAATGTTTTTTATGCCCCCATGTCTATTGTCTATAAATATACAGTTGTCAACTTGGCCAAATTTCATAAATACATTTATTATAATGGCCCCTTGGTCCGTCACTGCTAATCAGACTTTAAATTTTATGAGAAATCGATAGAAAATGGTACTAAAGAAAGTTATGGACGATTTTATAAAGTCCTATCAAAATTTTTATAATGTTAAATCTTTGGTAACAAACCGTGCATTGAATTCTTAGCAAGTTCAAAAATACATATAAGTACGGTGTAATAATAATAATAATAATAACTTTATTGTCCATATGATCAGTTATACATAAAATGGGACAAGTCAAAAGACAGTTTATAAGATGTGGAACATAAAATATAAAATACAAAAATATAGGAAGGAGAAAAAAAAATAAACGTATATCTAAAATTTAACAGTTAAAATGTATAAGCCAAATATTCTTCAACAGAATAAAAACAGTTATCCATCAATAACTTTTCTACTTTTTTCTTAAATAGTTTCAAGGCTCCTATTGATTTCATAATATTAGGAAGATTATTATAAACTAAAATATCCATGTATTGAGGGCTTTTTTCAAAAAATGCAGAGTTATTTTAAATAATTATGGTAGAAGTTATTAGTTCGAAAATATTCTAGATTTTATTTGACATAAATTAAAAGTTCTAGAATATAAATACGAGGAAGTGGTAATATACGAAGTTCCTTAAACTTTTCTCTGCATGACTGCCTATAACTCAGTGACGCTGTATGTCTTAAAACTTTTTTTTTGAAGTTTAAAAACCCTCAATACACGAGCTGATGAGCCCCAAATAATTAAACTATATCTAATGAGAGAATATTAATGAGCGGAATAGTATATTCGATTTTAATAACAGATATGTGATCTTATATATACTTTTGCTTCTTCTATTTAAAGGAATATCCTCCAGCAGGTAACTTATTTTACAAAAAAAAAAATAATTATTTTTGACCACTTGATCAGCTAAAGTCCCTTCATAAAAATAAGTCCCTATTGAATGTTAAATTAGTGTTTAGAATTTGTCAAAAAAGTTATAAAATAAATATTTACATGTCAGATCACGCGTCAATGATATTGTCACTGGCAGAAAGTGCATTATAAAATATAGTAAGTCCCATTAATATTTTAGTACAAACATATTTAGTAGTTTCTGAGTAAAGTAACTTGGAACGATTGATTGATGTGTGATAAAATCTAGTATCTGCTACATCCATCGAGACATCAAAAAAAATTTTTGTGAGGGTGTAGCCGAATTTAAGAAGTAGTTACACACGTATAGGCCGTTCCATTATTTCGTGTTAGACCAAAGTTATATTTTTTTAAATAAAACGCCCTGTGTTTAATTTTAAATTTTAATTACTTTTTGTGTTTGTACCAAAGATAATTTTATCGTTACACATCATAATAGTATATTCTGTAACAAGGTTGGAATGAGAATTCGATACGAGTGGAGGAACCACGAGTATCGAATTTTCATTCCAACAGAGCAACAGACTATACTTTCTCCACGGCCACGGAAAGTAGGAATTGAATATAGTAAAATGAAACTTTAAAAAACGCAGCTTTGTTCAGGCAAATCCAAACTAAATAAATAACACGTCGCGTAGAACTGTCAAACATGAAATTCATGGCTTTCTAGAATGCGGACGAGATATTTACAGCTAGGTGTTACAGAATGAACATTCTGACACTAGAGTAAGAATGAAATACGTATGTATAAAATACATAAGAGATAAGTGTTTCCGAATTTTCTTTCAATCTGAAGAGCGAGAATGTTTCTTTTCTGTTATTATAAATGGTTTCAGAATAACTACATTCAGTAGTGGCCGTAGAGATAATCGTTTAATTTTTAGTGATGCTCCTATTTTGATATTTTGCCACAGTCTCTACGGATGCCGACGATGGTCTGGGCGACATATGTAGTTGAACAGCTCGAAAGAAAGTTAGGTTAGGATCCTAGGGTCCTTTTATTGTTTACGTCTTCGTTTTCCCCATTTGATCCCCTCTGGTCGGACGGAGAACTGAACGTTTCCCCCGTTAAGTCCCCTCGTCACTGCGTATGATACTCGTATACCAAGTATATAGCTGTTTCCTCGTTCAAATCGGCCCAATAATAACCGAGATATATGCTAAGGCCCTTTTGGTACTGCGTCTGATTTTTGTTTACGTATATTACGTACATTACTATACCATTTTCCACATTCAAATCGGTCCAATAATAGCAGAGATATTAGCTAAGGCCCTTTTGGTGACGCCACTGCGCATGATTTTTGGTTACCTATTAAATCTATATACCCCACCCTATGCCGTTTTCCTCGTTCAAATTGGACCAATAATAGCAGAGATATTAGCTAAGGCCCTCTCGCTACTGCGCATGATTTTTTTTACGTGTTTAATCTGTATACTCCATACCGTACTATACCGGTTTCCTCGTTCAAATCGGACCAATAATAGCAGAGATATTACTAAGGCCTTTTTGGCAACACTACTGCCCATGATTTTTGTTTACGTACCCCCGCGCCACCTTGCGCCTGTCTAGTTTTCCTTGAGTTAGAACCCGCTTAGTTTAAAATGATGTACTATCCGCCTAGCCGTGTAGCTGTAGAACTTTTTGCCATGGGAAAATTTTATTGTATTTGTGTAAATCTATCGACTTATGCTTGAATAAAGCTTGTAGCGATAACAAACCATTTTGGTTATGGTATGCCGTACTATTAGAATATTTGTATTCAATTAAAGATGTGGTAGAAAAAATATTTTCCAGAAGTAAAAAAAGCCATAAATGCCAGAAAAATAGAGGAATTAAACCTTAGTGACTTCACCATGGTTAGAGCCTTGCTAATAATGAGCAAACTTTGGTTACATTACAATTATTTTGCTATGTTTGCCAGATTCCAAATTACATAAAAATTAAAAATATATTAATTAAAATAGCTAATTATTCTTATTGTTAATTTCTGAATAACAGAAGATTCGTTATTAGGAGCGTACATATCAAAGAAAAATAAGTTGCATTACTGTGAGTAACAAAGCATGAGTTTTACTGTCACATAGGCACGGTTTATGCTGTGATTACCGTTTTTGCATTCATCATTGCGTAAACAAAATAGCGTAATTTCATAAATAATTATGTTTTACACTTCCTTAGAAATATTTTTAAACTCTTAAAGCCAACATGGCGAGGTTTCAATCTGTATGGCTTTATTCTTTACTTTAGCAGCATACTGTATAACTCCTTTTCTTGAAACAAATATTAGAAAGAAAAAAAACTTGAATTTCTCATAAAATTAAATCATAATAACCGACCGCTATTTCACCAACAAAACAAAAAAAATCAAAAAGTGCACTGATATAGACAGTCCCGAAAGCAATAAAGTTTTTGCTAATTGTGATATGGCCCTCATCAGGCATCGGATTTAACTTTTTTACAATCTCTCGACATTTTATGACCTTCTTCTTTGTATAATAATGATACACTCCGAGACACACAAACCTCCGTATATGACTTAATGCATTTTAAAATATGTAGAGAGGGATCTACAGGTAAAGCGGTGGGCATAGACGGTGGTTTAGGGGACAGAGATTTAATAGTGCCACAAAAAAAATGTATGAATTTCACATTTATATCTATATGATATGATATACGTCACACAAAATTCACGCATTTTTACGCATCCCAACTCTCTACAATTTTCTTCACCAGAAAAAGTTTGGACGCAAGTTTTCAGACAGATTCAGTGCAGACAGAAAGTGGGGAATATAGAAAATAAGTGTTAAGCCAAATCCTAAAATCGTATTTTTCTGAATAAAATATACAGGTAGTCGTGAATTTCAATACACAGATATCCAATAACCTAAATATTTTTTCAAAAAAAAATAATAATTTACAAGCAAAACTTATTTTGAGAATAGGTTTGGAAAAGTCCGAAAAATCTTGAAAATAGTGAAAATGTGCAAATAATGAAGTCAAATTCTAAAATCAATAACAAAATTTGGATTTTTCCGAAGAAAGTAGTACATCGACATAGTGGATTTGATGTCCAATAGTCTGAGTTTTCGAGGACTTTTCCAATGTTTTACAAGAAAGATAAAAGTTTTATCATAAAATCCTACGAACTTGACCAAAAAAATTGATTAAGATTTAAATTTCTGTTGAAACCCCTCGAAAAAAAAATAATTCATACGCCTATGTTTGTATAAAAGAATGAACGGTGGCAAAAAGTTGTTTTCTTAAACATATTTAGCTACCACATTACGGAATAACTATGTTATTAGTATTTTTTGCCGAAAATGATATGTGAGGGATTCTGCTGTGACTTAAATACACGAAAGATTTTGAGTCATTCATGATTATAAGGACCCCGCGGGACTCTAGATTGTGTATTTTTCTACAGAACTACCTAATGGACAGTCGAATGGTTTTGGTCAATTAATATTGGTAAACGGTTTCACAATTTGGATAAAAGTTTCAAGGAAGAAGTGTGGGAATTGCTTGGGGACTCTATTATTATATTTGTATCCATCTGAAACTAGAAATAGTTGAGTTAAGCTCAAAAATAGATCAATTATTTTTTAATATGTCGCTAATCGTGCGGATGACCTAGCCCTAGCAAGAACGAAGAAATAATTATAGTACACATACAAAAAATTATGACAGGCAAAAAAAATATGAATAAATCATAAATTAAATTAAGCAAAACTGATGACGCGCATCAGAACATCAGTATGAGTAGAAGCAAATAGGTCATATTGTTTCAAAAGAAGTACAAGAATATGAATACTTTTGTATACTTTTAACAAATAAAGATAATAAAGCCATTAAAATAGCACATCTAAAAAAGCTAAAAGGTTAATTGGAACATGCCAAAGATATTAAAATCAAAAATACTATCAAGTGAAGCTAAGTTACGATTATACACTCAGCTAAATGGAGCCATAACCTGGATAATGAAAAAAATGATTATGAAAAACTATATAGGACTCAAACGAGGTGGAGCAAAATAAACCAGGAATTAAGATCTCGGTAAGGACGACTAGATATTACCTAAGTAACAAGAGGTTAAAGAGTAATTAATTCAAACTTCGTTCCAGTGAAAAGTGTGACAATATTAGCTTCATCTGTAACAATTTTAAATGTACCTATATAATTGTTTACACAGCATAAAAATTGTTGCTGGTATTGATCAGCTTATAAGCACACCGAAAGATAATTATGGTGGGCGCAAGATGTAAATAAATCAGCAAGAAAAGAATAAAATAGAAGAAAAATACATGAGTTTCTTAACACGTGTCATTCAAGAAGATCACGATTTACCAACAGTAGGTGTCATTAAACTTTTGAAGTTGATGAAAGAGTTCAACTTCAGATGGCAAAAGATAAACCAAAAATCAGTTCTTATTGTTAAAGACACAATGTTTGAAGAAGGCAATTTCGATCCATACCCAATTTTCTATTTAGATGACATAAATTCCAAGGAAAATATGTCAAGAAATAATTTATTATAAGTAAGCCTTGAATGTCCATCAGGTAAAGGAAAACCTCTAATAAAACGGGTGATTATCAGTAGTAATATCACAAGAGCATCGAAAATAATCGATTATACTTCCGAGTCACGAGACGTATTTCGCGAAACGACACGAGAGCGTACCAAAAAATGCTTTCGACTAGTGAAACACTATACTTTTTCTACGACTCCGTTTATATCATAATAATATGCTAAAGAATGTGTTTTATAACTGGAATGCATTTATTTCATTCTTATTAAACAAAAAAATAAAAAAGTCTTAAAACAATTATATCTTGCTGCCTGGCTTCATCCAAAATACGCAAGCAGCACAGTTGATTATGAACTTGTCAATCCATGAATTTTGCATATATTTTTTCATATCTCTCATTAGATTTTACTGGTAATTAATCCAAAGATGTTTCCTCAGCTTGATTTGCTATTTCTGATAGTGTATTTGGAAAATTTAAATCATTTTCTGAATCAGAAATCATGATAACGTAAAAAACTAACAATTCTTTCAGTGCAAACTGTCTAAATCATTTACGAGAAACGTCATAATAATGAAAACCAAGCAACTAGATATAAGTTGTTTTTAAATTTAACTTTCGTCACTAGAAACGAAAGTTAACGTTATGAGAATTTCTCTCACTTGTGACGAAAATCACGTTTTCGCTGAAGGTATTCTATTACAAAATGACATCTTTTCATAAAGGGTTGTAGAAAAAAACGATTATACCACGTCGTCAAGGGGTATAATCGCTTATCAATACATGGTAACTAAGTAAAAATTTGCTAAATTTATGATGAGATGTATAATCATAAAAATATGAATGCGGAGTTTTTTGAAGACTATTTTACACAACTGTTAGATATTCTACAATAACGGACATTTACCATTTTAGACAAGTGGAATGTATACCTATAAATTCATGGTAGACCTGAAATGAATAAATGGTTAACTGACAAAAACATTGTTAAATTTAATTAAGCTTAAATAAGATATAGATACAGTAGACGAAATTGGTGCAGATCAAAATATTCACGTATTTTATTATCACCCCATCTTTGTGAATTAAATCCGATATAATGATGATGCTGTGAGGTTTTTCTGAGATTTTCCACAACTGTAAAGCAAATGCGCCATCAATCATCAGTAAGTCGCCCCAGAGCGCCACGGCAAATAATAATAATAATAATAATCGCTGTCCCTCCCCCGCATATTATTATTATTATTATTATTATTATTATTATTATTATTATTATTATTATTATTATTATTATTATTATTATTATTATTATTATTATTATTATTATTATTATTATTATTATTATTATTATTATTATTATAATGAATGTGGACACAAATAAAACAGACTGTCGCAAGAGACAATAATAGTTTTAAACTAAGAGAATTATTAAACAAATCCATAACGTGAATAACTCCTGAAAACTGAAAAAAGTTCATGATTGCGTGATCAAAGTAAAAGAAAATATGTCGGAAATAGAGAATATAATTGAAAATACTGTTTAATCATTACTAAGCGCTTTTAAAAAGATGCTACTTCTCCCGAAATACTTGATAAAGATTATTATGTTTGAGTTCCAACTGCTGTAAATAAGTATTGTCAACTTTAAGTAAGTACGTAAGTACGTCCAAGTTAGTGAACATTTTCACCGAACAAATTGTTCGGTATCTGAATTCGATCTGTGTGTATGTATATATGTGTGTTGATTATTTGTCTTCGTGAATTTTAAAATTCTGGGGTCCAAAATATGAAAATTTTGAAGTTTAAAATAACATTGAATTTAAAGTAGACGCATACTGTAGACTGTAGACTGTAGACTGTGTGGCTGTAGGCTGTGTTGATTAGAATAAGAACTGAGAAATGTCAATCTAAAATTTTATTAATAATGTCATTACAATTTGTTCGGTTTATGGCAATGCTAGAAGAGCATTCTCAACTGGTTATTTTTAAATATTTACTCTGTTTTGAATTCATTAATAAACTTTTATGGCTATTTAACGAATATATTTTTCATTTTTTATTTTTTATAGAAAATCATTGCCATAGACCGAATAAATTGTAATGAAAGTATTAATAAAGTTTTAGATTGACAGTTCTTCTAATTAACACAGCCACAGTCTACTCACTTTTACCAAAATCGTCATTCACTATGTGTCTACTTTCAATTAAATGTCATTTTAAACACACACAGATCGAATTCAGATACCGAACAATTTGTTCGGTGAAAATACATGTATCCAAATAATTTAAGTACTGGATTTTTACAAAAAAAAAGTCCCCACAAAATTTTGGAATAAAAAATTTATTTGACATCGAAATACTTTATTTGAGTCATAAAAAATTCAAACATTTTTGATATTGTCAAGAGTAGTTATTGTATCATTGCCACGTGAACAACATACAAGTAGATCTTCAAATAGGCAATTTAATAAAAAATAGATTAGCTGTAACAAAGAAAGCACAAGTACCCTGCATTTATTTACCGATTTGACTAACAAAACGCTAGTTGAAACCGCTGCATAATAATATCTACTGAGACTCGTTGGTTCGTTAGGTTTGACCTCTACAATTTAAGTCGTTTTACCCGAAGTTCCGATGACCACCAACCGTTTTATCAAATAAATAACGAACCACCGTTGTGTACCGACCATTTATAACATTATGCTCGAAAATATACGACCACTGAACTTTGCGCAATAAATGCATAATATGGTATACAAAGAATGATAAAGTAATATCAATATATCCTCAAATTCAGGAAGTAATTCCTATTCGGAGAGAAAATGAGAAAAATTTGGAGTGTAATTTGAGCTTACATTTCAGATGCTTCATACAAACTTGGTATCTTATTCCAGAGTTAAAGTTTTGAAAAATAGTGAAATTAGTTTCATTTTCACCGCTTTAGGGGTACGATATTTCATAACTTTTTAAATTGACAATTAATGTCAAATTTAATATACGTTTTTAGTTGTATATAATATCTATCGAAACTTGAAATATGTAGTGTGACATCGTTGAAATGTGATTTAAGGGTAAAATAAAAAATCATAAACTCTACTTTGGGAATTAAAAAAAATACTTAATTATTTTTTTATTTAATTATCTGAAAAACGAGCAATCTGGCAACAGCGCAAATAACAAAACAACAAACGGCATGACCTTAAGAGAAAAATTAGGTATTTCCAGACTTTTTCCCATGGTTTATATAAAAAACATGTGCAATAATTTAAAATAGTGAACTTTTTAATTTATCTTTTGCATTAAAAAAGACCAGTTCAGAATGCTCTTCTAGCATTGCCATAGACCGAACAAATTGTAATGAATTTCCCTGTAGAAACACACGCTTTCCCCCCATTTTCGAGGATGCTGAGCACGGTGGTGGTGTTGGATATCGCTTCTGACCACCACCAACCCCTCCACCGATATTTAAAAAAAATTGACCCCTTTCGTGGAAGAGTATTGGCCGGTGAAGGGGTTGGTGGAGGTCGGAAGCAATATCCAACACCACCACTGTGCTCAGCATCCTCGAAAATGGGGGGAAAGTGTGTTTTTCTACAGGGAAACCTTGTAAAGCGCGTTGAACCCCTCCAGGGGGTGGTTTTTGGCCGTTTTGAAGGGGACGCCGAGGGTAGAAACTTTTTAACCTCAGATTCCGTTTCAGCGACCTCGAAAATGGGGGGAGGGACTAAATTGGCCCTGTCCGGAAAAAAAGGGAAAATCACCTCAAATTCCTACTCCTGACATGGACAGAAAGTATTAATAAAATTTTAGATTGACAGTTCTATTTCTAATCAACACAGCCACAGTCTACTCACTTTTACCAAAATCGTCATTCACTATGTGTCTACTTTAAATTCAATGTCATTTTTAAACTTCAAAATTTTCATATTTTGGACCCCATTTTGAAGGTGTTCTCGAAGAGGTACGGAGGGGCACATCAAACCCTAAGCTTAATTTTTGATTCTCTATCAAAATCTGAAGTCAGAATTTTAACATTCATAAACACAAAGAATCAACATACACACAGATCGAATTCAGATACCGAACAATTTGTTCCGTGAATATATTATAATAAAAATCGTATGGACATAAAAATCCACACAAAGGAGCAATTTTTGATAAAAATCGTCAAAATAAAAAATATATTGTGGTAATACAAAAAAATCTAAAAACTGTGAATTGGCTTAAGAAATTAAATCAAATTCAAAAATCATTTTTTTCTAGGGCTAGATTAAATTGGAAATCGTGATTTTAATAAATCTCCAATATCAATTTTTCACAAAAAGAAAATCTTACGAATTTACAAACCCAAATTAAGCATGATTTTAAATAAAAAAATCACTTGGCGTTTTTAAAATTTATAAACAAAATTACTAGGAAAAGGAAAGAAAAGTATTTAAAATAGGGAAAAATGTTTGAAAGGTTACAAAATAGTTATTTAGACAAAAATTTTACATTTAAAACAAATGGTCAGCAATCTAAATGGCCGATTTTTTTAAACAAAAAGAAGCGCTACAATAAAAATTACTAAATTACTAAATTGTTGTTGATGGTTATTTTAATTGCAAAATTGCATTATCGAAATTTACTAAAAAAAACGTAGAAAAATACGAAAAAATGTGAAAATATTTAGAAAATTAGATCACATCCTAAAATCGACGCGAAAATTAGTACCTACATAGGAAATTATAATATGAAAAATATAGATGTTCAAAAACACAGGCCAACAAAATTTAAGCCACAAATAACTTTCAGTAATAATAACAATTACGTGTTTTTTGTGATTCAAAATAGTAATTTATGTATCCAGAGAATTATAAGGGCTTTAATTAAGGCTCATCAATTCCCGTGGTACATTATTTTATTTCTGATCGATTTTAATAAAATTTATAACACAAAGCAGGAATGTTTTCATTAAATATAACGAAACACTGACACCAATATTCAACAAACGTCAAAATATCCTAACAACGGGAATTGAGGCACCTCTAATATCTCAAGCGAGTTATAAACCTTTCTATTGATAGCGTAACTATGACGATATAAGCTTATAATATCCCGGTAAGAAATAAAATTGTTAATTGAAAAAAAAAATGTTTAACCTCCCTGAATCAGTCATTCCTGTATATTGGCAGACAATTTTAGATATAAACTTCATTTTTATCTAACGCGTAATATTAACTCACGAAAATAGTCGAAAAAAAAACCAAAAAACTGGATAATTGCTGAATAAAATGTTATTAAAAACCAGGGTGCATATGGTGTGATAAGTGCATATGTCAAACGTATATAAATATAAACGTATCTAATTTTCTTTCCGGTGGATTCATTAGTTAGAAAATATTAATATTTTGCTCCATGCCTTTTTCTAAATAACCACAATACATTGAGCTTAGAGTTGAAAATTATTTTAGATTTTTTTATATTTTATATTTTTCTTATCGCGATCTCCTGCTTCATTAAACTGAGCACGCAATGCCAATCGATCGATCCATCGAAAATGGTATGTATCCACAATTATCAAGTTAGTTTGTACTGTCACATAATTATCAGGCGTTGCCATGTCATCATTCGGAAAAAAAAGAAGAAAATCGGCAGTTAAAAGATGCGTTTTAAGACGCGACAAACCAAACAAGTGAACAATAATGATAATTAAACGCGACCACGATAATCTCAAGTGGATTCGGAAATTCGACTTTTATGACTTTTGTGTAAACTGCTGCCCGCTGGGGACGGCGAGTAACTGCTCATAGTGTGGCTGGGGCCTTGGAAAAATCCTCGTCGCCGTTTTTGCATAACATTTTTGCAATAACAGATTACATCTTTTACTTCATACTTCAAATATTTCTGACGTTTAAGGTTCGATAGTCAAAGGCGTAGATATTATTTTTTAAATAGTGCTTACCAACAACAATTCAATAACACTAGAGTTTTTATTTAAACAATGTCTATTAACGAACCTTCGAAACGGGCACAGATGAAAAACAGGAAAATAAAAATTCACGAGGAATCAAATTGAGGACTTTCAAGATGCTTTTTAACTATTCGAATTGTCGAAAAATCTTATCCAAGCCGAACTAATAAAAATTACCATTGAAATTATTGCCACTTGTACTTCTTTTTATAACATTGTCGTATCTGACAGACAAATTTTAATTTTATGCATTTTTTTCTCGCTGTTTTGTAACGTAAGGACAAATTTCCCTAAATGACTACAAAAGTTCAGTTTACATTAATAGTCTTCAATTACCGATATAAATTATCGTACCCTCGGAATCCTCGACATCTGGCAATCATACCTCTGCGTGTAATTTAACCAAATCGAATTAAATAAATATTCAAATACCGACTCGAAAAAAAAAACAATAATTCAGCGTACCCCGAACTGCTCAGAACAGCGAAGTATGCTAATTATGTGTTGAAATAACAGGCCGTTTCTGAGACGAATACGCGGTTCGAACATGCAATATGATTAATGTTGCTCTTCTTTTCTAGCCGAGCTTTGAATATACCGACCCAATCTGGTTTTATCTGTTTTTATATTGTGATTATTCTCAGGTCGAGTGGCAGACCCGAGAATCTGTGCGTTATGGGCAGAGTGGAACTAACAGAAAAATTTGACAGAATAACTATTTTCAAGTACTTAAAAGTGGTCACACGACTTGAAAGCAACGTTAGAAGACAGAATATTTTATAATATTAAATGTATTGTAGGAAGATTAATAATAATAAAAAATGAATATTTAAATGTTAATTGTTCTTTTCCAATAAACATGTTTTGAACATTAATAGTTCAATTGTGTGTATGTGGGGGGTTGAGTAGTTGTGATGACTCCGGACCAGAAGGTCAATTCTTCCAAACATATTTCTTAGTATGATGTAAAATATGTTTCCAGTTTTTTGAACACCAGAAAATCCTTATCTTAATTTCATTTATTACATTTTAAATATAATGTAAATAAAGTCCCAACGATATAACATTTGCATAAGCAATGGTTTTCCGGCCCGTGCGCAGAGGGAGGGGGGGAGTCATTAAAAAAAATCGAAGGAACTCTAGTTTGTCCATCGTAAAGAAAAGTTTTTTCTAATATTTCAAGTAAAGATACAGAAATTTTCCTCTTGAGGGGGTTTCCAACCGGCCTGATATTAGAACCCGCAGGAATTCTGAACCAGCAGGATTTTTGAACTAACGGGATATTCGGGACCGCAGGAATTTTGAACCAACTGGATGTAAGAGCTCGCATGAATTTTTAAACAATGGGATATTCGAGCCCGCAGGATAGTCCAGCTACTGGAACCGGCCTACCTCTCGAGATGGTGAACTAATTTTTACTCCGAAGGGGGTCATGTGGGTACTCAAATAAGAGGATTTTCGGAGAGGGTCCTCCCAGAACACCTGATTTGGCAAAATTAGGAATGACACTTGATTGATTTGAATGACTTATTACCGAACAAATTGTTCAGTTTCTGAACTCTATTTGTGTGTGTGTGTGTATGTTGATTCTTTGTGTTTATGAATTTTAAAATTCTGACTTCAGATTTAGCATCAAAAAGTAAGCTTAGGGCTTGATGTACTCCTCCGTACCTCTTCGGGAACACCTTCAACATGACGTCCGAAATGTGAAAATTTTGAAGTTTAAAATGACATTGAATTTAAAGTAGACACATAGTGAATGACGATTTTGGTAAAAGTGAGTAGACTGTGGCTGTGTTGATTAGAATGAGAACTGTCAATCTAAAATTTTATTAATAGTTTCATTACAATTTCTTCGGTCTTTGGCAATGCTAGAAGAGCATTCTGAACTGGTTTTTCATCTATTTTTCCAACAGATTTTTTGTTTCTCTTCCCAAGTTCACTTATTCGAATAGGCATATTTTCGTAACATCCAAAATCTGTTTTGTTTAGGTACGTTTAGAAATAATAATTTTTTTAATAAACTTATCATGCATTAGGGGCCAACTTCTTAGTGCTTTACAATTTTTGAGCCCCACCCCGTCTCTTTTAAAAAATCGGGATTCGATTCTTCCAGTTATACTTGGATCTGATTTTGTTTCCTCTTTTAAAAAATCCCTTTGCATCTGGTTGTTTTTTGTCATTCTGGACAATTTTCAACCCACAAATTCATCATTTTTTAACTCACAGCAGAAGAACTTACTTGTAATTTTTTTTTTCGATTCTAATAATAATAATAATGTTTATTAGTAAAAATAATACAATAATAACTTTCAATATATTTTTTTAGTACAATTACTAATAAACAACAGTAGAGTACCACAAAGCCAGAGGGCTGTCCGTGCTATCAATTAAATTTATCGTAATATACTTATATAAATATAAATTAAAACTAATGAAGGAATATCTAACACTAATATAATTTAATTTAGCAATTTAGCACAATTTAACAAAGAAAAAATAATAGAAATACATACGTAATAACAATAAAAAAATATAAAAATATAAAAATCAAGAAATTGTTAATTTTTTTACGCATTAATTAGTTAAATGAAAAATGAAAAAAGTGAGACATTAGTTTTCTATTATTCGATAACAAAAAAAATTTAATCTGTGTTTTAAAATGATTTGACGTGTAAGAGGTTTTAACATTTTCTGGTAGAAAATTGTAGAAGCGAAGTGCTAAATGCTTGCAGTTTCTTTGGCCAATTGTTTTTTGTGCATTCGGAACTACCAGATTATTATTTTTCTTGGCTCTTGTATTATGTGAATGAGAAATTAAATTAAAGTCTTTTTTATGTTTAAATAAGTACGTTAAAGTTTTTTTAAAAAAAGTCTGTCGAAGATCTAATACAAATGCTTCCCGAAAAAGCTGGTCAGTTCTTTCTTTCCTAATATTTTTTTTAAATATTTCTGCTGTATTTGTAGTTTATCCAAATACAGTTCCGCCCCAAGCTAAAATACCATAGGATAATCGAGATTCTACCAATGAATAGTAGAGCATTTTTAAATGGGATAGATCAAGTACTTTCGATAAATATTTAAATCGTCCCAGAATCGATTTTTTAGGTTTTAGTGACGTTATTTATATGACGATCTCATCTTAAATGGCAATACCAAGGTACTTTATATTATTAGTAAATTTAATTTTTATCTTGTTTCTTCGAATTCAATATCTGTAAGTGGATGAAAGTTTTTGTTATCTTCCTGGTAATTTGTTCTCAAAGATCTTTTGCAGTAAGCGGAAAGATTATAGATTAATGAAATGTCTAAACCAGTGTTTCCCAACCTTTCTCAACTGGCGACTCACCTTTGTATCGTAGCCTTTCCTAAATAATTTACCATCAAATATTGTCTGCCTGAGATGCCAAAAATCAGTAAACAATCAAAACACAAATCGATTTGTTTCGATTTTTCTTATCTTTTACCCTTCCGCGACCCACCGTTTGGGAAACGCTAGTCTAAACTAATATTTCTTAGGCAGATTATAAAAAAATGAAAAATTGTTTGATTTCCAAGGAGAGTTTTGACATAAAAAAAATAATATGAACCATTCTTTTCAATTTTTTACGTCTAATGAGTCATTTGTTAAACGTTAAAGGACATTTTTAATACATTTTTGAAAAAATCGATTTTAACATGATTCCGTTGGCCTTTATAAATTTTTATGTAACCAAAATGATGGCAGACACTGCAAAAAAGTCAAAAGATAAATTATTCCGAACAATGAATGGCTCGTATGGTAATTTTGATTGACATTTATTGCAATACTACGATTATATTTCGGTATAATTTTATATTTTGCCTTCTCTTGTTTGCCGGCGACAACAAAGTGTATTTTTAATATTATTAGCCAATGATGTATCATGAGTTTTTGTAAAAAGGGAATTAAAAAAATACTATTCTAACTAAGGATATTTTTCCTTAGTACAGTACAAAGTAAATTCAAGAAAACTTTTAGGAATAATCTTCGAATAATCGTCCAATAAAAAATCTGTTACATGTTAATAGTTGGAACCTTTAAATTTCTCCTGATGCCCAAAAAAATATATTTTGGTGAAACTAAACAAAAAAAATAAATTTAAGGTAGATCTTAAATAGTTCCTTAATAATTTTCGCTCCAATTTTAAAAATTCACATTGTCTTGTGATGCTGATACTTTACCTGTAAGTACCTCCCAGCTTACAGTGTGATCTAGATAATTTCGACACTTGATATGAATAACATTGTAACTATATTTTACTTAGTTTACAGGAGAGCACTTTGAAGATTTTCGGCCCATATCTTTTATTGTAACTTTTTTATTTTTTTTACATATCAATAATTTTCTGGAACTTTTCTTATGTTTTTTTCCTCATCTTTCTACTAGTGTAAACTATTCAATTGTGGAACTAGCGGAAATACAGTTTTAGTCGAGTTAAGAAGACGTATATTTGAACATGTTCCCATGAAAATCATTGTAACTATACATAAATGTTATCGACATAATTGTTTGTACAAATACATGGGTATCGATGAATGGTAAGTGATATGAAATGAAGCAAATACAATTGTTATTTGACTATTATTTAATGAAAATAAATGAAAATTTACATTTGTGAAATTTTACAAACTACGTAGACATTTTCAATCAAACATTGCACTCTTGGGAGTTCTCAAGAGAATTGAAAAAACAAAACATATATTCTTACAAAAGAATGATGAACCAGTGGGTGAAATACTAATCTTCATCATCAACTTACAATGTTATTTTTCCAAACTAATAAAAAATTGTATAATTGTATTACAACTTGCATTTTGACTCAATAAATTTTTCGAGAAAAACATTGTATATTACTTTACAATGTTTCAATGAATATAACTCAATCAATGATAAGAATTTGCGATATCGTAACTTATGTTACCATGTTTAAACAACAAACCGAAGTAGAATTTGCAGTTACGACGATATTATTTTGTCTAATAATAATAGATGCAATTTAGATACAATGAAAATTCTTGGACTCAAATAAAGATCGTTCTTTAGTGAAGCTGTTTGAGTTATAGAAGGAGAAAATGGTAACTTGAGTTACAATGTTATTCATATCAGGTGTCGATTTTATCTTTTGGTGCAATTCAACAAAGTATCGCTCAGAGGTACCTTGTGCTCTTAATAAATTAATTTGAAACACAATCAAATTGTACTTAACAGACAATTTCTTAATTTTATGTAATATCACTTAGTCACGATCCTATTACATCAACTAAAACTTTTAATCACTTATAATTTCTGTTTTATTGCTAACGAGAATTTCACTTACTTATATTTAATATTTATCTCTGGTTATTGTTTATAATATTCCAAAATGAAACTGATATTTCAAACGTTAATTTTTATGTCATTTTAATTTTTTACATTTTGCTTGTAATTTAATTTTTTTTTGTTTGGCGTAAGTAATATTTTTTGCAAAGGGGATGGGAGAAAAATATTTACCCTACTAGACACGCGCCGCTGTTTCCTGAGGTGGTTTTTTGATATTGTTATGGGTTATTTGTTATTCAATCGGTATATACGAGGAGTACAAAGGATTTTTCTCGTCAATTAAGCCGAAGAGATAGTGGTCTCTACCTGCTGGTTCGCCAGTCAGCTTACCGGACTAATGATTGGAGGTACCCCGTCGATCTGAGAGAGCCGCTTCATAATAAAATCATCTCCCGATATAAATATTGGTTTATGTTTTGTACATGTGTTTTATCACGATTGAACTTTGAGGTTATGTTCCGTAAGCCGAAAGGTTTGAGATGCCCCTTTTTAAGAAAAAAAAGTGGATTTCTCTTAAGAAGGTACTTTTTTGGATTAATTCGATTAATTTTTAATTATAATATGTTTTTGATTTAAATATTGCTCCCCTCCACCTCTAAGTATAATTGGCAATAGAGTAATTTATAGTTTTGAATGAACTAAGTTTTATTTTTTTTTAATTATCGGATGGCAAAATGGGAAAAATATGTTTCTTGGAAATGGTCATACGATTTGGTGACTAGAATTAATCGATTTTGGATTAGTTTTACAATCTGTTGTATTTTTTTTATCGAAAATGTACTATGTACTATGTAAATTGCCCCAAATGGTGGTAGAACTTTTTTTTTTAAATTTGTGCAAAAATGCCTGCAATGGAGTTCTGACCAATAGAGCTGGCAAATTAGATTTAAGAGTCAATAATAATTGTCTGCAGGGTTTTTATGATTGGAAGTGGTAAAGGGGCTTACAATGATCGTAAATTCGTACAACAAGAGGGGTGCTAAAGGGTTAATTTGAGGGGGTGAAAAGGGGGCCAAAATGGTATTTTGCGATTTTCCGCGAAACTTGACGTCATAGCAAAAAATCTTCAATGGCAAAGTTATAGATCTGGAAAAAATGTACAACTTCTATGTGATTCATTTTTTACCATAACCATAACCTCAAAATTTTCGCGGAAAATGCAAAAAATTATAAAATTTTTTTTTTTTGTTTTTTACTTTAATTTCCGCAAAAATAATTTAATTTTAATGAAATTTTGTGGAAGTATACGATTTTAGAACTCTGGTAATCAAAATTTTTTTCAGATTAAAAAATCCAACGGTTTTCAAGATATTAAAGTTTTTAGGTTAAAAACATTTTTTTTTCAAAAATAAAGTTGGTTGGCAAAAAATTATCGTACATGCTCATTTTTTTGTGTTTTTACGTGAACTTTTTGTTACAAAAAAAAATAATAGTCCCCATTTAAAAACATACTCAAAAATTGAAAAACTCAAAAAATGATTTTTGCAATAACAAACTTTTCAGTAAGTGTTGATAATTTGTTTAAATTTTTAATAAAATAAAAAACTGATTACTCCATTTAATTCTACAGAAAAAAAATACAAAAGAAACTGTCTTTCATTGTTTTATTTGAAATTTGATTTTTGTTCCGTATTGTTATAAATATTCAATTGTAATAATGAAAATGCAGATAAATATAAAAATAATTATTTTTTAAATTGTTTTCTTGTATAATCAAAAAATATCCAGTATGAAAGAAAAAAAAGAGCAATTCGATATGTATTTGGTTTAAGTGGCAGGGCACACTGTGAAAATTACTTTAAAAAATTCAAAATTCTAACCCTTCCTGCTCTATTTATCTTTGAATCCGTCTGCTTAGTTCGCAGAGCACATTCAAAAGTTATCGGAGACCAACTCAGATATCTTACAAGAAATTTAACTATTCCCATCTCTGACCTAATAAAAAATTCTTTTACCTACAATGCCAAAAAATTGTAAAATAACCTCCCGATACAGTTAAAATCTATAAATTCATATAAGTTCAGAAGATCGACTAGGGCTTTTCTTCAAGAAAGACCATTTTACACAGTGGCAGAATTCTATAACGAGCCTTAGACTTTTGGGTTGCAGCATATAGAAGTAATAATTAAATTAAGTTAAATTGGAAATTTTAATTTAAACTTTAGGATATAGTGACGGATATTGCGTATCTTGTGTTTTTGTTTTGTCTAGTAATTTATTTTTATTATGATTAGTTTTAGTTTTCGCTTTGTCTATAAAATGTTTGTAATTTTTTTATGACAATAAAGCATATTCTCTCTCTCGCTCTCTCTCTCTCTCTCTCTCTTTCTCTCTCTGAAGATTATAAAAAATCTTCAACTTTTAAAGGGTGACCTTTTAACATAACCTCAAAACTGTCGAGAAAAATTCCAAAAATCGTATTTTTTTTCCTACATCACTGTATTTTTTTGTTTTCGGGTAGCAGTTTATGTAAATTAAAATACCAATTGATTGGTATATGTCATTGTATAGACACTTTAATACCAGATATCTCGGGTAATATTGAGTTTATGAAAAAATCTTTTTTTTTTACATTTTCATCGCTTTTTGACCATTTAATATAAGAATAAAACGGTTAACTTCTTTACTGGATTCGATTTTCTTAAAAATGTGGCACCGGTTCTTGGTTTTGATATGAAGTTCTTAATTTTATAATAGTCTAAAAAAAATTGTTCTCAGTAAACTTTTTAAGGTTCAAAACATTTATTTTAAACTTATTAATAACTTATAGTATGGGTAGAGGTATTTTTAATACCGTGACACGTTTATTGGATACCGAAGGTAATATAAACACTACACAATATGCAAAGATCGATTTGAATCTCACGGTTCGTGATTAATTTTTTTCCGAAGTTTATCGGATTGTACCTCGGTAAGTATAAGTACCTGTAGGTACTATCGAAAGCAAGTAATTTGCAGTATATCAACGGTTTGCGCATATAAAACCGGAACGTATATAAATTTTAAATCTGCATTCTCGCAATTCTTTTTAATGCGTTTTTTTTTCAGCAAGTATCGTGTCTGGGGGTCATAAAATGAGAGCAGTATTTATCAAAGTCCACTATTTAATCATGCTTTAGTAATTTAGTTACATTAACTTATGGTTTAAATGAATTATCGTAGTGCGCACTACTTGTTAGAAAACCGTAAATGTTGGGATTATCGTAAACTTAAATTTATGGGAACAGTAAACGAGAAATATATGGGAATTGTATCTTCATATATTCTTTGTATAAATTTAATGAATATTAGGTTTTATTTAACAGAATCTTTATCTTTCTGGTCTTTTTATTTTCGCTACTAACCGAGAAGTAGAAGAGATACCAGTTCATCGCACATGAAGTTTGTCAATACGTAAAGTTACAGTAAATTATGAAAAATGTTTAAAAAAGGATAGTAGTATGTGCTGCAACAATCGAACAAATTTAGAATTTTAACGAAGAAGTGACATGAAAAGTTGTCCATACTGGAATCTGTGTTAATGGTGTGTGTTTATGATCGGTAATTTTGAAGTACACGAATAAACACACGTAGACAAACTAACTTGCTTGCAAATTTTTTTTCCTGGTTCTTTGCCAATGGACGCTAGTTCTTCAGCCACACACAAATTGAAAGAAATACATCCACTACTGTATGAAATTAACATTAACCTTATAAAAAACATATAAAAGTGAAAATAAGTGAAGCTACAAGCTACACTATAAGTATATAATAATAATATGTTCTCTTAAAGGGTAAATGAAATAATTCATGTGTCCTTATTGTTGAACAAATGGTACTTTTCCAGCTTTAATCCATAAAATCATCAACTATTTCTTTTTCTCCTAATCTCTGGATCCCAACCTTATTCAAAAACGTGAGGACAGGTCCGTATTTCGGACAAATTATTATTAACAATGACTAACTTTCAAACACCTTGTATGCGTAAAAAAATTATCAATAAATTATAAAAATGAGGAAAAATGCCCATTCCGAAAACAGCATAACTTTATTTTAAACAAAAATAATGATGCAACAAATTGTATATTAAGTAAGGTAATTTCTCAGTTCCTCGCATGCGTCCTCAATTCTCCGTAGAAGGTCCTCTCTGGTGTTTACTTCAGTTGAACAAACTTTTGATTTTAAATAACCCCAAACATGGTAATCGATTGGATTAAAATCGGGCCGCCTTGCAGGCCAGTTGTGAGATCCTCCTCTGCCCATCCAATGATTTGGGAAGTAGTCATTTGAACAAAAACAGCGTTGCATCAAATCTACATTTTTAATATTAAACGTAACAGAAAATCAAAAAACTAGAATTTTCTTTACCCGCGTCTAATTATTTTTTTAGCTAGAACATGATCATTTCTCGACTCTTCTGATGCATTCTTGATAATAATAATAAAATAAAGCGTACGTATTGTATAATTTAGTAAATAATACACTTAAGTTTGATATCCCAAATTGTTGTAAATGTCAAGTTGGCTGATGTCAGGGTACAATTTTGACGTTAGTTGATGACTTCAGAGTTTGTACTTGTGTTGTTATATTATTTGTTGATTGCTTACTTAAAATGCCACAAAAATTTGTTAATAATGAATATGCAGACATGTTGTATGTCTATGGATTTTGTGATGATAATGGAAAAGCTGCTCAAAGAGAATATGCACAGCGATTTCCTGCCCGGAGGTTACCTAGTGACAAGCCTTTTTCTAATGTGTTTAAATACGAGAACACGGTAAACTTCCAACTGTATGACAAAATGAAGGTAACGAAAGACGACATATAGAGTTGGAGCAAGATATTCTTAACCTTGTACAAAATGATCCAAAAATTAGTAACTAGTTTAACTTAAAACAATTTGTGGCAACATTATTTTTGTTTATAATAAAGTTATGTTTTTTTCGGAATGGGCATTTTTCTTCATTTTTATAATTTTTTTACGCAGACAGGGTCTTTGAAAGTTAGTCATTGATAATAATAATTTGTCCCAAATACGGACCTGCCCTCTCGCTTTTGAATAAGGTTGGGATCCAGAAATTAGGAGAAAAAGAAATAGTTGATGATTTTATGCATTAAATTTTTTAAAATTTTGTGCCCTCTCATTATCGAAACATCTAGATTTGACTCACGTTAATAAGTAAAAAAATTGTATGGGGAAACACCAAATTCATTTAGTCTTACTTATTTTTTTCTGCTCTTTCCAAATTTGTAAATAAAATTTTAAAATAGTGACATACAGGGTGTTGTTTCGACTCGAAACCTACTTATTCATTTTTTTAAGGCCGGACCTGTAATAAGACTTTTTTTTATTATGTTAATCGACGCCACTGTGGACAAAGACCATACGAACCAAATATTATAAAAATCTATAGGGTGGTTCATAAGTTATGACTAATTGAAAAAATGGGGAAAATTAATAAATCACCCTGTATCTTGGTTATAAAGAACGATAGACCCATAAAATATAGGTTATTTAGAAGCACCTCGGTATCCTCCATCTACCCTTACTCTATGAGCATTTCCGAATGAATCACCCTGTATAGTTAATCAACAGATCATAAACAAATCCATCTCCAGTCGCGAGCAGTACTTTATCACACAAAGGAAAAAACTTTTACAGCCGAAAAATGTGTGATATGCGACCTCGTTATCATGTGGACACAGTGGAGAATCTATTATTCCTATTTTATATAAACGAGATAGAAAGCACCCATTATTCGTTTTCAATCGAGTTATAATTGTGCAGTATTTTTTTTGAGTTTATGCTTGCAAATTTATTATAAGCATTTTACTTTAAAAAAAATTCCAAAATGGAACAGGTAATACTAAAAGATATAACATCGTTGAGTTGTTCCACAAAAGTAAAAAATTGTAATTCATTGCAAAATATCTGAGACAGCGCAACAACATGTAGAATAATTTCATGAGCCGAATTTATGCTACTGTAAAGGAAAATAACGCTTCACATCTCGTCACGTTATATTAGATGGAGCCACTTTATTGTTCTTATGGAACGATCATACCAATTACGTACCAGCGGAGTAACCTATAATATTAAGAGTAAAAAAAATATTTAATCATAAGAATCGTGAAAAATAAATTATTTATATCTGATCCAAGAATGGCTGGGAAATTAAAGCGATCTCTAAAAAAATATTAACTATTAGATATAAATTAAAAAGAGATAAAGATGTTTCAGTGTTACTATTAGAAAATTTTGTCGTGGTGTAGTCTCGGTATAACAAAAGAGATTAAATTAATCAAAGGTAATACTACGAGTCCTCCAAATTTTATCTATAAAATTTAAGAGGACGAGTGGTATTTGGAAAGCTTATTTTTTGAATCATTTTATATTAAAAACAAAGAATATAGGCATTTGTGCAAAAGACACTTTACACACAATTGTTCAATATTTTCTTTATCAATTTCACACATATGTATTCGCCTCCATTTTTTAAATTTAAACGTCAAATATTGAGGTGCTATTGATTTAAATACAAGGCCCACTTGATGTAATTGGTTGTATACCAACATAATGTAATGTAATCAAAATAATAGAGTATAGATTTTGACATTATTTGTCAATTTTAAACGTATGTTTAGAGATTTCTGTGTTTATAGACTGAAATGGAAAAAGTCTTTTTTATATTTTGCATCTGTAATATTTTACATTACGATACGCATTTGAGAACTCTAATGTTTCATTAGAGTACGCAACTTTTTGTGTTATACGTTTGGTAATATGAATCAACAAATGACATGAATTGACATTTGTCTTGTCATTTGTATCTAATAAATCTGTCAAATTTTAAAAATTCTACAACAGTGCTACCAACTTATTTTTTTTAAAGAAAACTTCTCTATAATATGGGAAGTATAAATTTATTAAAAAAATAATAAAATATAAAAAGTATTATAAGCAACTTATTTCATATGGCTGTTATGACACTCGCCTTTTAAAACTTGGACTCGTGTCATAACAGAATGCCATATGAAATGCGTTGCTTAATGTACTATTTTAATTTACATAATTTGAAGTGTTTAGGTATTCAAATTCTGATGTTTAATGAACAAAAGTTGAGTATTGAAGTGAGTTATGTGTGTTAAAGCGATTTAAAATAAACGAATAAAAACATGTTAGTTTACAGATACATTTTGAAATTGGGTATTAACATAGATTTGCTATACATTTTAGTACAATAATAATTGATAATACCAAATAAAAGTTGTTAGATAATTAAAAAAAAAGAGTTTTATCAAAAAAATAAAACCGAAAAGACGGTTTTATGAGTACAAAACTCAATGATTGGTTAGGACCGTGAGCTCTTATTGGCTGAAACCACAAAATCTGACTATTTTGACAGATGAAAAAAATAATCAAATTAAAATTGAAACTAACCGTCACGTCACACTGGCACTAATAAAACAAGCGTTTCAAATTTTTAATTTAAAAACGAAATTATCCTAAGATTTATATTTTGAAGAGCTATAGAAAACCTTTGGATTTTTTCTTTTTGACTACTTTCTCGTACTTCATTCGGTTTCCTTCAGTTTTATATTCCTGCTTCTTTCTTCTCATTCGAATGATATACACCATTAATTCTCTATCATTTTTAATTTTTTTTTTTCATTAAAATCCGTTCTAGTAAATTTTTGGGCGAATGAGACGGTAATCCCCTTTTGACATTCCCCTTTTTGTCAAATTGAGAACGCCCTAGGCACAAGACTTTTACCTCAATAAGGAAGTCTTTTGGAAGAAAACACACAAGACAGTAATTTCACATAATATATGTGGGACTCGAATTTCGAAAATGACATGGTACGACTTGGAAACCCAAGAGACAAAAATCACAGGTACTTTTTCGTTTGGCGCCAAGAGATATTGAATAATTGCGTTGTCTTGGGATGATTCTATTTAAAACAGTTGCTTTCTGGGAATTTTTATTTCAGAAACACCATAGAGCATCAAATTATACGTTTGTAGACCTACTTAAAAACTCGAATTACAAAAAATATCAACGTCTGCTAATAGAGGTGGATGGGTCTTTTACTTTCGAACGAAACAGATTTTATTTTTTATAGCATTTTATGCTTTAATTCATTATGCGGTATAACTTAATAAAGTTTCAGTTATATTTGCCAGGTTTAATATAAAAGAGTGTAAAAAAAGTTGATTTTGAAAAAAAAAACAATGACGAATAGTTTGCTCTTAAGGACATAAACTTTTACAACCTCAATACAAAAACTAATTTTCTAAAAGGTTAAATTACCAAACTGAAAAAATGGTACCTTTACTTTTTAATACTATGAAAAATCAAAAAGACAAAAACAAGAAAACTTTCCATGACGTATATACGTGAAATTTGGATTAGACAATATTTTCGAGAAAATCGAAAACCACCGAATTTTTACGAGAAAATCAGGCAGCTTTGGGATCATTTTTATTCAATTTCTCATGAAATTTTACATCTATGAATTGATTAAAAAATTACTTGTAAATTCCTAGAACAAAGTTTGCTGAAATCGTGGGTTTAGGCGTAACAACATTTGTTTGTCTTATATGAACTAAGAAATACAATCTTTACAAGCACTACCTCTGTTATGTTTACATTAAATTGATAAAAATTGGCCAATTTTACCACACTGGCAGTGAAACACTGCCAAATCTATTTGAGATAATTTTGGTATCCTGGGACTACAAAACGCATTTGTAATGGAATGGCATGGCATTGAAGTACTTGAGTGACTTTATTAGACGACTTTGAAACTACTCTCTAGCCTCTTCAAAAAATTTCAGACTAACCCGGATAGTGGTGGACAAGCCAAAAAGCTGTTAAAAAGTATGGTGGAATTCAACTTAGTTTTGATTTACTTGTACTGAGAAGAGTTCTATCACACTGTAACATATTATCAAAGACCCTACAGTTCAATAATGTGACCAATGAAATCAGTGAAGAACTTCACAATTAAAGTTCTACGTTGCTTAGAACTGAAGAATTTTTTACTCAATTGTTTAATCACTGTATGAAGTTAGCCAATAAAAGCTACTAAAACATTTGACACAAAACTACAATACTATTTCCTGTTAGTGATATATTTCAGCAAGACGTGGATGTTCTAAACCATTTAAGTCAAGTTCTAAGTGGAAGCAAAGTAAACGTGGCTAGCGTAGAAGATTTCTAATCAGGAGCATCTGAGTTGCGGTGTTTTTACGAAATGGAAAAACTGATAAACAAAATCATCTAAGTTGAAGCTGCTCTTTTTGTGGAGAAGTTTTTGAAATGTGCGTTCCTACTCACTTTTGAATTTTTTCGATTGTTTTTCACTGTCCCAATGAATTTAGCAGCCTGTGAGCGGTGAAAATTTCAACTCTAGGTAATTGTTGTTCACTTTACAGTGGTTTTTTATTAAATTAATATAGAATACTAGAGAGATTTTAAAAACCTATTAACTTGCAAATGTTCTACTATCTATCCAAGCCCTCGATCCTTTACGGGTTAAATTCTGTCACCCCATTAAAAATTGTCACTCTCCCAATCGTGGATATTTTAGCATCAAAGACGAACTTAAAAGATTCTTTTGATGATAATATTCAAATTAAAGTTGAACCAGTAATTTTAATTTTGGAACTGTTATTTTTCTTTCTCCTCCCACCTCTATACCTATGAGAAAACCTAAGTACCGAAAACCTCGCTGCATTATCTCACATTTTCACCGCTATCATTTTCATTCCAAACAACAATACTTAGCACCCAGTTTGAACAATAAAATGATGCATCGCCATTGGCTATTTAGTTACAATGACAATAAACGTAAAAGTGACACCACCCACAAAAGCATCTGCGAAGTTACACATGCATTGTGAGTTTTATAATAATGACACATATCGATATCCAGAAAACGGTAGTTAGACGTCATCATTTTGTAATTATCAAGTTGGCTCAGCATTGTCTCATAATTGTCAGAAATTGCCACGTGTTGTTTTGAAAAAAAAATTGGAAAGAGACCGTTGGAAGTAGAAGTGACGCCACAGGATTTTGAGGGGGAGACACTACGTTGATTATATATATACAATGTGTCTCACAACGAGGATGAGAACGAAATACAGGGGTTAAAATAAAAATTAAATTAAAATTTATAACAAATTTGGTTCAATCATTTCTAGAAGTAAAATTTAATGATAAATCGAATGGGAAAGGTGCCAAAGAAAGTAATAGATCATAAATAAACATATCAATCATAATAAACAACTGAAGGAGTAGGAGCTGCATTTATTGCCACTTTTATAGACTGTATAATCCATAGTACTATTTCATTAAAATGATGCGTCCATTTTTGAACTTTAATATTTGAAATTTTGTTCTATAAGCTAACAGTTTCATTATGCCTTAATTAACATTATAACGCAAAATTGAATTTGCTATAATATAACCAATCTTATTCATAGTAAGCTTGAGAAAACAAGTGAGCAAACAAAAAAATTACATTTTTATGGGAACCCCCACATGTGGGAATTAAAGGGTAAAAGTGTAATGAAACTCTTATAATAAGTAAAGCACTTTTTTATCGAATTCCAAGCATACAAAAATTCTAGTACAAAATGCAACTTTCCAAATACCTTGTAAGATCTTCTGTGACAAACCTGCAATGGATTTATATACAAAATTTAAGCTATACTGAATGCATTATACCAAAGTTACTAATTATATATTATTTTGTCATAACTAATGTTGTCGCAAATAACATTATATAATAAATCTAATTAAAAAAATGGTTTCAGTCCGATCCTGTTCGTTAACCTTTATTGTTCAATATTTCTACTATATATTTAAACATCAAAACGATGGTTTTAGATTGAATTAATTTAGTTCAGTACTCTCGATAGTCATCTAATTTCCCATCATCTTTTTATGGTTATTGATGAGTATAGGTTGGGATCATGTTGGTTTAATTAATTATTTGTTTGGTTTAGACGGTAAATTACCGAACAACAAATTAAAATATGTATGTAGAGAGCTTAATCGAAGTGATTTATCAAACACTTTTGATGATAGGTCGAAAAATAATTGGGTTAATTGGAAAAAAACTGAAAATAAAATGAACCTTTAGGCGTTCATAGATTTTTTCATATTCTTTGGACTACTTGACCTGTTCGGTTGTTTCAAACATAAAAATACATTGCGAACAGTAAAATTAAATGCGCGGGGATCATATTTCCCGAAAAAAAACTGTTATGATCTCCTCGACCGCTAGATGTAATCAAATACACCACTAGAAAAAAAAACTGAAATCAAATCTATCAATCGTAATTTCGTAACAAATGTGTGGGGTCAAAGCAGTGATAGCGCTCCTATTATGTCCAAATGGATAAAATGGATATTCATTCCCTATATAAACGAAATCATTGATTCACTCATTCTCTAGCGCTTTTTTAGCATGGGGAGATGCTATCTTTCTCTCTTGCTCTGTCACACAGGACCGTTTGGAGGGGAGAAGGGCGAAAATCTCGGTTGCCATAATTGTAGGGACTTTATTTTATTCTACGTTTGCATTACATATACAGGGTGGCGCAAACTTCTAACATTGGAGGATTACATCGTTGTGGTAAGAGATAAAACTTTAAAATTTTGTGTGAGCTAGTACAATTACTGAGTGCACATTTTGAACATACTTTCGATTATATAGGGCGTTTCAAAAACTCGTGGCAGCCAAAACTTACATTTTTTTATATGAAACATACTATATCTTGTTCAAGAATCGAAAAAATCTCTCCGAGAGCGTTAAAAATAAATCAACAGTGGGTGGGTGTGCTCAGTATTAATTAGTTTTTTATCTGTGGCTTTTTTAATACAGAGTGAAACAGATCAAATCAAACGAATCACCCTATAAGTCTTTTTACAATTTGTTAGTACAATTAATAAACTTTCAAACGATATAGTACATTTAGTGTATAAGTTAATGAAAACTAAAAATTATAACGGAAAAATGGTATTAAATCAAGGGGAAAACCGCTACCAAAATTTTGTACACCTGACTTCCAAACTTCCATGACTTCTACTTAACTTCTGTGGACTTCATCTTGACTTCCATGGACTTCATTCTGACTTCCATGGACTTCCATGGACTTCCACGGACTTCATTATGATTTCACGTGACTTCAAAGGACTTCCATTTATTTTCAAGGGATATTATTAGATTATTCAGAATTGTTTAAATAAATTGTTTATTATTATTCCAGTTTATTTTTAGATGTGCTACCATCTATGATTAGAAGAGAGTATTGACAATTTTTAAAGCGAAAAATTCCCGATATAGGTATTGAGTACGAGTTTGGAATTTTATTTATTGAATTCGAAAAGCCTAACTGACGAAACCGAAAAGCATAAACCGGTCTTAGGATGACGAATCTGATAAATTTGCTAATTCCAGTTTATGTTTATGTTAGTATACATACTGGGAAAAAAAAGCTAAACGATAAATTTTCTTTAGGAGAGTTAAAATTATGAAGTTCTTACGAGGGAGGTTAAATTTTTTTTTTAAATTGGGCAATAAAGTTGAAATAATCAAAATTATAAGAGGGAATTTTATGTAAGCACAATACTAAATTTTTTATAAAAGTTACAAATTTTTTTTTATTTTAAAATAAATCTGTACTTTGGCTGAACCCACACAAAGTACAGATAACTAACTTGAACCCTGAGAAATTAAATTAAATTTAAAAAAAAACCAATTTTAAACTAAATTATTTTATTTTCTTATACTTAAATAAAAAATTATAAAATTACGATTTTTATTACAATAGATACACTCCTATACCTTCCAATGTAAAATATTTTTTGTTGGGCCCACTGGGCAATAAAAATTTTTATTGACCATAAATATTACTGTTTGTAAGGTACCATATTTAAAAATAAGTCCAAATATGTATTTTTAGAATAGCAAATTTTTAAAAAACACTTCAAAATTGCTCTCAGATAGTACATTTCCTAAGAAGAGGAACTAGTATTTGTCAACCTCAATTTCAAGGTCATAGCGAATTCAATCGGTTTGACATTTGAGTAAACTCTCTTGGGTACCTTTATTTTTTGATTCAGTATTCAGTTTTCCGTTGAACTAATAACTAAACCACCACATATGTTCAGTCACCTGATGAGCGAGGCGCATGCGCACTTTCAGTTGATCTTAACAGACTTCACATGACTTCCACGGACTTCATCCTGACTTCCATGGACTTCCACGGAGTTTATTATGACTTCACGTGACTTCCATTAATTTTCAAGGGACTTCCTTGAGACTGTACACCAGACTTCCTCAGCGGTTTGCCCCTCGTATTAAATTTTTATTTGGAACGCACTGTATATTTTAGGTTTGTTAAGGCATTAGAATATTCTACAAATTGTAATCGTAATTTTTTGATGTGTCTATTATTTTCTACTGTTACCACTAGAGGACCGCATACCTTTATAGAGATATTCGGAATTATTAGTAGCTCAACAAATATTCCTAAAACGGATCTGCTCTCGGAGAGTTTTCAAATGATTGGCTGGTTTGGAGATTCGATAAGACCCTTTCTAGTATTCGTCCCGAAATCCTGGTTAAATTCCATTTTATTTTCAAATTGAAATTTCAAAATTCTTATAACGGTCCTTTGTACGCTCTCATATTGCTCTAAATTGCCAACTCCGGCCTAAGAATTGGCTTTTTCCGTCCTCCGAAGATTTTCCAGAGTTATTTTAATCGTGGTTGTTGCGGAGATTTTGAATTATATGTAAATCAAATACGACGAAATTGAATTGTGTAAATAAATATTATAATTTAAAAATATATAGTTTCCATTCGATTTTATCGAGAAAATCGAAAACAATATTTGACATTCATTTCTTTAATTCAAACCACTCAATTTGTGTTAAACGAGGTATTGTCAAATCTCTTTCCGATAGAGCAAAAACAATTTGTTCAAATGACAATATTTTAAATAATGAATTATCACTTGTTAAGTCTTGATTAAGAACAACACTTAAAAGACTAAAAAAAACACGTAATCCATTTGCTACCAGGGAAGCTCATTCGCAATATAAATTTTCGGTAAATGTGTGGTGCGGTGTTTTTAACAATAAGTTAATTGGGTCCCATATTCTCCCTTAAAGGTAAACTGGAGAGGTTTACTTAGATCTACTTCAAAATTAAAAAAAAATTGCTAGAGGATAAAGGCCGAATTTATTTCCAACACGATGGGGCTTCTCCTCATTTTAGGCTAATTGTACGGGATTTTTTAAATTAAACAATCACATCCCCAACAAGTCATTCATAAGTTTCAAATATTCCGTGCCCAAGGATGAAGTGAGATAGATATATAAAAGTCCAGAACATGGCAACGAATTTATGCTTCGATGCATGGGCGTACCGTTACAGAGGGAAATGGGATGTGACACAATATATTTATTTTTTTTAACGATTTTAATTTTACCGGTTACATAGGAAATTTAAAATACTAATGAAAATATATTTATTTAATCAAATTAATTGTAAAAAAATTTAGGATCAGTTATTTCGCTAGTCCGTTCTGAACACCTAGTGTTCGTCAATACAGGATCAAGGGAAAATTCATCATTTCCTTGCAAATGTGTCGATGTTGTTTTTATCAGGCTATTCGACTATCAGGCTATTCGGGATTGAGGTAGGAATAGGGAACTAACTACAAATTAAACACTGATGAATTATTAGTTGTATCATCCTGAAATAAAAAAAAAATGTTGGTATAGTAGGAACCTTCTACGTTTAGATAAATCCTGAAAAATATATAAACTGTTTTAATCTTATCGAACCTATAACAGAAAAAAAATTAGTAAATATCAACTAACGAAAACGTTGGCAGAAGTAACAAATTTCTACATCTACTATTTTTTGTGAGGCAAGCCTCGTTTTATTTTATTTTTTCTCCACTACGCTACATTAAAATTATATACATTCATAATCCACGAAGCAGGCGAGAAGGCATTCACAGTGAAACGACATACAAATCGAATCAAATAAGTAATTAGTTAAAACTACAATTACAGAACACAAAAATTTTCAATAAAAGTTAAGATTCATGGGAAATCACTAGAGTTTAAGCAGTCGGTATTATGGAAATGTTTTTGATTGCTTAAAATATTCAACATATTCTCAAAAGATTGGTTTGAGCTTTTACATTACATAAATTTATGCCATAATGTTTAAACAATATTACTGGAAGTACCTTATATTTTAAGTGAAAAATGTTTGTATTCTAGTAAAGCTTCGCAAAAGTATTTTTAAATCTTATAGCCTAAATTTATTAAAAAACAAATAAACATAGGTATATTACCTCGATATTGGTTTTGCATCTGTTTTCAAATATTTCCTTCCACTTGGTTTATATTCAAAGTCATTATCACGGAAATGAAGAACAAATATAATCATTTGTAGGTATGAACTTCACTTCCTCAAATCTTCTCCTTTCAACATTTGCAGGAATCCTAAAAGTCATGTCTTCGTATAACTGTTTAAATGAAAAATATTACCTAAATACTTAGGTAGTTTGACAGAAAAACAAAATGTGATTTAATTTTTAACACAATATATGAAACTTACATAATTATAAGTCGTTGCAATAAGTTAAAACAATCCTTTATGCATTATTAAAGAATTTATACAGTCGATAAAATACTAAATTCTACGCCCCTGAATTATATTTATAACCTTTAATATAACTTACCGATGAAATGATAAATCGGGATTTAAATAATCCAGTTTGCGGCATACCACACATTGTTGAACCATATTTGTCTATTCAATCAATTTAAACCAATAAATCAATATGAAAAAGAAAATTTTAATCTAGCACATTAGTAAACAAACACCAAAGTACTGAACATGGCCGACACAAATATACTAGTACCATTCTAATGGTTTCGCTTCATTCATAAATAACAATGTTTGATAGCGCTTCGTTGCGGCTTCTATCAAATTTTCGCAGAAATGGTTGAAACTTAAATCATTGTAAAGTATCTTTGTCAATATTTATCTAGCAATATAATTTGTTGTGTTATTAGTTTCGAAAATTAGTGTTGACGTAGATGTACAATTATTTTAGCGAAACAAAATATCTCATTTTCCAAGATAATTTTTAAATAGATTTAGGATTTTGGTAATGACGGAAAAAAAATATAATAACTTTGACAACATTGAAACTGATAATATAAATTCAATAACACAGCGTTTAGACTGTTACGTGTTGTTGTCCCCAGCCGAAATGTCAACAAACTCGATCTTATTGTTCTAAATCTATGGAAACAATAGATGATCCTATACATTGGCCTTCAAGATCACTGGACTTTAATCCTGTCGATTACCATATTTGGGGATATTTAAAGTCCAAAGTTTATTCAGTTCAAATAAATACCTGGGAAGAACTAATTGGAAGAACAATAAACGCCTGCCAAGAGATTAAAAACATCATTCGAAAAGCTGTAAACCCAATTATTAAGCGAGAATTCAACAACTTTTAAATCAAATAGTTAATTCGGCCAAATAATATTTATTACAATTTAATAGGATTAATTAAGCACGTTGGTGCTGTAGCGACGTTTTCACGTCTCTACATTTTATGACACATAATGACAGTTGGTTACTTTTTATTTATAACCTCACTTACAAATTTCTCACATAGAACAATCAGCACCAAGGCATCGTTCCAAGTTCATCTCTCCGTTTCCCTCGTCCCAAGATCGAAGTTCATCACCCAGCGACGAGGGAACAAATGAATTGTTTATTATCATTCATTATTATATTTTTATTTTTTATATACACATGTACACAAGCTTCAATATATATTTATACATCTTAAAATTTATTCATCTGCAACGGATCGTTAAGAGATCTTCTAGGATCAATCTACTAGTAGTATTCGGTCATGGACGCTCAAATATACCAACCGAATATTATAGGTGTACCAAATGTAAGAAAACTAAACTATTAGACCCATAAAATATGGGTTATTTGGAATCCCCTCAGTGACTCCTATCCACTGTTAAAATATTGCCCTTTCTTAATGAAACACCCTGTATATCAGTTTGATTTTGAATATTTTAATTTTATTTTAAGAAAATATCAAAATGTTAGAGATATAATAATCTACGATTATGAAATAGTGCAGTTTTTTTTGCCTCTATTAAAATCAAAAAAACTCACTCAAGGTTGACGTATCATTTCCTTAATTCGGCTTTGGAATATAATAAAAATTATATATACACGGCACAAACATAAAAACATAAAAAGTAGAGTACGTCGAACTGTGAATACACTGATTTAATTGTATAATTTAAAGAATGAAGTCGGTACAAATTAATTATTCATATTGTAACATAAAAGATATTCCCATTAATGATTTGCATGAGCAAAAACCATAACGGAATTTTTATTATAATAACCTTTCTTATTGCTGTGGCCGGCTTACAGGGTTACTCAATTCATTTCTTAAAGTTATATATGCATTTACCTGCTGTTTTCAAATAAATTGTGGAATTACAGAATTTTACTTATAATATGGAACACAAGCCATGTTTCAATTACTAACGTTCACAATATATGTCATGCTGAAAGCTCATAAAAGCAACTTTTTGATACTTTATGTGCGTTATTGTAATAATAATATCTAATAATATTCATTATAGTTCTAGTACCATAATAAATAAAATGAAACTTATGAAATTGTATTCAAACTTATTCACTATAACGCTGTCTTCGCAGTTTGTTCAATTAATGTCAGATTCACCTCTTAAACTTCTTGTCCCATTTTCTTTTTGCATTTGAAATATAATACGTGATTTGTCATTTTACTGGTATGCTAAAAAAAGTAAAAAAATAATTGAGAATATCTAGTCTTGGATTTCTACCAAAATATTGGAAAAGGAAAAACGGTCAGCTCTATACAGAAGTCCAAGTTGTCAATTTTTCTTGTGTAAAATGAAGACTGAAAATGTTCCTGTATGTGCAATAGCGCAGAGCCGTTTGTATTTCATCTCATAAATTTTTCTGCGGGGTACATTATTTTTCAGTAACAAAAATTAAATAACTTACTAGTGATAAATCAAGAAGAATAAATAACATCAAAAACATTCATCTGAAAACATCGGATAAGCTATTAAAAAAAGCTCGCGAAGTTTCAACCAAAGTATCTATTTCAAAACTCATTTCATTCTGTTCTGTTAAACACTGAATTGCGAGCTAGTTTCATAAAAGAACTTGGCATTTTTCGCTTAAATGATTTTGATGAGGATTCAATACTTTTTGTGAGGATATGATATTAATTACGTAATTTGTTTTGCTCCCCTCTAGCTCGTCGCCGCTGACTTTCCATGAGATTGATAACCCCCCTGTAATTTATATTGAAATTAACTGATTACGTTGGTTCTACATTTTTTATCATAGATAACTTGAAAATTCTATCAAAACTCTCACATCTGCATAAATACTGTTACAAGACATTTCTACCTCTACCACGAACTATTTTCTTTGCATATTGTATAACCCACATATTTTCTATTTTATTTTAGTCCTAGGACTTTTAGAAACAACGCATTTTCGCTGCATCACCCCGTACACAATGAATATGCACGTACACATTAAGGATATAAAACCGACCATTTCGCTAGACGTGAACAAATTACATGAAATTTTATCCCGACTATTATTTAATTATAAATGAAGTACGTAAACATGGAATGTTTTCACAACAAGCACCAATTAATAATATTATCGCCTTTCATGTCTTAAAGAATTAAACGCTACCTTTAGCATTTCGCGAAAAACTTTGCATTTAACAAAGTGGGATCAGAAAACGTAATATGTTTGGAAAAAAATCGTTAAGACAACTGGCGAGTAAGGTTATTGTGTCAACCAATATTTTAATTTTTGCTAAAAACCAAAGCATTTTTTCATTTTCCTAACCTCTAACGATTATTAAAATAACATTAACATAAACCTTGTACAATATTGGAACTAGTGATAGACCAGGTCATGACTGTTCAGAATATCAAAATTTCACCTCAGTAAAAATATCACCGTTTTCGAGATAATGGGCATTTTTTTAATTTCTGGAAAATCGCTACCTCACCTTGGATTTTTGAGTGCCATGTCATGTCTACAAATTAAGACTAATTTAAATATCTTTGCTGCTGAAGATAACTGATGAGTGATGCTTTCAGACGTACAGACCAGTTTTTCAGAAATTGACACAATTTTTCGAGAAATGTAGGTAATATGCCAGATTTGGATCCGACTAATTTTTATTAACAAAAGTTTGACATTATTTTCTGAATAGTACATAACCACGTGGACATTTATTACACATGATTGGTCATTTTGTCCAGACTTTACCATGGTATAAAACATACTAAAATTATTTTTGGAAGGAGTGGTATTTCGATTATATTAGAGTGTGGTGTTATTCTAAGCAAAAATCAACTTTGTCGATAATGTGTATTTTTATCCTATCAAGATGAAATGATGAAATAATTATGAGTAATAACGAATCAATTGCTTAGAAGCATTCAAAAAAAAATTATGTATGAAAAACAACTTAAAAAAAAGGATGAAAAATGGGTGGGTAATGTGGAATACCAATATACGCTAATGTGGAATAGGTTTAATATTAGACTTGAAGCAAAAGATTATTGGAAAATAACATACATTTATTTTATTCTATTACAAAATACGCAAAACAAAACAAGAAATGAGAATAAAAAGTAGTAAGGGAGGCTATGGAATATATTGAAAAACGTAACCTAAAGGGGAGGGGGGGTTTCGACACATGCACATTCTTCGTATGCCAAGCAATTGCACATGACACACATAACCCATATTTATCCGCGATTATCATCTGAAAATCTTTGTCATAAAACGACAACTTGCGTCATAAGGGCACGTTGCTAGCGGAAAATTTTCTTCATCGCCTGAACAATTTTGCAAGGAAATACTTTTGTTAGATTCTGAGCTCGATGAAGATGAAACTCTTTTTTGACGTTTAGCAGGAATTTGCAGCTCCTTTTCTTTTTTTAATTTATTTTGCATTCCACTGCATCCTGGTTCTGCATCAAAAATTTTTTTCTTCACCATTTCCCGTTTTTGTATGCCTGAATTTATAGACTTCTCTAAATCTTCTTTATTCGATGTAAAAGTTATTAATTTGGCCCGTTCAGGTATTCTACCCCGCTAAATAACCCATTCTCATATTTTTTTCAGTCCCTATTTAGTATTCCACAATACCGACCTTTTAAATATTTATAAAAAATGTTTGTAAAACATTAAAAATAAAATATTAATGAAATATTTAACACATTTAACAATCATCCATCACCTATTCTTACGCTTATATGCCAAAAATTTCTTTAAATGGACTCAAAATAGATGTTTATGTTTATATAAAAACGTGTAAAAATTTGTGTTCGAACCAATACTGGCAAGCAACAGCCACAAAATGTACTATGGTGTTGATAAAGCTGAAACATAATAGAAAGAGCTTCTGATTAGGCTATTGGAAGATAGCTGACATAATTAGTTTTGCCGCAAAGGAGGTATTCCACATTTTAGGCAGTATTCCACATACGGCTCTATAGTATGTTTTGTACCATGGTAGAGTCTGGACAAAATGGGCAATATTATTCAGAAAATAATGTCAAACTTCTGTTAATAAAAATTAGTGGGATTCAAATCTAGCATTTTACCCACATTCCTCGAAAAATTTCTGAAAAACTGTTCTGTACGTCTGAAGCATCACTCATCAGTAATCCTCAGCAGCAAAGATATTTAAATTAGTCTTAATTTGTAGACATGGCAATCAAAAATCCAAGGTGAGGTAGCGATTTTCCAAAAATTCAAAAAATGCCCATTATCTCGAAAACGGTGAGATTTTTACTGAACAGTCATGACCTGCTCTATCACTAGTTCCAATATTGTACAATATTTACAGGACACCCTGTATTAATTGTTCTACAACGGAAAATATCTACCTTAAGTACTTTTAAAATTAAAAACCCTCGAGAAAATTAAACAAGAAACCCCTCTTTCCCCAAATACCAAAAACCTCCATTAACTCTTCCTTTATCTATCCCCTTCTTTGATAGAAGTTGTAATTGCCCGAAACCGTATTGGAATAAAATTTATCGTGTTGTAAATATATATCTAAGGGCAAAATTCAATTACCAACTTCTATAAGTAACAGGGGCCGTATAGCAGTTAAATCGCATCGCGGTAGGCGTGTTCGTCTCACTCTTTCGCCGCCTTACTGGGTGATCCCAAATAAATTTTCATTTGCAAAAAAATTGAAAGTTGCATATTTACCATTGACAGAATTAATATGGTTAAAATTTGTAATCAGTTCCTTTTAATGTTAATTAATTTCAAGTGTACCCCAGTGCAGGCCCGTGCGCAGAGGGGGGGGTTTTGGGGGTTGGAACCCCCCCTCAAGATGAAAATTTCTGTAACTTTACTTGAAATATTGGAAAAAACTTTTCTTTACGATGGACAAACTATAGTTCCTTCGATTTTTTTTAATGAAACCCCCCCCTCGAGCAATTCCTGCGCACGGGCCTGCCCCAGTGTTCCACCTGGGTCCCAACTATAATTTTTTTTATAGATTTGGAACGATTTTTGTTTTATTTTTAATTTTTTATAAAACAACTTTATTTTTAAAATTTTTTTACTCCTGTATATTTTCTCCAAAATAACAATTTTGTCAAAGATTTTAAGATTTACATCTTTTCATTATTTTCCACATTTTTTCACATTTTTGTATAATTTTCACCGAACAAATTTGTTCGGAATCTGAATTCGTTCTGTGTTTGTGTATATTGATATTTTGTGTTTATGAATTTTAAAATTCTGACTTCAGATTTTGATAGAGCATCAAAAAGTAAGCTTAGGGTGTGATGTCGCTCGTCGTACCTCTCCAGGAATACCTTCAAAATGGCGTCCAAAATATGAAAATATTTAATTTTAAAAGGTCATTGAATTTAAAGTAGACACACCGTGAATGACGTCTAAAAGTTCGCTATTTAGACTATTGAACATCTGAATTTACTAATTCACATTTTTTTAACATTGTTTTCACTGTTTTCTCGACTTTTTTAACGGTTTTTTCCATATTTCTTAAATATTTCTATGCTATAAAATTGGTTTGTTTTGGTGATAAGCAAATAAATATCAGCTATTTTTTACTTCGTATGTAAAATATAGAGAAACTATTAAACTATCTCAGCAGACCATCCTGTAATCTTGTAAACGGAGAAGAAGCAGCAGCAGGCTTGCCAACAAGACAATTCAATTACTGGCTCTATTTCTGTGGGTAGTTAGCGGAGCCGCCGAAAGGGGGCGCGCCGCTCTCCTCTCGACGAAATGCCCCCAATATACCGCCAACCTCCAACACCCGAGAGCGACCGCCAATCTCAAACTCCAACTTATAATGGACGTCAGACTTGAATTAAGGTGCAATCGATGTCGCTTCTACTCCGAGACCCGAGAAGGTTAATGTGGTCGAGAATTGCCTATACTTGTTCGTTATTTTCCTCTCCTCTTCCTAAATAACAATGAATAAAACTACTTTTAGGACTTATTTTTTTCGTGAAAATTAACGCCAGGTCCAAAATGTATAAAAAAAACTGGACCAATGGCTTTTAGTACTTTAGATAACACCCTTAATTCATGTCAGTTTTTTTGACAGAAATAATAATTATCTTTAATTTGGTTTTAATTGTTTTTCAAACTTTTCTAGATTTTTATTTCATATATGTCGACTTAAGTTTATAATTATATAATAAAATAATATTAAAAATATATTTACATATTTATAAATGATTTACCAACGTACATGAACGCAGATTGCATTGTTCTATATGCAGATGATGTGTCAGTGGCTTCCTATGCAAATTCTTTTGAGGAACTTTCAATTAAATTAAATTTTCTATATAACAAATTCAATGAATGGTGTCACCGTAATCACTTAATATTAAATTCTAAAAAAACTGTATTGATGAAATTTAACATTACAAATAACTCTGAGAACATAATAACAGTGACAACAGGTACTCTAAATGTGAAATTGTCTGACTTTTACATTAGAAAAAAGTTAACAGTGGGTATTATGCTATATTTCAACTCAAAAATATCCTAAACAAACAACAACTTATAAATATTTACTACTACTTTATAATTATAATAGTATGCGGAAATTCATCATCCTTTTACAAAAAAGGGTTATTAGACTAATTTTTGGTCTAAACAGAAGAATATCATGTAAATCATATTTCCACCAATTTAAGATTTCAACATTACCTTCTATATACATCTTCTAAGTACATATAATATATATTATACAAAAGTCAATGAATTTAAAAAAAAATTGAAAGTCACAACTATGAAACTAGGCATGGTAAGTTATTAAGAATTCCAAATCGTAGAACAACGTTTTATGAAAAATGTCCGTCTTATTCTGGAATACAATTATATAATAAGTTGCCCCAATTCATAAAAGATGAACCAAATTTTAATTCTTTTAAGAAAAAACTTTTCCAATACCGTATAATAATGGTCTTACTGGAATAAAGAAATATTTATTTATTTATTTATTTATTTATTTATTTATTTATTTATTTATTTATTTATTTATTTATTTATTTATTTATTTATTTATTTATTTATTTATTTATTTATTTATTTATTTATTTATTTATTTATTTATTTATTTATTTATTTATTTATTTATTTATTTATTTATTTATTTATTTATTTATTTATTTATTTATTTATTTATTTATTTATTTATTTATTTATTTATTTATTTATTTATTTATTTATTTATTTATTTATTTATTTATTTATTTATTTATTTATTTATTTATTTATTTATTTATTTATTTATTTATTTATTTATTTATTTATTTATTTATTTATTTATTTATTTATTTATTTATTTATTTATTTATTTATTTATTTATTTATTTATTTATTTATTTATTTATTTATTTATTTATTTATTTATATTTGAAATTATGAATTTAAAAAATACAAAAAGTCACCACGAGGTTGGTATTTGAACGAGGATGTATTTTAATGCTGAAAAGTGATAATTAGAAAGGAAGATATGCATCAAAATATACAGCGACAGGAGAATTATGTAATGCGATAAAACCAATGTATTTGGATAAAAAAAAACCACCAACAACAAAAGCAGACGGCGGTAAGGAAATAGTAGAGCCAACACTTTAAAATTTTTGCGAAATGGAATTTCCGAACTCACAAGAAAGGACAAGATTAAAATGGAAACATTCCGATCCAAGAAAAAATGTAACAAAGTCAATATATAAACACGATGAAAGATAGTAGAAAGAAAGAAGAAAAAAGCAATACCAAAAAACGTGTGGCATGACGAAGTACTAGAGGCGGCAGAGATATGAGTAAAAAGGAAGTATGTGTGAATCGAAAAAGAAAGAAAACATTCCCAAATTCAACTCCGAAACAGTCCATCCCGAAACGGTTTTGGATTAAGTAAGTTGTGAGTCCCAAAGTAAATATTTGAGTATGTTAAAGATCTATGAGGACAGGTATATGTAATAGAATAATTTTAATAATGAAAAGCACCTTTCTTAATTCTTTTTTAATTCGATCTAGTGAACAATTACCTACCCGTTAGATCTGATGGTATAGCGCCTTTGATGCTTTCCAATTATTGAAAAAAATTAACCTGCCACTCTTTTATGATGAATGAAAAGATTTTGAGAAGTGTTATCGAAAACCATTAATATAATTTCATATTTCGTATTGTATTCTTTTCAGTATTCGATCCGATCTCTTTTCAAATGTCAGTCATCCGATCGTCTATTCTGAAACACAAATTTCTTTATCACCACACTACCTGTTTTTAGCAAAGACCGGACGTCTGTTGTTAATGAAATTTGAATTGTATTTTTAATATTTAGAAAGGCGTATTTTTGTAAAAATGCATAAATAAGGGAAAATTAGAAGAAGAAACGTTTGACATTAAAAAAATTTGTAGAATTCAATGAAATTTTATAAATTGATTAATTTCACAGACCATATCAAAAGTCTAAAATGTGATAAAAGGCCAATTTAACATCTGATATTTATATCAATCTTGTTTCAAAATACCTACAAAAATTATTTTTAAAATACCCATTTTTTAGTTACATTTATATTTTATTACAACGGTTTTTTTCTACTGAAGCATTTATTGAAATATTTAGAGCGTATTCCATTAGGAATTATAAGAGAATTTCGAAAATTCACCAGTTTTACCTAAATATGTTAGATCTCAGTCATCTCTAATTTACATAACAAGCCCTTTGATAAAATAAGATGGTGTGAATCATAACCTCTGGGACATAGAGTATGCTATGGAAAGCGATGATTTTTTTCGTTTTTGTTAATAATTTTACAATATAATCATAAATCGTTATAAAAATTGGCACAGGGCATAACAATAAATAAATAATAAATAAATCTTTATTAGTTCTTTTTGATATTGTAAATGATATAGAATACGTCAAATTTAATTTTAAAACACTTCAAAACAAATAAGTTAAAGCTACATATATTTTACAAATCTTAGAGTACATCTGCAGTTCTCAGTTCTGAGTTCAAGTATTCATCCACAGAGTAGAATGCTTTTTGTATGTGTTTATATAATTTTTGAAAGTTTTTAACTTTAGGCAAGAAATACTATTTTACTTTTTGTTACATGGGGCATCACATCAGCGATTCCTGCTGATAAAACTTTTTTTTGACGAAATTTTGGTTCCAGTAGATGAAAATATTAAAGAAGTTCACCTCGTTTGACAGCGGCAACATGAATAAGTTAGTCATCTCTTATTAGAATTCTAAGGAAAAGAGTATTTCTATCCACTTCACTCCTATTCAAAATTTTCATTTAAGGAAACTTCCATAACGATTACAATTCTGCCAACTTATTTTAAGCAAGCACATCACTGATGGAAATATTCTTTTACTAGACGAGAAATTTTCACTTGGGAAACCGTCATTAGTGGGAAGTAAAAAATCCGCATGCTATTAAAGAATGACATTTTTCTACAACCCCTTACGAAAAGACGTCATTTTGTAATAGAATCAGCGAAAACGTAATATCTGCTTCGCATTCTCATAACGTTAACTTTCGTTTCTAGTGACGTTTATTAACATTTTCAATCATTTGCCGCCCTCATATATATTGTCTTGACGACTTTAAATTATTAATAAACAAAGACAGGAATCATTTCTACAATTAGAATGCATTTTTTTACTTTTGTTTAATTAAAAAGCAAAATAGAATCGTAGAAATACCGTGAAATTTAAAAACAACTTATATCTAGTTGCCTGCTTTCATTAGTTTGACGTTCCTCGTTAATCGTTTAGACTTGTCAGTTTGCACTGAAAGCATTGTTAGTTTTTTTTAAGTTATCATGATTTCTGATTCGGAAAATGATTTAGATTTTCCAAATACACCACCAGAAATAGCAAATCAAGCTGAGGAAACCTGTTTGGATTTATTACCAGTTAAGTCTAAAAAGAGACATGAAGAAATATGTGCAAAAATCGTGAATTGGAGAGTTGATATTTTGGATGGTTGGATGTTTAAAGAAATTCTGTTATTTTTAATTTAAAATAAAATATTTGTTCATCGTCCTTTTTTAGCATATTATTATTATATAAACCGGGCTGGAGAAAAAAAAGTTACACGAGGTTCAAAAATTAACCAGAAACGTCAAACAAATATTTGTTTTAAGACTTTTTGATTGGTTGTAGAAAAAGTATAGTGTTTCACTTGGCGAAAACATTTTTTGAAGCTCGAAAACATTACCAGCATCGGCTGGTAACTATTCCCTCGCTTCAAAAAGTGTTACTTTCTTCACTCGTAATACCTACAATAAAGGTACAATTTCAGCAATAATTTAAGTTAGATTTGGTTATGTTTTAATAGCCGACCGACAACAAGGACCATCCGTTCTTCCTCCAAATTAAAATGATTTTTTTTACAAAATACTCTTGCTAGGTGGTTTATGCAGAACGGAACTCCAACTCATTATCCAGTATTGGGTAGGACTTTGAGTTTGAATAACCCAGTAGATTTCTATTATTTGATAGATACGGAGGTCTTTAATGCCAATGAAATTCCTACACGAAATAAACTCAGTGATTTATGAGTGTGCCGTGAAATTATTACCAACAAACGAAACAAAATTTTCAACTTTAATAGGCTGCATTTTTTCGCTCTGTAATATTTGATCCAATCCTTATTTTTTGTACCAAATAATCTGTGCTTTCTGTATGTCCCAATAGTTTTACGACTTATCCGGTATAAATATATGGATACCCTCAAAAATTGCTATAATTAATAATTTTTCCATTACCCCTACAATCAATTTTTATTATTTATCTTAGGTATAACGGTTTTTTGCGACACCATATTAAAAATACAAAAGAAATCTTTCTTTACACCCGGATGACGAGAAAATCCGTTAAAAAAATTACAAATATATCATTAAAGAGAGACATCACTACTGCTTATGTATTTTTGTAACGGTTTTCTAGAAAGATTCTAGAAAGATTCAGTACGTATCAAACTACAAAATGGACTTTTATATGCCTAGTAATGACTAAAAAGAAGTTGGAGATATATCTAATGGTAGAAATATTCTTTCCCTTTTTAACTTTAGCTAAAAAAAGAATTACGTGCGGTCTGCGTATTTTTGTAACGGTTTTCTAGAGTGATTCTGTATATAAGTACCTATGTATCAAATTAAATAAAAGATTTCTATATAAAGACTAAAAATATCGTTGAAGATGTGAACATCATTGTATTATCATTTTTTCCTCTTCTAACTTTTAACTGAAAGCATCTAAAAAAGGGGACAATATTTAAATTATTTGAAACTTCTTTTGTGCAACTACTTTTTTACTTCACCCCTCTCAGATTTCCGTTAAAAAAGCCTTTTTTTAATCAAAGCCTTAAAAATCCACCGGCGAAATTGGACCTTTTCGGCATTTTTTTGGTAAACCTTTTGAGAAATTCCGTTAGTAAAAAGCTGTTTTTTATGAAAAGAAAATATTTTTTGGGTCACAAACCTCCCCTTTTGAAGGGTAAAGTGCTTCTTTATACAAAGCCATTGCGATTTTTACCTACATATCACAAATTCTGTGCTAAAAAATGAAATGGGGTGAACAAGCTGCGAATGAATTTTAAATCTGTGGATAGGGCAGAACGTGGGAAAATGGTTTTTTACCCTATTATTTCTTTTTATAAGCGGCGTTGTTGAATACGGTAGCTTTTTATCTATATGACATTAGGATTATTCGTGATTTTTACGGAAAGCTATGAATAGGTGGAGAAGTTGAACAAATGTATTTTTCTGTATCTTTTGAATTGTTTTAAGAACATTTCTTTTCAAACATCAATTCTCAATCTTCTAATAAATATTTATTTTTAATTTATATAAATGACATTGATCTCCATCTAATATGTGATTTTATTAATCTGTTTGCAGATGATACGCTGTTGTCCATATCTCACAGAGATTTGAATGTGGCTGTAACTAGAATGCAATCTTGTCTAAAACAAAATAATTATTTCAAAGCAAATAAATTAAAATTAAATGTTGCAAAAACTAAAGGTATGATTTTAACAACGGCATATAAATATAGTCTGATCTTGAATTGACTATAAATAACGAAAAAATAGAATTTGTGAACAAATTCAAATATCTAGACCTTGTGGTGGACAGCGGCCTATCCCTTAGTGAACATTTTAGCTACATCTCAGGAAAAATACCAAAAAAGTTATATTTCTTTACTCGTATTTCAAAATACTCGACTGCAGCTAAAGTTGCCATCTATATATAGCACAATAATACAACCACATTTCGACTATTGCAGTACTTTATTATATGGACTGGATCAAAATAAAATTATAACATTACAAAAGTTGTAAAACAGGAGTATGAGAGTGATATTAAAGTGTAATAGATACACAAGCATATCATTTATGCTAAATGCATTACAATGGCTTTCCATACGTGATAGATTTTATAGGGCAGCAATGATATATATTTTTAATATCACAAAAAATCTTTTACCGTCATATTTGGATGAATTTATTGTTTATAGAGGTAGTACACATGACCGTAACACCAGACAGTCAGACAATTTTCACCTGCCAAGATGTAATTTATCGAGTTCAATGAAAATACTTCTGTACAAAGGACTTGTTGAATATAATAATTTACCACCAAATATTAAATACAGTGAAAATCTATAACAATTCAAGAAAGAACTAAGTATATATACATAGTAAATAATCATGTAAATATCTGGTCACCGAGCTTCGCTCTTAATATTCAAATCTACATTTTTAAGCAGCCCAATGAGTATATAATTTAAGTATATTTATAACATGACAAATTATTAATTAATTAACTCGCGAAAATCACGGAGTGGGCGACATCTACTTGAACTACTGATAGGGAGATAAATAAAAAGTTGATTGGCGATTGGCTTGAAAGTAGGCGGGAAAATTAAAAAAGCTGTCAGTGTTAATTTTCAATTGGCTTCAGCTGTTGTTGACGTTTTATCAACTGCTTGTCACAGAGGTTAGTTAAATGCATTAAAGTTGCCTAGTTTCTGGGGATTTCACCCTTTTAGGGCAACTTCTACTGACGCTTGATCTTCGCGAATTGTCACGGTGGACAGGCCCCGTTTCCGGTACGTGCAACAGCAGCGTGTAGGGCACACGTCCCGTCAACAGAAGATCGCTCAGCTCACTCTATTTATCACTATATAAGAAAAACTCTATGTTCAATTGATTTTATTATTTTTTGATCTGCAGTGAAGGAAAATTATAGGTCTGATATTCATACTTGGGTAAAAACCTCCACAAAAACCTGTGACCAGACTCTCGAGGTATGGCAGATATTGATATCATATTTTTTCAAAAATTCTTTCTCTCTCTCTCTCTCTCTGATCATGAAAACTTAAATATTAAAACTGTCCGCATAATAAAATAGTAGCCGTAAGGGGTAGTCTCACACTATCGGAGAAGGGAAGACAGGTGTCCATTTTAACAGTGTTACTCAACGTTCCTATAAATATTTACCTAAACCCATGATTTCTGCAATTGAATTGGCAACGTTGTATTTTAAACTTTGAATTAATAAGATGGCTGTCATTTGACAAGCAAATTATTTATGTCCGTCAAATGAACCTTTCCTTTTTTATATAAAGCGACAAATTTAAAATCGAATTCTTTCTGATTAAAACGCCAGAAATTAAATAAAGTCAAACCTTTTTACTACTATACTATACAGAAGAAAGGAGTGCAGTATTTAATTTGCAGAACGTAGTACAGGTTCAAGAGGTAGAAATTTTATTTTTACCTCATCCTTCAATGCTTATTTGTATACTGTATTTGAAAATCAAGAGAGAGTAAATTCCCAGAAATGTTTTGCAGTTATCAGTGTTAAAGGCAGTAAACCATAGACGTGCGTTTTCAAAATTAAATTAATATGGAAATAGAAATATTTAATTTGTTTTAGTTATTTATACCTAGATTACCAATTTTAGATAGATAAACATAATTCGTAAGTAGTAATTTAATTTGGGTAAAATGAAGAAAAAGTCAATATTATTTTAGGCATTTTGTTTTAGGCATATGTTTATTTACAAAATATGTTTATAATATGTACAGATAATTACAATTATTTATAAATTAATATGAGGAGCTAAAAAAACAATTAAGTAGGTATATGAGAAAAAAAAAACCAACCGCAAGGATAAAATTTGACGAGCAACATGCAAAAAATACGACAATATTAAATCTTAAAAAATAAAAATCTAAAAATAAAATTAAAGTACATAAATTAATAATTTTAAAGTTATGGTTCCTCGCACTCTGTGTCAGAAGATTCACCATCTGATTCTAGAGAAATTACAATGGGCTCTATAGTAATATCAATTATGTTATCTAGCTCCCACATTTTTTTTTCTATTTCTGTAACGTGTCTAATACATTTTTGCCAATTTTCACTTGTTACTTCAGATATTGCCTTATTGAAGAGATTTTTAACATCTGATAATTTAAAAGTAGTGTTATTTCTGGCAACATGTTTTTTAGCAATAGTTAACAATTCTGCCCTCAGCATTGTATTGTCAAAGGCTAAATTTTTAGAAGATAACCATTTTGCAATTTCACCCTTTTTCCATTTAGTGGTTGGTAAAGGTTCAAGTAATCTGGAGTGGTAACTTGCATTGTCCATTACAATAACCGATCCTTTTGGTATGAATTGAATCATCTGTTCAAAATATTCCTCAAACACGTCTCCATTCATTTCTTCGTGATAATCAACGGTTTTTTTTTATTCAAATAAGAGTAAACCATTCTCAAAAAAACCGTTTGTACTGCCTATATGACAAATAATTAATCTTTTACCTTTTCCTATAGGTTCCTTAAAACCAGTAGTATATCCTTCTAGAAAAGCTTGATGGGATGATTTTATATTTTTGTCTTTCCAAACTCTTCCTACACAATGTCCTTCATTAACCCATGTTTCATCTAAATAATAAATGTTTTTATTTTGAGCTTTAACTTGTTGTATTCTTCTGAGGTACTGTCTTCTCCAACATACAATTTCTTCAGAATCAATTAGCATTGAGTGTCTGCCCATTTTTTCAAATTTAAAGTTTAACTCATGTAACACTTTCCATAGTTTATCCCGGCTTATTGTGGGTAAATCAACATCATTCGTAATGGCTTGCAAAACTTTATCTAAAGTTGGTATTTGCTTGTTTATAAAAAATGAGTGAACAAGCTTACGAATAGCATTTTTAAAAAACTCGTCCACGTTGACTTTTAATAGTTTTGGTCTACCTGGTTTCGGCTTTGGTGATTTTTCCTCCTTTAGAACTCTATATATTGTAGATTTTCCATATCCCATTGCCTTAGATGTTGTTTCAACTACACTGTCAATAGTGTTTGAGGGATTTTGATGTTTAAAATAGTGGTACACATTCACTACAGCACTCTTTTCATTGAGCGATAAATGGTCTAGTTTTAATTTTTTCACTGGCGTATACTCACAAACTGCTTCCATTTTTAGTCACTACTATTTGTCACGTTTATCGAAAATCAAATAACTGCATTTCTAGAAACTATTTAAGTCAAATTATCCCTTTCTATTCTGGTTACGCCTATGACGCACGTTAATCCTCTTAGGCCTACTGTAGTAACAATGAAAGATCATAAAATAATGTGATAGTCCAAGAAATTTAATAAATTTTGTATTGAAATTAACAAAAACAATTTAGAATGCAAAACAAATATTGAAGTTTTACCGCACGTACTGTACTATAGTTTTGCATACCGAATTACTTTTTATTCTGGGAATTTACTCTCTCTTGATTTTCAAATACAGTATAGTTAAAATTTAAATTTTAATACATCTGATCGGCCTAATATAGTTTTTGTCTAGATTCTTGTTTCCATGGTTTTTACTGTAATAAATTTGTTCTTTTGACAGATAAGTCAGACTTTATTTATTCATAGCCGTATCGTATGTATTTTAATTGATTCAGAATTTTGTATTAATATATATTTCAAAATGGCCTCATTCTAAAAATATTATCAGTCCTCCTAAATCCTTGAAGGCAGAATTATTAGTAATAGCAAGGCAACATGAAAACAAATTCAAAAAATATATTATGGATGAGATGGCCAGAGAAAAAGGAATTAAAATTCTCAGATTTCCTCCGAACCACGCAGAGTTAAATTCCATTGAACTGATCTGGTCTCAATTATTAAAAGGTTATGTTTCTCAAAACAATAAAACATTTAAATTTCCTGATATGCGAAATTTGTTTTTGAAGGCAGTTTCAGATGTAAATAGAGAACATTGGGGAAAATGCATTGATCATGTTTAAAAATGTGGAAAATTCATTTAGGAAAGTGGATATATCAATGGATAATTTAATAGAACCGATAATAATAAACATCAGAAAAGACAATTATAGTGATGCCAGTAGTTTTAGTGAAGACAGTGACTTTTAAAGGTAGTTCTTGAACTAACTTTTTTTTTAATCTTTGAGTTTAGGTAAGTACTGAAGCGTTACTTTTAATGCCAAGAGATTTAATTTAATCCCAACATATAATCCTCCTTGTTATTTATTGGTTAAATTTAATTCGTTCAATGTTAAAGTGTCGGATGCATAAAGTTTATTTTTATTTTTTGTAAATAATATAACTTCAAAATTTAATCTACGAAGTGCGTATATATATTTTATATGCTGTGACCTTATTTATATTATAGAAACTTATTTTGCAAAGTACGCCTATGGAATGTGACGTTATATCCCCACTTTGAATGTACTCATCTATCCTTTATATTATATATTACTATAGAAACAAGTTATTATTATGTGCCGTTGCTAGGAAATAAAACTAAAAGCTTAACTTTTCTTGTAAATATCTCGGAAGATCGAATTTTCACAGACATGAGACCTACATTTTTCGCCGATTTAGATAGGAATTAGTCTACCCTGAAAGTTTCATTGAATTCTGACGAGTGGATTTCGAGATCCTCTGGACACACATACACACACACACACACACACACATACAAACCTTGCTCGTTTAATATTATTTGATAGTTTAAGGGTTAATAAGGTATGCTAGTTTGTAATTTCTGTTCTTAAATCTAATTTTTTTTAGTATTAGTTATAATTGGAATTATTATTGTTTGTATATTCCTACTTATAAAAGATTCATTCATTTTTGACTATATTATAAGGATATATCCCATTTACATTTTTAATACAATTATAGACACATTTATAGATTACTTTCTATAATCTAAGCTAAGCTAAGATTTCCAAGAAGTCAATGATGAATAACGATTTAAACGATTTAATGTAGGTATACCTAATATTTAAATTTATAGGTCTTGGAAAATATTTGTTATATACCTTGTTTTACTCAAACAGATAACTCTAACATTTACATAACAATTGCAAATAACTCAAGAAACATTTTGTAAAGTACCTACATACCGAAATAATACTCAATAATACATATTCAAAAAAAAAATGTATTTTTAAATGATGTACTTTATGTACCCCGTAAATAAAATATAGGCATCCATATCTGATCTTTCCTGTTCTGACAGATATATTACTGCGGCTCGATAGCGATTTTACTATAATTCTTTTTTAATTTAAACAGTAAAGATATTGTATATTCCAAATGCTACACTGTTTCAGATTTTTATATGAAAATATAATTCACAATTAAATAATTTAACATTGAAACAGCATTTCAACATAAATAATTATTGTTTGAAATTATGTGGTATAGGTATAGAAAAATTTAAATGAATTCGAAATAATTTGATGATTTTTTATGTAAATAATATTTAAATAATGAGCCACTATTATGTTTAAACGGGAATTAGAGAAAACTATTTTCCAAAATGTATTTTAAGGAGGTTTTTCACCTCAGCTCTTTTGGGACAATTTTCCAATTTTGAATATCGCATAATCCGCCACTGTACAAAACAGTATCACTAACGACCTTAACCACCATTCAACATCTACGTTTGACCCCCTAAAACCTTCTAGGAAATAATTATTTATAAAAGGGCTTTAACTCAAAGCGTTTACCGTTGAAAAATGTTTTTGTATAACTTTTCAATATTATAATGGTTTAAAGCGTGCCCGACTCGTGTGGCTGTACAGTTAAAGAGTAACAATCCCATTGAATTTGCTTTCGAATTGAATAGTCACGGGCCACAGCCGAACCCTTTTTTAACTGGCGTGTTTAAATATCCGGAGGTCGGGATTTATTGTTGTCGAAGCTTTTTAGATTCTATTGGGATTGGAGGAGCCAATGGGAAAGGGTTCGTGATTATATTTAGTTTTAAAATGGTTGAATATTAAATAGGGCTCGCATGTGATATATTTAAAATTTAAACAACATTTTAAAGAAAGATCGTGTAAAATCAAACAAAAAATAAACCAGGTGTCACATTTTTGAGAAAAACTGATAAACTTTGTCACAAAACTAAAGTTTTTTTTTGCTGAATCCAAAATTCACGAACGACACAAATAAAATTATTTTTATATAAAAATCACCCTGTATGATAGTCTTATTTTGAGAATCAATGTATATAAATGCATAAAAAGAAATTTATTTGAACAGCCGCTATACGGCAGTTAGCGTCCATATTCATTCTAATTCATGAAGAAAACGAGAATTTCAACATTCATCAACTCGACTGGAATCATTTAAATGGTATCTCAAAGTCCGACGCAAATAATCCAGGCTTTATTGTTATTTCATGTTAACTGCGTCCAGCAGATTTCAGCACAAAAACTAGTATATTTGTTTCATAATCATTAATATTTATGCCCCATACACATAAGCGGTAATTCCGCGTTCGCAGCGAAAAAAGGAATAATGGAGAGAAAAAAATATGAGTTCCCACGTTTCAGCGAACTTTTATGGCATAAATTTCGACTTATTTGAACGAAAATTATATTAATTTAACAGTTAATCGGTAAATAAAAAGTTACATTACGACAATGTAGGAGTCTACTATAGTCTATTTTTATGTATGAAAGAGTATTCAAATAATAAAGCGTTCGTAATCCATAGGCGTACCACTTCTTTTAGTAGACAGTTAAAATATTTTGTGAAGTTATACCTCGAGTATTTTCGTATGAAATAACCTTTGTATAAATATAATAAATATATCGGGTGTACACTTATATTTTCACCTAATTAACCTGCTTATAACTTCTAAACAGCTGAAGGTAAAAAAGTGCAATTTTTTCTAAAATATTTTATTTTTCTACAAGGTATGTTAAGAACATTGTGTCAAACGGGTTATGTAGGTATAAGGGTTTAAACTTTGACTTTTAAACAACGTTACGTTCATAAATAATAATTTTAATATAAAAACTACTTCTTACCTACAAATCCAAATCAGAATCGAAATCAGAAGATGAACTGTTGCAACCAATATTTACAATGAGTGGCTCGATCATTTCATCAGTAATATTGTCCAACTTCCACATTTTCTCTTCTTCTTTAATCGTATGATTTACTGCCTTTTCCCAGTTTTCAGGCTTCACATTATTTACAGCCTCCAAAAACAACTGTTTAACATCACTCATTTTAAAAGAATTATTTTTTCTTGAAACTTCTCCCTTTATCTGTGCCCATATCAGTTCAATCGGGTTTACTTCGCAATGATATGGTGGTGATCTAACCACCGTCATCCCACGATTTTTTGCAATTTCATCAATTTCATATTTTTTTAATTTCTCTTTATGAAGGGAACACAAATGATACAGTTCTCTTCTCACAGAACCGGGATGGAACTTAATATTCTTTGAATTTAGCCAATTCTGTAAATCTTTTTTTAACCACTTGGTTGTGGGCATTTTTTCTGTAAGTCTCGAGTGATAACTTGCATTATCCATTACTATTATACAGTTCTGAGGAAGAAGATCTATCATTTGTTCGAACCACTCTTTAAAGACATCAGCATTTATGTCCTCATCGTAGTCACCGGTACGAGTAGATTCAAAAGTCAATAAACCACCTTTAACAAAACCGTTTGAACTACCGATGTGTACTATTATCAGTTTGCGCCCCTTTCCTGATGGTGGATTTAAACCAGTAGATAAATTATTTGAAAAAGCCTGTCTTTGACTTGTAACAGTTTCATCTTGCCAAAATTTATTTGGTGTATGTCCCTCGTTGATCCATGTTTCATCCAAATAAAATATATTTCTTCTTTGGTTTCTCATTTCTTTTATAGTCCTTAGGTAATTTCTTCTCCATACTACAATATCGCTTCTTTCTATTAAAATAGACTTTCTGGAATGCTTTTTCCATAGAAAACCTATTTCTTTTAAAAGTTTCCATAGTGTGCTTCGACTTATTTCAGGGTAATCCTTATCATCTCGAACCGTGGCAAAAACTTTGTCTACTGTCGGAAATTCTTTTCTAAAGAAGAACGCATGCACTTTCCTTCGAAGTCTTTCTTTCAAATGATTTTCTATTTGAAATTTTGGTTTTCCTGGAGCTTTACGTGCTGTTTGAAACTCGCCACATTTCTCTTCTTTAACAACTCTGTAAATCGTAGATTTCCCAACACCAAGCGTACTACTAACTAATTCCACTGTGTCATCAACACTTTTACATAAATGTTTGTCTGTAAATGATTTAAAACAATTAAATATTAATGTTTTTTCATTAACTGTTAAAGGACCGATTTTTTGTCGTTTACGCGGTACTTCCAAATTCATGATCACACTAGAATTCACAATAGACTGCACACTGCACCTTGCATGTTGCAACTAAACGACATTTAGTAAGCTGTCAAGAATACACAACTGGACCTCCTTACTAAATGGAAAACCTACAATCGCATTTTCGGTGAAATTTGTTGGTAAGGGATTTATCTACTTATAATTCGATTACTGTAAGAAATTCTTGGAATTAAAATAAAACAAAATTGGCAAATAGGTACTTATTGAAAATAATCTTAAGATACGGCTATGTTATCTTTAATACACAGGGCTTTTGGCCTGTCCAAACCTTTTTCTATTGTTCTGTACAGCTTATGGTTATAAAAGACCAATAAAAGACCCAAAACTTGCATTAGCTCAGGTACATTTATGACAATTTTAGGAAATATTTAGATTATTCCGTAAAAATATTTAAAATGACCGTACTAAGTTTTGCATTAGAAATGCTGTTTTATTACTCTCTCCTACATAAAAATAGACCATAATAGATTTTCAAATTTTTTCAGCGGCGTATCCGTTGAAGGGGCAACAAGAAAATGATCCGTACATCCACATTGTATTTTATAAATCTTTCTTTTTCATCCTTTCTTCAATATTGATGTTTGTTACTTCACATGCTTGTCTCTCTATGCTAGAAATAAAATACTTCTAATGTCGTGGAGAGGCCTTTAATTTACAGTTTGTCAAAAAATTTAAAAAAGGCACTGGTAATACTACCTATGTCTTCGTTAATAATCATTTTGTAAAACAACTGATAGATTTTTTAAGTTTTTTGAGTGAAAGTACTCCTAAAATAGTAGTTTATGATGCAAGGACGAGAAGTGTTACTTTTTCGGACGACTATGAAGTTTGCAAACCATACGAGTCCGAAAAAGAAATTTCTCGTCCGCGTTATCATAAAATATTTTTTCGTCAGCCTCTACAAAAAATAACATTTTACGTACTAATTTCCGAATGAAAAGTCAACTATTTTTGAAGGCAAGTACTTTTCGTCCTCGAATGACTCGCACCGTGCCGTATCCTAGTGACCACACGGACGAAAAGTGTTTGCGGACGAAAAATGCTTGCCTTCAAAAATGGTCGATTTTTCTTTCGGAAATTAGTACGTTTTTGTAGAGGTCGACGAAATAAAGTAATATGCGCCTCGGCGAAAAACTGTCTATTGTCTCGCCTGCTTGCTAGCCTCGGCTATCAATTTGCAGACCCGACTATAATAGACCATTTTTGCGTCCTTGGCACATAAATAACTATTTTATTCGAATATAAAAACTATTAATAAAATAAAGAAAAATACTAGTTCTACTTATAGTTTTATAGTTTGCCAATGTCAATGGAGGTTAGAAAGTGTAGTACGGATCTACACAATTTTTAAAAAATTCGTTTCATAGCATTTGTATACTGTAAGAAGTACTAAAATAAAAAATATATACACAATACTTTTCGAAGAAAAATGGCATGTAGAATTTATAAAAACAAAGTTTTGAGTTATGGTAAACTAAACCAGTGAAAGTTAGAATTTTTTCATTGATTTTGAGGGTTGCGAATAGCTAATTGGTTCTGTCAGTGTAATATGGGCTACACTAAAAAGCAATGGAACACAAGTGTAAGAACTGTCAAATTTCAAACAAAAATTTTAAATATTTTGACATTGTAACATAACCTACAAATGTCACTTGGTTTTTTTTTTAAAACACATGTCACAGCAAGTCAATATATTATTCCGATAAGAAAATACACCAAAAATATTATTGAACGCAACTATTAATTTTAAATAAATAAATAAAAAATCAGTACCACAATACCACATTTTTAACAAAAATTTGGCAACTAGTTTCAGCTATTACTTATCATCAGGCCTACAAAAATACACAAGAAATAGCAAACAGTTTTTTATAATGAACTTTGTAACTTACCATGAGGTAAAATTTATAAGATTAATTAAATAAACAAAGTTAAAATTTTTAATGTTTGAAGAACATTTTCGGTAAATCCAACAATCTAAGACTAACATTGGAGTACATAACTTGCATTCATTTCCACCTAGCACAACATTTTTCACCTCCGCATTCGAGTGCAAGTTATGTACTCCAATGTTAGAAAGTCTTAGATTGTTGGATTTACCTAAAATGTTTTCAAACATTAAAAATTTTAACTTTGTTTATTTAATTAATCTTATAAATTTTACCTCATGGTAAGTTACAAAGTTCATTATAAAAAACTGCTATTTCTTGTGTATTTTTGTAGGCCTGATGATGGCTAATAGCCGAAACTAGTTTTTTTTCCAAATACAATCTGATTATATGTGGTACCGACATTGATTTTTTATTTATTTATTACACTTTGGCCACATTTGAGATATGGATAACCTATTTGCTTTATTAATTTAAAGCTAAAAGAAAAAGGTAATCAAAATACCTATATTTTACTTTTCCGGACAGTTCACCGTCCGAAAAAGTACGAAAAAGGACTAGCACAGAAAAGTTCTTCTACTTGTTATTGTGTCCTGTATCGAATTGGACGTTTTTTGACATGTAATTTTTATAAAAAAATGTGACGTTAAAATTTCGGTTACTTATTTGGAAATAAAGTTCATAATAAATGTACACAATTTAAAACAATATTTGTTTATATAGGTATATTTTCCTAGTTTTTTTTTATATTTTTAAACTCAGTCAAGATGTCTTTTCCCAGAAATTTTGCAAAAATAAAATAACAAAAATGATATATATTTCGATACGCTGATTATTTAATATGTTAATTAAATTTAGATCCAGCCTTTATCGGTATTTCAAACGTTATTTTGTGCAATCTTTTCGCAATCCTGATTACATATCAATTAGCGTCGAACTATTTTTCAACAAATAGTCTACTTAGAAACAGTAGCAAACAATACAATCTCAAACACAATATGCCACATGCCGCAGAAGCACCATTTTTTTTATGCCATCGAAAACATGTGGTGCTATTGTCCTCCGGACGCTTCAGAGTTTCTGCGTATTTACCTGGGGTTCGGCGGATAACCCCAAACAGCAAATCTAACCCTGTTTGTCTCTTTCTCCCTCCCGCCACCCTCTTCGTAACGATTTTGCACATCAGCTGTACTATACAAATAAAAGCAAAACCATATCAAACGCTAAAAGGCTCGGATTTTAGGCCCGTGTCAGTTTTTTTTTCTTTTGATGGACTGAAATAATATTTTTTATTGTCATGGTAATGGTAAAAATGTCTTAAAGAACGAAATCTGTAACATTAGGATTAAAAAAGGATTTCTGTATCGGTTGGAAGAAAAGAATTCCTTTTTTATTTGAACGAATGGCTTTAGGTATTCTCGACGTTCTATTGTACACGTATAGTTTTTTGTGTCTGCTGTTTATTATTCAACGTTTGTTTTTTTTATCAAGAAAATTATTTTCGGCTGTAATGTTCCAAGCTAAATTGAAATAATTTTATTAACATTACACTATAACAAATAATGTTTGAGAGTAATTTAGAATTTACAAGACCATAAAACAAGCAAAATAGCTCTGTTACATCTCATTCTTATTTTACCAATTTTTAACACAATAAAAGTATGATTAAACAATATTATTCAGAAAAAAAAAATTAATGAGTAATACTTATAAATGATTTCCTCCCCATTTCAAATAACTTATTTTATTTATTGTTTATTCTTTTATACAACTCATGGCAACGCTGTACAGATCTATATTTCTGTCTTTGTACGTTTCACTGATAAGTACATTTTAACCAGCGAGTAAGTAGGAATCCGTTTTCTACCTGCTAATTCCACGAACGTATCATTGCGTGGGGTTAATTTAGAATAAGGAAGAATTAGAATAGCAAAAATTAAATGCAGGAAGCCTTTAAATTTAAAAAAACTGGCGATTACCATGAGGAGATGAATGCACAGGTGTTAGAAAAATGGTTTGAAGGTATCATTCAAATTTTGGAACCTGGGTCTGTCATCGTCATGGATAATGCCCCTATCATAGTCGGCATTTAGAACCATTACCGACAACATTAACACAGTTACTGAAACAGAATTTTGTCAAAATATTATATGGTAACGGATTAAGGTCAAAAAACTGAAATTACTTTCTTAAAAAAAATAATATGACTATGAATAATATGGCATTATTTGGACGTTTTAACTTATCCAAGTCTTTTTTGTATTTTTCTTCAGAAATCTGCTTTATTAATAAATGGGAGAAGCTTTTTATTTATATTTATTTTTATATTTAAACGAATTGTTCATTATACCAGTGACACCTCATTTGAAAACTGCAGCTGTAACAACGTCCAAGTAACTTTTTAAGCGATTTCTGTCACAAAAATCTGACACGTAATTTTTACAGGAAGGCACTACCTAAAACAATAATGTTTATGCTGTTGCAGTGTTATTTATTCATAGATTAAGTTGGCTAAACTGATTTTAGATAGAATTGACTTTTAGAAAGTTAAGTTACTGTCACCGTTTTTTGCTTTTACGTTGTTAATGTTTTTAACAAAATTAAACAGTTCTTTTCCAATTTTAAATCGTTTATAAACAATCACAACATATGTTACATTTTCATATGAGCACTTACTAATACATTTTGTTACCATTTAAAACGTATTTTCAAAATGTAGCCACAACGTCACATTTGCTGATTATAATACTGTTATTAACTAAAACAAAATATTGTTATGGTATAAATAAAATCAAAATTAAAATAAGGTTACTAACAATATAATAAATAAATAGTAAATAATTTAATCACAGAAACACTGACAGAACAAAATATAACCTAAAATTAGTATTTATGTGTCAAAATTTTAAATGTTATAAAACCATGTTGTCATTTTTGAGAAATAAAAAAAAATATTGCCAAATTAAATAATTTAGAAATAAAATAATGAAATTTTTGATTTTTAAAAATGTGAAGAGTGGTTAGTTACAAAAGGAAAAAAAGAGAATAGTGGATGATTGACATTGATTAGAAAATTTGAAGAGAAAAAGAAAAAAGTCAAATTTTAAACAAAATACTTTTAAAATCTTATTTGTAAATGGTATAGATAATAAAATTTATGTAGTAAAAGGTAACGATGGGATGGTAGTCAAAATAAAAAAATGAAACTAATGAGATAATTGGATGATACTTACCCATGAAGAAAGAGGAGGATAGACGATAGAGGAATTTGTATTGGATTAAATACTAAGACTGGACAATTAAGTTAATTGAAATAAAGGTATTAAAATTAAAAATTTTTGTATAAGTGAACATTCAAATAAAGATTTGTAGTAGTTATAGGTGTTATTAGAATAGTTGGATGTGAAAGAGTATGCATGGATAATTTTAATGATTATTATATAATTGAAAGATATTTTGTTTTGTGTTTTTAATAATTTTCAAATAAAACATGTAAAATGTAACTGTCACAATTTTTTTTATGAACTCGCTTTTTGACCCTGAGATTAAATTAAATTAGAAAATTTATAAATTTAAATATTAAAATAGATAAAACTAGTTTCGTCATACATTGAACCAAAACAAATTCTTGTGAACACTAGACATTTGAAATATAAAAATTTGTAAAAATAAGTATAATAAGTTCACTAGCGAAGACAAAATCTTCTTCGTCTGATTGAGTTCTGCGCGATTGAAGCAGATTATACCGATGCGTCAGATTTCAAAACCACGGAAGTGCATTTCAATTAATGTTAGAAAATAGTAAAACAAATTGATTTCATATATTTCTGAAATTAATTTATGTAATACATTTCTTCTTATCTGTCCTTATTTGTGAGATTTTGAAGCTTCCGTGTGCTATATCAGGGTGCTCAAATATTGTGTCATTATTCAAATGAACTGTCAGAAATTAAAAATAGTCGACAGTAATATAACAAGACCTCGTTTATGAGCGAATAATTTTTTTCGATTTTTCCAAAAATAGTTTTGTTTGAAAACTTAACGAGTTTAATTTTCTAAAATAAAACTATTTAAGGAAAAATCGAAAAAAAAATTATTCGCTCATAAACTATGGTCGAGTGATATTTGATCAGATTATTTGTCAAATAGTTTAATAAGCCAAAAATAAATATTTACTATACTTGATTTCCGCAATGCCGACCGTAAAATAAGCGGTGCATGTATGATGTGTTGCCTATATTTTAGAAGCTGTTAAGGAGGCGATGTAGTTTATTCGAAAAGGTAGGAAGGTGAGTTTATCAGCGAATAAATTTTGACAGATGCGGGAAATAATCGAAGATAATATCCCAAGACTATGACAAATAGCCGACTATTATTTTCTGCCTAATTCTATCGAGAGTATCTTGATTTCGAGACAATTTGATGAGACCATATGAACATTAATAATCTGAATAAGCTTTAGCTCGAGAGAGTTATTCTTTGATTATTAAAATTGAAATGGAAGTTTCTCGAAATGAATTAAAGAAAATAATAATAGTCTCTATTTGTCATAGTCGAGTGATATTCAGGAAGATTATTTCATGAACCCCACAAAATCATTCGGTAAGATTGTCCCCAAACAGACTCCTTTCTCTTTTTGGTATTTTCTGGGATAGATTTCCTTATATTTTCACTGATTTCCGTAGTGGAACATGAACCAAAACAAGACATTTTCAATTTTAAGTGAATGTTACGTCAAATTTTGACACTTAATAGCATACTAAATAGCCGCTCATATTTCTTTATTTACCTCGATCATATTGCATTTCATGTGACTAAATTAATGAATTTTCATTGGCTCAGCCATGTGTGAATGAAATAATCTTTAGGAATTTCTGGTAAAGAGAGACACTTTCTATCATATTCTTGAGAGTTATGTCGGTTTGAAATTTGACCGTCGATATATCAAAAATCGTGAGCCTCCTTCCTATTAGATTCGACCGTAGTTCCATAAAATTGCTTTGCCTTAAGTTGTTATTCTTGAAACCTGTATGAGCATCGTTGTTATCCGCCATCGTTATTTTTTAACGTATGCAGATGTAAAAGGGGTAGTTTGCATAGCGCACGCGTATCCCGCCCCATATCTCCATCGATATTATGTAAAAGCGGAACGCGTGCGCGACCTCGCACGTTTTACATGTACATTTTTATGAACATCATCCCTTTCGCAGTATAAGATTTCAACCCTTATTCAAAAGGTAGCCAATGGCAACGCGTGGTCGACGGCTCGAATCGTTCCCGGTACTTTTTTTTCTTTTCCATGTCGAGATATAAGTCTTGAAATTCGATCACTCAGGCATGGGTAGCTCTCTTTTTCTCTTACTTTATTTGTTCTTTTTTGTAGAACTTCCGGTTTGAAATTGTACGGAGGTTGACAATTATTATATATTGAGGGTAATTTAACCCCGACCCTATAGATACTCCCTCAAGTGTTGTGCAAACACGACGGGGTTGGCAGGGGTTAATCAAAAGGGCAGCAAATTTTCATAAAATACTTTTTTCTTATTGTCTCTTTTCTTATAGAAGTACCTTTATTTTTTTAAATTGATTCAAATAGAATGGACTGCAAATATGTACTTTATTGATCCATTTTGAAAATTAAGAAAATTAGGTTATCAGAAATGTACAAACTTTGGAATATGGCGTTTAAGCACATGTTGATTTCTGTTTTGTAATTACACTGTTTTTCTTATAATATTGCTCAATTTGATTTTTAAATTCAACACACAATATATATAAATATATTGTTTTGATTCTACCCTTTAATACCAGTTCAACGTCACTTAAAACGTAAAAAACCAAAGTTGACAATATTATCGAAAAAGCGGTCAATCTGGCTACAGTGCAAATAACAAAACGGGAAATAGAACATCCTTAAACCCCTGCATATCATATTTTGTACATTTCTGATGGCCTATGTTCTAAAACAAATTACCGAACTCGAGTTGTAAGGTAATTACGCATTTATGGAATCACTTTTTCATTCATGCGTATTTACACATCGTGTTATGCAGTTACAAAATGTGAAATTTTAAATAAATTTTTGGCATTTTGAAACGTTACATTTTTCGTAACTGTCAGATTCGTTATATTACTAGTCATGTAAATAATATTTATCTACTATGAGCGTTGAATAATGAAAATTCAACACTTTTAATAACCAATAAGGCAACTAAATTTAACCAATCAAGATCAAGTGCACATTTACATTTACTCTGCAGCACGACATTTAATTTATACGTCAATGACAAATTAAATTAATGCCAATAAAACTCATTCACTAAAAACTATTAAATTTGTTGAAATGGATATATATGCTACAATATGAATTTTGGTGCAGATACAACAATTAATTTCTCGAATTGGAGCAACATAACTTTAAATTTAATTTAAATAATTTATTATAATTAAGAATTAATTTAGCAAACGAGTAAGGAATTTAATTTATCAGATTCGACATCCTAAGACTGGTTTCTGCCTTTCGGCTTCGTCAGTTAGGCTTTTCGAATCCAATAAATAAAATTCCAAACTCATACAAGTCAATAGCTATAAATCCGTTATAAAATAAAATTTTTAGATGTGCTACCATCTATGATTGGAAGAGAGTATTGACAATTTTTAAAGCAAAAAATTCCCGATGTATTGGGTTGCATACACAATTTGCATTGTGTGTTGCAAAGCTTTTATTTGACTGATTCTAGTCAAAATGTCACTCTTCTTTCGTATCCCTTTCAGAGATTAATACAAAGTTAATACAGAATTAATTTAATATAAATAAGTATTTATATTCGTATTGTTCTTTATTTGATTTAATAAATATTTTTTAGGTATAAATTATCTTATTATTATATTATAGTATTATATTCAACTCGTTCTGTGGTTATTCTATTATACTTACGAATTTTTTATTTAACTATGGTTTAAGAAATAAATATTTATTAATTGAATTTTTTTTAATTTTATTATTAGATCAAATGGGCAAATGTCAGCTTTCAGCTTGACAGATCTGGTATTGGTGAAAATTTACCTACAAATGTATGGTTGTTTTGTCTCCTACTAAATAACTTAAGTTTATTAATAAGTTTACTTATTTTTAGATCAAAATGTCCTCCAGCGATACAGGTTCCGCGTGGAAAATATAATATTTCTATAGTTTCCTTTTTAAAGAAAATTCAATTCTAAACAGATTTTGCTTTGTTTTTTAGACAACATGCATACTTTTCGATTATTTATTTATTTACTCGTGTCCAACTCAGTATGAAATACAAATTGTAAAATATAAAATACAAATACAAAAGTACATATATAAAAATGTAAAAATACAGAAACAACACGAAGCACACATGTTACATAAAACAAGCAGAACAGTAAACAAATGTACGCGTGATGGCTATATGCAGGACATCGAACGTTTGGCATACTCCAGAGCATTACTATTACCCTCCACATGATCTCTTTGACTGCGGTCTAGATTCGCCTTACATCTGGCGACTTGAGCACGCAGACGATTCAAGCTTCTCCATGCCTGTTCCGCACCCGCTGGTAGGTTCTCTATGGGCTTTAACTCAGATTCGTGTTGGGGTATTATTGTTGATGTCCACAGTTCCACTCCCTTCGCCGTAGTTGAGCCATCAAGTGGCTGAACATCAGAAAGGGAGCTTCTCCTGGATTTTAACCTGGGTCTGGCGGCGTTTTGTCCAAAGAGGGGGTGCCGAGCATCGGTAACAGCTTGTTGCCTTTCTTTCATAGTTTTTATACTGGAAACTTGTGTGAAGAAGGTGTAACTGTTGGGCCGGTGTAGGTCTTTTTGGCACGACAAGAGCGCTCCCAGACAACCTAATAGCAAAATGCCAGAGCAGTGGTTCTTAGTGTGTGTGGGTTAGCCCCCCAAGTGGAGCGTGTCAGCTTGCCTGTACAAGTTATTTCTTGTAGAGATCTTGGCCCTCGTCCTGTCATAATGATGTTTGAATGAAAGGGCCTTACGTTACTAGACTATAATTCAAACTAAGCATGAATAAATAAAAGGTTACTATTCCTGGTCAGATACTTCTTGGAATATGGATTTGTTTTAAACTTACTAATATTTTATTTAGTAAATATCAGGCACTGTCCAGTGAACCCCAGAAGCTTCTGAAGCTTGTGCGGGGGAGGGCGGGTATTATTATTATTTGCCGTAACGCTCTGGGGCGACTTACTGATGATTGATGGCGCATTTACTTTGAGTTGTAGGAAAACCCAGAAAAACCTCACAATACCATCGTCAACAACGGATTGGAGTCTTTGTATGGTATATGACTCTAGATATATGCAGTTTGTTGAAACTACTTTATTAATAATTTACCTTACGCGTATCTGGAATTTTGATCTTTATTTTACTTTATTATTCCACCCAAACTGAACAAGTGTGCATCAAATCCTTGTACGTATGTCAGGCATTGAAGTTCACCGATGCATAAAGGGTAAACAGTGTTCCTACAAGTCACAAGACAACTGTCCTCTCCAGCCCTCGAATCCCTTCATTTATGTGACCTGACCAGTCAAGTCCGGTCTATAGTTCGGACCAAAAATTAGACAGGGTCGTACTCTAAGTTTTAAAAGCCTTACAGGGGATATTAAATAATTAGTTGTATATTATGTTTAAAGAAAGTTACGGTCAATTTTACGAAGTTATCATTTTTTTAATTATCAGTGTTCTCCGATTATTTTACTTGATTATAATACTAAAAGTAATCGAAAAAATAAATAAAATAATTATTATTTAAATGTTAAAATTTCAAGCTCGCAAGGTCTTTATCAAATAATTTAAATTTTGTGAACAGAAACAGAAATTTAAAAAAATATTATTACCAAACAAGTATTTACTTCAGTATTTGTTACTGCCCCTGAAGAATATTTTTATTTAACAAATCAGAAGCAACGAATAAGGAGCTTGTTCTGCTTGGACTTAAAAATTTACCATAATGAAACATAAAACATAATAAATTACAATACCGAAGATGAAATCAAAATATTTTATGGTTTCATAGAGAAATCTTAACTTGCACTGACCAGATACCATGTAAATCAATTGACAGGTGCTGTTTAGGTGTCATTTGTATAATGTAATGGAAACTCTAACTACTTAAGGTGGCATGTTTCTTGATCAAAAGTTCGGTTATTTAGCTGATCTAGCTTTATGGACTCATTATTTTATAGCCTCTCTCGCAAGCTCGCTCGGTCATAAAATTATTCGTTCAATAAAGCCCTTGTTTATGTACTTGTAATATAAATAGGTATTTAGAAAATTAAAAAAATTAGTTTTTTCTTAAAAGAGTACTTAGATCGTCTAAAAGTGAATTGACTTTTCTAATTACACGAATTGCACAAAACACAGTTGTTTATACTTATGTTTGTTTCACGTGTTGCCCGGCCCTGTAAGGTACTTCGCCAGTGAAAAAGAAGGCCGCAATTTACTTAGGGCCCCGCCGCGCGGAATCAAATTGTGAATCTTCAAAAGAAGTGTCTAACCCTCCGACTGGCTGGACAAAATGCCCCAGACGCTTTTATTTAACTCGCCTCCCGTTTATCTCTGCAAATCACATAGCCCTTGGATGTTAAATCTTGACTACTAACTTTCAGGAAATTGAAGATTAAAGATCGAATCGTGTCGTCTTTATTTTATGGCTTCTATGAGAGGAACACGCTACTGTTGCAGCATTGATACTTGTAGAACAAAAAAAATTAAACTTCAACTTGGTGAATTAATTTAATTCTTAGTTAAATTTAAATTCAGAACGAACATGGTTTTCTATGGTGCAAAAATTATTATTCGGGGAAAGACAAAATTCTAAAAATATGTTTGTAACTTTTTTTTAAGTCTTAACGGCGTTGGATGTAATTTTACAACGATATTGATTAACTGGATTTGGAGAAAATGCTCACTGTCATCCAAAGATAAATGTAGTTTTATTGGAAGTGAGAAAATAAAACTCAAAATCCAATGAAAAAGTCAAAATAAACAGAGGCGACTAGTTTCGGCTTAGAATACCATCTTCAGGCCTTAAAATATGGAGTTGACAGTTGATATATAATATTGACAATAAGAGTAACGTAAATTTAAAATCAAATAATTGAAATGCCGACGGAAAAATTTGACGTATCAAATACTATTAAACGAGCAAGGTTTGTATGTGTGTGTGTGTATGTGTGTGTGTGTGTGTGTGTGTCCAGAGGATCTCGAAATCCACTCGTCAGAATTCAATGAAACTTTCAGGGTAGACTAATTCCTATCTAAATCGGCGAAAAATGTAGGTCTCATGTCTGTGAAAATCTTCCGAGATATTTACAAGAAAAGTTAAGCCTTTAGTTTTATTTCCTAGCAACGGCACATAATAATAACTTGTTTCTATAGTAATATATACTATAAAGGATAGATGAGTACAGTCAAAGTGGGGATATAACGTCACATTCCATAGGCGTACTTTGCAAAATAAGTTTCTATAATATAAATAAGGTCACAGCATATAAAATATATATACGCACTTCGTAGATTAAATTTTGAAGTTATATTATTTACAAAAAATAAAAATAAACTTTATGCATCCGACACTTTAACATTGAACGAATTAAATTTAACCAATAAATAACAAGGAGGATTATATGTTGGGATTAAATTAAATCTCTTGGCATTAAAAGTAACGCTTCAGTACTTACCTAAACTCAAAGATTAAAAAAAAAGTTAGTTCAAGAACTACCTTTAAAAGTCACTGTCTTCACTAAAACTACTGGCATCACTATAATTGTCTTTTCTGATGTTTATTATTATCGGTTCTATTAAATTATCCATTGATATATCCACTTTCGTAAATGAATTTTCCACATTTTTAAACATGATCAATGCATTTTCCCCAATGTTCTCTATTTACATCCGAAACTGCCTTCAAAAACAAATTTCGCATATCAGGAAATTTAAATGTTTTATTGTTTTGAGAAACATAACCTTTTAATAATTGAGACCAGATCAGTTCAATGGAATTTAACTCTGCGTGGTTCGGAGGAAATCTGAGAATTTTAATTCCTTTTTCTCTGGCCATCTCATCCATAATATATTTTTTGAATTTGTTTTTATGTTGCCTTGCTATTACTAATAATTCTGCCTTCAAGGATTTAGGAGGACTGATAATATTTTTAGAATGAGGCCATTTTGAAATATATATTAATACAAAATTCTGAATCAATTAAAATACATACGATACGGCTATGAATAAATAAAGTCTGACGTATCTGTCAAAAGAACAAATTTATTACAGTAAAAACCATGGAAACAAGAATCTAGACAAAAACTATATTAGGCCGATCAGATGTATTAAAATTTAAATTTTAACTACAAATAAGCATTGAAGGATGAGGTAAAAATAAAATTTCTACCTCTTGAACCTGTACTACGTTCTGCAAATTAAATACTGCACTCCTTTCTTCTGTATAGTATAGTAGTAAAAAGGTTTGACTTTATTTAATTTCTGGCGTTTTAATCAGAAAGAATTCAATTTTAAATTTGTCGCTTTATATAAAAAAGGAAAGGTTCATTTGACGGACATAAATAATTTGCTTGTCAAATGACAGCCATCTTATTAATTCAAAGTTGAAAATACAACGTTGCCAATTCAATTTCAGAAATCATGGGTTTAGGTAAATATTTATAGGAACGTTGAGTAACACTGTTAAAATGGACACCTGTCTTTCCTTCCCCGATAGTGTGAGACTACCCTTACTACTATTTTATTATGCGGACAGTTTTAATATTTAAGTTTTCATGATCAGAGAGAGAGAGAGAGAGAGAAAGAATTTTTGAAAAAATATGATATCAATATCTGCCACACCTCGAGAGTCTGGTCACAGGTTTTTGTGGAGGTTTTTACCCAAGTATGAATATCAGACCTATAATTTTCCTTCACTGCAGATCAAAAAATAATAAAATCAATTGAACATAGAGTTTTTCTTATATAGTGATAAATAGAGTGAGCTGAGCGATCTTCTGTTGACGGGACGTGTGCCCTACACGCTGCTGTTGCACGTCCCGGAAACGGGGCCTGTCCACCGTGACAATTCGCGAAGATCAAGCGTCAGTAGAAGTTGCCCTAAAAGAGTGAAATCCCCAGAAACTAGGCAACTTTAATGCATTTAACTAACCTCTGTGACAAGCAGTTGATAAACGTCAACAACAGCTGCAGCCAATTGAAAATTAACACTGACAGCTTTTTTAATTTTCCCGCCTACTTTCAAGCCAATCGCCAATCAACTTTTTATTTATCTCCCTATCAGTAGTTCAAGTAGATGTCGCCCACTCCGTGATTTTCGCGAATTAATTAATAATTTGTCATGTTATAAATATACTTAAATTATATACTCATTGGGCTGCTTAAAAATGTAGATTTGAATATTAAGAGCGAAGCTCGGTGACCAGATATTTTAAATTAATACATAATGAATAATTAAAAGTCAACCTTTCAAAATTCGCTTTAATCAGAAGGATATCGATTAATACCGCCACTAAAAGTGTAAGAAAAGAAAGAAAGAAAGGTCTTCAACCCGAAATATATAATATAACTCGATGTGTTGTGGCTGCTCCTGAATCGAAGCTGTAGGGTGGCACGAAAGGGAGGACAGGGGACGGGGGATATTGATTAGTGCGTCCCTAGTTAGCGCTCAACCCCTCATTTCTTTGCCATCCCAAATGAACGGCAAAATCAACTCAGATTAGGCTGCAGAATGAGTATTTCGTTGCAACGTAGGTTGTTATCTTACTTTTTATTGATAGTTTCATTTCAGTTTTCTTAAGACGAAAGTATTTTCTAATTTAATAATTTCACTTGTCACAGTCCAATACAAGACGGTGGTCTGACAATATTACTTAACGAAATACAAATTTCGAAAAATAAATTGGAATATCTAAAACAAGCTCACAAGTCGTGATTTTAAATCTTATAAGCCAATTACTTTCAATAATGTCCAATGTGTGAGAATCCCTGTTCTAACATTCTCTTGAGATAATTATGAGAATTTATTCACCATACGATAATTCATTTATAAGTAGATGTAGTAGAAAAAAACATACACATAAGCTATAATCACCGAAAAAAGTCACGAGAGCTACCGCTTTTAGAATAAGTTCCGTGAAACTATTATTCAAGTCAAAAAAAATATTTAAAATTAGTCAACACAAACCATATTACTTTGGTAACAGGTTATTAGAATTTAAAATGTAAATTGTGACCCTTTGCAACTATAGTTAGGTACATTTTTTTATTTTATTTTTTTTATTGTAAAGGTACAATTAAGAAAAATGAAATTGTTAATTAAAAAGAGTCTGACGGAATGACGAAACATTGTGGAAAAACTCGATTATTCCAATTCGCAATTTCCTGTACTTTTTGCATTGATTTGACTAAATTTTTCATGCTTTTTCTTAAATTTTGGATTTACCTATGCATTCGTGCCATTTTTATTGTGGGATATTCTAGTAAAAAAATTGAAAAATCTTTGAAAATTTTTATTTAATTTTATTGATTCATTTTTATCAAAGTTATTGGACAAGTTACACTTTTTCAAAATAGAAGTATTTAACGAAAAGTATGGTCATGAGCCTCGTTTTCAGTGTAGGCCTATTGTATTATGGATATCAGTACTTTTCAATTTTACAACATCCTACGTATTTTACCCAAAAAAGGTAATTTATATTTTATATATATAAACAGAGTAAGTTATCCATTTTTCTCAAATGTGGCCAATGTTTTGCTCTTGGTGTCATGAGGCAATGAAGGTTGTAACTTCCTTCTCTTGTTGTACACATTTTGTCGAACACACTTGATATCACTTGTTTTTATTGTATCGATTAGATTTGGATTTTCTTTTAGCACTGCATGAATAATTTTAGAAGGTCTCTCTGCTATGCCATCAACTGCCTTTCTTTTTACTCCGTTGTTAATTATTTTCCTGGCAACTTTTTGCTCGTCACTTTGATGATTGTGATACTTATTTGATCGAGATATTACATTTTCTCGACCGAGAGTAAATACATTGGCACTACAACATTTATTGGTACAACACCAAAATAATTCACCACTTTTCAATATTTTTTTCTGTCTATAAGAAAATCCATTTTTAATGGCTTTCCACGTTCACTTTGTATGATTTGCACATCCATGTTTGAAATGACAAATAACACTAACTAATATATTTACTTCATAATAGAACAAAACTCAATATTTATGCAGGTACTTGGTAGAAAGGGTAGGTAATAGGTATAAATAATTCTAAGAATGCAATTAGTCGTTAATCCCTTGCTTGGTCCGCAATTTCGCTATACGATTTTAAAGCCAGGTAGATTCAGTCCGCAATTTATGTCGTCCCGTTTTAATAATTAATGTGTTGTTTTATATTTGATGTTCTACTTCAGTACCGTTTGGTCCTGATGATGGCAGTATGCCGAAACTAGTTCCCCCCCCCCATCAAATACTATGTGTGTGTGTATGTATGTGTATCCGGAGGATCTCAAAATCCACTCGTCAAAATCCAATGATACTTTCAGGGTAGACTAATTCCTACCTAAAACGGCAAAAAATGCAGGTCTCATGACTGAGAAAATTCGATCTTCCGAGATATTTACAAGAAAAGTTAAGCTTTTAGTTTATTTCCTAGCAACGGCAGACAACACAGAGATAATATGTTTCTATAGTAAATTTTTTATTATATATTTTGTTATGTCGTTTTGAAAACGACTTTCATTCATCGATGGAAATCACATCATATTTTTGTGCGAGCAATGTTCAGTAACGTAGTCGCGATACATATAATGTTGGTCTAACAGTAGCCGGCGAAAACGTTGGTAGAGTGATGATGGAAAATCGTCATAAGAAAATAACCTATTTCTGTAAATATCAACGGCAATTTCTGGCTTTTCAATCTGAAAGAATTCAATTTTAAATTTGCCGCTTTTTACAATGCAATACAAGATTCCATAATAACCTACAAATTTTAACAACTACTGATACGCACATCTCTGGGTAAACGTTAAGAATATGGGACCGGCAGGGATTTTCATGAAATTTTCACAGATGCTATAAAACATGATAAAATCGATATAGCAATAGAAATTTTTGCGCGGAAAAAAATATTTTTCACATTTTTTTTTGAAAAAATATATATTTGGATACTCACTCCCAAGACAAACAAATTCAGTGCGTTGAAACGATTATTTAACATATTTTTTCCAATACAAACACATACATAACTTTTCTACAAATGCCCAAGTAGCAATTTATAACCAGAATAAGCCTGAAAAGTATTAAAAAAGGAAAAAATGTTCATTTGACAGACATAAATCATTTGTTTGTCAAATGACAGCCACCTCATAAATTCAAAGTTGAAAATACAACGTTGCGAATTCAATTTCAGAAATCATGGATTTAGGTAAATATTTAATGGAATGTCCTAAAAATATGTGTAATAGTTTTAGTTTTAATCATTTTTTTCCGAGTTAAATATTCGTATATCTATGCTAGACTTAATATTGAAACTCGGTTTGTTAAATTTAATAAATTTTCGGGCAAATATCGTTTTGGCGAAGAACATCGTGACTTTTTTTTTAAATGAAAAATGTAAATGTTTGTTATCGTTATACAAAATGCATGGTAGAATCAAAAAATTTTGTAGGTCCAGATATTGTTTATTATTATTAAAATTTTGTGGTACCGACTTGACTAATTATTTTTACCCTTATTTTGAAAACAATCGGCGAGTGGCATATGGACACGTCCTTTGTGGTTTCTTCAACATGTTTAATAAATAATTTTTATTTCCTATAAACTAAGCCATTGTTTGAAAACGGTCTGATTTATGTTAAATTTTTCGAAAAACAAAAAATGAATATACCACTCATACAGAATTTTTAATAATAAACTTGACAACTATAGGAAAACTTTAAATGCAACTCGCAATAAATTTAAAAAATATTTTACTAAAAAAAATGAAAAAGTATATTGATTTTATTCTTGTTGTAGCAGATATTTAAAGGTTTTTCTCCCTCTTTTCAGGAAAATTATGGTTAAACGAACCAGACATGACTTGGAGGCAGGAAGTGCCGCTTCCATCCAGTCAAGAATCAAAAATTGCTCTCCAAACTCGACTAGCTCTTTCCCCAAGTAAGTGCATGTCAAATTTATTGTAAAATTGGAAATTTAGTTTAATAGGAATTTCAAAAAAAAATCGTATTTTGAGAGGCATCAAAACTGATCAAAACCTGGACATGTAATTCGAAATTTGTAGAAAACTTTCTTATATCTTTAAGTTGAAATTTTAGAGATGAGTTCTATAAAAGCTTGTAACACGTAGATAACATTTCTTTATTTGTAAATTGACCAATTTATGATACAATATTAATTAATGTATTGTATAAACATTCAAAATTTTGTAGACCATTTTTTTACTAAATTATAAATTCGTGATGTTATTTATTTCCGCCTTAAAATTAAAAATTAAATTATTAATTTTATCAGTTGAAAAAGGAACTAAAAATTTTATTTTGATATTACTAACCCAAAAACGCCACTTGAAGAACAAAGTAAAAGAAAATATCGAAACGTCGTTAAAATAAAAGCACTTCCAATCATCTCATAAGGGGCCAAAAATAACCTATGTGATGTGTTCAAAGGGCCGAACCTTTCAATTCGAGTATAATTCGATTTAAATAAGAGAAAGTGTCCGGCGGGGGTGAGACGAAAATACGGAGGGATATAAGGGCACACACTGGAAGGGCATGAAAGGACAAATGGAGTATGCCAACAGACGTGCGAACTTGATAAAGGATAAAGATTGACTGTGTTACCGTCCCTCGTTGTTTCCCCTTCTTCCGATGGTTCTGGTTTAAAAGGATTTTTAAAATTAAGGAACAGGTAAAAATTTCATACCAAAATAAAGCAATAATTTAATTTTAATTTACACATGACACCTATCCATTTAATACGTGCATTAGCTAAAATTTGGATCTGTCGTTCTGTGGTTTGTAAAAGAAAAAAATATAGGCAAGAATAATGGCAGTAATTAATATTGAAATTGAAATATTGGCGTCTAAAACTAATTGCGATCTTTGGTCATTTGTATGCGAAACGTTGATCTTAAAATCATTAAAATAATTAGAAGGTTGGAAGAGTATGGGGAAAAATGCTTATGGGTTTAAAGACCAAATAAGGAAGTAAAAAATTGTAATAGCAAAAATATAACACAATGATTACGATGAGCAGGTTGTCTACATTTTTTTAATTACATTTTCCCAAGTATTTTCCACAAAACAAACGGTTTTTCCATCGGTTTTAGAATTTGACGGAAATCTCCACACTTTTTCACTTATATTTTTTCGAATTTTTAAACATTTTTTCCCTTCTCACACTCTTGATTGATTGATTGATTGATTATGACGATGTACCTGACTGAGGTTTATAAATGCCTCAATTAAGACTTATTGTACTATGTCAGTTACATCGTTATGTTCAGGTGAAAAGGTTTGTTACCTTTATCAGGCTGAGTAGCCTTTTCATCAGGTTTTCTTTTGGAAAGTCCTCCTGTGGGTTTACTGGCCCCAGTAGGTTATACCTCCAGTGTGTGAGTGCCTGGCACTCTAGTATGATATGAGAGGCTGTTTCATCCTCCTCATTGCATAATCTACATATGGGTTCATCTTGAAAGATGCCCATTTTATGTAGGTGTTCTCTAAGGTGACAGTGTCCGGTTATTAGTCCCGTAACATGCCTTATTTAATTTCTGCTTAGATTCAGAATATCACATGTCAGTACTTTTGATGGCGATTTACTCATTCGTTTAATGTTTTGTTGGCCCAGCGTGACTGATGTTCTTTTAACATCCACCTAGTTAGCGAGAGTCATACTGATGATTTGGGAATGCCAAACGCCGGTTCAAGACCAGTAAATTCGGTCGCTGAGGCTTTCCTTGCCAGTGCGTCTGCTTCCTCATTGCCTTTTATCCCTTTATGCCCTGGGACCCATCTAAGTGTTACCTTATTTTGGTTAGCCAGAACAAGTAGGGTTTGTAGACAGTTCCAGACCAATTTTGATATGATTTTGTTACATGATAAGGCCTGTAGGGCAGCTTGGCTGTCAGAGTAAATGAGGATTGTTTTCCCTCTATACCCCCTGTAAATATTCTCCCTCAGACAAAGCGCATAGAACATACTTCTGCTTGAAATGCTGATGCGTAATTCCCCAATGGTGCGTTTATGTTGCGTCTGGGTGTTTCACCATATATTCCAGCTCCAGTTTCACTTGCGGTTTTGACCCATTAGTCTACCAAACCTCTCACACTCTTTATTTCATTTATTGTTTTGTTTACATGCTTGTCAACAATTACTTATGAAATAGCAATAAAAATTAATAACATTCTTGTTGACTGATTTATTTAAAATGCCAAAATTAATTAATAATATTTTTTAAGTCCTTATTATTTTCTTTAGAACAGAGTTTACCACCCTATATCTTTTCATAAAATCATAAAATCTTTTTAAGATAATTTCAAAAACTGTTTTAATTGTAATACACAAAATGTCGATTTAGTCAATCCGTCTTGTTATAATTCCGATGATTTCGCAGAAATCTGTGTACGTTAGAAACAAGAGGGGTGAGTCAGCAATTTTGAGGGTTTCTAATAGTCTGTCAGTGAGTTTAACATGAATGATGTTCTTGTTATATAGTGTCATTCAAAAAAGTATAAACGATTTGTTTTCAGCATAATGCTTTCCTACCGTTGATGGACGAATAAATCAAACGTGGTCAAATTATTGTTTTTTTAAGTCTCTGTCAACGGCTTCGACTACTATTTTATTAGTCTCGTGTTCTATGTAGGCTTTGTTACTGTTTCCCAGTGCCACTTTAGGAACAGCACTGTTAATTAGAACCCAACAGTGAGTGGGGAATGAAAATCACTTTCTATCTTTTTAGTTAATTAAAAATCACAAAATGATTTTTTCTGTTAGTGGGATTCGAACCCACTATCCTTGGGTAGTTAGTCCAGTTCTCTCCCACTCTCCCAAAACTTATATTGTTAAGATAAACCAGCAAATTGCATTGTGTTTAATTTTCTAACAATTTCACCCTTTGAAGTCGGATTTTTTTTATCAAATTAGTTAAGATGTTTTTATATTCTTTGTGGTTAGTATGGATAGTATCGGTAAAAAAACAAAAAACCGCTGTTTTGAATAGGACATATATGTCCCAGTCAGACATTTATGATGGGACAGAATTTGAAATATTATTCTGTACAAAATTTGAACCAGCAGCAGTTTAGAAATTTGTGTGGGATATATGTGTCCCGATAGACTTCAAAGGGTTAAAACTAATGGATGGAAAAGTTTAAAATTTGAAGTATGTACAAAAAATTTTAATGTCTTTGATGGATCTTCTTCTGATTCAGCGTCAAAATTTAAAATCTGTAAACCCCCAAAGTTATTTTTACATTTTTTTATTCAATTAAATTACAAAAAAAAGTGTCATTTGTGTAATCACTTCTACTTAAAATATAAATAATAATAAATAGGCAAAATAATTATTTACAATCAGAAAAATCAAAAACACTGTATTTTCAAGGTGTTATATTTATCTGATATTCTCTTTATCACAAATAATTTAATATCTCACTTCGTTTTATGTATTTACTGTTGCCTATATAGTTATATCGATTTGCAATTATTGATAATAATCGATAAGTATAAAATTATACAGAGTGTCGGTAAAGTAAGGAATAAATTCAATATTTCCTACAGGTCGTTTTCTAATTTAATTTTCCACTTTTTCCTAAAAATGTTCCCGATACAGGGTGATCCACTTTAAAGTAATGATGTCTTCGACAATATCGATATTTTGCCTTTTTTAGATTCTTGTTAAATAACTAATTTCGACATCATACCTGGTGACCAAAAATTTTTAATTTGGAAGAATCGCGTTTTTACATTAAGTATTTAATAAAGTTTCATATACAATTAGAGCAATTAAGAATTAGCCCTTAATACTTGATTAATAAACGGGCGGATGTAATTTCGGCCGGAAAAAGGGCAGGTACTAAAAGCCGGTAGGTAAATTCGGCCGGAGGTTTTAAGTTGCTTCCTTATCTCATAGGTATTTTCGGCCGCAAATCAAAATCAAAGTGACGTAGAAAGTGAAAACGAAGATAATACGGAGGCTCCGCCTCAGACATCACAACAACAACAGCCTGCGGCTATTGATAAAAAAATTATACCTCAGCGGGCTACGCAGTCCTTTGCTCCGGCTACGCAGTCCGGCGTTGAAGCTGACGGCATTGAGGGCCCAAGTCCTAGTTACTCCCCAATGATTGACGAAGGAATTGATACAGTAGACGCCTCGGCCGAAATTACCCCTGTCATAAATGGTATCCCTTGATTTATGCAGGTAGGCCAAGGGATTACCGGCCGAAATTACGCCCGCCGTAATAAACACAAACAAATTTGTTTTAAATCCTTGTTTTAATTGACAAAAAAGATAAATAAATTATTGTTGAATTTTGTTTATTGTTTCTTAAGAAATATTGTTTATTTTTGTTCTGATTCTGATTTTTGAAATGGGACATTCTCTACTTTTTTTAAATTTACAAAGCGAAGTTTACAGTCGCTTCAAAAATAACTTATAAAAATTAGATACCTACCTACATTTGACCCTGTAGTAAAGTGGAAGTAACCTGATTAACAGTTTTTTTATTTCAGTAATACTTAGGTATTCAAATATAGTATTTGCATCACATTAAGTTGAAGGGCGTATATTATTATTATTATTATTATTATTATTATTACGCACTCGCACTCGCACAATTTTTCCATTCGTGCTTAATATGCTACTTACAACACTTGTTTCGTAATATACTATTATATTCTATGCGAATTTTAAATCAGGTTGAAATAGAACTTTAAATTATTTAATGGAACACCCTTTATATCCTATCAATAGCTTGTAGTACTAGTGCTATTAGTATACGATCTCAATAGTAGTAGTAGTAATTTTTAAACACTGCTAAAAACCACATTTTTTGAAAAAATTGAAACTTCACATTTTTAACGGAAAATAAAATTCAGAATAATGGTACAATGTGTTCTAGGCTTAAAAAGTCAACTTGAATAATTTTTGCTTTATTTTTACCGAAAAGATTTCTTACATTTTGCCGATTGTGCAAACAGTTTTTATAATTCTGGCTCATGTCCCGGATTCAAATAAAAACAAATGTTTAAATGATCATACATACATACATGACAAAAATATTTAGTAATACAAAATATTTCATTTTCTCCGAAACAATGTTAGAGCTTGGTAAGATACAAATTATATGGACAAATGGATTTATCGTGGTGGACCTTCTTCGCAGCTTGCAAGATGGCCATTTCTGATTCCGATAAACCTTTTTAGATAAAGCAATGGTTTAATTTTTTTTAACGTTAGAAATTTTCAAAATCCAAAAAATAGACAACAGAAGCACGTAAAAATATTTGATTAAGTTATTTTGCCAAGTCCCACCTTAACCCCGCCCTGTTTAAATAGACGCCTGATCACAACCAAATGAAAACACATGAACGAACAAATGAAGTAAAGATGTAGATCTAATAATAGCTCATTTTCTCTCATTTGTATCAATTTCTAGAAGCTGGTAATCAAAATGGTTGCCAATTATATTTTCATTAGTTATTATTAATGCGTCAATATTGCTACATTTCAACCTTGGCAAGTAATTTTACTCGAAAAACAAAATAATTTATTCATTTGAATTTTATGAGCGCCATAAAGTTATTGATGAACACCATATAAGTGTAACTTGCTTTTTTTTAAACTGCTTTAAATTGTGTGTCATACTGAATAGTTTTTTTTAACTTAGTAAAGATGATAAAACATTTTATTATTTTAAGAGAAACATTTTCTCCCTCGTACTTCACAATGTTAAGTCAAAATTATTTTAAAAACCTTTAAATTATAATATATAAATTATTATATATAAACTTTTACATACTGAACATCAATAACACGTTTTGACCCCCATTTATTACATTACTTATCCAAAATTTACTGGTTATAAAAATTCTTCATCGACTTTATGCCTACATGTACGAAGTTTTACATCAATATCCTGTGGAATACGTTCAGGTCCTTTTTCCCTGTGATAATTTATAACAGAGATGTCGATCCAGGATAGGACTGAAGTTATTGTTTTATCATTTAGCTGTAAATGAATTTGTTTGTGAAAATTATATTGTGCATAAATAATATATTTATAACCAACCAACCAACCAGTTTTGTCATTATTATCCTGGTATTCAGCCTTCAGTTAGTAAATTATTTATGGTTTAAAATATATTAGAACATAATAAATGTCTCTTTTCAATGATTAAAATGTTTCTAAGTAGGCGATAATTATGATTTTTTGTCATATATCTCTAACAAAAAAAATCTTAGAAGGACTTGATTGGTTGATCTCAGTACAACTGAAAAGGTTAGTTGAGTATCAACTACCACTTTAAGTGAAAGAATAATCGCCTCTTCAATAGGTTTTCTTTCAAAAACTCGTTCTTTTTATTCAAATATAATGTGAAAGATTATTTTTTCCACATTATTACAGAGTTTACGAATGGATTCATCAGAGATAAGTCTATGAGAAATAGACAGAAACTAGATTAGGGTATTCACAAAAAAGCTCTTTAGGTCATAATGAAGTAGCCATTTTATAATCTCTATAGTAGTCCATTGTGCAGAGGTGTTTTTATAGGCTTTTGACCACCGCTTGTTAGTAACTGGAATCTTCATCAAATCCAACACTAATACCGTTTCAGTTAATTTCTGTAGTAGTTTTTTGTAGATTCTTTAATTATTTGAATTAATAAAACCACATAAAAAAGCCGGTTTTTTCACCTAATATATTTTCTTCCAATGAGATCAAGAGAATCGGGCCAGTGTTATGCTAACTGATTAAGGATGCCAAGATACCCTTGAGCCGATCCTGCTCCGGTCTATTGGGGATCAGGATATGGAGGTCCTGCAAAGTCCGACGAGGTCCTGTCCCTTCGAAAAATAGCCATCAGCTTGGGTAGCACCTTGAAATGATAGACCCTGTTTGATATACGACTACAGCAGGTTATATATTCAATAAAACAGATATCTAGTATGGATGGGACATGAAACACGCGTTCTTAAATATTGAACATTTTTTGAGATGGTTTCGATGGACGGTTTACTTGTCTTTGATCCTTTCAGCAGGTATCTCATAATTTACTAATACAAAAGGAGCGAAATTATGTAAAAGAAGTTGGACAAATTGTGAGACGGTGTCCAAATTTTTTTTCATAATTGCTTTTTCGGACTAAAATACTTAGGAAGTTACGAATTCAAAAAATACATTACCAATAATCTAATTAGCAGATATTTCAATTATTAAATATTGTAAGCAATTTAAAATGATCTAAGCATTATTATGAGAAAAGTGGGGTTAAAATTGTAAATTTAAAAACAAATTCAGATATCCAATAGTCTACATAACCCATTGTTCGTACCAAATTAAAATTCTACATGAAAGGGTACTTTTTAATGAAAAATTAATTAACTAATTGGTAATTTACGAAAAACATTATTATAGAAAAAAGGCGTGAAAGTGTGAAAATATTCAAAATATTTATAAAATAACTGGAATAATGCTAAAATAAAAACGAGAGTAAAATTTTTTTCTGACGACTACATACAGACGAATAATTTTAAATTGATTGAAATTATCGAAATTTAGTAAAATATGGGAAAAGTATAGCAAAATACAAAAAATTTAAAAAAATATCAAGAAATATCCAACAAGCAACTTTGGAGACTACACCTGCTATTAATAGAAGGACGGTAGGAAACAACTATCCTAGAGAAAGAAGGGAACTAATCTCTGAAAAAAGAAAGCTTAGAAGAAAATTGCAGCAAACTAGAGCCCCACAAGATAAAACTATACTCAACAATGCTACCCAAAGACTCAAAAGAGAAATACAACAAATTAAAGAAGAATCGATTAGTATTTACCTAAGAGAATTGACAGATGACAGCAGTACCTACTGATTATTCACTCTGGAAAGCAACTAAGAGATTCAAAAGACCCATAATGCATATACCACTGTCAAATTGGAAGATGGTAAATGGGCTAGAAATAATGAGCAAAAAGCAACAAGATTTGCAAATCTTCTAGCAAAAATCTTTCAACCTCATGAAGATCAATATGAAGAACCCACTCTGGAAGAACATCCACAGATTGATCAAGAAATAGAATTTACCTCTCCCAAAGAAGTAATTACCGAAATAAAAGAAAATATCAATCCGCAAAAAGCTCCAGGTTTTGACTTAATTATTGGAGAAATTTTAAAAAAATTACCCAAAAAAGCAATAATTAAACTAACTAACCTAATAAATGCTGCCTTCAGACTTTGGAAAATTGCGGAATTCATAATGATACCCAAGCCAGGGAAACCACCACATGAGGCATGGTCATACAGACCGATCTCATTACTGCCTGTTACGTCGAAACTATTTGAGAAACTCCTACTCAAAAGAATAAAACCACTTATCGAAAAAAGACAAATTATCCCTGATCACCAATTTGGATTTAGAAATAAGCACTCGACGATCGACCAAGTTCATAGAATAACCAACATTATAGAGAAATCATTAGAAGAGAAAAACATTTGTACTACTATCTTTCTTGATGTAGCACAAGCGTTTGATAAGGTTTGGCATGAAGGCTTAATACATAAGCTCAAGCTTTTCCTTCCAAAACAATATACAGATATCCTCCATTCATATATATCGGAAAGATACTTTAGAATTAGGCAAGAAGAAGCCTATTCCGATCTTAAAGAAATTAAGGCTGGAGTACCACAAGGAAGTGTCCTAGGACCTGTCCTATACTTACTATAGACATGTGATATTCCAGAGTTAGAAAACAATACCATAACCACCTTCGCTGACGACACTGCCATTCTAGCAGTAGAGAAGAGCAATGAAGAAGCAACCCACAAGCTGCAAACAGCTGTCTACCTTATCTATAACTGGACGAAGAGATGGAAAATTAAACTTAATGAAACTAAATCACTCCATATTAACTTTACAAACAAAAGGATAGATCATATTCCAGTCAGAATAAACAATAACCTGATTCTATACACAGCAAAATACTTAGGTATTACCTTAGATGCCAAACTCCGATGGAAAGTGCATGTTAAAAAGAGAAGAGAAGAACTTGGACTGAAATATAGAAAAATGTACTGGCTAATTGGAAGAAACTCCACTCTGTCTCTACCTAATAAACTTATGCTTTATGAACAGATACTTAAGCCTGTATGGACCTATGGTATCCAACTATGGGGATGCACCAAAGCAAGCAAAGATTTCAAAACAAAGCACTGAGGAACATAGTAGATGCCCTTGGTACATTCGCTATAGTGATCTCCATAGGGATCTGGAAAAGGTCAGTGTTAATCAGACCTTTAAAAAATTAGCCAAGAGTAAAGAGTCATCATCATGTCAATGTCGATGATATCCAGCTCCTTGACAATACTGGGTTAGAAAGAAGACTTAAGAGGATCAAGCCCTTTGAGTTAGTTTAGTGTTTTTAGTGCAAAAGCAGAGCTTGTGTGTGCACGTTAAAATTTAGTGAAATCCATTCTACAGAACCTAAGGAACGTTTTAAGTTTCAAAATCTATTAGATTAAGTTAGAATTAAATTGCTCATTGGTCAATGTTGACCAGATTGTAATATATATACTAAATGCCTTTACGGGTGTTTAATAATAATAAAAAAGAAATTTTCGTCAAATCGTCCGTTTTTTCAACTTTTTAACAAACGAAATCCACTTATCACATACTGTTGTAATTTAAGAACTATAAAATGTTGCTAGCTGTTGATAACACCGAACACTAAAACTTTTCTTTGTAAAATTTCATATCACAAATGAGAAAATTAATGTAACAAAAAAGTTAGTAATTAGTTTTAGTCAAAACCAAGTTCACTTTGAAAGGTTGGTAGCTCTAAAAAAATCTAATTGTATATTCCGGAGGATGAATCGAATGAATCCATTGAAGAAAGAGCCGGCAATCTTTGGAATGTTATTCAGATCGATGTGTATTTGTTCCTTTTGAGTTGAAGTATCGCTGAGTGATTTCGCCAACTCCAATAATACTAGATGCTTTGAATTCCCTACATCTGAAGGACTGCATAAGAAAGCATTATACAAACAATGCAAGCAGAGGTGGAGTAAAGAAAATTTTAAGAGGACCCACTCAACAATAATGGCATTCATTTAAGATATTTGGATTACGAATAAGTTCTCAAATAAGTTGTTTCAAAAACTCTATAAACACTTTTTATGTCGATAACCTTTGTGATCATCAAATAATTGATGATTAGGTAAAAAGTTTCTAATTTAATAATTTTAGGAGAGATACGATATCTGAAGTACGTGAATACAATTGGGTCATTAATAAACATGAAAATCATTTTACGTGTATTTGTATCGATAAATTTAATTTAAACACAAAATAACCTACTTTTAATATCTATTTTTGTAAAATCCAGCGCTTATCAATTTTATAGATGCACCAATGAAAGATTCAGAAAGTCAAAAGAAAAACATTTTTCTGCAATTATTCTTAGTAACGCTATGTAGATGTAAATAACAGAGATTAAAAATTAGGTTATTAAAAAATTTACGTCCCCTCTCTTAAAATAAATTTCCCTTATGGAACATCTAAAAACACGTAAAAAGGATTAGAATGAATGTATCACTCTTGAAGAAGATTATGTTGATGAGTAAAGTCAAACTTATGCAGTGACCGATTAAGTATACCGATTTGAAACATCATCTACCGAATTTTGGGGATTTTTTACTTTAATCGTAATTTGTCATATGCATATAATAAAAACTTTAGTTTTAAATCTACCCAATAATATGTTTCAAGTGCTAAAAATATATTCAACACTTATTATATTTTAAAACTTAAACCGATATCGTTATATAAATAAGCATAATTTGTGTGATTCATCAAGTGAAAATTAAAATAACTATCTTTATCTGTATCTAACTTATTTGGAATTATTTTAATTTTTTGTTATCCTGTGGACGAATGGTTTTCTCTTAATCCAACTGATAGGGGGGAATCAAATTCTCTTCTTCTATTAAAGGCTTCAATCTCTTAAGAAGTAATTTTCAAAATGAGCGATGAAACTGCATGAGAAGGTTTTTCTTGGTCATCTTGAGGATAACCCTGCGGCTTTCCACATCATAGGAACATAATTCAGTCTGAAGGATGCGTTAATAAGATTGGTAAAATTTACCATAGCTTTAATTTGATATTCCTTCAAAACCAACAGTAATCAGGTCATAACTGGGCTTTTTTCGTGTTAATAATTGTTTTGATCAGAAATTTCATTTACGAAAGCTGGTTTAATGATAACATCTTCCTCTCCATCAATCGGCTGGAAGGTCATTTGCAAATGTTCTGCGAATCTTCATGATTTTTAAATATTGTTTCGGGCCAAACTCCCATCTGGATAGGTATATTTAATCGCTTGGTAGTTTTCCAGAGTGAGTAATCTGTTTTTGTTATCGATAGTTAGTTCACTCAAATATTGGTAACCACTTGAGTGAATTAAATATTGTGACTCGTATTTTTAATTTGCTAGATTTTAGGCATTAATTGCTGTGTTGCATTATTTAAGGACAACTGGTCAACGAGGTAGAAGAATATCAACATAAAAAAAAACAAAGTTTATGATTATCTCTAGAAACCTCCACCATAACATTTAACGCAGGGTCCATAGAAAGAGTAGATAAATTTAAATACTTGGGCGTCTGGCTTTTCGAAGACTGGACATTAGACAGGGAAATAAAATGTTGCATTGAACAAGCTCGACAGGCATTCCTGAGGTTTCGAAGAGTGCTTACCTGTTCCGATTTTGACCTTAACCATTAAATGCTACGTTTGGTCGGTGCTTCTCTACGGAATGGAGGGTTGGACATTGAAGGCGACTGCAATTAACAAATTAGAGGCTTTCGAGATGTGGCTGCATCGCAGAAGCCTGAAGATACCTTGGACGGCTAGATTAACAAACGAAGACGTGTCAACAGAAAGAACGAAAAACGGCATATCTGGGGCATATAATGCGAAACATGAAATATCAATTCTTGCATCTATCGATCGAAGGCAAGATCGAAGGCCGGAGAGGGATCGGAAGGAAAAAATGTCCTGGCTGCGAAATATAAGACAGTAGACAGGGCTACGCGATATACAATCGTTGATACACACCGCAAGGAATAAAGTAGCAATGGAAAATGTTATTGCAAACATCCATTAGTGAATACGCATTGGAAGAAGAAGAAGATTATTTAAGGCTATTTTATCAGCTGGTGCACTGGTCTGATACATCGTATTCTAAATTTTCGTTGTTCAGAAATGAGGTTCTTAATTTCCTTTGGGTAATTATTATTTTCGTTTGTTCTACGGGTAATTTCATCGGCTCGATGAATGTTTTTTTTACAAAAAGCTCAATTTCATTATCTAGTTACCAGTTTTGTTGTTGGTTGGTTTACTAGTTGATAGCGTTTCACATTTATGATTATTACATGATCATAAAACTTCCTTTCCTCCTTTAGTTGTGGTCAATCTAGCTCCTAGTGAATCTGCCTTGCATTGAAATCACCTTCCATTACAAATCTGTGCCTTCGCAGTCAAGAAAGTCTATACACTGATCTTTCTTTGTAGCATATCTTGGTGGGCAGTATATTGTCGATACTACAACTTTAAAAGTTTTTGTTTTGATATTTACAGATATGGCTTGTATGTATTCATATTTGTACCCCATTTTTTGATGATGCAAATTTGATTCGTTTATAATAATTGCACTTTCGCTGCTTTGTCAGGATGGGTCATGATGGACATAATTTTTTTTCTATATCAAAAAGTGTCTGCAAATCTTGTTGGTGTTGCAGAAGTAGCAAATTAAATTAAAATGGAAAATGATAAACACAATTTCCTAAGACCCTGTATATAAACCTACTTGATTGCTACGTATTTATATTAATCTAAATTTAAACAGATCACATTTTGAAAGATTATGAAATCAATAAAAGATGCCTGAGTATTGTTTACTTTTATTTCATTATTTATTGAAAACATTGATATTTTACCTGACGATATATCAAAAACTGTGTCAAGACCTTGAGCAAATTTCGAAATAATATTTATTACTGTATGGAAAAATTCTAAAATGTATTATGAAAATAAAGTAATAATTTGTTTTTAGTAAATTTTAAGAAGCCGATATTAACTTTTGCATTTTTTCACCAAAATAACGTAATGCACGAGAGTTAAATTGTAAATTCTAAAAAGTGTCAAAAATTAACACTGCAATTTTTATTTTAAGTGGCAACCGGAGTTCTTGTGAGAAGCAAATTTCACTTCTATTTTATGAGGATTTTCTAATATAAAATTGTATTTATATGCGCGCCACTGGGAACACTTGGCCATGGAATATTTCTCGACAGCTTTAAATGTATGTAACGATGTGGCAGCACTTTACAAAGATATTTAAGAAATAAATGGGAAACCATATTATTTAAAAACTACTTGATATTTTTTTAAACAAATAGGAGCAAATTTTCATAGATTTAATGCAGAATGGCGCGGATATTTATTTTTGTGATTTTCCTTTTAAAATTAACAAAATAAATACTTTTCGAAGGTTTACAAAAAAATCAAGATTTCTCCACCCTAAGTTTTGTAATTATTAGTATTTCCTGAAAATTTCACAAAAATACGACTAAAACTAAAGGCTTTAAAGGTTATTAAAATTTTTCAAGGGGTTCGGTTTGCTCTTAACCATTTACATAAGTATTTAGAGATTTCCCTAGAGTTGATGACTTTAAAAAGCACAAAAACTCGATATATGAAATGACTTTTGATTAAATTACCCAGATCTGAGGGTATTTCCAAGATTTTGATTCATCAGAATGCACTATTTCGAAAACATGACATTTTTTTGGCGCCTTCTTCATGGAATGGAAGACACACCTAACGAAACAACTTACAGCATTGATACAGATTTTCTTTTTACTATAATAGCGGGAAACTATTATGTCAGTGACAGAAATAAAATCCAAATTACAATTTCTTGTCTTAACCCGCTGGCATTATCACAAAATAAACTTTTTATCGACTTTTAACAGTTAATAAACAACATAGTGGGTACTTAGACGATCGTTGATGGACATTTTATGAAAGTTACCCAGGCCATTATTAAATTCGATAAATAACCTATCATAAATGTCTTTCTGAAAATGCGTGCACATAAATTGTCCATCCCCTTTCTATAATTAAAAGATCCAACCCTTGTACCACTCCCCATGCAACTGACGTTTCCCTGATGCATATAAACAATTCATCCCTATTAGAGAATCAAAATTGATAAGGAATTTCTAATCATATGTGCTGCGTTCCTAGAATATCTATTGTAATAGGGTCTAATTGGTAGTTTAGTTTTTTTTTTAAACGGTTTTTTTTTTATTTTTTCAATTCACGATTTCCTATATTAATCGCTAACTACAATATGAGGATTTATGCTGAAATCCAAAATATTCAGTAGGAGCAAAAAACTTTATAAACGCGAACAAAACAGAAATCATTTTCTGATTTTTAATTAATTAAAAATTTAGAAATTGATTTTCATATACCAGGTGTGATTCCTCACTCGACCATTCACTGTTGGGTTCTAATTAACAGTGCTGTTCCTAAAGTGGCGCTGGGAAACAGTAACAAAGCCTACACAGAACACGAGGCTAATGACCATAGTAGTCGATGCCGTTGACACAGAAAAAAAAAAAAAAAAAAAAAAAAACGCGAACAAAATATTGGGGTAGCATGTATGAAAAATGATTTTTGACTTATCTGTTTTTGTACATTTTGTAGAGGTCTGAAGTTAACCCTTTTTTAATAGGTATTTCTGAAAAAATTGGCAGGTATATTGTGTGAAAAATATTTAACATAATATTCTACTCCTAATTAAGTTTTGGATTGACAACTGGTCGTACAAAAACATTTCAATTTTGACTCGATCATCCAAGTTAGTTAATCGGTTTTTAAATTAAAAATTGAATTATGCAAACCTAAAAGTATGTTTTTCATGGAAAATAAAATATTTTATTTTTTTTAACAAAAAAATGAGCTTCCGAACAGGTGTCATATTACCTTTGAGTAACCTCTAATAAAAGCATTTATAACCCCTGACGAAACTGAAGGACCCTTTTTTAAATAAATACTTGTTGGCCTTGCATAACATATTAGGGACCCTGATTATAGTATCTCATGTTTATTTACGTGCACAATGTACCTGCCTACCACCGTTTGGTTTCTTTTTATAAGTGTTACATGATTCGATAAACATCTCTTTTGAATGTAGCTCATTTTCTATTTAGATAGGGTGAATAAAAAATTGATTTACCTGTGGAAGAGTTAAGAGTATTAGGTCTACTGAATGCGATAAGAGAATAAATACTATTTGAATACTATAATTTTTTGACAATTTTTCCATATTTCCAAACGGGTAATTTTTTATGTAAATCCAAATTTATGAAACAGATAAAAGTGGAAGAACTGTGAAAAAAGTTGGAAAATTAGATCAAATACTAAAATTGACGTAAAATCGGTTTTTTTAGAAGAAAGTAAATAGGAATTCGTGAATTTAAAAAATTAAAATATTATTATATTTTTTTGTATGTAAATATGTAAACTTGTAATTGTTATGTTAGTAATAAAAGTGTGGAAAAACAGGAAATAGTGAAAAAGTGTGGATAATTAGGTCAAATCTTTTAATTGATGCAAAATCGTTTTTTAATATATAAAAAATACAAATATTTCATATTATTAGATATTTTTGTAGCTAGACGTTAATGTAAGTTTTATAATACAAGGTGACGATATAAATAAGTTATTTTAGTGGGAAAAGTGTGAAAAATATATGAATCGCTAACTGCAAAAAGGAGACTTGCGACATTTTTACCGAAATTGTTTTAATGTGAATTTCCATTCTTGACATCTAGACACATCGATTGCAGTAAGATTGGGCTCTCTACCATGTCTTCATAGCTAGTAAATGAGAATCTAAGTTTTCGATAACTGCAATAAGGGGATCAAAGTGGCTCGTTCGCAATGTATCGTAATTCCTCGTGTTTATACACAATAAAGTATTTTTTCTACAACTGTTATGAAAAGTAGCGAATTTCTCATAGCTTACTTAATTTCAAAACCATGTATTGCTCATACCGTGTGGGAATATTTTTCCTCACGGAACTTCGCCCACACCACATACATTTATATGGAGAATCAACAAAAACGACAAAAACTTAGTAGGCTGCTGTTCAGCTTTAAATAGTTGTCACAACTGTCAGATTACAGAAGTTTTTTAAATTCTTCAGGTAGTTTTCATTCGTGCTTTGATAAAAATCGCAATTTCCATTAAATATTATTTTAATAAGACATACCTATTTATAATAAATAATATGGGTAATAACAGTAGTGATGATTTTGATAATACTCCACCAGAGATATTGGAAAGAGCTGCAAAAGTAACGTTAGATTTGTTGCCGGTAATTTCAAGAAAAAAGTATGAATTGGCATACGAAAAATTTATAGAATGGAGAAGAAATACAAATATAAAATTAAAAAAATTATTTAACTGTTAAAAGGCAGGATACTTTCATGTTATTTTAGTTTTGCTAACCATAAAAATAAATATTGTTACATTACTTGTATTCTTTAAATTTGTGCAGTTGTAGAAAAACTTTTCTCAGGAGCCTGAAGGGCGAGTGCCGCAAACACGAGTGAGAAAAGTACTTTCCCCACGTGTTGCACACTAGACTTTTTCTACAACTGCACAAATTTAAAGAATGTAACTTAATATTTATTTTTACTTACGTAGACACACACATATACATACATCATTGTTTCGCTCATTGTGTTTTTCGAAACGTATGTGATTTTTGGTGACGTAACCAAAAATAGTTATTTGTGTAACTAGTGCAAAAAATCTCGAGCTGCTAACTTCATGTATCGAATTAAATCTGTATTTATTTCAAATTTTATTGAATAGTATTTTAGAATACAAGAAATATTACAAAAACTTTGGAATAGTTCTAACAATAAAATGAACAGTTATTATATTGTATCATTTAACTTTAAACTAACGATAATTTCATTAAACTATTTATTTACATTTTTCGAGTTAATTTCAATTTTGATATAGCAGTTAGAGCAATTTACAATGGTAACCGACGGACAAACTTCATACTTTTTACGTAAACTGTCACTGTCAGACGCCATCCATAGCTAAGCATGAATATGCTTTAGTTAGTAACAAGATTTGGATTAATCAAAACTACAGCAAAAAATGTTTCTTTTTAATGTCAAACAATAATGCCTTGAATAATATTTAATGGTACCTAAGTACCTACACTTACCACGTTTATAAGTATACTCAAATTACAAGACAAGGAAAAAATGTTTTCCTCAGATCGAACTCCTAATTATAGAGTATGAAAGCACTTTTTGCACCAGCGCAACAGTGCAAAAAAGTAAAACTTTTGGAATAGTTGAGTGGGCAAAAAGTTACTACTTAGTAGAAAAAATTTTCCGCATATTTTGGCCTTACCAAGAGGTTTGTCTAGGTAAATGAAGCATAGATGCACTTTCGCCATTCCTTTATAGCTTTTTCTGTCATTTCTTTAACTACAAAATTTGCTACTTACCTCTTTGGTAAAGTTTCTTTCAAAATTCTCTTAAATCTCTTTTGTGATATTCTTTTGCATACAATTTTCCTACTACACGAATTAACGTAATTGCTACATTTCCTTGAATCGTCTTTTTTATGTATTCAGATAAATAAATATGCTTATTTGCCCTTCAACAAAATTATAACCAGTTGAGAATGCTCTTCTAGCATTGCCATAAACTGAACAAATTGTAATGAAAGTCTTAATAAAATTTTAGATTGACAGTTCTTATTCTAATCAACACTGCCACAGTATACTCACTTTTACCAAAATCGTCATTCACTGCGTGCGTACTTTAAATTCAATGTCATTTTAAACGTCAAAATTTTCATATTTTGGACCCCATTTTGAAGGTGTTCCCGAAGAGGTACGGAGGGGCACATCAAAGCTTATTTTTGATGCTATATCAAAATCTGAAGTCAGAATTTTAAAATTCATAAACACAAAGAATCAACACATACACAGAACGAATTCAAATACCCAGCAAATTTGTTCGGTGAAAATGTACCTCTAATACCCCATTATTCATAGTCAATTCCCATCCATTAGAAATCCTCACAGGCTTGAAACCAAATACTTTTCTCCTAATTTCTAAATTAATATTTAACCACAATTTAAAAATGACTGTCAACGAGGTAAATATTTATAATTTTTCGCACTTCACTTTACATTGGCAAGCCTGATACGCTTAACCCTATAATCATCTAGAAGGGGTGAATTTAAATTTGAATCTCGACTTCTGTACCTGAATATATATGAGAGTGTGTGTGTGTGCCTCTTTTTTATACAGAGAAGTGTCGCGTGTCAACTGCGGTAAATCGCTTTGGGGCCTACTTGAGTGCCCCAATTCCCTTGGTAGAGATACTTTAAATTCTTTTTTTCTCTACCCTAATTTACATCCCTTTGTCGCCTCCGGGGGAGAGACGTTTTTATCGGATTGTTTCACAGGGTGTTAAAAAGCAGGTTAAAAAAGCGAATTCCAAGATATATCCGCCGGATTTTATTTATCTATTTACTTTTGGAACATTCAAAAATAAATAAATTAAAATCAGTGTTCCTAGATTTTAAAGATGACAAAGACAATCACGTCAAATCCCAAATGCATATTTCATTTTTGATATTTTGCCAATTAAGAAACTAAGATATTAAATTTCTGGATTTAACGCGCACAATTCAAATTTTGCGCTGCTACTAAAGGTGTCCCTCGTAAACATTTAAATATTTGAAAGTCTTTATCTCCATTCATAAACGATTAATGCCTTTGAATTCTGAGGGTGGCGCCACGTTATGGTATTTAAAATGTTGTCATGCAAGGGTTTCGTAGTCCCAAACTTTTAAAGCTTATTTTTCATTATTAGTCGTTTAAAAAATGTATACTTGTTGGTAAAGATTTAAGCTTTGCTCGGGCGAACTCACTTTTTTAAAATTTGCTTTGGTTCTTGGAAAAAAACATGGAATTTTGCGATATTTTTTTGTAAAAACTAAATCAAATTTTGAAAAAGCGACTTCGTCGGAGCATAGATTAGGCCTTTACCAATATGTACTTATTTTTTCATTCTCTCAAAATGAAAAATGAACCTAAAAAGTTTGGGACTACGAAACCCTTGCATACACTGTTTTAAAGTATAGTATAACTTCCTCTTAAATGGTGGGCGTGCAATGACAACCGCGTCAAAACCTTAAAAATAAAATTTATAATAATTTCTCGCCAATTGGAAATTATAATTCTGTCTTCAAACCTTCGAGTTTATAGAGGCATCTACGTCAATTTTTTATATTAATCCATTAAACTATCTTGAAAACACTTTTCTCAGCACATTGTTTATTTTAGCCGATAGAAAACCAGGATGCTCATCTAAAATGTATGAATTCAAATTTAAATTTCTCTTCTTTGCCTCTTAATAGAAAAACCACAAAAAGAATTTTTGTGCGGACCTTTATGAGAGATGGAGTAGTTAGAATTTAACTCTGTTTACACAGTATACCAATAAGGGTTTTAAAAAGGGAAAGCAGCTGACCATCTAACCCCTCTCGGTGGAATTGCAAAATATATTCTCACTGGGCCAAGAGGGAGAGCAGATTTGGACGTTTTCCAGTCTATGTAATAATCACACTGAGAAAAACATTCGTAACGGACATTTTTGTAGTTCATAGGCGAGAAAAAAGAATACTTTCTACTATGTGAATCCTAACGAAAATAAAATCAATAAATAAAATGTTATATTATCTAGGAGGCACTGAGAGTGTGACACGAGAAAAAAGTGTAAATTGTTCTATTGAAGAATTATAGGTTGAGCCCAGAAAATGGTGTGGTGGGTATAGCATGTACAAATTTTTCATCTAAATAAACAATTGGTGTACTCTAACTTCTGTAACACATTATTTGTTTCCGATACTGATATATTTCAATACAGTATATGCACGACAACCGTGGTATTTCGTTTAAAAACGGTGTAATCGAATCGAAACCAGCAAATCAATTAATAAAGGAACTAATCGAAGAAAAAAGATAAAGGAATAAAAAACACGTGGCAGAAGTAAGTGGTCAAGCATTGTTATTACACCACTTACTTCCGCGATATCTGGACTATTTTGGCCAAAGCAGTATAGTAATACTTTAGAAAAACATTTGAAATTTACTATCTTTTAGTTTTCTAGCCCAATAGTAGTAACATATCCACTTTTAGAGAAAAAAGAAGCAACTATTCTCTTACAGTTTGAGATTTTCTCACCTTTGTGAGTGGAGCTCAATTTGGAAGCACCACACCTGCTTCTGTATCATATTATCATTATTCCATCACCCATTGTTCTTTCTGTATCTCTGACAGTAAATAGGGCACCAAAGACAACACGCTTTCATAGATGAAGATGTTCATCCACAATTGTTTGCCTGCTGCCAATCCAGTGCCAAGATGTGTCCCAATTTTTTGGAACGTTATACGATGATCCAAAATAACCCCATTTCCTATACAGATTCTACATTTTTAGACGTAACAGTTGTGGAAAAATTTGTGGCGAAATGCCAAAAAGAAGAGGAGAATTGAATAAGAGGAGTAAGTTGGGTATAGAAGAAAATAAGCAAAAATTTACAGAAACAAAGGCAAAAAGCTACCCACAGAAAAGAAAAGTCAGAAGACTCTATGCAAAATAAAACACACTGTGAAAATAAGAAATGTATACAAAAGATGTCAAGGAAAAAAAAGTGTTTAGTGTTTACAAAAACAAATATGGACAAATACGAATTACTGATCCCAGATAAAAAAGAAATGAAAGAAGAATTTTGAAGAGATTTTAAAGGTACAAAGCACAGAGAATAGAGCCTGCGAAGGAGAAGTGGGCTAGATAAAGTACCAGGCAAGGACAATATTAAAAAAATATTAGGCAGTTTAAATTAGAATAAAAGTACTAGCATGGATAAAGTTGCAGCTAAAATGTTTAAGTTAAGAGGCGATTTACTAATAGCAAAAATACAAAAATTGATTACAAAACTTTGGTAAAAGACTGTCCCTTGACTGGAGTAATGCCCTAGCAAGTCAAATGCTTAAAAAGGAGGATAAAACAAATTATGCAAACTGCAGAGCAGAACTTAATGGATATAAAGTTTTTGCAACTTGTATAAAGAAGAGGCAATAGAAGTAAATATTTTTAGAACGCAGCTTTAAGTCAGGAAAAGAGTATTGACCAGATTTTTTGACTAAGAGTAATTCAGTTGTAGAGTTACTAACAACGAAAAAAAACATGGTCTGTTCATAGATTTTAAAAAGCCATATAAGGCAATTGAAAGAAAGGCAATATTTAAATTACTAAGATATCAGGAGTGCCGCTATCACCATATCTGTTTAATCACCGAACAAATTGTTCGCTATCTGAATTCGATCTGTGTATATGTGTGTATGTATGTGTGTTGATTCTTTGTCTTAGGGTTTGATGTGCCCCTCTGTACCACTTCGGAACTCCTTGAAAATGGGGTCCAAAATATGAAAATTGTGAAGTTTAAAATGACACTGAATTTAAAGTAGACGCATAGTGAATGACTATTTTGATAAAAGTGAGTAAACTGTGGCTGTGTTGATTAGAATGAGAACTGAGAACTGAGAACTGTCAATCTAAAATTTCATTGATAATGTAGAAGAGCATTCTCAACTGGTTTTGTATTGGATAATTTAATTAGAATCTGAAACTTAATTGAGACATATAATAGGAAGCACTAATGTAAGGACAAAAACTGAATTTTCAGGTAGAAATAAAATGCTCATGTTATCAAAAAAAAATACATTATTTGGTGTAAGTTTACTTGAAATATTAAGTCTATTAAATATTTTCTTTATAAAATTTATTCTTGATTTTGCAAAGCTACAAATGGGATTTGTAGTTGAGGTTAGCAAATTGTGTTGAATTTAAATAGAGTGGGTGATAAAATGAATCTTTATTGAACCACACCCCCATGATATTTTAGATAAATTTATCATATACAGCCAAAAACTTTCCGTTACGATATAAATTAGTTTGTATTGTATTGTTTTTTCAGTGTACGCATGTCGTAAAATATATGTTAAAACATCGGGCAAACGTTCTCTCCTTCAATGAATAGTATATCAGGAGTGAGTACCTTTTTGAGTAAAATAAAAGGAGTGGACCGACCGTATTATAGAAAATTTCGCTAGAGGGCGTCCAGCCACTTTGCTATGTATTTCAAATACATTTTAAAAGAGTCTTGAGGATTCGGTTTGAGCGCCGGCTCCGAGAAACAATAAATATTGTTTGATATACAAATATTTGCCGTGCAGTAATAAATGAGACAAATTTTATACTTATTGAATTTTCTGTTTGTACTGTAAAAATGAAAAGCAAACAGGGATACGCGTATTTGCGCTCCATACGTTATTAACAAATAAAAATATTGTTGTTTCTACACTAGATTTTTTTTGTATTCTATTAATAATAAACCAGAGAGATGCATGTAAATAATATGTTTTTTCTGCGACGGAAAATAGTTTGACATTGTGTCTCTATTGACGGGTAATGTTGTAAACTTTCCCGGGGAAAAAAGTAATTTTACAAAAAGTGCCATTTCATTATCTGTCAAGAGAGAGAGAAAATGTCAAATCAAATTTTTCCGTACATTATTCTTGGATGCATACACATGGTGTAATAATAATTCCTTTATTTTCCAAAGAATAATACATCGAAATTGCGTCAATAAAAAGTCATTATCATAAAAGACATTTAAGTTATAATACAGTTACATCTTAATCTAATTATAAATTAACATGAAGAAACTAGATTAAAGGGAGGATAAATATTCCTCGAGCGTGTAGGGAGAAATGGCAATGATATGTTTTTTTTAAACGTTTTTTGAAAGTATACAGACTAGAGGAATTTTTTATATCATCTGGTAACATATTATATAGAACACATCCATTATAAAATGCACCTTTTTGATAGAGGGCTGTGACATGTTGATCCGGTTGAAGATCATTTCTTCGCCTAGTGAAATGGTTGTGTTCTATATAGTTACCAGTGAATGTTGTGAAGTTCCGCCGAACATAGCATATGATTTCATAAATATAAACTCCAATAGCCGTAAGGACGTTTAGAGTTTTGAACGCATAGCGACACGTTTCTCCTGGTTTGATACCAGCCAGTATCCGGATGGCATATTTCTGAAGCACAAAAATTCTGTTAAAGTCTTTACATAGGCCCCGTATCGTAAGTGACTATGGAAATTAGCAAAGTATAGTTTTGACTATATAAGAACTAAATTGTTTAGACATGACGGATAATGCGAAACAAGATGAAGATAACTTCTTGCTAAGTTGTTTGACATGTTCCTCCCACGTTAGATGACAGTCGACATAGAGCCCGAGTAATTTTATGGAGGTAACGAACTCTAGAAATTGCCCATTTAGCGAGATGCCGTTTCCAGTACATAAATTAGATCTATTGGACGTAAAGATCATACAGGCGGTTTTATCTGCATTTATAGTTAACTCATTTTTTGACATCCATTCTTGTATATTGGTGTATACTAAGTTTTAAGAGAATGTTTGTGTCATCTGCGTAACAAACGAGTAGATTTATTGGAGATTTTAAGTGCTCTTTCAGGTCATTAGCATAGATAATAAAAAGTAGAGGAGCAAGCACGGAACCTTGTGGTACCCCTATAGAAACTTCTATTTGCTTTGATAGATTTTTTTGCCCGGCCGAAGCAACTGAAACTCTTTGAGTTCTTCCTTGCAAGTAGGATCTAAACCAATCATTTGCAACACCACGTACGCCATGCCACTCAAGCTTTTCCAGGAGTAGGGAGTGATTGACACAGTCGAATGCCTTAGTAAGGTCAATATATAAACCAACAGCCGCGGAGCGATTGTCTATTGCATGAACAATTTCTTTAATAAATCTGAAAAGTGCGGTGTCAATACTCCTTCCTCTTGTAAAGCCATGCTGCGATTCATCTATTAAGTATTAAAACGTATGAACACTAAGATATCATTTTCCCTAAACGATTTGAGATTTCTATTACAGTGAACATTTTTTCAATGACTATTTCCCTCGTCTTAATTTCCACCAATCACAAACGCGCAATTTTGAATTACAAATGGTGTCTAGTTGAAAAAACTGTATGACAGATCCTGTCAGGAGTTTACCCGCGGCAAAACTTGACAGCTGTTGTCACCAAAAATTACAATACCATTGATAACAAGTAATTATGGTCTCCTAGGACACCAGAAAACGATGCTAAACAATTTTTCTGATTTTATTGTCAATAAATTTTGTAATATTGTTTTTAAACAGTGCTAGTCAGCTTATGTAGTGAAAATGAGTCACTTTGGAAGTGATTCTATGACTAATATTGATCTGGCGATTGAGAAAAGTGTACCGTACCATACCTTTAAAACCTATAGTCAATATGGAAACAGTTTACGGAATTCTGCAAGGCAAAGAAATACGAGCTTTTGGAATCTACAAGTTTAGAGCAACTAAACCTAATCCTGAAAGATTGGGCGTGGAATATGAAGAAAGAAAACGATGAAACTTACAAAGAACTAGGTTGTGAAGACAATGTGGAACACCGTTACAAAAAAAATGCATTTGTGAAGAAGTGGAAAATAATTTTTGATCCATTTAAAGATATTATCTTCAAGTCTAGTAGGGAAGCTCGTAATGCGAAACGAAGGAATTTACAGATGTGCGCCAATAAAAGGAAATCGAGCTCTGCTTCATTAAAATTGGAAGAATACTACGCTATGGTCTTATTATGGGACGCTTCAGTAGAACTTGCCTGGAGAGGTGGAGAAGCAGTCAATTGCAGAGTTCATTATTTTAAAGAGGAAGTGGATAATTCTGGGATTAAAACAGTTGGATAACATAGTTAAACGTTCATCTAGAATAACAACTGATAGATTATTCTTAACATTAAACCCATCATGGAACAAAGAACAGTCAAGTGGATGGTACAAAAACACTCCAGTGGGAAAAAACGATCTTTCGAAATGGACTAAAGAAGCAGCAGAGAAGGCAGGATTAAATACAAAAGAAATAAAAATAACAAACCACTCTATGCAGTCGACAGCAGTCAGTAACCTGGCTAAAGGAGGGATGGGTGAACAACAATTAATTATAATTACTGGCCACAGTTCAGCCAACTCAATTAAGCTTTATCTGCAAATGGATAATGAGCATTATTCCAACATCATGAACACCCTTAGAAGTGGCGCCTCAGAACCTCTAGCTAAAAAACAGAAAACAGAAGATCCTGCAGCCACTACGCTAGGTTCTCACTCTACAGTTGGACGCATCAACAACATTAATGATTTACCTACACCCAACGATATCAATGAGTTAACAAAGATTTCAAACAATACTCCTACTGTGTACCAAAATTGCAATTTGTATTTTAATTATACCATAAATAATTAAGTTTGTAGTATTTTGTGATTAAATAAATTACCTGTTTTTCAGTTTTCAAATTAATACCTACATATTTATTATGTATGCATATATAATAGGTAATATGTTTTGTAAGCTATGTGTATGCAGAATAATCTGTTACTCATGAACTAACATTGTCAAATACCATTCGGGCATCTAATTTTTCCTGTGAAAAAAATAATCGAAAAAATTAAAATATTACTTAGCAACGTGTTTTTTCGATTTTTTTCGGAAAAATTAGATGCACTTATGATATTACTTACGAAAATAACATCTTCTGCCATATAGTCACAACTCTTGATGTACCTGGTCGCAAATTACGTCTTGCTTCATTTCCACACGTTACTAACACTTTCTACCACTAACGCTACTACCTTTTTCCGTCCTTTGGGCTAATGATTCGTCAACATACCCTCTTCTGCGACCATTGCAGACTTCCAACCGCCATGCTTCTTTATTGTCTTCAAATCTCCTCCAGATTCCACAAGAAGAATAGCAGAAAATCGGCTACTGTTTTAGGTATCTTATAAAATTGATTTCTACCCTCAACCTTATTAACACATAAATTGAAACGACGATCAGACTTTGTATATTTCGTCACAATTCTTAATGATCTTTATTAGTCATATTAAAGTTAGGCCATTTCAATATACCAATTTAGCAAGAAGCCTATTTTCGGTATTTCCATTAAATCTGACACCTAAATTAAAACAATATAACACTGCCATAGAAGATTAAAACCCATCGTACAAAAAGTATAATCTAATATTGGAGCAGTAAATAACGAACTGTTCAGTAAATGTCGAAAACTTTGATAATTAAATTAATTAATGTTTCAAAGTTTCGTATTTTGCGCCATTATGAAGGCTTTAATGTCTTTTTGATAAATTGACAGTTATTAATACTGATATGAAGTTCTTCCTTTATATATCTCAAAAGGAAAATGTTCATTGCTTTGTAATAAAAGATCCTACACATCTTACTTCTCACTATTAATTTTAAACTTTTTTATTAACTTTTTTTAGAAGATAAATGAACTTGTACCAGGTGTCGTAAAATTTAGGCACTAGTATTCACAATCAGACGCGAATTGTACCTGAAAATTTACTGAAATGTGTCAAGTGACAATGGAAACCAATTTAACTATTTATTCTAATTTTTTTAAATGGAGCACACTATCACAAAAAGTTGAAAAATGACATTCCTGATTATTGAATTGAAAATTCCACTACCGGTTCATTTATTCCTTGTTATAAAAAGTGAAGTAATACAGAAATTATTTTATTTGTTACCAACTGTTGTTTTCAAATGCAAGAACGAATCATAGGATATCTAGTTTTTATTTGTCACAAAAAAATGATCTGAATCGGATTGGACGCATATTATATTTATCTTAATCAAATATAAACCCTGAAACATTTTAAACGCTCCGTGTATAATAGTTCTTTTAAAAAGACATGGATAAAAAAATAACCCAGAAAAAACATCTCCAGAATAGTCAAGTTAGGTGTGCCATTGGCCCTCACATGATCAAACATTGGGACACATTTGTAAAACTAGATTTTGATACTTTCTATGTCACTAATAGATCAGCTCCTAATGATACAATGCAAATACTGTCCAAGTTGTCCCAGAAGGAAGTATCAGTGAAGCTTTGGAATCTCCTAGCAGCGCTAATACTTTTCCAGCATCATCAAGTAGACATATTTCAGCAAATCGTCAAGCACTCACATTCCTCAAAGCTTTTTTTGCTAAAAATCGTTAGACTGTTGACGAAAGCACTTCCTTGAAAAACAATTGACAAACAAAAAAATAGGAAATTTATAAGGATACTTATGGAAAAATTTGCATTTGCCAGGAATATGAAGCAAAAAGAAACAAACAAGTTAAAAGAAAACTTAACACGTGGAGAGAGAAATGGGTACGGTCTCCATTCAATGTCGTCATTGGTTCTACGAGGAATGCACGGGACGAATAATATTTACACCTGTAACAATTGATTACCAGTTACCTAATATTTTTTTACTATTTTTATAATAAAATATTCAAATTTTATTGGTTTTGTTTTAACATTAATATTTATTTAACCTAAATACAGTTTCAATTGTCCCTGGAATATGTTTCATTAGTTTCTGGTACGGGGATGATTGAAACTGTTGGACGCAAGATATATAAAAAACGAAGAAATCGTATTACCTAATTAATAATCATTGACTGCTTCCCACTAATTTCTATCTACATAAATTATTGAACAGTCACGAAAATATCCACTTATATATATAAAATATAATATAGGTATAAAAATATCATAATTTTCATTTTGTTACTGGAGACGAATCATTGATGTACCATTATGATCAATAAACAAAGCAGCAAAATTTTTTTATATTCCCTGCAGTTAAAGAAAAACAGAGTATGTCGATTTTCAAATAGTAATGACTTTGTTCTTGCCTATGATGAAAGAAAGAAGTTTGGTCTGTTGCCTTTGACAGAATCCAAAAGCGTATTGACAATAAAGGAGGATATTTTTTTTTTAAATAAAGCAAAATAAAATATTCATTACATCTTTAAAAATGTTGGATGGCCATCACACGTGAGGTAGACGAGCATTTGGACGAAGATCGAAATGGGCAGACAAAATGGATAATTTGACATATTTTTCATAAAATTAAGTAAAACTTTTTAACCGGAAGCTCAATCTTGATTAGACTTCACAACTCGCTCTGTCTTTAATCAGATATTTCCACTTATAACACTAACACGACAATACCTGGAATTTTTATTCGGGAATTTTTCATATTCACCGATTTAGATAATAAAATTGTTTACTTTTCGTACTTAAGTCATATCTACATATATATGTGTGCTAATATACCTTAGTCTCTAAGATAAGATATAATTTCAATAATTTATTTATTTAATTTTACATTAATAAATTATCGGTGTGCAAAAGTCGAAAAATTAAATAAATTGATAAATAGTTATCAGTTATTAATAGGTAATGGCTATAAAAAATTTAGATCAATGAAAAATTGCGAAATACATCTTTCCTATGATAGTTTTAACCTTTTCTCATAATGCTCCATTCAGTTTTTGACATAGTTTAAGCTAGCGGAGCAAAGTGTTCCATAATTAAAAATTGTCATTCACTTTTTGATTATTTTCAATCCTATGTTTTGCTAGCTTTAGAAAAAGTTGATTGAGTTACATCAATAAAATTGTGATGATAAAAAATATAAAAAAATATTTTGGGCATACCATTAAGTGCTAATTAAATGCCCTAATTATAAATGATCTTTCTGTATTTTAATCGTATGCTTTGTTAGCTTAGGAAAAAATGGTTGAGTAACATCAATAAAATTGTGTTGATAAAAATATTATACAAATATTTTTTGTGAGCGCCATTAATTGCTAATTAAATGCGCCAATTATAAATTGAACACTCTTTTAGTTTTTTAATCGTATGCTCTGCTAGCTCATGAAAAAGTTGGTTGGTCAATAAAATTCTGATAATAAAAATATATCAAAAAATAGTTTTAATTAAATGCCCTAATTACAAATTTAATGATTTTTTTTTAGAAGCGGTTGGTTGAGTAACATTAATAAAATTGGGATGATAAAAATATAAAAAAAAATTTTTTGTAAACCCCATTAATTGCTAATTAAATGCCCTAACTAATATAACGCTCTTTTTATATTTTAAACGTCTGCTTTGCTAGGTTAAGAAAAAATGTTCAATACAATTGTGAGGATAAAAATATAAAAAAAAAATTGTGAACCACATTAATTGCTCTAATTATAAATGTAATGTTCTTTTTGTTTTTTAATTGTATGTTCCGCTAGTTTAAGAAAAAGTCGGCAGAATTATCATTAAATTGGGATACAAACATGAATATGAAAAAGCTTTTTGTTAGTATAATTAAATGCTAACTGCATGATAATGAAATTTCATTCATCCTTCTTAACAATCTTACGTTCTTGAAGTGCATCACCGGCCAGACCAAGAATCTATAGTAAAGGGTTTTTTTTTAATAAGAATGCCATATTTAAATCAAAACAAATAATTAAAACTGTTTAATTACAGTATTTAATTCTACTATTAAAGTTTGAAACTTACATTTAAACCATAATTGGAAAACGAGCTAGTGTTTAAAAACTTTCCAATTTTAGACATTTTGGGGGTATAAGAAACTGTTATTTTTTAAAAAAAAGGAGCTGATTTCATTTTTTTTATTGACGTACTATTAAAATGAAATAAGTCCACGATAAATATTGTGCTTCCTTTAAAGCTCAAAATCGATATTTAATTTTATTTAATATATCAATGGGTTGTTTACCCCTCAATTTAAATTTAAATTTTACATAATAAAATTCTAAGGGCAAAAACAAAAAGCATGTATTTTAATTGGGCCTCTTGTGGTCTTTCCGAATATGTAAACGAATTTTGAAAATTATCGTATACGGAGTGTTGATATGAGAGCACAAGAATTTATTGTTTTTTCATTAATCTAGACATACAAGCGTGTTAAACGTCAAGAAAAACACGAGGCGGTTAATTAATTATGACGGACGGAAGAAATTGGTAAAATTGACGTATATTAAGTGAAGTAAAACGTAAAATTTAGTACTCGAAGCAAAAAAATTGTGAATGGAGTATATAGTCACTAAAAATTATTCATTCTTTTTCCAAAAAAAAACAGTAAATAATGGGCTAAAATTGTAGTTACCAAAATTGAAAAACTGTCAATCATCATAGTCATTGTGATAAGAAGAAGAAAAACTTCTGGGCAGGCATATAATTATTTTCAAATATACTCAAATGATTAAGTAATTCTAGTAGGCCATTACATATTTTCAGGTTTATATTTTAATTTTAGAATTATCTAACTAATCTTTTATCTATTATCCGTAATTTAGTTTATCCTGAAAAACCCAAAGTTCTTTTGATATCCTTTTTATTTCTTAAATTTGCCACGTCATGGGTTTCTAAATCAATTTAAAAATACTTTTATTATTTATTTGCTTTGAAACAATTTAAAAAAAAATTTGTTTGACTCTGTAGAAATTCTACAAATAGAAATCTCAAAGATACTACGTCGCTAGGCATTATTATGTAGACAGAGTATAGTCGTCAATATCAATATATCAATAGGAATAAAAAAAGTGTTATTTGAATGGTATTAATAAATATTTCAAAGTGATAACAGGTGTTTATAATATTAAAAGCAAATAAATTTGTACTGAATTGATAAAATTATTTATTTTTCATCATTACGATCGTGATTATTTGGTCATGTCATCGGCTGTTCTGATGACGGATACATAAGTAGAGGAAAGCATTATTGTGTTTTTTCTAACTTCACATTTCTACGAACTTATAAAAAAACCAAACAAAATCTACACAGGTCAAAACTACTGGAAAATCTATGAACAATCAATAACTCCTTACACTACGTTCCCTATTTTTGTCATCTTTAAAAATTTCATAGCTCACTTATAATTCTCCCGGCCTACAGAGAGCATTAGTAGTTCATTCCACAAGCGTAACAAGGAACTATTCTAGAGATAATATAAAAATTTAGAAGCTAGTTTTTAAGTTCTAGCAATTCGGTTTTCCAACTACTAAGAAAATTGTTTATTTATATTTTTAAGAAAAACAATTATTTCCGCATTGCTGTGACTTACGGTTAATCGATTGCGCAACTAACTTGATATGGAAAAATTTGGAAAACCCATCACAGTGATAGATCATCTAGATATAATTTTATGCGTTTTTGTCTTTCTCCAGAATTAACACAAAAATCGAAATCCAAATCGTGAATATGTTATATACGATTTTAGCAAAGTGATGAAGTGATAAATTGTTCCCATCCCCCCGAAGAGAATCTCTTTTGTAATTGTTATAATATCATTGTCCTCTTTGTATCATCGGCATCAACTACTTTCTTATTAGCCTCGTGTTTTATGCAGGCTTTATTACTTAATTTTGAATCCCAGTTCCTATGATCCTTACAAAATTATTTTTTTAATTTAATCTTCCATCTGTGATAATTTCTTTTAATTTTATTTCTCAACATCGTTTCTCTTTCCTTTTCTTGTTGTTTTATTTCTTCATTGATACTCCACCATATTGCTGCTTCCTTTCATAGTGTTATCCACCCATTTCTTCCAAAATTCAAATCCTATTTCTTTTAATTTTTCATCTAATTTTCTAATGTATTTCATAGGATGAATTTTATTATCACCATAAAATTGTATTTCATTTTCCTGTTCATTTCCAATAATAATCACTTTTTGTTAATTTGTTTCTGGCTTTTTCTTCAAATTGCTTTAATGCTTCTTTACACTCTTCTTTATTTGTTTCTATTTTAGTTTCAATTTTTCCTTTTCTTGAATTGATGTTACTTTTGTTTTCTTGTATCTCTTTCTTTAACTTGTTTTCAGGTTCTTTTAATTCTATCTCTTGTGACTTCTCTACTTTATCTGTTCTAGCTATAATCTCCACTCTTACTTCCTTTTTCGTCTCTTCTATTTTTTTTAAAACTTTTGCTACTTCTTGTATTATTTCTTCTTTCAACATTTTTCCCAATTTGTCTTCCACCCTTCCCATTTTGTCTTCCATCTTTCTTCCCAAATCTTTTGTATTTTTATTCATTTGCTTTCCCATATCAGTCATCATCTTTATTAAAACATCCATTTGGTCGTGATTTAATTTTTCTCGTTCTCGTTCTTTTTCAGGTTCTTCTATTATTGTATTGTCTATATTTTGTTCCTTGTCACTTGCTTCTTCATCTCCTTGTCCTATTTGTACTTCTTGCTGTCTTTTTAATCCTATTCTTTTACCTTCTCTTAAATCCATTTTATTTTATTTTTTTAATTATAAATTACTATTTAATTATTTAATTTTATAGAGCCTCTTTATTTTAGAGCCCCACGTTGGGCGCCATTTATAATGTATTTAATAACTATAAATTTTAAAATTTCACTTTTCTTTATTTTTGGTTTGAAACTGACATTTTTTTGCAATCTCAATCAAAAAACTGTCAAATTTTATTTTAAGTCAACTCCACATAATTTTTCACTTTAAACAAACAAACTTCCTAATCCAAATGTCATCTTAACCTGTCTTAACATCAAACCCAACCCATATAATATCATTATAATATATTTGGATTTTTCTTATATATAATACATAAAAATCGGTGCTATCAAAAAATAAATTCTGTTAGTTCGAATTTACCCCGCACTACGTCCATGGTTCCGAATGCTAACATATGGGGGTGTGAGGGTGAATACATAACGAAACTATATCGGCTCTGGCCACTGGCCATCCTGTCAGTCATTTCACCGCGATCCTTGGACAAGGATCCTTAAAAAGGTTCCTTCAAAAGTCATTTTACCTCTCGCGTTCTCACAAGTGGCAGTACTCAAAATATTAAAAAAAAAGATTATCTGTAAAGATGTTGTTTAAATCATCAAATTTATTAATTGTATTCATTCCAATGATAATCGTTAGTGCTTTAGTTTATTTATTATTAAAACACGGGATGCTAGTTATAATATAAAATAAATAATAAATAAAAAAAAGGTGGGATAGCATGTGATGTTTAAATAAATTTCTTATCAATTCAAGAAAGCTTAATTATCTATTTTATCGATACATATAATGTGTATATCGTAATTTTAAATATTCAGTTATACTAATATCTTTACTACAATATGACATCTCTACTATCAGCGCTTAATAATACTAATAGTAATAATAATATGCCGCGTCGCAACTATTTTAATTACATGAACTTTGATGCAAATATACCCCACTTTTTACCGCCATATTTACCATGTAAGTACCAGATTTTATTATAGATTTTAAAATCAGTGAAACTAGATAAAACGTCAATGAAGATATTTTTAGACAGAATTGTTTTATTTATTTTTAAGTTTTTTTAAATTTTTTTATCAATTTATTGAAAATTTAGTTATTTTAAAAATAAGATATTAAGAGATTAAGAGATTAATTAACTTTAGATGGCAATTTTTGGAAGTACATATTTTTTGGGATAAAATATTTTTTTGTTAATAATTTTAAAAGTAGTTAACTTTTGTCGATATTATCAACGTTATTTATTTTTTTGTCGATTTTTTATACTAATTTGTATTTTGTTTTTTTTATTTTATTATTTAAGTATCACCCATACAACGATTGTACATTTACATTGTTATTAATTTGGTTAGCTCCTTTTTTTAGGAGAGGCCTAGACACTAGTGCATGTTTTGCCTAACTCCTCAATAAAGAAGCCAACTTAAAGGATTATTAGTTAAAAATTAAAATATAAATATAAATATATGATTAGGTTACTATAAAACGAGTATATTATCGGCGAGAGGTAGGCAGACTCAGACAAATGGGGTGTAAACTGGTCATGGTGAAAGTGGTAAAGGGCAAACTAATATAGAAAATATTTAGAATATTTCAAATATCAGAGGATTTGATAAAATCATTATTTTAATGTGATTTTTAAAAGACGCGAAAAAGTCAATATTAATATTTAAATTAGTTGCCGCCCTTGTGTTTGAGGTTTTTCTTGGGAAATTTGCATTGATAGGTGTATATTTGTCTTACTTTTAATACATTTATTTCTTCATACAATAATTGGGTTGAAAAAAATTTGTCTTTGGTTTACTTGATTATAAAATTTTGAGCGATATTTATTTAAATAATCATGTTGTGTGATATTTTTGAGAAAACATTCGTCCATATTTCCTTAATAAAAGTAATTTTTTAATCCTATTAGTCAATTTCAACATAAACAGAATTATCCAGCAAAATCGGATTATTAAAAAAATTGTTAGTACGAACTCCCTGTACGTTATTTCTTTGAATGAATCAATTTTAAACAAATTAATTTTTTTATTCTTCGTACGAATTTTTGTGGTCAACAAACGCCATTATCTATTTCGTGTTACTTCAATGTAAAAGAGTCCATTGTTGTTTATGATAAATTTAATGTCATGCGTTAAATTAAATAACTAATCAAAATATAGAAAAAAAAAAGTTTATCGAAAAAATCGAATGGGATTTGAGTTATTTCAGTACTGTTAAGAGTTAGGTACGCGTGCCTCTGCTTAATCATAATTATTTTTTGTCAACTATTACATAATTCAGATCAACCGTCATTTATTCTTTGATTTTTATAATCGTGTACCAGCATAGAAGAAAATGATAAATCTTACCTCTTCTAGATAAGATGCAGGTTATATTCCGTATTATTTTTAGTTATCATGACAGTCAACAATGTAACTGTTTTTTTATTAAAAAACACTGTTCAAAGTAGTCTCATCGATGGGGTAATTTTAAACAAATATTTAATTATAGTATGTCATAAATTCATAAATAAATTAATAATGCAATAATTATGTACATACTTGTTATGACTTTTTTTATTAGGTATTTGTTTAAAATTGATTTTATTATTTTTTTTTATTAAAATAGATTGATTATAATCCTTAAAATAAATATTTTTAATACTAACAACAAAGTCTTTTTAAATTTGTAAATTCACAAATGTAATATCAATTAAATAAAAACATTTTCACGGAATAAATTATAATATTCGATAAGTACAACAATTGTGCTAGTTCACCCTAGTACCTACAGTCAAACTGCAAACATATTAGGTGTGGTTAGCTACTGGCGTGCCAGTTTATATACAGTGTGTCCAATTAAGTCGGCACCATATGGAAAACTTTTTTACTATTTGTTTTATGAAAAAAAGTTATTCTTGATAAAAAGTTGTGCATAGTCTAGAAACTAAAATGCAACCATCAGATATAAAAATTTTTCAGTCGTATACGAGGTTTGTCAAAAAATATGAATTTTGCTCAAGAGTAAAGTACCTTTATTTTTCAAATATGAAAAAAAAATTGTTAAAAAAACTTGTTTCTAATGACATTTTACGTCAACATACCGATTTTGAACAAGATATTCCAACTATAAGAAAATGTTCATTTTTACCATTTTTTGATACACCCCCGTAACTGACAATTCATTGAAAAAGCTTAAAAGGAACAAAAGACAAGAATTACATACCAATTTTTGTTAATATTGTTCGAGTTTAGTATGTCTGAAAAAGTTGACAACAATTGAAAAATTCCGTTATTATTCATTTTTCAAAAAACATATTCTTCATAAAAAGTTCTGCATCACATTATAATCAATAAGCAGGAATTAAATTTGGCAAATATTTAATCCGGCCTAACTTTTTGCGCTGTGAACATTCTTAAATTTTTCAATGAATTCAAAATTGTCAGTTACGGGGGTGTATCAAAAAATATTAAAAATTAAAATTTTCTTAAAGTCGGAATATCTTGTCCAAAATTGGTACCTTGACGTAAAATGTCAATATAAAGAAGTTTTTTTAACAACTCTTTTTCGTACTTCAAAAATACAGGTAAGTACTTTTATCTTGAGCAAAATTCATATTTTTTGACAATCCTCGTATACGACTAAAAAAAATTTGATATATGATGGTTGCTTTTTATCAAGAATTACTTTTTTTCATAAAACAAATAATAAAAAAGTTGTCCATATGGTGCCGACTTAATTGGACACACAGTATATTCCTGGCAAAATATTCCATAAACTTTCATTTTTATTGTAGAGTCGAACAAACTTTGCGCATTGACCTTGACTTTCAAATTATTAACTTTTACTTTTTTGACTTCTAATGGAGTAGATCTGGCGAAAAAAACGGCTCGAAAACAGACTGATGAAATCGAGAAATTTTGAAGTCAGATACTATTCTTGCATGAAATGTTCGACCCAGGCGGCGGTGGAGGAGGGGGAAATCCTCTATCTTAAGAACTTGGAAACGGTTTTTCCGACAAATCTCAGCCGAGTTTGATCCTACAAAAAAAATTCTAACCAAAATTGAAGAGCTTGCCAAAACACGTAATCTGGTTCCAACTTGAACCCGATAACTCAATTAGTTCACGAATTATCGCGATTTGAAATTGCAAAAATGAAAAAAATAAATTAATTATTTCTCGAGAGGCCGTGGATTTTTTGTGAATAAAAGGGTAATAACGAGTACTTTTAAGTGCCGGATGGTGGGGGTGGTGGGACAAGTAGGGGGGCAGATATGGGGGGAAAACAAATATTGTTGAAACTCTGTAACTACTGTACTAATTGAGCTGACGCAACCAGCCAGGGTTCAAATTGTTCACTTTTTCATCCGCTAAAAGGTAGCACTACCGAAAAAATTTTATTTTCGCGAATGCACAAAAAATTAAGGCCCCATCTCCACTGCCTCTCGAGAAATAATTAATTAATTTTTGCAATTTCAAATCTACTAATTGAGTTATCGGGTTCAAGTTGGAACGAGATTACGTGTTTTGTCAAGTTCTTCAATTTTGGTTAGAATAGGATCAAACCTGGCTTAGATTTGTCGGAAAAACCGTTTTCAAGTTCCCCCCGTCATTCATGCAGGAATGATGGGGGGAACTGACTTCGTCGATTGGGAAAAAAAATTACTCGATTTCATCAGTCTATTTTCGAAAGCCTCGATCGACTCTACTATTCTGTCATAATTAGGATTTAAAAATTGAACAGAATTATGAATCAATTTATCAAATTTGAAAATAAATCCAAGAATAGGGCAACGAAAACCGGACTGATAAACACATTTTAGGCTGATCCAGTAGCTGGCCGCTATCGATGGCCCCATGTAAATACTTCGTACCAGTGACAGCGCTGACGTGATAGTTGGCCCCATTAAAGATTTTTTCGTGCCAGTTACAGCGCTGGACCGGCACGAAAAAGTGTTTTGTTTTCTTTCCACTGTCATGGAATATTGACTTGCAGGAATTTGTTGCCAGTCTAAAAAAGCAGCGGGGGAAGGCGCCAATGTTGGGCACTAAAGTCTTGCCAGTCGCTGGCAATAACCTGTTTACACATTGCCAGTACGCTTACTGGCCCCATGTAGTAGACTTCGCGTTATTCTCGATTGAAAATGTCAGTTTACAAGCCAAATTTTTGTCATTTGCGAGAGTTTTTAATTGTCTGCTTCAATATGAAGAAATCTGCGGCTGAGGTTCATCAAATGCTCTCAAGTACTTATGGTGAGGCCGAAGACCGGCATCGCGGGGAAGGGAGGAGGTTTTCGAAGATGCAGAATTAGTGGTAGTACTTCTTGAAGACTTGTCAAAAAAATTTGGCACGATCATTTGAAGTGATTCAACAAACAATTTTAAAACGCCTTAAATAGGTATATGGGAATGATTCGGAAGCAAGGAAATTGGGGATTTGAAACCGAGAGATGTTGAACGGCGTTTTTTTGCTTGTAAACAGTTGCTTGAAAGGCAAAGACGGAATGGGTTTTTGAATCGCACTGTGACTGGGGACGAAAAATGGGTTCATTAATGACCTCAACCGCAGAATATCATGGGGATATCCCGGCCATGAATCAACATCGACGGCCAAATCCAATATTCAGGGCCCCAAGGTCATGCTATGGATTTGATGGGACCAGCTCGGCGTAGTGTATATGAGCTATTAAAACCGACTAAAACAATCACAGGCGATCGATATCGAACGCAATTAATGCGTTTGAGCCGATAATTAAAAGTCAAACGGCCACAAGTCCGAAGTATATAAAAATTTCAGCAGTTAAATTGAAAATTGAAATAGTCGCAAGACAACATTTCTTTAGGAAAATTTAGTTTTTCAGTTTTTGTGTGAAATTAAATATAAAATAATCAGAAAAGCCTGTTCCAATTAGTAGGCAGTGATTTTATTTAGGCCCAAATCACTGAAACCGAAATATTTTTTTGGATTTCCCGTTCATTGGGTAACCCTGTATTAGTTATATAACGAATTGCAAAGGGAGAATTAGATTTTATATGAAATTAATTGCAGTTTCTGCTACTGATGGCTATATATCGGCGACAAAAAAGCATTCCCCATAACATATATATTGGAAAACCAATTAAGAAACATATTATTGCCTTCTTCTGGACCGTTAATTTTTTTTCCATTGGTTTGAGACACGTATTTAACAACTTGATAAATTTTTCTTAATTACTGCGATTTATCAGAAAGATTCAATTTGTTGGCTGTGCCCAAATACAAAAATTGATATCGAAAGGATCAAGCGGTATATTATTAGGGAAAAAAAGCCTTGTCGCCCGCTTTTTGGATATTTGAAAATTAACGCTTATATTTACTAACAGCTAATTTTCAGGAATTAAATAAATTGAAAAAGGTCCTATTTTTCCAGATTTTTTTTACGTTCAATACATCCGCCTATATCTGACAGTATGAAATATAAATCTTGAATTTGGCAGGTTATCTTATCAACATATAAGAACTACCACTAGAACTGTTAAAAAAAGATATTAAAGTTCTTTTAATTCTGTCTAACAAACTCAACTATTCGTCATTTTTAAGTTACTAGGATTTATTTTTAAACAAAAAATCAGAGGGGCACTAAAAATATTACACAACTGACAATAGTATATTACGTAACAAGAGTGGTAAGTAACCCATTACGCACGAAGTGAAAAAGTTTACGCACGAAGCCGCGCAGCGGCGAGTGCGTACATTTTACGATTGCGTAATGGGCTTACAACTCGAGTAATGTACTATACTTTTTCTACGCCCACTCATAATGAGGATAACCTGAAAACAAAAACTCATTTTTGTGTGATGATAATTACACAATATTTTAATTCGTTACCTTTGACAACAAATGATTATCGCTTGGGGCATCATTCAGAAACTTATTAATTTGTTCTGGAGAAAGGATTTTCGCTTTTTTACTTCTAAATCCACCCGATTTCCGCTTCAGTAGGGCCATTAGTTTTGGATAATCTGCTATGTTAATGTTATTATTAATGTTTAGTGTAGTTCTCAACATAATTTTTGATGTTTCCTCAAAATACACAAGCAAAACATTCTCCGAAAAGGATTTAACGTTATTCTTGTGTCGCCAATCCATAAATTTTCGATAGGTAATTTCGTACCTTTCTTTAGATTTTAGCGGTAACAAATTATGTGTGGCAGCTTGAGCTTTTTCTAAAATCTCCGGTGGAGTGCTCATAATTTCATCACTTTCACTTTCAGACATATTCGTAGGTAAAGTTAAGAAAATCATCGGATACAATATTTTGTGACAATATAAAAAATAACATGACGTTTATTTCTATAGAAACGCGGGTTATTTTTTGAAAAATTGTATAATGTGTTGCCGACATTTAGGGACATCACTCTTTTAATTCAAAATTTATGTTCAAATATTCAGGCAGTATCATCTAAAAAAATTCATGATACTCAGATGTATAACTTTTTTAGAACAAAACTTAAAACAATTCATTATAAATGAGGATATAAATTCAAATTCAAAAATGTTTTTTTTAATCTGAAACTACTTACCTCAGAGACATGAATGGAATGCAAAATGAAAGAAGGCATCCTAAACATATATATTTTTTTCTAATAATATATAAATAATTAAAATAATAAAACAATGTAAGGTTGTTCTCATAGGCTACCTATTCCAAAAGTATTCAACAACAAATTGTTTAAATGTATCATAAAGGGATACGAAGAAGAGAGTGACATCTTGACTAGAATCAGTCAAATAAAAACTTTGCAACACACAATGCAAATTGAGTGTATGCAACACCCAATACATTGGGAATCGTTGCTTTGTAAAGTGTCAAAACTCTCGTCTAACTATTTATTATAGATGGTAGCACATCTACCTAACAAATTGTTTTAAAAACAATCCATATTTATCACACAAGTTTGTTTAATCCTCATATCACTGATTTTGTTTCTATCATATATTTTTGAAAGTATTTCCGCCAATAATATTTTATTTTCGGGATATTTCTACTACATTCATTTTTCAAATATAATTAATAGTTTTTTATACACTTGCTGGAATATTATTCTACTAGTGTATAAAATCCATAAGAACAACAAATACATAAGAAGTAAATTTTCTCTTACATTTTAAATTTCAACTCAAATAAAGTACAATTCTGTTGAAAGAATTCCCCAATTTCAGCACCGAAAGCACCTAATCTATTGAAAAACATGTACGTCCTTTCTTTTATGTATACATATACTTTTCATTACTTCTAATGCGACAAAAAAGAGTCGCCCAAAAGTAAAATTTACAACTCTCCTTGAAATGGAGTCGTAGAACCAGGATATATGCAAAAGCTCCCGCTAAGGGTGAAAAATAATAGCTAGGGGTCAGTTTTCCCACGGGAGCCGTAAGGAGTAAACTATCCAGGACGACTTTAGATGGACATTTGGAGCCGCAAAAGCTCTCCTTATGTCTCCACATTTATAAATAAAATACATTAAGGCTTATGGCTCTGTATAAGGTATCTTGAGAAGTTAACATTAGATTACGAGTACGAAATGGATATATCAGTTTTAGTAAAGTAAAGAAATTTGGATGATGTTATAAAAATAAAAATACTAAAATAACAACGTTTAGTTTTATCACTTAAATTAATTACAGGATCTAAAACAATTTTTTTTGACAAACTAACTCACATATTTTTGTAAATGAGGTTAAATAGAATATTAAATTGTAAATTCCGATTGATATTTACAGAAAAACCTTTAACAAGGAGCAATTATTTTTAAAAAATTAAAATACGAACCAATTGGACCTAAAATTTACATTAATTTGACATATTTAGTTTTGTGTAACAAATTTTAGCTACTATTGGCAATATCTCAATGTAGGTTATGTTTTTTTTATTGAATGACGAATATCAACCTTGTTGCTATTTATTATATTTTTTCTTACTACCATTTTACTAGTCGAGCATTTTTGACTACAGATATTATATAGATAGATACTTATTTATTACAGCCATACTTATAATTGTACATGAAAGTTACAAAGTCAAATATTAAATACACGAAAAATATATCCATGCTCAAAATTGTGACAATTAAATAAAAATCAGAAATAATGAATATTTATTTGTCTGTCCTGCAAAATTGTGATTGTGGATTTTATCATCACTGTATAGATATTATCGTAAGCTTATGTACTGCATCCTGTTCTCCATCTTAATTTTTGATTTTTGTTTTGTTTTTCCTAAAAATTTGGAAATTTTCCGACATCTGGCTACACCGCTGATGTGTTCAAGTTCTAAATAATAAATGTACTAGGAAATCGGACCCGATATTTGCATGTGTTGGCTTGTATAAATTTATATTTTACAAGATATCGCATGCATATTGAGCGAGAATATGAACATCTACGCAAGATGAATTTTTAAAAAGTCATCATCATGAAATGCATTCGATACTACCGCAGATTATTTAAATATTCAAAACCAATTACAATGCACGTGTGTTGGCCTTTTCAAGTATGCACAATTCCATGAAATATCATAACCAAATCAAAATTAATTACGTTTTTATATATCGTTTTTCAATTCTAACACGTCATTTTGTTTCATGAATCTAACCAGACCGAAAAATCAATAATTAATAAATAGAAGCGCAAGAATTATTTTTTTAACGTCTCAAGGTAAATACAATCTGTCTTTTTCAAGACAATAAGAATTTGATATGGCCATATATGAAAGGATATAAAAAGTTACATTTCGTGAACTTTTAAATTTCGTGTTATATCCCATTTCACGAAAACGACTTTTAGTCAGGTTTTTGATTTAAATATGACATTTTCAAGAATTATCAAATTTAAACTTTTCGTTGACTTCGCTTTTAAAGCTAATAAAGAAACGAATTTCCTTTTGCTGCAAAAACTATTGCCACTACATAATATTTCAACTTTATGCTATTATTACCGACATGAAAAAAATATTTTACGTTTTGTTTCAGCCGAACCACGACCAAACACAAGGTTAGATAAAACACCGTCTACTCCACAGTCACATGATGGTAAGTAAAACAAACAAATAATTACAGCAGCTTTATCAAGCAATCGAAGAAAAAGAAACAAATGTATTAAGATAGGACAATTCTACAAAAATACAAAATTCCCAAAAGATAGTATTTATAACTCCAGAATTTTTTTTACGATATTTAACTTATTTTCCAATTAAAAAGATGGTTTCTATAAAATATTATATAACAGATTTTCACCATGCAATCACTTCCGAGCAAAATCCTTTATAGGTTTCTTTAATAAATTGTTATGTAATTCAGCAAGCGACAACACGTGTCTGTTAACCCTTGGCACGTGACTTATTTCTTTATTAAAAAGGGTTATCCTCTACTTAGGGTTTTTTAGACCCGTAATGTTTCCTTAGGGGTACCGGCACGCCCTTTTATTGTGACAAAACACTTCTATACTTCCTCTTAGGATTTGACGGCTAAAGAACGAAACAATTTTATTATAAATATGAAGTACGGCACACGTTGATGCAACTAAAGAAATTACTGGATGTTGATGTATCAGAATTTCACTAATAACTAATAACGTTTAAAATGTCAGCGAATAAAAATATTTTTCTTTATTAAAAAATTAGAAATTCTGCGACGACGAAAGAAATTAAAGGATATGGAATCTTAATTTTAACGTACCCCCTAAAGAAACTCAAGTCTGTAAATGGTAAAAAATATTTTATTCAAAATATTAAATATAATAATAAAATAAGTTTATTTTAGCAAATAGCTATTACATATAACATATAAATGGATATATATTTTACATAGAATTACAAGCTACAACATTTGTCAATTGAAGAATATTAAATCGCCTTTTACAAAAGAACAATATAATAAATATGTAGGTAAATAAATCCAAAATTAAAGATTATATATATTTATTTAATTATAATATTGTAATTATACGATTTTTACTTTTTAAATTCCTTTTATTTTTAACTTTCTCTCTGACATTTTTTTTACATACTTCAAAATACTTCAACAACTATCAAAAACTTTCCTAACTACCATCACCAATTTTTTTTTCTTAAGTCCGTTTCACATATTTTTTTTTAATTCGTTTAACATCCACATTTTTTATAATTTTGTCCCATTTTTTTTATACCATAAGAATTTCATGTCATAACAATATATTAAATCCAAGAATATTATATAATAGCCTTTCACAAGAGAACAATATAATAACTAAATATGTAGGGTATGCAGGTTCTTGAATCTTGATATTGATTCCAAGAATTCAAAAATCAATATGTAGGTGAATAAATCCAAAATCCAAGAATATTATATAGCCTTTTACCAGAAAACAATGTAATAAATATTTAGGTAAATAAATCCAAAATTAATTAATAAATAAATATATAAATATATAAGTATAAACCACTATATTTCTACGGAGTTATTTTTTAAATATACAATCAATGATTTTTTAAAAATGTTTACATTTTTACTAACTTTTATATACTGCGTCAAACGATTAAATTGAACAACTCATTTGTGAAATAAGTTTTTCATTGAACTTATATTAGTTGTTTTGACATAAAAATTAATGGAACCGGAACTCGCTGATCTTGTATACCTATCATATATTTGTGAGATGGGAATTAATTGACAATTCAAATATTGCGGTAAGAGATTTTTCATGATTTTAAATATAAAGATCATAGTTTGTATATACATAAAGGAACTTATCCATTTTTAACCAGTTTAAACAATTAATCATCAAATCCACGCTAGTATACCTATTGCAACCTAGAATTACTCTCATAGTCTTGTTCAGAATAATTTGTAATCATTCAAAACTAGCTCTCGAGCAACCTGTATAAATTATGCCTATAAAGCTACACATCTTTCTCATCTTTCTGGTAATTTATGGATGCCATGCTAAAAAAGATTGTTGGCTCTTTGAGGTAAACCAATCATCGAGCCATTTTCGTAAGAAGTAAAGCGCTTCTCCGCAACTGCGGATAAAACCAAGTCTGGTCAGTAAATCGCATAAAGTATTACATAACTAAACGCCACTTGAGCAGTTTGGTTATGTTCGATGGTACATTATCGTGAAGTAAAATCACTTTGTATTGCCTCTTTTGATATTCTGGTTGTATTTCATGCAATGCTTACTTCAAATCGATCATTTGTTGCCGGTAGCGTTTAGTATTAACAGTTTCGCCATCTTTTAGCAGTTCATAATAGATAAAACACCCATCAGATCCCACCAAATACAGTGCATTATGTTCCGTCTCTGGCGATATGACCTTGCAGTCGATGTCACTGTCATTGGTTTGCCTGGAGTTACCCATGATCTTTTACACCCAGAATTCTCAAAATATATCCATTTGCCAATTTTTTATTTTCCTGCTTTCTTTCTTTCAGTTCATGTGGAACCCATTTCCCATGGCTTTCAAACATTTGTCACACTTAATTGATTCGCGAGTTGCTGTTGGGTTTGAGCGTCATCCTCGTCCAACAATTCTTGCAAGTCGGTGTCTTCAAACTTCTTCGGTGGACTACAACATTCTTCATTTCTCACTTCAAATTAGCCGTTTTTAAATTTTTAAACTGCTCAAAGAACTGTAATTTACCAAAAGCATGAAGCTTCGACAAGCATTCGATATAAGTTTTCTTCAAATGGTAACAAAAAATCATAGTTTTCAGGAACTAACTACTAAACTTGTCTGCCTAAGGATGTAAAATAAAATCACACTTGTTCCCAAGAACAAGGACATTAAAAATGCCCTACACTGCACCAGCGTCTGGACTTCAACAACTACTCCTTGGACTATATGTCCCACCAGGTATTGAATTACGAAAGTCCAGACGTGGTTTGGTGCCCGACCAAGTCGGGGCTTTAAACCAAAAACTTCTATTTTGTTATTAAAGGAGCTTGCCATTCTTAGACCGGTTTTGGTATTATTGTACCTCATCAGTAAGAAGCAGGCTAGGTCTAAGAATGGCAAGTTCCTTTAATAACAAAATCGAAGTTTTTGGTTTAAAGCCCCGACTTGGTCGGGCACCAAACCACGTCTGGACTTTCGTAATTCAATACCTGGTGGGGCATATAGCCCAAGGAGTAGTTGTTGAAGTCCAGACGCTGGTGCAGTGTAGGACATTTTTAATGTCCTTGTTCTTGGGAACAAATGTGATTTTATTTCACATCCTTAGGCAGTTTTGTTACGCACCTGGTCCTTTTTTGGAATTTTTATGGTTCAAAAAATTCCACAGTCGTTATACTAAACTTGTATCGGTGTGAATTAAATGTCTTTGACAAATGTAAAGTCATAGAAAATAACGGTACAAAAACAAAAGCTGAATTTCTTTTTGTAGGGTAGATATGGATTAAAAACAACTTCAGTTAAAATATCTTTTGAGAAAGACTTAATACCACACTGTATCTAGTACAGGGGATACCTAAAAATTAATCACAACTTCTTTTTTTTTTTTTGTAAGTGCACCCATTTTTATTTTGACCCCAAATGCAAGATTTTTCTCACATTTTATTTAAACTGCAGAAATAATATGTGTGAACCGTAAGTGACCAAGACACACTGAAAACTGAAAGTCATTTAAATGGTAATCTCATTAGCCATTATATTACATTAACAGAGAGTGGTGGCCGACTCAGTTAAAAAATTACAAAATTATACATTACGAAGACAAAGACAGACCATCGTTCACCATTACCACTTCAGCGGTTGCTTTTTAATTTGGGATTTTCTCGCGCCACGTCAACTTCAATTCAGTAATCATTTTGATTTGTAAACGCACAAGAACATGATGATTACGTTCTTAGGGTTTTGTTTGTAGAACGGTTAAGCGATTGTTTTACAATGATAATTTAAAAAACACCGTGGACAGGTTTTTCAATAACGTAAGTTACAACAAAGTTTTACTAAATTTGCTGTTTTAAACACATATGAAACTGTCATACCACTCAAAAAAACGGCTACGAGTTGAGTCATGGGGGACATGACCCACCCAAAAATCGAGCCGAAATCTTTCTAAGGAAAAATTTTTACATGATTTCAGAAAATTATTACCCATAGACATTATTTTCTGATTGATGAAGAATGATTAAATTATTGAATGATAGTTTGATCACGTTTTAAATATATGAATATGGAAATATGAAAAAAAATCAAATACTAGAAAAGTAACAAATTTCTTTTTACAAATGTTTTAATGAGTTTTTAAGGAACATACCCCTGTAACCTAATAATTGGACTGTAAACTAAGGGTGGCTACAAGGGGGGGCAATATAGACAATCATTTCATTTCATTTCATTTCATTTCATCCCCCCCAAGTCCGGCCATGAGAGGATATTTCTCATATCTGCGTAAACCAAATTTTAATTTTTTTGAATTTTTTTTGTAGATTCTAGGTCCATTTATATCCTAAAAAACTCACTCTTTCCCCCAAAACTGGCCCAAACATTTTTTATCGGTAATTTTGGCATTGCCAATCGTTTCTTATATAAAATTCATTCTGCGTAAACCAAATTTTTTTTTTTGTAGATTCTAGGTCCATTTATATCCTAAAAAACTCACTTTTTCCCTCAAAAATGGTAATTTTGACATTGCCAATCGTTTCTTATACAAAATTCATTCTACGTAAATCAAATTTGAATTTTTTTGAATTTTTTTTGTAGATTCTAGATCTATTTATATCCTGAAAAACTTACTTTTTTCCCCAAAAATGGCCCAAACATTTTTTTTCTGTAATTTTGACATTGCCAATCGTTTCTTATACAAAATTAATTCTACGTAAATCAAATTTTAATTTTTTTGAGTTTTTTTGTAGATTCTAGGTCCATTTATATCCTAAAAACTCACTTTTTTCCTCAAAAATGGCCCAAATATTTTTTTTAGGTAATTTTGACATTGCCAATCGTTTCTTAGACAAAATTCATTTGGCGTAGTCTAAATTTTCATATTTTTGAATTTTTTTTGTAGATTCTAGGTCCATTTATATCCTAAAAAACTCACTTTTTCCCCCAAAAATGGCCCAAACATTTTTCTTCGTTGTCCATCGTTTCGCATACAAAATTCATTCTGCGTTAACCAAATTTTAATTTTTTTGAATTGCTGTAAACATTTTTTGTAAGCCTACATACTTTGAACTGACATATAATTGTGGTGTCTAGCATCTCTCATTTCTAGTTGGGGGCTAGAAAACCAATATTTAGCCACAAAAGTATTGTTTTAGTAGTAAACATAACAAGAGTTGTACATTTAGTCTGAGACAGTAAACATAAAATTAAGTAAAATATTAAGACTAAATGTTTTGTTTTCTGGCAGTGGAATTTAATTTTTATCGTTCTATAATGAATTAGAAAATTCTTCAAATTCAAAAGTTGCTTAATATTTCATCCAAAATTACCCCTTTAACTTGAAATACTGTTTTTAATCCTATTTTAATTATTAAAAAAATAACAAAGCTTATAAAGTGAGCTTTAATAATTATATGAAGCATTAAAAAAGTTGATCTGGACGATTATTTGAAGCATTTATCCTAACCTACTGTGTTATTGTGCTATTGGTTTTCATTAAAGTTGACAGAATGATAGAACCCAAAAAATTCCATGTCTTTCTTGCAAGAATTTCACATTTCTGAATTATTCCAATATTTTAGGAGAGAGCTACTAAAAAAGATTAAACATTTTTGATATAATTAATAAAAAAATTTAAATAATTATATTTTTCTCTTTGTGTCAGAACAAACTGTTAGAAATGTGTTAATTTGTATCAATTAACTCTTATATACGATGGTAATTCAAGCTGCAAACGCTCGTCGTACAATACTCGCCTGCCAAATTTTCCAAAAACCGCCACGTCATTAGGAGATTGATGATCTCTTTGAATAAACCCATGTCTGACATTGTTGTTGAGCGCTAACCCCAATCTGTTAAAGGTAACCGCTTTGTTAGAACGCGTCCATCGGCTTGTCGACCAATCAAAATACCATGCGAAAGTCCCTTAACCCTTCTAAAGGGTCGTCAGCGTGTCCCGCGCACGCCATTTTTAGGATGGATTACAGTTTAAAAACCTTTTGTTGCTTTTTTAAATTACCGGATGCTTTGTCGGAGGGAACGTACCCGATTAAAGTCAAAACCTTGTGTTTTCAGATCGTTTTTTGGTTTATTTAAGGATTGTTTGGGCAGTGGATGAGATCCCAGTAGCCGGTAGTTTTAACACACTTAAAACCAATCTTAAAATTCATTATTATTATTATCAGTATTCATTAATTATTTTTTTCTCATTTCCTGTACTTCAATAGACTTAAAATTCAAGGGAGAAACGAACGTTAAAAAAGTTAATAATGGTTTTCTTAAGTCATGTTTAAAATCATACCTACTACCTTCAAAAAAATCAATTGACTTTGAGACCAATTTCATTCGTTTTCTCATGAAATCCATCTAGTAATTAAATTGGGACCTGACCTGACCATCTAGTAAAGTAAATGTATTAACAAAAAAATTAACAACCTCCTTTAGCAGCATTGTCAGGCTAGATGCTAGATGACATGAATATTCTACTCAAAAAAAAATTGTATATTTTACTTTGAAGATCTATTAAACTTTTAAATAAATCTAAAAAATGCCTCATTTTTTACCAAAGAGCGTTTTTTTATTTTAATAAAAAAATAAAAAAAAAATCTTATGAATGTAAAATTTATATACAGTAGATTTCATAAATAATTTTAATTGCAGATGTACTTAGGAGTAAAAAATATTAATTTGATAACAAAATTCTAATATTTTTCACTTCTGAATCTGCAGTTAAAATTTGGTCCCTTATTTATAGAACATTCTGTATATATGAATATTTTCTTTATTAACTCATTCCACTTTTATTTTAAAATTATTTCGCTAAACTTTTTAGGTTACTTTGGTGCAAATAATATTATTTCTTTATTGTTTTGCAGACAACAAGTTATTTATTATTATAGTACAGGTTTTATTCTGAATTTTTGTAAATTGTTTTAAGTGAAAATAAGGATAAGAGAAGAACAGAAAGCTACATGGAAAGATAAAGCAATACAAGGACAGATAGAAACAGTTTAAAAAGAAATAATAAATAAAGATCTTACCTAGAATCAGGCAAACCTCAAAACAGAAACCGAGGTACTAATAACCAAGTACAAGTAATGGCAACAAACTACATGAAGACAAGAATCATGAAATCTGGCAAAGACCCAAAATGTAGACTTTGCCGGACATACAATGAAACGATACATCATGTAGTTTTCGGCTGCCCAATGCAAAGAAGGCATACCTCGACAGACACAATGCGGTAGCAGCTCAGCTACACTGGACCATATGCAAAAATTACAAGATAGAAGTGCAAGGAAATTGGTATCAGCATATCCCAGATGCGATGATCGTCACCCCGGAAATCACCCCAATATGGGGCACCCAAGTTCAAACCGACAGTATGATAAAAGCCAACAAACCAGAGATCAGAAACAGAAATACAAAAGAACGTGCCTTCTAATAGATGTCGCTATCCCGTCAGACTACAATATCAACCAGAAAGAAGCTGAAAAGTACCTGAAATATAAATACACAGATATAAATCCAATGAATGTGGAACATGAAAGCAAAAAGGATACCCATCGTCATCGCGATCTGTGAAGCTGTGAAAGAGATCCCAGGAGACCACAACCTTCTCACCGTGCAGAAAGCAATAATGTTGGGCACGGCACACATAGTGCGCAAAATCCTATGATAAATAACATTATAATCAAGAGAAACACCATGTACATGGTTTGCACCCGATGTTTCTAGAAATTGAAACTATAAAAATAATAATAATAGATAGTATTTATTGACTACTATAAAAATATATAACATACGTTTGTAGTCCATAAAAAATAAAGTTTGTTATCTGGAATAAGGAAACGTACAATATAGAAATGTCACTAGTACTAGTAATAAATATTATTATTATTATTATTATTATTATTATTATTATTATTATTATTATTATTATTATTATTATTATTATTATTATTATTATTATTATTATTATTATTATTATTATTATTATTATTATTATTATTATTATTATTATTATTATTATTATTATTATTATTATTATTATTATTATTATTATTATTATTATTATTATTATTATTTGCCGTGGCGCTCCGGGGGTGACTTACTGATACACCGACACGATGGATTCATGTAAAATACGCTGAACATCAAACCCAGAAGTGAAGAATGAAATTTTTTAAAATATCATTGCGCTTGGATTCGAACTAGGAGCACCCTGTACCGAATGAAGAATAAACGCTAAAAATTAAGGATTTAAACTTGTGACTCACCACCCACCAGAAAAAAAAACCGTTATACCATGAATTATCGTCGCCACCATTCTAAAAATTATGAATAGAAATGCATAAATTCCAATTATGCACCCCTCAATAAAATAGCATAATTTTGAATTTTTCACTTCTTAACGAGAGGGTTACTTTATAATAAAGAGCATTTTTATAAATACAGTCCAATCACGATTCACATATGGACCGAGGACAATCGATTATGGTGTATTTCACGGATTAGCGTTCTTCAACCCCCGATTCACACCCCTTTCTCTTTCATCCCACCCCCTAAACGCCGTTTCATCGACTAACGCGATGAAACGAAATACGATCTCGAATGATTGATGGATCATCATCAGAGCCGGCGAACGACGAGCGTCTTTCATTTTTAGTCTTTTTTTCATTGAATTGGATGCTTGCTGCAGTGTAAATTATTTTTAATCCCATTGAAGGTTCCATGGGATGAGAAAATCGTTTGTGTTTTTATTCAATTATGATTAGGTATTGAATATTTTCAGGTCACGGTTTAAGGGGGCATACAACTGTAACTCTTCAAAAAAACTATTTTTTAGTTCCCAAATGAATCTTAGAAGAGAGTTTTGACAACTTTACAAAGCAACAAATTCCCAATTTGCGTTGAGGGATGCAAAGATTTTTGACCGATTCTGGTCAAGATGTCACAAACTAAGAAAACACTGTTGAAGGTATTCTATCTATCTATCTGTTTGGTGGGGGTGTCGATACACTGCGACTTGTAAGATCTATTGTGCCCCCTTCTGCTGCCCATTTGTTTATGAAGTCTCAACGATTAGAGCAGTTCCTCCAGTCCTATTGCTTCCAAAAAGTTCAGGATGTCGGTAGGCTTCAGTTTAGGTAGATCTCCCTCTTCTATTTGATATTCTCCGAGCTATCGTACTCTCGGATTTTGCAGGGTTATGCATTCTGAGAGAATGTAGATAGGAGGTTTCGTCCTCTTCCTCACAAAATCTGCATCCAACCGGCAGTGCCCTGTTAGGATTCCCGTTAGTATTCTGAGCTTGTTTTTATTTTTTCTGGTGCAGTCGTATGATCTCTTCTGGACGTAGTTTCCCAGTAGTGTTTTGGCCTGCTTCATTCCTTATGATCTCTTGTCTGCGAAAATTTCTTTCTATGTTGAACTGGACACATTTTTCGATGGCATAGATTTCAACTTGGAAAATGCTCGGAGATTTTCCTAGACTTTCGGAATATTTGGTTCCAGGTCCGTATACTCCTATTCCTGTTCCTTCCGTTGTTCTGAAACCATCTGTGTACCATTTAAGGGCACTTCCCATTCGCTTTTGTTACTTAGCTTTGTGTTGAATTCTTTCACAAAGCTAAACTTCTTTGACATCTCATCTTGGGGCATATCCCAGGTTTGGTGATTTTCAGGAAGGAGTCGAAACCTGGTCATTCTGTATGTTGGCCTTATCGCTATACTCTCCACCTCTATATGGAGGGATGTAAGGCTTAGGATTACCACCATGGCGGCCGTTGGGCACTTTCTCATTGCACCTATTATGCATACGCAGGGTAGTCTTTGGATTTTCAATAGATTTGCCTTTGTACTGGCTAGCTTAGTTCTGCTGCCCCAGACTACTGCTCCCTAAGTGATAGACGATCTCACTATTGACGTGTACATCCAGTGCAGGGTCTTTATTACGAAACTAGGGTTCGCTGTCTTATGAAAACAATTATAAATTAAATCAGGTTTGATACAACGATATCTACGCCCCGATATGCTGGCTAATTTTAGTTTTCCTGGTACCTGTTCGAGGACTCTCTAGATATTCCTGTCCTCACAGGTGAGTACGAACGTGGAGGTGTCCTGGAAGGTGATAAAGAGCGTGGTGGCACCCTTACCCTGCAGTCCCTCTTGAAATGTGCGCTCCTACCACATCTGAAGCAATTTCCTCTTGGTTGGTTGGTGGCGCTGCTATTCCTCAAGTTCCATTTTTTCTAGTATTCTTAGCATCTATGATATAGTCTCGCTCAGCTTATTTTCCTGAGGTTGCTCTTCGATTGATACCGCTCTCACTTTGGGCCTTGTGGCGATATTGAAAGCCGCTTCCACGAACTAGAGCTTGGCTGCATCTCTTGAAATGTGTCAATCTTAGGGTCATCTGTATTTCGATGTCCCTCAATCAATCAATGAATACTTGCACCGCCAGTTGTTCTTTGAAATCCTCCGGGGCCTCTGGCAAGCTGGATGAGTGTCAAACTCCTGCAGGCTCTCACTAGACTTCTGCACTCGTGTTTATACAGTTGCTCCCGATGTTGATTGCCGCATCTCAATTCTAAAGCAGCAATGAGATCCCCATTCTTAAAGACAACTAGGGCAGTCTTGACAGTGTTGTAGATTTAGAAGTGTTGCCGTTTTTCAAAATTATAATGTTTGCAAAAGAATGTATTTCAGACCAAATATTACCTTTTTTGCAAAAACGCAGCCATATTGGAAACATTCATTTTTTTTTAAATCAGCTACGCAACGATAACGATAATTATTTCACAAGGAACCTACCGCTTATCCCAGTTCTCTATAAAAAAAGGTAAAATTTGTCTTTTTTATTTAAAAATAAATGCAAAATCTGGCAACTTCATATTCAAACTCGCTGCATCCCGCAATGTTTCAGTAAATCCGCTATTGAACGTAGTAGATCAACAGAGCTTTTTCCTAATGCTCTCTGTGAATTTCATACGGTTTCAGTTTTATCTGCGTTTTGTTATTCAAAGTATATATCCGACCGAAATCTGAATATTTTGTAGATTTTTGTATGATTTATTCAGATTTCCAGCGGTCAGGTGCTACCGAACTTTTCTTAAGAATGATTCGGAGAAAGCGTTCTGGTAGTTGAATCACGTTTCTAAGAGTTAAAAATCAAACCCTAGTTTACATATTTTTGGATGCGGAATTATTTAGTACGGGAAGCTAAAAGCGATTTCGAGGATAACCACGATAGTTTATTTTATTTAAGTATAACAATTAGTATTACATATTGCAAACTTACAAGAGAGTATTATTGAATGATTCTGTCTAAAAGATATTCCTATTTATTTTATTTTTAAAAAAACCTTTTTAATTATTATATTTTGTGTAAGATGACATTTCAAGTGAAGGTTTGTTGTTGATAAATCCCCTATAGACCAGGGCCAATTATTTTTGAAACAAAAAAATTCTTAGTAGTATGTGGATGGTCGTAGTACATTAAAAAAATCAATTGAACAAATTAAAAGTTCCGGAAGGGGGGTTGGGGTAGCTACATATCCAATTTGAGGGTTTGATTTTGGTTTTTTACGATTTGTGGCTGAAATATGCATCCTATCGAAAAAAGTTTAATATAAAAGTTGTAGATAATTAAAAAATGCAAAACATTTGTGTTAATCATTTATCAATATAATCTCAAAATTATCGAGAAAATCGTTAAAAACAGTATTTTCGTTTTTAATTGTTATCTCCAGCAAAAATAATTTTTTTTATGAAACTTTGTGAAAACATTCTTCTTTGTGTTTTAAATAAGCTGCTAAAATTTAAGAAACGTCTAATTTTCAATTGAGAAAGTTCCCATACAAATTTTTTAACTTTATCAGTGCTCATTTTCTTCGTTAAAATCTCGACTTTAAGATAGTATGAAAAAATATATTGTTTGTAACGAAAAATATCGTTAAAAATGCAGAAAACCGAATTTCTTATTGCAAATAAGCATTGAAATTGATGAAAAAGATTCATTTTCATGCAGTACACTGTCTTTTATATATTTAATTAACTATTAATGGTTTTGAAATGACCGAAAACATTGTTTAAACAATAATCGAATTCCATGAAAATTCGCAATTCTTAAGTTTGCTTTTAAAATTTTGCAGTCTCAAAAACTTAATCTTTTTCCGTTCCTTTCGAATATGGAACCCAATTTTTAAAATTATGATATACAGGGTGTTGCTTAAGAGCAAAATCATTTCGATAATTTTTTTTTGAAGCCGTATCTGGATTTTAATTTTGGTCACTATGTCCATTGATTATTCTAATGCTTGCCGAATATCAAATATATATACAAGGTGGTTCCAAAAATACGGGAGATAAAAGAAATGAGGAAAATTGATAAAACTCAATAATGAACTCATTTACCTATGAAACACCCCGTATAATTAATTAGAGTTTCTAAGTATTCGATTATTGTTTAAACAATGTTTTCGGTAATTTTAAAACCATTAACAGTTAATTGAATGTAAATGACATTATATTACTTGAAAATTAATCTTTTTCATCAATTTCAATGCTTATTTGCAATAAAAAAATAAAAAATTGTCTAGATTAAATAAAAAATCGATTATGAAAAAGTTCTTTTTGGTTTTCTGCATTTTTAACGATATTTTTTCTTACCATTTCAAAGTCGAGATTTCAACGAAGATGAGCACTGATAAAGTTAAAAAATTGAAAATTTGTATGGGAACTTTTTCGATTTTAATTTAAATCTGTATAAAATCGAAAAATAAATATTTTGCTTTGAAAAAATTACTGCTTATTTAAAATACACAGAGGAACGTTTTCACAATGTTTCATAAAAAAAAATTATTAGATAAAAATTACAAACGAAAAATACGGTTTTTAACGATTTTCTCAATAATTTTGATGTTATGTTGAAAAATGATTAACAATGTTTAATTATCTACAACTTTTACATTAAACTTTTTCGATACACATTTCAGCCACAAATCGTAAAAATACCAATATGCAACCCTCAAATTGTATATTTAACTACCGCCACCGCCTTCCGGAACTTTTAATTAGTCCAATTTTTTTTTTAATTTACTTATAATTTGCTTTAAATTTTCAGATCATCCACATACTTCTAAGATTTTTTTATGAATTCGGTCTACAAAAACTGAAACTCTTTATATCGAAGCGGTAGAGCCACCTATTAAATACAGAATAGAATATCTAAGTAAAAAATTCCTAATTAAGGCACTTATATTCTGAAATCATTCGACTTAATACACATGACCTAACAAATAAATACTGGACTCATAAAAACTCACCGCCTTTATGTAAAGCTGTCCAAAGTTGTGAGATAACTACCCATACACTAAGTTCTTTCGACCAACTCTTCACCATAACTGACTTCCCTTGCTTCTTCAACAAAACTTTACTTAAACAACCCAATTATGAAGAAAATCCTCACAATTGTTCAAACCTACTCCTTTATAATTTAAATTATTTTCCTGATTATACTGTTATATACACTGATGCCTCCAAGACAATTGTAGGTACTGGCTGCGCCTATTATGTCCCGTCCTTTAATATTAAGAATATTTTTAAATTACCAGATAACTTCTCTAGTTACACTGCAGAAGCAATTGCGATACTAGAAGCCTTACAATTTGTTTCAGAATCCAATATTAAAAAAGCTTTAATTGCTTCAGATTGCCTATCTTTCTTAAAATCAGCGGTAGCGATGGATATGCCCAAGTTTAATTCTAATCAATATATTTTCTTGATCAAAAAGATTTTGTACCAACTAATGAATAGTAGCGTAGATATATGTTTTATATGGGTAAAGGCACATATAGGTCTGAAGCACAACGAATATGTTGACATGCTTGCCAAATCTGCAATAGAAAATGGAAATAACACAACTTATAACATCAGTAGCCCAGATGTGTTTGGTCACAATTCTGCTCCACTTACTCCAATCAATATACAAAAATACAGAGAAACATCCCAAACTCACCCTGGTTTAGAAATCATATTATTCCAAGACATTATATTACAACTTTAATTAGAACTAGATTTGGTCATGCCAGTTATCCAAAACACCTGTTTAAAATTAATGTAAAAGAAAATGAATATTGCGATTTTTGTGGTTCAATTGGAGACCTCAATCGCGTTTATTTCGAATGCAAAAAATACACGGAACATTCAAATAAACTTTATATAAACCTTATAAAATATAATATTCCTTCTCCTTTGAATGTAGAAACGGCTTTGACCCATTTCTCTGATAAAATTATCGATTGCTTTTTGGAATTTCTGAGAGATACTAAGATTCGTCTATGATTAGAATCTTAATCTTGTTTCCTCCGTTTTTATACCTATTTGTTTACCCCCTAACCGAGGCCTACCACTGTTTGTCAAAAAAAAAAATGTCCTGATCGGTCCCTGGACGAGAAGCGTGTGTCCCTGTCATATATTGTTTTTCTTGCTATAACTTCTGCTGTTAGGTAATATTTTGGGGTATTTCTAATTATAGACGAATCCGTGCCTGGCTGAATGGTAATCCGCCTACGCCAAAAAAAAAAAAAAAATCGGTTTGGCCCTGCTCTACTATAATTTAACAAAAACAAGAACGCCAAAAACTAAAAACAATTAACTTCTTAAAAACCTCAAAAGTAGCATTACTGGAAAAATTAAAAATACAAATACCACAGTAAATAATAAGTAATCAAGAGAAGGATGAAATTCTTATTTTTGCAAATAGTTTGGTTTAATGAAAAAACAAGTAGAAGGTAAATATTTCCTTTTAATTTTTATTTTACTCTATTAGTTTGCAGAATTATTCGATGTGACCCTCGTAAAATCATTCAAAAGCGCCTGTACTATTCGAGCCACTCTCGCTATTTAAATGCCATTCGGTAAGGGAAGTCAGTGAGGCCTATCTGAATATGGCTGTTTGATATTCAAAGCTTGTTATCCAGTTCGATTCTATAAAAACTGAGAAATGCTGATCGCGAAGGCGAAGGACGCGGTCTTAATATATTTATGTACTACTTTTTTCGCGAAATAATTGTCTCTTATTGTATTCGATTCGACCGACGCCGACCAAATTCATAAATATCTTTTGCATTTTAACGTTTCATTAGAGTTTTTTCAGTTGCGGCATCGACGAATTCTTTCAGAAGATCGTACCGACCGTCGAGCTCATTTTTAAACCAAACATATCAGCTGTCACTTGTCACTCTTTAATTGTTGCTTAGGGTTCAGTCCGACTTACCGTATACACAAAAACCATGTTAGATGCAAGTACCTACCTATTCAAATACTGGATACGAATACTTGAATTACCTGTACACGAAATAACAGGCTTCCTCGTAAAAAGGTATTCAGAAAAAAAAGTTTAATCCTTTTCCTTTAATCCAAATAACTTCCCAGTGTTAAAACACGTTGAAACTTTGGCCGTCAATTATCAGTTGTCAATTCAAAGGAATGTTTAGGCTCCCATCATACTTTCTTTATATAACAAATAAAGAATAATAAGAACTATTTGAACTGCAAACATTTTAATATGAAACAACTTTTATAAAATGCAATGCCATCCCTCACTTTCATCCGTCATTATCATTCAAATAAATGTTTATAAAAGGCAAGTTCGGAGCTATTTTCACGGTTGATTTGTTCCTCCGCTGCCCTCGGCTTTTCTAAATATAAAAATTCACTAGGTGTGAAATTTCTTATAGCCAACATGGGGGCAAGTACCCTACGCCGTTATCGATGCGTTATTCACCTTATCAACGTGTATGCAGGACTTAACAGCGGGTTGTTACTCTATCGGAAAATTGATGTACACATTTTCACATTTCTCCAGTTAGTTTCGGTAAAATTTGGGATTTGGGAGTTTGTGGAAGTTTTATTTTAGTCGGTTTAAAGACTGGATGTTTTATTTTAATGTATAGAAGTAGCGCTAAGTAGCTCATTGATAAAAAATTAAAATTATAGGTAATTTACTATGATTATTTTTTTCACCTGTAAAAACAGTCAGATTTTGTGGTTTCAGCCAATAAGAGCTCACAATCATTGAGTTGTATATTGATTATTTTTTTCTTCTGTCAAAACAGTCAGATTTTGTGGTTTCAGCCAATAACAGCTCAGGATCCTAACCAATCATTGTGTTTTATACTGATAAAACCGCTTCTTCGTAATTGTTTTTTGATTAAACTGTGTTTACCTTTTTTGAAATGTCAAATATAAACATTTAACAACTTTTATTTAGCGTTGTCAATTATTATTATACTAAAATGTATTGCAAATCTATGTTAATATACAAATTTCAAAATTTATTTGTAAACTAACCTGATTATTCGTTTATTCACACACACAACATCAGGTTTTGAACACCCAAATACTTAAAAATCCATAAATCTCTTTAAAACTGACAAATGTCAAACTCTATATCCGAATTAAGCCAAACGCAATCACGTATGCCTTGGTGGCCCTGTATTTAAAACTATAACAGCTCAATATTTTTTGATGTTTCAATTTAATTTGATAAAGAAAATAATGAACATTTGTGTGTAAAGTGTCTTTTGCATAAATGACTATATTCTGTTTTTAATAAAAAATGATTCCAAAAATAACCTCCCAAATACCACACGTCCTCTCAAATTTTATAGATTAAATTTTTCGTATCCATACTCAAACGCCTTTATTTCAGGCAAAACCACTCAAACAAACTGATTTGAGATAAAATCACGAGTCCGCAGTCAGTTTGTTTTCGTGGTTTTTCCAAATAAAGCCGGTTTTGTGAAAACCAAATTTAGAGGACTCGTGGTATTATCTTTGAGAAAACCGCCTCTTCGTTTTTGTTTTTTGATTAAACTGTTGTTTACCTTTTTTGAATTGTCAAATATAAACATTTAACAATTTTTATTTAGTATTATCAATTATTATTATACTAAAATGTATTGCAAATCTATGTTAATACCCAAATTTCAAAATATATTTGTAAACTAACCTGTTTTTATTCGTTTATTTTTAACACACAACACAGCTCCATTCATAAATTCGTTTAAAACTGCCAAATAATGTCAAAGTCTAAAAGTTACCCTTAATAAATAATCTTAAATGCCTACTACTAGATAGGCAACTTATATTACAATCAATTATATCAATATTTGGCGTTTAAATTTAAAAGAGAATATCGAACTTTTGAGTGTAAAGTGTCTTTCTCTGTTGTTAACACAAAAAAAATAAACTTTCCAAATACCACTCGCCCTGTCAAATTTTATAGATTAAATTTGGAGGACTCGTGGTATTACCTTTGAAGAATCGCTAAAATTTATTTGAGAAAATTCTCTTTTAAAACAAAAACAACCAGTTGGGAATGCTCTTCTAGCATTGCCATAGACCGAACAAATTGTAATGACAGTATTAATAAAATTTTAGATTGACAGTTCTTATTCTAATCATACAGCCACAGTCTACTCACTTTTACCAAAATCGTCATTCACTTTAAATTCAATGTCATTTTAAACTTCACAATTTTCATATAGTGGACCCCATTTTGAAGGTGTTCTCGAAGTGGTACGGAGGGGCACATCAAACCCTATCAAAATCTGAAGTCAGCATTTTAAAATTCATAAACACAAAGAATCAACATACACACAGATCCAATTCAGATACAGGACAATTTGTTCGGTAAAAATGAATTGTCTCTTGTAGCAATCCCTTCTCAGGTTGCTTATTGTCAGATGACCTTTTCTTTTAATTAAAACAAAAGATTTCCACATTAACTTTTTAATAAGTACATAAACGTATACATCGTACAACGTGTCAAGACAAAAGTAACAATTAATTCATAACTAACCAGAATGACAATTGACAACTAGTGTTACCAATCTAAATTAACAAAATAAGAACTAAGCTTAATTACAAATGGTTAGGCAACACATTATACATTAAATACAGGTTGTATAAAATAAAAAGTGCCTCACTCTCTAAAGGAATAGAGGCAATGTGTGCCTATTAATGATTTTATTTGATTTTCAGATGGAGATATCAACGGTGATATCAGTGGAGATGACCAAAGTATCGCTAGTGATCACCATGATCAAAACGATGATAATTCTATGGATTCTGAAAGAGGAGGTGCTTTAAATTTAGTAAGTACTACTTTTTAAGTTATTAATTCTTATAGGCTCATTTTTTATCATAAGAAACCCCCACTAACGTGCTTCAGTGAAATTTTTAAATTCATTTGTTTAAATAAATGGCGTTTAACGATATCAAATACTACAAATACGAGCAAGGTTTGTATGTGTGTCCGGAGGATCTCAAAATCCACTCGTCAGAATTCAATGATACTATCTAAAAAGGCCAAAAATGCAAAACTCATGTCTGTGAAAATTCGATCTTCCGAGATATTTACAAGAAAAGTTAAGCTTTTAGTTTATTTCCTAGCAACGGCAGACAACACAGAGATAATATAACCTGTTGTTATGTCATTTTGAAAACGATTTTCATTCACGAAAGTCTAAACGTCAATTAAAGCCTCATTTTTATTTACATATAATGTTGGTCTAACAGTGGCCGGCGAGAACGTTGATGGAGTGATGATGGAAAATCGTCATAAGAAAATAACCTATTTTTATAAATATCAACGTCAAGGTTTCACTTTATTTAATTCCTGGCGTTTCAATCTGAAAGAATTCAATTTTAAATTTGCTGCTTTTGACAATCCAATAGAAGATTCCATAATAACCTACAAATTTTGACAACTACTGACACGCACATCTCTATTTCATGAAATTTTCACAGATGCTATAAAACATGATAAATCAACATAGCAATAGAAATTTTTGCGCGGAAAAATATTTCATTTTTTTTTTTCGAAAAAATATGTTAGGATACTCACTCCCAAGACAAACAAATGCAATGCGTTGAAACGATTATTTAACATATTTTTCCAATACAAACGCATACATAACTTTTCTACAAATGCCCAAGTAGCAATTTATAACCAGAATAAACCTGAAAAGTATAAAAAAAAAGGAAAGAATGTTCATTTGACGGACATAAATAATTTGCTTTTAAACACAATTTGGTGCCTTTTGTTTTAACATATAGGTAACTTGGAGTTCCTTTATTTTATTCTATATTGAAATGATTATTGTAAATCATCTCCAAATCATCTCCAAACAAAAAAACATGTCATAACAACCATGTCACCTTTTTTTTAAAGTCCCTTTCGCATAATTTTTTTTAACTCTTTTAAAATACACTTCCCATAATTTTGTCTCATTTTTTACACCATAACAATATTTCTGGAATAGGAAAAATAGCCAGATAATAGTAAAAAAAATAAAAAGAAAAAAATTCTGCACATTTTTATTGAAACCAAACAAAAATTCCAAGATGATCCTGCGAGAGAAAGAATTTCGCTTACCAGATTTGATTGATTTTAACCCCAATTCGTTTTCTTCAAAATAAATCAGTGTTTTCCGTAATAAATCTAATGTAGCAACTCCCAGATGTACTAAAACCTATTCGCAGCCCTCTTGAAAAGTTAAATGTTTTAATTCTTTGGGGATGCAATCTCTCAGTATATTTCAAAATTAATTTTATTTGTCGGAACTGCTCAACGCGTCGATTTAACTTTCAAGTTGTCGAATTTTGATAATGATTTTGGGGAAAAGATTAGTATTATGTCATAATACTAACTGATTAAATCAAAAAATCACACAATATTTTAGCAACAAAAAATAAATAGAAAGTTGAATGGAACATAATGAAATAAATATATCCCAGTTGTCAGACTTTGACCTCTCACAAAATCGATTAAACTTGGCAAATAGTCTTAATTTTTTTTAAGTTAAAAATACACTTTATAATATGTAATAATTCAGAAATTGATTTATATAAATAAATAAACACTATTTTGAAAAGAAAAATGGCGTCGAATGAATGATGTAAAAAATGATAATTGTAAAACATAAGTTTTATTAAACAGATACATTTTAATTATTTTTACATCCAGAGTAAAAGTATAATGATAAATGTTCAAAGGATCTTTTTTGTTATGCCTCTATTAAAATATATTTTCATTTTTATCAATATCAGTGAGAATTTTAGAAATTATAACTTCTTGTCAAATTTTCTATGAGAAAACAAAAAAAAAATAAAAACTAATGGCTTCCTGAGAAAGCTTAGAGTCTTGTCTTTAAAATTCGCTTTCTTATTTTGAATAAATTTTTATAGTAATACAAATTTTACAAAAATAACTTATTATACAGTGTGGCCCAAGAGTGTGTGCATGCTCCATAACTTTTTTTCTACCCAAGCTATCGATTTGATGTTTTTTTTAAACGATAGTACCGACAGGATGTCCCAAATAAGATAAACAACTAAGTTCTGTTTTTTTAAATGGCCCATTTTTGTGACATTTTTAGATTCGCCATTAAATTGTAGATATAACGCACCCGAGTTTCTTAAACTTATCTGCAATAGTTTTTGACTTATGTCAATTCATGTGTCAAAATAGCGTCGCGTCGTGCAGAGATCCACAAAAATAAGCAGAACTTCAGAACTAGTCAATATAACTTAAATCAACTCCATTCTAGTCGATTCTTTAAGCTTTAGCGCATCTCTCGAGATGTAGGCAAACTCGGAGTCGATGTTCTATCGCCTACTACGATTTTTTGAAAATGACAAATTACAAATAGCAGCAGCTCGACTTTTTCAAAGGCATCACCCTATATTTTATTAAATCATTGCATATCATTTTTTAAGAGCTTTTTGCTGATATAGGGTTTGTGGGGTTTATTTTGTAAAACTTACGAGATTTATGCAAAATAAGAAATGTTTGACGGTTTATTCGAGAAAAAGGGAATCGAGTAGGCCGCTGTCGTAAAATTTGACAGATCCATACAATTTTGAAACGAAAAGGTTTCAACAAAATGAAATTGTAATAGAAAGAGAAATATTTAGTAATACAATTTGCAAGAACATGAAAGAATGATTAATAGGAAAAAATGTAAACATTTTTGATTTATAACAAATGCTCGTAGGTCACCGTCACCATCATGTTCCACACAAAAACCATTACTTCATGTTCTTGTAAATAGTATTACTAAAATTGTTTACTTACAAAATGCAATTGCAATATTAACAGCAATACATAACAAAGTAAACATTTTAAAACTAGATAGTAAAAAAAGTAAATAAACTGATTTTTTTTTATATAAAAAATACAACAAATATTTGTATTTGGATGCAATGCGTTTTTTAAAAAATATGTAGTATACAATAGTTAGTACCAAGTACCATCTGTTGAAGTGCATCCAAAATCAAATCTTAGTTCTATCCTATCAGAAAACTGTAAAGAACCAATGCTACTACAACTTTTTGCTATAAGATGGCGCAATAGTCATTTAAAAGAAATCTTATCATTTTAAAAATAAGATATTCAACTATTTTTAACAAAACTAAATTTTTTTATCTATTCATTTATTACCTCTATCAAAGTTACAATGATTGATATCTAGTAAAAGCCAAAATTATTTTTTTAAATTAAATGAGTAATAGATAATATCCTAGATAATATATAGGATGTCTCAACATATGTTAACTTTCGAGATTACTCCTAACTTTTTTTTATGAAATCTTGATAAAATTGAATGATTTTTGAAAGTTATTTTCTAAAGTGATATCAAATTAAATTGCCCTCCATTTTCTCGCAACAATCTGATTTATTTTTGACATAAAATTCGGTCTTTGCATAAAACGATATAAAAAAAACTTAAATAGCCATAAATAAAAAAATGAGTGAATATTGTTTAGACACTCTCCCAAAATACTTTGAATTTTGGATTTTTCCAAAATATTTCGATTCCTACCAAGTAGGGGTATACAGTTTTCTGTAAAGCTGCAAATTTTGATTTTGTTATTAAAGTGAAGATGGCGTTGGGCTTTCCTCGTTCTTGATACACTTGCTGTAACGCAATTGGTTTTATCAAGAACCACGCGAATGCATTTTTCAGACATCGTTTAGAGATACAATGTCCTTCTTACTGATGAGGCACAACAATGCCGAAACCGGTCTAAGAATGACAAGCTCCTTTAATAACAAAATCAAAGTTGTTGGTTTAAATCCCAAGGGGCTCGGGTTCCACACGCGTCTGGACCAATGTAATTCAACGCCTGTTGGGGCATGTAGGCCAAGGAGTAGTTGTTTGAAGTCCAGACGCGGTGCGGTGCGTTTTATTGTAACATGTCATATGTCATACTATGAGAGATAAAATGCACGAAATTTGAAAATGAATTTTATATCATTGTAAATATAATTTGTAAATACAGTTCAAAAACAACTAATTGACTGATTTATAAAAAAATTTTATAATACAAAATGTATACCAACGAAAAAAAAATTGAAAAACAACCAACAAAGTTTTATTCTAACAACTTATGGTGATAAATTTTACTTCTAGTGCCAGCTAAAAATAAAAATATTATCCATAATCTACATAAAATTTTTATCATTTTCTATCTTGTTTTTTAAACAAATTATTTAAAATTGTAGCGTTACTACTAGATTTATATATTTTTACGACCATGTAAATTTTTGTCATGCCTTCTATCAGTATTTAACCGTTTTGATACATCAGTTAACAGAATTAAAACAATTATTTTTTCATTTGCCAAATCCTAAAATTGGTAGGTTTCTAAAATCGTTCCTTTAAGACTAGGTTTTTCTGGTCTTACGTTTTGAGTTTGTTTTATTAAGGATACAAGTGCACAAAAATAAGTTCGAGTTCTAATAACTTTTGAAGAAATCAGTCACTGCATTAATTTCCCAAAATAAAAATTCACCAATTCAAAAAAGTGAACCCATAACTTTCGTGCAATATATCTTCACATTACAAAACGCCTCTTACCTACTTCAAGACAATTATTATCAATCCCAAAAACTTCAAAATAAAACACAGATTACCTACATTTTATATATTTTATAAAAACAAATTAAATAAAATCAATAATTTTTAAGTGCCTCAAACATGCATTTACGAAGTGGTACCTAAGGCGCCTTTTTCTTACCTATGTACCTAAGTACTTATGTTTTATCTTATCTGGAAGTCTCAGAGTGAAAAAAATGCTTTGAAACAACTAATTTTTTTACAATTTCATTTTGATTTCAATAATAATGAGGTGTGATGGTAGGAGTTATAAATATTTAATTTGGTAAGTTATCAAATTACACGTTGTTTATAAAATATATCAGTTTGAGACTAATTTTCATAATGGTCTAGGTGGAACTAGATACAACATAGATAATACGTACTTGTCGTTTATTGGTGCAAGGTTTAAAATATTATATCTATTTGAAATCAAAATGGACATACTATGCGTAATTTTAAACATTTTTGATGATAAACCAACTTTTGTAAAATTAAAAATACAAGAGAAAACTTAGGAATACTTAAAAGACTAGAAATATGTAAGTATATATAAATGTGCAAAAAATAATACTCTCAAAAAATAAAAAAATATCTTTTTTACCATTCATGCCATTTTTAAAATTTTACTACTTTTTTTATGTCAAAATTAATCGGAAACAACTTCTTTATCATTTTAAAGCACATGCTTAGTATGTGGATAAAATTTTAAAAGGTATACCCATTTTTAAATACTATTATTATTTTCAGATTGTTCAAATTTTCACAATTGTAGGGACAAGTGAATAAAGGGACTAACTGACATTTTTTGATTTTGTAGTTTTTGATATAAACGAAGTTAATATGTTTGAATCTAACCTACGCACGTCTCTCTCCATTTGAGGAAATAAGTAGCAGATAAAGGGGTTAAGTAACCTTACTGTATCACTAAGGAGTGATTTTATGAACATTATTGTTTTGTTAGCCCCTTTATCCACTTGCCCCTTCAATTCTTAACGTATGGTATTTTTTATTTGTATTTACTGGTTTGTCTACATTCAAAAATGATTCTCTAAATTGTTACATTCTCTTCCAGGTAAGATCAACAAACGAACAACCTAGGATATCAACTCCAAATTCTCAAGTAACAAGTTCGAGTCCTGGTGTAGGGGCAGCTCTGGCTGCGTTGGGCAGTTTAGGCGGAATTTTCGGCAACCATCTCCAAATGTTGGGCAGCTTACCGGCGTTTCAAAGCCCGCAAAGCTTGCAGCAGCTGCAACAGCTGGCGATGCTGCAGCAGGCTAGCGGCAACCAAATGAATCCACAGGCTCAATTTTTATTTCAAAATCAGGTAAGAAAATGATAAATATTTGACGTACGACTATGGAAAAAGTTGAAATTGGTGCTAAAAATTAGTACGTTTTTGTAGAGGTAGACGAAAAAATATAATATGAGCTGTCTATTGTCTCGTCTGCTTGCTAGCTTCGGCAATCAATTTGCAGACTCGACTATAATACACAGTTTTTCGTCCTTGGCACATAAAAAACCATTTTGCTATTTATTGGAGACTAGCATACTTTACTACTATTATTATTGACAGTGGCTGATATTTTTTTTGTCTTGATTTATCAGCAATTTAATTTTTTCAGCCTTACCTGTGCCAAATAAGATATTAGTTATCTATAGGCAAAGCGTATTGATAAAATTGAAGGACTTATAGTAATCACGCATTAAAAATATAAAATTCCAAAGTCCAATTGGACAGCAATTCTAGAAAATTGCACATATTTTCTAGATTTAATTTATTCCAGGATACTTTTGCAAAAGCACAAAAAAAATTGTTTTGCCTTAAAATTAAAAATTCTTATATATTTTTTTTAATTTAAGGGTTTTCTACAAGGATTTCCCCGTTCAAGTATACCAACAAGACCCCCACATACGATGCAGGTGTGTTTTTCAAAAACACAGTAAATGTTTCATGTCCTTCAAAAAATTCAGCATGTTTGTTTCACACATATGTGATTGATACCATACATTTCTTTGCAATGAATTTTACAAATTAATAATTAAAGGACCCCGCACCATTTTAATGTAAAAATATTAAAGAATAAGATCGTATGTCTCAATTTTTTGTTATAAGCATCAGAAACCTCACAAAAATAAAATGGGTAAAAAAGACAAATTCCTAATTGTTATTTTTTTAACTTAACAGCTTTGGGCATCTAAAACTATGAAATTGGGGGCTCAAAGGTCCATTCTAAAATAAAAAACCGACGTTTGGCCAAAATTTTTGAAAATATCACAAAACAAGTCTACAGGGTCCGGCAAACCTCTGTCGTATTTCTATTAAATCTTATGCTATAAAACTTAAAGATTTATTTGAAAGGTATCTATTAATGATGGTAAAAGCAAACATTTTAAAATTATTTTCATGTATACTGGGTGATCCATTAGTAAATTAGGCAAATGACTTAATTTTTTTCAAATGGAATGCCATACTTTTTTTACTTTTTTAGGGCCGACATAGTTGATACTACACACCCCCAAAATTTTTTGTAAAACTCCTGGGCATATCAGAGAAAACAATCTTTTTCCCAAAAATATTTGAATTTGCACATCCCTCTTTAAAAAATCCCAACTTTTTCAGATTTAACGCTAAAGCTAAAATTACCAATGAACAAAGACAAAGGACTGAAAATGTTTTAGACTCTGTTTGAAATTTTTATTTTTTAAAGGGTGGTTTAAAATAACATTCCAAAAACTTCCATTAAAGTTTTTCCAGTTATTTCAAATGGGACACCCTGTGTAACGATTAATCAATGGATACTGAATGTTATCCCCTTCATCTTTGCCATTTCCTCTCTATACCTATTTTTCGTCGTTTAAAAGTTATTTAGAAAAAACATTTTTGATAAAAATCTAAGTAAGGGTGTGCAAATTCAATATTTTTTGGAAAAAGGTTGTCTTCTCCGAGATGCCTAGGAGTTTTACAAAAAAATTTGGGGGTGTGTAGTACTAACTATGTCGGCTCTAAAAATATAAAAAAAGTGTGACATTCCATTTGAAAAAAATTAAGTCATTTGCCTAGTTTACTAATGGACCACCCTGTATACATAAAAATAATTTTAAAATGTTTGCTTTTTTAATTTTAAGTTTTACCTATACCATAAGAGTTAATAGAAATACGACAGAGGATTGCCGGAACCTGTATACTTCTTTTGTCATATTTTCAAAAACTGTGGCCAACCGACAGATTTTGATTTCAGAATGGACTTCTGGTCCCCCAATTTCATAGTGTTACATGCCCAAAGTTGTTAAAGTTGAAAAATTGAAAATTACGAATTTGTGTTTTTTATCCATTTTTGTAAGGTTTCTGATGCTTATAACAAAAAAGTTAGTCAGAGAATCTTATTCGCACTTCATATTCTTTAAGCAGAAAGGTTTGAAGAATTTGTCACGAAATTTTCAGCCAATTTGATTTGATTTAAGTGGTGCGGGGTCCATTCACATAAAAGGTAAACAAGATATTATTGAACACACTTTGTAAAAATTCAATGCATTATTACATAAAAATCAACTGTGAATCGATGTTTTTGCTTGAAAGCATGGGAAAATACAAATTTACACACAATTAGCAGAGTTCAGAACAATATACAATATTATAAAAAAAGGAAAGAGATTTTCAACTTTATTTCGTAACTTTTAGAGAATGTTTTCAATATCCTAACCTGAACTCTGCAAAAATATCACCACTACTACTTACACAAAACATTTCAGATATACCCCATCGCACATGTAAACGTTCAAAATCATTCCATTAATTTTCCCGTAACCACTAATTATCTTCTTTCCAGGTACAACAGATAGCACAAGCAGCTCAACAGTTACAACAGCTTCAAAAAGTACAACAAAACACAAACCAACACAACACCAGCATCCCCCCAAACGCTCCAATGTCGCACCAAACACAAACTACTCCTCCAAATAACAACCACAATATCCCAGCCAGTATGCTCACCCCAAGCACTCCTAGTTCTGGGGGGTTGACACCTCAGCATTTGAAGGCACCTTCCAGAATATTAGAACCGTCTCCAGAAGAAACAACAGACCTTGAAGAATTGGAACAGTTCGCCAAAACTTTTAAACAAAGGAGAATAAAATTAGGTAATTAATTTTTTTTGGTAAATTCATAAAGCTCACTAGTAAAAAGCCATATCAAAATTTCTGATTGAAAATTCAGTTCGCCATTTTTAGATCAACAATCAATATAAAGGAAAGTAAAATCGATATAGTTGCTTAGACATAAGGAGCTAAGACAATTCTTTATAGAACATTATCTAGAAATATTGTAAAAAAATCGACGACTAAAAGATTTTAATTATTTTCAGGTTTCACGCAAGGGGACGTGGGCTTAGCCATGGGCAAACTTTACGGCAACGATTTTTCTCAAACGACCATATCTCGATTTGAAGCATTAAATCTGAGCTTCAAAAACATGTGCAAACTCAAACCACTGCTTCAAAAATGGCTGGAAGACGCAGACAGCACCCTAACCAACCCAGGAGCCCTTAGCAATCCCATGACCACTCCAGAAACAATAGGAAGAAGGCGAAAAAAGAGGACGTCCATAGAAACGAGCGTTAGGGTAGCCTTAGAAAAGGCTTTCATGCAGAACCCGAAGCCTACTTCCGAAGAAATAACAATGCTAGCAGATGGTTTGTGTATGGAGAAAGAAGTGGTGAGGGTGTGGTTCTGTAATCGAAGGCAGAAAGAGAAGAGGATAAACCCACCTACCGCGACAATGGGCTCTCCATGTTCGGTAGGTAACACCAACGGAAACATGTTCCATATTGCCAATAGCTTGGCGACTAGTCCATTATCGCTGGTAACCTCCAGTGGCCATAACTACAACCCTAATGTGATGGTTAAGCAAGAATGACCCCCGCTGAACTTCTTTGCAGACCATTTTTTAGAATAGTTTGGTCTTTATGTGCAATGGATACAGATAAAAATGAAGCCCCGGTTTTTTATGTACTATTTTACCACAGGTTGGTGTTAAGGAGTAGCTGTATTATAGGAGAGAAGCCAAAAATGTAAAAATATACTGAATTATTTAAAGTTGATTTTCTTTTGACATCTTTGTTCAGTATTTTTAAGAGGTTGTACTTGGATCTCAATAAAAACATAATCAGTTTGTCGGGCCAGAATTATGAACAATTTTGTTACGAAATTCTATTTGTTATTATTGCATAAACGATTGGTCTTCCACTATATTCATTGATCGTTGTAGTACATTTGACACAGTGACTAATAATACCAAAAGGGTAGTAGAAAAATCGTTGCAGGTTGGCTCGAAGAACAATTTTGTACTAAAAAATATCACCGGATCATTTCCATTTCGGTCCTAAGATTCTGCATGAAGCACTTTTTTGAAGCAATTATCATCTTCTGTTGATTAATATCGATGAACTATATAAATATATAAGGTATGCACTCTTAACAGCTAGATAATTACATTGAACAACATTTTTGGACAAAGTAACATTCTTAACTTATTATTCGATCGGTTTTCATTTTTTTTGCTGACTATTAATCTAATAGGGTCCCAAAATCCACTAAACTTTTGAAGCTACTGCTTTGGGGCGCTGCAAATTAATTGTTATTTTCAATTTTGTCAATGCAAAATCCGCGGTTTTCAGGATATTTTATTAGTTCTTTTCAAAAATCAAAAGAAATATTTCAATATTTTTTTTAATGTGTCCAGTAGATAAAACTGAAATTAAGTATTTTACAACCAATACATTTTTAACCGATAATGATTGTTTTTTACCTATTTACCTATTTTTAAAAATAATTCAATATTTTTTGTAGTTTTTTCGTGAACAAAATAAAACATAGAAGAATATTGAAAAGTTCGTTTTTTGGACTATCTTGTCATCTATTTTTTTTATTTACCTACAACTAATTAATTTTTTATTAAAAAAATATCAAAATATCTTAAAAACCGTACGTATACAAACTATTATACATCTATGCACAAATACCAGTTGCACTAACCTCCCAAAATTAAGTCTTCTGTTTTACCTAACTTGGGTACTTAGGTCGAGCCACCTAGTCATTTATATATTTTTATAAACAAGTGGAGCCACTGATCAAGTCACCTCGTCTGAAAGGTATTTATAAAAATATATAAATGATAAAGTGGCGCTCAAATTTATATTTACGTACGCTAGTGAAAATGAACTAGTTTACTTTTTTCCTTTACCAATTTATTTAAAATTAAGAGACAGAGGATGAATTTGTTTCAAAAATAAATGTTATTTAATATTATATCGACTGTCTGTTATTATTTATGCCAAATATACTTATGTAGACTTACTTAATAGACTTTGAGATATCAACGTTTGTTTGACAATTTAATTTTATTTTTATTGTATGATATGTACCTATTTGTTTAATGTACCTATTATTGTATATAGTTTTTTCGTGGTAAGAACAATTTTATTTCCATATAAAATTTAGATATTTGGCAGATGGCATTCACTCGTCAAGCAGGGTCTCATATAATTATCTATTTGAATGTTTGTCATTTGCTGATACTTGTACAATTTGTAGATAGAATTCTATGTTATATGGCGAGACATAAGTATCACATTTAAGATTTTAGATACCTAATCGTTTAGCAAGGTGTAGTGTACATCAATTTTATTATTCAATTTATCTATATATGTCAATGTACGGGTATATCTAATTGATTGATTTTATAAAGAAGATATAAAATTTAAATTGGCAGCAATATATTAAGTTTTATTTAGCTGTCATCCACATCCATTCTTTTTATACTTTGTTTAGAAAAACAAAAATAAAATTTATTTGATCGATTGTAATTTTCATTTTATTAGAAGTACCCTGTACATATCGAATTAGTGGTTCTTTTTTTATGAGGACCAATATATAGAAATGTTTAAAGTTCCTATATGAAAAAACATAATTGTTGACTTTTATTGTAAAACTTTTCGGATTGTCCACAAAGTTTTTTTTACAATTCGTTATTATTTAAAAAAATGTTAGACTGACAGTGTCACTTTTTAATTTGAGACCTGAAAATTGGGAGGAATAGGGTCTAAGTTTTTAATTTTCAGTTATACACACATATATTTACCATATAATCGTGTATCGATCAAAATTTTCGAATTGTGTCAATTTGGATAAGTTTGCCAAGTTGATTTAATTCGAAATATAATGTTTTGAATGCACAAACTTATCATCTGATAAGTAGGTGGATTTGAATAAGTTTGTTAATTCCATTCAAAGATATAAAAATTAATTGCAATAACGTCTTTTAAATTGACTAAATATTAAACAAAATATTGTTTAAAAATATTTACTTCATTTTCTATAAGAATATATAAATCACCATGGTCGATAATTTTCGTAATTAATTTTCAAAAATTATATTTGTAAAAAATTTAATTCGGTCGTACCCATAAAAATCATAAACTAACTCTAGAATGCTAATTCAATTGGACAGAACTTTGGTAAGTAAAAAGTTCAAAATGGTCTTAAATGCGCACGCGCGCTATCAATTTATTTTTTAACAGGGCTGGCTTCAATAAAATATTATGCTATTGTTGAAGTTGAATTAATTTCCAAATCGAACAAAACAAAATTGCACAACAATACCACAAACCGTCTCTGACAAGGCTTTCAATAATGTCATTTGTCATCAGGAAGAAATAGCGCTGTTGCACGGTCTATATCTTCTCAATGAATGAAACTTGTTCCATCATTGTACCACTGACCTGTAATCTAACTGGATGAGCACATCCATATAAGAAAATTGAGGCGACTAGTATATGACATTTTGGAGCAGGGCACATGCGCATTGATGATATGTCAAGCATAGGCGTCTCCTAAGGGTTAAGGGACATTTTTAATCTCATTGAAAATGATCTCGAACATTGTTGGGGCATTTTTTCAAAGGTGCATATTGCATTTGGAGTCTTAAAGTCCCAAAATATACTCGTTTTGAATAATTTATATGCCAATTTTGACGCATTTCATGGAAATATACTTGGAAACTGAAAACATTGAACAAAGCAAACGCCACCACTGGTAAAAATGGCTCCCTGACGTAATTATATTGACATTATGGAGCAATGATGCGCACTTTTAATTTGAGACATTCAATTTGCTTCTCTTTTAGCATATAACGAAACTGCTAGTGCTCATCCAGTTAGATTACAGCTCAGTGGCGGCGATTGGACATTTGAAGTAGGAGGGCGAAAACTTTGTACAAATAATTTTTCTCCACGGCCACTACTGAATGTAGTTATTCTGAAACCACTTATAATAACAGAAAAGAAACATTCTCGCTCTTGAGATTGAAAGAAAATTCTGAAACATTTGGCTCTTATGTATTTTATATGTATTACATTCTATCACTAGAAATAGAATCTGTATTCCGTGATTGTTTACAAAAATAAGGTTTGCCGTGAATGTCAAATTAACTGTGAGTATTAGTTGACGTGGTCTTAATATTGGTTTGTAAAAACTTTTAATTTATTAAAAAGGAGAAGAAAATCAAACGATTCAGATGTAGAGTTTGAAAATACTCCTCCAGAAATAAAAAAATATGCCGATAATATAACTCAAAATTTGCTACCGCAAAAATCAAAGCTTGACTATAAAAATACTGGAGGTTTCATTTTACTATATTTAATTTCTAATTTTTGTGGCCGCGGAGAAAATACAGTCTGTTACTCTGTTGGAATGAACTCGTGGTTCCTCACGCTCGCATTCGCTCGCGTTCGGAATCGTGTCGAATTCTCATTCCAACCTTGTTACAGAATATACTATTACATAACTCCTAGCGTGAAATGTTTGAAACGGAATAAACTTTACATTTATTTATAGACACATCCCTCTAAAAGTGGGGGGGCGGCTGCCCCCCTACGCCCCCCTAATCGCCTGCACTGAGTGCATTGTACTCATTTTCTCACGAATTCCACAAATATCACAATTCACTTATGATATTTATGTGTCTAATAGTCGTAGGAAGTACCGTATGAGCCAGAAAATAAGTTTGTTCCTCTAGCATTCTAGACTAAGTATATACATTATGATTTCTATGGTCGTACCGCAAGTGATTTACGGATGTTTCGTTTACTACTCAATAGTACTATAAAAAATAAGAATAAAATTGCTGGAGTTGCTGTATAAAATTGTGTAAAAACCGCAAAATTGTTCAATAGGTAACTAATTTCGGAAAAGGACCATCATCAGTTTCTAAAATTAAACTTAAGTGAGAAATTTCCACACAATAAAATTATAAATATAATAAACGTTCTTTTACAAAAAAAACAATGTATTCTTCCAAAATGCTTAACTATTTAGTGGTCAGTCAAACGCGTGATATTTCTAGCGCCATTTTTGAGAAAGTCATTAAAAATTAAATATGTAGTGTTACCGAATTCAACTTTCATTATTAATTACGAAAATATTCGTTTGGGACTTTTATATGAATTGGCCTGTATATGTAGAACGTTCCAAAATTAAAAATTCTTATATCTTTGAACTGAATTTTTTTTATATGTTTACGTAACGTATTTGTCAATATAAATGTCACAAAAAATGTTCAGAGGCCAATTTTTTTCTAAAAAAATGCACATATCGTACTACTTTACTTGTACAGTATAAAAAGATAGTATAAATACTTTTGCCTATGGACATTTTAAAAAAATCTACGTCATATCAATGTAAGCTAGTGTAATAAACATCTTTCGAGAATGAAAAATATTACTTACCTTTGTTTGAGTACCTATTAATAAGTACAGTTAAAAAAATTTGTATTTCAATTCTAGAAAAATATAACCTTGTAGGTATATGTGTGTAGTGAGTGTAGACTTTCAACTCATTGCCAATGACGTCACTGATGGCGTCAAATTTACAGAAACTTGGTTGAGATCCAAATTTTAAATTTTGTATGAGTCATGTATGGTATTGATTTTTAGAAGATTTGTAAGGATTAGAAAAAGAGTATAGAATTTTCGGAAAAAAAATGTTCAAGACCCTATTCAGTCGTGTATTATATACTGTGGTCTAGGCAATAATATGTACATTATTTTCATTAAAGAAATGGATTCATAATATGTGTGTTTTAATTATTTTTTCACTACATTCCTAGACCTGCTCTACAAACTAGCTTACCAAGATAAGACATTATTTTGACCCCTATATGTATTAACTACGAATATTCACCAAACTCCAGAAGAGCAATGTTAGAAAAGTGACCCCACTAAAACTTAGAACTTACAAACACTTCCTGCAAGTTTCTTTCCGGCTTGCAACACAAACTTATTTTGTAAGCGTGTGGAAAATTTGCCATAATCTTACAACTTTTAGTTTATAATCGAGAGTTTTTAGCAAGCTTTTCTGATAAAATTTAAATTTTTAAAGTAATCTTATTTCTGCGTACTTTCAAAATCAAATCAGCAGGAAATTGTTATTCATAAGTTCATTTCAAGTTAAATACCTAAGTTTATATTCAATTTAAAAATAGAAAATTGCTAATAGTATATTAGCAACGATCATATAATGATAGCTATTAATACACGAGATTAAGGTAAGTTACGACATGAGCCGCAGGCAAGTTTCGTAAATCTTGACCGAATGTATTAATAGCAGAGCTATTACATGAAAGTTGCAACCGCTATTTTTTCTACGACAAAATATAAATAAGTACTTTAACTGGAAACTATTAATTTATTTGATACAACAAGAATAATTTTGACATTAGCTTTCACAGAACTGCCAATAATATCTAATATCTATCAACAACCTACTTGAATTACAACGTAGAAATTACTATTGGTACAAAGTCAGTTTTATAATAGAAAGTATGGCTTTCTATTGGTCAACATCAGTCTTATAATGAAAAGTGTGCTATAATGAGGTTTAATATGAAACGGATTTAATAAGTAATATAAAATGCAGGTGTAGAAATTAGTATATAATAAATTAATTAATACACAAGCTTAAGGTAAGTTACGACATGAGCCGTAGTAGAGTGTCGTAAATCATAATATGAATCAACAAATGACAAGAATTTACATTTATCATTTGTATATATCTAATAGCAGATGATCAAATATTATATACCGGGTGTATCAACGATGCATGCGTGGAGGATAGCTGCTTCCCTTTTTAAGATAGGAAAAAATATTTCAAATAAAAGTTGTAGATAGCAATGAAACCTATGGTCCAAAAATAACTACCAACATACAGGGTATCCCATAAAGACGTGACTTATCAAAGTTATGTTTTTTAAATGAAACACCCTATATATTTTTACTCGATTGAATTCCTTCGGAAGAGTGCTTCTCAAAAATATAGGGTTGTATGGGTTTATACCAGGTGGTTCTGAAGTTATGGTGACATTTATGTCCCAAAATGGGTTCATTCAACACCAAATATCTCAAAATCAATAACTAGGAATAACAAAATTTTTTCACCAAATAACCTCGAAAATGGTGTATTTTGATTTTATATTCATAAATTTACCGAATGGCACTTTTCCCATACAGGGGCAACCAAAACTCGGGATCATTTTTTTCTCAATTTTTTCAAATGGAACACCCTGTATATAATGCCATACCAGAATAGTCCACACTATGAGCTTCCAGAAAATGTAGTGTTTGCCTACTTGATTTTCACCGGTAATGCATATAATTCTTAAGGAAAGTATGAAAAATGTCATAAAAGCAATAATATTTTTTTATTCAATGATGGACAAACATGGAACAAAATAATCTCAAAAAAATGTTAAAAACCGTCATTTCACAGTAGATGTTCAAACAATCACCCGTTTTGAGGTATGCATAAATTAAGTCTATCTACGACTTCAGTTAAAGTTGATCTTGTAGTAGAACGAAGAAATCTATAATTCTATTTTTCCTTCAGAGTCGTTGGTTTGCCGCTAATTAATTTTTTTGCTCACTTCTTGTGTTTCACATTTTACAAACCTCTCCTTCAAAAACTCGCATATCGAACTGCATACATTCTACTGGCTAAAAGCAGTTTCTGTAACATCTATCCGGAATGTAGATCATTTTATCAATTATATCAAATCACCCTTGGAACATTTGAATGTTACAGGAACTGTCAACACACATGACATTTTATTGTCGAAGTGAATTTATAGTTTAAATCTAATATTTTCTCGTTTCGAAATGAAATTATCCACCGAAGAAATGATAAACATGATCTACATCAAATATTAGATTTAAATTTAACTTCGATAATAAAATGTCATGTTTGTTGACAGTTCCTGAAACATTCAAATGGTCCAAGGGTGATTTGATATAAGTGATAAAATGATCTATATTCCGGATAGATGTTACAGAAACTGCTTTTAGCCAGTAGAATGTATGCAGTTCGATATGCGACTCGAGAGTTTTGTGGAAACAGAAAATGTGAAACACAAGAAGAGAGCAAAAAAATAATAATTAGCGGCAAACCAACGACGCTGAAGGAAAAATAGAATTAGAGGATTTCTTCGCTCTACTACAAGATCAACTTTAACTGAAGTCGTAAATAGACTTCATTTATGCATACCTCAAAACGGGTGATTGTTTGAACATCTACTGTGAAATGACGGTTTTTAACATTTTTTTGAGATTATTTTGTTCCATGTTTGTCCATCATTGAATAAAAAAATATCATTATTGCTTTTATGACATTTTTCATAAGTACTTTCCTTAAGAATTAGATGCATTACCGTTGAAAATCAAGTAGGCAAACCCTACATTTTCTGGAAGCTCATAGTGTGGACTATTCTGGTATGGCATTATATACATGGTGTTCTATTTGAAAAAACTGAGAAAAAAATGATCCCGAGTTTTGGTTGCTTTCATTGCTGTCTACAACTTTTATTTGGAACATTTTTTCCTATCTTATAAAGGGAAGCAGCTATCCTCCACGCACGCATCGTTGATACACCCGGTATATATATAGTTTAAGTAGAAAAAATTCGTGGGAATCAGTCAATATAAAATAAATTAGTTTGATTTCTTCGTTTTGGTCAAGCTTTCGAAAACGTTTATTTTCTTTTTCAAGACTAATAACATGAAATACGGAAAAAATTAAATACAAAAAGAAACATCGGTGTTAAAATATTCATGTTCGAGAAACAAATTTCTGTTTTTAAATGAAGCTAGAGTGGTATTTGGTAAGAAAATTCACACCGAAATATTATTAAAAAAATGCTACTATTTCACTCATCTTCGAATTTTCACAAAATCTGACCAATCACAAACCAAAGACAGCTGGTATTATCGCGATAATACCAGCTGTCTTTCAATCCTGATTGGTCTATCAGCGTGGTATTTTCACGGCGTAACCATGGATACGAATTGCAAAACAAAATTTGACATTTTGAAAAAAAATAATTACAGCTACAGACGTCAAAATGAGACCTTTTACTTTGTATAATTACAACTACAGACGTCAAAATGAGACCTTTTACTTTGTTTGTGAAATAGTCTAATAAAATTCCACTCGTGATTGAATTCATCTCATAAGTATGTCTCTTATTTCATAACTCAACTGAGTTGCTTGAAGATAACACCACTCGTCCTGCGGACTCGTGGTGTTTTTAAGCAACTCAGTTTCATTATGAAATCAATCGACAGACTTATCAGTAGTAATACCCCTAGGGCCTTGATAATACCGAGATAATTTTGTCATAGAGAATGCTGTAAGCGTGTTGCTTGATAATATTATCCTTAAGCAACACGCTTGAAGGATTCTCTATGACAAAATTTTGAGGATTTATCAAGGCCCGAGGGGTATTCGATAAGATAATTTTTTACTTTGTAGATTTAAACATTTTTAAACTAGTTGTCAGTTTGATGTTTAATTAATTTTTAATTAAAAACTTGACTTGTTGAAAACACCAAACTGAAAACACCACATGTAGGCAGCGGCGGCGCCACGGGGGGGCAAAGGGGGGCAGTATGCCCCCCCCCGCCCTTTACAAAATGTCGTTTTTAGCGCCCCTTCGATTTTATAATTAGTGATGTAATTGCTGAATACCAGTCTTTTAGTTTATTATTTAGAGAACTTAAAGATAATGAAATTAGTGTAACAACTGAAGAAATATTACCATATATCATTTCAAATGATCTTGAAAATGCATTTCCGAATCTAGCCAAATTGTACTGAATATTTATCACCATATAGTGGAGTGAAATTAGACGAACATATTCTGAAAATGGATGTAAGAGCTAAGTCACATTTTTTTAATTTTTTCGATTTTATATATATAAAGAGAAGCTTGTAAAAAAGTTTTCAATAAAGTTGGGCTGGAGCTTCGCGAGATATGTTCCAAAAACGGCATTTTTGGTATTTTTCGAGTGGATTGCTTCACTATTTTTTTTACTGAATTGGCAATAAATAACCAAAGAATCCTTGATTTTTTTTAAAAATTGAAGAAAATATGTATTTTTATGTCGGGAGGACGTGGTAAAAATTTTTAAAAAAATTTATTTGTCCAGCCAAAATCGGCATTTTTCGAAAAAAAATTGATTGGCCGCCATTTTCGGAAAAACAATAGTAGAGAAAAATATTTTATCTTAAAAAGAAGGATTTTGTGTGTACTTTTGTCTAAGAAAATCCAACATTTTATTTCTTTATTTAAAGTGGTCAATTTAAGGAATAATAAAAAAATAAAAATTCGATTTTCATTTTTTTCCAATTTTTTATCACGATATTTATGATTGATTCTCTTAGAAAAACTGTATTTCAGTCCAAAAAATGTTTAAAAAAATAAAACAAATATTTCAGGTTCTAAAGTAAGATTTTTGCGAGGGAACGAATCAATATAAATCAATATAAAAAATGAAAATTTAATTTTTTTTATTATTCCCTAAATTGGGAACTTTAAATAAAGAAATAAAATGTTGGAGTTTCTTAGACAAAAGGTACACCTTCTTTTTAAGATAAAAAATTTTTCTCTACTATTGTTTTTTCAAAAATTGCGGCCAATTCAATTTTTTTTCGAAAAATGCCGATTTTGGCTGGAGAAATACATTTTTTTTTAATTTTTACCATGTCTTCCCGACATAAAAATACATATTTTTTCCAATTTTTAAGAAAATTCGAGGATTCTTTGGTTATTTATTGCCAATTCAGTAAAAAAAATAATGTGCGCGAATTCGTTTTTTGAGGTTAGGATACATTTAAAAAAATCTACTATATATTTTAAAAAATAGTGAAGCAATCCACTCGAAAAATACCAAAAATGCCGTTTTTGGCACATATCTCGCGAAGTTCTAGCCCAAATTTATTGAAAAAATTTTTACAAGCTTCTCTTTATATGTATAAAATCGAAAAAATTAAAAAAAATTGACTTAGCTATTACATCCATATTAAATTCTAATTTCACTTCACTAATAGGCACTAATAGTGCAACTGCTGAACGCACTTTTAGTAGATTAAAACATATAAATACCTATTTTAGATCCACAAAAGGTGAACAAATGTTGAACGATTTGGCAATATTATATAAGCATAGAATCAGTTCATTAAAAAAACTTGTATGTGCCCCCCCCCGCCCTTAATTTCTAGAACCGCCACTGCATGTAGGGTGTTATCGCTGTAATCCATAGCTGATTGGATGAAATTTGACACATGACTCTAAATTAAGTAATTTGATTGGTTACTATAGTTAGTAAAAAATTATCGCGAAAATTCAATCACTTGTGGTATTACTATTGAAAATGTTTGATATGGAATTTTCGATAATATTCCCTCATAGTTTTTGAAAATATCACTTCGCCATTCGTATTGTCAAATATCGCGTAGACAGATTGGAGGTAAAAACTAAAATGATTTTTTTTTAATATTTCTTTCGTTCCAAAATGTAAATAACATAACTAACCACGGTCGCATTATTCGCAATAAAACTACAATAATTGATATACTGAACAAATAATAGATATTTATATTACAAGTACATAAACAAGGGCTTTATTGAACGAATAATTTTATAGCCGAGCGAGCTTGCGAGAGAGGCTATAAAATGATGAGTCCATAAAGCCTGTTTATGTACGCGTTATATACATGATTTTATGTTCGATTGCAATTAAAAAATAATAATTGTTGCGATGACAAGTAGATGTTTATTTTTTAAACATGTCAAATGAGTAAAGTGCACTTTATTTTACTAGTAAAATAAAGTAATTGCCAACGTCACTGACAAGTTGCAAGACAACTCATTTGACATGTTTAAAAAATAAACATCTACTTGTCATCGCAACTGCTGTCAGCCAAAATCGTATCAAATTTTAATTTTTTCAATTTATTATTATTTTTTAATTGCAAGTGCACTTTATTTTACAGTAAAATAAAGTGCTACTTTATTGACGCAAAACTGTTCTATAAACAGCGTTTTATTGGTCAATCGTACATAAATTAGTTTATCTACTAATGTCAAATAATAAGCAGAAAAACAAACCAAAATTTGATCTTGTTTATTCAATAGTGTGTTTGTAAAATTGATTTGATTGGTTAAAAAGCGTTGAATAATGAAAATTCAACGCTTTTAATAACCAATAATCATAAGGCAACTAAATTTAACCAATCAAGATTAAGTACAGTTTTAAATTTAGTCTGCGACACGAGCTTTAATTTTAACGTCAATGTCAAATGTGATTTTAAATTAATGCGAGTAAAAGTCAAACAAACTTTATCAAAGTTAAAATGGATATTTCAAGTACTCCACCTGAATTAGTGGAAATTGCAGAACAAGCAACAAAAGATCTTCTACCAAGAAGATCTAAAGATAAATATGAATTAACATATTTAAATTTTTTAAACTGGAAAAGAACGAACCATGCTGGTTCATTTTCTGAAAATGTGTTGCTTTCATATTTTAAATTTTTGTCCCAAAAGTATAAAGCATCGTCTTTATGGTCTTTCCATTCAATGTTGAAATCAACATTGAAGCTTAAAGAAAACATCGACTTAGATAAATATGCAAAGCTTCATATGTTTTTAAAACGGCAAAACGAGGATTATACACCAAGAAAAGCTTCAACATTTATCCCAGAACAAGTTGATAAATTTATGTCTGAAGCACCAAATAAGGAATATTTACTCTCAAAAGTAAGAAACGTTTTTGTTAAGAATTCATAAAATACTTACTATAATCATTTTTTTAGAAAACGAGTAAGGAATTTAATTTATCAGATTCGACATCCTAAGACCGGTTTCTGCCTTTCGGCTTCGTCAGTTAGGCTTTTCGAATCCAATAAATAAAATTCCAAACTCGTACAAGTCAATAGCTATATCCGCTATAAGATAAAATTTTTAGATGTGCTGCCATCTAAAATAAAATGCGATGTCGAATCTGATAAATTAAATTCCTTACTCGTTTTCTAACTTTGTATTAATCTCTGAAAGGGATACGAAAGAAGAGAGTGACATTTTGACTAGAATCAGTCAAATAAAAGCTTTGCAACACACAATGCAAATTGTGTATGCAACCCCAATACACCGGGAATTTTTTGCTTTTAGTAATTGTCAATACTCTCTTCTAATCATAGATGTCAGCTCATTTTTTTAGGTTATATTAATAATGGGTGTATATAGATGTAGGCTATCGTTTATTTTTCTTTTAAAACATGATTTCTCATATTTTCCTTTGCGGCCATAATATAATGAAATGCTGGTAGCCCTTCCTCAACAACGTAGACGCTTCCGTTTTCGGCAAATTTAATTATTCTAACCACTTCTTTGGATAGATGTTCAGGACTAAAAGGTTTGGAAAAGTAATTAGTTATTTTTTAAACAGAAAACTGATTAATGGTAGCTTAAAAAGTCAAAAAAGTGGATCAGATCGAATAAAGCTAAAATTATTAAAGTTGCATAATTGCATAAAAATTACTCACGTTTGAGTGTATTCTTTGTTAGCGTAAAGATCTTCCAACGGAGAGTGCCAAGCTCCCATATACTCAGGAGAAAAAGTATATTCCCCTCTGTTAAATACATTTGTTTGAACCGTTAATCCTGGACAAACTGTAATTACTCTAACTGCAGTTCTTTGATAATGGTAGGCAGTGCCCCAACAAGAAGTCATACCTAGAAAGAAACTCAAAATAAACATCGCTCAAACTCCTGTGTTAGAAAGGCAAAGTTCGAAGAGATATAGCCCGAGACATATTCAACAGGCGGGCGTTACAAAAATTACTTCATGTACTCATATTAAAAAATAATAGACCATCATTTTTGCAAAAATTGACATAACAAACTAGTTGAGAATAATAATGTGTTGTGTTTATTCAAAGTAAAAAATAATTTACAAGAAATTTTAAAAATACATAAGTTGAACAACATCGAGGGAAAAAAATCACTATAGGCAGAGCCTGTGCGTGAGTAATTCAATAATAATAATAATTAATTAAAACTTACATACTAATATAAAATATATATAAAAAGAAAAAAATTTTTTATAAAAAGTATAATTGAAAATGACAAAATAGAATTTCTTTAGTAAAAAAAGGTAAAAGATGGGACTAAACAACTGGTACAATGGATTCAAGTATGCTGTGAATTGTCTCTCTTGAATTTTCAAGAATAAATTTTTTTAATTTGTGTTTGAAATGTTCTATTTTATTTGATTTTTTGATAAAATCTGGGAGAGTATTATAAATTTTTGGAGCCATATATGTAGCACTTTTTTTTCCAGTTGATTTTTTTGTTTTTTCTATTACAAATGTTTTAAGTTTATTTCTTGTGTTATATTTGTGACTGTTGAATTTGAGCTCAATTTTAGTTTTGTATTGGTGTATACTTGTGAAATAATAATACAATTGTTGCAAATCCATTACTGAGGCTTCGTGGTACAATTTATCAGAAGAATAGATATAGTTTTTTCTCATCATAGTTTTTAATATTTTTTTCTGAGCTATTTCCAATATTTTTAAAGTGCTTTTTCCGGCGTTTCCCCAGGCTACTATGCCATACATAAGATGGGACTGTACTAGAGACATATAAATAGTTTTTAATGATTTAAAATCAAGTATATCCCGCAGTACTTTAAATCTATGGATTAAAAATTGAATTTTTTTAATAACATATTTAATATGTTTATCCCATCTTGGTTATCTAAAACAATGCCTAAGTACTTAAATTCATTCACAGATCTTATACTGACATCATTTAATACATCTAAAGCATCAAAAGTTGGTTTACTTCGCACATCAATATAAATAGGTAGAAACGACGTTTTTGCATAGTTAATTGTGAGTAACTTCGAATTAAACCAATTTTGAATGAGCGCTAAGTCGTTTTCAGCCATAGTTTTTAATGAATTCCAGTCATCATGCTCATAAAAGATACAGGTGTCATCAGCATAGGCTATAATATCTCCTGCTGTGGGTAAAAAGAACAAATTATTCAAGTAAATGTTAAAGAGTATTGGTCCAAGGATTGAACCTTGTGGAACTCCATATGTAATTTCTTTGCTTTCACTCTTTTCACCATTAACTTGAACAATTTGTTTTCGATTGGTAAGATACGTTCTGAACATTTCATACGCCGCACCTCTGACACCTATGTCTTCTAATGTTTTTAACAATAAAGGATGGCTGACTGTATCAAACGCCCTTGACAGATCTATAAAAACACTTAAGGCCATTTTATTGTTGTCCATGGCACCAAACATTTTTGAGGTTAAATGTAAAATTGCATTTTGAGTGGACATATTTGACCGAAATCCATATTGTTTAGAAGACAAAATTTCATATTTGTTTAAAAAGGAACTCAGTCTTGCATTTAAGATTTTTTCAAAAATTTTTGCCAACGACGAAATTAGTGAAATAGGTCTATAATTTATGACATCCAGAGGATCGCTGGTTTTATAGATAGGAGTCACAAGTGAGGTTTTCAGAGATGAAGGAAAATATCCTTTTACTAAACATTTATTTATAATATACGTTAAAGGCTGTGCAATATACGGACCTATACATTTTAGAATCTCACTTGTTATCCCAGCTAGTCCAGGTGATTTTTTATTTTTTAATTCAGAAATAATTTTTTTTACTTCCAATGGTGAAGTAGGGGAAAGGAATAGAGAGTTACAGTGACTATACTTGTTTTTTTGGCGCAACAAAATTCAAATCAGGTCTTATTTTAGAAGCAAGTTTTTGGCCCATTGTACTATAATGTTCATTAAAGATGTTTGCTATAACTTTCTCGTTATGTTCTATGTGAGATTCGTTTCGTATCTGTTTGATGTTTATATTATTTCTCTTTTTATTTGATGTTATTTCTTTTATTATGTTCCACATACCCTTATTGTTGTTTTTATATTCATTTATTTTATTTTTATAATAATTACTTTTAGTTATTTTTATGAGAGTGTTAAGTTTATTTTTATATTCAATATATGTTTTATTTAATTCTTCGCTAAAGTTATCCTTAAGAGTGTGATACATTTTGTCTCTTTCATTTATAGATTTAATAAGGCTATTTGTTATCCAGGGTTTCCTTTTTTTATTTTTATTAGTTATATTGTAAGAGCACTTTTTTACTTCTGAATTGATAAGTGTTAGTAAAATTTCAGTAGTAGTTTCGATTTCATTAACATTATAGATTGAATTAAAGTTTATATTTTTCATGATAGTGCCGAGTTTATTGTAATCAATTTTTTTATGATTAGCAATTTCTTTTTTTCGTTTAGACCATACCTTGTTTTCGAAGACAACCTGCATTAAAGTAGAGTAGTGGTCTGTTAATTTAGTTTGTATAATGAAAGGTAGCAAAAGATCTATATTCTCATCAGTTTGTATAAATATATGGTCAATGCAAGTCCTACTGTGGTCTGTGACTCGAGTATGTTCATTTATAGCAGAAATAAAATTAAATTCGCATAATGTATTAAGATATTCTATTGTATCTTCATTGATATTCTGGCATAAAAGATCAATATTTATATCCCCGATAAATATAAAGTAAATTGCTTTTTTATTGTGGTTATTTGCAAAATAATTTCTTAAATGTTCCATAAATTCTGTCGGTAGAGTCGAGGGCGATCGATAAGCAGCCAATATATTGATAGAATTTTTATTGTAGTAAATATTAATTTATTGCCCGAACCAAGAGAGACAATTTCATATGTGTAGTCCAAAGTTGATTTAATAAACACCATTGTACCGTCGGCTTTGTTAATTTTCCCTTCATTATAAAGAAGATTATAACCATCTATATTAAATAGATTTATGTCTTCTATTTGCCATGTTTCAGTTAGGACTATAACATCTAGATTTTCCGTAAATTGATGAAGATAGCAAAGTAGTTGATTGAAATTTTTATTAACACTTCTTATATTGTTGTAAAAATTTTTAAAATTTTGATTATTTTTGTTAATTTTGAGAATTTCATTACAATCTTCACATTTTTCTATTATAAAAGTTTTTATTTCTTTTGTTTCAAAAGGATCCATTTGGAAAAATTAAGTCATAGAATAAGTTACACATCTATATTTAAAATAGTAAGAAAAGTTAAAATAATAAAAAGATTAAAAATTAGTCTAAAAATATGTCCAGATCGGCAGTTGTTTAGATGAAATATTGCATAAAATTGTATCAATGAATGTTTAAAATGGTAGGTAAAAATTCTACAAAAAAAAAATGTATGAATAGACAATAATTCACCTTATTAGTTTTTCTTTTGGATTCTCAAGCTTCTTCCCTGGGCAATAATACTCTTCTTCAGGGTCTCTGACGTTGAATGAGCTCCTCTTTTGAGAGATTTTTTCAATTCTTCCTTTTTCTTTTTCAGTAACTCTTTGTCGCTTTCTACTTCAATTTTGTCGTCCACTGTCTCCTTCGCTGCCTCTTTCTCACTTTCTATTATAGGTAGGTTTTCTTGTATCTCGAATTCTCTTGGGGATGGTGTAGGAGGTTCACTCACTACCCTCCTTTTCGTAATTGGCGAGAGATTACTTTCCTCCTGATCTGATTTTCAATATCTGCTGCTGTAAATGTATCACCTTCTACTATCAGCTTATTTTGTTTCAAAAATGCCGTTTTGTTGTTCAACCTAGCTTCTTTTAGCGCCCCTAATAGAATTTTTCTTTCTTTCTGTATAGAATGCTCTTCTACTTCTTCTAGCATTGCCATAAACCGAACAAATTGTAATACAGTATTAATAAAATTTTCTATTGACAGTTCTCATTCTAATCAACCCAGCTTAGTCCAATAAATGAAGGGGCCAACCTTAAGAGCGTTCTATAGGCTTACATTTACTAAATTCCTAATAATTTTTTTATGAAGTCAGTAATTTAAAATTGGTTTTCACCAATATGTAGAGAAAAAAATCTAGTTTTGTGGATGCTAAATTATAATTTTTTTTTCTTATTTACATATTTTTTCTTTCGCATTTAGTTATAATTTGCATATAAGTTCCAAGTTTCCACAATTCTAAATACGATTTTAGAATTTTTGGTGAAGAGAAAAATTCAAAATTATTCAGTAATTAACTTTGAGAAGTAATTTAAGAAAAGTGCATCCAATGCTTTGGCAAGGGCTGCCGCCAACAGTTATCCACTTTAACTATTACAGTTGCATCTCAGGGGTTCAGAGGCGTCGAGCCAGTACAAACGTCTGGGGTTTGGTACACAATTAGCTTTTGTCTGCTGTGTTGCCATTTTTCACTTGTACCCTTGTCCTTGTACGGTCTGACGGCTTGCGAAAATGTTAGAGGTTATGTCAATAGTTTTGTGGTTTTTAATTATTTTTATTTCTTAAAATAACTGTCTAAAATTATTTAAATAAACTGTTTTGTGCTGGTGGTTTATTTGGAAATCACATTATATTCGCAGTACCTTATTAAAACTGAGATAAACAGACTAGTTAGGTTACACGAAAAAGCACCTTAAATATTGCCGCGTTTTTTTTATATAGTTTCTTTTAAAATCAGGGTATTAGGAGGAGACCCTATTTTTATTAATATTTTAAAAACTTTATCTCAAGTAATTAATGTTACATTTATTGTGAATAAAAAACCTATTATTTTTTATAAATTTTATGTATTTATTTTAAAACCCTTCAATCAGTCCAATCTAATTTTAAAAAAACCTTTAAGAGCAAACCGAACCCCTTAAAAAATTTTAATAACCTTTTAAGCCTTTAGTTTTCGTCTGATTTTGGTGAAATTTTCAGGAAATACTAAGAATTCCAAAACTTAGGGTGGAGAAATCTTTATTTTTTTGTAAACCTTCGAAAAATATTTATTTTGTTAATTTTAAATGGAAAATCACAAAAAGAAATATCCGCGCCTTTCTGCATTAAATCTATGAAAATTTGCTACTATTTGTTTTAAAAAATATCAAGTACTTTTTAAATAATATGGTTTCCCATTTTTTCTTAAATATCTTTGTAAAGTGCTGCCACATCGTTACATACATTTAAAGCTGTCGAGAAATATTCCATGGCCAAGTGTTCCCAGTGGCGCGCATATAAATACAATTTTATATTCAAAAATCCTCATAAAATAGAAGTGAAATTTGCTTCTCACAAGAACTCCGGTTGCCACTTAACTATTATTTTAATTTGTGTACCGAACTCCTCAGACGCAAGTTCGAGCCAGTAAATTTGTATACCTGTTATCAGTTTTGGTTTACAACCCTATCGTCGTTTTCAAGTGGATTTTTTTATTATTTTATTATCTTTAAAATTTAATTAAATTGTGATATATATATATATATCACAATTTAATTAAATATATAGATATATATATATATATATATATATATATATATATATATATATATGTATATATATATATATATATATGTATATATAGGGTGCGCCAATTATTTCCACTCGATCTCTAGCACCGAAACTAAAAGAGATATCAACAAGATTTTGTGTAGGGGTAGACAGTGTCACTCGGACTACAATTTTAAAATATTTTGATATATACAGGTTGGCTAATTTTTGTGGAATGAAAATTAATTTGGTTTTTTTAATTTGAACACCCTGTATACGTTTATGTCTTCTGATTCTACTTAACATTAGATTTACGGTAGTCTTTTGTATTTGTAAATCCGACGCGGCGTTGACAAGTTATTCCTATTTTAAGCAGATTTAATGAAAAAACAGCACAAAAACCACATTTTTTAAAAAATTCCTCAAAAAAGCTACTATGATGTAAATGAAACATGCACCTATCACAATAATCACACAACATCTTCACCTGTTGCACAGGGTGTTTGCCGATGGCGTGCCAATAGTCTAGTTTTCAAATGGCAATAACTTAATTTTTTCAAATGGGACACCCTGTATATTTTTCTTCAGTTAGAAGCTCTCTCTAATACGTATTAAAAAAATATAGGGTTTTGCACATTTAACTTTACTATTTACTTTAATAATTGACGTTAAGTGACAAACAACATATTTTACACAATTTTTAATAAGAAATCAAGTTACCTATGAAAATGACTGTAGGTATATTTTGTTATGGCATTAATTGTCAACATAAAATTTTGTATTGTATCACATCTACTATATTTAATCGGTATTGTGTATAAAAAATGGATTTTAATAAGAATTATAGTGTTCAAGAAAATATTGATATGATATGGATACTGGGTGAATGTCAAAAAAATGCGTTTCTTGCTAGTAGGGTCTATCGTCAAAGATACCCCGAAAGACGTCATCCACAAAAGGATACTTTTGAGAATTTAAAGAATAGATTTGATAGAACAGGAACCGTCAAGTATGAAAAACATTCACGTGAAACTACAGCTGTTACTATTGACAACGAATATAAGGTAATGATCAGTATAGCTGAAGATCCCAATATAAGCACAAGGCAATTAAGCAATCAGTTAGATATTTCCAATACCACAATTAAAGGCATAATAAAAAAGAATAAATATCACCCCTATCATATCCAGCTTCACCAAGAATTGTTACCACGTGATTTCGCGCGTAGAGTGGAATACTGTAGATGGTTAATAAACAAGATAAATACAGAGCGTAACTTTTTAAACAAAGTTTTATTCTCCGACGAAGCCACGTTTCATAAGAACGGTTATGTAAATAGACACAACTTCCATTATTATTCGGACCACAATGAACATTTATTTAGAACCACATCACAGTATCGATGGTCTTTGAATGTGTGGGCGGGAATAATAGGTGATTATGTAATTGGTCCCTATTTCTTTGATGGGACTGTAAATGGAGCTATATTTTTAGTTTTTTAGAACATGATTTTCGCAACTTATTGCAAAATGTGCCTCAAAATTATCGCAACGGAATGTGGTTTCAATTAGATGGTGACACACCACATTACCTATTAGATGTTCGCAATTGGTTAAATAGGGCATTTCAGGATCGTTGGATAGGAAGGGAAGGACTAGATCGCCTTGCCTTACACCTTGCGATTTTTTCTTGTGGGGTTTTATTAAAAGAAGAGGTTACCACAAAAGAAAATATGAAAGAAAGAATTAATGCTGCATTTAGACAGGTGACCCCTGCAATGCTAAGAGATGTGCGTAAATCAATGAAAAAAAGGGCAAGAAAATGTATAAATGAAAATGGAAGACATTTTGAACACCTACTATAAATTTTAATTTTCACTATTGTAGTTTTCTTACGATTAAACTTTGTAAAATTTTGTACTTATTAAAAATTGTGTAAAATATGTTGTTTGTCACTTAACGTCAATTATTAAAGTATATAGTAAAGTTAGATGTGCAAAACCCTATATTTTTTTAATGCGTATTAGGGAGAGCTTCTAACTGAAGAAAAATATACAGGGTGTCCCATTTGAAAAAATTAAGTTATTGCCATTTGAAAACTAGACTATTGGCACGCCATCGGCAAACACCCTGTGCAACAGGTGAAGATGTTGTGTGATTATTGTGATAGGTGCATGTTTCATTTACATCATAGTAGCTTTTTTGAGGAATTTTTTAAAAAATGTGGTTTTTGTGCTGTTTTTTCATTAAATCTGCTTAAAATAGGAATAACTTGTCAACGCCGCGTCGGATTTACAAATACAAAAAACTACCGTAAATCTAATATTAAGTAGAATCAGAAGACATAATCGTATATAGGGTGTTCAATTTAAAAAAACCAAATTAATTTTCATTCCACAAAAATTAGCCACCCTTTATACATCAAAATATTTTAAAATTGTAGTCCGAGTGACACTGTCTACCCCTACAAAAAATCTTGTTGATATCTCTTTTAGTTTCGGTGCTAGGGATCGAGTGGAAATAATTGGCGTACCCTGTATATATAAAGCTAAAATATAAATATTCTACAGGGTGTCCCATTAGTGCGTAATTGGTCGATAATTCAATTATGTAAGTAATTAGATATGAAGAAAAGTTTCAAACAAAAATTGTATGGTACCAAAAAGGGCACCTTTTAAAAATAGTTTCAGGTATACAAAGTGTTGCATTTCTGCGGAGAAGAAGATTTTTTTAAATGGAACCACCTATTTATTCCTTATTTTCTATTCAGTCCTGGGATATTATCTCTTTACAATGCGTTGTAGTTATTAACAATTTTAATAATTTTTGAAGTAAAACAACATCTTACAAAAATAGCTGTAACTAAGCGATTTTTCCAAAAGTCGCCTTAATTTTTGGAAGGTTTATTGGGAGATAATTAAAATAGCGTGTAATGTTATAGGAATATTTTTTTTTCTGCAGGATGTCCCAAAATGTGTTTTAAATTTCATAAACTTTGATCGAAATTTTCTCGATTATTTTAAATGTTGATTTATTATAATATACCTTTATACACAAGCGTCAAGATCAGTAGCTTTTCACATAGATAATTGACACACGCTTGCTTAGACCTAACAAAACAATAATTTATTTTATTAAAGTGGCGTGTATTTTTAAATTTTGCAAGGTTGAAAATGAAAAAGTAATATTATTTAATGAAAAGACATTGAAAACCTGCAGAGACAAACTAGAAATTAGAATAACGTGCAATAATAAATATAGTGATGAGGTTCTACCGGAAGAAATTTGCATGGGTATCATCGAACCTGCTACAGATTGTTTACGACTGCGAATAAATTAGTCATAGAGCAGTATAAAAAAATTAAATGTAATATTGGTAAGTAATTGTCATAACAGTTATTTTCTATATAGTATTTTTATTTCTGTATTATGAAAGTATTTTATATATTTTATATATTATTTCTCCCGTTTCTCTCATGTCGTTTTAGTGATTTTTTCCTGAAAGTTTTTCGTTTTTCTCGTTATTACTTATCGTCGTGGGTTTATAAAATTTAAGATATTCACAACTAAAAATTACGGTTTGTTAGGACACTCCGCTAGCGAAAAGTTGGCGAAATTCCGCTGCGTAAAAATGAATTTAATGTATTTCAACATTTCTTCTTCCTCAATTGTAAACTTCATTTTACAATTATATAATGCTCGATATAATGATTTTAATAGATCAACCAGGAACTTCGATGTCAGCAACTGAAGCTTTGGAGGCAAGAAGTACTCCAACACCACTAGAGAAATCTTCGGCAACGGCAGATGAATCTTCAATGCTGGTAGATGAACCTTTCACAGCGGCAGATGAAGCTTTATCGAATTCTTCAGGCACAGATAAATTTACTGACGGAATATGCATTATTTGCAATGTATCTCGAAAAAAACGTAAGGCAAAATATGTATCGCTCCATGAGTCGAAGGATGAGTCTGTACTTGAAGCCATTGAAATGATTGCGAAAGGTTTGAGTGATATAGAAATGTTGGAAAAAATCAAATCTTTACCAAAAAATTCAAAAATTTATTATCATTGTAGTTGTAAGCGTGATTATGTGAGCAAACTTGTAAAGCCAGTACGTTTGGCTCAAAAACCAGAATGACATCATGTGAGAAGTGCACATGAAGTAGCCTTTGAAAAAGTTCGTACTTTTGTACAAAATAATATTGTTGAAAAAAAAAATGCTATTCTTTAAGTTTATTAAATAACAATTATGTATCAATAGTAACTGACGTTGTTGCTGAAAAAAATATTAGATAGAATTCAAATTTCTTTCAATCTCATTTATTAGGGAAACTGTTGAAACGATTTGATTGTGAAATACAAGTAATAATAATGCTCAAAAGAAAACTTATTGCTCCAAAAGAGGGTTGTATCATAGATGAGGATACTTTCTCTAATCTAAATGTAATTGAAGAACAATCGCGCGTAGGCAATCGTGTTAGAAAAGCAATTCGGTCGATTGAAATTAATTATAATGAAATATATAATTCAATTCAACAAAAATGGGGTAAGTTAATTATTACATTAATAAACATAAAAATGTTAATTTTTATCGATAAAATACGTATGCATATGATAAATGTGAATGGCGCGAGCCTCGGGGGCGCGTCTATAAAATCCCATTTTACTGCCTTATGCACCAACGTAGCTGTCGGAGATTTTCACACATGATTTATTATATAATGAGAAAGCAGTAGTCAATTTCTCCGACATATCAGCTGTGATTTGTTTTTTTTTAATTTTTGGCAACTTAACCCATGTCAGCCACCAAGTTTGCACCACCGTAGCTGTCGGAGAGTTGGAATATATAATAAATAGCTTATAATCTTCCATCCTAAAAAAAAAATCAGACGTATCATCGATAGTTTGCGTTTAAGAAAAAACTGGCCACTTTGGTCAACCGTACCAAAGTCCTGCACCACTGAAAGTGTCGGAGAGCTCGGATATGTAATCCTGTTTAGTAATACAATGAGTTTTAACCGAGTTTGTCCATATCAAAGATCAAAGAGTTTTTCGGCTCCAGCTCTCCTACTAATAGTCTGACTGGCGTAAGGCGGCGTAAGTGAGGAATTGATATTATAGGGAAAAATCATGAACCGGCAGATGGCGCTGCGAATAACATAATGTCGGATTGAGGGGTGATCAACAAATATTCTGTCAATTGATCACTTTAAAATCACAGTTTTTATAATATTTGTTTTTCAGTTTTCTCAGAGATTTAAGTTCATTTTTATTCATTGTACAATTGGATTGAAGGTTGATTTTTGAATTTCAGTTGGTTTTAGAGTTACTGTCATTGTATTTTTATGATAATGCCTGTAAAAGTTGAAATATCAATGTCCGATATTCTGGATGATGTGGATGAACGTGTTAGGCAAATTAAGGAAGGTGAAGAGGTTTTTAAGGCTGATCACATAATGTTACGTGGAACTGACGGCTCCAATGAGAAAATCATCAAAAGAATATGAACAATTTTACAATCCCCACATGAAATCACCATAAAACTGAAGGATACCTGGAATTGTCAATGTTCCTGTAAAGCAGGATTAGACCCTAATCATCAACAGGTTAGTAATTATTGAAGATAATATTATTTTCAAACTGCATTTCCTGTTCAACTTGTCTCTTTCATATTTTAGATTTGAGATATTGGAACCAGCGAGTTGCACAGATTTCACACAAAAATGGGGGAAAGAAAAAACATTTCAATAAGATGATACATGTTTATTGTTTAAATAAATGATTGGCTAAGCAAAAATATGTTTTTTTTCATAATAATAATAAATTTAGAGTGCATAATGTTCACTTGATAATTTTACCCCCACTTGCTCATCTCCATGTTGTTTGGCCTGCATTTCATTTTCATTTGATTTCTGCCTAAGCCTGAAATGAATTAAATATGATGTAATGAAAGTTATTATTTTCCTTTCTCCTTTCTCCTACTTTGGTTGCTTCTTTTTTAATTCCTTAGTGTTTGAGCACTGGAAGGTTCTGGCTAGGAAGAGATCCATTTTTCAAACGCTTTCTCTGTGTTGTTGAAGCCACTGTATTGCAAAAACCTTCGTCAAACTTGCCACTAAAAAAATCGTCTTTCACAAAGTTCTTGCTGCAAACAAACATATACTTTGATATAGGTTTTCCTATCTTCAAGATTATCTTCCATTTCTTGATTTCTTTGGGATTCAAAGGAAAGATATGACTGAATTGCCATATGTAGAGCATTGTGGAACAGAGCACATTTTTCGTGATTTTATCTCCATATCGCCTTTTATAATCCTCTGCATTTTCAGGTACTTCGTTGTATGGTTTATTCACAATAATTCTTCACAAAACACCTTCCAAATATACCACTTTTAATGCACAAATAACTTAAAATAAATTCGAACTTCACATTACGCCCATGTAAACAAAGTTTATTGATCGCCCCTTGAGTCATTCAAATGATCAATGATAGATGTCCCACTCCGTGATTCTTCCCTATTATATGACGCGGATAGAGTCAGTAGGATATTCTAAGCCCTGCCCCCTGTTTCGTTGGAAAACTGGAAGGGCGATGCATCTCTGACTTTCTTTGCATCGATAGAACGCTCTTAAGATTATTGGTTTCCATTTTCATTTTCTGGTTGAAAGTGGCTTTTGGTACCTCATTAAAGATGAGACAAAGTTTGCGTGAAAATCTCGTGCGACGGCCGAGAAACTGGCGCCAACAGACCATAAAAATCGGTTTTCCGCGAATATCTCCCAAAATATGGCAGTTAGAGATTTTCGGTTCAGATAAAAATTGAAGAAGTTAATTTTCTACAAAAATGGTCCTTATGATTTTTCTCGAAAATTTGCCCGTTTCCGAGAGAAACGGGGCCAAGCGCACCCCGAATAATGAGCTTCTGTGTTGTATGCCGGAGAACACAGTCCGTGCATTTACACATGAGCGGGCGGACAAATTATCCAATAACTTTGTTAAAAATGCATATTTCTCATGATTCAAAGTTCATGTGAAAGAGGAAATCTGCCGCTATCATACCCTGCGAATTGAGTCACGGTTTGACTCCTTTGGCCATATCGGAACACGGGTCAAACTTTCTGCTCCCGGGCAATTTTGACCTCGCCAGGAATTTGTTCCTATTTGTTTTGTATTGTACTAATTTGCTCCAAATTTTCTTGATTATGGGTCCTCAGAAGGTCCTTTGTCATCTGTGAAATGTGTAAACTCTAATTTTTTTGCATTTTGATTAAATCTTTGTTTGTTGAATCCCAATTTTTTGCTGTTTTTGGAGCGCGGGTAAATTTTGTAAACAACCACCAATTAAAAATTCATACATGATCGCATTAGTCTCTATGACACATTTGAAAGCTAAGAATGTCTACTTTTTGGCTGTGCAATTAATTTTTTTCACGAAGTTGTCAATTTTTCAAGAAAATTGGAAAACGCGTGCTCAAGGAAAAAATGCACTTTTTTGGTAACTTTTTTCTCCCTGCTCTTTATTTCTAACATTTTAACACCTTCACTAGTGTGAAGGGAGAATTCTTACTTTTCCATCAATGTATATAAAGTCATATCATTTGATCCGTGGGAAAAAACCCGAGTATTAATGTACACGCTATAATTTCTTACTTTCGTCGTTCGTCGCGTGTGCGCTCTATGCGGCCGCTCGTGTCGTCTGCTACAGTCAATGCGGCCACGCTTGGAGATATAAGTGTGTTTGTTTTATTTCGTTATTTAGATAAATATTATTGTCAATTATAGAATTATATAAAAACCACAATCTTCCCCACGAGACCGTATTTCAGGACGGGCAAACTGTCATTGCGTCGATGTACAGTGATGATAATAGACAAACCCTGACAAAAATTAGATACGAGACCTTCAAGCGATTCACCAGAGACAGAAACAGGAACCCAACTGCGCTCAACCTAGCAACCTTGCCCCCCACATCTGAAGCTGCAAGGCAACACCTTTATCGGGTATATCTGCAAGTCCAGCAGTGGCTCGGAAATGAACTGTCACCAGAAAAATGGGGATGGAAACGTGTAGGGGATATACTCATGCCGGTCCAAACCATTAAAGACCCAGCGTTTCCGGAACTCTTAAAGATGATATTTTGTCAATGTAAGAAAGAATGTAAGGGAACAAGTAGGGCTACCTTGCTCATCTATTTGTGGTTCATGTGAGTCACGCTAGCGTTCGAATTATAAAGAGAGCCAAGATACGTTATCCGAAGAGGTAGAGCTAGAGGAAACTCTAGACCCAGAAGAAGTTTTTGGCGAGGGTGACGTTGATGACCAAGAATTAGATGGGGACTGGTGACGAAGAGATTTATGTCATAATTGCAATCTATTTTTATATACTTTTTTCATCAATTCATGGACAACTAACTCGTGAATCTCTTGTACTTTCGTTAAAAATTTTCTATATAATATTGTAGTCTATAATATATTATTTTTGTATCATTATATTGGGTTCTCACGTTGATAAATAAATAAATAAAAATATATTTTTCTATAATAAATGAAACTTGAAGAAAGTTTATAAATCTTTATTCCAAAAACTTCGATTAGGATGGTTGCAAAAAAATTTGCGGAGAATCTGCAAGAAATTGTTGTTGAGTATTATGGGTAAATATTCTTCACTCTTGAGAGATTTTGAGTTTTCCTTACCAAAAACCTAATGAGCTTCAATATTTTGCCACATGTACAAAGCTGATTGTCGCTAGTTTCAGGCCAATTGGTGGGGTCCATCCTACTGTAATTAATCTTATAGCCTGTTTTCCTAATAAGTATAGCTTGAGGCCTCATCTGGGAGGAAAACAAGACCCTCGGAAACATAAATATCCTTCAAAAGTATATATGGTTTACGGGGTTTCTCATTTATGGCACCGAGGATTTTGGCAATGGATAGAATGTGGTGGCGCCATCTACAATTGGTTTCCACAGTCCAAAACATTGAAAATAATGGATTTCAAACATCCCAAATCTCAAATTTTGTAAAAAACTTGCATATTTCATGAGTCTCAAAATTTCCGATGTTTCAACACGGTTTTTTCGAAGAAAATATTAACGTTGCGAAAAAAATCATGAGAACCATTTTTGTAGAAAATTAACTGATCTTCAATTTTTATCTGAACTGAAAATCTGTCATATTTTGGGAGATATTCGCGGAAAACCGATTTTCCTGGTCTTTTGGGGCCATTTTCTTGGCCATCGCACGAGCTTTTCACGCAAACTTTAGGTTTGTTCCAACATAACACAAAACCAGTTTTCGTACGGTCGGGATTTTGCGCAGTCTAGATTTGGTGACACCGATTCTAGTCTGCGCAGAATCCCGACCGTACGAAAACTGGTTTTGTGTTATGTTGGAACAAACCTTTTGTCTCATCTTTAATGAGGTACCAAAAGCCACTTTCAACCAGAAAATAAAAATGGAAACTAATAATCTAAAGGTTGGCCTTTTTTTCCTCCTTCATTTACTGGATTAGCTACAGTCTACTCAGTTTTACCAAAATCGTCATTCACTGTATGTCTACTTTAAATTCAATGTCATTTTAAACTTCAAAATTTTCATATTTTGGACCCCATTTTGAAGGTGTTCGAGACGAAGTACGGAGGGGAACATCAAACCCTAAGCTTACCTTTTAATGCTCTATCAAAATCTGAAGTCAGAATTTTAAAATTCATATAAACACAAAGAATCAACATACACACACAGACCGAATTCAGATACCGAACAATTTGTTCGGTGAAAATATAATACTAATTTACTACAGAAATAGATCTCTGAACAATTTCGCAAGATATAACATCATAGGACAGAGAAATAAATTTTGAAATTTAATATGTCAAAATCTGTTGTCAACATAATTTTTGTAACGTCTCTGGGAACGATTTTAAAAGGATAGCGCATTTGCTATTATAAGAGAATTTGCATATTTAAAGTTTTCATACTAATATATAATAAGGAAAAAAACCAGCGAAAAAACTCATGATACTATCCCGATATAAAAGGTATCCTTCTTGCAATTAACTCTTTTTATTATTATATTTATTTAATTAATTAAAAAGGTAGGTGAATACCTTTCGTGTTGAAACTTAGTAGTTTCTTTCGGATTTACTTTAAAAATATGTATAAATATATTTGAAGAAACATTTGAATTGAAAAAGGGACACAAGCCAAAATTTTAATTACTGTCCTACTTACACCTATTATTTGTTTTTTTTTGACTGAACCCGCAGCGACAGTCGACAGACATAAGCTCTGTTTCTTTCAATATTTGGTAACACCAAACACCCGACAGGTGCAGCACCACCGACATAACCTTAAACTAGACGGCTAATATCCATATTCCCACCACACAAGAAACTCATCCAATTGAACATTCCGAAAACGTCTCTGCGCAATGCGCAAAGGACACCAGTACGTTTGACATCTGGGTTTCGGTTCTCGAGCTTTGCCGATTCCAGGATTGTTTTTTGTTCATAGGCGTCCACTGTTCTGTTTGGTGTTTGACCGATACTCGATAGTGAAATAGTGAGTTTATTGTAAAAATGAAGTGTTTTGTACTTCGGTGTAAGAACCGTTCAACAAACCATCCCAAAGGTGTTATGTTTCATAGGTAAGTTAATATAAGAAACACACAATAAAATTGTTATATACCATGCATCTATTCAACAACTTTGATTCACACACATTTATTATACCAAACTGATATTGTTTCAAAATCAATAAAATAATTTTATGACTTGAGCATTTTCTTTTTTTAATTTGTAAAAAATATACAAACTTCCTTCATCCTGAAATATTTTTGAAATATATATTCTGTTTACTTGTATTTCAATTATTCCTTTCAAACAAGGACAGGCTTTTGCATGATTTCTATGTAGGCAAGGAAAATTGAAATTCCAATCTACTTTTTCACAAAAAGAACTCAAAAATACAGTTATTTAGATGCAATTTTTACTTACGCTTAAAGGGTCATGTTTTTTTGATGGTATCAAAGGAGACTGCGCCTTTTAAAATTTATAAATTGAGGATACTATGTCTTACTCGAAGGATACAGCTATTTATACCTGTACTATACTATTTTGCAATAAAAAACATTCTGTTCTCTAAGTTACGCCAACATAGACTTTAAGGTTATGTCGGTGAATATGACAAACACAATGCGCATGCATTATGGACACCAGTCATCCTCGTAATTGACCAATTTCTATCATATGGCATTAGCCGTCTAGTTTAAGGTTATGTCGGTGTGCAGCACCAACACCAGTGGTGTAAATGAGTGTTGCAAAATGAAAGAAACCGTAAGGTAGGAAGGTTTCAGGAAAGTTTGTTTACTATTACCCAAAATGCTCGATTTTCCCGTCAAAAAATTATTTTTCTTTAATTTTGACACTGCGTATCGTTTTTCTACCTCTATTAATCCTCTGTGATAACTTTCAACAATTTAAATTTTTCTTACATATTTTATTTTTTATATATATATATATATATAGAAGTTATGGAAAATCGTTAAATAAATTATCTAGAGAAATTTTAAAATTTTAAAAAATAGGTTTCGTCTAAAAAATTTCGTGGAAAAAAAATGTCGACAAAAGATATGATAGTGTCAAAACTAGACAACTTCGTAGTGCGCATGTCTGGTGTAGGAAGTACACAGTGTGAAGTGGATGGAGAAAACTAGAACCGGTGTAGCATCGGTGCAGCACCAAATATTCAAAGAAACCACTGACCTCTAATCTAACTGGATTAGCAATAGCCGTTTCGTTATATGCTAAAAGTGAGGCAAATTGAACGTCTCAAATTAAAAGTGCGCATGTGCATTGCTCCATACTGTCAATGTCATTACGTGAGGGAGCCATTTTTACCAGTGGTCGCCTCTTTTTACTTTGTTAAATGTTTTCAGTTTATTATATTTCAGTTTAGTATATTTCCATGAAATGCATCAACATTGGCATATAAATTATCCAAATGCCGTATGCGTCCCAACATTTTTCGAGATCATTTTCAATTAGAGTGACATCTTGACTAGATTCAGTCAAAATTTAATGTCAATACTATCTTCTTACCATAGATGGTAGCACATCTAAAAATGTTATCTTATAGCAGATATAGCTATTGACTTGTACGAGTTTGGAATTTTATTTATTGGATTCGAAAAGCCTAACTGATGAAGCCGAAAGGCAGAAACCGGTCTTAGGATGTCGAATCTAATAAATTAAAATGTCTTACTGGTTTACTCATTTTCAATGAGATTAAAAATGTCCCTTAACCCTTAGGAGACGCCTATGCTTGACATATTATCAATGCGCATGAGCCCTGCTCCAAAATGTCATATACTAGTTGCCTCAATTTTCTTATATGGATGTGCTCATCCAGTTAGATTACAGGCCAGTAAAAGAAACACGTTAGTGCTGAAATAGTTGGACAAAGAAACAATATGGTGCAGCACTTTTAGAGCAAAGGAACATACGTAACGTTTGTGCCAAATAACGGTTAGATATCGAGATCACCTCTAGGATGGACGTCACCGGCGGTGAATAGCCGAACTGAGCAAAAAGTCCCAGCATTGTAAACATAAGGAAAAAAAGAGAGTTTTATAACGATATAATAATATTAAGGTACTTTTAGAGATCAAATTTGCACAACATTAGTAAAATGAATTGTTGGCGTTTGTTTTCGGTCAGAGAAAATATGAAATTCAAAACGAAAGTCCGTGCAAATCGTCGAAAAACATTGAAACTAGTGGAAGTGATGTGACATTTATACGCCTGCCCTTTTCGATTTGGCTTGACACCAGCGCCGCTCTAACGGAATTTTAGGTAAACAAACACAACTATTAACTTACGGGCCGCGCCACAAGATGTCGCTTTAGGTAAACACAGATAACTGTTAAGGTCAACAAATATAACATTTTGAACTTGACACGAGCGCCGCTCTAACGGAATTTTAGGTAAATAAACCGTATAATTTTTTGAAATTCACACCTAGACAAGACATTACAAGCAAATAAAAATGGAAAAAGTAAATAATTTTACTAATTACTAAGTGCGGTTTCCAAAATGTTAATATGAGCGTCTGTGGATTTACAGCAAACGGAGAAATTACAAACGTATCTTTCTTTTGACCAGCTCGTTGGGGAAAACCCTTATCGGTCATGATCTCATCTCCCGGTTCTAGTAATAGTAAAAATCCAGAATCGTTGACGATCTGGCAATCACTAGAGAAAATGAGAATTTGACAAATATACCCCAATTAAGATCGCTTGACACGAGCGGCACTCTAGCGGAATTTTAGGTAAACAAACATTAACTACTATTACAATTGATTGTGATAATATCTAATAAAAAACCAACTTTTCCCTAGCTTCCCTGTTAGTCCAGTCGACAGGTAGTTTCAGGTGGAAAAAGGTCGGAAGTTATTAAAACTTTGGGATGTTGTTCAGGGATGGTTAATTAACATTTTTGACCTTCCTCCGGTTTTTTCGCAATAGAGCGTATAGCTTCTTTCATACGGCAAAAGCATCCCTATACTTTTTTGTAGAGCGTTAAATTTCCTACAATTTTGATTATTAAAATATGTTTATATGTTAATTCGTTACCGAGATATGGCACTTCGAAGAAAATGTCATTTTATGGCGACAAAATGTAAATTTAGATTTTCGCGGTTCGTACATTCCAGTCTTTGTCTTGGTTATTTCTCTAAAACTAACAACTCTCTCTACATCTTTCACTTTTGGAAGAAGAGATATTGAAAAAGGATGTACAAATATTTTGTTGAAGACCGCTTTTTAATATCTATTGGTTTTGGCGCAAGAAGGCGACAAAGTGTAAATTTAGATTTTCGCGGTTCGTACATTCCAGCCTTTGTCTGGTTATTTCTCTAAAACTAACAACTCTACATTTGTCACTTGTCGTGATTTTAATCAGGAACCATAATTACAACATTTCATCATAATTCTGGTGTAACAGAAGAAATACGTTGGAATTCTGAATTTTTTGGCATTTTTTAGCGAAATTTGAAAAATAACCTTTTCTTCGAAGCGCCATATCTCGGTAAAGAATTGACATACAAACATGTTTGAATAGTCATAATTGAAGAGAATGTAACGCTCTACAACAAAGTATAGAAATGCCTTTGCCGTAGGACGTAAGGGAAAAAAGCAATTGAGGAAAAACCGGAGAAAGGTCGAAAATTTTGCAGTTTTCGCCCCTCTCCTCTTTTAGCACAGGGTCCGCGAGGTTGAAAACTTGAGAAAATGTTAATTAACCATCCCTAAACAACATCCCAAAGTTTCATTAACTTCCGACATTTTTCCACGTAACTCCACATATGCCGACCTGCCGACTGGAATATGTGTTAATCGTACGCGACTGTTGGGACTTGCCATCCCCGCGGTGGTCAGTCCTGATCTCATTACTAAACCTTATTCAGCAATGAACGCGAATTTTTTATTTGCAACTATTTCAATTTTAGTTAGATTTCTATGTGAAAAGGGATTCTCATAAAGGACCAGGCACCTTTCTTATGGAAAAAATGGCTTTCCGTCAAATTTTCTGAAAAGTTGGTGTGATGTAGAACTCGATGCTCTAACAAAAAGTGTCCATTGGCCCAAACCGATCCTATGGCTAGTTTTCGAGGTACAGGGTGTTTGGTTAGTTACAGGGTGGTTCGAAAATAAGTAATATGGTTTTTTTGAAAAAATAATTTTTCTTATAACAGCTTTAAAAATACAAGCAAATGTCATTGCATCATGAATATCAAATACTATTAAACGAGCAAGGTTTGTATGTATGTGTGTGTGTGTGTGTGTGTGTCCAGAGGATCTCGAAATCCACTCGTCAGAATTCAATGAAACTTTCAGGGTAGACTAATTCCTATCTAAATCGGCAAAAAATGTAGGTCTCATGTCTGTGAAAATTCGATCTTCCGAGATATTTACAAGAAAAGTTAAGCTTTTAGTTTTATTTCCTAGCAACGGCAACTTGTTTCTATAGTAATATACTATAAAGGAGAGAGGATATAACGTCACATTCCATAGGCGTACTTTGCAAAATAAGTTTCTATAATATAAATAAGGTCACAGCATATAAAATATATATACCCACTTCGTAGATTAAATTTTGAAGTTATATTATTTACAAAAAATAAAAATAAACCTTATGCACCTGACACTTTAACATTGAACGACTTAAATTTAACCAATAAATAACAAGGAGGATTATATGTTGGGATTAAACTGTTTTTAATCTCTTGGCATTAAAAGTAACGCTTCAGTACTTACCTAAACTCAAAGATTAAAAAAAAAGTTAGTTCAAGAACTATCTTTAAAAGTCACTGTCTTCACTAAAACTACTGGTATCACTATAATTGTCTTTTCTGAGGTTTATTATTATAGGTTCTATTAAATTATCCATTGATAGTGGATATACTTTCCTAAATGAATTTTCCACCTTTTTAACATGATCAATGCATTTTCCCCAATGTTCTCTATTTACATCTGAAAACGCCTTCAAAAACAAATTTCGCACATCAGGAAATTTAAATGTTTTATTGTTTTGAGAAACATAACCTTTTAATAATTGTGACCAGATCAGTTCAATGGGATTTAACTCTGCGTGGTACGGAGGCAATCTGAGAATTTTAATTAGTTTTTCTCTGGCCATCTCATCTATAATATATTTTTTGAATTTTGAATTTGAATTACTAATAATTCTGCCTTCAAGGATTTAGGAGGACTGATAATATTTTTAGAATGAAGCCATTTTGAAATATATATTTTATTACAAAATTCCGAATCAATTAAAATACATACGATACGGCTATGAATAAATAAAGTCTGACTTATCTGTCAAAATAACAGGTTTATTACAGTAAAAACTATGGAAACAAGATTAAATCTAGACAAAAACTATATTAGGCCGATCAGATGTATTAAAATTTAAATTTTAACTACAAATAAGCATTGAAGGATGAGGTAAAAATAAAATTTCTACCTCTTGAACTTGTACTACGTTCTGCAAATTAAATACTGCACTCCTTTCTTCTGTATAGTATAGTAGTAAAAAGGTTTGACTTTATTTAATTTCTGGCGTTTAAATCTGAAAGAATTCAATTTTAAATTTGCCGCTTTTTATCCATAATGACCTACAAATTTTGACAACTACTGACACGCACATCTCTGGTTAAACGTTAAGAAAATGGGACCGGCTGGGATTTTCATGAAATTTTCGCAGATGCTATAAAACATGATAAAATCAATATACTTAACAATAGAAATTTTTGCGCGGAAAAATATTTTTCACATTTTTTTATTCTACAAATGCCCAAGTAGCAATTTATAACCAGAATAAACCTGAAAAGTATAAAAAAGAAAAGGTTCATTTTACGGACATAAATAATTTGCTTGTCAAATGACAGCCATCTCATAAATTCTAAGTTGAAAATACAACGTTGCCAATTCAATTTCAGAAATCATGGGTTTAGGTAAATATTTATAGGAACGTTGAGTAACACTGTTAAAATGGACACTTGTCAAAATGTGACACCTGTAAAAACGTGACAACTGTTAAAATGTGATACGTGTCAGAATGTTACAACTGTCAAAATGAACAAATGTCAAAATATGACACCTGTCAGAATGTAACAAATGTCAAAATGTCACACGTATCGTACTTTTCTTTATTTATTACACAGATCTAACCTAACCTAAAGCTAATCTTTTTTTTTGGCGGGTGGAAATGCTTTATGCACATCGGGTAAAGGTTCTTCCCTTCCCCGATAGTGTGAGACTACCCCTTACGGTTACTCACTAAAACCACCCCACTGAAACCACTATGCCCTACACGCTGCTGTTGCCCGTCCCGGAAACGGGGCCTGTCCGCCGTGACTATTCGCGAAGATCAAGCGTCAGTAGATGTTGCCCTAAAAGGGTGAAATCTCCAGAAACTAGGCAACTTTTAATGCATTTAACTAACCTCTGTGACAAGCAGTTGATAAACGTCAACAACACCTGCAGCAAATTGAAAATTAACACTGACAGCTTTTTTAATTTTCCCGCCTACTTTCAAGCCAATCGCCAATCAACTTTCTATTTATCTACCTTTCTGTAGTTCAAGTAGATGTCGCCCACTCCGTGATTTTCACGAATTAATTAATAATTTGTCAGGTTATAAATATACTTAAATTATATACTCATTGGACTGCTTAAAAATGTAGATTTGAATATTAAGAGCGAAGCTCGGTGACCAGATATTATAGTTTAAGTAATTACTTCTTGGTGATGAATCATATTTTATACAGGGTGACTCATAATGTAGTTACAGAAGGCATATAATGTATTTTAGCTTAAAACGAATCGCCCCGTATAAACTATGTAAAAATTTTGTATTATCTTAAACAAATGTACGACCTGTCACTCTACCACCACTCTATGTCATACAGCGTGTTAAACTGATTGCAAACACTTTAAAAATTAAAAAAAAGCTGTGTTTTGTGCACCACCGTGTATTTTAAAAGTTTCTCCGTCAACTTTATAAATGAATACATTTTCACATTAACAGAAGTTGAGTATTTAAGTGAGCAAAATTTTGTTGTAATCCTATGCCCAGTTTTCCTAAAATGTGTACCCATTCTTCTGTTTTCATAATTAGTAATCTTTTTTTATATTATTTTAAAACAACTAGTAACTATGGGTACACATTTTAGGAAAACTGGTCATAGGATTACAACAAAATTTTGCTCAGTTAAAAAATTAACTTCTGTTAATGTGAAAATGTATTAATTTATAAAATTGACGGAGAAACTTTTAAAATACAGGGTGGTGCACAAAACAGAGGTTTTCTAATTTTTAATGTTTGCACCACTCAGTATAACATGCAGTATGACATAGAGTGGTGGTAGAGTGACAGGTCGTACATTTGTTTAAGATAATACAAAAAAAACACATCGTTTATACGGGGCGATTCGTTAAAGCTAAAATACATTATATGCCTTCTGTAAATATGATTCATCACCAAGAAGTAATTACTTAAACTATATATTCATGATGCAATGGACATTTGCTTGTATTTTTAAAGCTGTTATAAAAAAATGATTTTTTCAAAAAAACCATATTACTTATTTTCGTACTAACCAAATTTTACGGTGATTGTTTATAAAATACTAATACTAAATAATCTATAATTCATGTTTTCTACAACAAACGCGAATAAAACAGGTCTATTATGAGAAATCTGGTTACAAAAAAGTGGCACTTCCGATGTTTAACACCCTGTATCTCGAAAACTAGCCATAGGATCGGTTTGGGCCAATGGACACTTTTTGTCAGAGCATCGAGTTCTACGTCACACCAACTTTTCAGAAAATTTGACGGAAAGCCATTTTCTCATAAGAAAGGTGACTGGTCCTTTTACGCCTGTTACTGTTTTTTTTTTTTTGTTGAAAAAAAATAGGTTACTTACCCATAATGGCATACTTTGTAGCAGCATAAACTGGTATTGCACTATTACCTCTTAAGCCTGCTATAGAAGAAGTGTTTACTATTACACCTTCTTTGCCACTTTTGTAATTCCTCAAGTAAATTTCCATTCCCAGAAATATTCCTTGTATGGTACCTTTCTACAAATATAAAAGTCGAAATAAGCTTTTAACTGTTAATTAATGAATAAAATGAAGTTCTGATTTCAATAAGAATCAAAATTTATATCATGTACCTACTTACCAAGTTTATATCAACTTCTTTTTCCCAAATTCTATCATTGGCAATACCTGCGTTATTTATAAGAACATCTACATGTCCGAAATGTTCAATAGTTTTTTTAAATGCATCTAGAACATAAAAATAAGTAAAAATTATATTTTGGGACTCACGCCTTTTTCTGTTTTTATTATCCAGTAAAGTCAACGCTGTTTTATTAGGTTTATTACATACAACAAATGTTCCTGCTAGCTATTGAGGTTTTGGGAGAAGTTGGTTGCCCTCTTTTGGTCCCGTCAAGAGTTACCAGTTATGGTGGGCAATGGTCTAGGGAAACCTGTGTATGTCAATCAATTATGCGTCATTTTATAACAGGTATTGGTAGGTAATTTTGAAATTGTTCGGATACATTGTTATAATTGCTACTTCCACCAGAAGTACCCATCTTATATGCAGCAAATTTTAAAAATTTTAGTTGAACGCTTTCAATTAAATCTATGTCCCTTTGGCGATAGGGACTCCATAAGATGCAATTATATTCAACGTTAGATCTAACCAGTGAACAATATAATAGTTTTATTGAATCGATTAAAAAATGATTGGATGATCTCATGATAAAACCCAACATTTTCAATGCCTTGGAAGTAATTAAGGAATAATGATATTGAAATGACAACTTGGGATCAAATGTAAGACCAAAATCTTTTATAGTATCAAATTTATGAAGTTGATGGTTATCTAATGTATAATTAAACTGAACAGGATTGTAATTTCTATGAAAAGTGATTTGATGGCATTCCCTTTGGTTTAGATTAAGTAGATTTATTTTACACCATCTGGCAAGGTTATCTATATCAAACTGCAGCAGTGTGGCATCCTCGATTGTTTTAATATCCATATAGAATTTAAAATCGTCTTTTGTGAGTAAACTATAACCTCTGCTACATCGTTTATGAATATATTAAATAGTAAAGGACCTAAATGTGACCCTAGTGGTACACCATCAATACGAGTAGGGTGCTCCTTAACTTTGATGTTAAGTGCTAAATGTCGACTATCAGAGTTAAGTATAAAATAAAAGCATCACGAAGTATTCTCCCTAATAGCACACGCTGTCCTAGGGACTTCCCTATTTGGTACAATTCATGTCCAAACGTCCCGGACCTAAAATCGTTGTCCATAGGACGTCCCATCCAGTACACTTTTCATGATTTCCACGAATGTCATTCTCATGGCTGTCCCGAGGAAGATTTATAAGAAAATGTCCTTGTAAAGACGTTCATGGGACGTCTACGATAGTACATATTTTCAAAAGTTCTAATAACAGCATCCTCTGGATATCCCAATTGACACATCTCATAGGATGTCCCTGTGAGGACGTTCATGGCATGTCCCGAATAGTACATGTAAAAAAAGCCCTAAGAACAACATCCTATGGACGTTCCAAATGGATCTTATGTAATTCTCAAGTGAGGACGTTCATGGGATGTCCCGGATAGATACACGTAGGGAATGTCTAATAAATAAATGGGAGTAGAAAAAGATATTTTGAAAGAAAAAACACTGAAAAGAAATAGGTACCTCAGATTGGAATTGTCATTTTTGTCAATGATATTTGGCATTTGGTATTCCCAGTCCCAGAAATCCGAGCAGAGAATACTAATAAGCTGTGATACTTGTTTTTCATTTCCATTTTTTCCTAGGGATATCCTAGGAACATTCTGAAAGGACGTCCTTAGTTGGGACATTTGTGCGTCCCACAGACGTCCCATGGACGTACACAGCACCAAATTTGAACGTCCTACGGACATTCTGAATGTCCCAACAGGGCGTCCAGAGGACGTCCATTGGTCATAGTTGTGCTATTAGGGCCATATTATGTGCTAAAATCAGAATTAGGTACAAAATAAAGTTAACGAAGTATATGGAAAGTAATTGTTATAGCTAAATGCTTGCCAAAACTAGTTAAAAGATAAAATAATAAATAAATAAAAAAATGTGAAAAAATTAATGTTGAAGTTGAAAGAAATACCTAAAAAAATAGTCCTTATTTAAACGCAACCTCCAGAATTTCAAGTAAACTTTTAGAGTCCCAAAGAAGTGATATAGAGTAGTAGTACATCAAGTAAGAACAAAGATTAAACAGGTATTTATACAAGTGAGCCAAGTATTACTTTTCACGAATTAGGCCCTTTTTTTAACGCAGGAGCGTGCAAAAATGAATGGTAAATTGTTTACAAATACCTACACTCAAAGCTTTCTTTTGAAGTAACATCTGTTTTAACAAATATGGTTTTGCCTGGTCCAAATTCACTGTTTATTTCTTCTGAAGCTATCTTAGCCGCATTTTCGTCAACATCGGCTAAAGTAACACCCTTAAAATGAAAAGATATTGTTATTCTTAAAAATCAATAAGACAGATAAATTTAATTACCTTTGCTCCGCTCCGTAGTAATTCTTTGATATGGGACAGTCCTATACCAGATGCACCACCAGTAATTAAGGCTATTGTTGCATTTAGTTCAAAGGCCATTTTTAGAAACGTTTATAAAGTAGGTCAAAAGGTGTAACACAAATTATTTTTAGTCAGATAACAAAGTAGAAAAAGTATTTTTACACAGGGTATCAGAAAGACAGATAACAAAGTAGAACATAAATATTTTTAATATTATCGTTAATAAAAAGTAAATATATTCATCGATTAGTGAAAGGTGAATTTAAATTAACAATAAATTATTCTATTTTTGTAATTTTTCGGAGAGTTAAGGTTATAACACTACCTTGAATCCATTAAATCTCTGACATCTAAATACAAGAGCCAAATAATAGTTAACAGACCATAAATAGTCGCAAAAAGCATGCATAAACGCTTCAATAAATGCTTTTCTTATTTTGTCATTAATTTAAATTTTAAATGGAAACGAAGCCCAAAAAGTCTCACTAAAATGACCATTAAAATATATAAAAATGTTTTTATATTTTGCATCTATAATATTTTACATTATGATACGCATTTGAGAACTCTAATGTTTCATTAGCGTACGCAACTTTTTGTGTTATACGGTTGGTGATATGAATCAACAAATGACATGAATTGACATTTGTCTATTGAAATTAAATTTCAAATCTGTCAAATTTTAAAAATTCTACAACAGTGCTACCAACTCATTTTTTTGAAACAAACTTCTCTATAATATGCAAAGTATAAATTTATTAAAAAATTAATAAAATGGCAAAATATAAAAAGTGTTATAAGCAACTTATTTCATATGGTTGTTATGACACTCATCCTTTAAAAAACTAATCGCTGCGCGATTCGTTTTTTAAACTTGGACTCGTGTCATAACAGAATGCCATATGAAATGCGTTGCTTAATGTACTAGTAGATCATGATTTGAAAAGTCAACCATATACTTACCGTTGGATTAGTAATAAAATTATCTACATTTACATATTTAATTTTTTAAGAAAAAGAATCAGTTTATCTGTTTACACCTGGTTGACACGTATTGTTGCCAGAAAAAAAGGTGTTTGACTACGCTGTAGTATTTTCTATCATTTTCACCGAACAAATTTGTTCGGTATCTGAATTCGATCTGTGTGTGTGTGTCTTCAAAATTTTGAAGTTTAAAATGGCATTGAATTTAAAGTAGACAGTCCCACACAGCACGCCATGGATATGTACATACAAAGTATATTGATAAGATATACATGATATTAAGTCACATTCATTCTACATACATAGCATATCCAGCAGCGTATATCCATTAGCGGATATACGATGTATATACATTAAATGTATCAGTTTGAATATACATTCTATAATGTTCTATGTATATAAATGGTATGAACCCTAATGTATATACATTATCAAAATAAATTATGTATATACATTGCATGTGTTAGTATGTATATACATTTAATAATGTTCTATGTATATACAGTATGCTAATGTATATTCATGAGCAAATATATGATGCATGTATGATGCATATACATTAGATGTGTCAGTGTGTATATGCGTTTAACGTTATTCCGTCTATATGCATAGTATAAGCCCTAACGTATATAAATATCCATAATTTGAAGTCACATACACTTAACATACATAGCATATCCAGTAATCGTATATCCATTAGCAGGTATACGATGTTTATACATAAAATGTAACAGTTTGTATATACATTTATTAATTTTCTGTGTACAGGGTGTCCCAAATTGGTGCGTTTTGCAGGGTATCTCGTAAACTAGAAGACATAGAAGAAAAGCAGTTAAGATGTTATGACTTATTTTTTTGTTAAAGTAACGATAGCCTAATTAAATCTTTAGTAACTCCCTGCAGTTGGAAGATACAGGGCGATTATTGAAAACTGTCGAAAACTACAAGGTACTATAACTTCTTAATTAAGAAAAATATAAAAAAACGTTATAAAAACTTTTGATAGATATAATATTAAAGAGTTCAGTGGCGCACAGATTATTTTTTTTAGGGGGCTCACTAAGGAAATATAATGCAAACTTATGTTTTTTTAAATGGGACACCCTGTATATTTTGACGTTTTTCGTTTTCTTTTTTAATTCTCATTCACCTGATATGACATACTATATATCTATTTTCAATGGTTGGAGCTACAGTGCAAATAAACCATTTATGGATGTTATCAGGTGAAACACCCTTAAAAAATTGAACACTTAGTAACGAAATTCAACATTTTATTATAAGGATATTGATGTGTGACAATTTTATTTATCAAAATTATAATTAATAAAAAATAAAACCAGATTAAAAAAATAAAAACAATAAACTTATGAAACAACAAGAAACATTGTAACAACTAATCTACCTATAACTAATTTTATTAGAATGTGAAAATTATATTAAATGTTCAAAATGTCCTCCGTTTTGTTGTAGTAATAATTGACACCTTTTTCTTACTGATCTTACACAATTGAGTATGTGCACTGGCTTTATTTTTCTAAATGCGGCATGAATATTTTGTAATAAATCTTCCCTACTCTCGAAGTTAGTCTTGTAAATATTATTTTATGATTTTATTTTTGGTAATGCTGAATTGGTTGGAGATTATTTAAACGAAAAACTTTTTAATCGATGAAAACGGAGAGCATTTTGAACATTTAATGTAATTTTTACATTCTAATAAAATTAGTTATAGGTAGATTAGTTGTTACAATGTTTCTTGTTGTTTCATAAGTTTATTGTTTTTATTTTTTTAATCAATTATAATTTTGATAAATAAAATTGTCACACATCAGTATCCTTACAATAAAATGTTAAATTTAGTTACTGAGTGTTCAATTTTTTAAGGGTGTTTCACCTGATAACATCCATAAATGGTTTATTTGCACTGTAGCTCCAACCATTGAAAATAGATATATAATATGTCATATCAGGTGAATGAGAATTAAAAAAGGAAACGAAAAACGTCAAAATATACAGGGTGTCCCATTTAAAAAACATAAGTTTGCATTATATTTCCTTAGTGAGCCCCCTAAAAAAAATAATCTGTGCGCCACTGAACCCTTTAATATTATATCTATCAAAAGTTTTTATAACGTTGTAGTTTTCGACAGTTTTCAATAATCGCCCTGTATCTTCCAACTGCAGGGAGTTACTAAAGATTTAATTAGGCTATCGTTACTTTAACAAAAAAAGAAGTCATAACATCTTAACTGCTTTTCTTCTATCTCTTCTAGTTTACGAGATACCCTGCAAAACTCACCAATTTGGGACACCCTGTACATACATAGTATGATTTCTAATCTATATTCATGAGCAAATATATGATGCATATACATTAGATGTGTCGGTGTGTATATGCGTTTAATGTTATTCTGTCTATATGCGCGTATAAGCCCTAATGTATATAAATATCCATAATATGAAGTCACATACACTCAACATACATAGCATATCCAGTAACATATATCCATTAGCAGATATACGATGTTTACACATGAAATGTATAGAAAATAAAGAGAATATCACGTCGATGTGTACTTAAAAGATCTGACTCTTTGATTCCGTCAACTGCCGTTAAAAGAAACAGTTTAATTGATATGTGAGTATCTACGAGGATAGTAATAGACGGGCTATTCCCATGACAGCTAACCAGAAACTTCCTCACAATGCCCGACGTTTCGTAGTTTATTTGACTACTTCATCAGGGCTAGTGAAAGCATGGTTCCGAATTACCGAAAAATATTTTACCAAAATATTTTTATTTTATACCGGAACCATGCTTTCACTAGCCCTGCTTAAGTAGTCAAATAAAATACGAAACGTCGGCATTGTGAAAAAATTCCAATTGTTTTATTATCCTAATTAGGATAATTTTTTACGTTTTACGTCCAGTTCAAGTCCACTTAGGTAAAACATACTAAATCACAAACTCAGCCGATGTATTGCGTTATGATGAGCCAATTGATGTACATATCTGGACAGTACCTGTACGTAAACGTCCGCGTCGAGAAAAGAAGAATATCTGAGGTTAGGTATGGAATAAACCCACAAATGGCGTCAGTTTCGAGATCGATTCTTTTCAATTGTGATTGTGAATTGTGAGGTTGTGTTTTACGGGTTATACGTGTATATCAGTATAAAACTCTTGTGTAGTGTAGTAGTGGGTAAAACTTTATATTTTGGTGAGTCTTCTGTATCTGTTTCAAATGAATAAACAGGAAGCAGCAATGTATACGAGTTTGTAAAGAGGTGCATGTGCCAACTCTTCAGTAATTCACTGGCATCTGCCTACAGCTATCTTGGAAGCTGATCTTCTGTTGTGTAAGTAAAATAATATATATACATTCTCTAGTGTGTCGGTTTTTATAGTAAGAGTACTTTTTTTACAACTCTAAAAAAATTCCAATGTACAATTATCTATTTATTTTATTCTACAGGTGCTGCAGAGAAGGCATATCCGAATAACTCAAAAAAAGAAATAGAGGACTGCTTGATGAAATGGCTGAGGAGAGCCAGTGAAAGAAAATAATTATTTTTAATTCATTTCTATAACCCACAGTGGCTTTGTACTTTAAATACTCTTCTTTATGGAAATTAAACCCACTTATTTTTTAAAAAAGTTTTTTAATTTTGTTGCCGTCATATTTGTGTAAGTAATCCCACCGGATGTACAAGTACGTCCAATGGACGTTCTGAAAGGACGTCCACTGTTCCTCTTTTGGACATAACAAGGACGTACATTGATCGTCCAAAGTAATCCCAACGGATGTACAATGGACGTCCTGAAAGGACGTACATTGGACGTCCAAAGTGGTGCTGTATGGACATCCAATGTACGTCCATTGGATGTTTTACGTACAATAAGGGACTTCCAATGGATGTTTTGAATATCTAAAACGTACGTTCAATGGACGTACATAGGATGTACATGTGCTGTGTGTATGTATGTGCAAAGGACATCATACGTATATCTAGCTCATATACTTTGTATTTTATGCATATAGTAACGGCATAAATATTCATTTTAGTATATACTTTAAAAATATACATAATACATGCAATGTTTATTCAAATGTACATACTGTGGATATCTAATGTATAGAGACGTGGATGGCCATCTGTATATGCTGTGAATGTTAAATTCACATACATTACACATACATTGCATATCCAATATCCAATATCCATTGATGTATATACATATGCAGCTATGTATATTCATTTCATATACATGGTACGTGATTTTGCTGTACATACTGTGGATATCTAATGTATAGAGACGTGGATGGCCATCTGTATATGCTGTGAATGTTAAATTCACATACATTACACATACATTGCATATCCAATATCCATTGATGTATATACATGTGCAGCTATGTATATTCATTTCATATACATGGTACGTGATTTTGCTGTGTGGGGTGATTGACGATTTTGGTAAAAGTGAGTAGATTGTGTATGAGGCGCCGTTTGGGACAAAATACAACTTCTTACAATATATATAATAATACACCATATATATAAAAAAACCATATATATAATAATATTGCACAATATATAGAAGAATTCCATATATATAATGTTTTCATATAGAGTTCTAATTCCAGTAATTACCGCAATAGAATGAGGGCGCCAGGTATCCCCACGTGTAAATTAGAATCATAAATGCAGTGTTGCCGATCTGTGGGAAATTATACACATCATTGAATGATTATTGAGGGATAACTTTTTTTGGGTAATTCATGGCCATTTTCAATACCATATTATGTATATTGTTAAGTTTATCTGCTGTTTCACTTTCTACATTTCTCATTAATACATTTAATTATAAAACAATGCTTGTCAAGTATTAATAAACATTCTTCCACCAGCCTTACATCCGTATCAATTTGTCTTTGATAACATAAATTATAATCAGTAATTAATTCTTCAAAGCATTCGGTAATATATATATTATTCTCAGATATTTCGGATTCTGATATTATTATATTATAGAATATATAGGTTAGGATGTATAGTTGAGAAACTTTATCTCGGGGATGGGATGTACAGTATAGTGGGTGAATGATTTATGAACGAATCATTTTTAAGAATGGAATAAAAATATTTGATTTGCTAAAAAGAAATAAAAATCTGAAAACATCAGTATATTTCTTGATATGAAAATTGTACATATACACAAAAGACTTTAAGTTTATTGAAAATGGCCATGAATTACCCAAAAAAAGTTATCCCTCAATAATTATTCAATGATGTGCAAAAATATCCAAAAATGGATAATTTCCCACAGATCGGCAACACTTCATTTATGATTCTAATTTACACGTGCGTATAGCTGGCGCCCTCATTCTATTGCGGTAGTTAGTGGAATTAGAACTCTATATATGAAAACATTATATATATATTGTGCAATATTATTATATATATGTTTTTTTATATATATATGGATTTTTTTTATATATATGGTGTATTATTATATATATTGTAAGAAATTGTATTTTGTCCCAAACGGCGCCTCATAATTGTGGCTGTATTGATTAGAAGAACTGTCAATCTAAAATTTTAATATAGTCCAATAAACGAAGGTGCCAACCAGGGCATCAGGTCTGTCCGGCACCATTTTTTTTAATTTGCAGGTATTCATGGGTACATTCACCCCCGAAAATCTCAGCTGTCTAAAATTTGTGGAAGGGCGGGAAAATGGCCCATTGGTCTCAAAAATGTTTTTTTTCGCCGATTTTCACCGATATTTCCGAAAATATGACTCTTAGAGAATTTTTGTTTGGACGAAAATGAAGATCAGTTCATTACCTACAAAAATGATCCTTGTCATTTTTGTCAAAAATATGATACTTTTCGACATACCGGCTCCAAAACGCACCCCCATTTTTAGGTTCTGCCCTGCATTAGAGAGCACGCTCTAAAGGAATGACACTCCCAAGCGGATTACAAATTTTTCAATAAAATAAATCACGTAAAAATTAATATTTTTCATGATTCAAAGGTCAGATGAAAAAGGAACCTGTAGCTATAATATCATGTTACTTTTCCTTTTATCTATTTCTCTGAATTATTGAAAAACCGGGCCAAAGTTTGTTTTTGCTCGATATTTTGACCCTCCTATAAATTTATTCATATTTTTTTTATCAAGACTAATTTCACCGAATGCTTCTGGATAATGAGGCTTTGCAAGGTGTTAAACATATTCAGAAAGATTCAATAAATTATTTTTGTGTATTTTCATAAACAGCATGTTTTTTTAGGGCGAATTAATAGATAATCAAGGACCATATCGTCCCTGTAATTGCAAAATGTCGTCATCAAGACTAATTTCACCGAATCCTTTTTGGATAATGGGGCTTTGCAAGGTGTTAAATATATTCAGAAAGATTCAATAAATTATTTTTGTGTATTTTAGGGCGTTTTCGAAAATGCTCGGGTCTATCCGGAATTAATAGATAATCACGGACCATATCGGTTTTCAACGCACATCATTAGAAAGCCTAGCTTGTTCCCTTGTCGATGGCATTTTTCTTTTTTTTTCATATTTTTTGGTTTTCCGGAAAATTGAGAAAATTCTCACATTTTTATTGAGGATAATTTTTTTTCGTGCTAAAATCATTTGGGGTTAGGAATTATACTAAATAATCACATTCTGACCTGACCATCAATATATATATATATATATATATATATATATATATATATATATATATATATATATATATATATATATATATATACAGGGTGACACAGCAACCATGTAACAGGCTACAGTATCTGTGTTTCTCAAGATAAAATTATAAAATTTTAGGGCATTAAATGGGACCTTAGTGGCCTCATTTTAGTCGGTTTGTTTGACTTTTACTACTTCCGGTTTTACCGGAAGTGATACCAACTTTTGAATTTTAAACGGGACACCTTGAAGATTATTACATTTTTGGAATCTACATGAGAACCTGATTTCATCGATGTATCATACTTGGTATCTCACTACACACAAAAATACGAAAAATTAAAATTGGCTCAAATAACATACCAAAGAAATAAACAATAAATAATATTTATTCTTCATTTGACAATTTTAATAAAAAATACTAATCCTTAAACACACAAAAAAATATTTACAAACTAAATCAAATTTTCAAAATGTTGTCCATTATTTTCGACACACAGTCTTGCTCTACTAACAGTTGTCTCATATGCTCGATTTATTTGATCTGCTGTTATGCTGTTAATAGCATCCCGAACAGAAATTTCCAATTGTTCTCTTGTAGTGTATGTTCTTTTATAAACAAGTCCATTGGCGTAAGATCAGGTGATCTTGCTGGCCATCTGATAGGACTGTTATTTCCGATCCATCTATTTCCAAATCGAAAATGTAAATAATTTTGAACCAGACCAAAATTATGAGGGCCGGCCCCATCTTGTTGAAAGATAACTCTTTCATTTACTCCAGATGGAAAATCGTCGAAAATATTCTCAATTTCATTTTGTAAAAATTTTAAATACCTTTCTCCTGTTAAAGCTCCATCAAATATAATATGCCCAACCAGACATTAAATCCAAATCTTACTTGTTGATGTCCTTGTCTTATTAGTCGGGGATTTTCTGTAGCCCAATGCCTTGTATTATTTTTATTAAATATTCCTAAATTCGTAAATCTAGACTCGTCAGTAAATAAAATGGAGTGATGAAAGTTATTGTTTAAATTGTAATTATTTAAAAGCCAATTACAATATGTAATTCTTCTAGCAAAATCATTTTCATACAACTCTTGATGAATTTGATACTTGAAAGATTTATATTTATATTTTTTTTAAATTCTTCTAACAGATTCCCTTCTTACATCAAACTGTCTTTCTATTTCTCTCAAGGAAGATGTTGGGTCATAATTTACATATGCAACTTCTTCACTTATTATAGATTCGTTATTTTCAGCAATCGGTTCCCTTCTTAACTCAGTTTCAAGTCTCCAGAAATAATTGTTGCTTGGATGATTCCCTTGAATTTTTTCGACATTCACCAAATATTAGTAACATGTCTATTTGTTCATTACGAGTACACATTTTTATCAAAAAAGATTTTAGATCATTTACTTTATTTTGCAGTTTAAATCACCAGCTCTATGATAGCTAACTGTCAAATTCACCGTCGCGTCACCTAAATAAGTCAAAATAATGTCATAGTCACCGCCGCCTTGATAATATTAAAAAATTATTTAATGTAATGCTTTACAGTATGATAGTTTTCTCATTTGAAAACATTAACTAAGAAATGTACAAAAAATGTAATTTAAAATTATGCAGTTAATTTTTAGGAAGAAAAGAAACAAGGGTTGCAATTTAAATAAGTTATGAAAACAGGGGGGAAAATGGGTTAAATTTAAAAAAAATTAAAAAATCGTACAATTCAGGTATGTTGTATTAAATTTATATATTTTTTGATTTACATTAAATAATTTAATGTAATATTTAAGTTAGTGCCGTTTTTTCCCGTTGTTTATTTCTTTGGTATGTTATTTGAGCCAATTTTGATTTTTCATATTTTTGTGTGCAGCTCCTTAACTATTCACTTGAGATAACAAGTATGATATATCGATGAAATCAGGTTGCCATGTAGATTTCAAAAATGTAATAATCTACAGGGTGTCCCGTTTAAAATTCAAAAGTTGGTATCACTTCCGGTAAAAGCGGAAGTAGTAAAAGTGAAACAAACTGACGAAAATGAGGCCACTAAGATCCCATTTAATGCCCTAAAATTTTATAATTTTGTCTTGAGAAACACAGATACTGTAGCCTGTTACATGGTTGATGTGTCACCCTGTATATATCAAGTATTTTATTAAGTGCACGAGAAAAAAGTCTGCTTTCAAACTTTTTCAAATTGGATTTTTTTACAATAAATTTATTAATCAAGTGCAAAAAGTGAAAAAAAAAATGGTATTAGTGCCTTATCTTTTCACCACAATAATTTTGCGAATTATTAAATGAATTTATAAAACGCCTGCAAATTAAAAAAAAAATTGACGGACAAACTTGAGCCCAGGTTTGTGGTTTTTCTGGTGTTAATTTACTGGACTATTAATACAGTTAATACTTTCATTACAACTTGTTATAGAGGGTACTTTTTTTTAACGCAGCAAATACTAAATTTTTGAAAAGATTACCTTTTTAAGTGGTAAATAATGTTAAAACCGAGGAGCTTTGGAGCTCCGTAGGAGCCGAAATACGCAAAATAGAGCTTTGTGTCCATTGAGACTTTTGCTCAGGATGCCGAAACGAACAACATTTCCAAATTTCAGCCAATTTGACCGGGAGCCAATTCCCATAAGATTTGTGCGGGATTCTTTATAAAAGAAAAGAAAGATCGTATGCGGGAAAAAAATAATTAAATAATTTTTAATTAAAAATAGGCTGTCAATCACCCCGCATTTTATTATAAAAAAAAAGAAAAAGAATAAGGAGTGTTATTATTAAACGTGATCCTCTACTATAAGGATGAAATTTTGCAATAAAATTGATTTCAGGTGAAAATTCGAAACTCCAGACCTCAACACAATAGATCATGTTTTTGGAGACTTATTTCGGAGCATATAACTTTTGACGTTTTCAAAAAATTAATAAAAAAAAACCTAAGTACTAAAACTAAAACAACTAGTAATTTATTTGCATTTCGGCTAAAAAAAAGCAAAAATTGTTTTTCTTACCTTTTTAAGTGTTACCTCTTCTTAAATTTGATGAATGCGCCATTTTTGTAGCGGGGTTATTTTTATTGAGAATTTACAAAAACCAACATGAACATATTTCATCAAAAATCGATTGTCTAGAAATCTAGAGAGTACCTTGTAATTTGAATATTTGTTTTTGGTATGCCTCCTAATCCAGGTTTTCAAGTAATAAATCCACAAAGAAATATTTAAAAACATTTTTTATTGACTAATAATAAATATGTACTAAAATAATCACAAGTCGTAACATTTTTAAAAAATAAAATATTTGCTGTAAAAATGTTAAAATATAAATAAAACAAGTTAGTGTAGCACAATGAAGTACAACCACTCTGAGCTAAAAAGTTTTCTTTGTTTTCTTCCAAAGATTAAGTGTTGCCGTGGAACAGTCCCAAAATACAATTTTATTACAAAAAATGAGTATTGTTTAATGTTTTTTTGCATACTGATGGGAACAATTTATTTGTACTATAGAAGTAATCACCAAGACATCAAGATGTTTTCGTTAAACAGAATCATTATGATATGCATAAAAAAACGTACATGTTGCTACTTTGTCATTGCACAAAATAATCACAAAAATGGATTGCTCCTTTAGCAAAAAAAATAAGAGGGTAAAACCGCCATCTTTTGGTGCGTTTTGAGCACTTCGCTGATATACGCTTATTTGACCGAAAACATACAGAGTTTATCCTCACTTTCATTTCTGTGTTACAAGCACAGAACACAGAACTAGAAGGCAAAAATAGGTGGAAGAAATTAATATTATTCGTAACCACATGTATAGATGGAACAAGGGTGATCATGCGCAGATCGTCAACAACATTGCCAGTTGATCATGTACTTGTACGAAAATCTAAGATAATGGCAATTTGATTTACATATATATTACATTATAATCGCATAAAAGAGCGCGAACTCATCATTTCACGATTATTTAGGATCATTAAATTCTTTTTTCATATGTATTCAGAAGAGAATATACAAGATGAGCATATAACAACTGCTGGAATCGTAATAAAGAATTAGGATTTCCCACAACTCATTTGGCAATGCTTTTGTTTAACATCAACACCTGTGACTTAGTCTGACTTCCGTTGTTGTTGTCAAATTGTCTTCTTGCGTTCTTGCTTCAGTGTTTTTTTAATTCTATATCAGGAACTCTATTCGAAGATAGAAAATTGTTTTCTACATTAGATAACCATGTTTTTGACATATCAATATACGAGATGAACCACACAATGGAATTGATAAAATTTATAGAAAAATACGTTACCATAGTTTTGCTAGGATGCAAACTGAAAATGTAAGCGTAGAACTGAAAAGGAAGAAACTATCAAAACTGATCCTTTTTTCACATCAATGATATTTTTACCAATAAATTATGTGTGTACAAGTAAAGCAACAAATGGAAAACTTGGTGACATACCTTTGACAAGAAAGGATTTACCAGTTTACAATTATTCAGGCATAATCGCACCGAAATTTCCTTTTAATTCGTCCCAGTTGTACTTACTTCACTATTGAATCTTTAGAAAGTACTAACGGCAAAAGTCTATATTTCAGTGGCCATGAATTCCACTTAAAACACCCCTGTCATGGCAGCGGTTTCACTGCGCATGCTCATCATTGTTCCGTGTGCTGCAGTAGGGATCGTTCCAGCAACACGGTATTGGCCTTCTAGTTCTATGAGTTCTGTGGTTACAAGTTACAAATAACAACCTGTGTCATGTCAGTAAGCTACCTGACAACCAACGAAAACACCAGTGTCATGTTAGTAAGCTACCTGACAACCAACGACAACACCAGTGAACCGCAAATTGATTTAAATATTTTGGATTTGCTTTCATAATTTACTATTAATAATGAAAATACAGGAAACTTATTGATATTACTATTTTTAGTAATATATGATAATAATATACGCCCTTCAATTTATCCCCTTATGAATGAACGAATCAGAGCTTGTGCGGGAGAGAGACGGTTTTTGCCGTGGCGTTCTGGAGCGACTTACTGGTGATTGGTGGCGTATTTGTTTTACAGTTGTGGGGAAAACCCACAAAAACCTCACCATAAAAAAATTCATGATACTATCCCGATACAGATCCAATATCTACATTAAAACAAAATTTTAAAAATATATAAAAATAAAAAAATTTCTTAGTGATAAAGAACGAAGAAGTCTTATTTTTTAAGAGATAAAACTTTAAAATGTTGTATGAGATAGTACAGTTACTGAGTGGACATTTTGAAAATACTTTCGATTATACAGGGTGTTCGAAAAACTCGTGGCATTTGTTCAAGAATCGAAAAGATCTCACCGAGAGCGTTGATATAGCCAATTATTAGCAAAACATGCCTTTGTATTTAAATGCCATTCCCGTATCGTTGGTTGTGCTCAGTATTAATTACTTTTTTAATCTGCGGCTTGTTTAATACAGGGTGAAACAGAACTCAAATCAAGCAATATCTCAAAAATTTTAAGTGAATCACCCTAATAAATTTGTTAGTACAATTAATAAGCTTTCAAACATTTAGTTTATAAGTTAATGAAAAACTGTAAATATTTTATGATAATGGAAAAATCATGTATTTTACGTACACAAATTAAATTGTAGTAAAGGGTAAAAAAAATTTTTTTGGCCGTTTGGGGGTGGAGTCGACTCAAAGAGAAGATCCATTATCACCATCGAGTTCAGCATCCTCGAAGATGGGAAGTGACGCGAGTCTTCAGGTTTTTAGCGAAGAACACATTTTTCACCCTTTCGGTGGTGATTTTTGGGCGTTTGAGGCGTGGGGTCAACTGTAAAAGTATTTTAATCACCGCCATCGTGTCCAGCATCGTCGAAAATGGGAGAGTTACGTTAGTTTTGCAGGTGAAAGACGCGATTCGCCATTTTGGGTTTGGTTTTTGGCCGTTTGGGGGGTGGGGCCAACCCGACAAGAATTTTAACCCCTGCCATCGTATTCAGCATCCTTGAATATCTCTATAAAGGTATGCCGTCCTCTAGTGGTTAGAGTAAAAAAATAGACACATCCAAAATTACGATTACAATTTGTAGAATATTCTAATGCCTTAGCAAACCTAAAATGTATAGTACATATGGTTCAAGATATTTGGTTGACTTTCTAAGTACCCCAATAGGATTATCCTTAAGGTTGTAAATTCGTCATTATAAAAATAAACAATAACAGATCCGTACTCCTGTTTTCGATATAGGTATGAATAAGAATTCAGTTAATTTTTAGGAAATTCCGAAAAGAGTATTAAAGTAGTAGAAGCAGAAAATCGAGTTATATTGCATTATTGGTAAATTAAAAAAAAATTAATTAAAGAGATCATATTAATATACAGGGTGGTCCAAAAGTCACTTCCTCCTAGTTTAAAATTCTGATAGTAACTTTTACAGAATAAAACTGAAGAAACAATAAATATTATTTAAACAAACATTATTTACTACCTATTCAGTATCACTATCGTCTTCATTTAAATTGATAAACAACAGAGGCATTAGTATTTCGATTAGTGTCTCCAACCTTAGCAACACGTTGAACAGAATTTTTCCAGCTGAAAATAGAAACATTACTAGTCACAGTTCCAATTAACTCTATTACACTTGGCTTTAATTTAGGTGAAACGTTTTCGGATCTGACTCTGGATTTAACCTGACGCTACAATAATATGGTGGAAGTCGTAGTATGATCAATATTTGTTGTTGTTTAACAAACACTCTTGAAATTCTCCTTTACTGGTTTTGCTATTTGGCGCTTTATTTAATTGACGGCTATGATAGCATTGTCTACCACAATAACTTGAATATTTAATATTTTTTTCTGACAACAATAAAGCGTTTGTATTTCCTATTCCTACCCATATATTGTATGTAATATTGTAGTTCTTATCGAAGATAAAAACTGAATACATACCTGCCTACTATTTTCTGTTTACAATCATAAAATGTGAGTATTTTATAGACCCTTACCCTATAATCCTATTGCGGTACTTAGAAAGTCAACCAAATATCTTGAAACGAATTATATCAGTATTTGGTATTACCCATTGTAAAATAATTTGAGAAGATCGTTCCATAATAACTATGCAGGCAATCTCATAGAACATGACTAGAGGAGGGGGAGGACTGTTCTAAAACGATATTGAGCTTTATATTCCTAATTAAACTATTTTAAATTCGACTTACTAGGTGGCTCATAGAATTCTACATATTGATTTTGATTTAAAGTAAAGACGGTGTGTTTAAAGTGCAAAGAATTTAAATTCTGAGGCAATACAAATATAACACGTCTACCACTTAGATAAAATGGAAATTTTAATAACTTCTCTTCTAAATATTGTATTAGCAATTAAAAAAAAAGAAAGCAACTTCATGAGATGTTTAGGAAGCAACGTTTTCAAAATTAAAACAGCTAGACCGCCGGAAAATCTCCTAAAAAACTTTTCGGATAACTCTTCATATTCGTATTTTTGGGAGAAACTCTTCAGATAAAAGTTTCACTGTTTTGTCCAGCCTATCATGTGGGGCCATTAGTACCACAACCAAAAATCACAACCACACAGGTTATTGGGGTTATTCCCTATTAGCAGTTATCGATCAGATTTTGAACAAACATTGCCACCTCCCACTATTCTGGGACAAATATTTTATTATTAAACACCACTAAGTTTTAAACGTATACCTGCGAAGTTTTCAAACATCACCGCCTGAGAAAATGTACGAGTTTTAATAACAGTTTCATTATAACAAAATAAACTTAAACCGGACGAAAAAAAATTATTGAAGATATCGAGTTGTGCAAAAAATCCCAGTTATTAACCAGACGTTTTCTGAAAATCACAAGTTTTTTGCTATTAACCCTTTTGTTGCCAATGTCCAACATACTTGACATGATTTTATTCGTTTAAATTTCCTTCCATCTTAAAACTATTACTACCACCTTCTGGTGGTTTCTACTAAATAACTAAATAACTGAAAACAGTGGCAACACTGATTAAAACAGATGTTTTACACTTATATCATATATGCTTCGCTAAATACGGCATCCTGTAGTGTTTGTTTGGTATTAGAGGGGTAATGATGAGGGGGTGAAGGGGCTATAGCCACAGATTAGAGAACTACAGATAGGAAGGTCAGACAAGACAAACGAAATTAGACAGAGATAGAGTCGCACCCCAATTTAAAACCCACTTTGAAGGCTATCAGCAGTCTATGTGTCAGATTGAATACAGTATTCTTCTTCTTCATCTTCTTTCTTCGGTTATGACTTAAATACTAGTTCATTTGCCAGTTCATAAAATCATTACATTAACAGTTTGCTTTGATTTTAAGTTTCTAATGTTTATTTATGCCAAAAATATTATCTTTCAGAACACTATGAGAGCAAACACACAAAATTTTATAAATATATTTCTTATTTCTGACTCTAATGGCAATTGATGATTCAAAATTATAGGTTACATGAAAAGGCAACACTGTACCCTGGACGTTCTTTCAGAACTGGCAACATGGGTGCACTCCAATTTAAAGGGACAATGTCGCAGAAAGCGGCAATCGAAACATCAAAGGAAATGGGCGGAGCTTCATACCTGAAAGCCTCTCATCTGTGCTGTAGCGTACTATGATACAGTGGCGTACCATATGGAATATTTTGGTACAGCGTAATAAGTTGTCATATTTATACAACACATATTTCATTTTATAAGTAATGAGTGACTTCCATGTAGGTTACAGTAAAATGGGAATTAATGTGAATCGAAAATAAATAAAATACCATGTGGAAGACTACGAAAAGTGTTTGGAATGGGAATAATCTCAGAGGTTGAATACCATCATCTTGCGCTTCTGTTTATTTCAAATGCTATATCATATAATATGCTTTATGTATCTAGTATTAATTTTGTAGATGTTATGTTTATCCCATACATAATTGTATTATTCATTTGGTAGCCAGCACATATATTTGAAAATAACCATACATATTCACGTTGTGACTAAATTTTCTTGGCTAATTTTATCATGATATCAATGATCGCCTCTATTGGTTTGAAATCATCATTGGCAACAATAATTAAACCTAGCAATTATGTCAATTCAATCAACATCTCAATAGTTAACAAAAGCGTTGAATAGGAGTAAATATTTTTTATAGCAAATTAAAAATCCCATTGGTTAATACAGAAAAAACAAAATGAAAAGTTGGTGTAGGTATATTAATACAAAAGATACGTCAAAATGTACCTTCGTATAGATTGGGTTGAGTAATAAATAAAAAATTTACATACAATAGATAGATGTTTAAACAATTCTTTACAGTTCAAATTAAGTATACATAATTTACTTTTAATTCTTATTTTCACTTCCTGTACTATCCAACAGCACGCCTATGGAATACATATCTATGAAAAGATCTGATAGCACCTTTCTCAAATTCGATGTTGTACATTAACAAGACTTTGGCATTTTGTTGAGAAATGCGACCACTGTTGTTTAACTAATTGTACATTGCAATAATTTTCAAAAAACTATAAAAATAAACAAGATTGGCACAATAATTCCCAAAAAACAGATTATCTGACATCTGTCAAACTTCACGATATGAGCGGGTATAGTCGAAATTTGAAATCGACCAATCAATGGATTAGTACTCTAGACTCCCCGCGGACCTACCAAACAAATAACCTAGGTACCGTATCTAGCGTAGCATATATGATCTAAGGTTTTACACGTCAATTCAATAAATTTATAATCTTGCTTCATGTTTTGTTTGTACAACAAGTTCTTGGTTGCCGAAATATGTATTTATATTTACAAAATTGCATGACAACTAGGCTGGAGTTTACAAACTCATGACTTATTAGGAAATATTTTTACTTTGTAAAACTCAAAAAGCTTTTATTTTTATTTTAGATGGATGGGCTTTTTGTATACCTAAAGCACGAATGTTGAAATTTGTTCAACAAGCTGTACAAACCGTTATCTCGCCACGGTCGGGTCAGGTCAAACTTGACAGTATCTATTGACAAAGAATTACTAAGAAAGGGGAGGAGAACGTATCAGCAGTTTAGTGATAATAAAATTAGTGGTGTACTACTTAGTACAATAATAAAAACTCATTATTGTATTAGTAAAATAATAGGATATTTTTACAGTCTGTGTTGCCGAAAGTAATATTTTTTACTACGACCTAGTAAAATGCTGTGGGCAGACAGTTGGAAAGTTGGCAATGTGCAGTATACTGGACAAAACTAACTGAGGAGGGTCATGCCCTCTGGTGGGCATTATCCAGTATACTGCACATACCCATAATCATATCAAATATTTAATTACAATGAAAACAACGGCCATTGACGTTTATTTTGTTGCCCTATGATACGAGATAAAAATATCCACTTTGAAAAACAGTCTTTGCCAAGTAAAGGGTTAATATCAACTTAGCAATTTTAAAGTAATAAAGCGTCAATTAAATATTCAAGCTTTACCATTTAGTTTTTAAGTTGACGTTGACAGGTGGTAATAGAGGGAGAATGCAAAACTTTCAAATGCGCGTATTCAATTTTACTTTTGACCTGCATTTTTTATTGAATTTGTTACCCTGAGTTTTTTTCTATAAGCAACTAACTCTACTCAACTTAATTACGAATATTCAAAATTAAATAGTTGAGTTCTGATCCTAAAATTCCCTAATAAAAGAAAATCGTCTGGTTTAAAAGCTCTTTCGGACCTCGGATAGATTGTAAAACTAAGCGGCTAAAGAGAGACGATTATGTAGACGCTCTAAGTCATTCTGGGGAACCCCCTCTTCCAAACATCCGTTCATCGTGTACCCGACAGTCAACTTGATGATATTAGTATGGATATAAAGGTGGCCTAGATGGCGCCAATTAGGGTGATGATTTAAATGTGACATGAGTGATGGACGTGTATTAAATATAAAAAATGAATCTCACGATTGAGCAAAGAACCCCTAACAAATCTTATGGGAATTGGCTCCCGGTCAAAATGGCTGAAATTTGGATATGTTGTTCGTTTCGGCATCCTGAGCAAAAGTCTCAATGGGCACAAAGCTCAAGTTTGCGTATTTCGGCTCATACGGAGCTCCGAAGCTTCACGGATTGAACATTATTTACTACTTAAAAAGGTAATCTTTTCAAAAGCTTAGTATTTGCTGCGTTAAAAAAAAGTACCCTCTTGTGTTTTCGAGGTCGCTGCACTCAAATATAATGCCAAACAGCATGTAACAATCAAAATTGATAAAATTAATATGTAAACATATGTTTTTAAGGTTGCTCAATTCAAATCTGTTGTCAAAAAGACGATATTGACATTTGACAACTGTCAACTAGCTGATAAAATCCAGAAGTAAATATATGTTTTTGAGGTTGCTGAGTTCAAAACTGATGTTAAAAAATCGATATTGACAGTGTCAAATAACTGTCAAACAGCATGTAGCAATCGAAATTGATAAAATTGACATATAAGCATATGTCTTTAAGGTTGTTTAATTCAAATCTGATGCCAAAAAGACGATATTAATAATTAATATGTAAACATATGATTTTAAGGTTGCTCAATTCAAATCTGTTGTCAAAGAGACGATACTGACAGTTGACAGCTATCAAACAACAAGCAATAATCAAAATTGATAAAATCCACATGTAAAAACTGAAGGTAAAAGAAAACGATATTTTAAAAACAACTGAAGCATGCTTGCTGCCATCTAATTATTACTCTATCTTGACACATTATCATGCACAGTCAAATATTTAATTAACGATAGTACTCAACTGTCAATATCGTCTTTTTGGCATCATATTTGAACTCAGCAACCTCAAAAACATATATTTACATGTGGATTTTATCCATTTTGATTATTGCTTGTTGTTTGACAGTTAGTTTGACAGCTGTCAACTGTCAATATTATTATATTGGCATTAGATTTGAATGCAGCGACGTCGAAAACATAAAAGGGTACTTCTTTTTAAACCAGCAAATACTAAACTTTTGAAAAGTAGTAAATAATGTTAAATCCGTGGAGCTTTGAAGCTCCGTAGGAGCCGAAATATGCAAAATTGAGCACTGTGACCATTGAGACTTTTGCTCAGGATGCCGAAGCGAACAACATATCCAAATTTCAGCCAATTTGACCGGGAACCAATTCTTATAAGATTTGTGCGTGATTTCTTTGCGAATGAGCTACAACATACTTTGGCAAACTAAATGTTAAACAAGCTGAACGCATTTTATACGGACATGCGGGAAAAAAATTAATGAAAGTGACAGTGGTTGTGCGGACGTAGTGGCTTTCTGTTTATCAACGTCGAATTTGCGAGGTCAACGCTGACGTAGAATGTATTGCGATCTGTAGGAGAACACTAGTATTACATTAGTACTGATGAGTACCGGCGTTTGCGCTGGGCGTATTACGTCGTACGCGGCGTACAAAACACGCTGCTTAGGAAAACCCGCCTTAAGCAGGGTTTGGTTTTAAACTTAGTTTATTAGTCACAGAAGTCAATGTGGTTGTTTTTACTATTTAAATTACTGCGATCAGAATGGGGAACAGTCGATTGTGTAACAAAACCCCGTATTAATTGAACCCCTCTGTCGCACATCAACTAGTCGTGGGACCTGTTAATTTGACTTTTGTAATGTTTGTTTATTTGACTTGTTAAGTACAGTTGGTTGCTTATGGAAAATATATGTCTACTTAACGAATAATATAAAATAGAACGCGCCCATTCTACATCTTCAGTGATTTTTAGAGAAATGTCAATAAGACGCGTATTACCAGTTTAAAACACGAAAAATTATTTGGGATTGCTCAGGCGTGAAATAAAAAATACCAAAAAACAAAAAAAATTGAATTCTGAAAGAGAATACAAAAAGAGTAGGAACACATTTTTTTGTTAAAATAAAAAACGAATTTCTTCCAAAATCAAATAATTGAAAAACAGACGATTTTGGTGTCGCAATACATTTTGATTCAAAGTTTTATAAGATTTATATATTTACTTCTAGCAAAAACGACTCTATTTACAAATATATATTCCGGGCGATAGTTAACAAATATACAATGTATGGGGTACAAATATTATGAAGGGGAGCATGAAGCGGTAACGTCTAGATCATCGTCAGAAGGAAGGCTGCTGGAACTAGAGCCAGATGAGCTGCTAGAATTGGAGTCATAGCGGAAGAAGGCCGTGTCTCCCTCGCCACCGCTCGGAAACTCGCGCTGAAACGTCATTTGACATCAGTTGACGTGACAAGTGACAGTTGACAGATTAGAAGACATTAGTAAAATCACAATAGTTGTCAATAATGTAGGATATACAAATATATCACTAAATACTTAATAATCACTTTTTTTTAACTCTATTATCAAAAAGAGTGGCCAAACAAATATTTACTTGCAAGGCAGAAAATCTATTAAAAAAAATTAAATAAACGGTGAAATCACAAACTTTGAAATTATTATTATTTAAAACCTTTCGAAAAATTTCTAAAGGAGAGATTTTGTCAGCCATCGCTCAATTACAAATTAATTTCTTACTAAGTAGAAAAAATCATAATTACACAATTAACTCTCAAAACGCTTTATTTACAAAAATTATGTCTCATAATAAATGTTATGTAAAAACGTTTCCTTGGTGCTGGATTCACATTCATCAATCATCAAAGTCATCAAGGTCAAACTATAAATTTTAGAAAATATTTGTTAATTATTTTTAAAAATGTAAATCGTAAAATTCGTCACTACGATTCTGAAAAAACATCCAATTAAAAGGTAAATTAATCTTAAGAAATAAAAGGATTAGTTTGATCTAATAATAGATTCTTAATGTTTCCATATAACATTTGCGGTACACTAGAAACAGCTCCAACGTCGACACCTCTTAACTGTCAGTTGTCACTCATAACATTGAGCATTGAGATAGATATGCAGTTCACATATTTAAATAAAGAAGTTCAGTAACAATACTAGTCTTAAAATTGCTTTATTTATGAACCCCATTATAACGTTCTTAATAATGCATCTTATGTACGTCCCTCTGTCAGTTAGATAAAATGTTTTATAATTTTGAATTGATTCTATTGTTAACTTTTATCTTTCTTGGTTTCTACTCCAATGGGAGACTGAACCTTTAGGGCTGAGTCTAATCCAAAAACTCTTTTTAAAGAAAAATAAACAAGAAATTACAGTTTTTTACAGCAAAAGTGACACAAAATTATACTGGACAGAGTACAAAAAAAATCAGACGATATAGTCCCCAAAGAATAATTTGATTTCAAATAGGCATCTGCATCTCAGCTAATAAGAGTCTTCCACCACATTAACAACATTTTCGAATAAATCATATTATTCATAACATAATGATAATGGCCAACCACTTTTACATTTATAAGTTTTACATGAAAATCTATAAAATATATGATATAGAGGCAGAGGTTCCTTAGGAATCGGTCTCATTGCCCCAGTTGTAATCCATAATGACAGATGACATCCTGTATGATAATTGAGTCCAGCTGATGCTATAACGTAATAATCCCAGTTTTTATAAAAGCGCAGACTTGGCGGATATATCGAACAGAATTATTCATATCCATATTCAATCTTCAAAAATCGGAACAAGTTGTCGTAACTAGGAAGTATTTATAAAAATAAAAAATTGGAAAGCTGGAAGTATCAAACACACACTCAATAGAATGCTTATGTTTTCACCCAGATAATAAGAAATTAACGTTCAACAAACACTTGCGAACGAAGGTAAAGTTGTGATAGATACTTTACCTGTTAATAAACAAGTAAAGCAAGGCAACGGGAAAGAACAACAGATGGATATTAAGCTTCTGAGGGGTATTTGAAAGGCATGTCAAAAAAATACAAATTATACAAAATAGGTGTCTTCTAAGAACAATTCAGAGGAATACCGAGACAGCTCAAGATGGAGTATTAAATCCATGTTCTATTCTGAACTGATTCAATGCGTGAGGCGGCAAATATCCCAAAGAAAAGTTGTTTTAGATTCAGATGGGGTGCAAACTCTTGCGAAAAAAATTTTAATCTAACATTGAACATATTTAAACAAAAGTGAGTAGTTAATACATTATGCAGGGTGACCCAGGGGTATATATATGCTCCATAACTTTTTTCTACCCAAGCTATCAGTTTGATTTTTTTAAACGATAGGACCGACAATGAGGCACATTCTAAAAATATTTCTATTTATATACAGGGTGTTCTGTTTTTTTAAATGGCAACTCCCCCATTTTTGTTACATTTTTAGATTCGCCATTAAATTATCGATATAACGTCTTAGATTTATCTGCAATAATTTTTGACTTATGTCAATTTATGTGTCAAAATAGCGTCGTGCAGAGATCCACAAAAAAATCAGAACTTCAGAACTATTCAAGATAACTTAATCAACTTTTTTCCAGTCGATTCCTTAAGCTTCAGCGCGTCTTTCGAGATGTAGGCGAACTCTGAGTTGATGGTCTATCGCCTACTACGATTTTTGAAATTGACAAATTACAAATAGCAATAACTCGACTTTTTCAAATGCATCACCCTATATTTTATTACAACATCATTGCGTGATGTGGATATCTGCACGACACATAAAGTTACATAAAGTTAAAAACTATTACAGATAAGTCTAAGAAACCCGGGTGCGTTATATCATCAATTTAATGGCGAATCTAAAAATGTAACAAAAATGGGGGGCTATTTAAAAAAACCAGAACTTAGTTGTGTATCTTATTTGGGACATCCTGTGTATAAATAGAAATATTTTTACAATGTGCCTCGTTGTTGGTCCTATCGTTTAAAAAAAATCAAACCAATAGCTTGGGTAGAAAAAAGTTATGGAGCATGTACATACCCCTGGCACCCTGTATGTATTATAGTCAATAGAATTTTTTTTTGTGATTTACTGGGACGACATCCAACTGTTTCTGTGACCAATACACTTTTATTGAACCAGATGAATTCCCCAAGTGAATAATGCCATAATTTAAGGAAGAGTGAAAAAGTAAAATATATTGTTTTCAGAGTAATGTTTTTCAGTTTTCTAAGCAGAAAGGCAATTTGTGTTTCAAATGATAGATGCAATTAAATTTATTGTCTATAATTAAACCTAATAATTTTACCATAGCTGAATCTATAAAGTAATCCAACTGATTAGATGAAAGAGATACTTTGATTTTGATCAGTGTTTAATTGATAATTGTTATCAATGTTGGTTGTTGTAGCCTCTAGAAACTCTTACTCTTTTTCAAACAATACTTATACGGCGACATGTTATTTGGTATGTCATTAACGCAAATAATAAAGAAACCTCCCATATGCATCGATGCCGACTATTAACAACGTCATTATTAAGAACAGGAAGACATTTTATAACAAAGCCTTCTTACATAACTGAGGTACAAACACAAATAACAGATAAAAGGTATACATACATACTTGCATGTGAGGTTCACACTATTCAGAGATAATACAAAGCATGGTGACTCCAAGCTACCAAGACACAACTACAGAACTACTACTTGAACTAAAAGAGGAAATGACAAAACCAAGTTTTAGAAAACCAAAATCGAAAACCATTCCGAGCTATTAGTTTCTCGCTCGCGGTGCTTGGATTCAAGTCCCTGCTGTAATCATCAAAAATAAAAAATCATAATGGCAGACATAACAAAAGGAGTCTCCAACACCGTAATAAGTGGGCTAGGCACAGGAAAACGAATTTATAGTAGAAAACCTCCAACTTGTAATATTTATTACTTTATTATCACTATTGGGATCTGACATGGAAACGTGGCCTATCCAAGATGGTCAATTAGGGTCAAGATTTAAATGTGACATGAATGCCGGTCACGTATTAAATATAATGGGCGAATGGACTACAACAGACCCTTGCAAACTAAATTTTAAATTTAGAAATGACTTGTTCACACTTAAATGTAGAATCGAAGAAAAATTTTTTTGTAAATTTTAAGAAATTAAAAATCTCTTTAAAGTGTGTAAAATTTTAATTTAATAATTATCTAAGCGCTTTCGACCTTAAAGGTCATCCTCAGAGGCGCCACCTAAAATGGGGTTTACAAGTTTTTATATAAAAAATACAAGAAATTAACAATAAAAACTTGAGATACCTCAAAAAGAAGTTCCAATATATATTGAAAACCATGTCTAAGTGTAAAGAAAAATTGATAAAATTGATAAAACCTCTTCAAGAGGGTGCACTGAACGTTTTACATTTGTTTGAAGGTTTTTTAATATTAAAATTTAAAAAAAATATTGTTATCGATACACCATAAAAAAAAATAATAAGGAAATAAATATGACATGTTAAATCTGAAAAGTTCCATCCTGACATTCCCACAACAGTTTAAACAAAGTGTTAAAATTGCAATTTAAATTGACTTGAGTATTGACACAGTAAAATTTTACGATTGTCAGAAGGAGAAAAATTGTGTCTACTAAACTTTAAATGGTTACCAAAAGCTGATTTATCAGGTCTAGAAAGGTGTTCCTTAATTCGAACATCCAGAGATCTGATTGTTCTGCCAACATAAGAAACAGAACAATCACCACATTGTAACTTATAAATACCACTTTTCGACAACAAATTCAAATTATCTTTTGTCCTAGAAAATAAAGACTTAATAGATTTTTGTGTTTTGTAAGCTATAGTTAAATTTGAAATACTGTCTTCTAAAATCTTACCAATATGTAAGGAAGTGAAACGAACGAAGGGCAGAGATCTATAAACTTTATCATTAATTTCTAAAGGAGAAGCAGAATAGGCCGATTCTGTATGTTTTCTTAAATTGATTTTTCTAACAAACTTATCAAGAATGTTCCCTCGGTAACCATTAGTCACAGCTAACTGTTTAAGAATAAATACTTCTGAATCAAAATCAGTCTTAGAGAGAGGAATATTAAGTAACCGGTGAGTGTAACAATAAAGAGAAGCCATTTTTTGGTTATACGGATGATTAGAACAGAAAGAAATTAAATGATCAGTCTGAGTAGGTTTCCTAAAGATAGAGAAGGATATGGAATTGTTAAATCTAGTTAATGTTAAGTCTAAGAAATTAAGAGAACCTTCAACTTCAGTTTCAGAAGTAAACGAAATAGAGGGGTGAATATTGTTAATTAAAGAAAATATATTTTCCACATCAATAGAAGAACCACCAATGAATGCCAAAACATCATCAACATATCTATACCATTGAACTATTTTCAAATAAGGACTATTTAAAGGAGTTTTATTAGAATTAAAAATATAGATCTTTTCTAAATGATCAAGAAAAATGTCGGCTAAAAGAGAAGATAAGGGATTACCCATGGCTAAGCCCTTAGGTTGTTTATAAAATTTATCATTAAAAGAGAAAAAATCTTGAGAAAGACAGATTGTAAGTAGAGATATCAGATTAGTAATAACATCATTATCAATACTTCTATTGATTCAAATCTGTTGAATTATTTTAATTGATTCATCTCTTTCTTTTTTGATTGAGATTCTCAATTTCAATTCTTTTGGTTTCAGAGTTGTTGAGAGTATTTGTCAAAAGAGCTATTTTAACGTTGTTAGTTACTGTAGTCACTACCATTTAAAGTCAGCTGTCTCTTGTCATTTACTTAAAATACTTTCACTACTTTAATAATTTTTTTAAATTTTAATATAAAAAAACCTTCAAACAAATGTAAAACGTTTAGTGCACCCTCTTGAAGAGGTTTTATCAATTTTACTTTACACTTAGTCATGTTTTTCAATATATATTGGAACCCCTTTTTGAGGTATCTCAAATTTTGACTTTTGAGTTGAGTTTTTATTGTTAATTTCTTGTATTTTTTATATAAAAACTTGTAAACCCCATTATAGGTGGCGGCTCTGAGGATGACCTTTAAGGTCGAAAGCGCTTAGCTAATTATTAAATTAAAATTTTACACACTTTAAAGAGATTTTTAATTTCTTAAAATTTACAAAAAAAATTTTCTTCGATTCTAAATTTTAAATAACCTAAATGCATTTTATACGATGAACACTTGGTTAAATGCGGGAAAAAATTAATAAAAGTGACAGTGGCTGTGAGGACGTAGTTGCTTTCTGTTTAGCAACGTCGAATTTGCGAGGTCATCCCCATCAAATTAATGGGAAAATTGCCGGAGATGGACACGTAATCAGTGTTGATGGTTCCTGCAAGGCTGATCGTCTGCTGATTCTATAGGTACTTCTTCCTACAAAGTTAGCAAACGAGTAAGGAATTTAATTTATCAGATTCGACATCCTAAGACCGGTTTCTGCCTTTCGGCTTCGTCAGTTAGGCTTTTCGAATCCAATAAATAAAATTCCAAACTCGTACAAGTCAATAGCTCTGTAGCTGTGGTGACCCAGGGGTAGGTGCATGCTCCATAACTTTTTTTCTATCCAAGCTATCGGTTTGATTTTTTTTTAAACGATAAGACCGACAATGGGGCACGTTCTAAAAATATTTCTATTTATATACAGGATGTCCCAAATAAGATAAACAACTAAGTGCTGGTTTTTTAAATGGCAACCCCGCATTTTTGTTACATTTTTAGATTCGCCATTAAATTGTCGATATAACGCACCCGGGTTTCTTAGACTTACCTGCAATAGTTTTTGACTTATGTCAATTTATGTGTCAAAATAGCGTCGTGCAGAGATCCACAAAAATATTCAGAACTTCAGAACTGTTCAAGATAACTTAATCAACTTTTTCCAGTCGATTCCTTAAGCTTCAGCGCATCTTCTGAGTTGTAGGCGAATTCGGAGTCGACGTTCTACCGCCTACTACGATATTTTGAAAATTACAAATTACAAATAGCAATAACTCGACTTTTTCAAATGCATCACCCTGTATTTTATTACATCATTGCATGGCATTTTTTAAGAGCTTTTTGCTGATATAGGGTTTGTTGGGCCTATTTTGTAAAATTTGCGAGATTTATTGCAAAATAAGAAATGTTGACGGTTTATTCGAGAAAAAAAAAAGGAATCGAGTAGGCCGCTGTCTTAAAATTTGACACATCCATATACTTTCAATAATTGTACGCGTCTAATTAAAAGAAAAAAAGAATCGAGTAGGCCACTGTTTGACACATTCATATAATTTTGAAAAGAATATGTTTCAACAAAAGGAAATTGTAATCGAAACAGAAATACATTACAAAATAAACAATTTTTATAATATTTACAAGAACATGAAAGAATGATTAATAGGATACAATATAAATATTTTTGATTTATAACAAATGCTCGAATAGGTCACCATCATGTTCCACGCAAACTGCTAGTCTTCTAGTAAATGAGTCCCGAACTCTAGCAAGCATCAATTGAACGGAAGGCTTCCGTGATCCTGTTTTTCATATCATCTGCAGTTGTTGGACGATCTCTGAAAACAGTTTCCTTCACGTACCCCCAAAGCAAAAATCTATAGGAGTAAGGTCTTGAGATCGCGCGGGCCAAGGAATAGTACCTCTCCCTATCCAACGATTAGGGTAGGAGTTATCTAAAAATTCTCGCACCATCCTATGGTTATGTGCTGAAGCACCATCGTGTTGAAACCACATTGTCCCTCTGGTATTCAAATCCACTTCTTCTTAAATATTGGGAAGATGTTCGCGAAGAAACTGTAAATACCTTTCACCATGCAGCACATTGTCAAAAAACAATTTCCTTTTTGGTATAAGATACACTACCAGTGAGTTCAAACCGATCTCTCAACTTTAGGAATGAAGACACCTGTGGAGTTCTTGCTTCTGGATATTTTTGCAGGTAGATTCTGCTTGCTAATAAAGGATTTCTGTCAGCTTCACCAATACAGTAGACCATATTCACTAATTCCTCGCGAGTAAAACTCATGATTAATAATTAGATGCGTACAATTATTGAAAGTATATGGATGTGTCAAATTTTAAGACAGCGGCCTACTCGATTCCTTTTTTTTTTTAATTAGACGCATACAATTATTGAAAGTATATGGATGTGTCAAATTTTAAGACAGCGGCCTACTCGATTCCTGTTTTTTCTCGAATAAACCGTCAACATTTCTTATTTTGCAATAAATCTCGCAAATTTTACAAAATAGACCCAACAAACCCTATATCAGCAAAAAGCTCTTAAAAAATGCCATGCAATGATGTAATAAAATATAGGGTGATGCATTTAAAAAAGTCGAGTTATTGCTATTTGTAATTTGTAATTTTCAAAAAATCGTAGTAGGCGGTAGAACGTCGACTCCGAATTCACCTACAACTCAAAAGATGCGCTGAAGCTTAAGGAATCGACTGGAAAAAAGTTGATTAAGTTATCTTGAACAGTTCTGAAGTTCCGAATTTTTTTGTGGATCTCTGCACGACGTTATTTTGACACATAAATTGACATAAGTCAAAAACTATTGCAGGTCTAAGAAACCCAGGTGCGTTATATCGACAATTTAATGACGAATCTAAAAATGTAACAAAAATGCGGGGTTGCCATTTAAAAAACCAGAACTTAGTTGTGTATCTTATTTGGGACATCCTGTATATAAATAGAAATATTTTTAGAATGTGCCCCATTGTCAGTATTATCGTTAAAAAAAATCAAACCGATAGCTTGAATAGACAAAAAGTTATGGAGCATGCACGTACCCCTGGGTCACCCTGTATATCCGCTATAAGATAAAATTTTTAGATGTGCTACCATCTATGATTTGAAGAGAGTATTGACAATTTTTAAAGCAAAAAAAATCCCGATGTATTGGGCAGGCAGAAACCGGTCTTAGGATGTCGAATCTGATAAATTAAATTCCTTACTCGTTTGTTAACTTTGTATTAATCTCTAAAAGGGATACGAAAGAAGAGAGTGACATTTTGACTAGAATCAGTCAAATAAAAGCTTTGCAACACACAATGCAAATAGTGTATGCAACCCCAATACATCGGGAATTTTTTTGCTTTAAAAATTGTCAATACTCTCTTCTAATCATAGATGGTAGCACATCTAAAAATTTTATCTTATAGCAGATGTAGCTATTGACGTACGAGTTTGGAATTTTATTTATTGGATTCGAAAAGCCTAACTGACGAAGCCGAAAGGCAGAAACCGGTCTTAGGATGTCGAATCTGATAAATTAAATTCCTTACTCGTTTGCTAACTTTGATTTTCTTTGTTTCAATATTCTGATTTATTTCTTCTTTTCTTACTCTTCATGTTGATCAATTAAGAAAAGTTTAAAATAAAAAATTCCAGATTATTTTGAGATATACAGGGCGTCAAAATAATTATCGAGAGAAAGGTAGAAAATGTGCAAGAACGAAATCCAAAATTTGTCACATTTAAGTAAATTTCATGGAGGGAAAACAAAGTGGAATAGAGAAAGAAGAATCAGGGCAATAACCAAATAGAAACTAATATTAAATAACATCTTTTTCTGTAAGTGTTTTTTTAAGTATATGGTACAGTTATGGGCAATTTATCTTGGGTGTTTGACATGCCTTCCAAGAGAGATAGCGACTCGAATTTAGTATTTTCTATGATAACAGCTGGGAATTGAACTTGAACATGCAGAGTGAAATCAATATGATAACATAAAGAGAACAAAATTGAGAGGGTTTTGTTATATAGTTCGGATTAACTCCAATAAACAGGAAGAATCAACAAAAGAAAAGGAAGAAATTTGAAAATGAAGGATAAAAAAACAGATAGCGGAGATTGGAAATAAGAAAGGAAGAACAGTGAAAACTTTAACACGAAATAGGAAGTAATGGAAAATGGGTTAAAGGAGAGTCGAACCGCAAAATGAAGAAAGAAAGAACCGTAAATTTAACTTAACAATTGTTCAATTTTATCACACTTATGGCATATCGCAAATGTTTTTTATTGTTACCAAAACTCCACCTAAAAGTTTGTGCCAAATTAAAACTTAAATTAAGTAAAAATACGACTTACTCTTAATCGATTGCTGCTCCTAAGATGTCGCCACAACATCCATAGCATTTGACTTTCGTTGATGTCAGGTGGAATCATTGATGTCCAGTTATTTCGTGCTTTGTTGTTATTTTTCACAGTCGTTGACAAACCCTTAAACGTAGGGTCATTTTCGCACGAAGGCACCCATACTTTGACGTCCCAATCGAGGCCACTCGTGCATATATATGGGACTTGGGGGTGCGGCTCTAGGCAATTTACCTGGATGTTAAAATTTCAGTTCAAATGTTATAGTTATTTATGCACCAAGTACCTTATGTGTACTTTATATATATTTTACCATTTTACTTTATATATATATATATATATATATATATATATATATATAGTTTAAGTAGAAAAATTCGTGGGAATCAGTCAATATAAAATAAATTAGTTTGATTTCTTCGTTTTGGTCAAGCTTTCGAAAACGTTTATTTTCTTTTTCAAGACTAATAACATGAAATACGGAAAAAATTAAATACAAAAAGAAACATCGGTGTTAAAATATTTTAAAATGACAAAATGACAGTTTCCAAAAACTTCAGAATACAATTGTAACATACAGAGTGTGATTATAAAAAGTATAAGAATGTGTAAATATATATTTTTAAAAAAATAGTAATAAATATCAATTCAAGGAGGACGAGTTGAGAAATTTTCTTTATGTTTTTTTAATAGAAATGTGTATATTGTACTCAGGTCATTGATGTCTGTTCTTTTATTCATTGAATTTTGATTGTTATTTATATGAACCATTTCAAGAAAGAGACGCTTATTGAGATTTCGCTCATTATCGAGAATTTTGACATTATTATAGTCAATCACATGATCTTTATCTATTACATGTTCAGCAAGGCGACAAGATCTCACATTCCTTCTGCAGTCACTTTTGTGAGAAGTTATTCTATCTTTAATCATTCTACTTGTTTGACCAATGTATACTTCATCACAGCTGCTGCATGGGATTTCATAGATTATATTTGATTTATTTTTGACTGGTATGGGTGTTTTCAATTTAGAATGTATTTGTGAAATAGTTTTCAAATTGGTTTTAGCTATTTTAATATTGTCTTCATTTTTAAACAAATGTATGAGTTTTGATGTCAAACCATCTATATGTGGTAAAGATTTAAAAATAGAAATTTGGTCAGTTGTTGTTGGATGGTTTGAATTTGAAACAGAAATAGATGTACTAAATAGAATTTTATTCACTAAAGATTTAGGATATGAGTTTTCTAAAAGAATGTTCTGAAGCTCTTTTAGACACTCATCTCTCAAAGATGGATGAGTGACTTTAACCACTCTGTTTTTAAGGTTATTAATTAAATTTATTTTGATTTTCATAGAATGGTTTGAATGAAAATTTAGGAATGTAGAATTTTTGATTGAAGACAAGGCAAAAATTCTACAAACAAATTTTCGGTACTCCCATGGGTTCTAATATATCTCCAATAATATCAAGTTACGTTTTAGATGAACTCCTAGAATATTGTACAAATAAAATCACATTCGAAATTCCTTTCCTCAAGAGATATGTTGATGATCTTATCCTCTCTGTACCAGGAAACTGTATCGATGAAACTTTAAATATTTTTAACAGTTTCGATCCAAATATTCAGTTTACCGTTGAAAAAGAAACTGATAATTCAGTTCCATTCCTGGATTTAAAACTAATAAGAACGAATGACAATAAAATCATTACTAGATGGTACAGAAAACCAATTAATAGTAATCGGTTCCTAAATTTTCATTCAAACCATTCTATGAAAATCAAAATAAATTTAATTAATAACCTTAAAAACAGAGTGGTTAAAGTCACTCATCCATCTTTGAGAGATGAGTGTCTAAAAGAGCTTCAGAACATTCTTTTAGAAAACTCATATCCTAAATCTTTAGTGAATAAAATTCTATTTAGTACATCTATTTCTGTTTCAAATTCAAACCATCCAACAACAACTGACCAAATTTCTATTTTTAAATCTTTACCACATATAGATGGTTTGACATCAAAACTCATACATTTGTTTAAAAATGAAGACAATATTAAAATAGCTAAAACCAATTTGAAAACTATTTCACAAATACATTCTAAATTGAAAACACCCATACCAGTCAAAAATAAATCAAATATAATCTATGAAATCCCATGCAGCAGCTGTGATGAAGTATACATTGGTCAAACAAGTAGAATGATTAAAGATAGAATAACTTCTCACAAAAGTGACTGCAGAAGGAATGTGAGATCTTGTCGCCTTGCTGAACATGTAATAGATAAAGATCATGTGATTGACTATAATAATGTCAAAATTCTCGATAATGAGCGAAATCTCAATAAGCGTCTCTTTCTTGAAATGGTTCATATAAATAACAATCAAAATTCAATGAATAAAAGAACAGACATCAATGACCTGAGTACAATATACACATTTCTATTAAAAAAACATAAAGAAAATTTCTCAACTCGTCCTCCTTGAATTGATATTTATTACTATTTTTTTAAAAATATATATTTACACATTCTTATACTTTTTATAATCACACTCTGTATGTTACAATTGTATTCTGAAGTTTTTGGAAACTGTCATTTTGTCATTTTAAAATATTTTAACACCGATGTTTCTTTTTGTATTTAATTTTTTCCGTATTTCATGTTATTAGTCTTGAAAAAGAAAATAAACGTTTTCGAAAGCTTGACCAAAACGAAGAAATCAAACTAATTTATTTTATATTGACTGATTCCCACGAATTTTTCTACTTAAACTATTATTGAACAGTCACGAAAATATCCACTTATTATATATATATATATATATATATATATATATATATATATATATATATATATATATATATATATATATATATATATATATTGTGGTGATAGAAAAAAAGGAAAGAGGGATCGCTAGGGAAATAGGGGAGGTTGAAAGATTAGAAAAATTTTTGGAAGATTGTCAAAAAATAAAATAAAAAGTCAGCCGAGTTAAAAAAGAAAAATAAATTATGAAGGAAATACAGGGTTGATGGAGTCGGAGAGTTAAAATAATTGCATAGGGGAGAAATAAGGTCAAGTGGAGAATTAAAAGATTTGAATATAGAATAGAATAAATACGAGCAGAAGAGGTGGAGTAGAGACCAGCAGGAGATTGAATGAGAGCAAGTGGAAGGTGTGGAACAAGTTAAGCAGATGAGGTTGAGTGAGAGCAAGTAGAAGAGTTTAAATAGGGAGGAGTATAAGAGGTAGAGTGGATATTGGGAGAAGAGGTTAGAGACATGAGCAAAAGTTGTTTTTTTTAATTGTATGAAGATTGAAAGTGGGGTAGAAAAGTTATAAATAAGTAAGTAAATCGCAACCCTATTTTCACTAAATATTATAGTTTTTTTGCTGTTGATTAAATTGTGGTTTGTTTATTTTTGATGATTTAATAGATTTTAGATTAAGAAAAATAATGTCTTATTAAAATTAGGGGTAAGCAGGGTAAAACAAATTAAAATAAAAAAAATAATAAAATAAAAGTAAAAAAATATTGAGACAATATATTTTACAATCTCACTTAGACCTGCTACAAACATTATAAATGAATGTGAAGTAGTCAAATAAATCTATCTATCTATCTGTCTATCTATAGATCCCAACGCCCGGAGGGTAATATTCAGCCAGAGGGCCTCTGGCCCGAGGTATGAATGTTGCCAGATGGGCGTTAGGATCCTGGAACGCTCGTGGAGCATACAAGATTTTATTTTTCACGAAAAATTTATTTTATTTTATTGAAAAACCGATTTTTTAATATTTTGACGTTTGTTGAATATTGCCCTTCAATATTTCATTATATTTAGTGAATGTCATTGCTGCTTTGTGTTATCTTATAAATGTTATGGAAATAAATACTGATTTACCAAAAAATATCAAAGAAAATGTAGCCAAAGCAATCAAAAATTTATTGCTGGAGAAATCCAGACCCTTCTCATACAATGAGCGGGCATTGTGACCATAACGCCCGCTCATTGTGCCCTAGGGCGTTATGAGTGTATCCAAGGTAAAATAAACAAATAATATACAAGTGAAAAATGAAATATATTTTTACTAGCAATGTCATTCTTGGCAGAGCTGGGTAGTATCATAAAAAGTATCTGAAAGAAGTATTCGGATACTTGTAACCGAGTGCATTTTTAAGTGAAAGTAATCGTATTTTTTTAAAAAAAGTATACATTTTGTATATCCGTCTCCGGTGCTCGGATACTTTTTTCTGTATCCGGCTTAACTCTGATTCTTGGCAATAAAATAGCTATTTGTTTAACTAGCGAGGAAAGTGCCACTTTTCCTTCCGCATGCAAGGTTTGCTGCCGGGTGTTCTAGGGAGGAAAAGTGCCCCTTTCAACCCAAAAAATAGGAAGCAAAAGTCAATTTTCAAAGGAGGCTTAGAAAAAATACATTTTCACAAATATATCGCAGTTTCTGACCAAAACTGGTTGATAAAAAATGGTTGTGGTTATTTTTCGTTTGCAAAGAAAACTCTGGGTTAAAAAGTCGTGTATTAGGCAATGTTTATTAGCTTTATCAACATTTTTAGAAAATTATAAAATTATAGAAAAACGTTGTCAATGTCAATTGTCAACACACGCATACATACAGGGTGGCACAGTTCATAGGAACAGTCTTTTAACTTTCGAATGGATCATTCGATTTTTTTCAAATTTGGGGTACATACACAAAATTTTCAATTATGTTATGAAAATTCAAAATGACCTCAACTTCCCGTTTGATCGAAAATCACCCAAATTGCGATTTATAAATGGGAGAACATAATATTTTGCATCGTATTCTGTATTGTGAATTTACACTATATTGTTGTCCTGCTGTAAACATTTCTTTGTTACTTTTATTATGGAATTGGGCTCTCCCATAATAAATTTGAGATGCCTGTCGATGTACATGTACCGTATATGCCTCAAAATCCGCTAATTATAATTTACTGTGTTATATAAACATATAAAGGGTGTCCCAGAGTAGATTTTAGGGATTAAACTTACCTTACAAATGTCAAACATCCAGATCAACCGAAAACCATTCGAACTCCTCCCATTCGAAAAAACGAAAACATACCCAAGCGCTTAATTTGTCTCGTAGCAGTATGCACCGTATGTTCAGAGAAGAATTAAAATTACATGCCTACAAAATTCAATTAACCTAATATTTAATTATGGCGCATCACCCACGCGTCGAATATTGTACTGTGAACAAAAACGGCGCCGAGCAACTTTGGACGAATCGTTGGCTTTAAAATAAGCCTCAACCGTGTAGGCACGCAGCGAACTCGTCCACTGTTACATGGTAACTTAAATCCGCACTTGTCCGCTATACGCTCGACGTAATATTTTCATGAAATTTCGAATAGGGTCGGCATAAGTTAATTTTAAAACCTAAAATCTACTCTGGGACACCCTTTATGTGTAATCGGGCCCGATCGTAACTGTGCTTTTTGTATATACCGCTGCTACTAGAATCAACACCGTTCCAGAGACGGATTTATGCAATAACAGGTACGCGTGTTTGAGACTCGTCGACTTGGATTTTTTTCTGATTGTTTAAAACCAGCGTTTTTGGTAGTATTCCATTCATGCATATTTTCATCTTTTAGAAGGAAATCGGAATGTTGGCCATTGCATATACACAGTTGTATGAATTAAAAACTCATTGTACAGGGACTTTGAGATCAGACAGACTAGGTAATTCGACAAAAATTACTTAAATAAAATTAAAATCAGGTGAAACAATAGCTAGTTATAAAGAAGGTATTGTTATAGGAAAATGGAGAGACAAAATAGATGTGTTATACATTTCTAATGATTTTGAAAACAATATGTTTGAATCTGCTTCAAAAAGAGGTATTGTAAAAATAAAGATAGAGCCAGTCATACAATATAATAAATATACGGGAGATATTCACCATCAGGATCAAACAATGGATTTCTACACGAGCCATATTATTTTGATGATGCTACAAAATAAAATATTAACAAAAAAAATGTTTCCGAAAATCAGTAAGAAGGCATTAAAATTTACATACATTTTTTTAATTATTAGTATTTAAATCCACATAAAATGTAAACAAAATATCATTACATACAGTTTGTTTCAACTGAATTAACATTTTTGCTGGGAAGCATGGACAAATTGAAAAAAAATATTAATATTTTAAAACTTACCACACCGTTGTCATCAGCCAACAACCACTGCACAATAGCCTCTGTATTTCTCTCCCAAAAATAAATGTTGCCGCAATCCGACCCACTAACTATAAACTCCGATTTGGGACCGAAGAAATTGACGCCCTTGATAGTGGCTCCGTTTCTGTGTCCTTGATACTGATGCAGAAAGTTTCCGGGCTCGGAGTTTACATCGAAGAGAAAAACGTCGCCGTCGTTATAGGAACCTAGGATTTCGGAACCATCGTGGTTATAGATGGCGCATGTAACGTGCAGACCGGTGTAGCCGCTGGAATCAGTCTAAAAATTGCAGAAACTGTTATATTATAGAAACAGAAACAAAAAATTCCACTTTCAAAACGATTATTTGAAACGCTTGTATATAAATAATTAAATTTCACAATAAGCTTATATTTATTTCAGAGACCCTGTATATAGATTTATTTATTTCGATTTACATAACTTAACTTAGTTTCTACCTTCATTTTACAATGCATATTGAATTCCATATGAATATAATTTAACTACAGGTACATTAGGATTTACATTAACAGAGTATCATTTTTATACAGTATTTTCATATAACAAAAATATTTTTGCCTAATTTAAAATATTCCCATCAAAAGTAGGATAGTTTTAACAACACAATTACACATTATTATAAGTGAAGCGAAGAGACCTTTGAGAGTCTAAATGGTTTAAGAATTTTGAAATAAGATTCATTTTTAGCAAACGAGTAAGGAATTTAATTTATCAGATTCGACAACCTACGACCGGTTTCTGCCTTTCAGCTTCGTTAGTTAGGCTTTTCGAATCCAGTAAATAAAATTCCAAACTCGTACAAGTCAATAGCTATATCCGCTATAAGATAAAATTTTTAAATGTGCTACCATCTATGATTAGAAGAGAGTATTGACAATTTTTAAAGCAAATAATTCCCGATTTGCATTGTGTGTTGCATAGCTTTTATTTGACTGATTCTAGTCAAAATGTCACTCTCTTCTTTCGTATCCCTTTCTATCTTAGATCATATATGCTTCGCTAGATACGGCATCCTATAGTGTTTGTTTGGCTCTAGAGGGGTAAAGACGAGAGGGGGTGAAGGGGCAATAGCGTACTATGATACAGTAGCGTACCATTCGGAATATTTTGATACAGTGTAATATATTGTCATATTTATACAACACATATTTCATTTTCTAAGGATTGAGTGACTGTAGGTTACAGTAAAATAGAAATTAATGTGAATCGAAAATAAATAAAATAGCATGCATACGAAAATTGTTTGGAATGGGAATAATCTGAGAGGTTGAATACCATCATCTTGCGCTTCTGTAAATATTTTTTATAGCAAATTAAAAATCCAATTGATTATAAACTGGTTAATATAGAAAAAACAAAATGAAAAGTGAAAAGATATTAATACAAAAGATACCTACTTCAAAAATGAACCTAAAACAAAAATTTACTGATGAACATGGTTTATTTTAATAAAACATAAATTGACATACAAAAGATAGATATTTAAACAATTCATTTACAATTCAAATAAAGTATACATAATTTACGTTTAGTTCTTATTTTCACTTCCTGTCCTATCCAACAACACGCCTATGGAATACATACCGATGACAGCACTTTTCTCAAATTTGATGTTGTACACTTAACAAGGCTTTGGCATTTTGTTGAGAAATGCGACCACTGTTCTCTAAACTAATTGTACCTAGCAAAAACTTTCAAAAAACTATAAAAATACACAAGATTAGCACAATAATTCCCAACAAACAGAATATCTGACATCTGTCAAAACTTTACGATATGAGAGGGTATCGTTGAAATTTGAAATCGACCAATCAGAGGGATGGTACTCTAACTCCCCCCTGTACACCACAACAAATAACCTGAATACCGTACCTAGCGTAGCATATATGATCTAAGCTTTGTATTAATCTCTGAAAGGAATACGAAAGAAGATAGTGACATTTTGACTAGAATCAATCAAATAAAAGCTATGCAACACACAATGCAAATTGTGTATGCAACCCCAATACATCGGGAATTATTTGCTTTAAAAATTGTCAATACTCTCTTCTAATCATAGATGGTAGCACATCTAAAAATTTTATCTTATAGCGGATATAGCTATTGACTTGTAATGTTTGGAATTTTATTTATTGGATTCGAAAAGCCTAACTGACGAAGCCGAAAGGCAGAAACCGGTCTTAGGATGTCGAATCTGATAAATTAAATTCCTTACTCGTTTGCTAACTTTGTATTAATCTCTGAAAGGGATATGAAAGAAGAGAGTGATATTTTGACTAGAATCAGTCAAATAAAAGCTATGCAACACACAATGCAAATTGTGTATGCAACCCCAATACATCGGGAATCATTTGCTTTAAAAATTGTCTATACTCTCTTCTAATCATTACCGATCAGAATTAAATCCTTAGAAAGCTTTTGTCCGAACTTTTCCGCTGTAAAGTAAAAAAAAAACCGATGTAAACATTGATAAGTTTTTCACGGTATAAGTCCGTCGTCAATTTGAAGCCGAATTACTTTTATTTTAAATAACGAAATACAACGGAATTTTAGAATTTTATTTGAATTACATTTTCGCACTTTGTTAACAATTACCGAATCGTGATTAGAGATTAATTTAATTATTATAGATTCTTTCCGAGTTAGATTTTGAGTTTTGTTTTTGGAAAGTTAAAGTATTTATTTTAGTTTTCCGAGTTAGATTATTGAGATTTTATTTTTTTTGGAAATTAATTTATTTATGAATCTCTTCAAATTAGTTATTTGAGTTTTAGTTTCATTTTAGTTGTCTGTCCGTTCGGAAGCAAACGTTTGATTTTTAATTTTCATTTCTGTGTTATAATAAAATCCGATTAGTATTTCTTGAGAAATCGCTTTTTAAGAGACGGAACGAGACTAGATACGATTATACCAGGTTACTCCGAATTCGCATTTTTTTTATTACTATTATTAATCAGATCGCGTAAATTTGATTTCATATTTGAGGTCTAAGGCTTGACGGGACTTTTGTTGATTTTTTTGGTTTGCTATCGTTAATCAATATTAAGGGGTCCATTGTTAACTTCACCCGCCGCGTTCCCTTATAGAGGCTTGTTGGGATTAATATTGATTCTCTTGGTTAGCTATCGTTTATCAATATCTTTTTCAAACCAGATTTGCGTCAACAGGCATTATCATTCTTGGTTTGCTATCGTTTGCTAAAAGCCTGAGGACAAGTCTCCGTTTCTGGCTAAAATCGCCTTTATTTAATCCTATCAAAAACCTGGCAAATTCGCCCGTTAGTCCGTATTTCCGGTCAATTTAATAATTTAAGCGAGTCAATAAATTCTCTCGGTTATTTTTGGTTACATTTTTATTTTATAAATTCAACGAATGCTTCCGCCGAATATTAGAATTTAATTAATTCAATAATATTTTTCGATTAATTTCACATTTTGATGACGATGATTAACATAGTCTGATTGAGTCATTCCGTTTATTATCAAAATCCGTTAGCAAACCCCGAATCAAACATTTCTTTTAAGTTATTTGTTGTTCAGGGTTTTTGATGGTTGGGCTTTGAAATATATATTTTGAATCTTAGTTTGATATTAGTTTTCGTAAACAATATACGTGCCCGCTTTTAAAAAAATATATAATAAACTAGTCTGAAATCAATAAAACCCCGGGCGATTCCGTATCTCCAACTGAAGCTACCTGTGGAGTAAACCACATTAAATAAATATATATTAATTAATATTTATTAGTAATAGAATCAAAGGGTTGGACTGTCCCGACTAAATTTGGGTTCCAACACACATCTGCACCGATGTAATTCAATACCAGTGGGGGCAAGGAGTCCAAGGAGTAGTTGTTTTAGGTTCAAATGAGGTGCAAACATTTTCGATATATTTCAAAACTGGGAGAAATAAAAAAAATTACAATGAGGCTTATCACTAGGTCGGAAATTCTAAATGAATTTATGCAGAAACGATAAAGAAGGGGATTTAGTGTCTCTAGGTAAAAATATCTCAAAATATAATTATCCATTTCCAGAGAAATTGCAATTTAAAGAATAATTAGCATTAAATTTCCCGGTCAAATCTAACCAATGGCGATTGGAGATTCTCATGCGATTAATTTCGTCGATGTTGTCATATCTGGGTTAAATTCTCGTAGTACGTGCTTACCCCAGTCATCAGACGTAAGTCTGTTATTGTCGAATGTGAAATTCTGGATTGCTGTTTGCTGTGTAATTTTTTTATTTCTTGACTATTTTTGTGATTTTAGTGTAATTATTTGTTTAAATTTTCCGAAAAAAACTTAACTCACAGTATTTCGGAATAACAGAAATAAATGAGGTTATATTTATATCCAAATGTCAAGGCTGATAGATCAGTGTCTGGTTGGCTCTTAATCCATGTTGTACTTTCGACAAAAAGGTTCTGAGAAAGAGATTAATAATTTTCTCCACGGCCACTACTGAATGTAGTTATTCTGAAACCACTTGTAATAACAGAAAAGAAACATTCTCGCTCTTGAGATTGAAAGAAAATTCTGAAACTTTTGTCTCTTATGTATTTTATATGCATTACATTCTATCTCTAGAGCTAGAATCTGTACTCCGTGATTGTTTACAAAAATAAGGTTTGCCATGAATGTCAAAATAACTGTCAGTATTAGTTGACGTGGTCTTAATATTGGTTTGTAAAAACTTTTAATTTATTAAAAAGGAGAAGAAAATCAAACGATTCAGATGTAGAATTTGAAAATACTCCTCCAGAAATAAAAAAATTGCCGATAATATAACTCAAAATTTGCTACCGCAAAAATCCAACCTTGTTACAGAATATACTATTATAATTTTACTTTGAAGGTTTAGCTTTTGTGTTGAAACGTACTTAACAGTTTTTAATTTTTTTAATCCTTTAATTATAATACTTATAATTGCACACATTAATACGGTACAATGAACATTTTTTTTTACTCATGCGGGAAAAGTACTACCATTGCGCCCGCCTTTTCGGGTGTAAAATGGATGTTTGGCTATTTAACGCAAAATTTACTTTTCGCACGGAAATTGACATTACAGGCCCCAAAAAAAATGTGACGTTTAAGTGACAGAGATAAATTGATTGATTAAAAAATTAAAATTTACAAAATTTAACACTGTCGCTGAAGGTTACGTTGAAGAATCGATCGACAATAAAAAACGAATCGGCCAGCAAATTGCGATCGCTATTTTGGACAGACCATCTACGAGTACTTCACGTGAAAATATACTCCAAATCAACCCAAATACCGAGACAAGTACCCATCAGAGTCAGTGTCGAAGACAATGAAAATATTGACTTGAATACGATTTCCTCTAGAATCTCCAAAGATATAAATTTCAAATTCACGAATTGTTCAAATGTTTCGATAATCATAGGTGAAAAAAAAAATTAATTGCCTTTTTTAGTTTCCTAGTTATCGTTAAAAATAAAAAGTTATTTTGATTCTAAATATTGTACTTTTTATTTGATTAATTTTTGATTTTTTTGTCGTTGGCACCTACTTCATTTCTCATTGTATCCCCGCATTCGTAAAAAAAAATAGTATCTGCAACTCGTGGGCAATCGACAACTTTGCGCACTCGTTGTACAATATACTATTTTATCTCTGATACCTATTAAATTAATAAGAACATTTTTGGTAATCTTTTATAAACTTTCTTTGGTTTTTGCTAACAAATATAAATTCAAAGTGTAATATCATGTAGCGCTACCTTTTTCGGGAATCCACAAACATGATTAATAGTCTAGTATTAGCTACGACTTCTCTTGAAGTATCTATTTCGCTCTTTCTATTAATTAGAAAAAGATGAAGCCAACGGAAAAAAACCTATAGAAATGTGGCAACTGGAATTGTTTCATTGGTCCACGTCACGATTCATAATACGTCACGATTCATAAATTTAAATTTAATTTCCCAGGCGCCCTTTAATAATGAAGTAGAAAATTTCATTACTAATCCTCATTGTATATATTGGGATCTTACATCCAGCGATACGCCATATGGCGCTTTGTTTTCGAACACAAAGTAGGGTGAAGATTCATACATTACGTCAAACGGGAAAATTTTTGAGATAAAAACTGAACGAAATTGTAGTAAAACACGGTGAAAAATCAAAAAATAAAGTGTACTGCGCAGTACCAGGGTGTAATAATAATTGTAATAAATGTCTGGACGTTTTATTTCATTATTTTCCGAAGCCGGATAAACGTTTTGTACTTAAACAAAACCATTTTGGAGTGCGGCAAAAAATTGATCAACACGAAGAGCAAGAAGAGAAGAAAGAAATCAGAATATTGAAACAAAGAAAATCAGAATATTGAAACAAAGAAAATCAAACTTGATGAATCCAATGAGTAATGTAAGGAAGAAGTACCTGCAGAATCAGCAGAATTTAAGGACGATCAGCCAATTATTGACATAGAAGCCCTACAGGAACAAACAACATTCATCACTTGTCAGTCTCCATTCGCAAATTTGGTCAATCGTGAGACTCATTTTTTATATTTAATACGCGACCAGCACTCATGTCACATTCAAATCTTCATCCTAATTGACGCCATTTTGGATAAGCCACGCCCCCATGTCAGATCCTAATAGGGTCTGCGAAATAAATATAAGCTCCTTGTCAAATTTAATTGTTATTTTACTTACCCTTTTTTTAAAGGGGTGATATGTATGTAAGGGGTCGTTACTTTTTCTTTGGTCATAAACCCTAATTATTTCATCTCTGCCGCTAACGCAGAATTCTAACGATTTTAACGGATTTCCATGAATACTATATAAAGCTACTTCTCTATCATCATCTTTTACGCTGACTATCCTATAGTGAACAGAAAAAAGAATTTATAAATAATTTAATTTCAAAAATGGGTTCCCACAATAAAGTACGCCGCAGTTTTTGATAGGGAAATGGCTTTTGGTGTATTTCTCCCAAACTTCAGAAATGTATTCGTCATCCCATCCCGATTAAAAATGTCCACGGGCCCAAGTCAATCTTATGTACAGATTTCGAGCTACCGCGATTTTAACCTGATTAGAGGGAACTCGATATATGCGTATTTATCGGCAAGTTAGGTGTTCACAGCTTTACGTTTAAGGTTTATATGATGGATATACCGGATGACATGCCATGCCTATATCTCCTTCACTTTTCAACCGATTTGAATAAAATTTGGTACATAGATATGAGACACCATTTTAGATTGACAGACGTATAAAAACAAATTGGCCGACTTCCGGTTTCGCCAGAAATGTCACCAACTTGGATTTTTTAAATGGAACACCCTATATATTTGATATTTTTTTGATTCTATGGCTCAAATTAAATACGACAGTGTTGCCAAATTTTTTATTTTTCAATAAAAAATTTAAATTATCAGATTTTTTTTTCAAGAAATGATTATGTCTAGGTTATAACAAAAAGAAAATGGTACATAATGTATATCGTTGAATTGGTAATTAAATTCTTTATCGAAGGGCAAGATGGCCCTCGGTAGGTACCATTTGAAAAAAACGATTTACTGGTTAAAAATGAATTCAGAAAATTTAAATTCCTGCTGTAGGATTTGTTATTGATCTTATCGATGAAATGACGACTACTATGAATTACTGATATCAATTAGACTAGATTTTGACCTGATCAAGGCCTCCTGTGCTAAAAAAAAATTGAGAATTTGAATTTTTTTACTGAAAAATAAAAAATTTGGCAACACTGTCATATGTAATTTGAGCCATAGAATCCAAAAAATATTAAATATATAGGGTGTTCCATTTAAAAAATCGAACTTGGTGACATTTCTGGCGAAACCGGAAGTAGGCCATTTTGTTTTTATACGTCTGATAATCCAAAATGGTGTTTCATATCTATGTACCAAATTTTATTCAAATCGGTTGAAAAGTGGAGGAAATATAGGCATGGCCCTAGTCTCATTGTCACCCGGTATGTCATAAACACCCATATAAACACACACACGCACACATTCAGCGTCTTTTAGAAGATTTTATTTTGATTTCTAAACTTTTTTTTAAGTATTTATTTTTTATTTTATATCATTTTTCAATAACTTTTTTGTTACCATGAATACAGATAGGCTATGTCTGACATGGGCGTTTCATTAACAGGGTTAAACACAGCCGGTCACCTTGAAATAGATAAAAAACTAAACGTTCAATGGAGAAATACTTTTTGTAAGAGAACGCTTAACAATTATGTCCAGCAAAAGCGTCACTCGTCGTTATCTCCTCTAAGCTCTACTCTTTTGTACTCCTACAAGGGTTCCACTACTCACATAGAGGAAGGGGGTAGCTAAGCAAAAATGATGAAGTAACAAAAATGCAACATAATCATTATGTTTATTATTCTTATTTATTTATGGCACATGTGTTATTAATCTAACTACAATTTGATTAAAAAGGAATATACGAAAAACCATCTTGCCATCAGCGAAATAACAACAATGCTTATTCCAGCTCATTTTTATAGTGCCCCTATTAAACAAAAATGACTTGCAAAAATGGAAAGTTATAAATCAAAATAATAATACAAATAAAAAGAAAAATAACATTGAGGAAATTAGGAGTGAACTGTTGTTGGAAAAATTAACATTGTTATGAATTTAATAAAAGCTTTAGCAAAGCAAATAAAAAGCAATGAAAATCTATTCCTATCCTAATTGCACCTATTTTGATTTAAAAAATGGGAAAATCGTTGGGGTGGATAACATAAAGTCTGAAATAATTAAACTGTGATTATCTTTTAAAACCATTTACACATACTCTATCTAAATGTGGAGTATGAAGGGATATAAGGGTACTATAAAAATTTGATGGAAAATTTAAAAATGCCGAAAAGAGAATCCAATCCTCATAATCTACACAAAAAACTGCTAAAAACAAACAAAATACTAAACTTGCAGCCAAAACTCAAAAGAACAATGATGAATACACAATTTTTTTTCACATAAATACTTTTCTCCACGGCCACTACTGAATGTAGTTATTCTGAAACCACTTATAACAACAGAAAAGAAACATTCTCGCTCTTGAAACTGAAAGAAAATTCTGAAACATTTGTCTCTTATGTAATTTATATGTATTACATTCTATCACTAGAGATAGAAACTGTATTCCGTGATTGTTTACAAAAATAAGGTTTGCCATGAATGTCAAATTAACTGTCAGTATTAGTTGACGTGGTCTTAATATTGGTTTGTAAAAACTTTTCTCCACGGCCACTACTGAATGTAGTTATTCTGAAAACACTTATAATAACAGAAAAGAAACATTCTCGCTCTTGAGATTTAAAGAAAATTCTGAAACTTTTGTCTCTTATGTATTTTATATGTATTACATTCTATCTCTAGAGCTAAAATCTGTATTCCGTGATTGTTTACAAAAATAAGGTTTGCCATAAATGTCAAATTAACTGTTAGTATTAGTTGACGTGGTCTTAATATTGGTTTGTAAAAACTTTTAATTTATTAAAAAGGAGAAGAAAATCAAACAATTCAGATGTAGAATTTGAAAATACTCCTCCAGAAGTAAAAAAATTGCCGATAATATAACTCAAAATTTGCTACCGCAAAAATCCAGGCTTGAATATAAAAATACTACCTCCACAATGTTGAGAGATTTTTTACTATATTTAATTTCTACTTTCTGTGTCCGTGGAGAAAGTACAGTCTGTTACTCTGTTGGAATGAAAATCCGACACTCGTGGTTCCTCCACTCGTGTCGAATTCTCATTCCAACCTTGTTACAGAATATACTATTAATTTATTAAAAAGGAGAAGAAAATCAAACGATTCCGATGTAGAATTTGAAAATACTCCTCCAGAAATAAAAAAATATGCCGATAATATAACTCAAAATTTGCTACCGCAAAAATCCAAGCTTGAATATAAAAATACTACTACACAATGTTGAGCGATTGAGGTTTCATTTTACTATATTTCATTTCAACTTTGTGTCCGTGGAAAAAGAACAGTCTGTTACTCTGTTGGAATGAAAATCCGACACTTGTGGTTCCTCCACTCGTGTCGAATTCTCATTCCAACCTTGTTACAGAATATACTATTCTGAAATCTCTAGAAGGTTGGATAGGCTGCCAGCTTTGTGAACATTGGGGTAACAATGCTTGTGCCGGTGTGGACGATGAAGACGCCGAAGACATGCACATTTGTTTGTTGTGAAAAAAAATTAGCTTACCCAATCATACCCCCTGGTACGGGGTAAGATGGATTTTCACATATTCCTTTTTAATAATTCATGTTAGAAAGATCCGTCAACAAGATTATTAGATTGATTCTCAAGGTGGACCTCGAGTGATAGATGTCTAGATTCTACATGTTACTTTAATAGGGGCACTATGAAAATGAGCTGGAATAAGGATTGTTGTTATTTCGCTGATGGCAAGATGGTTTTTCGTATGTTCCTTTTTAATCATTCATTTTAAACAAATATGATGAGTTGATCTCCCAAAGACTACGCCAAATTGTAGTTAGATTAATAACACATTGCTGCATTTTTGATCTATGTGAGTCGCGGAACCCCTGTAGGAGTATAAAAGAGTAGGATTTAGAGGAGATAACGACGAGTGACGCTTTTGCTGGACATAATTGTTAAGCATTCTCTTACAAAAAGTATTTCTCCATTGAACATTTAGTTTTGTATTTATTTCAAGGTGACCGGGTGTGTTTAACTCTGTTAATGAAACGCCCATGTCGGATATAGTCTAGCTGTATTCATGGTAACAAAAAAGTGATTGAAAAATTCTTAAAAAGGAGTTTAGAAATCAAAATAAAATCTTCTAAAAGAAGCTGAATGTGTGCGTGTGTGTGCATGTGGGTGTATATGACATATATCCATCATATAAACCATAAACGTAAAGCGGTGAACACCTAACTTGCCGATAAATGAGCATATATCGAGTTCCCTCTAATCAGGTTAAACTCGCGCTAGCTCGAAATCTGTACATAGGATGGACTTGGGCCCATGGACACTTTTGGTCGGGATGGGATGAAGAATAAATTTCCGAAGTTTGGGAGAAATCCACCGAAAGCCATTTCCCTATCAAAAACTGCGGGGTCCTTTGATTTGTAAACTTATTATTATTATTACTTACCTTTCTTGTTTATTTTTCCTAACATCATGACTAAAAACGAGGCCATCTTCGCCGGCGCTCAGCACCACATGAGGCTGCTCTGCCAGAACAGCAATCTTGTGACAGGGTCCTCTGTGGCAACCTAATTTCCTATTGTCTCTTACACCTTCTTCGGCTGATACTTGAGCAATTCGTACCTAAAAGCAAAATAGTCTAAATACCTTGTATAAAAAGCGATAAGAATACTAATACATAGTTTTTATGTTTTTTAACAAACCAAACCCTAATTACTGTACTGCAAATAGACAATCTAAGCACCAAGCAAAACTTAATACTACAATTGAACAACTAAATAGAAACAAATTAAACTTAAAGAACTTAGAATAAAAAACAACTAATCAGCCCCTCATTACTTATATCATTTTGTCCAATTTTACGAGAGGTATCTGCAGGCAAACGTTGTAAGTGTAATGTTGAAACACCCTGTATAATATGTTATAGTAAAATCGCAATCGAGTCGGAGTAATATATGTGTCAGAACAGGAAAGATCAGATGTGGGTGCCTGTATATTATTTACAGGGTATATAAAATCACCATTTAAAAATATATTTTTTTTATATATTATTTCGGTATGTAGGTACTTTCCAAAATGTTTTTTGAGTTATTTGCAATTGTTATGTAAATGGTAGAGTTATCTGTTTGAGTAAATTAACAACAAGGTATATAACAAATATTTTTCAAGACCTATAAATTTGACTATTAGGTATACCTACATTAAATCGTTATTCATCATTGACCTCTTGGAAATCTTAGCTTAGCTTAGATTATAGAAAGTAATCTGAGAGTTCAAAATCTATAAATGTGACTATAATTGTATTAAAAATGTAAATGGGATAAATCCTTGGATTATAGAAATCTATAATCTAAGGGTAAATCGTTATTTTATCATCTTCTTGGAGATTACTAATGCCATGGAAAAACTAAAATGATAACAAGGGGGGGGGGGGTGATTATAAGATTATAGAATTTGGTATGAAGATAAGATAGGCAGTTGCAGTTAGTATCTTGATCAGTTTCCAATATTACCTACCCTATTTGATTAGCCTTCTATATTATCTATTATAGTAAGACGTTGTGGTAATTTTCGGTTAATAGTGACAGTAGTATTGAAAAATGCAGTGTGATTCAAGTTCAAAGTTTACACCTGTAAACCTTTAAAAAAGTATGCGTTGTCAGTTAACGAGAAACTATTTGTAAGAAATGTTTATAATTGCCTAAGAAGTCCTTCGTTTTCTGTTGAAAAGACAAGTAATATCATGGGTGTAAGCAAATCAATGATATATAAAGTTATAAGTGAATTAAAAAGTGGAGTAGTTAAACCCCCAAAGAAAAATGCAGGAGGTAAGAAAAAGTGGAATTTACTGAACAAATTAAAAGCGGAATAAGAAGAAAAGTTCACGAATTTTATTTTAAAAAAGAGATACCACACTTGCCAAGGTTTTGGACGCAATCAATAGTGATCTTTATTTTCCTAAAATGGGAAAAACAAAACTACGGTCTTTGTAGGGACTCACTACATAAATGGGATAAAATTCGGGACCCACTGTGTGACTGCGGAAGGGAAAACCAGACCATTCAGCATATTGTGGAGAACTGCGAGACCACGGCCTACCCTGGTGTAATGTCCGATTTCCTCACACTCCCACATACGGCGATTCAATGGATTGAAAATTTATCGATAGAGATATAAATGTGTTATTTCTTTTATGTTTCTACGTTTATGTTTGTGTATGTGTTTTATATATACACCTTTACATTTTTGTATTTTATAAATTCTGTTTTGTTTACTGTTTTTAAATCATGTGTTGCCATACGCTAAATAAATAAATAAATAAAACTACGGGAAACTCTAATAGATTTGAAGTTCAAGTGGGATAAACAGGAAGGGAAAGCAGCACTGAGGAAATTGTTTGTTGGAGACGGAGATACCTCAGAACCATTTTTAAATTACATGCAGAAAAAAATATTTTATTTGGACGAAACCTTGGTAAATGAACGTTACACAGTTAGCAAAATGTGGCAAGACACAAACATTCAATCTTCACGGCAAGCTTTTTTGCAAGGATTATCTACAGGATTGAAGGTTCTTTCAGGTAAAGGACGACGTCTAATTATCTAACTCATATTGAAAGTGATGACGGGTTTTCAAAACGTGGTTCGTTAATATTTCAATCTAAAAAAACCGGAGACTACCATGAAGATATGAACGCTGATGTTTTTGAAGAATATTTTCAGCAGATGATAGAACATTTACCAAAGGGTTCAGTTATAGTAATGGATAACGCTAGTTACCATTCCCGTCTAATTGAACGTGTGTCAAATACTTCATGGAAGAAAGATGATATTATTAAGTAGCTAACAGACAGAAACATTAACTTTCCAGAAAAATCAATAAAAATAGATATTGTGAAATTAAATAAGCCTCCAGTACGTTATGTAGTGGATGAACTTGCAAAAACACATGGTATTGATGTTGTGCGTCTTCCTCCCTATCACTGCAAACTAAATCCTATTGAACTGATATGGGCACAAGTTAAAGGATATGTAGGTCGACATAATACGACATTTAAGTTAAAAGATGTAGAAGCATTGTTAGAAACCTCCATATCACTTGTTACGAAGGGAAATTGGCAAAAGGCAATCGAGCATGTGTTAAAAGAAGAAGAATACATGTGGAATCTGGACAAAATCTTGGATGTTGATACGACAGTGCCACCTTCAATATCAGTAAATAATGACTCATCAAGTGAATATAGTGATTCAGAGACTTTCACGTTTCCTGATCTTCGAAAGTAGGTAAGCATATCTATTTTATATCAAAATGTTACAATCATATTATTAAAAAAGGAGTAGGGTCTGGTGGCGCGGCATTTACCCGCCAAAAAAACAAAAAACAAAAAATTGGCCCTAGCCAACCAAAAAAAAATTTTTTTCAGGGGTCAGTGACGAGGGGACTCACCTAAAACAATCACCCCGGCGGTTAAATTACAATTATTTAAGTTTAAAATAGTAACAAAAAAAATAATAATACAAACAAATACACCCTAATTTACCCAACCCTGCGGTCATCAGAGTTTTAAAAGTGATCAAAATAAGGATAGTCTATTGTTATGTCCAACAAAACCGGGCGGCACCGGCAAAATTCTTAATTTTAACACACCTTTTAACTACCGGCTATTTAAAATTACACATTTTGTTTGAGCCGCCAGTGCTGTAAAACTCCCATAAAATTTGGATCGATTGCGATTTTACTATAGCCACTATACCTTACCTGACCATCTCTGGCACATGAAGCTATGTGTAGATCACCGGAAAGATTTAAAAACTTTGTTTGAAAGACGTTTCCTCTATGCTTGGAGTCGTATTTTAAAAGTTGCTTGCCTATCTTCCAATCCCATATTATAACCTTTAGGTCGTCGGAACCGCTGGCCAACAAATGACCATCGGGATGAAAATTTAAACTATTCACACAGCCATCATGTCCTTCCAATTTGTACATTAATTCTAACCTAAAAACAAATTAAAAACGTTTTTTATCATATAAATAGTCTTAGTAAAGAAAATACAGCATCACTGTAATTGTAAAAAGTTTGTAAAATATTTTGTCCACGACTGTCTAAAACGAACCCATTTTTTATTAGGTATCTCAAGTATAATATTATCTATTATGCACTAAAAGGACTGTAGGCAGTGAATAATTATTATTCACTAACATGTGATTTTGTATTATTTTAACAGTAGACTACGCGCTGTCACTTAAAAGTCAAATTACTTATTTATTTAAAACGTCGTTTTAATTGTTAAGAATTGATTAATTTAAAAAAATGGATTCAGAAAATGAAATGTTATTAACTCCGTCGAAGGTGAAAGAAGCGGAAGTTGTATCATTAAATTTATTGCCAGAAAAATCAAAAAAGTTATATATGCATATGAATCGTTTTTGTACTGGAGAAAACACATCAAATCGTTCTCAGAATCAATTTTCTTTTAGTTTACTCTATATTGTCGACCCATTTTTCGATGCTAAGAAGTACAATTAAGAAACAGGAGCTTATACAGTAAAGGTGTTATTATTAATGCAAAAAGTGATTTGCCAAAGGATTGGTAATAACAAATTGACTAAAATGGGCAAAGACATTGCGACTTTCTTATACCAACATACAAAACAATCAGTCTACAAGTCATCAAAATATAAAGTTAGATTGTAAATTCCATACCAGCAATTAATTTAACAAACTGTTTTCTAAATGTTCTCAATATTTCCCTAAGCTATAATAAACAGTCGTTGACAAAGTATAGTATTATATTCGCATATATGACTATTATTCACACGGGTGATTTACGACACTCGCCTGCGGCTCATGTCTTGAACTTCACCCTAGTGTCTCAATAGCGGGCAAGGAGTTTTAAACTTACAAAACCAAGAAATGGCCTGAGTAGTAGACTTGAGTTTTAATATATCAAAAATTGAGAATTAAGTCTACTGTGATCTGAGGTAGATTCTACCTTTGCATGAATGTGTTTATGAAAAAAAAAACAAAAAAATTGAAAAAACGCAGTGTGTTAAAATTGAATTACATCTAAAATCGAAAAAAACAGAATTGATAAAAAAACTCACACAACTTTGGAACCATACTTATTTAATTTCTTATGAAACTTTACGTCTAGCAAGATATACAGGGTGTCTAAAAAATTCTGCGATCTGTTGCGAAAATAATAAGCATGCCCCTGTCCCACATAATCAACGAAAGCTTCATAACCGCTAGATATCCTAAGGAATTAAACATCTCTAAATATATACCAATATACAAAAATAAGGGCTCTAGGGATCTGGTAGTCAACTATAGGAATATCTCAATCCAAAGTCAATTCGAAAAAGTAATTGACACAGCTTTCAACTCAAGACTCGAAAAGTTCATCAAACATCATACATTACTAAACAGCATGGGTTCCGTCGAGGAAGATCCACAGAAACTGCAGTTGCTGCATTCTGTGAAAATATTTACGAGGCTCTCAATAAAAAACAATCATCGATTGCCTTATACTTTGACCTGAGTAGGGCCTTTGATAAGGTTGATCATCATCTTCTCATGGGAAAACTGGAACGTCTAGGTATCAGGGGAGTAGCAAAGGAATGAATTGCATCATATCTGAACGATAGGAAACAAATCGTAGTACTTACCGAACATAAATCGGCTGAAAATACCTGTCAATATAGGAATACCGCAGGGTTCTATTCTTGCACCAATACTATTCGTAATTTTCATCAACGATATGACATCGCATTTGGCAGGTACAAAAATATTGTACGCAGACGATACTAACTTCTTCCTTATTGGAAACTCACCACAGCAAGTATGCTACCAAGCACGCAGCATTGCACAACAATTCAATATATGGTGTACAGAGCACGGTTTCATGAATGTACTAAAAACACATTTTGACGTTTTTACCAAAAAACACTAATTATGACTTCAGCCATCTGATTCAAATAAATGGCAAAAGCATTGAACATGTTTCATCAACTAAATTTCTAGGCATATATTTTGACCGCAAGATGAGCTATCAAAAAAATTGAGTACTGTTTCTTTCATAATTAGGCAGTTGAGAAATACCGTATCCTTAGAAATCTTAAAACTAGCCTACTATGGACTCACTCAATCATTACTTAATTACTGTCTTATGTTCTGGAGAAACTCAAGCCACACTGATAAGCTATTTGTGATACAAAAGAGAGTTGTTAGAGTCATGATAGGAACGCGTCCCTACGACCCCTCCAAACATATTTTAGTTAAAAATATTAACACTCACATGTCTGTATATCATGCAAGTCACACTGTATGTCCACAAACACAAAGCTGAACTTTTAAGGCATGACTCGATTCACGAGTACAATACAAGAAATGCTGAGAATATATACCCTTCATTTTCAAGGTTGGCAATCGGACAAAATTCACATATTTATCAAGGAATAAAATGTTATAACAAATTCAACAATTTACTCAACCACAAAATGACGACAGGCAATCACCAATCGTTCAAAACCTCTTACGTAATTACCTAGTTAAAAACGCTTTTTTCTCTACAGAAGAATTTTTACTCCCATGTGTAAATGTATAATATGTACAATATTTTTATCATTCAAATTTTAATGTGTTTATTTCTATAATATGTACTATATTTTTTACTACATTTTTATATCTTAAGTGTTGACTAGCCTGAAAATTTCACACAAACATTTTTTAACCAATAAGAAGCTTTCTTTTCAGTTCGTTACTGTAGCAACCAAAAAACTTGGCGATAGTATTTTCCTACCCTGAGCTGTACCACAGCGATAATATTTCTGTCAAGTGTCAAATTATCTTAGGAAAATGTCATGGTATAATTTTTTATATTACTTTGGTGTGAAATTTTCTTACCGAATCTCCCACGATCTTGAATTACTATCTGGAAATATCCCTCGTCTTCGACTCGGGAAACTTTTAAAGAATTCATGCTTTCGGAAATATTTCCGATAGTAATTCAAGCTCTAGGGAGATTACTTAACACCTAAAATGCAACTATTAGATATCAAAGTTTTTCAGTCGTATACGAGGTTTGTCAAAAAATATGAATTTAGTACCTTTATTTTTGAAATATTAAAAAAAAGTTATTAAATAACTTGTTTCTAATGACATTTTACGCCAACATACCCATTTCGAACAAGATATTCATACTTTAAGAAAATTTTTAATTTTTAATATTTTTTGTGATACTCCACTGTAACTGACAATGTTCAAAGGGACCTTACAAACCCATATTAGACTTCCTTTTATAAGGAAAAAATTAACCCGGATTAAAAAATTTTATTTTCACTGTATGCCACTAAATATTTTGCAAATTTGATTCCTGCTTATTGATGCAGAACTTTTTCAGACATACAACTTTTTCAGGCGTACTAACCACACCGTTGAACATTAGTAAAAAAAATTGGTATGGAATTGTTTTCGTTCCTTTTCAGCTTTTTCAATGAAATCAAAATTGTCAGTTACGGGGGTGTATCAAAAAATGTTAAAAATGAAAATTTCTTAACATCGGAATATCTTATTCAAAATCGGTATGTTGACGTCTTTAGACACATTTTTTTTAATGTCTTTTTTTCATATTTCAAAAATAAAGGTACTTTCTATCTATCTATCTGTGATGGGGGTGTCGATACACTGTGACCTATAAGATCTATTGTGCCCCCTACTGCTGCCCAGTCGTTAAGGATGTCTCAACGATTAGAGCAGTTCCTCCAGTCCTATTGCTTTCAAAAAGTTCAGGATGTCGGTAGGCTTCAGGTTAGGTCTCTCTTCTATTTGATATTCTCCGAGGTATCGTACCCTTGGATTTTGCAGGGTAATGCATTCTGAGAGAATGTGGATAGAGGTTTCCTCCTCTTCCTCGCAGAATCTGCATTCTTCTTTGTCTACTAATCCGAGTTTCTTTAGGTGGCAGACGGCAGTGCCCTGTTAGGATACCCGTTAGTATTCTGAGCTTAGTTTTACTTTTACTGATCTCTTCTTTTTCAGATCTCTTCTGGTTATAGTTCCCCAGTAGTGTCTTGGCCTGCCTCATTCCTTGTAGTCCTATCCAATATTGGGATCTTTTCTGATTTACTTCTTTTCCAAGTTCATCAAGTATTGTACTGGTGCTTATTCCGCAGAAGGTACTTTACTCCTGAGCAAAATTCATATTTTTTGACAAACCTCGTATACGAATGAAAAATTTTGATATCTAAATAGTTGCAGAACTTTTTATAAAGAATAAGTTTTTTCGTAAAATTAATAATAAAAAAGTTTTCCATATGGTACGAACTTAAACAGACACTGTATAAATTAAATTCATTTGTGAATAAATTATTCATCATGAAAGACAATTAATACTAATAAAAACAAATCACAAATATAGAATTTTGCCATTTCGACAAAAATCTTTTCTTCAGAATTGCAACGTGCCGATGTTTACAATTTTCGAGTTTTTAGGATTTACGACAATTTTGTGTATGATGTATAAAATGTTTGTATTGATAAAAAAAATTTGATGAACCTCAGAAAATTCTAAAAAATGTTTGCTATAAACCTTTATACCATATTCCTTGCGTATTCCCACTTTTGTAATCATCTCTTAATGCAGGCAGCAGTCTAGGAAAACACCATTTTTTTAAGACTAAGACAATATCATTGATAAGTTTTTATCATAAAATTTAGAGTTTTACACATCAAAACAGCATTATAAAGCCTAGTAACATTATTTAGAGAGAAACCGTGACTAATATTCCTTCAGAAATTGTGGAGAAACTTGAAAACTATTATAAATCGAGTTTGACCAAGCATGGATTAGATTAATCAACTTGGAAACATACGCTTTAAAACTGAAAAAACGAATCAAAATCGGATCACTCACTGATGAGCTACAGAGACACAAGTAAATAGACACACACATAAACATAAGTGTCAAAAACTTATAATAAAATAAATAAATACATGTTTAACCTTCCGTTGCTAACACATTCGATATTTCGCGATTATTCCCAAACGGTCCACAATTCCTTAGAGCCGTTCTCAGTAGCTGTTTTTCTTAGAGTCATGAAGTCAGTGTTAAAATTATAGTGGCGGTGGATTGTTCTTGTTCAAGTTATACATAATTTCGGTCTATCAGACGGAAGTTAGTTGTGGCGTTACTGTCTGCGGGTCAGTTTATAATTCTTTTTATAAAAACAATGTAGTTATTCGTTTTTTTTAGTAATTTCTATAATTATGACTTTCCTAACTTCCCTAAGAGGAGCAAATTAAGACTTCAATGTATGTTTGAAGAAGAAAAAAATTCAGGTCCTTGGAACACTTATGGTATTTGTATGGAGTGTGAAGGACTTCTATAATTTTTTTTCAGTTTACTACAAAGGTTCCTACATTTTTGTATAATTTTTTATTTTTTTAATGCTTTAGAAGCAACATACTTATTTTTATTGCCAAAAAATCTGCTTTTGATTCTTGTCATAGACATTTTTAGAATGTTATGTTTTGTTTACTGAGTTTCTTTGTTATTCTATATTTTTGTTAAAAAATGTTTAATAAAGTTGATTTCCCTGTTTTGCTTGTTTATATACATGTACCAAACAAAAAAAATATCCAAGTCAAATTTTCTCCAGGCACAAATAGCTATTTTGATAGTCGGTCTCTAAGACGCATGTTAGCGTTCATATTAAAAATAATCATATTAGTAACGGAAGGTTAAAACAATTGTAACGGAATTCTAACCTATGTACACTACGTAGTGATCCATAGCAGCGCTTCTGAAACAAATCGGCACTTTGGTACTTCGAATTGGAACCTAACTGTCTGTTTAGCACCTCTGGTACTAAGAACCAACTGTGCTTGGGGTACTCTTTTTTCAATGTAGGATGTTCTTCGTCATCTGAATCGATATCGGTGTCATTTATGACTGTGGAATTCGAGCTCATTTGACTGAATGACTCCAATTCGTCTAGATTAACGGATTCCTCCTCATGCAGTGCAGAGTCTTCTTCGGCACCGTTCGTTTCTTCATCACCACTGGAAAATAAGGATGGAATTGGGGTTTCTTCACTAAAAAGAGCAGGAATGTCGAACACAAAAATAAAAAATTATAATTAACAAAAATAAGTACCTACTACAACTTGACCATGGATAACTTTTTCTAATTTATCAAAAAGCAATGTTACCCTTGCAAACTGTAAAATGTAAATACTTTTTATTTATAACACATATTACAATTTTATATTGGGTTTTGATTTTTACTTAATATTTTATTTTAGTATTGTAGAAGATAAGTTAATATTCCTATAATGTATTAATGAAATTTATTTAAATAAATAAAACAATAATTTGAAAGAATAAGTCATGATTTGTAAAGCAATATTTTGCTTAACCTATCAATAAATTTTAATGTAAATATGATTGCCTGCATTTAGATGCAGATTTTTTTAGTTACAAGTTACTTTTTTACAAATAAAATCTCATAAAGGTCTAATAATAATTGCTCAAGGTTTGGAATTCTAAATTTATAAATGTGGATTGATAATTTATTTTTGCAAATTAAATGGTATAGCCTATTTTTAAATATGCTTGTCATCATGTTTGTAATAGACCTCAGGAAATTCATAAACATGAAAACTAAAAACAGAACATAAAACACATTTAATACTGTTAAAACCACTACCACTTTCAGAATATAAAGGTTTGTTTTAAAGTAACTTACGTTTGTAATTTAATTATCTCTCTAAGCATAGAATGTCAAAGGAAATCTATTAATTTAAGAGAAATCTAACCTTTTATTTTGCTGATTTTCTTCTGAATTGGAATGGTTCCTATAATTGCGGTTTTTTGAATTTCGAGATCTAGGAAAACCACTGTCTGTACTGGTACTAGCTGTTTCTTGTTCTATGTTGTTAGAAGAACTGGAGGATTCCTCTAGTGAACCTCCAGAATCGCCTTCAGTTTTTAATCGTTTTGGATTTTCTGATTTATTCGACGTTTTCTTTAGACACTCGTCACCTTGTTTAACATTGTTGGATGAACTGGAAGATTCCTTTACTAGGCCCCCAGGAACACCTTCACTTTTTAATCGCTTTGGATTATCTGTCTTATTCGACGTTTTATCTTGACTCTCGTCATCGGACATATTTTCGTCCATGGTACAATACAGTAATGTGAAATTCTAAAAATATAATTCAACTGCGTATTTAATTGAAAGATCTCTAAAGTCAACTACAAATTTTGCGAAAAGTAAGGCATAACGTTAAATTTCTACATAATAACTAATTTTTTACCTTATTTCAGACTGCTTCTTCAAAAAACCTGTTTATTTTCTTTTTTCAGCTCCTGACATTTGCAAATCCATCTAAACTACAGCAGTGATGCCAAGTTTTCCCAAACAGATGTTAAATTATTTATGGTTCAGCTGCTTGCAAAGCTACAAAGAGTTTTTAGAGTTATTACAACTAAAGATTGTGTGTTGCTCCCGTTTTTGGACAAGTATTTTTTTATTTTGGATGACAGTCAAATCAAATATGAGTCAAAAAGTCCGAGTCTTGGGTCTGGTATAGACCTTTCACTTGACCGACTGACCACTACAAGTGACTGGATATCGACCGCAATCCAAGGCTAAGATATTTAGACCAAACCGAAGAAGAAAGTGACAATAAATCCGTCCGTCATTTATCAATCTTACCGACAGCGTTGCCAATCCTACCTATTTATCGATAATCTACCGTTTTAGATTTTATCTTTATTTACAAGTTAGGGTGCGTTGTAACACGAAAGGTTAAACCGTAGTCGATGGTTAACGTAAATGGGGTTGTTGTAACACAAATTTTGAGACGGTCACCAGCTGGTTAACTACTCAAAAGTTTACTATCCGATTTCGGTAGTTTAACCTGTGTTTGGGGCATGAAACGTTAAAAAAATTTTTGTTCTATAAATTTGCTGTCATTGTTTGGGATTATTTTTTGGTTATATTTTATAATAACAGATGACCAAGATTTTCAAGAATTATATTTAAATAAAATGTTTCCAAGACGAGCCAGGATTTTCAGGGAAAGAGAAAATCATTTTTTAAAACGGACTGACAATGAGTTTAGGGATAGATTCAGACTATCAGAAGACACTGTGATTCACATTATTGAGAAAATTAGAGAATGTATATCATACAGTAGATAAGAGTATGTACTGCTTATATAATTTATTTTATCATAATGGTAAATGTATATGTTTTTTAGATTTAATACTGTAACTCCTGATGGGAAAGTTTTAATAACTTTAAGATTCTTAGCAACAGGATGTATTCTTCAAACAATTGTGGTCGCTTGTGATTTGTGATGTTCTTCACAATATAGCTTGTCAAAAAAATGAACCAGTAAATCAAAATATTTTGGAAATAATAAAGGAAATTCATATTGATTTAATGTATGTTCACATACAGACCCTATAGGTCTAGATGCATTATGTCTTTTTGTTAAATGAAATGATGTATGTATAGGCACTGTTTTTTCGTAAAATTTATTAAAGTTATTATTATTAAAGGTTGCCTAGAACTTTTTCTTTCTCTATAATGAAAACACCAGTAAGGAACTTTGTATTGAACGAATGATCATTTTTCCTTATTTAGATTAAAAAAGCAATCAATATTTTTGGAATAATACCAAATATACCTAGATTTAATATGAATGACTTAAGTGATATAATTTAATTTCACAATATCTTCAAGGGCTGCTATAAAAAAGTAAAATCTTTTTTATATAAAACAAATTGTGTGATTGACTATATAACTAATTTTTATAAATATTTTTTTTAAGTATTAGGGCTATTCATAATTAAGATATATATTATTAAGTATGAAGAACTGTTAATTTTGTTAAAAAAAAAACAAAATACATTGTCTATTTAGCTACTTAAGGATGTCTCAACGATTAGAGCAGTTCCTCCTTTATTTAAAAAAGATTGTTTTTAAATTAGATGTTTTAATATAATGTTCCTCCTTCATCGTTTTTATTTTTTCATCATGAATTTCATTTTTATGTTGTATTTCTTGGTTGTTTTTCTTCAGCCTGTCTTATTCACTACCATTACAGCCGTAACAGCACTAATGTTGTTGGGATTTTTATTTTTAAGTCATTGGTGCCATCCTAAATACATTGGTTACCTGACTATTGGTTGTTAATTCGTGTTACAACGAAAAATGACATAACCACTGGTTGAAGGTTAACCGTAGTTTAACCATTGGTTCCGTGACCACTTGGTTAACTAGATGAGTTACAACGCACCCTTAATTAATGAATGTTTCCTACGACTATATGCGAAAGTAGCTTATATCGCATAAATAAATACGTCAGAAAGTTGACATTATCTGTCAAATTTAAAACAGTGATGATATGAACTTAAAACTGATACGATATGAATATTTCATATCAGTTTTGAATGTTGCATTTCTATCTAGAAGGCAGCAACCGTCAAATCAATGACACAAAGTTTAAAAGTACATCGATGTTTTTTCACATTTTCTGAAAACACAATATAATTAAGAGGGGCCTTGCCACTGACGACCTCGTTTTCAGTTGGCAATACTGAATATGCATAAAAATTTGACGATTTTTTGGAGAGTTAATCTCGAGAACGGAATTTTTGTTTGTGGAAATATTTATACCCGTTATAGCTTATACCTTGGAATAGGACATCTCCTTTTTTGAGTCAATTTTAAGGATTAATAAAAAAGATATCAGCCATTTAGTGGAGGTGTGTTTTTGACAGTTTTGACAATTTGTGATCACCAATTTTAATGTGAAAAGGAGATGTCCTAAATGAAGGATACAGAATTAATTTCCGAGAATACCAATTCTCAAAACTTTATAATTTTTGAGATTAACTCTCCAGAAAAAAAAAATTTATGTAAGTTGCCTATATCCCAGTAAGATTTTCTCTTTCCATAGTTCAGGCGTTTTCCGCCTGACACTATGAGACAGTGGCGTTTTTTGGTTTTATTTTGAACGATGTATGCAACCAGTATTACGAATAGGAAGTTTAGAATTTAGAACTGACATTTTAGGTTATGTTGGCTAATTTATTCGTGTTTTGCAATTTTTTTTTAATGAGTAAATTAGTATTAACTAAAACCAGTTCTTCAGTTTAAGTATACCTCATTTAGGACATGTTTCACTTTAAAATTGGTGATCACAAATTGTCAAAAGCACACCTTCCACTAAATGATTAATATGTTTATTATTCCTTAAAATTTGTTGAAAAATTGAGATGTCCTATTCCAAGGTGTAAGCTATAACGGATAAAAATATTTCCACAAACAAAAATTCCATTCTCGAGAGGGTGTTCAAAAAATCTTCATTTTTATGCATATTCGAAGGAAGTCCTAAATTAGTGATTAGTAATATGGAGAATGTGCAATTCAACTATAACAGTTTTTTGTGATTTTTATTCGTGCATTCAAAATAGTGTCTGCATAGTTGGGAATCACAGACATTTGCAGAAATTAATATTTACAGTATGTCTCACATATTAACCCGTCCATGGGACTCTTGATGTAGGTTTGTTACACATGTTATTTGCTATTATGTCCTTTGTCCATTGCTAAAAAGCAATGCAGTTTTTTCATAGTGTATTGTTTTGTTTTTGTTTTAGTGAATAACTGTAATTAGGTACTTTTAAATAAAGAAATAATTATTAATTGTTCAATTTATTTTCTTACAAAAATGATTTACAATAAAGTTAACATTAAAGAAATGAGTTTACGATTAATACATGCAAGTATATTAGAACTAAGAATCTGAAATAAATTTATGATTAATAAATGCATATGTCATAAAATACATAAAAGATATATTTAGTTAGCAGATCGTGAGACTTGGTTCAAGATTTCTTGTCGATAGGTCTTGAGGAGGACCGGTTGGATTAAATGTCGCGTCAGGCATCATGTGCTTTAGCCGGGAGATCAAAAGATTGTATACTATTGTACTGGTCAACGCCTTGCCCTTTCGGCGTTCTTCTTTAACACTTAGTTTTCCGAGAGTACATATTTTGGAATGATCGTATTGTAGATTAGTAGCCCAATCCAGTACATACCCAAGTTCTACAATTCTCATACCTGTTATCGGGTTCTCAGGTTTCGGTACTCTCTCTATTCTAGCTTAAGTTTGTTTATGCTAGAAAATTAATGAAATATTAAATTATACAGGGTGTATCATAAGGAATGGTCAATATTTTAATCATAGGTTCAGGACCTCGAAATATTAATATTTTACTAAATAACTCTAGGTCAAATGTTATCTACTACTAAGGGTGTTGAAGATAAAATGTATTTTTCGTTTTTTTGCAATAATTTCTTTATTATTTAATATATTGACTTGAAATTTGGTATGGTTATATTTTTAAGAAATTATTGCAAAAAAACGAAAAATACATTTTATCTTCAACACCCTGTATCCAGAGCCGTGATTTGGGGGGGGGGGGGGTTCCTTCCGGGGGGTCGAGAAAATTTTTGAAATAATGTATTTATTACCTTTTAGTTATTCATTTGTATATGTGATTTTTTGCGTTTGGCTCAGGATATCCTCTTCTAAATTTTCTTGTGTGAAATCCTCTTCAATATCTTCTGTATTTCCTTCTCATGGAAAGTCATTGAGTTGGATGACCTCTTCTAAAATATCCTCTTGCAGAAAACTTTCCTCTTGATTGTCGGCTTCTTTCTTTCTTTCTGTAATTCTTTCTTGTGGGAATCCCTCTTTTTGGATGTTCTCTTCTGGGACACTTTCTTCATTAAACCTAAGAAAATGTACATAATCAAAAAATTGAAATAAAAAGCTAGGTATATGAAAATTACTTTGACAGACTTTTGATTATGGGTACTTCATAGGAATAACTTATAAAAAATAAAACTTTATGAAAACTTACAATTCTTGTAATATTTGGCTGCAATCATTTGGGAATCCCTCTTCTTCGGTGTTCTGTTCTGGGACACTTTCTTCATTAAATCTAGGAAAATGTACATAATCAAAAAATTGAAATAAAAAGCTTAATAACTTATAAAAAATATGGCTAAAACATAACTTTAGAAAACTTACGATTCTTCTAATATTTCTGTGGAAATGTCCCTGTTTTCTCTATTTTCCCAAGTGCACTTGTTCTTCTTTCTAGTTTTACGCGAACTTCGAGGCATCTTTGGATAATATCCTACCCTATATAAAAAATAAAAAAAAATTGTGTCTTTTTTCACAAAAATGAAAAGGGTGTCCTTTTTCACCGAGGAGGGTAAACAATCAGAATCTAAAACCTAAAAATACTGTTGTGTTCGTTTCACACCACTTTTGTACCGTAATAATGTAGCTCTAATGGAGATAAAAGCAAAAATGCAATATGCGTTAGGTGACCTGTTCAATCAGAGACCAACCAAATCACGACTAATAACAATAACTAAATTGTAAAATCACGTCACAAAACGGATGGAAAAACCGCCAAAAACATCACAAAACATTAGTTGCAAACATTTTGTTCATAGAACGCAGTTTTTTGTGTCGATAACTCATGTATTCTGCAATTGTTTAAACAAATAGATATTGATAAAAACATTTTGCGTTTGGGGCCGCCAATTATTTATTAATTCATTTTTTAAAAAAATTCTTGCTTCACCTTAAAGATTATACATTTATATAATTCTCAATTTTCGTATGAATCCATTGATGTTTAAATATTTTTTTTATGTTAGAAATATTATTTTCCGAGCTCCATTCCTATCTGATGTATTTAGTGAGATTAGTCTCGTGGCAGCGCTATTCATATTAAAATAAACGGATTTATACGAAAATAATTGAAAATTAATTAAATTAATAAAATATAAACTCTATTTTGATGCTAGAAAAGAAATAGTAAACAAAAAAAATGAAATTTCCTAAAAATAAAAAATAAAATTTCTGTCGTGACTGAAGCAGGTATCGAACTCATGACAAATGGATTATTAGCGCTCTCTGCGACAAGACTAACTGTGAAAATAAAGAAAATTTATTCTCTCAGATTCCTTAGATATCCCAAATAATATATTATATTTTAATACTAGCAGCGCCACCTAGCATACAGGAGATTCACTGAAGTCTTAAGATATCTATCTCTCTTCATTATTGCAGAAAGACAGTGATAAAAGATAAAGATAAAGATGGGGATTTTTGGTGTTTGTAGTTTGGCATACCTGTCGCGATGCCCCTCTTAATAATAGGTGATTAAATCTTAAAATTAAATAGATTGGTAATTCAATTTTATTGTTAACATAATCATTGTACGTAATATGTAGATAGCGTAATTTATATAACGAAAATTGACCGGTGTAATTTAATATTGCTGAAGACTAAAACAGACTACCTTCATTATAAATTACGCACATGGATTTTTTAAATCAAGACTATAATTACAATTTTGTATATTGAATTTATACCTCCTCACAATTTCAATTTTTAGGTTCAAAAAGTTATTAAATATATAACCAAAATAAAAATTATTAATTATGTATAAGTACTAATGGTGTTTATTAAAATATCTAATGCAGTTTATAAAGTCATTGAAGGTAGATATTATGATCAAAATGATTCGTGGCTATATCTTTACGAAAAATTAATTTTGATGTCATATCTGGTTTCAACCAATTTCTCTTTACTGTTAAAAGTTAAAACTAAGTAAAAATACATCGATGTTTTTGGATCAAACATCGTTGTTATCGATGTATCGAACAGCTGCCCATCGATGTTTTTCAAACATCGAGTATCGAGTACTCGATACCCATCCCTAACGGAAAAGATTTTTTAACCATAACGTCACAGTAGTTAACGTTTTAACTCCGCTGGGAGTTACCGAACTTTACAAATATTGCATCCTCCTAATTTACTGCCAGAAAAGAGCAGCAACTTGTTTGAGAAAACTTACGCCGAAAAACGCAATGAAAAATAAGTTATATTCTTTTTGTTAAATAAAAATATAAAAAATCAGCTAAAAAAATGGCTGCTTGCAAAATGTTGCAGAACTTACAAGATGTGACAACAAGAAATGACGAAGATTTGGCGCTTACATTGGAAACTGTTCAAAAGCGCTATAATGGTTTAAAAAATACTAAAATTAATAAACTGTGCAAGGAGGAGTCTTTCAAAATAACGAAGTTCTATAAGGGTTTAAAACAATCTCCAGGGAAATTTTTAAATGAACTGCAGACGGTCTCCCTAGATGCAAGAGATTTTCATTTCACCGATTTTCTCAAGGACCTTGCTAGTGAACAAGAAATTGAAGTAACATACATTCAACTCGAAGAAAAAACACTAAGCGGCCTTTACCAATGCTTAGTGTACCTTTCTGAGCTCCCTGTAGCTGTTTGCCATGGCGTAGGAAAGAACTCGAAGGCAGCAAAAGCTTCAGCTGCTAGAAATGCTCTTGAATATCTGAAAATGATGACTAAGAAATAAAAGAAAATGTAGGGTGGTTGTGAGGCGCTTCATATTTGGTGAAAACTATAAAGAATTTTAATTTGGGTTTTTCAGCATGTCTTTATTTTTCGGGTAAAACTATTTTTTAAATATGTGTGTGTTTGTGAAATTAATATTTCAAAATCTGAGAATTTTATTTACCTATTATTATTAAACCAACATTTCTTTGACAAATATATTAATAGAGATTTATTTATTAAAAACACCTTAGTTATAAATATACATTCCATATTATAGCAGAAGAAGAGGTTAGCAACCAAACTTGTTGGTTAAATAACTATTATTTTTTAAATCTACTCAAGCTCAATAATAAGTTTGAAGTGCTAAAAATATACAATAACATGAGCTACATTTTAAAACTTGAACATAAATGGGAATCCCCTAATGACATCACATATATTATATTTTCGAAACGAAACAAATTAAACACAATCAATAATAGAATTGTTACATACTAAGAAATATGTTGGTAATAACTAGTGGTGCATTTTTTAATTAAACTAACACATATTTGGGCACCGGCGCATTTTTTTAATTTGTAAAACTAATGTTGTATTTTATGAACTACTGATAGGATTAGGATTTCTTATTTAATTAGGTTTTATAGGTGATTTCTGAAAATACTACCTTACTGTAAAGATTAAACTGATACTATAGGCTAATCAACTTAGTAAAGTTAAGGGAAAGTTTAGGTACAGTCCTAATTCTTTTTATTCTTTATGTTTTCGTGGTCGCTAACACGAATTTGAGGTTTGTTGACAGATATTTTGGCCAGAACATTGTCTTTTTGCAAAGAAAGTGCAAATTTTGTCAATTTTTTTAGTTTTTGGCCTAAATCTCGGTAAGTATCCATTTTTTCGAAAAGACTATTCTATACAAAATTGAAGGTGACAAAATTTCCCACAAGTTTCATAAACAACAATTTTTTCTACGACCAATAGTTACGCCGCTAGAGTGCGTTGAAAAATGTGCAGATTTTCCAAGGGCAATTTGCACTTTTTCTGCAAAAAAAAACAATGTTCCGGCCAAAATATCTGTCAGCAAACCTCAAATTCGTGTTCAGTCACCACGAAAACATAAGGAATAAAAAGAATTAGGACTATAACCTTCCGCTAACTGCCCTTCTACTTTCTTATATGACTACTATGATTTAATTAAAGTTTATGTATTTTCAAGTATTGCCGTAAATCATTTGAGGAATATTTTAAATATACATGGGAGAGCGTGAAAAAATTACAGTCGAATTTAAGTTTTTTATGTAATCTACATTTTTTTACATGTTTTATTACAAAAAATACCTAATTTTTATTATCTTTTTGAATTCACACTATGTATTTTTAACAGAAATTGTAATTAAAATGAATCTAATTCCAGATTTTTTAGCAGCTGCCATGGTTAAGAGTACAATAAATTATTAGGAAAACCCCCAAATTATCAATGTTCGTTTTATAGAGAATGAGAAAATATTCAAAACCATTTCAGCAAGGAAGGTATAATTCAAATGGTTAATAACACACTGTTCAACTCTGTCACTTTGATCAAATAACGATCAATAATAATAATTTGTTGATAAAAATGAATGATTTATATGAACAGGCAAAATTTACATGATAATGTAAAAATTAAAATAAGGTTTAACATTATGTTTTGATTTTTTTTGTATTATTGTTTTATACCTATTTTTAGCATTTATATGTTAGCAAGGTTGCTTACTGGAGCAAGTGAAAAGATTTATAAAATCAATTTGTTTATTTTTTTTTACTTTTATTTTGCAAACTATGTAGGTAGATCAATAAAACAACAAAATAGAAAAAACAATTATTTGTTCTGTAACGTACATTACAAGATCATAATAAATAACTAAAAAATTAACAATGCAATATGAGGTAACTTGTTTCTTAAAAAATTCCTATAACCTGGGCAAGTCCAGCATATATTACAATAGTAAAAAGCCCATATACTATAGTAACAGTAGCTTTCATCAACAACCCTACCCATGCATTTGCCCCAATACCACTAATCAACAAATCTAGAAGCAAAGATTTATAAGAGGTCAGTAATAACAAAATACTAACTGCTGATCTGATATTTTGTTTCAAGTCATGACGTGACCATAACCATACTAAAGTTGCTGAAACTATATGTTGGATGAGTAAAATATTTGATTCTAGACATTTCTGGATGTAGATCCAGTCAAATTCTGCACCTCTAGCACCAACCCAAAGGAGCAAAGCTCGGGAAAGTATCACTTCAGCTGTTGCCCAACCAATTCCTGCAGTTAGAACTTTGCTGTGACCTTTTCCAGGGATACCTGACAGGACGAGGTATAATCCTGCCAAGTCTGCCAGATCCACTGTAGATTTTAGAAATTCCTGAAAGGGTTTTTTGCTCAGTCAATCATATACCTACCTAATAATATAAATATCAACCAATTAAATTTACTATACAGTGCCTGGCTCTTACCCCAATTACATCACTTCCTAAGTCAGATACATTGTCTGGAAAAAATGTCGCCAGCACTAACATTTTCGCTAATTGAGTTACCATATAAATTAAACCTGCTTGAATACATTTCCAGAAAGCTCCATATTCAGACCTACAAATAATTGAGTGTTAACTTAAAAAAACATGCTCTATTTACACTTTTTCACTTACAATCCTGAATGTTTATAAGTTAAATAGTAAGGAACGTATATTAGTGCCACACAATTTCCAAAGTGGTATAAAGTCATTTTTAAGCCTAACTAATACTTAAAATCGAATTAATTTAACAAAATCAAAATTTTGTCAAAATTAAGGTTATGTTAAATTACTAACGTCAACCGCGCCTAACCAAATATTTACATAGTTAAAGAATAAAAAAAGAATAAATTTGGTGCCTTTTACTACTGTAGCTGGTGGGTAAAAATTCAGAGTAATAACTTCAGTGTAAACAACACATTAGATACATTACAAAAGACAAGCGGCAATGAAAAAGTAGATTTGACTTGGAGACAATGGGAGTGCTGCCATCTAGGCATATACATGACATGTAGTCTCCATTGTCCTAATGATAAAAGTCCATAAGCACAGAACTGTATCCCTGAAATAGAAGGGAGATGACGTTTCGCATATGGGTTTATACAAGGGCAAATTTGACCGGACTTGCAACACGGAAACACGGTAGCTATTTAGAAGTAATATTTCAATGTAAATAAATTACCCAACAGATATTATTTTTTTGTTTCTCGTGTTCCTTGAATTGATGTTATTGAATAATTGTAGAAAATTTTTGAACAGCATTCATTCTTTCCAGGCCCAGGCAGTAATTCAAGAACGTAAGATTCGGCACCAAAGTAATAAAAAAAAATATAACATGACATTTGCCTGTCAACAAGTAAATTATGTGTCATTGACTCAGTGCAATTTCAGATTTATTGCTTTAGTTTTATGGCATTTTTGTAGAATGTCTCGTTTCGGGAAAGAAAGTGTGGAAGTTATAAGACAAGAAGTTCAGAATATAACACCGTATAATACTAAAATATGTATAAATAATACTATCGCTGTAATCACGCCCAGGGTACCCAGGAGGAAAAAACTTCCGCAAAGTTTTGTGGTTGCTATAGTAACGATCTGAAGCGAAGAAGCTTTGGTTAAAAAATGTTGGTGTGAAATTTTCATTGAAAATTTTTTGACGTTTATAAATAGGTAAAGTGATTCAGATTCAGATTATGTCGAATCCTTTTGAATTAACATCAAAAGCCTACTATTTAAATTTCAAAACCATCAAAAACCGCCATTATCCTAGTATTTTTTAATAATATTTCGGTGTGAAATTTTCTTACTAGTTGGGAATCTGAGGCCTTTTAGGAAGCGTTTTAAAGATGCTCTATACAACTCGCGAACATCCACCTAAAAAACATGAAATCCTATGTAAAATGACCTGCCTGATTCGAATTTTTTGTTCGCCCTTTGATCCGGAATTGCGAAATATGTCAAAACTCAAAACATGACATTTTTGAAAAAACTGAAAATTTTCCTTAAAATAATATTTATTGCAAACTAGTGCAGAACTTTGTTAAATGATGTCCGATCGTTATGAATTTTGGATATGATATTTTTCAGTACTTTCCTGACCTAGTTTCATAACAATAAAAAATATAGGACGTCTCATAAAAGCTACGTAATTTATTTTTGGCTAGAATACACAAAATATCGTCATTTTGTAGAGTAAAATGGTGAGTCGAGAAAACTTTTTATCTTTAGAGATAGTTAACTAGTATGAGCGAGAAAAATGTTGCCAATAGAGCAAGGAAACTTTTTTCATACGACGTTTAGGGTTGTGTACTTTTTTAAAATCGAAGGAAATTGAATCGGCGCGTCGCATCTCTTGGTATTAGGATGCTGTGGAACGATTAAGCGATCAGTGTGTCAGAGAGAGTAAAAACTACAGCCTTCTTTAAACGTGCAACAAAGATGACGCACATTACAATATTATTATGATACTATATAGGGATTAAAACACAATATTATTATTATCTAATTAGAATATTTATTATTCAATGCATTTTCCCTCACACTGGCAACTTATATTGCATCTTACATTTGCTTTCAGGCATTTGCACTTGTTACCACAGTTAAATAATTTACATTTGCAAAATGGAGTAATTTTTAAAAATGTAGGTTTTGCCTCTTTGGACATTAATTTTGGCACTATACAATTATTGTCTTTCCGTTCGTAACCAAACTTTAAATTTTCAGGCAGATCTGGCTTTAACATATATGCTGTTTTGAAAATTGCGCATTGTAAAAATGCGCTTCTCATATGAAAAATAAAAGAATCTTCAGTCGGCGGCAAATCCCTAAAAAAAGGTCATTAGTAAAACCTTATTTACCAATATAATAGTATAAATTTCAATGATATATTTTAAAAGGTAATTGAGACAAATAATTACCGATGGCGGCGCCACAGTCGTCGATCAGCTGTTCACTCGAAACGCGTAATTTTTGGTAAATAGTGCATTAAGTTATACTGAGTGAATGGTTTATTTGTAGTATTTTAAGACTTTTTGTGATTGTTTGAGGTTTTTGATTTGGAAATTACCATAATATACCTGTACATGTAAGTATTTAGACTCAATTGAACCTGTTTTTTGTGTCGTTATTCTAAAATTGAGGATATTTATTTAGCATATCTTACGTTTTTCAGAAATTTATTGTTTACTTCTGTTTCTGTGTGCTTTTTTTGTGTTTCAGGATGAATATAGCCTAGAGGTATTATCATCTACACCTCTACTAATATAGAATGATATTGGAAGGGAGCTAAATCATATGCCAAAGAAACATACAACAGTTTTCTGCTGATAAATTTTATTTCAATTTTTTCAGGATAATAATTGTAATTGTAATTGTAAAAGTGATTTAAATAAAAAATGATTTCTAAGAACCTACTTTTGATTGATTTATGGTAAAATATATCCTATTCGTTGTTTCAAAATTATTTTTTTAAATTAATATCAAATTAAAATATAAAAAATTAAGAAAATTTTTTCTTGGCTTAAAACACTTCATAGGCCATCAAATGTATCTGTTGCAAAACTTTTTGTTTTGTTTATCTACTTTGTTTTTTCAAAATAAACACAAAATGTATATTTTTTAATCATTTATTTTAACATAAGTTCAAAGCTAACTTTGAATTATTCAGTTTTAGTAGTATTTAACATTTTATTATAATAATTCATTACTAATTGTAACTGTATAATTATTGAAAACAGGTGTTGTACAAGAGGGGAACATAATAATCGTATTTTTAAAATTATGATGTGACAAAGGTTTTATTTTACTGAATATTACCTTTAGAAAAATGATAAGTTGAAATATCAGCAATGATGTGCACACCTAATTAGATTTTAAGTTTACATATATAAAAGTACAACTGTACACAGTTTGTAAGGACAAGTTTACTTAGTTTATAGGCAACACTTTGCTGTCTTCTAACTAACCATCATTCCTTGCACATTTAATGGTTTTAACATCAAGTGGCTTACTGGGCAAATGATGTGATGGCACACACTTTTTGCACTACTTGGGTGCTATTTTGTTTGAAATAATTCCTAAAAACATTTCAGTAGTAATCAAGAAATAATCTCAGAAATGCTAATCTTTATCTTACCTGATTTTGTAATATAATCTTCAGATTTAAAATTGATTACACTTTTCCCGGAATTTACGACGATCAAGTTCCTCGATGACACCTTTTTTGTTGCTTCTTGGGTGGATCATAATGGAAGTGTAATTCCGGATTTTTAGATTTCCTAGAGGTATACCCATAAACGCAATAGTTTGTATTATTTTTATTTGGCATTTTTAACGTTTAACTAACAAATAACAGCAAAATACACGAAACACAAAATCAAAACACACGTTCGACTTGCAGGTAAACAAACAAAATTATGCTTTTCGTGAAGGTTCAAATTAATACCGGTGGTGTCGCTTCAAAGTTGTGCTCGTCTCAATAGGTACACAGAGTCTATTGTGAGCAAGAATCTTTAAAAAATATCATCAGTTTGTAAAAAAATTTTAACTCTATTTAGACTTAATCTTTACCTTAAGTATATCTGTTTTGCAAGTTGGAAACATAAGAGCTCTTAATTCATCCATATTTCCTCTAAAGTCTTTTCGGCCGTACAAATGCTTAAAGAATAGTCTACAACTCGTCAGATATTTCATATGAATCACATGGTTCCAAAAGATAAAATATTCATCTTATCTGTAAATCTTTCTAATCTCAGGGATTCTTTAATTGTGAGTTCATGTTCTTATAACTTCCCCTTAATCTATGCTACTGATAGTCTCTGTATTTGGCACAAAAATAAAATGTTGTTTCAAAATTTTGAATGAGTTTATTTTAATAGAAATTCAAGAAAATTTATATACACAGATCAGACTATTAACTAAAATGAGTGACTTTAATTTAACTAAGGTTGGCACACCCTAAATTCTAAACAGTGATTAATACGTCTATCTTAACCACACAAATGCCTACCTCACTCGTTGTTTTTGGTCTGCAGTATGTGATAATTGATTATAATGAATTGATACCTTTGAATATCCGTTTCTTCCTCTTCAAACTCGTACAACCAGTGATGTGTTACAACTAGATTTCTAGTTATGTGATGTTTCCACGTTCTGTTGGTTTTTCAATGGATGTATGCCCGATTGAGCACGCCGTACGTTCTTAATATCCAGAAGATATCCACAACAAGCCAAATAACTTCCAGGTAAGTTGTTTAAGTATTATTTAATACTAACCACTTACTATTCATAAACAAATTCGCCGTAATAATTGTCCTCCCAGATTATAAATGTCCTTTTTCAAATTTTGTAACTTCTTCTTAATATTTCAATAACTTTTTAAAACTTTTTAATTAAAAATCTTAAAAATTCTTCATCTACTCAAAAACCTCCACCATCTTATCAACTTCTTTCTTTTTTTTTCCGTTGCTAGGTTCCCTTCTGACGTCATGCAGAAACTCTTAAATTATTTCAAAATTTGGTTCTATTATACTTTATTATCAATTTTATGTGTTTTGAATTTCATAATTTTAATTATAACAATTAACATACTTTCCCTTTATATTCTGGTGTCCAATTTTCTACATTTTATCAATTTATAATTTAGTTACCAAAGTTGGTATCCTGACATTTCATTTTATATAGTTGTCACAACCCTTATTTTATTTCGCCATACAGGTTGTCCTAATATTATAATTTGTTATAAAGATCGTCCCAAAATAAATTGTTCATAAAATTTTGAATTTTAAATATTATTTAATTTTGGTTTTAAATTTTTAGATTACTATCAGAGCTTTTAAAAAGGATTTTTTTTATAATAAGGATCTCACATTAAATCAATCCCTTAGGTAAGTTCACCTTTAACGTTTCTCTTTATCTATAAAATAACATTTTGTTTATTTTTCTAAATTCTTTTTTAATAATATGATTTCTTTATTTTTAGGTGACGTTCATTTTATTTTACCTGACAACATAATTTTAAGAAGAAATATCGGATTGGGCATAGTCTGGGTATTTATTTTCTTCAATTTTACTTTAATTTTATCTAAATATTATAATTTTGATAATGTTAAAATTCCATTTCATTTGATAATGTTAAATTCCATTTCAATATATTGGTATGCAGGAAAGCTCAACAGGTACATATTTAATTTCTCTTAAGACAGCCTTATAGAATTCAGATTTGTTTCCTTTTCTCAAAATAATATTGATTTCTGAATCAATCTTAAAAAGTGGAGATGGATAAGGATAAGGTGTCCATTCGTGTGAAAATACTTTAATTTTTGCTTCCTCATCAAGTTCTCGAGTAAAATGTAGGTGTCTTAACATTTTGGCTTCACTTTCATACAAATCAGACACCACTGTTTTTTTGGTTTTGGCTTTTTCTTTTTCATCAAATAGCTCTAACTTTACTATCCCGATTTTGTCCGCATTTTCTTTATTTGCCTTAACAATAGCGGCCATTCCAATTTCTTCAACTTTATAAAGGGCATTTTTACAATGCGCAATTTTCAAAACGGCATATAAATTTAATACATGTTTCTCAATCATTAAAGCACTAGCAAACTTGAAGCATCTGGATGTTAAAATATTAGCAGACAATTTGTTATCAATATATTGTTTATCTGGATGTGATTCTGTTAGCTTTCCGTTTAGAAAAGGCAAAAAAAGAGCCCTAAAAATAGTGTTTTCTCAACAACCAGATGAGATGAATATTTTATCTTTTGGAACCAAAAGTATTACATTTGATTCATATAAAATATCTGACGAGTTACTATCACCATGTAGACTATTCTTTAAGCATTTGTATGGCCAAAAAGTCTTTAGAGGAAATATGGATGAATTAAGAGCTCTTATGTTTCTAACTTGCAAAACAGATATACTTAAGGTAAAGATTAAGTCTAAATAGAGTTAACATTTTTTTACAAACTGTCCTTAGTAATAATGCTCCTAACATATGATATTTTTTAACGATTCTTGCTCACTATAGAACTCTGTGTACCTATTACCTTTTAAAATATATCATTGAAGTTTATACTATTATACTGGTAAATAAGGTTTTAATAATCCTTTTTTTTAGGGATTTGCTGCCGACTGAAGATTCTTTTATTTTTCATGTGAGAAGGGCATTTTTACAATGCGCAATTTTCAAAACAGCATATATGTTAAAGCCAGATCTGCCTGAAATTCTAAAATTTGGTTACGAACGCAAAGACAATAATTATATAGTACCAAAATTAATGTCGAATTACTCCATTTTGCAAATGTAAATTATTTAACTGTGGTAACAAGTGCAAATGCCTGAAAGCAAATGTAAGTTGCAATATAAGTTGCCAGTGTGAGGGAAAATGCATTGAAAAATAAATATTCTAATTAGATAATAATAATATTGTGTTTTAATACCTATAGTATCATAATAATATTGTAATGCGCGTCATCTTTGTTGCACGTTTAAAGAAGGCTGTAGTTTTTACTCTCTCTGACACACTGATCGCTTTATCGTTCCACAGCATCCCAATGCCAAGAGATGCGACGCGCGGATTCAATTTCCTTCGGTTTTAAAAAAGTACACAACCCAAACTAAACGTCGTATGAAAAAAGTTTTCTTGCTCTATTGGCAACATTTCTCGCTTATACTAGTTAACTATCTCTAAAGATAAAAAAGTTTTCTCGACTCACCATTTTACTCTACAAAATGACGATATTTTGTGTAGTCTAGCCACAAAAAAATTACGTAGCTTTTATGAGACGTCCTATATTTTTTATTGTTATGAAACTAGGTCAGGAAAGTACTGAAAAATATCATATCCAAAATTCATAACATAAAGTTCTGCACTAGTTTGCAATAAATATTATTTTAAGGAAAATTTTGTTTGTTCAAAAATGTCATGTTTTGACATATTTCGCAATTCCGGATCAAAGGGCGAACAAAAAATTCGAATCCGGCAGGTCATTTTACATAGGATTTCATGTTTTTTAGGTGGATGTTCGCGAGTTGTATAGAGCATCTTTAAAACGCTTCCTAAAAGGCCTCAGATTCCCAACTAGTAAGAAAATTTCACACGGAAATATTATTAAAAAATACACTGGGATAATGGCGGTTTTGGATGGTTTTGAAATTTAAATAGTAGGCTTTTGTATGTTAATTCAAAAGGATTCGACATAATCTGAATCTGAATCACTTTACCTATTTATAAACGTCAAAAAATTTTCAATGAAAACTTCACACCAACATTTTTTAACCAATAAGAAGCTTTCGTTTCAGCTCGTTTACTATAGCAACCACAAAACTTTGCGGAAGTTTTTTCCTCCTGGGTACCCTGGGCGTGATTACAGCGATAGTATTATTTATACATATTTTAGTATTATACAATGTTATATTCTGAACTTCTTGTCTTATAACTTCCACACTTTCTTTCCCGAAACGAGACATTCTACAAAAATGCCACAAAACTAAAGCAATAAATGTGAAATTGCACTGAGTCAATGACACATAATTTACTTGTTGACAGGCAAATGTCATGTTATATATTTTTTTATTACTTTGGTGCCGAATCTTACACGTTCTTGAATTACTGCCTGGGCCTGGAAAGAATGAATGCTGTTCAAAAATTTTCTACAATTATTCAATAACATCAATTCAAGGAACACGAGAAACAAAAAAATAATATCTGTTGGGTAATTTATTTACATTGAAATATTACTTCTAAATAGCTACCGTGTTTCCGTGTTGCAAGTCCGGTCAAATTTGCTCTCAGAGAGAATGTAATATATGAGAGTTGTCGACCCTGTAGGAACAGTTGGCATCGCGTTGATCGCAGCGCACCACCAAGGGGTGCCGGAACTAATTTTTACAGGCGGGATATTTAAATTTGTTAGTTTGGATTATGGGTAGATAAATTTTACAATTTGTCTTAAAATTGTTTATTATATAATTATTTCATTACAAAAAATAAAATTATATTTAATTTTTTCTAATGAAATAATTATAATTAATAAACAATTTTAAGACAGATAATTTAGATAAATGAGAAATCAACACACATTTAAAATTTTTATTAAACTACACATATATTAATAACATAACACAATTTATTTTAATTAAACGCAGTACACTAAGTTACAAAAAAAAAGAATTATTTTTATTTGTTAGTCCTCTTAACATCATTATATTGTTTAATTAATAAGGCGACGCTAACTTTTATGAGCTGAGAAAATACGTATGATTTATGTTCTTGACAGGTGAACCAATCAAAATTAATATGAGCTTTTGCAAAGAGTCCAGTTTTTTCAATAATATTCTCTATATGACCTAAAAGTGGTAAAATATGGTATACAATGTCATGCAGCATTGAAAGAAATTTAATGACTTCCCTTTGAACATAAATCAGACGTGCTTTATCATCATTTTCTTTGAAGGAAGTGACAATATGGTGAACGTCTAAAATGTCTGTCTGCAAATTAGCCTTACATTCTTCGCAATTAAAAGTTGTAATTTTTTTAACAACAAAACCAGAAACCAGAAACATAGCTTATTACCTGAGTATCAAAATTTAATTCTGAATCTAAAAACGAGAATTCAATATTTTCGAATTCATTAATTGTAATAGAATTTAATGGTTTTGTTTCATTATGAAAATTTAAAAAAGAATTTAAGTTATCTAATAAAGTACGATCATCTGCTTCAAAATTTCTGTTGTAGTTCTTGGCAGAAACTAAACTATTTAAAATTGACGTTTTTAAAGCTGATATAAATTGGTAACAATATGGAGAGGTATTGGCAGCACCATACTGCCGAATTGCCCCAAACATATTTTCAACTGGGTCCTGATTTAAAGAACGCGTTCTAATAAATTTGAATCCTAATTTCCAACATTCTCTTGTTAACAATTTGACACCTCTAATAGTAGTTAACCAAGATGTTTTAAAAGGCATTTTGGTTTTCATATCCTTTCCATTTTTCGGTAAAAACTTCCAAGATTTTATTTTTGGTAACATATAATTCCAAAAACGCATATGGTTTGACTTTTTTGAAACACACCGTCTAAGGGCCTTACCAGCATCAAAGGTTGGTTTCCTACCATTAAAACTGTCAAATAACTTATCAATGTCCTCAATAAATTCAGCAGTATAGATAGCCTCAGATGGTAATATACCAGGAACAATTAAACTTTCAATGGTAGCAGCCATAGTGTGGCTGATTATTTTTGCAGCAGCTGAAACTTTCATTTTAATTTTACTGTTTCTACGAAGATCAAAAAATGATTCTTTAATTTTGTGCAAAGCCTGAAATTTTTTTGTTTTATCAATATAAAAAGCATTTTTAATATGTTGTAACTTTGCACATTTGTACATTTCATACAACTATGAAGAATTATACCTGGTGATGACATTTTAAAGGTTCACTTACTTTTATTTCCTTTATTAGAACTAAAATCCTAAATAAATTTAAAACTAAACTAATCCTAAATCCTACTCACCATCGCCCTCGCGCGCAATTCTAATTTTTGACACTTTCACTTGGCTTCCACTTTGACAATGAACAACAATATGTAATAATAATAATAATAATAATAATAATAATAATAATAATAATAATAATAATAATAATAATAATAATAATAATAATAATAATAATAATAATAATAATAATAATAATAATAATAATAATAATAATAATAATAATAATAATAATAATAATAATAATAACATAAATGAATAAACATAGATACTCACAGAAGCAAGTAATTGCTTGTGCGTGAGAGTTTACAACTACAAATACATAACACTATCACAACAAAAATATATATTTAATGATAAAGTAGGGAATTAGTGTCCATTTCATAATATATTTTACAATCAGGGTATATTTGACATAATCGGGATATATTTGACACAATCAGGATATATTTGACATAATCGGGAAATATTTACATAATCGGGATGTGTGACATTTTTTAGGAGATGTCAAAATCTGGAAATTATTATTGTTTTTTGTTTAAATCATTCTATTATTAACAAAATTACTGAAGAATACTCTTTCTGTGTTTAGAATCCACGATTTAACCATATATTTAAAAGAGTTTATGTTGATTACAGATTTAAGTTGTGGAGGAAGGTGGTTATATAATTTTGGGCCCAAATACAGTAAACTTCTTTGTCCAACATTCTTATCGCACCTAGGTACTTTTACAGTCGTGTTTTTATTACGAGTGACATAGTTGTGGTCTGTGGGTTCTAATGCAATTTTGGAATTGTTGATATTAATTATTATTTTCTGACAGTATAATTGTCTTAAATCTAGAATTTTGCTAATTAGAAATAGTTCATCGCTGGAAAAGGTGAGTTTTTTATTGTAAATAATCCTCAAAACCCATTTTTGTGCAACATTTAATCTTTCCAGATGACAGTCGAGAACTCCCCCCCAACCCATAATACCATATGACAAGTGAGATTGGATGAGTGCATAGTATACTGTTTTTAGGCGATGAATATCCAAGAATTGCGACAGATATCTAAATCTACCAATGAGTCCTCTGATTTTTTTGGTTACAAAAGTAACATGTAAATCCCAACGTAAATGTTTATCGATCATGATACCCAGATATTTAACAGACTCTGCTTCAGGTATTGTCGTATCTTCATCGATATTCAAGTTTCCTAAGTGTGGCAAATTATTAAGGTAGGACGTAAATGGGAGATAATAAGTTTTATTTAGGTTTAGAGTAAGTTTGTTATATTGGAACCACTTCTTAATGACTTGAAAGTCAGTTTCTGCCTTGAGCTTTAAGTTTCCCCATGTATCTGCTGTATAAAATAATACCGTATCATCAGCAAAACTGAGAACTGTCCCTCGGGAATCAATATTTAAGAGGCTATTTATATACAATGTGAACAATAGTGGGCCTAACACAGTGCCTTGTGGAACACCAAACGTAACAGTTCTCGGTTCGCTGATGTTTTCATTTAGGCGGACTTGTTGTTGACGATCTGTCAAATAGCTTTTCAGAAGGTCATGAGTTTTTCCTCTAATACCATATGAATATAGTTTTTCAAGTAATATTTCATGACTTACGGTGTCAAACGCTTTTGACAGGTCTATAAAGATACTTAAGGCTGAAGCCATATTGTTGTTTTGAAATAATTTTATGTAAATTTAAAAAATTTGTTAGCCTACTTTTTATCAATTTCTCAATTATTTTAGAAAGTGTTGAAATTAGTGATATTGGTCTGTAATTATTAATATCCGATTTACTACCTCCCTTATGTAGTGGCTTGATGAGACCAATTTTTAAAGATTTAGGAAAATAAGCCGAATCAAAGCATTTACTTATCAAAAAGTTCAATGGTAAGATAATAAGATCAGAAATTTGTTTCAGAGTTTCAGCTCTCAATCCATCTATACCGGGGGATTTTTTAGGCTTCAGACTATTTATTATATTGATTATTTCACTGTTGGTTGGTGGAAAAAGGTACATTGTATGATTCAAAGCAGTCTTGAAACTGAAAGGGTTCCTCAATTTTATTCGCATAGTTCTTACCCAGATCACTGAAAAAATTATTGAATTCATCGGCCATCATTTTTCCGTCAGTAATAATTTCATTGTTTTCTGATATGATATTTGTAATTTTTGTTTCACTTTTACTTTTGCCACATATATTATTCACACACGTCCACAATTTTTTTGATGACCCTTTGTTACCGTCAATTTGTTTTTTAAAATAATCTTTTTTATTCTTCTGTATCAAGTTATTAAGTTTATTTTTATAGGCTTTGTATTCTATTTCTAAAACAATATTATTCGGATCTTTTCGCAATTTATGGTATAATTCATATTTAGTTGATACAGATTTTAAAAGACCTTTGGTAATCCAAGGCTTTCTGAAGAAATTTTCACGACATTGGTACAGTTTTTGATATGATTATTCAAAGTTTCAATAAACGAATCCGTTATTTTATCTATCGTTTCAGATGTATACATAGTATTCCATGATTCTATATTCAGAACATTTCTCAATTTTTTAAAATCAATAAATTTTTTGTGTGTAAGTATTTTTTTATCCTCTTTTATTTTGTGAAAAGATATAGTGAGAATGATGGAGTCGTGGTCAGTTGAATCATGAGGGAAAATGTATGAGTTTATTTCTCTAATATTTTCTGAGGTATTTTTCACAAAGAAATGATCCAAGCAAGTATTGCTGGCTCTACGAGTGATATGATTTATGTAAGATATAAAGTCGAATGAATTCAAAATTGTTTTGTAATCTTCAGTAAAATCTGCGTCTCCCAATAGATTTATATTGATGTCGCCAGTGATCATGATCATGATTTTTATGTTTATTTTTTGTTAAATATTCCAAGAGATATGCATTGAATATTTTTGGACAGCTATTGGGGGATCTATATATCCCAGTTATCGTTATGGGTTCATGGCAATTCAAAATATTCAATTCAATTGATTTCGACTGACCCAGATTGATAATATTGTGACAAAAGTCTAAATTGTTTTTTACATACATGATAACAACACCGCCGTGGCTATTGAAATCACCATTGTTATATATGACATTGTAGCCCGCAATGCTGAACAAGTTAATATCATAAATTTGAAATGTTTCGGTTAGAACAATGACATCAAAATCAAAATTTATCTGGCTAAGCAAAATGTTTAAATCATCAAAGTGTTTCTGGATACTGCGCACATTTATATGAAATATTTTAAATTGATTTTTTTTAAATCATGAATTTTGTTAAAATCTGGTATGTTATTGATAATTTTGGTTTGGATTGGATATTCTCGTATAAATGGATCCATTTAATTGTCATTTAGGTATTTCAAATTATTTAAATATAAACAAATATGGGTGAACATTGACTTATCTTGGTAAAATACACAAATATTTAAAAAGAATAATGATAAATAATTATAAAAAATTGGTAGATAAAGTCTGGTTCTTGTACATACGAGGTTCCTAAGATTAGTATACGTTCTTCTCTGTTGCTTTGGCACGTGTGTTTTTGGGTGAGAAGTTGTATCCAGTAGGTCCTCTTCTTTTCTTTGTATCACAGGTACAGGACTAGTTCTATTTCTTTTTTTCTTCTCTGTTGATTTTTCATTCAAAATACTTTCCTCTTCTTCGTCTATATCAGCATCCCCATCTGAATGGATGTCGAATTCACTTCCTGAATCGGGATTTTCTAATTCTTCCACAGAGTACAGTTTCTTATCAATTTCTAATTTGAATCCCCGTATTCTTGCTTGCTTGTTGTTTTCTCTTGCAGCTTTCAGATGTTTTATAAGAACTTTTTGATTCTCACGATCTTGGGGGCACAAATCGTTCACAATATATATTTTCGTATTTTTCAGTTTTGTAATGTTTTTGAAAATATTTTTTTTTGTTCAAAAAGGAAACGAATTGTATCAACACTCCCTTATTTCTCTTGTTTTTTCCAATTTCATAAATATTATTGATATCGTATTTTTGAAGATTCAATCCCAGGAAACTATTGAGTTTTGACAAGGTTTCTTCCAATAGGTTTTCTGGAGTTTGATTCAGACCGAATACAATGATATTGTTCTTTCTCAGTTGTCTTTCTAGAGCTAGGTTTTTTTCTTCTAGAACAATGATTCGTTTTTCCGTTTCCAACAGCTTTTTTCCGAATTCTTCCTATTTTTGTTGATTTCTCTGGTGATTTTTTCAGTTTGTTCTTCCTGTGATTTTTTCAACAGTTCATATAATTCTCTTGTTGATAACTCGTCTTCTGACATCATGAATCGATTCCAGTAAGAACTATTCCAACGAACCTGGTATAAACGTCGAGCGAGTGATATGATTGTATACACTACTGTTATTTCAATGATTTATTTACTAGTTTCTTGTTGCACTTTTCAACGTACGTTTTCACAAATTGTCTTTAAGATTTCCACTAACAACTATAGCTTTTTTTTTAATTTTTTCGCATGTTTTTCCAAGTAAAAGAACACAAAATATCGGAGCTCTTTTAAATTACTGTTGTGAACGGTGATAATGTATATTTTCATTTTTAATGAAACGGACAAATGGCGACCGAATTTCGAATTTTGAGAGAGGATGTGAGAGAGGAGAGAGGTGATAGGAAGCACTTAGCTCATATCCCAGCATCTAATTTTACAGCTGCTCAGAGAGCGCATTCGCTTTTATAAATATATCACGCACTCCTGCAGTCCTTAATATAGATAGATCTTTGGGGTAAAAAAATCTTGATTGAAATTTAATTTTTGCTCCACGCAAAATAGTTGTGGTTTTACTTGGCGCAACTCCATCATTTTTGCCAGGCACCATGGGGCGCCGTTACCGAAAATGTCAGGGGAGGGGGTAAAACCAAGTAGTCCAAGAAAGGTAGTAAATTTTTTTGTATTATCGAGCAGGAACTAGTAATTGATCAGATCAACTTTAAATTTTTTGCAAATTGCTAGGAAAGGTGTCCAGACCAGAAGTAGAAAAATTTCGTTAGCGGCGTTTTGGGTGGGGGCGGTATCAAAAAGTGAGGAAAAAAAGAAAACTTGCTAAATCGATAAATTATCATTTTTTAATGAATTAATGTTTAATAATACAATTTTTCTTGAAAATAAACCCCTCCCGAGTTATAGGGCGTAGAAAATTACGATTTTCATCACAAAAATCGTACCTACATTTCTAAAAAAAATGTATTTTTTGTCCGTAACTTTTTTTTGGCTGATAAAATCGAGATGTACAATAAACCATTTAAAGTTTAGGATATCGCCGAAATATCATGTTATGACAAACTTTTTCATTGGAATGACCGTTTTTTTAATATTTGATCCGAAAAAATTACATTAACGGTTATAAATGCAATTGTATGCAATTTCAAACGGCCATATCTCATTACAGACAAAAGAAAAAAAAAGAATTTCATTTTTTTTCAAAAAATATTTTTCACGCTAATGACCAAAAATTGAAAATGTCTTATAAAAACAAAAATTTAGCTCAACTTTAACAAACCAAAACTTAAAAAATAATTATCACAAGGGTCTAAAGATTACTGGACAATTGTAGAATCATATTTACCACAGTCTAGATGGCACTAATAAAATGGCGTAAAAAAAATTGAAAAAATTTATTTTGTCCATAACTTTTTTTCTGCTATGTTAAACGGTTCTGAATGGTCTTAAAATGTTCCCAATGTTGTTCTCTCATTAGGATGTATGTATGTATGTACGTATGTCTCAGTAAGTTGGAACCATATGGAAAATTTTTATATTATTCAATTTAGGAAAAAAGTTATTCTTCATAAAAATATAAACATTTTTCACTCGAATACGAGGTTCGTCAAAAAATATAAATTTTGCTCAAGAGTAAAGTATCTTTATTTTTTACAATATCGAAAATTGTTATTAAGAAAAGTTGATCATAATTGAAAGTTACATTCAGATATGCAATCACATCCATTTGCATTGACCTGCCGGATCTCCTGACTTAACCCCCCCTTTATGGGGTTACTTAAATAGCAGGTTTACAAGCGAGGGCCCTTTCAAGGGGATGATTGAATTGGGAAATTGGAACTTTTGGTTTATCAACTAAGTTGAAACACTATCGTTGGCGAAACGCGCGTAGAATGTGTTAAAATTTGTGTTTTGGTTGAGTGGTCGACGATAGTGTTTCAACTTGGGGAGGATTATTTCTGAAGAATGCTAGAAAATTACTCCAGATATGGTACGATTAAATATTTAGAAAGAGTGGGTGAATATTAGTGGATTGATTGATAAATGAATTATAAAATAAATAATTGTTATCCTTTTATTACGTATTTAAAATGTTAGCAAATATTAAGCAATGGAAAGTTTAACATCTTTTTAACAGATAAAATAGATAAATGTTCAATATTTAAATTTATAAAATTAAAAGTAATATAAATACTTTTCAATGTGTAGAAAAATTTGTAAAAATAACAAAACCTTATTTTTGATGCTAAATGCATGTAATTGCATATCTGAATGTTACTTTTAATTCTTAATAAAATTTTTCGATATTAATGAAAATAAAGGTACTTTACTCTAGGACAGAATTTATATTTTTTGACGAACCTCGTATACCTACGACTGAGAAATTTTTATATTTGGTGATTTTATTTTTGATTTTTCATCATGCAGAACTTTTTATGAAGAATAACTTTTTCCAAAAGTTAATAATAAATAAGTTTTCCATATGGTTCCAACTTAGTGAGACATACCGTATACATTTTTTTGTGGAAGTCATATTTTTCCAGATATTTAGGCTAGAACGATTCAGTTTCTTTAAACACCCATTTTTAAATTGCCATATCTTCCTTCGTATTAATCCATCGTAGAAAAATAAAAAAAATTCATTTTAATTATTAGCTCAAGGCCATAAAATTAGTTCATACCAATTTTGACGTAATACGGGATTTTTGTGGTGAAAATCGTAATCTTCTTCGCCCTATAACTCGGGAAGGGTTTATTTTCATGAAAAATGGTATTTAATATTATTTCATTAAAAAAGGATAATTTATTGATTGCGCAAGTTTTTTTTTTTTTTCTCCCACTTTTTGATTTTATAAATTATAATCATGGGGGGGTTTAATGGGTTTAATTACCCCCTGTACCCCCCGTAAATCCGCCCTTGATGCTCTTCTAGCATTGCCATAGACATGGGCGCCGTTACTTAAGGGCACGTAAAAATTAATATTTTTTCATAATCCAAAATTCAGATGAAAGAAGGAACCTGTAGCAATAATATCATGTTACTTTTTCCTTTTATCTATTTCTCTGAATTATTGAAAAACCGGGCCAAAGTTTGTTTTTGCTTGATATTTTGTCCCTCCTATAAATTTATTCATATTTTTTTTATCAAGACTAATTTCACCGAATGCTTCTGGATAATGGGGCTTTGCAAGGTGTTAAATATATTCAGAAAGATTCAATAAATTATTTTTGTGTATTTTCATAAACAACATGTTTTTTTAGGGCGAATTAATAGATAATCAAGGACCATATCGGTTTTCACGATGGCATTTTTCATATTTTTTGGTTTTCCGGAAAATTGAGAAAATTCTCACCCCTATAAAAAATCGACTTTTTTTTTTTGAGGATTATTTTCTTTTCGTGCTAAAATTTTTTGGGATTAGGAATTGTACTAAATAAAAGATCACATTCTGATCTTTTCATCAATATATATCGAGGGTGTGGTGCGAAAACCTGATAATTCTGAAAAATTCAAAAATTTGTTTTTTAATTGCAGGTGACTTAATTTTTGCGCTCTATTTAATGGTATATCTGGTTATTTGATATTCCCATTATAAGTAACCAAAACACACATAGCAAAATCAGTTAACTACACTAAATGCTATAGATTACAAAATTTAAAACTGCAATTATCTCGAAACCAACTTTATATGAGTTATCAGGTTTTCCCCCTACACCCTCGATATATCAAGTATTTTATTAAGTGCACGAGAAAAAACTCTGCCTTCAAACTTTCTCAAATTGGATTTTTTTTTACAATAAATTTATTAATCAAGTGCAAAAAGTGAAAAAAAAGTTGGTTATTATTGCCTTATCTTTTGTCTTCAGACAAAAACGGGAGGATATTCAAGTTTTGGGAGGATATTCAAATTTTCTGTTTTCACCACAATACTTTTGGAAGGAAGCGTATTTTCAGATTTTCAAAATTGCGAATTTTTGAAACGCCGTTTTTGCAAAACATATTAGTGTAGCGAAAAAATCATAGGGACAACTTTAGTAGGTAATGAACTGCTCCTCATTTTTTGTCTAAACAACAGTGCTCTAAGGGTCATATTTCGGCAGATAACGTCGAAAAACGGATTTTCGGGAACTCTAGAGCCATTTTTCCACCCTTCCACAAATTCCACGTAGCTGAGATTTTTGGAGGTAAATGTACCTATGAATACCTGCAAATTAAAAAAAAAATTTGACGGACACACTTGATGCCCAGTTTCTGGTTTTTGTGGCGTGCATTTACTGGACTATTAATGCAATACTTGGATTTGACATTTTTTGTAACGGCGCCCATGGCTATAGACCGAACAAATTGTAATGAAAGTAATATTTAAATTTTAGATTGACAGTTCTTGTAATCAACAGTGGCGGTTCTAGAAATTAAGGGCGGGGGGGGCATATACAAGTTTTTTTAATGGGCTGATTCTATGTTTTTGCCAAATCGTTCAACATTTGTTCACCTATTGTGGATCTAAGATAGGTTTTTATATGTTTTAATCTACTACTAGTGCATATTAGTGGAGTGAAATTAGAATTTTATATGGATGTAAGAACTAAGTCAATTTTTTTAATTTTTTCGATTTTATACATAAAGAAAAGCTGGTAAAAAAATTTTCAATAAATTTGGTCTGGAGCTTCGCGAGATATGCGCCAAAAACGGCATTTTTAGGATTTTTCGAGTAGATTGCTTCACTATTTTTTAAATATCTCCGGCTCTAAAAGTCGTGGAAAAATAAAAAAAAATAATTAGAATGACCGTGATGAAGTAGAGTATCGATCCGTATAGTAGGTTTTTTAAAAATGCATTCTAACCTCAAAAAACTAATTCGCGCACATTATTTTTGACTGAATTGGCAATAAATAACCAAAGATTCCTCGAATTTTCTTAAAAATTGGAAAAAATATGTATTTTTATGTCGGGAAAACAGTAAAAATTAAACAAAAAATGTTTTTGTTCAGCCAAAATCGCCATTTTTCGAAAAAAAATGAATTGGCCGCCATTTTTGAAAAAACAATAGTAGAGAAAATTTTTTTAATTATATTGAATCGTTCCCTCACAAAAATCTTACTTTAGCACCTGAAATATATTTTTTATTTTTTTAAACATTTTTTGGACAGAACTACAGTTTTTCTAAGAGAATCAAGCATAAATATTGTGATAAAAAAATTGGAAAAAAATGAAAATCGAATTTTTATTTTATATTATTCCCTAAATTGGCCACTTTAAATAAAAAAATAAAATGTTGGATTTTCTTAGACAAAAGTACACACAAAATCCTTCTTTTTAAGATAATTTTTTTTTTAATTTTTACCATGTCTTGCCGACATAAGAATACATATTTTCTCCAATTTTTAAAAAAATTCTAGGATTCTTTGGTTATTTATTGCCAATTCAGTAAAAAAAAATAATATGCGCGAATTCTTTTTTTTGAGGTTAGGATACATTTTTAAATAACCCTACTATACGGATCGATACTCTACTTGACCTCGTTTTCAGTTGGCAATACTGAATATGCATAAAAATTTGACGATTTTTTGGAGAGTTAATCTCGAGAACAGAATTTTTGTTTGTGGAAATATTTATACCCGTTATAGCTTATACCTTGGAATAGGACATCTCCTTTTTTGAGTCAATTTTAAGGATTAATAAAAAAGATATCAGCCATTTAGTGGAGGTGTGTTTTTGACAGTTTTGACAATTTGTGATCACCAATTTTAACGTGAAAAGGAGATGTCCTAAATGAAGGATACAGAATTAATTTCCGAGAATACCAATTCTGAAAACTTTATAATTTTTGAGATTAACTCTCCAGAAAAAAAAACTTTATGTAAGTTGCCTATATCCCAGTAAGATTTTCTCTTTCCATAGTTCAGGCGTTTTCCGCCTGACACTATGAGACAGTGGCGTTTTTTGGTTTTATTTTGAACGATGTATGCAACCAGTATTACGAATAGGAAGTTTAGAATTTAGAACTGACATTTTAGGTTATGTTGGCTAAGTTATTCGTGTTTTGCAATTTTTTTTTAATGAGTAAATTAGTATTAACTAAAACCAGTTCTTCAGTTTAAGTATACCTCATTTAGGACATGTTTCACTTTAAAATTGGTGATCACAAATTGTCAAAAGCACACCTTCCACTAAATGATTAATATGTTTATTATTCCTTAAAATTTGTTGAAAAATTGAGATGTCCTATTCCAAGGTGTAAGCTATAACGGATAAAAATATTTCCACAAACAAAAATTCCATTCTCGAGAGGGTGTTCAAAAAATCTTCATTTTTATGCATATTCGAAGGAAGTCCTAAATTTGTGATTAGTAATATGGAGAATGTGCAATTCAACTATAACAGTTTTTTGTGATTTTTATTCGTGCATTCAAAATAGTGTCTGCATAGTTGGGAATCATAGACATTTGCAGAAATTAATATTTACAGTATGTCTCACATATTAACCCGTCCATGGGACTCTTGATGTAGGTTTGTTACACATTTTATTTGCTATTATGTCTTTTGTCCATTGCTAAAAAGCAATGCAGTTTTTTCATAGTGTATTGTTTTGTTTTTGTTTTAGTGAATAACTGTAATTAGGTACTTTTAAATAAAGAAATAATTATTAATTGTTCAATTTATTTTCTTACAAAAATGATTTTATAATATTTAATGATTTACAATAAAGTTAACATTAAAGAAATGAGTTTACGATTAATACATGCAAGTATATTAGAACTAAGAATCTGAAATAAATTTATGATTAATAAATGCATATGTCATAAAATACATAAAAGATATATTTAGTTGGCAGATCTTGAGACTTGGTTCAAGATTTCTTGTCGATAGGTCTTGAGGAGGACCGGTTGGATTAAATGTCGCGTCAGGCATCATGTGCTTTAGCCGGGAGATCAAAAGATTGTATACTATTGTACTGGTCAACGCCTTGCCCTTTCGGCGTTCTTCTTTAACACTTAGTTTTCCGAGAGTACATATTTTGGAATGATCGTATTGTAGATTAGTAGCCCAATCCAGTACATACCCAAGTTCTACAATTCTCATACCTGTTATCGAGTTCTCAGGTTTCGGTACTCTCTCATATTCTAGCTTAAGTTTGTTTATGCTAGAAAATTAATGAAATATTAAATTATACAGGGTGTATCATAAGGAATGGTCAATATTTTAATCATAGGTTCAGGACCTCGAAATATTAATATTTTACTAAATAACTCTGGGTCAAATGTTATCTACTACTAAGGGTGTTGAAGATAAAATGTATTTTTCGTTTTTTTGCAATAATTTCTTTATTATTTAATATATTGACTTGAAATTTGGTATGGTTATATTTTTAAGAAATTATTGCAAAAAAACGAAAAATACATTTTATCTTCAACACCCTGTATCCAGGCCCGGATTCAGAGCCGTGATTTGGGGGAGGGGGGTTCCTTCCGGGGGGGTCGAGAAAATTTTTGAAATAATGTATTTATTACCTTTTAGTTATGCATTTGTATATGTGATTTTTTGCGTTTGGCTCAGGATATCCTCTTCTAAATTTTCTTGTGTGAAATCCTCTTCAATATCTTCTGTATTTCCTTCTCATGGAAAGTCATTGATTTGGATGACCTCTTCTAAAATATCCTCTTGCAGAAAACTCTCCTCTTAATTGTCGGCTTCTTTCTTTCTTTCTGTAATTCTTTCTTGTGGGAATCCCTCTTTTTGGATGTTCTCTTCTGGGACACTTTCTTCATTAAACCTAAGAAAATGTACATAATCAAAAAATTGAAATAAAAAGCTAGGTATATGAAAATTACCTTGACAGACTTTTGATTATGGTAAAAATTTCAAGGGATGAAACATGAACAATTTATCATAACCCATGGTTTAAGACTTGCAGCGATTTTTTATCTGTAACCGTTCAATTGTTATATACAAATTAATGTTCCAACATTAACAATTTTTTTATAAAAAGACTTGCAGATAATTTATTGTGGTTACAATGTTGCATTTTGTTCATAGAACGCAGTTTTTTGTGTCGATAACTCATGTATTCTGCAATTGTTTAAGCAAATAGATATTGATAAAAACATTTTGCGTTTGGGGCTGCCAATTATTTATTAATTCATTTTTAAAAAAAAAATTCTTGCTTCACCCTAAAGATTATACATTTATATAATTCTCAATTTTCGTATGAATCCATTCATGTTTAAATATTTTTTTTATGTTAGAAATATTATTTTCCGAGCTCCATTCCTATCTGATGTATTTAGTGAGATTAGTCGCGTGGCAGCGCTATTCATATTAAAATAAACGGATTTATACGAAAACAATTGAAAATTAATTAAATTAATAAAATATAAACTCTATTTTGATGCTAGAAAAAAAATAGAAAACAAAAAAAATGAAATTTCCTAAAAATAAAAAATAAAATTTCTGTCGTGGCTGAAGCCGGTATCGAACTCATGACAAATGGATTATTAGCGCTTTCTGCGACAAGACTAACCGTGAAAATAAAGAAAATTTATTCTCTCAGATTCCTTAGATATCCCAAATAATATATTATATTTTAATACTAGCAGCGCCACCTAGCATACAGGAGATTCACTGAAGTCTTAAGATATCTATCTCTCTTCATTATTGCAGAAAGACAGTGATAAAAGATAAAGAAGTTTGGCATACCTGTCGCGACGCCCCTCTTAATCACGGTCATTTTAAATTTTTTTTTATTTTTCCACGACTCTTAGAGCCGAAGATATTTAAAAAATAGTGAAGCAATCCACTCGATAAATACCAAAAATGCCGTTGGCACATATCTCGCGAAGCTCCAGCCCAAATTTATTGGAAACTTTTTACAAGCTACTCTTTATGTATATAAAATCGAAAAAAAATTTGACTTAGCTCTTACATCCATTTTCAGAATATTTTCGTCAAATTTCACTCCACTATATGGTGATAAATATTCGGTATAATTTGGCTAGATTCGGAAATGCATTTTCAAGATCATTTAAAATGATATATGGTAATATTTCTTCAGTTACTACATTAATTTTATTATTTTTAAGTTCTCTAAATAATAAACTAAAAGCCTGGTATTCAGCAATTACGAAATTGATTAATGCTAGATTGAAGATAAAGAAAAAATTACTACTACTACTACTAGTTATAAAATCGAAGGGGGCGCTAAAAACGACATTTTGTAAAGGGCGGGGGGGGCATACTGCCCCCATTTGCCCCCCCGTGGCGCCGCCACTGGTAATCAACACAGCCACAGTCTACTCAGTTTTACCAAAATCGTCTGCTTTAAATTCAATGACATATTTTAAACTTCAAAATTTTCATATTTTGGACGCCATATTTTGAATTTTTTGAAGGTGTTTCCTAAATGGTACGGAGGGGCACATCATACCCGAAGCTTACTTTTTGATGCTCTATCAAAATCTGAAGTTAGAATTTTAAAAATCATAAACACAAAAGCAACATGCATACATACATACACAGAATGAAATCAGATACCGAACAAATTTGTTCGGTGAATAGACCTTTCTTAAAATAAATGATTTAACTTTACCACTATTCTCATGTATGCTTTTATTTGACGTTTTTAGTAATAGAAGAAGGCAAAATATAGTTTTTGCTCACGCCACTGCCTACTGATGTCTCTATCTATTGGTAAACACTATCATAGATTGTTTACGATATTTTTATCGAATAATTTATTTACAAATGAACCTCCTAAAAAAGTCCTCATTTTGTTTAATTTCCTTCTGGATTTGACCAGGGACTTCGAAATTTGGTCCACTACACCGGTCTGGTCATTCATGAACCGACATGCGCGGATACGCTTGCTCCAATGATATGCCAAGCCATGAGCAGCGGATCTCTAAACAAGCGATGTTGTCGGTTTGACGAGCAGGAAAGCTGCAATCATTCATGGAAGAATATCATTCATAAAATTAAGTGGGTTTATTCATAAATTAGAGGGACAATTGCATTGTTCGTTGTATGATTAGCAGTTGTATAATTTTGTGTTGATATACTTTCAACTTATATCTATCAATTTTTAAAAAGAAGAAATTTCACAGTGGCAAACAATTGCGATTATTTGTTATCACATGTAAACTTTTTTGTTTGCAACGATTTATTTCAATTTTTGTTTCACTTATATCTATGTTTTTCGATATAAAAATAACGAATGTATAAAAGAAATAATAATAAACTCGTATTTGTTTAAATCTCATACAAGTTTACTTATAACTATGAATAAGCATAGCTTTGGATGCGAAATTTAGCTACGGTTATTCTTCCAATTAACCTTCAAAGCTCAACTTTACAGATAGAAGATGTACAGAATGCTATAGTACAAAAGTCAAGTCAAAATTGTTTTATAAATGTGTTGACAGGTATATAACGATTAACCCGGCCAGTAAACATGCTTTAACGACCCCGCATTAATAAAGTATTTCGTTCCGGTATTGGAATAACTAATTAAGCAATTTTATAAAGTACTTTGCCGGCACGCCCGCCCATTTTTCATAACAAGATTACAAAATAAAATAGTCGTTTTCCTAATCAGTGCGCAAAGTGCCGGAAAACTACTCTGCCCACGTGTTAGCAACCAAATTTTTTTCTACAACTGCTATGAAATAGTATATTACATAACAAGTGTAGAAAGTGACTTATTTCTAACGCGTTATGTACAATATTTTTCCTACGACTAATAGTTAAAACAAATTCCAAAGATAAAAATTATTTAATAAGAAACAACAATTAAATGAACTTAATATGTTAGTACTTACTTTTAAACTTTGTGTCATTGATTTGACAGTTCCTGCCTTCTAGATAGAAATGCAAAATTCAAAACTGATATGAAATATTCATATCGTATCAGTTTTAAGTTCATATCAACACTGTTTTAAATGTGACAGATATTGTCAACTTTCTGACGTATTTATTTATGCGATATAAGCTACTTTCGCACATAGTCGTAGGAAAAGTAACGTATTTCTCATAGCTTACTTATATTCAAAACCATGTATTGCTCATAGTGTGAGAAATATTTTTGCCCACGGCACTTTGATGCCAACACCACATACGTTCATAAGGAGAATCAACAAAAATCGACAAAAACTTAGTTGGCTGCTGTCGAGATTTAAATAGATGTTACAACTGTCAAATTATAGAAATTTTTCGGAAGGACATGGACCAAAATTTACCCGGATCGAGAGTACCTTCCCCCCGTTTTCGAGGATGCTGAACAGGATGGCCGTATGAGAATTTCTCTTTTCGCCAGCCGAACCCCTAAAACGGTTAAAAACTACCCCCTAAAGGGGTTAAACGTGCAGCACATCATTTCCCTGTAAAAAACGTCTTTCCCCTCATTTTAGAGGATGCTGAGCACTGTGGTGGTGGCGGTGTTGAAGATTACTTTCGAGCCTCACTAACCGCTCCACGAGCCAAAAGTCACCCCCGACAGGGGTGTTTTTTTTATTTTTTATATCAGCGGCAAAACGTCTGTCCCCCCCATTTTCGAGGATGCTGAACACGATGGTTGGAAAATTAATTTAGGAAAGTGGATATATCAATGGAAAATTTAATAGAACCTATAATAATAAACCTCAGAAAAGACAATTATAGTGATACCAGTAGTTTTAGTGAAGACAGTGACTTTTAAAGATAGTTCTTGAACTTACTTTTTTTTTAATCTTTGAGTTTAGGTAAGTACTGAAGCGTTACTTTTAATGCCAAGAGATTAAAAAAAGTTTAATCCCAACATATAATCCTCCTTGTTATTTATTGGTTAAATTTAATTCGTTCAATGTTAAAGTGTCAGATGCATAAGGTTTATTTTTATTTTTTGTAAATAATATAACTTCAAAATTTAATCTACCTAGTGCGTATATATATTTTATATGCTGTGACCTTATTTATATTATAGAAACTTATTTTGCAAAGAACGCCTATGGAATGTGACGTTATATCCCCACTTTTACTGTATTCCTCTCTCCTTTATAGTATATATTACTATAGAAACAAGTTATTATATCTGCCGTTGCTAGGAAATAAGACTAAAAGCTTAACTTTTCTTGTAAATATCTCGGAAGATCAAATTTTCACAGACATGAGACCTACATTTTTTGCCGATTTAGATAGGAATTAGTCTACCCTGAAAGTTTCATTGAATTCTGACCTTGCTCGTTTAATAGTATTTGATTTTCTAAGAGTGAAATAACTATAATTTTTTTTTAAAATTTTTATTGGCATCAAAAACAACAACTTATAACTACCTATACCTAAAAATTACCTATTTATTATTATTAACAACATTAATATTAAATGTGCAGTTGGTAGCATTTTCTAAATTGATTGCAGTTCCAGCAACTGAAAGTAAAAATGTTGTAGTAGATGTTATATCCTCAGGGCCGCCTAGAGCGAATCAGGGCCCGGGACTCAAAATTCACTAATGTATATATTATTTAAATTTTAGTTTGTCTATTTCTGAACATTGTAAATTTTTGCTCAATAAATTACTCATCTCAATAATTCCAATTCCACTTCGGCTTCTATTTCCCTAACCATAGGTAAGTGCAAACTAATCTTAATTTTTTATATAGATTTTACTAAATGTGAGAGAAATAGGGATCGCTATTTAAAAAAAATTATAGTTATTCACTTTTTGTGAACTGAAAAATGGTTAATTATTTTTATCCGATGGATTTAAAAATTACATATCTGTTTTTTTTTTCAAATTTAAATAGAAAACAAAGAATAAATAAACACCTACATTTGTAATTAAAAAAAAATTAAATATCTCCAAAACTGGTCGACTTAGGGGCTGTGCCAAAATTTTTAAAAAATAGCTTCAGGTATAAAAACCTAAACATACAAACCTTCATAAATGTTTCAAGTAGTTTGTGATATAGATACAAATCATACAAATTAAAAATTTACCGTACAAAAAAAAAATTAATTAGTGGAAAAAGGTAAAATTCTAAAAACTTTTGAAAACATTTTTATAAAATTACGTTGTCTAAAATGGACGCTAAAATCAGTTTTTCGGCGAAAATACATAGGAAGTTATGAATTTAAAAAAATCGTATATCTAATTATTAATTTTTATTTTTACACGAAAATTACAAACCCTTCAATAAAAATCGTTCAATAGAACATAGAAAGGTGTAACTTTGGAATCTTTGGATGAAAAATTGATTACACATTTATAGTCTATTGGCCAGGGGGGTAAAACCGGCCGATTGGTGTCCGAGGATAAAACCAAGTGGATTTTATGTCTTCGGGGTCGCTGAATCCTAATATGCATTTCATTTTGTCCTAATGGTGGGCCATCAATTGTTATTAACAATTTTTTAACAACAATTTTGTTTTGAACAATTTCAAGAGCTCCACCCAAGTTTTTCTTTTGTATTTTTCTCCCCGAATCCAATTTAGAAAACCGTTTTTGAATTGGACGCTCTCCTCAAAAGTTATTAACAATTTTAGATTAACAAATGAACTGTAGACCGCTCAATTCAGGTCATTTTTTGCAACTTCATATTTTTGGGGGTATTTTGACCCCCTGAACACGATCCTGTTGTCAGATTCTCTCGGCGTTATTAACAAATGTTGAATTGTGCGGCCTACAGATCATTTGTTAATTTAAATTGTTAATAACTTTTGAGGAGAGCGTACAATTCAGAAACAGTTTTCGAAATTGGATTCGGGGGAAAAAATACAAAAGAAAAACTTGAATTTGTTCAAAACAAATTGTTGTTAAAAAATTGTTAATAACAATTGATAGCTCACCATTAGGGCAAAATGAGTTGCATATTCGGATTTAGCGACCCCAGGCCTGACGAGAGGGGGGGTAACGGGGGGATTCCCCGCGGGCCCGCGGTTCTCGATGGGGCCTGGGCCCGTACGAAAAATTCCTGTTCGCACTACGCTTCACTTTTGCCGAAAAAACTATTACCTAGGTAGTAAAACCAGATGTAATGTGATTCTATAGGGGTCCGTAATTTTTACCCCCGGGCCTGAGCGACCCCGAAAACATAAAATCCACTTGGTTTTATCCTCGGACACCAATTGGCCGGTTTTACCCCCCTGGCCAATAGACTATTATCGAAATTTACAAAAAAAAACTAACTAGAATTCTTAAAATACCAAAAATATATTCCATATGAGAGTTATATTGAAATTTTTTAAATACAATAAAATGCTTAAATATTTAAATAAAGTTCCAGAAGCAGACCATTTTTTTTGTAATCTCAATTTCTTGCGTTATATGACGGTCCAAAATTTGTTCAACAACTTCTACATTTAGACACAACAGATGTGGGCGGGCTCCATGTATACGGTACTTCTTTTGTCTTTGTGTCCCTTAAAAACATCTGCGCTTTTGTAATTAAAAAAATTAAATATCTCCAAAATTGGTCGACTTAGGTATAGGGTTGCTTATATAACCTCAAATTAAAACTAAACGGGCTATGCCAAAATTTGTAAAACATAGAGGGTGTCCCATTAAAAATAACTGAGTTACCGTCAGTTTCCGGTATAAAAACCTAAGCATACAAACTTTCATAAATGTTTCAAGTAGTTTGTAATATACAGATAGTTTCAGTTTGTCGTAAGAGACATTGTACAGGTTGTCCCAAATTGGTGCGCTTTGCAGGGTATCTCGTAAACTAGAAGAGATAGAAGAAAAGCAGTTAAGATGTTATGACTTCTTTTTTTGTTAAAGTAACGATAGCCTAATTAAATCTTGAGTAACTCCCTGCAGTTGGAAGATACAGGGCGATTATTGAAAACTGTCGAAAACTACAAGGTACTATAACTTCTTAATTAAGAAAAATATAAAAAAACGTTATAAAAACTTTTGATAGATATAATATTAAAGAGTTTAGTGGCGCACAGATTATTTTTTTAGGGGGCTCACTAAGGAAATATAATGCAAACTTATGTTTTTTTAAATGGGACACCCTGTATATTTTGACGTTTTTCGTTTCCTTTTTTAATTCTCATTCACCTGATATGACATATTATATATCTATTTTCAATGGTTGGAGTTACAGTGCAAATAAACCATTTATGGATGTTATCAGGTGAAACACCCTTAAAAAATTGAACACTCAGTAACGAAATTTAACATTTTATTATAAGGATACTGATGTGTGACAATTTTATTTATCAAAATTATAATTAATAAAAAATAAAACCAGATTAAAAAAATAAAAACAATAAACTTATGAATCAACAAGAAACGTGTTACGAGTTACTAAAGATTTAATTATGCTATCGTTACTTTAACAAAAAAAGAAGTCATAACATCTTAACTGCTTTTCTTCTATCTCTTCTAGTTTACGAGATACCCTGCAAAACGCACCAATTTGGGACAGCCTGTACATGATTAATAATTATGACCTAATTTTTTTGACACTGCTTCACCCTTAAAAAAGGACGAAAATGTATATATATATTTTTTAATGAATTTGGTTGGTTCTAGGAGTTGATCGCTTCACATTTTTCTAATAAATCACGATGAAGTACCATTTTTAAAAGGTAGATATTAAAATAGAACTGTACAAAAAGCAAAAATCGAAGTCAAATTTCCGTATTGGACAAAATGTTTTAAACAATCTGTTTGGGATTTAAAAATAAAGTTTTTCACAAATTCTCGAAACAATATCTGACAACGTTATAACTCTTTTTTTTTAAGATACCGCCTTTTCAGTAAACATCCATTTTTGTTCGCATACACTGTTATTAAAAATTCTGCAATGTTATTGACGTTATTAGCTAATAATGTTCGTATTCTTATTGATGTAAACTCAGGATATGAGTATTTTATTGCTTCTGTGGATTTCTTGCACAACGTGGCAACAGCGCTAATCAACAACCTAGTCGGTATTTCTCCATGAAAATCCACGGCAGTAGGAACAAGATGGTGACAAGTAGTCGGTCGTATTATTTCAGAAAATCGCAAAAACACACTTTTTCAAACACAACACACCGAATTTAAGATAAAAAAAACACCCGTTCGCACGAAACCAGCACAAAAATTGACTGACAGCGAGTGAACACAAGTGCTATCGTTAAAAATGAGGTTTTGTTTAGATAAGAATAAGATTCAGTGTCAATGATGTGCGGATAAGTGGAATTATTTTGGTTTCAATTGTCGAGACCATGTCGGTAACAGCTACAGGTAGACCTAGTTCAGCCTCTGGGTCTACTAATGCCGTTTCTCTCAAGCCCATCGAGGTTCCCCAGGCCCTGCAAAACGGGGAGAAATTTATCAAATGGGATGAGGTAGGCCTTCCCTTTTTTAGCTTAACCTTATTTTCTTTAGATCGCAGCATCCCTAGGATTTTGTGCCTGTCAAATGAAATATTCTGAATGTAAAGAGAATTATTTTGACATTTTAGTTATTGCTTGATTAATATTTTAGTTTTGCAGGTATGTAAGAAAAAATAACATATCCAATGTGATACCTAGTTATTGAGTTCATTTAAATTTTATCTTGGGGAAACAAATGTTGATTGTGTATAAATGCGGATTTGTTTGGGTGATTGTTTTAATCCAGTAGTAATAATGTAATGAGCATTTTAAATAAATAGGTGCCAATTAATAATAGGGTAAATATATATTAATAAATTCTAAATTTGGATAATAAAATATATTTTAAAAAGTAAATTCCGACTCTAATGAAATTTTTTACTAAAAGTCGATGGGCAATATCAAAATTTACGAAAAAAAATTTGTTTGAAAAAGTCTTTCAGATAGTAAGAAAGTGTGGAAAATTATGTCAAATCTTAAAATCGAATGCTAAAATCATTTTTTTTCATACAAAAGTACATAGTAAATTGTGATTAAAAATGTTCAACAGTCTAGTCTAGATAGCTGATTTTTCCAACATTTGTTTTACGAGAAAAATACCACAATAAAACTCATACAAATTAAAAATTTACCCAAATTTACAAAAAAAAAAAATTAATAGTGGTAAAGGGTAAAATTCGAAAAACTTTTGACAACATTTTTATAAAATTACGTTGTGTAAAATGGACGCCAAAATCAGTTTTTCGGCGAAAGTTGTGAATTTAAAAAATCGGATATCTAATTATTAATTACATATTGCTAATTATATTTCCATTTTTATTTATACACGACAATTAAAAAACCCCAAATAAAAATCGTTCAATAGAACATAGAAAGGTGTAACTTTGGAATCTTTGGATGAAAAATTGATTACACATTATCGAAATTTACAAATTAAAAATCCTAGTAGTAGGAATATCTGGAATTCTTAAAATACCAAAAACATATTCCGTATAGGAGAGTTATATTGAAATTTTTAAATACAATAAAAAGCTTAAATATTTAAATAAAGTTCCAGAAGCAGATCATTTTTTTTGTATCTCAATTTCTTACGTTATAATATGACGGTTCAAAATTTTTTCAACGGCTTCTACAATTTAGACTCAACAGATGTGGGCGGGCCCCACGTATATGGTACTGCTTTTAATGTCTTTATGTCCCTTTTAAACTTTGCGAACCAATTAGAGGCTGTGGTTCTTGACAAGTTTCACCTAAAGTATTCAAAATATTCTTTTAGTTTTACTCCCTTTTTGTAGTCATGAAAAATAATAGCGATATATAAATATCTTAAAATAAGCATAGTTTCATCATCGCCATATTGACTAGCATAATCAAATCCCAGTTCATTTGTATATAATAAAAAATACCGGTCTCAGAACGAGTCCTTGAAGTATCCTCATAATAATAAATCGAATGCATTATTTAGATAACTAAAAGATTTTCTCACGACGCGACACTCGTTTGTTTCCTTCAAATCAATGAAAGATTCGTATATTAGAAACACAAAAAAATTATAACAAAAGAGGCTATTGAAAAAGCAATGTTAATTTGTTGTAATTTTTAGCAGTTTAAAATAATGGACTTTTAAAAAATTATCAGCTTTAAAACGCGGCTCCTTTGATAATATCAAAACATGACCCCTTAATTTAGCGATTGCACATGTTTTTATTTTTTTAATTTATACCCTTTCCACTCTGGCTCCCGAGCTATAAACTAAAGGAGAACACTTCTTCGCGGAAGCACTATTTCTTTTAGCTTGCACTATACCGTTTTTAGTTGTATAGTTCCTGTAATACATATAGTAGCCCCAATTTAATAGCTTTAAATGCATGTTTTTATTTTATCAACTCGACAAATATTCTCTGGCTCCGAGCTATATATTAAAGTAGAGAACACGCGGGCATCGGCTTTAAAGACATTTTCAGATCGCTGGACTATAGCGATTATTTAAACTATAACATAATTCATTTGGTATTGCTTAATGACTCATGGTTATCGCTACTTTTCTGGCAAAAAATATGTTGATTAGCTGAGAAATGATCTATTTAAATATAAGAATGACTACCGGATTTTAAAATCTCTTATTCCGCCACTGGACTGACTCTGTATCGATCAGGTATCAGAGGCGGATCCAGACTCCCATTTTGGGGGGCCAGGAAGGTATTTTTACTGATTTCAAATCTATCAAATATATTATAATCTATTTGCGAAGTTTATTTTGAATTATTTATGAAGTGCAAATGTCGTTAGTCGCATGGTACAGGGCCGCCCCGAGGTTAATAGATGCCCGGGGCGAGATTTTGATCTGTGCCCTTCCTCCCACTAAGGGTAATTCTAGATATATATTTATAAAAACATTATGTAGGAAATATAACAAACAAAACTTCTGTTAACAAAACTTTTGATTTTAGGAACAAAATAAAAATAATCAGTCTTTAAACCCCAAAGTAATTTTCCTTGCTTTGGATTTTAACATTTTTTTTACAGTTACTATGAATCAGTCGATATAGAGGTACTCATCTACCTACAACTTATTATTATTGTTTTGAGTTTTAAATTATAATTTATGTATAAAATCAAAGTTACAGAACTAGCCCAGTTGACCTCGCACAAGATATCGATGAAACTTGGCACTTAAGTACTTGAAAAGGTGTAGAAAATGTTAAAAAATTCTTTGCTGCTCTACAGGGTGTCCCAAGATTTTTTTACAGGCTATAACTCAGGAACTAACGAATAGATTTTTTTTGAAAATTGGGTAATCTTTTTGGGACCTACAGTAATTTCATCTGAGGTATACAGAGTATCTGTGACGTCATCACAGAAGCAGGGACGGCATCTCAATGAAAAAAATTAAATGGAAAGGGGGAATCAAACTTGGCTCAAATGAAAGGGTTTTTTATTTCAAATTCTACGATGTATCACAATGAGGGTACCAAAGTAATAATTTTACCAAATTTTCAATTTTTTTTTTCAATTTTTCAATTTTTTTTCAATTTTTCAATTGTTTTCTTCAGCTTACAAAAAACTAGTTAAAAGTAAAAATAGGCCAATCAGAAGTAAATTTGGACATGATAATTGCGGCATTTTAAATATCACTGGTTATTGTTGCAAATAAACATTAAATTGAAAATTTGGTAAAATTATCACTTTGGTACCCTCATTGTGATACACCGTTGAATTTGAAATAAAAAACCATTTCATTTGAGCCAAGTTTGATTCCCCCTTTCCATTTAATTTTTTTCATTGAGATGCCGTCCCTACTTCTGTGATGACGTCACAGATACTCTGTATACCTCAGATGAAATTACTGTAGGTCCCAAAAAGATTACCCAATTTTCAAAAAAATCTATTCGTTAGTTCCTGAGTTGTAGCCTGTAAAAAAAATCTTGGGACACCCTGTATAGTGTATTCAAGTTCACAATTTCCAAAACTAAATCAAAAATTTGGTTTTTTCATTATATCTCCAAAAAAAAAACTAATAGCACCACGTGAAAGAGCAAAAAATTTTACTAAAAATTATATAAGTTATTTAAAAAAAATTGTATTACTATAAAAAATTATTAATGAAAGCAAATTCGAAAACTATACGCGCGCCGAGCCGTTGAATACAAATATTCACGCGAGGCGTTCGGAAAAAAGTAAAGTATCTTTGCCTAAAATGTTCGCAAAGAAAAAAAATCTTAGCAAACTAGTAAGGAATTTAATTTATCAGAGTCGACATCCTAAAACGGGTTTCTGCCTTTCGGCTTCGTCAGTTAGGCTTTTCGAATCCAATAAATAAAATTCCAAACTCGTACAAGTCAATGGCTACATCCGCTATAAGATAAAATTTTTAGATGTGCTACCATCTATGGTTAGAAGAGAGTTTTGACAAAAAATTCCCAATGTATTGGGGTTGCATACACAATTTGCATTGTGTGTTGCAAAGTTTGATTCGAGTCAAAATGTCACTCTCTTCTTCGTATCCCTTTTAGGGATTAATACAGAGTTAGCAATCATTTTGACATTTTGACTAGAATCAGTCAAATAAAAACTTTATTATACTACTATTAATATATATCTTCAGTTTTATAAAAATCAGTGAGAATTTTAGAAATTATAACTTCCGGTCAAAATTTCTATGAGAAAACAAAAAAAAATTAAAAACTAGTAGCTTCCTGAGAAAGCTTAGAGTCTCCTCTTTAAAATGCTTTCTTTTTTTTTCTTTGCGTACATTTTAGGCAAAGATACTTTACTTTTTTCCGAACGCCTCGCGTGAATATTTGTATTCAACGGCTCGGCGCGCGTATAGTTTTCGAATTTGCTTTCATTAATAATTTTTTATAGTAATACAATTTTTTTTAAATAACTTATAATATAATTTTTAGTAAAATTTTCCGCTCTTTCATGTGGTGCTATCATAGGCGGATCCAGGGGGATGGCTGTGGGGGCTGCAGCCCCCTCCCCCTTTAGGTTATGTTTTTTAATATATTCCGTAGCCTCCAGACCCTCAACTCCAACTGATATGGAAGGCAGCCCCCCCTTGACAATCGGCTGGATCCGCCCATGGGTGCTATTAGTTTTTCGAAATTTTTATTTTTTTTGAGGTATAATGATAAATCCAAATTTTCGATTTAGTATTCGAAATTGTGAACTTAGTATACACTTTAGAGGAGCAAAGATTTTTTTATCGTTTTCTACACCCTTTCAAGTACTTAAGTGCCAAGTTTAATCGATATCACATTTTGTGCGTTTACAATTTTTTCCCGTGAAAAATATTCGTGCTTCCATAACGCGGGGCGATATTTTTTATTTTTCCCTTACATGGCCGCGGCCCTGGCATGGTAAGCTAGGCCTTAAATGGCACAGATCTCCAATCTGTTGCAGTAATATTAATAGTAATTACAAAAAATTTATGTTCGTGCTTTGGGGACGGGGGGTGCTATGTACAAAACAAATGACCAATTAAAAAAGTCTTACCTAACCCAGATATGCCTGATTTTTTTTTTATACATTTTTTTATTTCTTTTATGGAAAATATAGGTAATATAAAGTTCTTTTTAAGAAAAAAATTGTACAAAATTTTTCGAGTGTACCGTTTTTGAAAAAAACGGTGTACTTTTTAAAGGACAGTAGGCAATAACGGAGCACATTGGTCGCATTCATTTATTAGACATAGAACAATATTGGTTATAAAAAGAAATATATAAAATTAATCTCTTACGTGGTAGGGTTTAAAACATGAAACATGGAGAGTAACATTACATTTTTCGCATTTAGTGGAGACTTTTTTATGGCAGTGTCGACATCTAGTTTGTTTTTCTTGCGGTATAATCAAGTGATCGAGACGATCATATGGAGAATCCGTATTTTCTAATGGTGAGGGTTTTGACCGTTTAAAAAACTTTTTTTCGTTTCCTTGTAAATTTGAAAGTACTACTCTTCTTCGAAACGTCAAATGATCAAGGGTGCCTTTTTGCCTTCTGTGTAATTTTTTTTTTTTTTTTTTTTTTTTTTTTTTTTTACTTCAGTGTCAACGGCATCGACTACTCTGGTCATTAGCCTCGTGTTCTGTGTAGGCTTTGTTACTGTTTCCCAGCGCCACTTTAGGAACAGCACTGTTAATTAGAACCCAACAGTGAATGGTCGAGTGGGGAATCACACCTGGTATATGAAAATCAATTTCTAAATTTTTAATTAATTAAAAATCAGAAAATGATTTCTGCCGTCGGTGGGATTCGAACCCACAACCCTTGGGTTATGAGTCCAGTGCTCTGCTACTGAGCCACCCACTCCCCTTTCTGTGTAATTGACATGCATTCTGTTCTGCCAGATCCAACATGTGAAAGATTAAAGGCATGTACCATTTTTTCCCGCGTAATGCTACTCGATAAAGGCTAATGTTTTGATCTGCTCGATCTACTCCCCCCATGTTGCGATTATATTCATAAATAATATGAGGCTGTTCAACCGTTATCCGTATATGTTCTTTCACAGAGTAACGATTTATAGAATGTGTGGGATATACTGATACTGCAGTAGATATTGCAGATACGATACTGTTATCATGCCATTTCAGTACAACAACTGCATCTTCATTAGATCTAAAGTGAAATTCTCCTCTTGGACGTTTTTTTAATTGTTTTGAGTCAATTAGGGGACACTTGGGGATGTTCGATTATCTCTAATAGTGCCAGTAAGATGCATATTTCTTTCAATGATTTTGGAACACAGTGGAACGTTTGTAAAATAATTATCACAGAATATGTGATAAGACTAAGGATGAAGTGAAGAGAGAATATCGGTGTATTGAAGAATTATCGCAGGCCCAAGACCTAAGTCTTTATATTTTGGATTAATTTCGCTTTTAGCCCCCTGATATGGCTCAAACCAGACTACGTAGCCGTCGCTGGTAGTGCCTGTCCATAACTTATAGCCGTATCTTATAGGCTTTCCTCTAATAAATTGCTTGCAGCCATGACGTCCAAAATAAGGCACCATAGCTTCATCAACACTATGATTTTCACGTATTGGAGCAAAATCTTGGAACAACTGATTTATTTTTTGAAATAATAGTCTCACTTTAGTATATTTGTCAGATGGGTCTAAGTTTGCATTATCGCAGCAATGTAAGTTGCTAAAGATATACTCGAAGCGATCTCTAGATAATGCGTTAGCTACAAGTTCGTTGTGAGTATCTTAAGAATTCTCCCAAAACATTCTGCGACGAGATACAGGTACATACCCGCTCAGCAAAGATATTCCGAAAAAGTTTTTTATTTCCTCTTTCGTGATGTTACCAACCTTATTTTTACTCAAAGCGTATAAATTAGAGTAGGTAACAAATAAATCCAATACGTCGTCGTTCCAAAAAAATGAAAATAATTCACTAGGCAAATTTTGAACATTCTGTTCAACAGGAAATGTAATTTCTCCACGGCCACTACTGAATGTAGTTATTCTGAAACCACTTATAGTAGAAAAGAAACATTCCCGCTCTTGAGATTGAAAGAAAATTCTGAAACTTTTGTCTCTTATGTATTTTATATGTATTACATTCTATCTCTAGAGCTAGAATCTGTATTCCGTGATTGTTTACAAAAAATAAGGTTTGCCATGAATGTCAAATTAACTGTCAGTATTAGTTGACGTGGTTTTAATATTGGTTTGTAAAAACTTTTAATTTATTAAAAAGGAGAAGAAAATCAAATGATTCAGATGTAGAATTTGAAAATACTCCTCCAGAAATAAAAAAATTGCCGATAATATAACTCAAAATTTGCTACCGCAAAAATCCAAGCTTGAATATAAAAATACTACCTACACAATGTTGAGAGATTGAGGTTTCATTTTACTATATTTAATTTCTACTTTCTGTGTCTGTGGAGAAAGTACAGTCTGTTACTCTGTTGGAATGAAAATCCACTCGTGTCGAATTCTCATTCCAACCTTGTTACAGAATATACTATTCCGACATCACCAAATCATCAGCAGACCACGTATAAGTAATGTCACTTTTCTTTTGTTTATTTGACACTATTCTTCGGTTTCCTTTTATTACTTTTTTCTTTTGATTATTTTGCTTTCCTTTGTCAGTCTTTTTTTTTCTCAGTAATAGAGGCAAGTCATCATCATTGTCTGATTGACTGGCTGTATTAAGTTTTCTTTTTCTTCTAACTGACAACGGCAAGTCATCTGTAGTATCAACGTCTTCATGTTCAATTTCTAGTGGCATTTCTATTTGATTTTGTGCGGTAGAAAAAAGTTCTGCTTCCGCCCGAAGTTGTGAACCTGGAAGATTATTTACATCCATGAGATCCTCCTCCCCTGAGTCTTCATCTGTTACAGGCTCGCAGCAATTGCTAGGAGGCATAATTGCTACAGAGACCTCTGCAGGATTATTGATATCATCCTCCTCTATCAACTGAAGGGGTTCGTGTAAAGTCAACCATCTGAAAAAAAAGTTCCTTATATTCCTACTGTCCTTCTGACAGAACATCTGCAAATGTGAATTTATGAACAAAGTGAAAAACACAAACACATTTTAGGTGTTATTTACCAAACAAGAATGTTTAGGAAGAAGTATTGTGCAACCATAAAAACAATAACTAAAATTTTTAAAACATAAACACTTACCCAGCCAATCGAAAGCCTAACGGTGGGTCCATTTTTGACGAAAGATTTTAATACCATGTGCATATACTACCCACGAGTCAACAAGTGTCTTATGCTTCACTGTACAGTATAGGTAACTCGGATGAAGATTGCAGCGCTCATGCGGTGAAATTGGAACTGTGCTAAGGAGTAGTAGTTTGTTTACTTCGTGCTTTCTTATGGGATATTTCACGTGTATTTAAGTTGTTTATTTGGTATCATTTTTGTTTTTTTGAATTATTTCTAGGTGTAAATTGTGTATTGTTTTTGTCTAGTGTTTAGTGTGACATTCATTTTATTTTATAAACTATACATAAACATTTATTTTATATCTTTCAAGGTGTGATATTTCCAGTTGTATTTTGGTGAGTAGTAGTCAGGAGTTTTACTCAAATACATTTTAGTCTCAAATTATTGTTTCCATTATTTTTTAGAAATGAAGTTAAGCATTTTAGAGTACGTGAACTATTTGGGCGGATCGGCTAATTCTAAATCTGTAGTTGAAGGTGAAAATGTCCTGAATGCAGGACATCTTATTTTACCGGGAAAACCATAGAAACTTATGAGTGGATAGAAATATATGGTTTGTGTTTACAAACGAGTGCATTGGAATCTAATCCACATGAAATTACTGGGAAATTATCTATTTCTAACACTGTAAAAGTGGAGAACCTCTTATGTTCTTGTAAAGTTATAGCATGAGACTTTAATGTTCTCCGTTTTACTCTAACTGTAAATAATAAATCAAAGCAAAGTGGTAAATAATAATTAAATATTTTTACCATACCTTTTTGAATAAAATCACTTTCAGCAAAATGTAGAGAACACACTCTCATGGTATTTGAAACTTTCTTGCCAATTTTTAATGTTGTGATCCACAATCTTTTCCTATCCACTAATTCTCTATTGCCAAGTTTGGTTTCAAAAAAAACTTTGGACGTTCCTGCTTTGGAAACGAATGAAAACTTAGTTCAGGGTTTCTTTTTCCCCATGATCAACACTTAGGTACACAACAATAATGATTACTCATTATAAAAAAGATCAAACAAATCAAAATTATTTGTAAAAAAAAGACAAAAACACTATGAAAATTACAACGCTAAAGAAATAACCCAAAATGTCAAAACTACTCCTTAGCTCAGTTTTCGCAGTTTTCACCAGAGGGCGTATCAGTTAGGACGAGAAGCGAATATATGTATGCATCTACATGGTGCCACCTATGAAAAGAATAGCTAACGTCTCAGAAATAGCTAATAGAAATCTAGTTATGCAGTGTCCTTATAGAAGGACGGTAGGCATATCTGGGTTTTAAACAAAAAAAATTATAGCATCAGAGTTTACAGCACAAAACCAGTTGAGGATGCTCTTCTAGCATTGCCATAGACCGAACAAATTGCAATGACAGTATTAATAAAATTTTAGATTGACAGTTCTTCTACTCAACACAGCCACAGTCTACTTGCTTTTACCAAAATCGTCATTCACTATGTATTTTCATATTTCGAAGAGGTACGGAGGGGCACATCAAACCCTAAGCTTACTTTTTGATGCTCTATCAAAATCTGTAGTCAGAATTTTAAAATTCATAAACACAAAGAATCAACACACACACACACAGATCGAATTCAGATACCGAACAATTTGTTCTGTTTGCGTCTCCCTAAATAATCGGATTTTTTCCATGGCTCCCTTAATACATCAGATTTTTTTTCTAAACTTTTGATTTCCTTGAAAAATTGGAAAACTTTCTTTTTTAAAAGCGATTGCCCATTTAACAGCGGTGAAAATAGATACTTACTATTTTCCTTTGGATAATATAAAATATCTAATTTCAACTGTTTCGGTAATATCCATATGGACACTGGACAACCACCATGTGGTTAGGTTAGTTGAAAAATAAATTAAAAACACGAATTTTAAATTCACAAACAAAAATTCGAGAATTTGAAATTTCAAGAAAATTGCTGAATTTTTTAATTGAATATTTCGCGGCTCCCTCGGCTCCTCGGGGAGCCGCGGCTCACACTTTGGGAATCACTGAGCTGACTGAAAGGAAAGAAGTGATACCACTTCCAACTTACAAAACTTTCCCAATTCTGAGAAAAAGGCTTTGGGTCAAGTATCCCTAATTCCCCCTACATTAATTAAGTAAATACCACAGTTAATTCACTAGGTAATAACTTTTCGACAAATTCGAGAAAATGAAAGGCTTTCTAAATATTTCTAAACAAAAAATATTTAATTAGATGAACGGTGAACAAGTCAAGAAAATGAAAAATTGTGTGAATCTCAAGCTATAACTTGAATAACAGAATTGTTTTGTTAGGACACAAAACCTGTTCGATATTTAATTTAATTTTTACATTTTTAACATGCCAAATTCAATTGTAATTATGTAAACAATGTGCATATATTTAATAGATTGATATTGTTATCACCGAACACGTTATTTTTAGTACGTAACTAAATTATCTGAATTGAATAATGCAGTTGACAATAACTGTAAATTCTTTAATTATTAAAGCGGTTGTTACATTTTTTTTAAATAATAATAATTATTAAAAACTTCCAATGGCAGCGGTTTTAGAAAAAACTACCAGCCAAAAAAAACATCAAACAGGGTACCTATGTACAAGCTAGCTGATAATCGCCACAACATTGCAACTAGCAATATTCCCAGCGACTTTTAAATTATAGCCGTCAACATTGCAACATCGCTCGAGTATCTGACTGCATGAGATAAAAAATGTTGACTGTTGAAATATTTTCTATTTCTGCACAGGATATTTTCAATAAAATAAGAACATAGTTTATTATACGATATTTTTTATAGAATATATACGTGCTATTTTATGAATCATACAACTAATATTTTTTCTAATTAAATAGATACAATATGGACGAAAGGTTGAATTCTAACGTTGATAGAGCAAAAGTTATAAACAATGAAGTAAAATAAAAAATAAGGGTTTGGTTTTTTTGAAATATTTCAAAAACTATTTGAGATAATCGAAATTTAAAAAAAGATCCTTAAAGAGCAGGAAATTTCCTAAAAAAAAGTCCTACCTCCCGGAACTGTACCAACAAACCTTATAATTTTAATTTAGCGGCGAAAATAACGGTAAAAACGCGTAGTTCGGCTGCCGCGTGCATCGCCCCAATCTGACACGTGAACTAAAAAAATTATTTTAACTGATTAAATATTAATATTAATTAATAAAAAAATTTGGGTACTAAGTAGACATATCAATAAACAATAATCCGTCAACAAAAATTTTTTATCACAATTTTTTTATTAGTTATGCTTTTGTTAATTAGTTAATTTTCACCATTTTAATGTTAACATTAAAAACGCTGATTATTTCAAAACAAGAAATCTAGAATTTTTTTTGATTTTTTTGAGCTAATCCTAAAAGAGTTTAGAAGAGATCCCCGTTGGAAAAATTCAAAAATTTTGATTTTTCGTTTTATTATTAACAATCAAAGGCATTAAAAAATTATTTATGTAAATAAAGCCATTAGGAAAATTTTTTTTTCCAAACATTGTTAATATTTTGTTTTCTTATTGATAAAAGCCATATAACAATAATTTTTTTTTATTTTTAACTAACATTATTTAAATAATTGTTATAAACAAATGCATTGTTAATAAAATTTTTGAAAACTTTTTCTTTGGATTTTCATCCTTGATGAAAATAATGATTTTAAAAAAAATCGTTCCTTAAAAAATTTTTTTTATTAACAAAAATCGCACTTGTTAATCAACAATTTTTTTTTATTACTAAATATTAATATTAAGGAACCATTTTTTTTTAAAAATCATTATTTAATATGTTCTTTCGTATTATAAAAAAAAAATAATTTTTTTATTAACTTTTCATTTGTTTATTAAAAAAACAATTTGTTATAAACAAATGCAATTTTACGCAATATTTTTTTTAAATACAAAAAAATATTACAAAATCAACCATATATATTTTATTATTGAAAAAATTTTTTTATTATTATTAATAAGAAAATAACAGAAAAAAAGATTTTTTAGATATTATTATTCATAATTTTTTAAATAATAAAGTTAGAGCTTGGTTTCCAAGCTCAATTTGTTTATTTACTAACGAAGAACAAAAAAGTCTTGAAATGTTCTTATGATATTTTAGTTAGTTTATAAGATATTTGAATTGAAAAGTAAAAAAAAAAGTAAAATTCGGGTGAATTTAATAAATAACAATAAAAAAAGTTAATAAACAATTGAGTTAGAGGTTCGTTTCAGAGCTCAATTTGTTTAATAATTAATAACGAACAAAAAAGTCTTGAAGTGTTTTTGTCGTATCTTTAATAGTTTATAAGTTATTTTAATAACAATGAGTAAAAACAGAAAGAAAACTACAAGTGCAAAAGTATTTTTAAAAGTTAAATAAAAAATAATAAAAAATTTTTTTTCAATAAAAAAATATATATGGTTGTTTTTGTAATATTTTTTAGTATTTAAAAAAAAATATTGCGTAAAATTGCATTTGTTTATAACAAATTGTTTTTTTAATAAACAAATGAAAAGTTAATAAAAAAATTATTTTTTTTATAATACGAAAGAACATAATAAATAATGATTTCAAAAAAAATTGTTAATTAACAAGTGCGATTTTTGTTAATAAAAATTTTTTTTTAAAGAACGATTTTTTTTAAAATCGTTATTTTCATCAAGGATGAAATTCCAAAGAAAAAGTTTTCAAAAATATTATAAACAATGCATTTGTTTATAACAATTATTTAAATATTTAAATAATGTTAGTTAAAAATAAAAAAAAATATTGTTATATGGCTTTTATCAATAAGAAAACAAAATATTAACAATGATTGGAAAAAAAAAATTTCCTAATGGCTTTATTACATAAGTAATTTTATAATGCCTTTGATTATTAATAATAAAAAAACGAAAAATCAAAATTTTTTAATTTTTCCAATGGGGATCTCTTCTAAACTCTTTTAGGATTAGCTGAAAAAAATCAAAAAAAATTCTAGATTTCTTGTTTTGAAATAATCAGCGTTTTTATGTTAACATTAAAATGGTGAAAATTAACTAATTAACAAAAGCATAACTAATAAAAAAATTGTGATAAAAATTTTTTGTTGACGGATTATTGTTTATTGATATGTCTACTTAGTACCCAAATTTTTTTATTCCTTAATATTAATATTTAATCAAATAAAATAATTTTTTTAGTTCACGTGTCAGATCGGGGCGGGACTTTTTTTTAGGAAATTTCCCGCTCTTTAAGGATCTTTTTTCAAATTTCGATTATCTCAAATAGTTTTTGAAATATTTCAAAAAAACCAAACCCTTATTTTTTATTTTACTTAATTGTTTATAACTTTTGCATTTTTTTTCAGCCCCTTTTGGAATTTTGATAGAACGTTCTAGATGCCATTCCGAATCGAATGAGCCCAAAATCATAATTTTCGGTGGAGGCGATCAGGTTTCGAGGGAAATGGCACTTGTGAACCAGACTATAATTCCCAAAGTTTTGAAACTTCGATGGTATTGTAGTGCATTAATGAAAACAAACTATAAAATTTTGCAGAAGTCTGCGATGAACGGAACATTGTTTAAATTGTAAAAAACGTTTTATTTTTTTATTTTTACACTGAAATTTGCAAAAGTTCTGCAAACTAGGAATATCGCTAGTAATAATGTTTTACAACATGCATTAAGTTTGCAACCTTTCAAAAGCTACGGAACCTTATTTTTTTCTAATTTGTATAAGTTTTCCATTGTAATTTGTTTAAAAAAATTACAAAAGTTATGCAAATTGGGTAAGCAAACGGAAAAAAAATGTAACATATACTGGTACATTTGCAACCATTTCTGAAAAACGCGTCATGTATTTATCAAACATTTTTTCTCGACGCTGCCATTTTCAATACACACAAGCATTGAAATAATTACAAAAGTTTTTTTTATCGTGGTTGCAAATAAAGAGAATATCGGTCTCAGTTGATATGTAACTTTGCAACCCCATACGAAAAACGGAACCTTAATTTTTTTGTGTCCACGGAGCAGCAACGTCGCGTCTGCCTTTCGTCATGCGTTCGTCATGTAGCTCGTGCTGCAGCATGTTACTACCCACGCGAAGTGCAAGTCGCAAATCTTGTTTATTTTACAAAATGATACTAAATTTTGGTAAGAATTTTTAGTAATTGAATTAATCATCTTCTGATAACTCTCTGGCAGCAATAAATAATCTACAATTTATATTTCTTTCGATGTATAGATGAAGCCTACGTCTGGTTCGTCTTCTTTTAATAAAGTTGTATGCTATAATCTCATTTTCATCATCACTTGACATTTTCTCAACAATACTTGCGTTCCTGTAAATCCCACAATTCAATCCAGTACTCTGAGCAGTACGCGCCGACGCAGTAACTCGTTACTGACGCCTGCCTAATCGGCAACCTGTATGCCCTGGAAACCCAATGATGCATCAATGAGGCCATGAGGCTCCGCGCTGCGTTCTTAGATGGCGACACAGAATAACAGGTTTATGATTACGTAACGGATAGATACATCTATGGCCAGCCAAAGTTGGCTGGTATTCTTTATTCTTTACTATTTCATTGTTTCATTAGGTTACTATTGAATAATATGTACGGTAATGTATGAATGAAAGATCTTTAATTCAACGAAAAATTCCTGTTAAATCTATACTACAGTTCCGATTAATTACTGGAAATTCTTGTAAAAAATAAAGTTCAAAGCTTCAAGTACAACTATCTAGTTTGTTTATTAAACAGTAAATTCCTGTTAAATCGAAATTACAGTTCCGGTAAAAGTAAGGTAGTTCGTTAAAATAACTGGAATATTCCAGTTAAATCAATGTAACGATTCTGTAAATAGTTCTAGAGGAATTAAAAGACCGGAATCGTCACGTAAAATTAACAAATATTCCTGTTGTCGTTTATATAGGGGGAATTTCCTGTAGAATTCGCCGAATTCCTGTTGAATATGCACAACATTCATATATGGAGTGATGAAAATCCTCATGCTTTCCATGAACACGGTCATCAGAGAAAATGTTCAATAAATGTTTGGGCTGGCATAATTAGTAACCATCTCATCGAATCCTATATCCTACCAAATCGTCTAAATGGGCCCCAGTATCTTCGTTTCCTCTGGAAAAAATGAACTATTCTTTTAGAACTATCTCTCGCGATAAGACCATGGATTTATTATTTACTCGACGTTGCTCCTCCTCACTTTGATTTACGTATGCGGCAGTTTCTAACTGAACATTTCCTTCAGAGGTGGATTGGGAGGAATATACCTACAACTTGGCCTCCCAGGTCTTCAGACTTAAATCCATGTGATTTGTTTTGTGGGCCATATGAAACAGTTTGTTTATGGCGTGCCCTTAATTCCGTAGAATAATTAAGAGAGAATCCCGAGATAATTCGTAGGACTCAAATTTATTATTAAAAAAATGAAAAATATCGGTTATGGGTATCATGTAGACCTCGTAGTTCAAATATTTGTACACATTTCAATTACACCCGTATAGAAACCGGGTATATAAGAACAGCAGATATAGTATCCCCATAGGATCGCAGAGACAAGTTCACCGTAGCGTGAAATACATTTGGTCGCGTAGCCGACCCATTATTCCACATGCAACCTAGAGATTGCACATGTTTTTATTTTTTTAATTTATACTCTTTCCACTCTGGCTCCCGAACTATAAACTAAAGGAGAACACTTATTTGCGGCCGGATTGATTGATTATGACGATGTACCTGACTGATGTTTATAAATGCCTCAATACTCAATTTTTGTTTTTTATAAGACATTTTCAATTTTTGGTCACTAGCGTGAAAAGTATTGATTATTGAAAGAAATTTAAAGAGACAAGACTTTTAGTTCTTCCGAATAATTTCCATTTTTTTATCTTTTGCCTGTAACGAGATATAGCCGTTTGAAATTGCTTACAATTCCATTTATAACCGTCAATGTCATTTTTTCGGGTCAAATATTGAAAAAACGGTCATTCCAATGAAAAAATTTGTCATAACATGACATTTCGACGATATCTTAAGCTTTAAAATTGTATTTCTGGTCATTATTTTCGTTCCTCTTTCTAAATTTGCAATGTTCGACCTTTAATTAATATTTACTAACCCCAAAAAGATAAATAATATTTTTACCTATTTGCTTAAATTTATATTCCTCCAGGTATATTGTAAATATATTTTTTTAAATATAACTATTGCGCAAAATCATAATAGAGTTGTTTTTATTCCAAACTAGCTGCCCGTTCCGGCTTCGAATGGTTGTACGTCTATAGATTGATATTTCTTATTTCATCCTACAAAGACAACGCCAACGATTGTTTGTATAGTAGAACCTACTTGTTTATGAGAATGAAAAAACGTTATAAAAACACAAAGGATACCGCCAATAGAACTGATGAATCTGGACATTTTTGAGCAGTTTAATGTCGAAAACACCGTACACTGTCCATATACATAAAAATAAAATAATATTTTGGCTATTAGGACCACTGTGTAAAGATTCAATAACCAACTTAGCTGGATATCGTTATAGGGGAGAATGGCGTATAATTATTTAATATGAATTTACATTTTAATTTCTATAACGCATATTAGATTTGAATAGAGGTTGATATCTTCATTTTTTGATCTCTTGTGAGATTAACAAACGTTACTAATTAAAATTTTGTCTCAAATTTTAATTCTAAAATTAAAAACACAGCGAATAAAGTCATAAATATTATAAATTAATTAAGCTTACCTACCCTATCTCAATCCTCACCATCGGATTCACTGTCATCAACATTGATAATAAATTGGGTCGGACTCGTTACATAAGAATTTTCTTCTTTGATATCATGTTTGATTTTTTTCTGCCTATCATCAGCTGAAATTTTGTTAATTTCTTCTTTTACCAAATTTGCAACCAACCCGTCAAATTTGGGAAACACGTTATGACGCCTTTTTCTTTTTTTAAGTTCTCCCCAAATTAATTCTATGGGGTTAAATACACAAAAATAGGGCGGAAGGCCCCTTTTTGATGCCATTTCATCAATAAAGAATTTTTTTTCAAATGATTGTGTGCCTAATACTTGAAGCAATTGTTTTTTTGTATAATTTTCTTCGAAATAAAGTTCATGATTTCTTAAAAATTCCTGAATCTCAGACTTATTTGAGTTGGTATTGGGAACTTTTTCTATTAAGCGGGAATGATATGAAGCATTATCCATTACTTTGATGCTATTCTCTTCAATATTGTTTAACAGCTGATTTTCAAACCAATCTTCAAAACTTTTCCAGAGAGTTTGAGGCAATTTTGTACCCACCCTGAGTCCGATCCACAGTGAAGAATTGTAAGTCGAGTTCCCTTGTTACAAGGAACATTTACTGAACATCTTCTTGTTCCGTCAGACCATCCTTTCTTTGGCGTATCGTGGGTATCGAACCACGTTTCATCTAAATAGTATATTTTTCTGTTACTATTTCGAGATGCTTTAATTTTTTCCAAATATTGTATCCTCCATTTTATGATCCTCTGGCTTTCCATTATTACAGTCCTCTTGTTGATAGTTTGGTATTTAAATCCAATTTTCGATATCCAACGCTGTGTTGTGCTTTTACTTTTTAGTAAAGAAAATATACTATCCACTGTTGGGAACTCATTTCTTTTATAAGATTCATAAATAAATACTACAAATTAATTTTGATATTGAAGGATCTAAAGTTTTAACACATCCTTTATCACACCTCTCTTTACGATTTTTTGGACCATTCTTTATAATTCTATAAAGAGTGCTAATGGGAACATTTGTTAAAAAAGATGTTTTTTCAATGGCACTCCTTTCACCTTCGGAAGTTACAATATTCTTATAAACATTTATACATATGGTTTGGGCATCTTTACAAAGATATTGTTTTTTCGAGGTGGATATTTCTTGATACTCTGAAGTTCTTTCACCAAAAATGTTCTCTTCCTCATCAGAGCTACAGGAATCTTTGGTACTACAACCTGATACCACATAATCCATTGGAATATCATTTAATGATTGTTCCGATTCTTTAGATCCACTTAATGAAACTGTATTTTCCCAAGGACGAAACATATTGAAATTGACACCGAATAAATAAATAAGAAGTACACTGTAACAATGTTTCAAAATAAAAAAGTATGTATATACACGGAAGCCAAGAATAATATTAACTGAAATAAACTAACGCCACGAATCACCTACCACCTACTATTCACTAAATCAAAAATCAAGTGCGAACACAAGCACAGTGTATCATTGTATGAATATTTTTCTAGCCCCCACTACTGAAGACAATATTTGTCTAAACTGAAGACAATATTTGTCTAACTTCTACTTCCTACTTTAATTGCAGAACAAAATGATCCCGCTTTATACAAGTCGCTAATACCGACAAATCCACTTGTCGGCACATCTACATGCCGCTAATACCGACAAAGCCACTTGTCGGCACATCTACATGCCGCTAATACCGACAAAGCCACTTGTCGGCACATCTACAAGCCGCCAATGCAACCTGTCTGCACATCTGAGAATTTTGTTTCTGCAATTGAAAATTAATTTAAGACAAAATTTTAATTAGTAACGTTTGTTAATCTCACAAGAGATCAAAAAGTGAAGATATCAACCTCTATTCAAATCTAATATGCGTTATAGAAATTAAAATGTAAATTCATATTAAATAATTATACGCCATTCTCCCCTATAACGATATCCAGCTAAGTTGGTTATTGAATCTTTGCACAGTGGTGATAATAGCCAAAATATTATTTTATTTTTATGTATATGGCCAGTGTACGGTGTTTTCGACATTAAACTGCTCAAAAATGTCCAGATTCATCAGCATTCCTTCTATTGGCGGTATCCTTTGTGTTTTTATAACGTTTTTTCATTCTCATAAACAAGTGGGTTCTACTATACCCGTGCCCGACTAAATTAAATAATTAACTACGTATTACGTATTCGATATTCGACAATCGTCAAATCTTTTGAATACGGTCTCCAAAAATTTGCGGAGTAGGAATAGCTTGCGAACCGCCCACCGCGCTACCCCTCCTCTCGCCGACCCCGAAGAGATCCCCCAGCAGTGTGCAGGTGACGGACTCTTAAGACTTATTGTACTGTCAGTTATATCGTTTTCCTACGACCACATAGGAAAGTAACAAATATCGTACTCTCTACTCCGACGGAAAGTGGTACTTTACACACGTGCGCGGAAAGTACTTTCCTATCTGTTCTACAAGTTCATAGTTATTGTTTTGTTTTCAAATAAATGTTATCTATCAATATTTGTATTTATTCCAGTGTCGGATTGAGGGGGAGGGGGCAAAGGGAAAAATTGGGAAAATGGGATTGAAAAAATGATCCTTTTTTATAATTTCATAGTACCATAAAAAAACAGGGCGACATGGAGCTGACTTGCCAGCGAGAGTCGTACTGAGGATTTAGGAATGCCAAACGCCAGTTCAGGACCAAAAAATACTTCTCGCTGACGTTGCTGAGGCTTTTCTTGCCAAGGGCGTCTGCTTCCTCGTAGCCTTTTATCCCGGATAGACCTCTGCATTATATCTCCTGTTCTTCTATACACATTTTAATTTCACTCAAATAACTTACGTTAATATTTATAAAATATTGCGCGAAAAGTTTTGAAATAGGTATACATAATTTAGACTAACTATGTGAACTCGTGAATTACCCTGTGCACTAAATTTCTTCCATTCCAATAACAAAACTTTTTTTAAACCAAATTATTAGAAAACAACTGACTTTTTATTCGTTAATGATTTGTTATGAGTACGTAGGGTATAGAGAAATCAGTATTTAACTTTGATTCAAGGTAACTTGACTACTACGATTAAGATAATTCTTATATTACCTCCGCTTCTAAACAATTAATTTGTTCCTGATTGCCCACTAATTACAATTTATCTTTATCAGGATAATTAATGTTTATCGGCGCTTATCACCAGTTTCCGTTGAAACAAGTCCTATAGAAAGTACTTTTTTAGTTAATTTTGGGAAAACATTATAGCGAAGTAGAAATTGTGATTTAATACATACAGTGTGCGTCTAAAAGGTACATTTTTGATCCCTATAAAGTTAGCAGAGCCACTTGCAAAACAATCGGTGAAACCTATTCCAATAATTGTCGAGAATGTTTGTCGTGAACGAAAAAAATTTGTCGCGCTCTTAGTTTTTTTTCTAGGTGGTGGCTCTGCTAACTTAATATTAAGTTAGTGCCACTCACAAATAAACATAAAATATCATCACAATTGTTATGAATAATTGTCGAAGTCCATCTGACGTAAAAAAAATGCAAAAAATCCATTCCTTATGTCATATATCTTTTTCTTGTGATTTCGTGGTTTCTGGGGAAAATTCGCATTTTTGGCAACAGCGCATTTGTATAATGGTCGTTTACAGGTTTTTTGTGGCATTATGACAAATATAAAGTTTTTTTATGAAACCTATTTCCCAGAATCAAAAATACTACGTTTTAATGCTGAATAATAGAGATATTACATTTTCACAGTAATACACCCACTTAACTTTGTTGATTTATTATTTTTTCATCCAGAAATGAACTGAACAATTGTCGAACGACCGAAATCTATTTGTCGTGAACGCAAAAAAATGTCGCGATCTTAGTTTTTTTTCTAAGGGGTGGCTCTGCTAACTTAATATTAAGTTAGCAGTGCCACACACAAATAAACATCAAATATCATCACAATTGTTATGAATAATTGTCGAAGTCCATCTGACGTAAAAAAATGCAAAAAATCCATTCCTTATGGCATATATATACCTTTTTCTTGGGATTTCCTGGTTTCTGGGGAAAATTCGCATTTTTTGCAACAGCGCATTTGTATAATGATCTTTTCAGATTTTTTTTTTCGTGTCATTATTGACAAATATAAAATTTTTTTACGAAACCTCCTATTTCCCAGAAGCAAAAATACTACGTATTCACAGTAATACACCCACGTAACTTTGTTGATTTATTATTTTTTCATCCAGAAATGAACTGAACAATTGTCGAACGACCGAAATGTATTTGTCGTGAACGCAGAAAAAATGTCGCGATCTTAGTTTTTTTGATAAGGGGTGCTAACTAGATATTAAGTTAGCAGAGCCACCCGCTAGAAAAAACTAAAATCGCGACATTTTTTCTGCGTTCACGACAAATACATTTTGGTCGTTCGACAACTGTTCAGTTCATTTCTGGATGAAAAAATAATAAATCAACAAAGTTACGTGGGTGTATTACTGTGAATACGTAGTATTTTTGCTTCTGGGAAATAGGAGGTTTCATAAAAACTTTATATTTGTCAATAATGATACGAAAAAAACCCGTAAAAGATCATTATACAAATGCGCAGTTGCCAAAAATGCGAATTTTCCCCAGAAACCAGGAAATCCATAAGGAATGGATTTTTTGCATTTTTTTTACGTCAGATGGACTTCGATAATTATTCATAACAATTGTGATGATATTTGATGTTTATTTGTGGGGCACTGATAACTTAATATTAAGTTAGCAGAGCCACCACCTAGAAAAAAAATTAAGAGCGCGACAAATGTTATTCGTTCACGGCAAATTCTCGACAATTATTGGAATAGGTTTCATCGATTTTTTTGCAAGTGGCTCTGCTAACTGTATAGGGGTACATTTTTGTAGAAATGACAGATTTTGTACTGTAATCAAATTTTGGTAATTGAGATTACGGCATTTTTACTAAGTAGATAAGATACACATTCATATCTATTTCTGAAAAAATATTGTTTGATATATTTTTGCGTTTTGGCTAAGCAGGGCAGCCCTAACCTATTAAAAAATTTTTTACAAGAAATCAGAAAAAGAAAACATTTATTTTTTAATTTTAATCTATTTAGATTGGTGGTTCTAGTAACTAACAGAATTCACAAATTTACGACTAATTAACATCATACCGGATGTCTCGGTAGAATTGTTCAAACTGAGTATCTCAAAAAAACCTTGTATAAATTTTTCAGAATTTTAATTATACAATTTTTTTTTCAATGAGGGCTCTAGAGCCATAAATACAAAGTTGGTTTAAGAAGCCGATGAACTTGTTAATTGTAAGTTTGACAGTACACGTTTACAGCTTAATACTTTATCAATTTAAAACGGTTTTGGAAAATACAAAAAGGAATAATGATAGTTTTACCAATCAAGAATAATTGGAAAAGTTCCTAATTTATGAGGTATTTGGAAAAACCACCGTCATGCGTTAAATGTTTACAGACATCCTTATACTGAAAGACGCGTGTCAAATCTTTTGTAGGTAATCGGTGGATCAGCAGATATGTACCAGTGCGGTGGCCTGCAAGATCTTCTGATCTGACACCTCTTAGATTATTTTGTATGTGGTTATTTTAAGAAAAAAAATTTAACCCTGTAGAGAGTGATTTTTGGCCGTTTGGGGGGTGGGACTAAGTCGAAAATAATTGTGAATACCGCCATCGTGTTCAGCATTCTCGAAAACGAGGGGGAAGATATATTTTGCCGGTGGCCTTTTGAGGGGTTGGGCCACCTCCAAAAGAATTTTAACCACCGCCATCGTATTCAGAATCCTCGAAAACGGGGGGGGGGAGAGGTGGTTTGGTTGCTGCTTAAAATATTTGTATATTTTTCCGACTCACAGAATCTATTAACCGGAAAACAGTATTATTGTGATGGATAGTAGTAGTAATAATATCATTCCCCTAGGGGAGGCCGAGATGCTAAATTTGCAGTTACTAAAGCGTCATGGGGACCTACTGGATTGTGAAGATTAGGTTCTAAAACGAAAAAAATGTATGTTAAGTTTTCCATTTTAGTGGGGGGAAGACCGTGTAAAAATTTTCAAAAATGTAAAAAAAAAACAGTAATATGGTAGACGAAAATTTTATTTGTTCATGGATATCTGTGTTGATAAAGGCTACATTTTAAAATTATTTTGAAATATACAGGTTGTCCCAAATCTATTAATTTTGGAGTTATTTTTATTTCTGGAGTTATTTTTTTTTGTTATATTTGAATTATTTTTCTACCGTAACGCCTAAATATAACACCCTGTATTTGATCAGTTTGGACTATGATCCGAAAAAATTATCTTCGAAACTATGTATTTGGTTTTGACATTGTTAAAAATGTTTCGAGATGCATCAAAATCTGTATGGAAAAGACAGATAGATTTTTGTTTATGGGCATTGGAGAAGGTTAGTGAAGATGATTTTTTTTATAATATGCTGTTTACAGATGAATCCACTTTTCATAATAATGGATTAGTCTGACGGTTAACCATACAGACTTTGATGCATCTCGAAATATTTTTAATAATGTCATAACCAAAACACACAGTTTCAAAGATAATTTTTTCGGATCATAGTCTAAGCTGATCAATTACATGGTGCTATATTTAGGCATTACGGTGGAAAAATAACGTAAAATTTAACAAAAATAAAAATAACTCCAAAATTAATAGATTTAGGCATAGTAGACCTTTATAATTTTTAAAAGGTAATGGAATTTGCTACATAATAGGTTTATAAAATACAGGGTGTCCTATTTAAAATAAGAACGATATTGTCGTTTGAATATGTCATTAGAGAATCGCCCCGTTTTGGACGCACTGTATAATTTTAAACAACTCTAAATAAATTATTGCTTTCAATTGTTAGTCTAATTTTTTTCAGTTAAAATTGGATTTGGCTGATTCCATAGGTTTCCAAGTTATTGGTTTTCTTGTAAGTGCTTCCATTTTTAGAAATATCAAAATATCTCGAAAATTAAAAAGCTTAGGTATAGGGAATACTTAAGAAAGTTTGTCTTATTTTTAACGTATAATCTATAAATGTAATAAAATATAGGGTATTCCATAAGAAATAATATAACTTTTATACGCCACACTTTTTTGGGACAACCTGTATATTTCAAAATAATTTTAAAATGTAGCCTTTATCAACCCACATATCCACGAATAAACAAAATTTTCAAAATATTAACCGTTTAGCCACACTGGACCGTTTTTGTTTACAACTTTGTGACTCGCCCATTTCCTTATGCCACGCTCAAATTGACAGATTATTGAAATATACACTTTTCTGGATGTACTTAACTTACCTTTTCTTAATCTGACGCGCTCGAGTTTTTCTAAGGATCGATTTTTTTTACTAATCTGACGGACTGCCCTCAACGCACCCCCCTATATTAAGGGTTCATATATGGTAGCGGTCCATTACAGGGTGCAAGGTTTCTCCCCATATGTATTTCTGACGCGCTCGAGTAACGCGGAAAATCCCCGCTTGGCCTCCCCTACTATTATAGCCGTCAATTAAATAAAGCACCAAATAGTAAAACCAGTAAACGGGAAATTCAAGAGTATTTGTTAAACAATGACTTTTATTTTGAAGAATACTACAAAAAAGCAGATCTTTTAAAAGTTTTAGCTGCATTTGATATTAGAGTGGAGCATGTTTGTGATAATATCGCTAAAAATATGGTGTGTGATCCATACTTCCACCATATTATTGTGTATTTAACCCCATGGAACACGTGTGGCATCATGTAAAATCCCGAGACAGATCCGAAAACGTTTCACCCACATAAAAGCCAAGTGTAATAGAGTTGATTAGAACTGTGACAAGTAATGTCAGCTGGAAAAATTCGGTTCAACATGTTGTTAAGGTTGAAGATTCATATCGAAATGCTAATACCACTGTTGCACCCTTGGTTATCAATTTAAATGAAGACGATAGTGATACTGAATTAGAATTAGAAGAGGTAGTAAATAATGTTTATTTAAATAATATTTATTGTTTCTTCAGTTTTATTCTGTAAAAGTTACTGTTTGTTTGTCTTATTGGGTGGTTTATTTCCGAGGAAGTTACTTTTGAAACGCCCTGTATATTAATATGATCACTTTATCACATTAACTGTTTCAATTCTAATGGGGTTACAAACACTCTCGTCTACAGCTGAAATAATACCACTGAAATTAAAGTAGCTGAGACGCGAACGTCGAAGACGTCGTCCTGCGCCCTCGATCAAATATGCGCATGACGTCTTAAAGGTTTAAAAACACATATTAACTTTAACCAAATAATTTAATTTTTACTTTACCATAGGTAAACTATTGTAATCGCAAAAAAAAAAATTCAGCTTTCAGTGGATTTACATGTTTTGAGACCCCATTTATGTATGTAGTATGTAGTCCGGAAAAATTTGTGTGCGCTCTAACTCCAACTGCGATCGGAATTTCCTAACCAAATTTTATATTTAGCATTTTTACAACATGCTAATGAGCTGATTAGATTTTGGACAAAATCGGACAACCGGACGTGGGGGTTTACTCTTGAGAATTTTCAGATTTTCACAATTATTATTGTTTCTATTAAACTTAATATTAAGAGAAAAAATTTATTTTAAATTAAATTTACTATAAATTTTGTTTAAAAACTTTTTTCAAATTTTGTATTATAAGCGAGTTAAAAATAAAATATGGAATAACATAGTTGCATAATAGCGCAAGCGTAGTAGAAGTGTTTTGTTTCATGGAGACAATTGTACGCTCTTGCCAGGCATGGCCTGCCTTAAATATGTACGAGTAATGGGATTATGAGCCCGTAGGGCCGTTAAAGTATGGTAAAGTCATGTGCATGGCCACATCCGATTTTTTTAATTTGTCAGTAATGCAATACAACAGGAGTACGGACCTGTTATTGTTTATTTTATAATGAGGAATTTACAACCTTATTTACAACCTTAAGGATAATCCTATTGCGGTGCTTTGAAAGTCAACCAAATATCTTGAAACGAACTTATACCTCTCTTGTACCTTGAGCTGTAATCAGGGCACTCTACCCTGAAAAGGAGGAAAACTCATATAGCAGGGAATTAGGAAAATGACATGTCCTACACACTACCAAAAGATGATAAATAATAAACTAAAAAAAAAAACTAAACCTCGAGCTGAATGTTTTCTGGAACATCATTTTTTTTAATTATAACTTTGTATACTTAGGTTTTTAATTTCATACGATTTTTATTGTGGGATTTTCATTTCCTATGGACTTTCGCCAAAAAATCGATTTTTGAATAGATTTTAGGATTTGATGTACTTTTTCATTTTCACAATATTCCACAAATTGTCTATAATTTTGCGCCCCTTTTAAATGTCAGTTAAAATTTGTTTTAAAGTATTTTTTAAACAAAGGTCTATTTACCATTTAAGAAGCAATTTATTTCGCTGTTGTATCGGAAAAGTGTAAATCTGGAAATTGTCATCCAAAAATAGCAGTTTCCCGCAGCTATCAAGGTTGTTTTTATGCTTGTAATTGAGAAATCCAAAAATAACTCAAACTGAGTTAATTTAATGGTTGACATGGTGTAGGGGTTCTATAATTTTCACTTAAATTACTTTTTGTGTGAACTGTTAAAAGCATCAGGCGTCAAATCAAACATCAATCATTTGGTACAAGCCAATACATTTGTTTCATAAAAATCGATTTATTTATACAAAGTTTAACTAATACCTAGTTAATGTAAAACTCGCGTAAGCAAATTAAAAAAATCGAGATTCCTAAATAAATAGATGTAGGAAAATTGTTCTCGTCAAAAAAATGGTTTACAATATTAGTTTCACTTTTATTTCGATCTTTAACTGTAAATTACAAGAAAAAATTTCACGCCGCCATTTTTAAGCCTATCAGAGTCTTATTATTTTGGTTGGTTACCATGGAAACCCAAAAAATTTCCGGAAATTTTTATCCGCCAGTGTACCTTGGGCGAAATTAATAAGTGGACATTTTTATGTCAAAATAATGACACATGTAATGGACTTGACATTTTGGTAAAATGAAAATAAGGTTTTTTTTATTCGAATATGTCAAAAAACTTCAAATTCGATACAGTACACAATAACAAGAAGAAGAACTTTTCAGCATAGGACATTTTTGGTACTTTTTGGGACGGTGAACTGTGAATTGTCCGGAAAAGTAAAATTTAGGTATTTGGCTTACCTTTTTCTTTTAGCTTTAAATTAATAGTTGTGTTCAATAATATTTTGTAACAGATATCGCACTCCCTACTACGACGGAAAGAGCTACTTTCCACACTTTCCGCACACGTGTAAATTACTTTCCTATCTGTTCTACAAGTTCTTTTACCTTATTTATTTTAGCGAGCCAGTGACGTCACACGTCAAAAATCTGCGGCGTTGCCAGGTACAATTTTTTTTCGTTCAATTAAAGATACAATTGTGCATCCGCGTGAAGTTGGCCCCCTCAGGTGAGAATTTGGGAAAACAGACTATTGGAAAATTGGAGAAAATGCATCATTTTAGTTTTGCCCAGTATTGCCCAACACTCAGTTTATTTAGCGCAGCCTCCCTTATCCCAGTCAATAGTCGAATATCTATGGTGCCGCAAGTCAAAAGTAGAACATTCATAGTGTGTCACCCCCACAAGCGAATACTATAAAATGAAGTGATCAATAATTTGGCCAAGTTATGCCCAGTTTTTCCCAATTTCATTCAAATTCAGTCAACAATGCGTTTTGACTTTCATTAAGTCAAGACGCATTATATAAACGAAACTTCAAAAAAATAAATTTTGATCTAGTGCAAAACTTGTGACTTCTAAAATGAAGTATTTCAAGCATCTTTGAAGCCATTTTAAGTGTTTTCCTGAGTTGAGCAAAAATGGAGAACTCAATTTTTGCTTTCTTGCCAAACCAAAGGATTTTTGTGGAGTTCTAATCGAAAATCCCTTGGTTTGACTAGAACTCATCAGAATTCTTCAATTTTCGCTTAGAACACATCAGAACTCTCTTTATACGTGTAGAACTCATAAGAATTCTGACTTTTGATTCAGTTTTTCGACGCATCAAAATGAATTTTTAAGTCTTAATTTCCAGAACAATCAATAATATCGTCCATTAGAACTTTTGGAAATACATCGAAAAATAAGGTCAGAACTATTTTCTAACATAACTTTGGTGCCGCGTGAAGTTAGCACCAAAATTATTTAAAACTGGAATTCTTAGTTCAAAACCATTCAAAATATTATTAAGAACTTTTAGAACTCTTTATTACCTATTAAGAATTAAAAAAAATGTTTCTTTTTGACTTTACGGTGCTACTTCACGGGGTCAATATCAGATTTTAATCTGCGATGTTCAGACTGTGCCGAAATGACTAAACTCAGCATTTTTAACAACATAATGACGTTTAAGTTAGAATCTGAGCTTTGGCAATACTGGGCAAAACTAAAATGATGCATTTTCTCTAATTTTTGTCATTTTGTACGTACTTAATTTTTTTTTGGTTGGGCACAATTGGGCATAACTTGGGCATAATTCTGGGCTCCTTTATTTCATGATATTCGTTTATGGGGGTGCGACACCATAGAAATTCGAGTTTTGACTCATTTGTTAAGGGGGGGTGGGCAAAAAAATGCAACTATTAGGCAATACTGGGCAAAATTATGCAATAGTCTTTTTTCCCAAATTCTCACCTGGAGGTGCCAACTTCATTCGCGTCAATTGTGCCAGTTACTTTTTTTCCCTAGCTTGAATATAAGTGCATTTAAAGTTCTATCAACTTGATTGAAGATTGGAATGGATGTAAAAAAGAACTGTTAGTCTATAGAACAATAAAATGTTGACTATAAAGCATTTTCAATAGTAAGAAAAGTGTTTTAAGATTCAAATAAAAATTAAAAGTTATGTAGTTTTGGAATTTTTATTGTAATATGCCACTATGTTATAGTACATTGACACGTTGGAGGTCAATTTGTAACTACTCTAAATAAATCAAGAATTTTCGCTATGTCACAGCGGCAACGTCGTGAAGTGTTGCCAACCTTTAACAGTTTTTTCCCCTGCACGTTAAGTTTAAATCGTATTTGCTCTTCATTAGAAATAACTAGAAATTACTTCACTGCCTACAATAAATAAGGGATAGTTATTGTTTTGTTTTTAAATAAATATTTATATTTATTCTACTATAAAAGTGATTGTAACTAAAACAGTATTATTTATAATATAAAATATATACAAACAGGCTTAGAACCTGTCACAAATAAAAACATCACATTTCACAATATTTGGTAAAATTATCGCGTGGTCGTAGGAAAAATAGTGTACATTACTTGTGCCGGCAAACTCCATAATCGTCCGAAAAAGTAACACTTCTCGTCCTTGCATCATAAACTACTATTGTTTACTTTTTGTGCATATCAAAATAAAACAATTACTACATCTTTTATTATTATTTTTTTAATTTCTTTATTATTAATTACATCTATTAAATGTTTTTCAAGATCAAAATTAAAAAATCTTCTTTCTTCAGTGGTGAGTAAGAAAGGACACACAAATAAATTTAATATTTTGAAACAATTAACTTTACAAATCCGAGAAGGCACATTGAATAAATTCTTCTGTATTGTACTAAACATATTTTCCTCTGCATTTTGTAAATTGTACTCCAAACTATATCCATCAATGAGGCACGTCAAATATTTTAAATATGGGTGATACACTTTGAGATTACACCAAGCACTTGGGAGATTACAAGTGAGAACATCATCTTGAGCGAATTTTCGAGCTTTATTAGTGTCTAGTACCGCGCGGTAATAAAATGGCTGGTGAAAAGTGGAAAAACGTTTAAGGTTATTAATCAGGAAGTATCTGCTGTTCGCCAGAATTTAAACTTAGAAGAGAATTGATTGAAAACGACCCTCGTCCTAGCAGACCTGTGACAGTTGTCATATAAATAAACAGCCAAAAAGTTGAAAAGCTTACTGAAAAACGGAAGAATCAAAATTTGACAAATATCTGGTACCCCAACGCGCGACGGTCAGTAAAAAAAATAGTTGACGTTTGGGTTCCAAAAAAATGCTCATGCTATGACAAGATCCGACGAGTTGAAATTTCAAAACAGTTTTTGGCCATCTGCAAGGGCAATTTAGCAAAAAAAGTATTGTGACCGTCGATTAAACAGATTTGCCAGGAGACTCCCGAATGTAAACAAGAGTGAGTCAATGCAGTGGATGAAAGAGGGAAACACGCCGCGCCACCCAAGAAATTCAAAGTTGCAAAGTCGGCTACAAAGCTACCCTTTTCCGTCATTTTTTGGGGGATTCGCAGGGTTTTATTCTAATTAGGGATTCACCAAGCCAAGTAGTTTGGCTTGAAATATAAAAGTTTGGCTTGGGTTGGAAAGTCAAGCTTTTTAAAAAGGAGGGCTTGGCTCGGCTTTATTTTTGCGGATACATGCTTGGCTTGGTTTTTAAGCTTTGCCAAGCTTTCAGCTATGATGACCGTGGTACACGTACCCTGTCACGAGCTCAGTTACACAGCATAAACAATGGCCCAACTACCGCTTTATCTATTTTACTGAAACTCAACTTACTGTTTCAAAAATTTTAAAATATAAGATATTGTTTAATTTCCAATTACAAATTAAACTTATTTAATAAACAAATTGGCAACCGCGCCAACTGCGTCACTAACAATATACAATTACTGGCAACAGTGTACTAGTAGCTCACCAAATATATTTAAATAAGAAAATAAAATAAAGTTAGAAATTTCTCACTCAATACGAGTGTAGGAGTGAGACGAAATCGTCAATTTTGAGACGGAAGAAATTTTTTTAAGCATAGCGGACATCCGGGTCCGAACCACTTGCAAGCGACGTGTGACATAGGCGCATTCTTTCACGTACCCAATTTGGGCAGGGATTACTGCGAGACACTTAGAACTGAAAATTAGAACATATTCTATTCAGTATAAGCTTGATTGTTCAAATTGACTGATGCTCCGTTAAAACCATTTAACGTAAATTTATTTTCTTTGCTCAAAATGTTATAAAATTACAAGTGCATTATGATTGGCTAACACAAACCATGTCACAGTTGTTTTAGTGTTACCAAATGTAATGTTTTTATTTGTTACGTCGTTAAAAGTTTAAATAAAAGTGTTAAACGTATTTTGGAAAAAACGAAATTTATATAGTCCACTTTATATCATTTCAAACGCAAAACCTGCATTGGCCGACCTCGTAAACAGCTTGCAAAAGTAATCTTCTTAATGAAGACAAAACAGATATCTTTTACAATTGACGTTTGGTCATCGAATACAGCACGATAGTTTTATGGCATTACAGATCATTTTATTGTTAAAAATTGGAAAATGCATGCCATTTTATTAGATTTTGTCCCTGAAAAAAAATCACAGACAGGTAAATCTATTGTTCAAATATTTCAGAGCACATTACAGTTTTATGACTTTCACAACATGCAGTGTATTTAAGGTGTAACAACTGACAATACCAACAGTAATTTTACTTTTGCCACAAAGTTAAATGAAAATTTTCTGTCGCAAGACATGCATTTTGTCTGTTTCTTCAAATTAATGTTGATGACTCGAATGAGAAAATCTACGTTTCTGAATCTGATGACAGTATTGGCGAACCGGGACCAAATTGTTCAGAAGATAAAGTTTAATTTAATTCACCTTTTGATAAAATTAAAGCTATTGCGAAAAAAATCAAAACGTCTGAGCAACTTAAAATTAATTTTGAAAAATTTTGTGATACCTTAAATTTGAAAATGCCAAAATTAGATGTTATAAGATGGAACTGCTCTTTTGAGATGCTGTCTTGGGCTCTAAATTTAGAAAATGCTATTAACGTTCTATGCAATAATACGGTCAATTTAAAAACTTTAAGAGTCACTAATAGTGAATGATCTCTCATTCAGAGCGTTTGCAACTATTTAACATGTTTCAGTAAGCTCTCAACAGGCACAAAAAGCCCAAGAGGCTGAGGTGCAGCTGGCGATGGGACAGCATCCGAGTATAAAAAAAAGCTCTCAACAACTTTGGAAGCAGAAAAAAAATGTACTTTAGCAATGGTGGTAATAGGAATCAATTTATTATTAGTTAAATTAGAAAAATGGGCAAGTGACTTAGACAACAAAATTGACAGAAACAATGTTGACGAAACGTTGATATTGTCACTTCAAGCATCACGTGATAAAATATTAAAACATGATAAGACAAACAAACAAACACACAAATAAATTCATTTTATAGTAGAATACATAAACATTAGGTGGGTCTTCTTCTAAAAAATTATGGTTCGCAGAGACGTTGTAGGAAAATTTTTAGATGTGCTACCATCTATGATTAGAAGAGAAGATGTATTGGGATTGCATTACACAATTTGCATTTTATTTGACTGATTCTAGTCAAAATTTAAAAATTGTCAATACTCTCTTCTAATCATAGATGGTAGCCCATTTTATCTTGTGACATCTTGACATCTTGACTAGATTCAGTCAAAATTTAATGTCAATACTCTCTTCTTACCATAGATGGTAGCACATCTACAAATGTTATCTTATAGCGGATATAGCTATTGACTTGTACGAGTTTGGAATTTTATTTATTGGATTCGAAAAACCTAACTGACGAAGCCGAAAGGCAGAAACTGGTCTTAGGATGTCGAATCTGATAAATTAAATTCCTTACTCATTTTCTAACGTTGTAGGAAAATGTCAAAAACTTAAAAGCTTATAAGAGCTTGAAACCTTGTCTTGAAAAAGCTTGAAATTTCATGATTTTTGTAAGAAAAGCTTGGCTTGGCTACTATGAAAGCTTGGGTTGTTTTTTCAAGAGCTTGGCTTGAAGTCAAGCGTGTGAATCAATGATTCTAGTTGAAAATCTAACTATAATTACTAAAATAATAGGTGCTTATAATGCTGATTCACCCAGAGAAGCCCGTCAAGCAGTCGTGGAGAAAAGGAGTGGTAAAATTGCAAAATTAATTATACTTTTGAATTATGTAAAAGCTTTAAAATATACCTACATTGGGGTTGTTTCCTGGAAATTCTTCCGTATCAGCAAAAAATATATTGAACGTTTGTCACGACACGTTCTCAAACTTACTATAAAACAATTCTAAAGTGGGTTATATCGTTTACCTACCACAAGCCTAACAAAATAAACTTCTCTTCGACGTGTTAATAAAGTTTCAAGACTTCGACAGTTGTTCGCCATCAAGCCAGAAAGACATTTATTTCAGGTTGTGTCAATTCCCGGGAGTTTTGCTGTCTAGATGTAAACTTTTAACAACCGTTGAAGAAGAAAAAAGTTTGGTTATGTCGGTATTATCTTTAATTTTTTGTATGGTTGTGTTACAGGGAAGTCTCGTTAAATTCTTTGATAGTGTTTCTTCATGTGACTGGAATTTTGTGACTAATGAAAGCATGGGTGTTGATGAGTGTTTCAGAATATTTTTATTAAATCTAGAAAAAGCGTTTACCCAGTCTTTTCCTGAAAAAACAACAACAACAACAACAACCTTAAACATACAGGAAGCAAAAACCAGAGCAAATGATCAATTTGTCACTTCAGCTCAAAACCCAACAAAAGCTGTATGACAGGTTATTAAAAGTAATGTAAACATTTTTAGATGTGCTACCATCTATGGTTAGAAGAGAGTATTGACAATAAATTTTGACTGAATCTAGTCAAGATGTCACTCTCTTCCTCTTATCCCTTTAAGAGATTAGTACAAAGTTGGTAAACCAGTAAGGAATTTTAATTTATTATACTCTCTTCTAACCATAGATGGTAGCACATCTAAAAATGTTATCTTATAGCGGATGTAGCTATTGACTTGTACGAGTTTGGAATTTTATTTATTGGATTCGAAATGCCTAACTGATGAAGCCGAAAGGCAGAAACCGTTCTTAGGATTTCGAATCTAATAAATTAAAATTCCTTACTTAGTGGCATCTGTGAGTGGGAAGGACTATTCATACAAAAATGTACATTGTAGAAATCAAAAGTCGGCCTGTCTCCGCGATTTTCCCAACAAGAGTCCAGTAACGAGTTAAATAGGGGGGTAACTCTTACGATCCTCACCCCATTACTCAACACGTAATGAAGCAAATTTAAAAAATTTTGCACGGTTGAATGGAGAATAAACCCCCCTTCCAAATGAGCTATCACTCACCACCCCATGCTATTTAAATTTTTCGAAAGGGTTGCTCCCCTCCAGTAAGGGATGAAATTAGGGGTAAACTATTCATACAAAAATGTACATTGTAGAAATCAAAAGTCGACATGTCTCGGGGATTTTCCTAACAAGAGTCCAGTAACGAGTTAGATAGGGGGGGAGGGGTAACACTTATGATCCGTACTGTATATGCTCTTCAAAAATAAATTAAAACAAATACTAATCACACATGGATTTTATTCAGACGAAGAATTTTTAAATTCCCCTTTCCTTTATGAAAATGGTACCCATATATTGCATCTATTGTATGTATTAGTGTTTTTTTTTTGTGCCAGTGTAGTGCTTGATTTTATCAATTTTATTTAAACAGTAACACTTTCATTATTTTTTGATCGTATTTATTTTGTAATTGACAAATTGAAAAATTGTACTGATGTATTCAATTTGTCTTGTGAAATTTGAATTTGAAATTGAAAATTTAGATGGAACTAGTTGGTCCGTATTCCTTTGGCAGAACAAAAATCATGCGGCATTCGAGGAAAACTGAATGAATTACCAATGAGAGATGACTATTAGAGAAAATCGACGAAAAATATAATATGATTTGGGCCAATAATACTCTAAATGTCACACTGGATCTTTATTCAAATGGTGTTACCATTTGTTGGATTACGAATTAAAATTTCATCAAGGTTTTGGAAAATATACTCTACAAGAGATAAAAACACGTAAAATCTTTATATAGAGCAAAATTGAAATATTCTACGCTGAGCCCAAACATGAAAACATGCGTTTGACCCGTAAGGACTCACAAAGAAGGAATTTTTCCGTATAACACTCTTAAAGTGATAAAACAGGGTGTTCCAAGTTTTTATAGAACAATAAGTTTGCCATTTACCAAACATTTTTTTGAGATAGAAATGGTGTTAAAGTTTGCATGGACCAACCGAAATATTCCAGGCTTAGCCCAAACTGTTCACTGCTGGAAACATGGAATTTGAGGAGTTGTTTCCTTTTTCTGGCGTAGGCACCCACTAAGATTATATTTTTAATAATTTTACTCACATGGCGGAAACTAAATTAGTCAAAAAATGAAAGAACACATGGAGGGCTATCAAAAACCAAATCCACTGGCAAAATCTAGTTTAAATATATTTCTTTAGCCAGTAGACACTGAAAGTGAGTTAATGAATTGAGTTAAAAATATTTTCTTAATTAGCCTTCAAGACTTATTTGTACAGTTCACTTCCCTTTATTCTAATAAGCGAAAAAGTTGTGTCGTGCCATTGCCAAATTCGTTACAATGAATATTTATACAATGTAGATGAATGAAGAACAGCTTGAATTAGTTACAAGCGAAGAAAATTTTAGAAAGGTCAAACGGTCGATTGGAATGCAAAAAGCGTTTCTTGAATGTAAACAAAAAAATCTTTAATTGGAAATTATTCCGATCAAATGAATATTTGAAGGCAAAAAAATGTCGAGAATCTTATATTACTTAGTATACTGAATGTCTAATTTAAACAAATGTTCCTATTAATTTTTTTAAAAACAATACATTTAAATAACCTCAATTTTAGTGTGGATATTGGGTGCAAAAAACATATGAAATTTTAATATTTTAACCCTTACAGCCACTTACATTTTTTGTACAGGGTGGCCGAATAAGAATGCGAGGTACGGTATCTGGGAAACTATCCATTGTAGAGGCTTGCGGAAAAAAGTTATTACTAAGACGGCCAAAAGAAAAACCTGGAAAATATTTTTAAGTTTCTGAAATGGCCGCTATGGGGCGTAACTGCAATCTTGAATCTGAGAAAGTGAATTCCGCTATATTAACCTAACAAAAAAATACATGATCTTTAAAGTAGAGGATAATCTGAATCTTTTTTGTTTGACAATTTTTGCTGTATCTCTAAAAATAAAGTGGTGGGCGGTATTCAAAGGTTTCAGTAAAAAACACCCTGTATATTCGAAACGGCTGAGCCGATTTTAACAAACTTGGGCTAGTTGAAAGGAGCTATTCTTGGGCTACAAATGTTATAATATTTGAAGTTTTGTTAGTTTCACATGTCGCCGCTAGATGGCTTATTTCGAAATTTCCACAGAAATTGTTAATTTTCTCAAAAAAATTAAATGCATTGGTATGATTTCTTTTTCATGAAAGAGTAGCTAAATGTTGCCTAAACAAGCTCGCGAAAGCCGCCTCTCGATACCTTGTTCCTAACCTAAAATTTAGGCCAAAGAAAATTTTATACGAAAATTCCTTAAATGTTTATTTTTTAAACTAATTAATTCCTTTTATTAAGTAAGTTGTGGCTCTAAAAAGGACCGATTTAAAAAAGAAAGGTTTTGAATGCCCCCGTAAATGCTGACCATCACTCTCTATGCATTGCTGAAGCCTCTCATGGGTAGACAAAACTGCAGCTTGAATTTCGGCTCTCGGTATGTTACGTAATACATTACGAACCGGTTTTTCATATCTCTCTGGTCGTAGGTTGAGTCTGAAAATCAAGACGTTACATCTGGTGATCGCGCAGGCTATGGAAACAGACTTCCTCTTCCAATCCACCGCTGTTGTAATACGGCATTAATTTGCTCTCACGCAATAATGGAGAATTTTTATTTAAAATTCTTTGCACCTTTAAAATCTGCACAATATGTATTATTGGTTTGCAGAAAATCCGCATTGGTTGCGTGAAGTTCAGCACCAAGGACGTTGGAGTGTGTGGTGTGGCATACTGGGAGGCCGAATTATTGGGCCATATTTTTTCGAGCAATCCCTAAGCGGCAATATCTTTCTTGAATTTTTGACCAATAAATTACCGTTGTTGTTGGAAAATGTGCCACTGGAAAAACGTCAAAACTTGTTTTTGCAGTTGGATAGTTGCCCAGCACATTATGCTATTATTATGCGAGAGCGTATTAATGCAGTATAACAACAGCAGTAGATAGAGGAAGTCTGTTTCCATGGCCTGCGCGATCACCAGACTTAACTTGTCTTGATTTTCAGACTCAACCTACGACCAGAGAGATATGAAAAACCGGATTCGTAATGCATTACGTAACATACCGAGAGCCGAAATTGAAGCTGCAGTTTTGTCTACCCATGAGAGGCGGCTTCAGCATTTAGAGCATTTACGGGGACATTAAAAACCTTTGTTTTTTTAAATCGGTCCTTTTTAGTGCCACAACTTACATAATAAAAGGAATTAATTAGTTTAAAAAATAAAAAATTAAGGGATTTCCGTATAAAATTTTCTTTGGCCTAAATTTTAGGTTAGAAACAAGATATCGAGATGCGGTTTTCGCGACCTTGTTTAGGTAACATTTAGCTACTTTTTCACGAAAAAGAAATCATACTAATGCATTTAATTTTTTTGAGAAAATTAACCATTTCTGTCGAAATGACGAAAAAGCGCTCTAGCGGCGACACTAACAAAACTTCAAATATTATAACATTTGTAGTCCAAGAACAGCTGTTTTCAACTAGCCCAAGTTTGTTAAAATCGACTCAGCCGTTTCGAATATACAGGGTGTTTTTTACTGAAACATTTGAATACCCCCCACCACATTATTTTTAGAGATACAGCAAAAATTGTCAAACAAAAATGATTCAGATTATCCTCTACTTTAAAATAGGTATTCTTTTGTTAGGTTAAAACAGAAACATCACTTTCTTATATTCAAGATTGCAGTTACGCCCCCTGGCGACCATTTCAGAAACTTGAAAATATTTTTCAGGATTTTCTCTTGGCCGTTTTAGTAATAACTTTTTTCCGCAAGCCTCTACGATGGATAGTTTTCCAGATACAGTAACTCGCATTGTTATTTGGCCACCCTGTACTTGCGGAATAACCCGTATACGTTTATTTGTCCAAAACTTAAGCCGCTTAAGCATGCACAGTTGAAATTTGACATAGTTATAGATTTTAGAATCATAATAAAAATAAAAAAATATTAAAATGTCACACACCCTGCGAGAGGAATAAAAAAGTACATGCAATGAAATAAAAATCAATCTTTAACACATTTTACATTTATATACAATCTTTTTACTTAATGGTATTTGTACTTGAACTTTAGCAAAATAATAGCCCAATTTTTTTGGTCTGAATGCTTAATTGTGCCGTGGCTAATGTACCGTGAAATGTCAAGTTACAAAAAACAGTTACGTGCTTTCCATAAATCACTTTGAGAAACTTTATTTGTGTAAAAGTCTATTAGCCATAGTGTATTCATAAAAGCAGGACCGGCTCTAGAACAAATTGGTAATGGCATTATTAAACAAAACAAAGTATATATTAGACAATCATAGCAACCGCAGACAAAATGGAAAAAATTTATGACTGCAACAGCGGATTTCCACGTTTTTTCCATTGACAATATCGAAAGGACTCCACAGTTTTTAAAGGGGAATTGGGCTTCGCTTAATCTCGCTCAAACCTGTTGAAAAGTATCAGTCATATCGTTCTCATTAAATGTCTACATGGCCACGATAAACAATAATGAAAGGATTTTGAGATACCGACCGCCGAAGGAGATTTTTTAAACGTCGAAAATCTTATTTGTCCTATATTATGGTCTATTTTTATGTATGAGAGAGTAATAAAACAGCATTTCTAATGCAAAACTTAGTACGGTCATTTTAAATATTTTTACGGAATAATCTAAATAATTCCTAAAATTGTCATAAATATACCTGAGTTATACAAGTTTTGGGTCTTTTATAACCATAAGCTGTACAGAACAATAGAAAAAGGTTTGGACAGGCCAAAAGCCCTGTGTATTAAAGATAACATAGCCGTATCTTAAGATTATTTTCAATAAGTACCTATTTGCCAATTTTGTTTTATTTTAATTCCAAGAATTTCTTACAGTAATCGAATTATAAGTAGATAAATCCCTTACCAACAAATTTCACCGAAAATGCGATTGTAGGTTTTCCATTTAGTAAGGAGGTCCAGTTGTGTATTCTTGACAGCTTACTAAATGTCGTTTAGTTGCAACATGCAAGGTGCAGTGTGCAGTCTATTGTGAATTCTAGTGTGATCATGAATTTGGAAGTACCGCGTAAACGACAAAAAATCGGTCCTTTAACAGTTAATGAAAAAACATTAATATTTAATTGTTTTAAATCATTTACAGACAAACATTTATGTAAAAGTGTTGATGACACAGTGGAATTAGTTAGTAGTACGATTTACAGAGTTGTTAAAGAAGAGAAATGTGGCGAGTTTCAAACAGCACGTAAAGCTCCAGGAAAACCAAAATTTCAAATAGAAAATCATTTGAAAGAAAGACTTCGAAGGAAAGTGCATGGCGTTCTTCTTTAGAAAAGAATTTCCGACAGTAGACAAAGTTCTTGCCACGGTTCGAGATGATAAGGATTACCCTGAAATGAGTCGAAGCACACTATGGAAACTTTTAAAAGAAATAGGTTTTCTATGGAAAAAGCATTCCAGAAAGTCTATTTTAATAGAAAGAAGCGATATTGTAGTATGGAGAAGAAATTACCTAAGGACTATAAAAGAAATGACAAAGAAGAAATATATTTTATTTAGATGAAACATGGATCAACGAGGGACATACACCAAATAAATTTTGGCAAGATGAAACTGTTACAAGTCGAAGACAGGCTTTTTTAAATAATTTATCTACTGGTTTAAATCCACCATCAGGAAAGGGGTGCAGACTGATAATAGTACACATCGGTAGTTCAAACGGTTTTGTTAAAGGTGGTTTATTGACTTTTGAATCTACTCGTACCAGTGACTACCATGAGGACATGAATGCTGATGTCTTTAAAGAGTGGTTCAAACAAATGATAGATCTTCTTCCTCAGAACTGTATAATAGTAATGGATAATGCAAGTTATCACTCGAGACTTACAGAAAAAATGCCCACAACCAAGTGGTTAAAAAAAGATTTACAGAATTGGCTAAATTCAAAGAATATTAAGTTCCATCCCGGTTCTGTGAGAAGAGAACTGTATCATTTGTGTTCCCTTCATAAAGAGAAATTAAAAAAATATGAAATTGATGAAATTGCAAAAAATCGTGGGATGACGGTGGTTAGATCACCACCATATCATTGCGAAGTAAACCCGATTGAACTGATATGGGCACAGATAAAGGGAGAAGTTTCAGGAAAAAATAATTCTTTTAAAATGAGTGATGTTAAACAGTTGTTTTTGGAGGCTGTAAATAATGTGAAGCCTGAAAACTGGGAAAAGGCAGTAAATCATACGATTAAAGAAGAAGAGAAAATGTGGAAGTTGGACAATATTACTGATGAAATGATCGAGCCACTCATTGTAAATATTGGTTGCGACAGTTCATCTTCTGATTTCGATTCTGATTTGGATTTGTAGGTAAGAAGTAGTTTTTATATTAAAATTATTATTTATGAACGTAACGTTGTTTAAAAGTCAAAGTTTAACCCGTTTGACACAATGTTTTTAACATACCTTGTGGAAAAATAAAATATTTTAGAAAAAATTGCACTTTTTTACCTTCAGCTGCTTAGAAGTTATAAGCAGGTTAATTAGGTGAAAATATAAGTGTACACCCGATATATTTATTATATTTATACAAAGGTTATTTCATACGAAAATACTCGAGGTATAACTTCACAAAATATTTTAACTGTCTACCAAAAGAAGTGGTACGCCTATGGATTACGAACGCTTTATTATTTTAATACTCTCTCATACATAAAAATAGTGCATTCTGTGAGTCGAAAAAATATACAAATATTTTAAAGCAGCAACCAAACCATCTCTCCCCACCGTTTTGGAGGATGCTGAACACGATGGCGGTGGTTAAAATTCTTTTGGAGGTGACCCAACCCCCTAAACGGCCAAAAATCACTCCCAAAATGGGGGGAATCGAGTATTCCGCATATTCCGTCGCTAAAATATTCCCAACCTCCCGTTTTCGAGGATGCTGAACACGATGGCGTTATCCAAAATTATTTTTCAAACGGTCCAAAATCACCCCCAGAATGGGGGAAACGCGAATTCCGCGTCTTCCACTGGCAAAATATATCTTCCCCCTCGAGGATGCTGAACGCGATGGCGGTATCCAAAATTATTTTCGATTTGACCCCATCCCTCAAACGGCCAAAAACTACCCCCCAAACTGGGGGAATCGCGGGTTCCGCGTCTTCCAACGGCAAAATATGTCTTCCCCCGCCATCGTGTTCCGCATCCTCGAAAACGTGAGGGAGAGATGGTGCTTAAAATATTTGTATATTTCTCCGACTCACGGAATGCACCAAATAAGATTTTCGATGTTTAAAAAGTCGGCGGCCGGTATCTCAAAATCTTTTCATTATTTTTTATCGCGCCTATAGAGACATTTAATGAGAACAATATGACTGATACTTTTCAACAGGTTTGAGCGATATTGAGTGAAACCCAATTCCCCTTTAAAAATTGCGGTGTTCAAATTTACGAACATTTCTTGTATTTTTCTTGTAAATAAATTATTATTATTATTATTATTATTATTATTATTATTATTATTATTATTATTATTATTATTATTATTATTATTATTATTATTATTATTATTATTATTATTATTATTATTATTATTATTATTATTATTATTATTATTATTATTATTATTATTATTATTATTATTATTATTATTATTATTATTATTATTATTATTATTATTATTATTATTATTATTATTATTATTACTTTTTATAACAACAACAAAATAAACAAACGAAAAAATGTGTAGCTAACCAATTTATGTAAAACACAGAGATGGAGTGGTCGTGAATGACCTCCTGCATCTCTCCAGTCGCTCCAATCACTCCACTCGCTCCATTACGTAATCGTTAGAAAAATGGACTCGAAGGCCACAAATCCCCTAACCAAAGGAATAATACACATTCTATAACTGCAATAATGGAAATAAGGGCGAAAAAATTGCTGGAAGAATAAAGAAAACACAGAAATACTAGGAAATTTTATATGAAACGAAAACGAGTGGAAAAGAACTTTTAAATTCAAAACATAGGAGAAGAACAATATAAAGAAAAATGGGTAGAATATTGTAATAGCTGATTTAGACGTATCCAGTAGCTGTCGACAGTTTCACTGTCCGTCAGCGCTGTCGAGTAGTTGGCTCCATGTAAACACTTTTTTGTGACAGTACAGCGCTGTCCGTCAGCGCTGTCTCGAATAGAAAGTCCGTCTATTTTTGACGACAGTAGTCCTCACCCGCGTCCCCCCAAACACCCGAATCAGTCCATGGCGCATCTTTATAGAGTGAACAGTGGCGGCGTTTAAAAAATGACCCGAAAATGAAGCGAATTAGAAACGTTGAACTTGGTTCAACTTTATAGAGAACACGAATGTTTATCGAATCTGCGTTGTAATGCGTATAAAAATAAACAGCAACTTTTCTGACGTACGTCGTAACGCCAACCTGTACTCAGAGGAAACTTCTAGTTTTAGTTGTTGCTGCAAAGCAAAACCTCCCGTTATATTTCTATCGTTGATCTACTTTCTGACCCTTAACCTTTTTTTATTTAATATTTCTTCCTCAAACATATCTGTAAGCTCCTGTAATAAGAACGCGGACATTATCTTAATAGATTTCCTTTTAAAGAGCCCCACATTCATTTTCGTACGCACCTGATCAGAAGCACACATTCGCGACAAACTGGACTTATGTAAACGACCCGGTCCAGTGGTGGGCGTGTCCTAGCAAGGGTGACAGTGAGGCTGTCGACAGCTACTGGATACGTCTAAATCAGCTTTAAGGAATTATTAATCGAATAACTGCAAAAGAATCTAGCTACAGGAGAGGAAGATTGAATGAAGAAATAGTTAAGTTAAAAATAATTAAAATCAGCTGAGGAAGAAAGAATAAAATTGAAATTAATTAAATAAAGAGGAGAATTAATGTTTTAGATTATCTGGAGAGGCTGAACACCTTTTTTTGAGTTCTCGATTTTGACGTTTTGCAACACCGTTTATTTTATATATTTTATTAATTTTCACCGAACAAACTGTTCGGTATCTGAATTCTATCTCTGTGTGTGTGTGTAGCTTTTTTGTATTTATGAATTTTAAAATTCTGACTTCAGATTTTGATAGAGCATCAAAAATTAAGCTTAGGGTTTGATGTGCCCCCCCGTACTACTTCGAGAACACCTTCAAAATGGGGTCCAAAATGTGAAAATTTTGAAGTTAAAGTAGACAGACACACAGTGAATGACGATTTTGGTAAAAGTGAGTAGACTGTGGCTGTGTTGATTAGAATAAGAACTATCACTAGTAATCTCCCAAGAGCTTGAATTACTATCGGACATATTTCCGAAAGCATTAATTTTTTAAAAGTTATCCCGAGTCGAAGACTTCGAGATCGTGGGAGATTTGGTAAGAAAATTTCACACCAAAGTAATATAAAAAATTATAACATGACATTTTCGTAAGATACCCAATTATGGCACAAAAGATATGTGTTCCTTGAATTTTAGTTACATGAAATAATTAAAGACAAATTAATAGAACCTTCAGCAGTCCATTTAAATTTAAGTTTTTCTACTGAAATTTATCGAAAATATAATTTTTGCAAATATTCGTGATGATAGGGCCACTTTTTTTTAATTTATAATAATTTTATTGAGTCTCCTTATATACCAAAACAATATGTTCCTGGGATTTTAGTAGGATGAAATAAACATTTGTTGGTCTAAAATAATCTATCTATTAGCTATCAACCAATCTGTATTATTTTACAGTGAACGGAAGGGTGTATTTTTATAATTTGACACTTGACAGAAATACTATCGCTGTGGTACAGCCCAGGGTAGGAAAATACTATCGTCAAGTTTTGTGGTTACTACAGTAACGAGCTGAAACGAAAGCTTCTTATTGGTTAAAAAATGTTGGTGTGAAATTTTCACCATAATAAATTTAAAAAAAAAACAGTTTTGTCAAAAAATAGTTTTAGTCCTTTCCAAACGTCTGAATCTTTAAAAAGATACTAAAAAAGTTTGAATTGTGATATGATGCTTACGATATCACTTAAATAATTTCTACAATTCAACGAATACATTCTAAGGAGTCATTCTTTTTTAAAGGAAATAAAAACAGTGATTCAAATCTTTTATAAATGTGTTTATTAAATGTTAATGATAAAGTAGGTTGCAATTACATTAACCTTTACTGTTTGTTTTTCAAACTGTTCTTCAAAAAACAGGTCTGATTTATCTTCATAGTCGTCGTCGTTGTAAGCGATTGGTAGCGTGACGTTCTCACATTGCTGGCTACAACAGTGTTTGCAGATTGAAGAGCATTTTAGGCCTGCTTTGCGGCAAGAACACGCTCCGGCACAACCCTTCTTGCAAGCGCATGAAATTGTCTTCAGCAATGACAAAGGGGCCACGTCCTTGTTAGTTTGTACTGCAACCAACTCTTCATTCCTGCGTACTCACCCCCAATCCTGTAGATTCAAGTTGTTTCCTAACCAAGTTTGAATTTGGTGATAGCAGCGGTAAGCGTGGTGACGTGCAGCGTCAAATGTCGGTGGCAATCGTGCAAGGTCTACTTTCCACTTGCTCACTACTCTTTGAAAATTAAAGTATCTTAGCTCATCGAGGGTTGCTTTAGTTGATTCTCCTGCATAGAGAGCCAAAAAAACAACGCGCATCGGCATCCGTAATCTCACTGTGGCTTGCAACTGGATCAAGGAATCTTCTGCATATGTTTTTCAGATCTTTAGAAGCATTGATCATAATACCGAGCTTCATCTTTCCTTGGCCAAAGATTGCAGACGTGGTGTCGCATCCTGTGAAATTTCCTTAATATCTCGGGAACTATTTACGCTAGAAATGTGTGGGCTTAAAATTTTTGTTTTTTTATAATCTATCAATTGCCTTGCATACATTAATTTAGTGCATATTTCATCCTTTTAAGCCAAAAAAATCGAAATTTTGAAAGTTATTAGCCTGCCAAAAGTTCTCCCGACATTTTTCGTGTTACCATTTTTGATATTTTCTTCCTAATACACATATAAACAAGTTCCAAAAATAAAATTTACTACTAAACCCCCTTTTTTCCCTCTACTGACTGCCTATTAGACGAACGACGCGAAGCGGAATTCGGATAAGCTTTCGCCATGCGGGAAAACTACTTTTCGCACGTGTTAGGAACAATATTTTTTCTACGAGAGAAATAGCTATAGGGCATCTTCTGGAAGTCCTCCTTCAGTATCCATTTTTCAAACAGTTTTTTTAAATGCGACTGAAAATATCACTGACACTGAACTAACATGAAAGCGTTTGAATGACAATGTATTTTGGTTGCTAAGTGAATAAACCGCATTTGACATATAAAAATTGTAACACATCAAAGTTGATGTAAACTATACCTAAATCTGCATTATTTTATTTTGCTCTTATTTTGTTTAATTATAAAGAAATCAAGTATTTTGCATAAAGTACAATTCTTACATACGTACGTTACTAAAAAAATTATAAAATATAAGAAAAAACGCGTCTATAATATGGTAATTTTGCTTTAAAATAAGCGTGCGGGAAAGTGCTGCAAGTGTGCGGGAAAGTGCTACTTTGCGCAGGCAAATCAATACGCAAAGTAGCTACTTTGCATACACTCGTAGAAAATAGTATATTGTGCAACAAGTGGGAAAAGTAATTTCCCCACGTGTTGCACACTATACTTTTTCTACAACTGCACAAATTTAAAGACTACAAGTACCTAATGTAATTTAATATTTATTTTTATGGTTAGCAAAACTAAAATAACATGAAAGTATCCTAGCTCTTAACAGTTAAATAATTTTTTTTTGTATTTCTTCTCCATTTCATAAATTTTTCGTATGCCAATTCATACTTTTTTCTTGAAATTACCGGCAACAAATCTAACGTTACTTTTGGGACCCTTTCCAAAATCTTTGGCGGAGTATTATCAAAATCGTCACTACTGTCCGTATCCATATTATTTATTAAAAATCTTATTATTATTATTAAAATAATATTTAATGGAAATTGCGATTTTTATCATAGCACGAATAAAAATTACCTTAAGAATTTAAAAAACTTCTACAATCTGACAGTTGTGACAACTATTTGAAGCTGAACAGCAGCCAACTAAGTTTTTGTCGATTTTTGTTGATTATCCATATAAATGTATGTGGTGTTGGCAAAGTGCCGTGAGGAATAGTATATTGTGAAACAAATTTTGAAAATAGCACTTTTCACACGTGTGTGAAAAGTGCTTTTTCACACGAGTTACACACTATACTTTTCCTACGGCTGCGACTTTATTATCATATATATATTTTTATTGGTACCTATTTATTGTTAAGTAAAGCAAATCTTATTTAAAACGACCAGATGTTTATAGTGCTTTTCAACATAGAATAGTGCGACCACAATGTTGAAGATTCTCTGATAACGAGTTAAGGTTTCGTTCATTTTTCCATTTTATGAATGTTTCATAAGAACTTTCATACCTCTCTTTGGAAATTAATGGTAAAAGATTTTGCGTGATTTGGGAGGCCCTTTCAAGTATTTCTGGAGGAGTACAGTTAAATTCATCTTCTATCATCGTGTAACACTGCTTTTTTAAAATTTTGCAATAAATTTGACTTTATTTTAATGAGAAATGAGAACTGTCAGTAGACAGTGTCCGCATGCTAGATTTCATCTCGTTTCATTGATATGTGTTGTTTTTTTTTTTTTTTTTTTACTTCTGTGTCAACGGCATCGACTACTATGGCCATTAGCCTCGTATTCTGTGTAGGCTTTGTTACTGTTTCCCAGCGCCACTTTAGGAACAGCACTGTTAATTAGAACCCAACAGTGAATGGTCGAGTGAGGAATCACACCTGGTATATGAAAATCAATTTCTAAATTTTTAATTATTTAAAAATCAGAAAAAGATTTCTGCCTTTGGTGTGATTCGAACCCACAACCCTTGGATTATGAGTCCAGTGCTCTACCGCTGAGCCACCCACCCCCCTGATATGTGTTGTTAATATGAGTTGCGTTGTCATTTTACTTTGCACACAGCGTGTGTAAACGTTTACACACGCTGTTTGAAATTGACGTTTTTCAAGGGAAGTTGACAGTGCGTTTTTATGCATATTCTAAGCAGCCGTAGGAAAAAGTATTCCCGCACGGTGTGCAATACATGGTTTTGAAATTAAGTAAGCTATGAAAAATTCGCTTCTTTTCATAGCAGTTGTAGAAAAAAACCTTATTTGTATCGTATTCCTTCCTTATGTATATACAGAATGTCCCGTTGGTAAACGGAGATATTTTAAAGGTAGGTAGAGGTCACAAAGGGGATTCTAAATAACCCATGTATAATGGGTCTCTGGCTTCCATAACCGAGTTACAGGGTGTTTTATCAATTATGCATAATTATTCATTTGGCCAAAACTTTTGAATCACTTAGTATATCTTTTCCATTTTTGGCATACAGCTTACACTTCTCCCGAATAATGTACTGAAATATTGAGAGATCTGAAAATCCAGGTTCGGCTTTAGGAAAAATTGAAACATATTAAAAATATCAAAACAACACCCTGTATATCATAATTTTGATATTTCCATTTTAGATTTGAATAGAGGGAAAGAAACTGAATTGAAACAAGTTGTTGTTATCCCGCCACCGATTCTATTTGGAAAATTTTGAAACTGAATTTTAGAGAATAAAAAATTATTTTTTTATCGTTTAATATTCAATAAAGTACAAATCTTGATAACTTAACGTTGTGTAGCTTCCTCATTTGCAACTATGGCCAATCAGTAAGGGACTTTAATAAACGTGCAAGAAAGTGCATACAACAAAATGGTGGACATTTTGAGCAATTTCGTTAATATTAATAAATGTTTGGTAGTTATTATGTGCGTTTATTGTCCCGCTTTACTTTATACTGTGCGCTTAAAAAATAAATACCCAATTGAATATTTCCCCTAAGTACGGGCCTGCAGGTACACGAGTACAGTGTAAAATTATTTTAAGCCGAATAAACAAGAAATACGTAAATGACGCGAAGTGAATTTGAAATTGTTAAAGTTAAAATGAGTTTCATATGTTTTTTCTAAATAAAATGAAAATTTTACTTTCAGTTTAAAAATTTTCCAATTTGAATCGGTGGCGGAATAACAACAACAACTTGTTTCAATTCATTTTTTCCCCTCCATTCAAATCTAAAATGGAAATATTAAAATTGTGATATTTTTATTATGTTTTAATTTTTCCTAAAGCCGAATCTGGATTTTCATATCTCTCAATAATTCAGTACCTATATAATTCGTGAGAAGTGTAAGCTGTATGCCAAAAATGGAAAAAATATACTAAGCGATTCAAAAGTTCTGGCCAAATGAATAATTATGGATAATTGATAAAACACCCTGTAACTCCGCTATGGAAGCCAAGAGACCCATTATATATGGGTTATTTAGAATCCGCTTTGTGACCTCTACCTACCTTTCAAATATCTCCGTTTACCCACGGGACACCCTATATAATTTAATATCAAATATTGTCTGCTCCAGACGCCAAAAATGAATCAATTCGATTTGTTTCGATTTTTCTTATCTTTTCTGATGGTTTCTGATAGTTTTAGGATCGAGACACCGCGACCCACCTGTAATCCATCCGTGACCCTGGCCTGGCGAAGGGGGGGGGGGGGGGGGTAACGGGGGGCTTCCCCCCGTCCCGCAGTTTTCGATGGGGCCCGGGCCTGAAAAATCCCTGTTCGCACTATGAAATACAGATGTAATGTGATGGGCCCGTAATTTTTACCCCCGGGCCCGATTTTTCTCTCTACGGGACTGCCGAGACCTACCATTTCGGAAACACTGACCTAAAGTATTTATCGATCACTATGATAGCAAATACAGAACTAGAATTAGGAATGTAGAAGCTAAATGAAAAATAAATAAAAATGCAAAAGGGTTGGTTATATTGCTCACAACCCACATTTTAAATCAATAAAATTAACTACAATCGCTTAACGAAATCCAGGTGTATGAATGCGGCAATAACAAAAGGAAGAAAGAGCGACTTTATACCAGAAATAAAAGTTCTATTTGCAGTTGTGTTCCCGCCAAGGTGAAGCCGCGAGCTGAGCATGTATGGGCAGCGAATAATAGCAACAACGAGCATTTTCATTCAAAATCGATAAAGTCCGAACACAGCATTTCACCGAATGCGTATCTTTCTCGCTGATACTCTAGTCATGGAGGTACTCTTAGAGAACGTTAATCAGCTTTTCACAAGCATTTAGTTTTTATCGAACGAAAATCTTGTATGTGATCTGGAAAAACATCCGGATAAAGAGAATTGCAAAGTCTTGATACTTAAAGTATGAAATCAAACTCACTCGCCTTTTGAATTAAGAATGATTATTTTGTTTTGTCCGTATTTTCAGTCACTCTAGTACTTTTGTACTTTGTAGTAGCTTGTTCATCTTCTTGACCGAGTGTGTGATATATAAATTTGGTTTGCCATGTGGTTGCCTAAATAGTGCCCCTGTCTGTTGCGGTCTAGTAGTTCTCAATCTGGTTCCATTTTTCCAGACATTTTTTTACATAGAACTGTATCTAGTACGATCCAAAGTAAAACTGGCGATTCCAAATTCACATGTGAAGTAAACATGTGAAAGCTCAACTGGCGTGTTTATTGGCGCCAGCGAATCCATGCCAGTCGGCGACGGTGGCTCAGCGGGCAAGGCGGTTACATTTCAATATGTACCATTAAGAATTCTGTCCGTGCTCTGGTTCGAGCCCAGGTCTAGACAGTGAGATTTTTAAATAAACATTTTCATTGCATACTCCTGGGTGAGTCCATCGTTGTCCATCAATCATCAGTAAGTCGCCCCAGAGCGCCACGGCAAATAATAATAATAGCCGTCCCTCCCCCGCACAAGCTGCAGAGCTTCTGGGGTTTACTCGTAAAAGGGTGAATTGTAGGGAGTTTATTATTATTATTATTATTATTATTATTAGCAAGTATCTGTATCTGTAAAGCTAGAAGGGTGGGTCACCCCATAGCACGTAGGCCACATTTGGCCCATTGTGCCAGCCTACTTGTTTAAAGTAAGTGATGACGTCGCCTGAAGGTAGCTCCCTTATGTTGGCATGTGTTAACCTCTGCTCGCCCAAACGAAAATGTCTTATTTGTGAGAGTGTCGGGCATTCGCAAAGAATGTGTTCGACAGTCTCGTCTTTTTGTTCACCTCCTCTACACAGTGGAGTGTCAGATAACCCCATCCTGTGGAGGTGTTTTCGTAGATGACAGTGGCCAGTCAGGATACCAGTGGACCAGTGGCTGTGCGCAGGTTCTGTATGTTTATAGTCATGTATTGTTTGGCTGTTTCCCTGTTCGGATACTGTAGAAGTTCCTTGGATAGCTTGCAGCCTGTTTCGTCGTCTCATCTATCCTTAAACTTTTCAAGGGAGTGCTTCTTTAGTAGTCCGCCACAGCGGATGCCGATATGCCTATGAAAGTGCCAGGTCCCAAGAGTTTTTGGGAGGTTGCTATACGGTTGCCTTTTGATTTTCCATGGCCTGATATAATGTGTGGTCTATTCAGAGCTAGTAGTGCCTGTCTGCTATCAGTAAGGATGTAAATATTATTACCAGTAATGTTTCTTCTGGTAGTCTCTTTTGCGGCGATGTAGATAGCAGTGAGCTTTGTTTGAGCTACACTGGCATTTGAACCCATTGCCCATTTTATATTAAGATTCAGGGATCTGGAATAAATTACAGAGCCTGACCCCTCATTTGTTTTAGACCCATCGGTGTAGATGCACAAGGCACCTGCTGCCAATGTAGCCTCTTGTACGTTTTTTATTATTACCCTGTAGGGCCTGTGAAAGGTGCAATCGAATCCGTGTTGGCTTGTAGCAGTGGGACTTCCCCAAGGACCTCGTGTCACAAGTCACACTTCGATTTACCGGATCCTACGTCAGGTTGTATACCAGTAGAGCGTAGCCGTGTCATGGTCATCACAAAAACCTCCTAGTAAGTAAGTAAAGACGAGGTGTAATACGCAATTAATTTTAGAACAAGACATAAAAATTGATACCAAAAGCATGCTTTAACGTATTAAGTGAAACTTTTTGGTGACTCAGGTGCGAGAAAAAATGTTTTTAATATTATCATGGATGGTCTACATTGCGGTGCGAAATGAAGCAGCAAAATGAACTTTCACCCACACAAGTGAGAAAACCTGTGTTGGTAAGAAAAATGTTGCTCCTTTTTTCTTTAAAATTGGATACATTGCTACTATTAAACTAGAAAAACTAAAGAGAGTCAATTCAGAGTATTCTTGAAGTATTTGCTGTTTTGACAGAAAAGTATCCAACACCTCTGCCATAAAAAAGAACCTATTGACCTTACAAGGTATTACGTAATTTTCCATATACCATATTTTTCTTATGTTTAGTCAAAAACAAAACTTAGTGAACGTCGATTTTCCAATAGTAATGACACTGTTGCTCCGAACTTTAATCTGGCGCCTTTGAGAAAATGCAAAAGTTTATTGACTGCATATATACTTTAAGAACATATAATACATTTGTTTCAAATATTCAATGAGTTTTATTGTATCTAAATATTGCATAGTTTGCAGTTAAGGTCTCTCCATTGTAGAAGCTCCATTTATTTAGGCGTTCTGTTACTGATACCATTTAAGAACTCTGTTATGATTCTCAGCCGAGCTCTGCTCAGAGAGATCCCGATCCCAATATGTTTTGTGTTTTGTTCCAACCCGGTTTTTTATATTTCATCGGCTTATTCATTTAGATGCACCTAGATTTTCTTCCCCTCTTTTTGCAAGTTGGTCAGCTCTTTAATAACCTTCGATTCCTTGACTTAAACAAGTGTACTTCTATATTTTGTTTAGCCATCAGCTCTTCGAAGTATTTCCATATCGGTCTATACGTCACTTTCTGGCTCATCGTGGTCTTCAGTGGCGCCTCGCGGTATGACCTGGTCTGGATCTTCCTTTTTTCTAAAACTCTTCTATTTACAAAAGTATGTTTATATACCTTCTTTTGAAAGATGGAGGTGTAGTTTCCCAAGCAATTACTTGCGTAAAATTGTCTATCCTGAATAATTTTTTCATGAAAAACAGTTCAAGTTGTGTTTCTGTTTCTTGTTTCAACCCATACGGAGTATTTTTTGTTAGAATATTAGACATACATGCTTCTGGCAGTATAATACTACCAAAGTATGGCACAGTACTCAGTGAAGTGCTGATCTGCGGCAGCCAAATTGCAAATTTAAGTGCGGGATCAAAAGAAATAGAACAATACGTGAGGACACCGCCAGGACTATTTCGCTAATATCGTTGTTGTTAACTCGTAAAAGGGCTGTAACCATAATGGACATGTTGTAACATGGCGACGAATTATTATGTTGAAACCGCCTCTATTGTGGTCTAACTTTAAATAGAACTGACGTATGGAAGTTAACAATCCGCTACGACTTTGTTATAGTGTTATATCCACGGTTGCACTAGATAAAACACTTTAAATGGTCTCTCTAATATACTCGAGTCTGAATTGAATAGGTAACAACTGTTTTCTAATGGCATGCAATTTATTTACAGATCTCCAAACTCTTTTTTGCGATCAACTGTTTAAAACACAAATTATAGATTTCAGCACATTCTGTTACTAAGAAAATAACAGTTACACATAACGGGAGAGGGAGTTGATGATTAAAATATTAACACAGAGACTAGTCCAGTCGACAGGTTGGCATATGTGGAGTTAGGTGGAAAAAGGTCGGAAGTTAATGAAACTTTGGGATGTTGTTCAGGGATGGTTAATTAACATTTTCTCAAGTTTTTGACCTCGAGGACCCTGTGCTGAAAGAGGAGGGGGGGAAAAACTGCAAAATTTTCGACCTTCCTCCGGTTTTTCCTCAATTGCTTTTTTCTCTGACGTCCTGCGGCAAAGGCACCTCTATACATTGTTGTAGAGCGTTAGATTTTCTATAATGTTTGACTATTCAAACATGTTTGTATGTCAATTCTTTATCGAAAACGCGAAAACGCCCCCGAAACTGATTTGAACGAGGAGGAGGACGACGGCGACGATGTCATTGACAGCCTGATCGCTCAGGAGGACTCAGCAGAACCAACGGCTAAGAAAAACCGACATGAAATCTAATGAGTACATGTATTTGTTTAGAACTCTTCAAGAGTTACTTAAGCGAGAGAACCCAGGCTGTGAGTATTGATGGTGTGGTTAGCGGTATCGAAACAATTGACTATGGCATACCACAAGGAACAGTCCTCGAGCCAATTTTATTTAACATTTATATTAATGGACTATTCTCACTTAATACCAGTGAAGAAATTATCGGATTTGCCGATGACACAGCAATTTTCTACAGGGCGGATAACTGGGAAAACTTGAAGCAAAAAGCAGAAACTGACTTCCAATCAATAAAAGCATGGTTGGAATATAAATTGCTCACGATCAACAAAGAGAAAACAAATTATTTACCATTATGCTGTAATATTCGTGGTCTGCCTAATTTCGACAATCTGATTATTACAACGAATAATGAACCTGTGAAAGAAATCAAATACTTAGGTGTAATCATTGATTCCCACTTAAAATGGGACCTTCATATAAATTTTGTTATAAAAAAATTGATATGTATATTGTATAAGTTCAAGAAACTTAAGGACCATTTACCGTTTACCCAAATGAAAACTTTATACCACGCTCTAGTTGAAAGTCATATACGCTATGGAATTCTGGCATGGGGTGGGGCTTTGAAAACACACATGAACCGATTGGAAGTAATACAGAGACGATTTATAAAACTAATTTTTTCAAAAAAATTACAGATATTCATCCGATTTACTGTATTCTGAATCCAAAATCTTCGACATAAGACAATTATACTTCTTCCTCACATGCACAAAATATAACAGAACAAAACATTACAATCAACTCCCAACCCACAGCTACAATACCCGAAAAAAAAATCATTATGTGACGACACCCTTGATGGTTAAAGCTACAACACAGAGAATGTTCAGCTACTTAGCACCAACATTGTACAATACAATTCCTGATAAGTTGAAATGTATAAATAGCAACATAACATTCAAAAAACTATTGAAAAGATATATACAGGAAAATTCTAGACATATGATACGTACCTTTTTCGATATATGAAATTTTTTTATATTTTATACTTATTTATTTGTATACTAGTTTGATAATTATTATGAGTTTCCTTTAATATAAAATGATATCTAGTCCTGTCTGTGGTATATTGTTTTGAATATTGTTAATTATGTATGTGTGTATAATATGAACTTTCGATAACTATATGTAACTTATTTATGTGTCTAGGCACTTATCGGTACTTTAGGTTTTTTAATACTTATATTTATATAGCTTACAATTGTTTCCTTTTAATAAAGCGCTATTACTATTATTATTATTATGATTATAATACTTATTGCTCAATTATATTTTCTTCTGCGAAACAAGTGCACTAGCACTTATCGCTTATCAGCTTTATTCATTTGTATTTGTATTTATTTTATTTATATTTATTGAATAAAGATTATTATTATTATTATTATTATTATTATTATATATGAGTATCTTTATATATTTAATAATATCTCTATTCCTTAATATAATGTATGGCTTGTGAAAATTAATTACATTAAGTTTTTCCACGAAATGACTACGTCTTTTTATCCTGCCCTTGGATAATTATTATGTAGTGTTGGGAGGGGGGATATCCATCCAAAGAGTAACTATTATCAATACCAACATGATGATTGACTTTCATCAGAGAAGAAAATTAGCTTTAGTGAATTGGGGTGGGATAGGGGAAGGGCTGGGGGGGGGGTTGTCAAAAGTTGGTGATTTTAACCAGGAACCTTAATTACAATAACATTTCATTATAATTTAGGTATAACAGAAGAAATAAGGTGGAATTCTGCATTTTTTGGCATTTTTTAGCGAATTTTGAAAAATAACCTTTTCTTCGAAGCGCCATATCTCGGTAAAGAATTGACATATAAACATGTTTGAATATTCAAACATTATAGAAAATTTAACGCTCTACAACAATGTATAGAGGTGCCTTTGCCGTAGGACGTAAGGGAAAAAAGCAATTGAGGAAAAACCGGAGGAAGGTCGAAAATTTTGCAGTCCCCCCCGTGACTTTATGGATATATGGTAGACTGGTCCAACCGCGCTTTTCTTCATCATCTCCCGTTGTTTCTTCTTGGCGCTCTACATTCCTTGGACGGACGGCCCTATGGAACTCGTGTCTGCTGTATCCATTCCAACCAAAGGCTCTTTCTAGATGTTTCATTTCCCGTTCCAATTCTGCCGGCTCACATATTCTCTTGGCTCTCACAGACAGAGTTTTCATGACTCCCCTTTTTTGTCTGGGATGATGGTTCGATCCGTTGTTGAGGTATCGGTCAGTGTCTTTACACGGTATGCGCAAGCTTTCCATTCGGCCTCCTTGATACCAAAACATCCAAAAACTGTAGGCGTCCTTCCTTTTCTATCTCCATAGTGAATTGAATTTTTGGGTTGATAGAGTTGAGGTGTAAGAGGAAGTTTAGAAGTTCTCTCTCGCCATGGCTCCAAACCACAAATGTATCGTCCACATATCGAAACCAACACTTTGGTCGTTTTTCTGCCGTGGCCAACGCTTTGGCCTCGAAAATTTCCATGAAATAGTTAGCTATTACTGGACTTAAAGGGCTGCCCATAGCTACACCATCAGTTTGTTCGTAGAATTCCTCCTTCCATTGAAAATATGTAGTGGTTAGGCAGTGTCGGAACAATTTAGCAATATCATGTGGAAATTCTTGATTAATGTGTTCCATGGCTTCCTTAACGGGTACCATGGTGAAAAGCGAAACAACATCGAAGCTAACGAGAATTTCCCCTGGAGGAAGAGTCAAAGTATGTAGTTTTTCGACGAAATGAGTGGAGTCTTTTATAAAGGTGTCAGTATTTCCTATTTTCGGCTGCAACAGTTTTGTGAGAAGTTTTGTTATAATTTTGTTCACATCCAAATAACAGATAGTTATTCTCTTGTTTCTGGGGGTTATTAGTAAAATGTACAAATGACATCAGACATATGACTCATAATATGTTCGATTGTGTGGTTAATACCAGAAAAGTTTGTTTTATGCACATTTGAGCACAATAGTTTACACCCCGACCCCAAAAATATACAGTCCACTTAATCACATAAATGTGGGAAATTGAAAAAGTTCATACCGGTAGGTTTTTAAATCGGTATCCAGTTTTACCTACTGCCACTACAGAAAACAGGCAAAAACACACGACACACAGCCTCAGTATATAGCTCATTACGCACGATACACACAAAACCGTGCGATTTGTTTACCGTAAACAAAACGCACGGTTTTGGTAAACAAAACGCACAGTTTATACATATAGTTGCTTTCAAAATAAGTTAGATAAATTGTTTTGATCGTTTTAACTTACTGGCCTATTCCTTGAAAAAGAAAGTGTTTTTATAAATCGTTATCTTATCTGTAGAAAAATAATGTATAAAAAAATGTATATGAATGGCATTTCTTTAGAAATAAAAAGGTAAAATGGTCAAAACAATTTATCCAACTTATTTAGAAGGGCAACTATAAGTAGGTAGTAATCGCGTAACCGCCCGTCATCAGCGTTGCCATAGCGACTGTCAAAATCAAAATAATAGAAACAATCTTTTTGAAAGACAAGTAAGTTTTAGATAATAATTATAAGATATGAATATGTCCAGTGATAGTGAAAACGAAAATTTAAGTCATCCCAACGTCATGGAAATGGCAAAAATGGCAACGAATAATTTACTGCCAAGTAAATCTCGCGAACGCTACGAAAATTGTTACAGTAGATTCATGGACTTGAGACTAAAAAATAAGGTGAATTTTTTCTCCAAAAATGTTTTGGGATGGATTTAAAGAGACATGGTGGCTGGCAATCGTCTTCAGTAGCGGAAGGATATGTTGACGATTCATTAAAAAACAAAGAACTTACTTAATCTCGAATATCCTCCTCTATTTTACATAATACAACCTCAACAACCGCAACACATGAAAATTTTACAATGACATAAGATTCAACAAATCGAAATACTTCCAATATATTTTTAATAGGTATGTAACAATTTGTTAATCTACCAAACAGTTGTTTGGTAAGTTTCAATGTTAATAAATAGAACGAATTATGCTATATGATAATACATCCTCTATAATTTTGTAAAATTGTTCGAAATAAAATTGTTAAAAAAATCTAAAGATGCAATAACTAAGTCCAGACTTTTGGCACACTGTATATGGCCGTAGGTAAAGTATAATACGTAATGTGTGTTGTAAAGCAATTACGCACTCATGGAATTACGCACTCGCCGCTACGCGGCTTCGTGCGCAATTTTTCCATTCGTGCGTAAAATGCTATTTACAACACATATTACGTAATATACTATTATAATTTTGTGGTAGAAGTGCACGATGAATGATTTTGTGGAAGATAGGTGGTAATGTCTGTAGCATTGCGCTGCCACAAAATTGAAAATTATGATATACAGTGTTGTTTTGGAAATGTATATTAACATAAAACATATGAAAATATATTAACTGATGCTAATGGATGTAATAACTATAGCTAAAAATGTTTAAGTACGAAATTTAAGCTTTTTAATTTATAATCCGGAATTTTGGTGCAGTCAGTCGGATTGAGATTGAGTTTTTTGCAGTCGATTCGTTAGTTCGTCTATAAATTTTGTGCCATATTTTGATATTGTACTTTTTTGAAATTGCATCGCTGCACCAAAAAGCGCATTCTTCTTTCTAAGTGTTTATGAAAAAAATCATATCTTGCACAGAAAACATCCCAACCATACGAATTTCAGTACCCGGGAGTGTTTTGGGTTGCTTAACCTGAATATATGATGGCCAAATGAGCCCCCGATGTACCTAGAGGTAAGGACGGCACCAGGAACGTCATCATCTTGAGTTCCCTGTTAACTCATCCAAAATCGATTGAATCTCTTTATCCAAGGGTTTTTTGGGTCGCTCGTCCCAGTTATGACATCTAAATTGTCCTCCGGAGCGCTACATGGCTAAAAACGTCATGTCCTGGAGTTTTACTGAAAGTACTTACCAAATCGATCGAAATGCCTCACCCGGAGGTTTTTCCGGATCGCTCGTCCCAGATCGACATCGACCTCCGTAGGATATGGTGATGTTAGACAGATTGACGACAAAATTTCAGTAAAACTCCAGGAGATGACGTTTTTAGCCAGGTCGCGTGCAACAGGTCCGGAGGTCGATGTCAGAACTGGGCCGAGCGACCCGAAAAACCCTTGGGAAAAGAGATTCAATCGATTTTTGGCGAGTTAACAGGGAACTCAAGGTGATGACGTTCCTGTCACCGTCCTGACGTCCACGTACACCGGGGGCTCATTTGGCCATCATATTCAGGTTAAGCAACCCAAAACACCTCCGGGTAATGAAATTCGTATGGTTCGGATGTTTCCTGTGCAAGATATGAATTTTTTCTTCAACACTTGGAAAGAAGAATGCACTTTTTGATGCAGCGATGCAATTTCAAAAAAGGACAAAATCAAAATATGGCACAAAATTTCTAGACGAGCTAACGAAGCGAATAGAAAAAACCCCATCTCGATCCGATTTACTGCACCAAAACTCTGGATTTTTATGCTATATTTTCTCGACTATATCGTCGAGAGAAGTTTTTGTTAAAAACATCAAATGAATAGTATATTCTTCAACGAGTGTAGAATGATGGCTATTATTCACGCGGATGAAGTTTCCAAAACGAGCGAGCGCAGCGAGTGAGTTTTGGAATCATCCAAGTGAATAATAGCCATTCTACACAAGTAAAAGACTATACTTTCTCCACGACTATGTATAAAAAATCTTTCATTGGGAATCGAACCTCGATCGCCCGCGAAAGAGTCAAGTATCTCTACCAGCTTTCTACCACATTTATTTATGAAAATTTAAAGAACATAGATATAGGTAACTCAATTTTTAGTAGAAACCTTTACATTTTTAAATGAAATTATATCATTATTAGGAATAATAATAGAAATAACATAAATATAGGTACTTAATTTAGACTCATTCTTTTGCAAAATTTCTCCATACCATAAATGTTTCATAAATCTTATTATAGTCTTGCTTTGATCTCTCCGGTAGCAAATTCATTGTGGATGATTGAGCGATTTGTTTAATTTCGGGAGGCGTACATATTAACTCTTCACTATCGTTACTGTTGTCCATTTTGTTCTCTATATATCCGTAAAATTATGATTATATGATTATTTTGACGTTCTAACCGACGCGCTGTCAGAAGCGATTTCCGTAGTTAGGTATTTGACGTTTTAAGAGAGACGATTTGATTTATTCATTTTAGCGTGATTTTAACGAGAGTGAATTCTTTTTCATTCTTCACTGGTGTGAAGAATTTATGTCATTATTCAGCTAAATATGTAAAAATTTGTGCATTATTATATAGTCGTGGAGAATTTTTTTTAAATCCTTTAGCATCAACAACCTCAGCTTAATTTAAGTACATTATACCCCGAAACACCCTATATGTTGAAACCTATATTGTCGTTTAACTTAGTCTTTGGTAAATTTGCCGTGAGCATGTTTATATGTCGGCAAACGTTTGTTGTGGGCAAATTGTTGTGAAACCACTGCTGTTGTTGCTACTGTTATTCATTTGACAAAAACTACAGTGAACTTGATTACTTCAGCGCCAGACATTTCTCCTCTAAGTTTATCATTCTTGGCGATTTTAATGTACCATAAAAATATAGTTAGGCTAATGGATTCCAGTGAATTTCGCAGTCAACACTTTGAAATCCCCCCCTCCCCCTCAAGTAATTTGGCTTGAAATATAAAAGTTTGGCTTGGGCTTGAAAGTCAAATTTTTTATAAAAAAGGAAGCTTGGCTTGATTTTGAAGCTTTTCAGCTATGATGGCACTATCACATGCTCATTGACTAATTAGAAAGTGTATGTGTTAATTCGTACACAAAAAAGCACGCTTTTGTGAATTTTTTGTGACGACACAGTTATCTTTATTAAAACCAATGGTACATTAAAGTATGACATTCGAAGAATATTGTATAAAATTTTCACGAAGAAATATTAAAAATACGGCAATGGCAGCAACTATTCGGACGTGTCTCGGAAAAAAGTAGATTTGCGGTATCCCTCATACCTTGATGCTGGATCATCAGAAATCAAAAAATCAAAGTTCATTCGTTAGATAATAGTTTTCCCCAGGTAACGCGGGGAGGGTTTTTTTTGAAATTTCAATTTTTCACTTTTTTGGAACACTTTGAAAGGAAAAACGCGATTTTTTGCGTAAATTATGTACAGAAATAGTGTTCAAAATTTCAAAAGGATCGGTGCAGTAGTTTTGAAGTTATGAGGGACACCGACTTTAAAAACTTGAGTTGTGAGGAAAACGCTTTAAAGTTTTGAACACTAAAACAATCTGGTATAAAACGTTCATAAGCGAATTTTATTGTCTTACCTCACACTGAATCATCAATGCCAGGTCCAGTTCCAATAATCGACTTGAAATTTTGACCCAATATTCTTGACATATTATGCATTCAGTTAAAAAACTAAAAAAAATAATACCTACCTTACAACACGGTGAATAAAGTCATAAATATTATAAATTAATTAAGCTTACCTACCCTATCTCAATCCTCACCATTGGATTCACTGTCATCAACATTGATAATAAATTTGGTCGGACTCGTTATATAAGAATTTTCTTCTTTGATGACATGTTCAGTAAATGTTCCTTGTAACAAAGGAACTCGATTTACAATTCTTCACTGTGGATCGGACTCAGGGTGGGTACAAAATTGCCTCAAACTCTGGAGAAAATTTGGAAGATTGTAATTTAGATTACCACAAAAATATGGATAATGCTTCATATCACTCTCGCTTAATAGAAAAAGTTCCCAATACCAACTCAAATAAGTCTGAGATTCAGGAATTTTTGAGAAATCATGAACTTTATTTCGAAGAAAATTATAGAAAAAAATAATTGCTTGAAATATTAGGCGCACAATCATTTGAAAAAATATTCTTTACTGATGAAATGACATCAAAAAGGGGACACGAGGTATTGCACCTTCCGCCCTATTTTTGTGTATTTAACCCCATAGAATTAATTTGGGGACAACTTAAAAAAAGAATAAGGCATCATAACGTGTTTCCCAATTTTATGTATATGGACAGTGTACGGTGTTTTCGACATTAAAGTACTCAAAAATGTCCAGATCAATCAGCATTTCTTCTATTGGCGGTATCCTTTGCTGTTTTTATAGCGTTTTTTCTTTCTCATAAAGCGGTGGGTTCTACTATACCAATGGTGGTAATAGGAATCAATTTATTATTAGATAAATTAGAAAAATGGGCAAGTGACTTGGACAACAAAATTGACAAAAACAATGTCGACGAAACGTTGATATTGTTGCTTTAAGCATCACGTGATAAAATATTAAAACATTATGATAAGACAAACAAACAAACAAATAAATTCATTTTATAGTAGAGTACATAATCATTAGGTCTTTTTCTAAAAAATTATGGTTCGCAGAGGCGTTGTAGGAAAATGTTCCCATTAAGATAATATCATCCTCAAAAGCTTAAAAGCTTGAGAGCTTGGCTTGAAAAAGATTGGTTTGGATACTATGAAAACTTGGCTTGTTTTTTCAAAGGATTGGCTTGACTATTCAAGAGCTTGGCTTGAATTAAAGCCAAGCTTTTAAAAACCAAGTCAATCCAATCGAGAGTACAACGATCGAAGCCAGAAGACAGAAACTGGTTTTGGGATGTCAAATTGAATAAATTAACTTCATAACTCGTTTCCCTATCAGTTTGTAGTATTCTTATTTGTTAAAAGAGCCAGGACGGGGTCCCATTGTCTAACAGGCCCCCAACACGTCACTGGAAATCAGGATTCTCTTAATCTTAATCATATATGGTAAAAATTTCTAAAATTAAAACAATCCTTATCAAATTTTTTGGTTCATAAATAACAAATTTATTGTTTAAAGTTAAAAAATGAGGTATTTACTTCTTATGGTGACACATCAAAATTACCACGTCTATTGTTACTAATATCAGATAATGTAAAAGAATTGATCACTCATTCAAAGAGATTAAAAAATAAATGAGGATTTTTCTGATTTACCACAAAGATGTATTTGAGGTAGAAAAAACGATTGATGTTGTAAATAATTTTTATTTTAAGTTCAACGGAAACAAAATTTTATAATTTATTTTAAAAATTGCGAATTATTGATTCTTTTATTATAAAGTGTAGAAAATATTGTAAAAATGTTGTCCACTTAATTTTATGATTATTTGTAAATTATATTAGCGGTACCATATACAGGGTGTCTCGTTGGTAAACGGAGATATTTTAAAAATAGGTAGAGGTCACAAAGGGGATTCTAAATAACCCATATATAATGGGTCTCTTGTCTTCCATAAGGAGGTTTCAGGGTGTTTTATCAATTATGCATAATTATTCATTTGGCCAGAAATTTTGAATCACTTAGTATATCTTTTCCATTTTTGGCATACATATTACACCACTTCTCACGAATAATGTACTGAAATATTGAGAAATATGAAATCCAGGTCCGGCTTTAGGAAAAATTGAAACATTAAAAATATCAAAACAACACCCTGTATATCATAACTTTAATATTTCCATTTTAGATTAGAATAGAGGGGAAAAAATTAAATTGAAACAAGTTGTTGATGTTATCCCGCGACCGATTCGAATGGAAAAATTTTGAAACTGAATTTTAGAGAATAAAAAATTATTTTTTTATCGTTTAATATTCAAAATGGATTTAAATAGTCCTACACTATTCCTATTTCTATTCATTGTTCGTTTTAACACCATTTTATAAAAATTACTTACATATATAGCAGATCCGTAATTTAAACAAAATATTAAATTGATTACTTTTCGATCGCCTCGTATAATTTTATTTTAGCACTTTATTAGTTTCATGTAAAAAATAATAAAAAATAAAGTGTAAAACTTGATAACTTAACGTTGTGTAGCTTCCTCATATGCAACTATGGCCAAATCAATAAGGGACGTAATTAAATGTGCAAGAAAGTGCGAACAACAAAATGGTGGACTTTTTGTGCAATTTTGTTAATATTAATAAATGTTTGTTAGTTACTATGAGCGTTTATTGTCTCGCTTTACTTTATACTGGACGTTTAAAAAATAAATACCTAATTGAATATTTTTCCCTAAGTACGTGCCTGTAGGTACACCAGTACAGTGTAATAGTATATTATTCAACTAGCATATAATGCTATTATTCACGAAGATAAAGTTTAAAACACGAGCTGAAGGCGAGTGTTTTAAATCATTTGAGTGAATAATAGCCATTATATGCGAGTAGAATATTATACTTTGTCCACGACTGTCAAATAAATTTAACCAGATTTAGCTATAACTTTATTTTTTTTAGTAATACTCAATATTCTGTAATCTGACATCTCATGGCATGCTAAGATTTTTCATAATATTCAAGGAGGAAGTAATTTGTGTTGCCTATATAAAGCTTTACTACTTGTTAAATATTTCAAGGTGTAAAACACTCATCTTCTAACATTTTTTATTTTTATAACTTTACTAAAAACCTTTGAAGGGGCTGCTAACATGACCGTCATACTGAAAATTAAAAATGTAATTTAGCATTTCATGATATGGAAATTACAGTATAATGTGTTGCCTATCTATTAGAACCTTTTGTTACAGAGTATCTATAAATTCTCTGCACTTTTGTTGTTACTTTTTAAATTGGGTATTACTTTTAAATATGTAATGAAAACTGTTCTATTTACATATTATTTATTACCTAGAAATTAATATAAATAACATTTTTAAGTTTAAACATGCTGAGTTGTCACCCAGTGAATAATGAGTCATTATTCACTGGGTGACGTCATACACTGAATAATAGGTATTATTATACTTAAGGAAGTACAAGTATAATGAATGTTTTATAGAACAGTCGTGGACAAAATTATTTTAAGCCGAATAAACAAAAAATAGGTAAATGACGCGAAGTTAATTTGAAATTGTTAAAGAAAAAATGAGTTTCAGAATAGAGAGTTTTAGCAAATTTACGTTAGATCTCCGATAACGTTAACGCTAGCATTAAAGTAACGTTGCGTAGATTCTACCGGCATGTGCAAAATATAGTTTTAGCAAAGTTCAGGAACTTTAACTTCTACCTCGTTCTGTCAAGACGACAGTGACGACAAGACAAGTCCTTATTTTTTTACTTCAAAATGTCAAATGCAAATGTCAGGAAGGTCGTCCAATAGGAAGTCCCTATTTCGTCTAACGTTTCACTTTAAAACACCCACTATTTTCTCCGATCTAACGTGTTCCGCTAGATTTGAGACACGTAACTTTACACTTAGGCATGCGCAGATTGATAATCGACAGCCTAACGTTATCGATAGTGGTAGCGGAAAAGTGCTAAAACTCTAAATTTTACTTTCAGTTTCAAAATTTTCCAATGCGAATCGGTGGCGGGATAAAAACAACAACTTATTTCAATTCAGTTTTTCCCCTCTATTCAAATCTAAAATGGAAATATTAAAATTGTGATATACAGGGTGTTGTTTTGATATTTTTAATGTGTTTCAATTTTTCCTAAAGCCGAACCTGGATTTTCATATCTCTCAATATTTCAGTACATTATTCGTGAGAAGTGTAAGCTGTATGCCAAAAATGGAAAAGAAATATACTGATTCAAAAGTTCTGGCCAAATGAATAATTATGCATAATTTTAAACTTTAAAATATCTCCGTTTACCAACAGGACACCCTGTATATGCCTGTACGGAATCTCATAAAGTTCCTACTGTACAGTAGGAAATAAAATTGTTTAAAAATAACATTAAATATTCTGAAACAAAATTAATTCTGAATAAATTAAACTTTTATTATTACAGTGACGCACTAAAATATAAAAAAATTAAATTTCAGCTTCTCTTGTTTTTTTTACTATTTGTAATTCGAACGGTTATTTTAAAGTAACCTCGTGTTTGTTTATAAAATTGTCTATTTTGTTTTTGTTTGATTAAACCACTAAAATCGATAAGAGAACATAACAACTAACAGAAAATAATATTTTGTCGATAAATGGACGCAGAGTAATTATATTATTTGTAATTGATCGTAACGCAATTTGTAATAGGGTTTGCTTAATTGATGTTATTTTTTTGTTTTGCAATTTGTGAGTAGAACAAGGGACATTAATTGCGATTAAATTGGAATGATTATAAAAAAATATATTTTTACTACAAAGTACACATTTAAACATTAACTCTCTTTGCCAACCCATCCCCCATTGCAAACCATATTTATTATATATCTTGATGAAGAAACCACCAATTTCTATTTTTAATTTTTAGTAATTTATTTATTTATTTATATAAGAATACAAACAGGACGAGCCCAGTACAGTATTCACTGTTTACTAAACTAATACAAAATGGATAAATCCTTAAATGTTGCTTAACAATGAAAATAAGAAAAAAATATATAATAATAATAATAATAAACGACTTTATTATTTTTCTAACAAAAAACAAAATTTTTTACATTAACAGCATTACAAGAGGATTGCTTAGAAAAATAAAAGGCGAAGTTCAGTTTATTTGAATGAAAATTCAATAAACTGTTCTTCCACTTAACCTTATACAAATACTACTATGCTTAAACAATTAAATAAATTTATAATAATTAAAAAAAAAATTATAATAAAAGTTTAAATATCTACTGGCACATACCTTATTCATTCAGCTATAAATCTGTCGATGGGGCAATAATTATCTGTTTACAATGAGGATGTTTTCATGAATTATATGTAATAATATGTAGTTTTAAATTTTACTGCAAAGCAAGGAGAAATTTTTTGAGGTTATTTTTGTAGCCTCGCAAATTCAAATCCTTGATGAGCTTGGGAACATTATTATAAGCAAAGCAAATTTGGTAACTATAACTACGTGTAAAAAATTCAAGTGTGAAACTGGGTGGAGACAGGGTACCTTTATTCCAGATATTAACATTATGTACACTTGTTCGAAACGTCACTTTTTTATACAAGTAAGAGGGTGTTTTATTGATAACCACTTTATGGTACAGACAGGCAGAATGCAATATCCTTCTATTGTACATGTTCACCCACCCAGCATCCTTTAATTTGTATGATATATGTTCTCTTTTTCGTATTCCAAATATCAGTCGTAGGCAAGAATTTGTATTTTTCTTTTAAACTGACTGGTTAAACATGGACCATAGAGAATATCTGCATAATTAAAGACCGATAGAACTAATGTTTCACATAACCTTTGTCTCAATTCAGTTGTCATAAAAAATCTGTTACCGTATATTATTTTTAAAACAGAATAAGCCTTTTTAATTAAGCTATTTACATGGCATTCGAACCTTAAGTCAGAGTCTAATGTAACACCTAGGCTCCTTGCTTCTGGTACGACTTTGAGAGGTTCATTATTAATTTTTACATTAATAAAGTTCTTAACTGTATTTAGTCTAGATTTAGTACCAAAAGCTATAACATTAGATTTGCTGCAGTTAATATTTAAGCAATGTTCCGTTGCAATTTTAATAAATACCTCTAAGTCCATATTAATCTTATCACATGCGTCTACTATATTGTCAGGTTTAAAACTATAGTACAATTGCGTGTCATCCGCATAAAGATGAATTTTGCAGTACAGCAAGTTCTTTTCAAGGTGAGACGTATAAATAGCAAACAGAAGGGGACCCAGAATAGAGCCTTGCGGAACACCTCAATATAGATTTATATAATTAGAGTGGTTTCCATCTATTACGACCAATGAGGTAGCTTTTAAAAAAATTTACCACGTTATCCGTGAGTCCCATATAATGTAAAATAGCTAACATTAAATTATGGTCTATGGTGTCGAAAGCGCGACTAAAGTCTAGAAGAACAAGCAGAGTACACTCACTGTCCTTTATCTATAGCTCTTATAATATCATCAGTAACTTGGAGCAGAGCAGTTGTGAAACTATAACCCTTTCTAAACCCGGACTGGGTCTGAGGCAATAATAAAAACGAATCAATATATTCTCTTAGCTGTTTTTCCACGGCTTTTTCCAGAATTTTTGATAACGTGGGTAAAAGGCTAATTGGTCGTAGGTCTTTATAAGTTTGTGGATTATTTTTTTAGGCAATACTTTCACAACTGCTTTCCTCCATATAGCTGGGAACACATTGTTAATTAAGCAAAAATTTACTATATGGGTGATATACGGAACTATATGAGGGCAGCATAATTTTATGAGATTTATATTTAATCCGTCTTCACCAGCTGCATTAGTTTTAATATTACATATTGTCTCATAAACATACAGATCATTTACTTCTTGAAAGGTAAAATCACTCTCGACTACTTTATTATCCCTATAAAATGAAATCAAATTTTGAGGAGGTTGCATATTATTTATTGAACTGATAAAATAGTTATTTACCTCTAGTGGATTTTTTAGATTATTAGGAATGTCGTTTGTTTTAGTTGGAATAAATTGATAAGTTTTTAATGATTTCCACAGGTTCTTAGGATTCTTACTGTTCAATTCATGAGTAAAAAATGCTCTTTTCTCTCTTTTTATTGCAGCATTAGTATAGTTCCGCATGTCCCTATAGAACTGTAAATGGCCTGCTGACTTAGTTTTGTTATACTTAACTAAAGCTTTATCTCGAATATTCATCATTTCTTTAATTGTACCAGTCAGCCAAGGAGCCCTAGGCTTAGTCACCCTAGAAGTCATAATCGGAATATGTCTATCAAACAAATTGTTTAAGCAATTTACAAAGAAGGAAATTTTACTATCCACTTGTTCCTGATCATATATTTGAAAGAAATGGGCGTTGTATAAGTCTATTTTGAAATCAGTCTCATTAAAAGTTTTAAAACTCCTGTAAGTTACTATTCTAGGTCTCTGCTTCTCAATGCTTACCCTCAATTTACATGTAGCCATATCGTGGTCACCTATAATTCCTGTTACTGGTATGACAGTTTTTTCTACGATCCAGTCATTCGATGTTACAATTCCATTCAATAAAGTAGCTGTAGTAGACGTTATTCGTGTGGGGGTATCTATAACTTGAATCAGTTCAAAGCATTGAAGAACAGATGACATTTTTTGAACCGCCAAATTTTCTAAATTTAGAAAATCCAGGTTTAAATCTCCACCGCATATAATTTTGTCAACAGATGGAAATACTAAACTTAATATGTCCTCAAACTCATCAATGAAATCATTTGGATTCTGAATAGGAGGTTTATATATCGCCCCTAAGGCAATTGTAAATTTTTTTATTTTAATTAGCACCCAGAGTTGCTCGGAGCTGCTGCCTCGGTAATCCAAAGGAGTCGAACTAATTTTGTTATTAATGTATATACATAAACCTCCCCCTCTAGAGTCCCGATCTGCACGAAACAAATTGTAACCTCGAATATTTATTAAATCATCAGAGTGTGTCTTTTTAAGCCAAGTTTCACAAATGAAAAAGATATCAAAGGAATATTTAGATATAAGTAATTGTACATCTTGAAATGAAGGTATAAGTGATCTCGCATTAATACATCCTACATGCAAAAAATCAATCATCAATAAGATATATTTAAAATTAAAAATTAAATTAAAACCCGATGTAAATATTTTATTCTTCAAAATATAGCTATTTAAAATAGATAAGATTGTACCTGCAGATAATTCAAACTAATACAAAAACGAAAAATACTTATTTGTGTGCGTATCAACTGCACAAACGTGTTTTACAATAAATTCGTATTGCTCTAAAATTATTTTAATTAGGAAAAAGAAAAAGAAACAAAATAAGATTCTCGCTAATACTATTTGCAATCAAAAAAAAGAGCAAGGTAAAAAACTGTATTTCTGATTAATCTAAAAGGAAAAAAAATATGTATATGCATAAAACATTAAACAAATCAAGTATCTAGATCTATTGTTTAGGTATTAAATCAACTAAATCGGCATCAGAAATAATCTTATAAATTTTGTCTTCGTCCTTTAGCTTTAAATGATACTAGAATTTGTCCATACCTTTCCATTTTTTTCAACAGCAGAGAGGGTTAATTTTAGTAGGTTTGTTTTTTCTTGAGTCAGATCTTCTCGTATCATTATTTTGTGATTTTTCAACGACTTCTTCTCCGAATAGACCATGTTTTTTGTCTTAGTGTCACAAAATTTTACCAAAAGAGGACGCGATTTATTTGCATATTTTTTACCAAGCCTGTAACAACTTATAATTTGGGTTTCATTTATGTTTATATTCATTTTTGCTTTAAAAATTTCAAGAGAACTCTTCAGACAGTCTTCGTTGGTATTTTCTCTACATCCATAAATCAAGATATTATTTCTTCGCATGTACTGATCATATGTATCTTGCTTCTTTTTTAGTGACATAATAAGATCGTCTTGTTTTCTTACAGTTTTTTCTAAATCAGTAACATTTGCTTTTAATGACTTAATCTCATCTTCAAACGTTTTTGTAACAATTTCAGAAATTGATTTACTGACCTGTGTGATAAAGTTATCCGACGTGCAAATTTTATTAACGGCATTTTTAATCATCTGGTGCAGTTCGTCGTCACCTTTAGTTTTGGATCTGGTATCACTTGCTGGCATCTTAACAGGAAAATAAAATTGCAATTTTCTTCAGTTAGCTACAGTTTTTGCCACTTAAAGTGATGTAGATATAGGCCTTACACTTCACAGTACTTTTATTCAAATTTTCACAGTTTTACTATTACTTTTTCACACAATATTTAAATAATTCGTAGGACACGTTGAGATACACGTCTATTCCCAACAAAGCATCGGTATATATATTATACATATTATATAAAAAGAAACTAGTCAAGATGACATAGATATCATTTTTTAATAGTGTTTGTAAAAGTTATCAAAGAGGAAGAGAAGATATCCACATCGGTGAGTGGCGAGATTGTATTGTATGATTTACTGCATCTTTGCAGAGAAGAATTTAGGTAGTAGTTAGTAGAGCTTTGACTAATTTTCAAAAGATTTTTCCCTCGCGTGTTGTAGGTTGGAGTAATGAAATTAATTTTACTTAAAATTTCGCTATTCAATTTAACGATTTTGTAGATAAATTTAACATCTGAAAGTTGACGTCTGTCAACTAGTGATATGAGCTTCAGTTCTCGTTTGCAGAGATCGAAGTCTGCATAAGTATGAAATTTTTTTGAAACATATTTTATAAATTTATCTTGGACTTTTTGTAATCGGTCGATATAACAGTGATAATAGGGATTCCAAATAGAAGAACCGAAGCTTAAAACAATATTGACATATTGAGTAAACCAGTAAGGAATTTTAATTTATTAGATTCGACACCCTAAGACCGGTTTCTGTCTTTCGACTTCATCAATTAGGCTTTTCGAATCCAATAAATAAAATTCCAAACTCGTACAAGTCAATAGCTATATCTGCTACAAGATAACATTTTTAGATGTGCTACCATCTATGGTAAGAAGAGAGTATTGCCATTAAATTTTGACTGAATCTAGTCAAGATGTCACTCTCTTCTTTTTTATCCCTTTCAGAGATTAATACAAAGTGAGTAAACCAGTAAGGAATTTTAATTTATTAGATTCGACATCCTAAGACCGGTTTCTGTCTTTCGACTTCATCAGTTAAAATTTAATGTAAAAATGTTATCTTATAGCAGATATAGCTATTGACTTGTACGAGTTTGGAATTTTATTTATTGGATTCGAAAAGCCTAACTGTATGTATATATTTCTACCTCTTTGAAGTCGTGACAAACGCGCATTAGGAATCCTAGTGCTTTATTAGCTTTTTTGAAACATATTAGATGTGTTGGTCAAAAAAGAGTTTCCAATCGATGTACATAACGATATCTTTGACCACCGAAACTTTTGTTAAAAGTTCATTATTGAGGAAATATTCGTTTTCGATAGTGTCTTTATTCCTTGAGAATGTTATACATTGACATTTTTTTGTGTTCAGATAAAGATGGTTTTGCTGGCAATACAGAGTCAGACGATTTAAATCTTCTTGGATTAGTAGTTTATCGGAAGAATTAGATATTTTTCGAAAAAAATTCATGTCATGTATACCGACTTTGGAAAGCTTTCTAAGTCGATTTTATCGAAAGCCTTACTAAAATCGGTGTAAGTGACGTCTACCTGATAACCCGTGTTCATAGTTTCAGATAATATATCCTACGTAAATAAGTTGGATTCGATGGAACGTCTCTTCATAAAGCCATGCTGTTACAAATTTGGAGATTGATCTATAATTTTCAACCAGATATTTCTTGCCAGATTTAAAAATAGGAACATCGAAAGCTGTTTTTCAAACTGTTGGGAAGCAGCCTTCGTGAAGTGATTTGTTAAATAAAATGTGTAGTATTACTGACAGCTCGTTTGCACAGGACTTTAAGAAATAGGTATTTATTTCATCAGCACCAGCGGCCTTCTCTGTAAGCTCTGAAAGTTTATTTAGGATGGTCGTATGTGGAATAGAATAACTGTTTCCATGGTGTGGATTTGGGTTAGTGTTGTCTAACTTAAATTCATTACAAGGCGGGTTAAAAACTGAACTGAAGTGGTCAGAAAATCAATGGCAAATATGTTCGATATCCGTTACCATATGATTACCAACCTTCAGAGCATTAATAGCAGAAGAACTACCCTTTTTAGATTTGACGAATCTCCAAAGATGCTTCGGATCATCACAAATACGCGTTTCTATTTGTTGAATGTAGTTTTTATAATCGATGTCAATCAGATATTTCGATCTCCCACGGAGTAATTTAAAAGTTAGATAGTTTAAGTAATTTGTGTATTTTTTTTTACTCATGCGGGAAAAGTACTATCTTTGCGCCCGCCTTTTCGGGTGTAAAATGGTTGTTTGGCTATTTAATTAGTTCCGTGCGACAAGTAAATTTTGCGCACGCAAAATTTACTTTTCGCACGGAAATTGACAATACAGACCCCCAAAAAAATCTGACGTTTACATAAATTGATTGATTAAAAAAGGACCCCGCAGTTTTTGATAGGAAAATGGCTTTCGGTGGATTTCTCTCAAACTTCGGAAATTTATTCTTCATCCCATCCCGATCAAAAGTGTTCACGGGCCCAACTCAATCCTATGTACAGATTTCGAGCTAGCCCGAGTTTAAAATGATGCTGCTTTAGCCAAATATAAAAAATCTAAAAATGTTCTGGATTATAGGCATTATAAAGATCTCCGTAACTCCGTTACGAATGCAGTCCGTATGGAGAAGCGTGGGTATTTATGTTATCGATCTAATTTACTAAACAAAAAAGACCTGTGGAACGCCATGAAATCACTTAAAGTTGTCCATAAACCAGTCATAGAAATCCCTCAGGAGCTAAACAATCCCATCTCTATAAACAATTATTTTACATCAGTTTTCAGTCCTATTAATAGTTGTCCTGAGACAACTCAATGGTATCAGTCAAATTTTTTCAACAACAATATTACTTTCTCCTTTAAACTTGCAACCATTGATCAAATTAAATCACTAGTATTAGGTTTGAAATCGGATGCTATTGGAAGTGATAACATTTCTGCAAAGATGCTACAACTTTCTCTGCCTGTTACTGCTCCTTTTATAACCCATATTATTAATTGCTGTCTGGAGGTCGGTTATTTTCCAGATATTTGGAAATATGCGTTAATAAAACCTTTGCCTAAATCAAATAAACCTGAGTCCCTTAGTGATCTTCGCCCAATTAGCATTCTCCCAGCACTGTCTAAAATCTTAGAAAAAGTTATTTATCAACAAATATACGACTATGTATTTAATAATAACATAGTAACATATATACAGTCAGGCTTTCGAAAGGAGTTTAGTACAACAACACTACTTCTAGATTTAACCGATAATATACTTCGGTCATTAGATGAGGGAAAAGCTACATCAGTCATTCTGCTAGATTTTTCTAAAGCTTTTGACACTATCGATCATGCTCTTATGTGTGCTAAACTTAAACATTTTGGATTTGACGAAATTTCCCTACGATTTTTCAAATTTTATTTATCAAACCGTTATCAAAAAGTAATTATCGACAACAACTCATCCGATTTTACACCAGTCACTTCAGGGGTACCTCAAGGTTCTGTCCTTGGACCCCTTCTTTTCTCAATATATATCTCTGACCTTTATAAATTTTTGGATAGTTTAAAATTGCACTCATTTGCAGATGATACACAACTGTATTTTTCATTTGTACCTGAAACTGTAAATTTAGCATCTCAAATAATAAATCGGGATTTAGAAGCTATTTGTACCTACTCAAGTAATCATAACCTTAAACTAAATGCTAAAAAATGTAATTCTCTGCTATATTGTCCTCATACCTCCAAAGCCAGTGTTGAACAAAACTTAAAACTATTTATTAAAAATGAACCATTAAAAATTGTTAATAGTTGTAGAAATTTAGGAATAATTTATGGCTGTAGCCTTCGATTTCAAGAGCATGTCACACTTTTAGTAAAAAAATCGTATCTAGTTCTACGTCAATTGTATAGAGGTCGGGGTATTTTAAACTTTACGTTACGAAAATTACTTTGTGAAACCATGGTGATGTCAATTCTTAATTATGGGCTTTTGGTTTTTTATCCTTGCTTAGATCAAGTCACTAAATTCCGATTACAAAAAATTCAAAATAATTGTTGCCGTTTTGTCTTTGTTATAAGAAAATATGACCATGTATCAAGTAAGCTAAAACAACTCGAATGGTTGAACATAAGTAACTTGTATAACTACCACCTTGCCTCTTTGATATACCGAATTATTTTGACATCGAATCCTATTTATTTGAGGAACAAATTAGTTTTTCGTGGAGAAGCTCATAGTCTGTCTCTGAGATATCCGCATAGTCTCATGTTACCACGATATAGGTTGTCAATTTTTAAAAGGTCATTTACTTATAATTCAGTTTTAGTTTTTAACAGTATTTCACATAGTCTAAGAGTTAATTCTCTGAGTTTTTTAAAACAAAATTATAAACAAATTCTACTACAGCGTCAGTAATTTTGTTCATTTTATGATATTTGTGAAGTAATTTTGATCATTTTTTTATATTTGTGATGTAAAATTTTAGTGAATATTTTAAATGTGTAATGTCTGAGTTTTACTAATTTTGTATTTTATTACCATCTGTGTAAACTTGAGGTTAAGTAGAGTAGCTCTAGCTAGACTTCGCCTCTTGTACCTACTCATTGTTTGTAATTTTACAGGCAAATAAAGGCAATTTATTATTATTATTATTATTATTATTATTAGGGGAAACTCGATATATGGGCATTTATCGGCAAGTTAGGCGTTCACCTCTTTACGTTTATGGTTTATATGATGGATATATGTTATACACACCCAGATACACACACACGCACACATTTAGCGTCTTTTAGAAGATTTTATTTTGATTTCTAAACTATTACTTAAGAATTTATTTTTTTATTGACATTACATTTTTCAATCACTTTTTTGTTACCATGACTATGTCCTACATGGGCGTTTCATTAACAGGGTTAAACACAGCCAGTCACCTTGAAATAAATTAAAAAACTAAATAAATGTTCAATGGAGAAATATTTTTTGTAAGAGAACGCTTAACAATTAATATGTCCAGCACAAGCTTCACTTGTTATCTCATCTAAACCCTTCTCTTTTATACTCCTACAAGGGTTCCACGACTCGCATAGAGCAAAAATGCAGCATAATCATTATGTTTATTATTCTTATTTATTTGTAGCACATGTGTTATTAATCTAACTCGTTGAGAAGTGTATATGCTAACGCTGACTAACCGTGTCAAATGCATTTGAAAGATCCAGAAATATACACAAACAAGGCTTGCTTTCATTAAGCGATTCACTTAGGTACTTGTGAAGTTAGGACACTAACGGCGTTTTGTGTGGATGTTTTCTATCTACTTCATATTTGTTTAGGTATGAAACTAATCTATTTTTAATTAATTTTTCAAACTTTTTTGAGAAGTGGGTGATTAACCATATGTGTTGGTAATTGCTGATGTTGTTACATCTCCCTTTTTATGTAATAGAGTAACAATTGTTCTATACATTTAGATAGAGTATGTGTAAATGGTTTTAAAAGATAATTACAGTTTAATTTAATTATTTCAGACTTTGTGTTATCTATTCCAACGATTTTCTCATTTTTTAAATCAAAATAGGTGCAATTAGGAATAGATTTTCATCGCTTTTTATTTGGTAAAGCTCTTATTAAATTCATTAGCAATGTTAATTTTATGCTGGACATAATTGTTAAGTGTTCTCTTACAAAGAGTATTTCTCCATTGAACATTTAGTTTTGTATTTATTTCAAGGTGTCCGTCCGGCTGTGTTTAACCCTGTTAATGAAACGCCCATGTCGGACATAGTCTAGCTGTATTCATGGTAACAAAAAAGTGATTGAAAAATGAAAAATGTAATGTCAATAAAAAATAAATTCTTAAGTAATAGTTTAGAAATCTTCTAAAAGACGCTAAATGTGTGCGTGTGTGTGTATCTAGGTGTGTATGACATATATCCATCATATAAACCATAAACGTAAAGAGGTGAACGCCTAACTTGCCGATAAATGCGCATATATCGAGTTCCCACTAATCATTTTAAACTCGCGGTAGCTTGAAATCTGTACATAGGATTGAGTTGGGCCCGTGAACACTTTTGATCGGGATGGGATGAAGAATAAATTTCCGAAGTTTGAGAGAAATCCACCGAAAGCCGTTTTCCTATCAAAAACTGCGGGGTCCTTTAAATTTACAATAATGAGTTTCAACTCTATGATGATACCGGAGACTGATGAGAGTTCTGACGATGAATCCGTACCACCTGAAATTTAACACTGTCACTGAAGGTTACGTTGAAGAATAGATCGGCAATAAAAAACGAATCGGTCAGCAAATTGTGAAAATGTACACCAAATCAACCCAAATATCGAGACAACAGCTGAAGTACCCATCAGAGTCAGTGTCGAAGACAAAGAAAATATTGACTTGAATACGATTTACTCTAGAATCTCCAAAAATATAAATTTCAATTTCACCAATTGTTTAAATGTTTCGATAATCGTAGGTGAAAAAAAATAATTAATTGTCTTTTTTAGTTTCCTAGTTATCGTTAAAAATAAAAAGTTATTTTGATTCTAAATATTTTACTTTTTATTTGATTAATTTTTGATTTTTTTGTTGTCGGCACCTACTTCATTTCTCATTTTATCCCCGCATTCGTAAAAAAAAATGCCTCAACTTCGCTCTCGTGGGCAATCGACAACTTTGCGCATTCGTTGCACAATATACTATTTCCACTTTGTGTGAGGGTATTTAGATTTATTTTTATGGTGCTTAGGAACATGTTTGGATATACTACTAGGTAAGATATTGTAAAAATTTTGAAAACTCCTTTGTCCAGTCGAATTATAATCAGCTCAACTGTAATTAAAGGTATAATGACTATTGTTATAAAAGTGATTACAGAATAAGACATCTGGAAAATCTAGTCTCTAAGGTGGTAATGGTTAATTACTTTTTTTTTTCATGAAACCCCCAATAAATTTTTCGATTTTTGGAAATACACGTGAAAAGCAAAATTGACGTATATCAATCTATTTAAACCCAGAAAACAAAATTTTAAAAACTCACTTATTACCGAAAAAATAAAAAAAAAATGTTTCGTTTTTCTATAACGACTTCCCCCTTATGTTCTCTATTTAAAATTTATCAGATGATTACTGTGAATTTTAATTTTTTGTGGCACACAATTTCATAAAAATCCTCATTAAATTTATTTTTTAAGCTTTTCATCTGAATTTTAAACTGTTTTAAAATTCATGTATTCTTGTGTATATTGATCCGAGAAAACAGGATTTTCGTAAGTAATATCATAAGGGCATCTAATTTTTCCGAAAAAAAAAATCGAAAAAACTAGCTAATATTTTAACAAGAAGCATGGATGCTGGTGGCACTTGCACGAAAACATTTTGTTAAAAAAATAAATACTTTGCATGGTGTTTTTCGATTTTTTTCACAGAAAAAATTAGATGCCCGAATGGTATTTGACAAGACTATTTCATGAGTAACAGATTATTCTGCATACACATAGCTTACAAAACATACTACCTATTGTATATGCATACATAATAAATATGTAGGTATTAATTTGAAAACTGAAAAACAGGTAATTTATTTAATCACAAAATACTACAAACTTAATTATTTATGGTACAATTAAAATATAAATTGCAATTTTGGTACACAGTAGGAGTATTGTTTGAAACTTTGTTAACTCATTGATAACGTTGGGTGTAGGTAAATCATTAATGTTGGTGATGGGTCCAGCTGTAGAGTGAGAAGCTCGAGGAGTGGCTGCAGGATCTTGTTTTCTGTTTTTAGCTGGAGGTTCTGAGGCGTCACTTCTAAGGGTGTTTATGATGTTGGAATAATGCTCATTATCCATTTGCAGATAAGGCTTAATTGAGTTGGCTGAACTGTAGCCAGTAATTTTAATTAATTGTTGTTCACCCTCCTTTACGCAGGTTACTGACTGCTGTCGACCGCATAGAGTGGTTTGTTATTTTTATTTCTTTTGTATTTAATACTGCCTTCTCTGCTGCTTCTTTAGTCCGTTTTGAAAGTTCGTTTTTTCCCACTGGAGTGTTTTTGTACCATCATCCACTTGATTGTTCTTTGTTCCATGATGGGTTTACTGATAAGAATAATCTATCAGTTGTTATTTTAGATGAAAGTTTAACCATTAGAATTTTAAAAAGACGGACTGGGCCGTTTTATTGAAGAGAATAATTCTACTTTTGCTAAAAAGTAGGATTTTTGAAAATCAGTTATTTTAAAAAATATGTAACTATGTTATCTACCTGTTTTAATCCCAGAATTATCCACTTCCTCTTTAAAATAATGAACTCTGCAATTGACTGCTTCTTCACCTCTCCAGGCAAGTTCTACTGAAGCGATATGGTAAAATTTTCGCTGGAGTCCCGCCGGAGTGTCTTCGTCCCATAATAAAACCATTGCGTATTCTTCCAATTTGGAGGTGATCCTTGGTCTCACCCCCCTTGATATATTTATTAATGAGGCTGTGGTGATGACCATGACATGGCTACGCTCTACAGGTATACAACCTGACGTAGGATCTGGTCAGTCGAGGTGTAACTTGTGGCACGAGGTCCTTGGAGAGGTCCCACTGCTACAAGCCCACACAGATTCGATTGCACCAAGATATGCCTTTCACAGGCCCTACAGGGTAATAACAAAAAACGTACAAGAGGCTATATTGGCAGCAGGTGCCTTGTGCATCTACACCGATGGGTCTAAAACAAATGAGGGGTCAGGCTGTGGAAGTTATTCCAGAACCCTGAATCTCAATATAAAATGGGCAATGGGTTCTAATGCCAGTTTAGCTCAAACAGAGCTCACTGCTATCTCAATCGCCGCAAAAGAGACTACCAGTAGAAACATTACTGGTAATAATATTTACATCCTCACGGACAGCAGACAGGCACTACTAGCTCTGGATTACATCAGGTCTAGTACTAGAATGTCACCAGGCCCTGATCGAAGCTTTCAACAACAACGTGGTCACGTTAGCTTGGATTAAAGGTCATGGAAAATCAAAAGGCAACCGTGCAGCTGACTCTTTAGCTAAGAAAGCAGCCTCTCAAAAACTTTTGGGACCTGGCACTTTCATAAGCTTATCGGCATCAGCTGTGGCTGACCTACTGAAGAAACACTCCCTTGACAAGTTTAAGGGTAGATGGGACGACGAAACAGGTTGCAAGCTAGCCAAGGAACTATTACAGTATCCGAACAGCGAAACAGCCAAAAAATACATGACTATGAACAGACAGAACCTGCGCACAGCCACAGGTATCCTGACTGGCCACTGTCATCTACGAAAACACCTCTACAGGATGGGGTTATCTGACACTCCACTGTGTAGAGGATGTCGAACACATTCTTTGCGAATGCCCGACACTCTCACAAATGAGACATTTTCTTTTCGGCGAGCGGTGGCCAACACATGCCAACATGAGTGAGCTACCTTCAGGCGACGTCATCGCCTACTTTAAACAAGTAGGCAGGCTGACGAGCTAGAAGGAAGGCTCAACCTCAGAAGGACGCACAATGGGCCAAATGTGGCCTACGTGCTGTGGGGTGACCCACCCTTCTAGATTTACAGATACAGAGGATTCTTCCAATTTTAACGAAGCAGAGCTCGATTTACTTTTATTGACGCACATCTGCAAATTCCTTCGTTTCGCATTACGAGTTTCCCTACTAGACTTGAAGGTAATATCTTTAAATGGATCAAAAATTATTTTCCACTTCATAAAATACATCTCTTGCATTTTTTTGCAACGGTGCTCCACATTGTCTTCACAACTGGTTCTTTGTAATTTTCACCGTTTTCTTTATATTCCACGCCCAATCTTTCAAGACTAGGTTTAGTTGCTCTAAACTTGTAGTTTCCAAAAGCTCGTATTTGTTTGTCTTGCAGAATTCCGTAAAATGTTTCCATATTGACGTATGTGTTTTTCTGAATCGCCAGATCAATATTAGTCATAGAGTCACTTCCACAATATTACAAAATTTATTAGCGTCGTTTTCTGGTGTCCTAGGAGACCATAATTACTTGTTATCAAAGGTAGGTATTGTAATTTTTGGTGACAACAGCTGTCAAGTTTTGCCGCGGGTAAACTTGAAAAAACTGCTGACAGGAGCTGTCATACAGTTTTTTCATCTAGAAACCATTTGTAATTCAAAATAGCTCGTTTGTGATTGGTGGAAATTTAGACGAGGGAAATAGTCATGTTAATTTTGTAATCGCTTTAGTGTTGTAACCCATGTACTTAATCAAAATGAAAAAATATCTATATAGTTGTCCTTGAATTATTTTCTTTTTCCGAGTGTATCTGCAAGGACAAGAAAATAATACGATAAGAAATTTAAATTGTGCAATTTCCATAACGGACAATAGAAACAAACTTCGAACAGTCAGTTGAAAGTTTCTCAATTTGCCTAATGCTCTTTATCCTTTTTTCCTCGTAAAAGAAAAAGTATCGGAAAATGTTAAACTACCCATTTTATTTTCCGTTAAACTTTCAATTCACTAATAGAATATTCGACTGGGCGTTACCAATGACGAATACATTATTTTTAAATTAACTGCTATCGACTGATTATAAGGTTTTTCCAATTTTAAAGTCATTTAAATGTTAGTGATTTTTAAAATATCTTTAAAAAATGTCTTCGACTCGGGATAACTTTTAAAAAATTCATGCTTTCGGAAATATTTCCGATAGTAATTCAAGCTCTAGAGAGAAAGTATTAATGAAATTTTAGATTGACAGTTCTTATTCTAATCAACACAGCCACAGTCTACTCACTTTTACCAAAGTCGTCATTCACTGTGTGTCTACTTTAAATTCAATGTCATTTTGAAGGTGTTCCCGAAGAGGTATGGAGGGGCACATCAAACCCTAAGCTTACCTTTTGATGCTCTATCAAAATCTAAAGTCAGAATTTTAAAATTCATAAACACAAAGAATCAACACTCTCACACACACAGAACGAATTCAGACTACTAATTTGGCATCGTCCTGACAAGTAATTGCTCGATAAAGTTTCAGATCGTTCGTAAACATAAGAAATTATGAATATTTGAAAACAAACTCTACATCCGATATAAACAAGTTTAAATGCAATGGGCCCATATGGGATCTCAGATAGGGTTCTACCAGTCAAGGAGCTATTGATTACTTGCAAAATATTCCCGTCTATACCAAGCGCTTCAATTTTAGCTATAAGTAGGCCATGGTTGACTCTGTCAAAGGCTTTAGAAAAGATAGAGTCAACCAGTAGCCTCCTTTCAAGATTTTCAGTTACGTAGTTTGTATAAAAAGCAAAGTTGGTACAAGTGGATTTACCTTCTAAGTAACCATGTTGCTGGTGATTGAGTAATAGACCAGTGCAGATAGCTTTGAAAATGGTAAAAAGTGAAATAAAATAATAGTAGGATGAAACCTATTGGGAAAGGAAGAGAATATAACAAACATGAAAGGAAAAATAATTTACAGGCGCTCTGGGGTCGGGAAGTGGAAGGGGGGAGTTTTTAAGGGTTGAAAACTGTTTATCTCGATTTCCGGCAAAACTACAAGTCCTATAGAAAAAAGTTCCAATGGGTTTCATCCTACTATTATTTTATTTCGCTTTTTACCATTTTCAAAGCTATTTGCACTGGTTTAGAAATCTAAAAGTCTGAGTCCACGTGGACTCGACTCATCCTATTGGTTGGATATTCAAATGAAGCGATGTGAAAAGACAATCTGGTAAAGATAAATTCACCGCAGCGTGAAATGCATTTGGTCGCATAGCCGACCCATTATTCGATTACAACTTAGCGATTGCACATGTTTTTTTTTTAGTTTAAACGCTTTTCACTTTGGCTCCCGAGCTATAAACGAAAGTAGAACACATCTTTGCGGCCCGATAGATCCTGAACTAATTCGTTTAGCTGCACTATAACACCCACTACTGACTGTACTTACGTCTATATTTTGCCCCATATTATTTTCATCAGTATGTTTGTGGTGCACTGTTAAAGTTGTGGTTTATACAATGTTTCAGAGATTAAACAAAAAAGTTCCAGGAACAGCATGGTTTTATGTTTATTAAAAAGCTTGTATGAAAGCTGACAGCTGATAAAATATGTACGTACCGATCTAGAAATACAAATAAATCAGCCAGGAATAATAAACACATTAATTAATTTAAAGTTTAACTTATTTGATTTGCTTGAGAAAAATGACTGATCGGTAAAACAGTAAGGACAGGCATGTGATATATATATATCATGTAACTATTGAAAAATGTAACTTTAGAAAAAGTTAAATTCTTGACATTAACGAATGAAAAAAGTCGCGCATTTTTAGTGTGCATGTACGATGCTTAAACGTCAAAGTGCGAACAGATTAATCAAGTATAAATAAAAAACTAGCAAAAGTAAAAATAAAAAAGTGTCCAAATCTTACTCTAATAATAGGAAAATTAAAACTAATAATTAATGAACGTTTCTACTTCAGGAGATAAATTATACATGAATAATTATCGTCCAATAACGTTAATATCAACATTGTAATAGTTATTTATGCACCAAGTGCGTTATATAGATCCTAAGGCCAAGAGGGTAACATGTTGCCTGATGTGCCGAAAAATATCAAAGAAAAGGCAGCCAAAGCAACCAAAAATTTATTGCCGGAGAAATCCAGACCGTCCTCGTACAATGAGCGGGCGTTATGGCCATACTACTAACTACTTGATTTGATTTTAAACGGTTTGACAATATCAATGAACTGAGCGAGGAGGAATCTGAACCGTTCAGAAGCAGCGGCTCTGAATATGTGCCCGACCCCGAAATGGAAAGTGAATATCTCAGATACATTAGTGGTTTCCGCGCGGTCAGAAAGAAAATTAAAAGTAGAACAGAAAAAGATTATTAGCAAATTCTTTATAATAGAATGGGAACATAAAATGGCAGAAGGTTCACATCATCTTCTTGTATTTTCCCATCTCTTCTAGATTAGATTAGATTAGTATGGGGCTTATGTGCTCTACATTGCGACTTTTTGGTGGTTTTTCCTCCCCTCCACCTTAGCCTTGTCAGACCTTCGCAGTGGCACAGAATGTGTACTGAGGTTTCCTCATCTTCTTCGCAGAACCTACATATGGTTGTGTCTACCAGTCCGATGTTATTGATGTGTTTGTTGAGTCTACAGTGCCCTGTCAGAAGACCAAGATTCTGTTTGATCGCCTATTCTGGCTTATTAGGTACTCCGTAAATTTTGGCGATAGTTCTTTAATGAACTCTTTGGCATGTCTCATTCACGGCGCCTTGTACCACCATTCTCTAGATTGCTTTTTCATCCAGGTACTGTTATATGTTTTTTTCAGCGCTTTCGCTATACCACAGAAAGGTTCTGGCCCAATCGGGGAACATCTTGCCCCTTTTCGGGCTAGTGAGTCAGCCTCTTCATTGCCCTTGTAACCCGTGTGTCCAGGTACCCAGGCTAAAGCCAGTCTGTTTTGACTGCCCAACTCTTGTAGTGTTTTTAGGCAATCCCATACAAGTTTGGAATTAACTTGCTTTTATAGCCGCTTGGCTGTCAGAGTATATGGCAATGGTATTTTCTTTAAACTCTTGCCTTGCTAACTCTTCTGCCTGGAATATCGTCATTTGTTTTCCTAACTCTTTGTATACTGTATAGCTCGTTGTACACCTTACCATGCAGCCTACTTATGGGCGCTTGCCTTCCGGTCAGCCTGCTAGTGGCTGACCTGGCTTCGCCTTGTATGTAGACATGTAGTGGTGATAGGTTCAGCAAGACTTCTAAGGCGGCTGTTGGGGTTGTCCTCATAGCTCCCGTGGCAGTCAAGCAAGCTTGTCTTTGGATGCCACTTAACCTACGGATCGCCCCAGCCTGCTGTCTTTGGCCACCATACCACCGAACTATATGCTATCATGGGTCTGATGACCCTGGTATATAGCCATATGACCATTTTTGGTTGTAGCCCCCAATTTTTCCCGCACATTCTTCTGCACAGGTTGAGGGCTATTGTGCTTCTTTGGATTATTTTCTGTAGGTGTTGATTCCCCGTCAACTTGTGGTCAAAGATGACAACCAAGTATTTTGCCTCTTGTGCAATTGGAATTTCTACCCCGTTCAGAACTGGTGACTTCAGTCCTCTCATTACTTTCTTTTTTGTGAAAATCACAATTGTGGTTTACAGTTAGTTCCTCCTCTTGGCACCACTTATTTATTATGTTTAGAGCAGTTTGTGTATGCTCCGAGACCGTCCCTGCGAATTTGCCTTTTGCAATAATCGCAAGATCATCGGCGTACCCTAAGCAATGGATGTTAGCCTTTTTGAAAGTTCGTCAACTAGGACAGCCCACAGAAGAGGTGATAACACCCCACCTTCCGGGCATCCCCATCTTTTCTAAAGAGTAAATATCAATTGCTTGGAGCCAGCGTGGAGGGTACATGAGCCAGATACTGCCAGTCCATGTCTGTTTTGATTAGAATGCGTTGCCTTTGTTCCTTTGTTGTTCCTGGTGTCGCAAATGCGGTCCCGCACGCGCTTGACTAGAAGTTTCGTAACTTTAATATTGCTAGATTTTAGTAGACCTGTCATATTTCCCGTAAAGTAATAACTGACCTTTTAATCACGTGTTTTGGAGTAAGTAAGCACTTGAATTCTGACAAAACCAGTAGTTATTTATTTAATATGTCGCTATTCCTAATGACAGATTCATTTGCCAGTGAGCGCGCAGTTGTGAAGCTCTCTACTTCTGCTAGTGATAGAAGGTTTGTTATCATTGTCATTCAAGTTTAAATATTAATGTGAAAACGTATGCGCTATTGATTTTTTTGTCAATTTATTAATTACGATAAAAAGGGAAATTTATGAACGTGAAAATATCAATTTTCATAACAAGGTTCGTTCTTTACACTATAAATCAATTTCTTTAATAAACTACATTATTTGGGCTTGGAAAAGAGTGAAAAGAAGGCTTAAAAGGGACAAAGAAGACAAGCAATGAAATATTGAATATCTAGCTAAAAGAATGCGTTTTATAGAATAAATTCAAATACTTTTCTGATTCTATTCTTTGGGATTTTTTAATATTATACAGTGTTACCCATCCATCTAATTTTTTTACAACACGTTTTCATCTTAGCAGATTTTCTATTTGAATTTTTCAAATATTTACTAAGAGGAAAACTTTTTTATTTTTGAAAGTATTTTTTGTTTATTTATAGCCTTCTAACCGGACACGGTGGCCTAGTTGGTCAGGCGTCTGCCGATTCAGCTTGGTCAGTGTTCGGGGAGTAGGTTCGAATCCTGCCGTATTCAAGTGGAATTAAAGTCAGATAAGACTTTGGGCAAGTGCAAAAAGGTATTTGTGTCATACGCAGTTTCGTTCACGCCGGTAAATAGGCCGGATCAGATCGGATATCTCGTGGAACTGATATGGGTTGGTGGCACATTTACACACTTGTTAGTCGGTAGATCACCTGCATGACAAAGGCATAGTCCTGGGTTTAAGGTTATTGAGGACCGTGGTTCGGAGCCCACGATAAGCTGTAGGTCCCATCCAGTTTAGACCATTAGGTCAGAAAAGAGACGTTAAAATTAACAAACAAACAAACAAACAAACAATAGCCTTCTACACATTTAAAAAAATAAGACCAAATTTTTTAGATACTTGAAAAACATATATGCAGCTACAAGTCGTTATTAGGCCCCACTCGAAATCCATTTAAATAGTCTATGATTTATTGTGAATAAAAAAAAAGGGTTAAAACCAGAAGATTTATGGACGGGTACGTAAAATAAGTTGCTTTCCGGAAGGTACTAGTATTAGTTCAAACGATTGCAGAAATCTTCAACTGTAATCGCAGCATTTTACCAAATAAAACGTTTGTTTTGTAAACTGTTACCATAAAATAATCGTCCTGTTTTCTTTAAATACCACGATTTTTTTATTTATTTATTCGTGTCCGGATCACACTATGTACTTCCAAAAATTTGCGTCTCTGATGGCCCTGTCATTTGCTAAAATTAGGTCGTTCCCTGAGCAGCTCTGTCCCATGTCGGTGCAGGTCAGCAGGTGTGGAGGGTTCTGGATTTCTCCGCAGGAACACTGGAGGTTTTTGTCCTCTGGTAGCATTTTTGCAGGTTTTCTCTGCACCTCGAGACTCCTGTGCGAAGTCTGTTGAGCGTATGGGAGGAAATGTCCCGGTGCCAGCTTTTTGTTGGATGATTGGGTCTTGGACCTCAGCGCGTCATTTCTGGAGCCTTCTGGCTTCCTGAGAGACTTGCAAAGGTGCTGTACTGGCCAAAAAGCGGTGACGGGATCGGAGTCTGGGTCTAGCTGGTTGGTAGCCATATAGCGAGTGCCTTGGGTCGGTGTCTTGTCGCCCCCTTTCTGCCTCAGCGGCTACCTCTCTCCTGATGTGAGGCTGTGCTATCTCAGCGAGAGAGTATACCTGATGAAGTGGCGTAGGCTTCAGACAACCTGTTATTAGGCGAACTGCTTGATTCAAAGGGACGTCGATTTGCCTTGCGTGAGTGGATACACCATACTGGAGCGGCGTATTCGGCTGCAGAGAAGTTTAATGCAAGGGGTGAGGTTCTCAATGTTGCTGGCTGTGCTCCCCATGACCTACCAGTCGGTTTCTGGAGGAGGTTGTTTCTGGTTGATACCTTTTTTCTGGTGTTGATGCAGTGGCGCTTATATGTGAGAGCTCGATCTAGTGTTACCCCGAGGTATTTTGGGCAGTGTTCTAACTGTTGGCCACACCACACTATATTCATCTGTCTCCTTGCCTCCCTCTTGCGAAGGTGGAAGGCGCACACTTGAGTTTTTGCTGGATTGGGTCGGAGGAGATTGTGCTCGTAGTAGGTGGTAAGGTCGTTCAGGGCATTTGTGAGTTTTCTCTCTACCTCATGGAGACTATTTTCTTGGGCTGCTAGCGCTGTGTCGTCAGCATATATAAACTGCCTTATGTCCCGCCGTATGGGTTGATCGTTGGTATAGATATTGTAAAGTAATGGGGCCAGTACACTGCCCTGGGGAAGTCCATTCCTCTGAAGGCACCATCTGCTATTTTTCCCTAAGAGGCTGACAAAGAAACGGTTTTGGAGGAAGGCTCCGACAATTAACGTGATATGGAAATCATTTGTCATCTCATATAGTTTGCATAGCAATATCGTATTCCGCAGATAGGTCAATGAAGGCAGCCCTTGTGATCTTCTTCTATTCGAAGCCATCCTCGATGTATTGAACAAGGTTTAGGACCTGTCCGCCACAAGATTTCTCTGGTCTAAAACCAACTTGTTCCGGTATTAGCTTCTCATCGTTAGTCGCTGAGATTCTGTTCAGAATCATTCGCTCCATTAGCTTAAACGTCTGGCATAGGAGGGAGACACGATTATAATGTATTTATCAAATTATTATAATAATAAACATTAAATATCATTATTTTGAAGGATTAGGTTTAATTTTAATAATTATTAAATGTTCAAACTGATATACGGGATGAACTGTCTATCTGGTTTTAAGTAATTTTTTCCAAAACTTGAATAAAATTAGAGAAAAATAAAATAATGCAGATTTCAAAAAAAATTTGAACCGTACGGCACAATAGTTAGGCAACAAATAAACCACCTGTTTAACTTTGTCTTGTTACAATATTTTTATGTCAAATGCGGTTTGTTACCTTAGCATCCAAAATACATTGTCATACAACGCTTTCATGTCAGTTTACTTATTATAAAACTTTTAAAAATGGACATCACTGAAGAAGGACTTACAGAAGATGTCCTAGAAGCCGCCAACATGGCTAATTTGCAATTGCTGCCTGCCAAATCGCGGGATAAGTCAAGGGCGGTTCCAGCCCAGAGATTGGGGGGGGGGCAATGACGTCGGCTGATAGGGTTATATATACAGGATGTTTCATACTTAAACCGACATATGTTAACTGTACATAGGTGATTGCAAATTATCTTGGTTATTGGGTATAGCGCCTTTAATAACCGAGGTACGGGGTGTTTCGTCCATTTCGGCCAATATTTTGATAAGCCGTAACTTTAGAATCACCCTGTAGATTTCTCTCATACTTGGTTCAGGTATAGTGTGTTAAAAGCCCAATCCTATAGTGTAAGAACTACAATTAAAATCCAGATCCGGATTAAGAAGAGTTTGTAAAATTTGAAAATCCCCAAAACAACACCCTGTATATCAGATTTTTTAAAATTGGGATGGATATTTGAAAAGGACCGAAAAAAATGAGTTAAAGTAAAAAAAAAATTTAAGTGCACATCCCATTCTACTACTGGAGTTTTAACGTCAAATTACATCAAATGCATTATTTTCAGAAATAACAAGCAGTAACTTTCGAAATACCTGGTAGATTTCTTTCATACAGGGTGTTTCATAGTTAAAACGGTTAAACCTGGTACAGGTAGATTGTCTAAATAGCCTAATCGTACAATAATAATAATAATATTTATTCATTCATTCAATACAATAAGATATAATTACAGCATATTTTGAGAATAAATATCTGTATTTCAAAATGGCCGATTTTTTTTTATTACAATACAAGAACTAAAGTTAAAATCCAGATCCGGATTAAGAAAAATTTGTAAAATTTTTTTAAATGTAATCGGATACCTATTTAAAAAAAGAAAAAAAAAAGAAAAAAGATGTGTTCTACTGAAATATTTTTATAAGAGCGTTCTACAAAAAAAATACAGATTTTATTTTTCGGATTAATTCCAGATACAAAATTCATTGTACTATCAAGTAGGCTTTGGCTATAACACATCTTTTTTCTTTTATTTTTTCAAATAGGTATCCAATTACATTTTAAAGAATCTGATATACAGGGTGCTATTTTAGAGTTTATCAACTTTTACAAATTTTTCTTAATCAGGATCTGGATTTTAACTTTCGATTAGGCTATTCAAACAATCTACCTGTATCAAATATGAAAGAAATCTACAGGGTGTTTCCAAAGTTATGGCTTACAATAAGTATTGCATTAATTGACTTTTATATTTAAAAGTTTAGTAATATGTAGCACAAGATGTGCATTTATAAAAATATGTCAGTATAATTCAGTTTTTTCACTTCGTTTCGAATGTCTGATCTAATTTAAAAAAAATCTGATGTACAGCGTGTTGCTTTGGGGATTTTCAAATTTTACATCCTAGAAGCCGCCAACATGGCTAATTTGCAATTGCTGCCTGCCAAATCGCGGGATAAGTCAAGGGCGGTTCCAGCCCAGAGATTGGGGGGGGCAATGACGTCGGCTGATAGGGTTATATATACAGGATGTTTCATACTTAAACCGACATATGTTAACTGTACATAGGTGATTGCAAATTATCTTGGTTACTGGGTATAACGCCTTTAATAACCGAGGTACGAGGTGTTTCGTCCATTTCGGCCAATATTTTGATAAGCCGTAACTTTAGAATCACCCTGTAGATTTCTCTCATACTTGGTTCAGGTATAGTGTGTTAAAAGCCCAATCCTATAGTGTAAGAACTACAATTAAAATCCAGATCCGGATTAAGAAGAATTTGTAAAATTTGAAAATCCCCAAAACAGCACCCTGTACATCAGATTTAAAAAAAAAAATGAGTTAAAGTGAATTTTTTTTAAGTGCATATCCCGTTCTACTACTGGAGTTTTAACGTTAAATTACATCAAATGCATTATTTTCATTTTCACAAGCGCTAACTTTCGAAATACGATTTGTTTCATATTTAGTACAGGTATCATTTTTTAGTAGCCCAATCGTATAATGTAAGGACTACACTACAGTTAGAATCTAGATACAGATTAAGAAAAATTTGTAAAATTTGAAAATCCCCAAAGCAACACGCTGTACATCAGATTTTTTTTAAATTAGATCAGACATTCGAAACGAAGTGAAAAAACTGAATTATACTGACATATTTTTATAAATGCACATCTTGTGCTACATATTACTAAACTTTTAAATATAAAAGTCAATTAATGCAATACTTATTGTAAGCCATAACTTTGGAAACACCCTGTAGATTTCTTTCATATTTGATACAGGTAGATTGTTTGAATAGCCTAATCGAAAGTTAAAATCCAGATCCTGATTAAGAAAAATTTGTAAAAGTTGATAAACTCTAAAATAGCACCCTGTATATCAGATTCTTTAAAATGTAATTGGATACCTATTTGAAAAAATAAAAGAAAAAAGATGTGTTATAGCCAAAGCCTACTTGATAGTACAATGAATTTTGTATCTGGAATTAATCCGAAAAATAAAATCTTAGAGGAGTGAGGTACTATCAATATTTTAAAATAGTACTAAAAGGATCAAGTCTGCTATACTCTAGAATAGGAGACTTGGTCCGGTCATTAGAATAAAAGAAAATCGATTAATTTCAGTATTTATGTAGCTCCACTATTTAATAAATTGTTATTGTTCGCCTAGCATGAGTGGTCATCCAGTTGGCAGCAAATGAATTTTCTGTCAAGTGGCATTAGTTTATGTGTGGTAGAAGGGTGAAGAGGTTAATACCGTTCTCTTTGGCAAACTTTTTTGCCTCAATACTAACATGCCTTTCTTAATGTAGTGTACCATTATAATAGACGATTTAAGAACAAAATAAAAATTTTCTATTGTCATCCACACGCTTGAAAATACAGCTCCTGATGCACCAAAAGGAGCTTGGTCACTGATACGGTAGTCCCATTTTTTTTCTGTAAAATATGAAAGGGAGAATTCCAATTCCATTTATTGCACAGCAAACGGTTACTATTTCACCTCTCACTTCTCCGACTTGTTTTTCACCCTTACATGCTATTATTTTTGTATGTTTATGAACTGTCTTCAACCCTACATCATTGACATTCCAGATATTGTCTGCACTGATATTTTAGATCGTGTGTAAATTCTTTTGGTTTGTCTTAAAACATATTTACATTAAATTTGTTAAAACTAGTTCTACTTGTTGCCTCGGAATCATAAAAAATAAATTAGCAGCTGTATATTTCGTGAGCAGGAATTATCCCAGTACACAATCATCTTTAAAAATTTAGTATAGTTCGTTTTAAGATATTTGGTTGACTTTCTAAGTACCGCAAAATCCACGCGGGTCTTATTTTGACGGATATTATACAGACAAAAAATTTCCCTTTTATTAAAAGCCTCAATGAATGAAATTAATGTAGTTTTAGGCGCACCCACTTTCAGTATATTTTTCAGTTAATCAATTCGATTGGCAAATATATTCTGGGGTTTTTTTCTCAGTACCTTTGACTTTTGTAAGTTTACACAAAAAATCCATTAAATAAGTAGATTTTCTTCAACTAAATTTCCTATTAATAAAAAATATTCGAGAATCTAAACTATTGCAACATAAGCATTCATCTATCATGTGTTCAATGCCCAATTTTAGTATAGTTCCCGGAGGTTCGTTTTCTATTTTAAATGAAAATTTCCATTTCCGGGAAAAAATCTAATTATGTTGACGGACAAATATCAAAATCAATACATTGTCTGAAGAAATAAAATGGAATAGACACACGGAAAACAATAAAACAAAAAACGAATAATAGAACCGGCGGGAAGTTTAAATTTGACGTTGACATATGTAACACCTAGCACAGCACAAGCGCTTTAGTCCAATAAATGAAGGTACTACCCGGCACCATTTTTTTTAAATTGCAGGTATTCATGGGTACATTCACCCCCGAAAAACTCAGGTATCTGAAATTTGTCGAAGGGCGGGAAAATGGCCCATTGGTCTTAAAAATGTGTTTCTTTTCGACTATTTTTACCGATATTTCCGAAAATATGACACTTAGAGAATTTTTGTTTGGACGAAAATGAAGATCGGTTCATTACCTACAAAAATGATCCTCATCATTTTTGTCAAAAATTTTATGCTTTTCGACATAACCGGCTCCAAAACGCACCCCCATTTTTAGCTCCTGCCCTGTATTGAGAGAGCACGCTCAATAAATCACGATTTTCGGCTCGTCTTTTTCGATTGTGTGAGGAAACCCCACGGAGATGAGGTCCGCGTCCAAGTTCCGGTGCACCAGGTGTTCAGGGGCTAGTTTTCGACGTGAATTATTTTCGGGTTGTTTTTGGCAATCTTGTCAGGAAAACTCTCGGAGATGACGTCCACGTCCAGGTTCAGGCGTAGCAGGTGTCCGGGGGTGTTCGCCGATGCCATATTTGAATTCAGCGACCCAAAAAACCCCCGGGCGCAAAAAATTTTAGGAAGCGAATGCAAAAATCCGCATTCAGATCCCGTCTTAGTGCGAATGATTCCGAACTTTTGTGATTCATTGCCTCGACTATTAAAAATGAGCTTCTTTTTTCTAAGCGGATATGTTGGTATTATATTGCACTAGAAGTGGTATGCACTTTGGAATTATTCGCTGCTTTGACAGAAGAGCGTGCAAATATCAGCCTTCGGAAAATTGAATGGCATCATGACATTGTTGCTTCACGCATCTTTGCCATCACAGACGTCTTTTTGACCTTACAAAGCATTAAATTATTACCTCATCCTTTTCATTAGCCTGATTTACCTCCTTTTGAGTTTTTTGACGATTTTCCAATAATAATGACGTGCTGTAATTTTGTGTAATAAAATTATAAGTCAAATTCCGAAAGAAGGATAATACTTTCAAAAAATATATTGCATTTACAAAAAATCAACATGGCCCCCATAAAACTATTAAATTATTGATTATTTCTTACCATATTTATTAATAATTTTGATTTTCAATAAGGATTTGCCAACTTTTTAAATGAACCTTTGACTATTTATAATTTAAATATTAATACTTTTATAGGTATAAATTTAAACGTATATTTTTACTTTTCAGGATTCTGGCGTGGGAACTCCGGTGACACTAAGGGTAGACCCTAATGGGTTCTATCTTTACTGGGTCGATCAGAACCATGAAATGGACCTACTCGACATCGCTATAATTCGTGATACTAGAACAGGCCGATATGCTAAAATACCAAAGGTGAGAAATAAGATAAGTGTAATGATACAAAGTCTGAAAATATTTCACTATGTCTACCCTTTCGGTAGGTATAGTTCTCGTATTCGATGTAATAAGGGGATCTAAGGCCATATCCCTTTCAAGTTACAGAGAGCTATACTATACAGGGTGTTTCACGACGAGCTTACACTATCTGTATAATGGAAACTACCTACACGATTTTTATGAAAATTGGGATATATGGGTCTCAAGTTATGGCGAATTCATTGAAAATATTTTGAAAGACATCACATTTCCGGTTATACCGGAAGTGAGTAGCAACTTTGTTATTTTAAATGGAACACCCTGTATATTATTAACCTTTCTAATTCTACATCAAATTTTAATGTCACTTTGTGTAGAATACCCTATACCTAAAATTTATACTTATCGACATATTAATTTTTTAAATAAAAAAATGACATTGAAAATTCTGTGTGAACATCCCCAATACCAAATAAAAAACATCTTGTCTGGTTGATTAGTAGGACGATCAAGGTAATTGGTGACATGTCGAAAACTTCTTTTTTATATACAGGGTTGATAAAAAAAATGATGAAAAGTTCAAGTTCAAAAATGTCAAATGTCTTCATTTTTTTAATTGAAACAACCATATTTTTATTCTTTTACTTAATTCTAAGGCCGAAAATAAGGGCAGTTTATGTTCACTTCCCTATACCCAATCTTAAGCGTTTTTGAGATATTAACAAGTATTTCTGCCTTATTATTGTGTCGGGGTCTGCCGTGTTATTTATTCTTTTATTTTATCAGGCTGTGTATTTACCTGTCATAATTAAATAGTATTAATTGTCATTATTTGAAGTCAATCGCATCGTATAGTGATAGAAATGGCTCGTTTGGAATTAAACAATGAAGATTATCTAAATTTACTTTTAATACATGATGAATGTGACAGAGTTGTTACTAGAACATCTTGTAGCAAATAAAGCACATGTTCTAGTAGCACCTCTGTCACATTCATCATGTATTAAAAGTAAATTTAGATAATCTTTATTATTTAATTGCAAACGAGTCATTTCTATCACTGTACGATGCGATTGACTTCAAATAATGACAATTAATACTATTTGATTATGACAGGTAAATACACAGCCTGCTAAAATAAAATAATAAATAACACGGCCGACACAATAATAAGGCTGAAATAATTAATATCTTTAAATACATGTTAATATCTCAAAAACGCTTAAGATTGGGTATAGGGAAGTGAACATAAACTGCCCTTATTTTCGGCCTTAGAATGAAGTAAAAGAATAAAATTATGGTTGTTTCGTTTAAAAAAATTAAGATATTTGACATTTTTGAACTTGAACTTTTCATCATTTTTTTTAACAACCCTGTATACAAAAAAGAAGTTTTCGACATGTCACCAATTATAGTAGAACCCACCGCTTTACGAGAAAGAAAAAACGCTATAAAAACAGCAAAGGATACCGCCAATAGAAGAAATGCTAATTGATCTGGACATTTTTGAGTATTTTAATGTCGAAAACACCGTACACTGTCCATATACATAAAAATAAAATGATATTTTGTCTATTAGGACCACCGTGCAAAGATTCAATAACCAACTTACTGGAGATCGTTAGGGGTAATTTGCGTAAAATTTCTATATTGATTAACTTTCTTTAATATGAATTTACATTTTAATTTCTATAACGCATATTAGATTTCAATAGAGGTTGACCACTCCACCTCGCCCATAGGTTCATTTTCTGATCTCTTGTGAGATTCACAAACGTTGCTAATTAAAATTTTTGTCTCAAATTTTAATTCTAAAATTAAAAACACGGTGAATAAAGTTATAAATTAATTAAGCTTACCTACCCTATCTCAACCCTCACCATTGGATTCACTGTCATCAACGTTGATAATCAATTTGGTCGGACTCGTTATATAAGAATGTTCTTCTTTGATAACATGTTTGATTTTTGTCTGCCAATCATCAGCTGAACTTTTGTTAATTTCTTCTTTTACCAAATTTGCTATCAACCCGTCAAATTTGGGAAACACGTTATAACGCCTTATTCTTTTTTAATTTGTCCCCAAATTAATTCTGTGGGGGTTAAATACACAAAAATAGGGCGGAAGGAGCAATACCTCGTGGGCCCTTTTTGATGCCATTTCATAAATAAAAAGTTTTATATGTAAAGATGCCCAAACGATATGTATAAATGTTTAGAAGTGTCATTTCAAGTTGACATTTTTACTTGATTCCTTTTTCAAGTTAGAAAAATGGCGTCGAATGATGTAATTCCTGCTGGAATAAAAGTTGTAAATAAGCTAATTGTGGATGGATTATTAAAAATCAGAGAAAAAATGTCAAGTTGAAATTTTTTTGTAAAATAAAGTGTAGAATTTTTTTTCTGATTTTTAGGAATCCATCCACAATCAGCTGATTTACAACTTTTATTCCAGCAGGAATCACATCATTTGACGCAATTTTTGTAACTTGAAACAGGAATCATTTAAATAAAAATGTCAACTTGAAATGACTTGAATCAAATATTGAAATAGTATGAACGTTCACTTGAATTCAGGTTACTCCTTTCAAGTTACTTGAATTCAAGTAACTTGTAAAGTCTGAACGCCGCTTTATAGAAATTAAAATGTAAATTCATATTAAAGAAAGATAATCAATATAGAAATTTTACGCAAATTACCCCTAACGATCTCCAGCTAAGTTGGTTATTGAATCTTTGCACGGTGGTTCTAATAGACAAAATATCATTTTATTTTTATGTATATGGACAGTGTACGGTGTTTTCGACATTAAAATACTCAAAAATGTCCAGATCAATTAGCATTTCTTCTATTGGCGGTATCCTTTGCTGTTTTTTCTTTCTCATAAAGCGGTGGGTTCTACTATACCTTGATCGTCCTACTAATCAACCAGACAAGATGTTTTTTATTTGGTATTGGGGATGTTCACACAGAATTTTCAATATGAAGGTCTGCACCTGTCAATTTTTTATTAAAAAAATTAATATCTCGATAATTATAAATTTTAGGTATAAGGTATTCTACACAAAATGGGTACTAGCGTAATTATAAAATTCAAGTGCCGATTGATTAGCTATATCCGTTAGGTCAGTATTATTTTTCGCTGATACAACGAAACTTGTATCATCTGCATATTTAATTTTAAGATGTGGGGTGGGACAAGTAAGTTCAACATCATCTATGAAAATAAGAAATAGAGATGGGGCTATAATTGAGCCTTGTGGTACTCCGACTTTGACATTTCTTACATTTGATTTATTAGTGCCTACCAATATACAGGGTGTTCCATTTAAAATAACAAAGTTGCTGCTCACTTCCGGTATAACCGGAAATTTCATGTCATTCAAAATATTTTCAATGAATTCGCCATAACTTGAGACCCACATATCCCAATTTTCATAAAAATCGTGTAGGTAGTTTCCAATATACAGATAGTGTAAGCTCGTCGTGAAACTCCCTGTATTGCGTTTGTAATAATAAAACAATCCTCGAGTATTTAATTATTTAATTTGGAAGTAACTCTTGATTTTAAAATAAAAAGGAGTTAAATATATTTTATGGAATCTTTAAAAAGAAAATGATGTTAACGTTAAATGTAATCTCACAAATAAACACTCTGATCTATAAACTAATAATGTAACGTCGGGCTACTATAATAGTTTTTTTATATTTTGCATCTATAATATTTGACATTATGATACGCATTTGAGTACTCTAATGTTTCATTAGAGTACGCAACTTTTTGTGTTATACTGTTGGTAATATGAATCAACAAATGACATGAATTGACATTAAAAATTCTACAACAGTGCTACCAACTCATTTTTTTTAAAGCAAACTTCTCTATAATATGCAAAGTATAAATTTATTAAAAAATTAATAAAATGACAAAATATAAAAAAGTATTATAAGTAACTTATTTTATATGGCTGTTATGACACGAGTCCAAGTTTAAAAAACGAATTGCGGAGTTTTTTAAAGGAATGCGTTGCTTAATTTACTATTTTCTACTCCTGTACTTTGAGTTACTTATTAAATGTGCGCTATCCGTTTTATATTAAACTTCATTATAACACACTTTTCATTATAACACTGATTTTTACAAATAGAATAGCACACTTTTCATTAACTGATTTTGACCAATAGAAACCCCTTTTTTCTATTATAAAACTGACTTCGCACCAATAGAAATTTCTACGTTGTAATCAAGTAGGTTGTTGGTATATATTAGATATTATATTGACAGTTCTGTGAAATCTAATGTCAAAATTATTCTTGTTGTGTCGAATGGAAAAAATGTAAAAAACCGTCATTTCACAGTAGATGTTCAATCACCCGTTTTGAGCTATGCATAAATTAAGTCTATCTACGACTTCAGTTAAAGTTGATCTTGTAGAGCGAAAAAATCCTTTAATTCTATTTGTTCTTCAGCGTCTTTGGTTTGCAGCTAATTTATTTTTTTGCTCACTTCTTGTGTTTCACATTTTCTGTTTCCAGAAACCTCTCCTTCGAAAACTCTCGAGTCGTATATCGAACTGCATACATTCTACTGACTAAAAGCAGTTTTTGTAACATCTATCCGGAATGTAGATCATTTTATCAATTATATCAAATCACCCTTGGAACATTTGAATTTTACAGGAACTATCAACAAACATGACATTTTATTATCGAAGTGAATTTATAGTTTAAATCTAATATTTGATGTAGATCATGTTTATCATTTCTTCGGTGGATACTTTCATTTCGAAACGATAAAATATTTGATTTAAACTATAAATTCACTTCGATAATAAAGTGTCATGTTTGTTGACAGTTCCTTTATCATTCAAATGTTCCAAGGGTGATTTGATATAATTGATAAAATGATAGATGTTACAGAAACTGCTTTTAGCCAGTAGAATGTATGCAGTTCGATATGCGACTCGAGAGTTTTCGAAGGAGAGGTTTGTGGAAACAGAAAATGTGAAAGAGAAGAAGTGAGCAAAAAAATAAATTAGCTGCAAACCAACGACGCTGAAGGAAAAATAGAATTAGAGGATTTCTTCGCTCTACTACAAGATCAACTTTAACTGAATTCGTAAATAGACTTAAAATTTATGCATAGCTCAAAACGGGTGATTGTTTGAACATCTACTGTCAAATGACGGTTTTTTACATTTTTTTGAGTTTATTTTGTTCCATGTTTGTCCATCATTGAATAAATCATCATTATGACATTTTTCATACTTTCCTTAAGAATTAGATGCATTACCGGTGAAAATCAAGTAGGCAAACCCTACATTTTCTGGAAGCTCATAGTGTGGACTATGGTATGGCATTATATACAGGGTATTCCATTTGAAAAAAACTGAGAAAAAAATGATCCCGAGTTTTAGTTGCCCCTGTATGGGAAAAGTGCCATTCGGTAAATTTATGAATATGAAATCAAAATACACCATTTTCGAGGATATTTGGTGAAAAATGTTTGTTATTCCTAGTTATTGATTTTGAGATATTTGGTTGAATGAACCCATTTTGGGCATAAATGTCACCATAACTTCAGAACCACCTGGTATAAATGCATACATGCATACAACCCTATATTTTTGAGAAGCACTCTTCCGAAGGAATTCAATAGAGTAAAAATATATAGGGTGTTTCATTTAAAAAAACATAACTTTGATAAGCCACACTTTTATGGGACACCCTGTATGTTGGTAGGTATTTTTGGAACATAGCTTTCATTGCTATCTTCCACTTTCATTTGAAACATTTTTTCCTATCTTAAAAAGGGAAGCAGCTATCCTCCACGCACGCATCGTTGATACACCCGGTATGTGCCAAGTATACAAAGTTATTAAAAATTAACGTAAATTGTTGCTTTATGCAACATTTAAGTGTAGGGAATAGTGACGTCACGTATAAATGGTACCGCATTCTGTAGGCCTACACTTTGAGACCTCTTTTTGTTATAAACAAATTTTTTAACTTCACTTTTTAGACTTCTAAACCCTAAAGTTTAGAAAAGTCTTATGGAACGCTTCTGTCTGTCTGTACACATTTATATCTCAGCTTCCAAAACCGATAGAGACTAATGGACAACGGATATGAACTCAGGATACCTTGAATGTGGGCACGCCTAAATTTCAGCTTTCTACGACTTCCGGTTTCAAAACTGGTTTAAAAAACTTTAATCGGAAGTGATATTTATAGTTTAGTTTAGAAGTCTATTGTTCCCGCTCTCTAGTGGTGCCGTTACTACTTGTTTCAAGTGGGATGCTAATATTTTAGCTTAATAATCACGATGAAAATAAAAAAAAATCAAGTTTCATCATCATGTCCCAACCCAATTTCGCTAACTTAAATTCCAATTCCAATATTTTTCTACTACATTGAACCTTCTTTTGTTATTTTTCTGAGATTTGTTTTGAAAACGTAACGTAACTTTCAAAAATTTAGACACAAAAATATAAAATTATATCGTTATTCTTAAATATACACTTTTTAACTAATTTAATTAGGATTCTTTAATCAATTTTGACTTTTTAGGCTAGTGCCAAAGCGGATTTTAAAGCCTAAAATGGGGAATATTATCAGGAGGCGAAGACCAGTTGGAACATTTAGTTAAGGTTTATAACAAAGAGAAAAAAAAATAATTAAACACGAGATGAAGCAAAATGGCGAAATGGGGTGGTTTTTAGGGGTTGAAAATGGTTTTTTGCAATTTTCGTGAAAACTTGACCTCCTAGCGAAAAATGTTGTACACAAAAGTTGTAGGGAATAAAAAATGGAAAACTTTCACATAAGATATTTTTTAACATAACCTCAAATTGTCCGAGAAAATGGCGGAAAATCGATTTTTCACACTTTTATTTTTTACTTTCGTAAAAATAATTCAATTTACTTGAAATTTTGTGAAAGTATACCTTTTTTTGCACTGAATAAGCATGATTTTTTTTGAATATGGAGAACAAGTAGTTTTCGTAATATTTACATTTTTCAATAAAAAAGAAAATCATCCACGGAACTTTTTTCGATTTCAATATCGTGTCAGAGCTCATTTTAACCGTTGAAATCTCTACTTTAAAATGATCTATACATGTTGATGGTTTATTCCTCATTGAACCGCTGAAATTGAAGAGAAACCAAAAAAATGACATTTCGCGTGACGACTTTTTTAATATCTTATATTATTTCAATTTTTTTTATTATTTATGTAAATAATGGATTAAATTTTATTGACAGAATTTATTTCAATCTCATATTACTAAAGTTGAATAAATTTATTTGAAGAAAGTGGGGAAATCATTCTGAAACTTTCAAATAAATAACAAACTTGGCTTGATTATTTCGACAGCGAGCTCGATAACAAAGCTAAGCAATGGAGCTGGAAGAAACGCCAAGGTAGACTCGTGCCTACATTTATTCCAGACAATGCAGAGTTAATTTCAGAAAAATTATTAAAAACTATTTGTTGCAGCTGTGAAACTGGTTGTAATAACATAAGATGTGGCTGCCGAAAACACGGCTTAAAATGTACTAATTTATGTACTAATTGCCGTGAAAACTGCTGTAATAGAGATCAAGAAATATTCGAGAATTTAAGCGATTCGGAAGAAATTGAAGAGCCGCCTACGAATCTTCCGGTTGAAATTGAAGATCTCGAAGACATTGATCTCGATCTAGAAGATTCTTCAGAAGTACAAAGTTCTACTCAAGAACCACAACGTAAAAAATTAACATTTTTTGTATATTTTTTATTTTTATAAAATAATTTATAAAATAGAAACAAAGCGAATACAAACTTTTGTAATATATAATTGTAATATAAATATCAAATAATAAATCAATTGTTCTACTTCATAATTATGTATTCAAATTATTTAATCAAAATGTACCTAACATAAATTACTACTACTTATTTAGTGAAAAAATATTTCTTAATAAAAATGCATACTGGACTACCGGGTCTTAACTCTAATTACCGACTTTCAGTACAGTTAGGTGAATTGACATGATTTTCTACATTTTCTTCAATTAAATTCATTCAACTTTAGTAATATGACATTGAAATAAATTCTGTCAATAAAATTTAATCCATTATTTACATAAATAATAAAAAAAATTGAAATAATATAAGATATTGAAAAAGTCGTCACGCGAAATGTCATTTTTTTGGTTTTTCTTCAATTTCAGCGGTTCAATAAGAAATAAACCATCGACATGTATAGATCATTTTAAAGTAGAGATTTCAACGGTTAAAATGAGCTCTGACACGATATTGAAATCGCAAAAAAGTTCCAGTAAACTTTCCGTGGAAGATTTTCTTTTTTTTTTTGAAAAATGTAAATATTACGAAAACTACTTGTTTTCCATATTCAAAAAAAATCATGCTTATTCAGTGCAAAAAAAGATATACTTTCACAAAATTTGAAGTAAATTGAATTATTTTTACGAAAGTAAAAAATAAAAGTGTGAAAAATCGATTTTTCTCCATTTTCTCGGACAATTTGAGGTTATGTTAAAAAATGTCTTATGTGAAAGTTTTCCATTTTTTTATTCCCTACAACTTTTGTGTACAACATTTTTTGCTAGGAGGTCAAGTTTTCACGAAAATTGCAAAAAACCATTTTCAACCCCTAAAACCCCCACATTTTGCCATTTTGCTTCATCTCGTGTTTAATTATTTTTTTTCTCTTTGTTATAACTAAATGTTCCAACTGGTCTTTGCCTCCTGATACTTTTTTCCTTCAAAAACCGCTTTGGCACCAGCCTATTTGGAAATAAAAGTAATCTTTATTCTTTACTTACTTTTAGCCCGGTACTGTTTTTAGAAGTTAACTATCTTAATATCTTTTGTTTTTATGTTTTGTACGCCTATCTGGCTGTGACCTAGTTTTTATTTTTTTGCTTAATAAAATGAGATGAGAAAATCTTGTGCTGCTGTTTTTATCAGTTTGGGTTTATTTGCCTTTATCTTGATGTTCGGTTATTGTTAGTATGCTTTTATTTAGTATTTAGAAGATAGAATGACAAATAGTGCAGACTCGGATCCAGCACTCAATTTTGGTATTGGGGTGCTCAACATCAGAGACGTAGTAGAGCGATTGAGTTGCCAACGCGATCTCCAGTCTTAACTCCCATTAGAATTTCTTACCGCATGTTTGTTGTAGCGATCTATATACAGGATGTCCCAAAATAAGATACACAACTAAGTTCTGTTTTTAAAAATGGCAAATTACATTTTTAGATTCGCCATTAAATTGTCGTTATAACGCACCCGAGTTTCTTAGATTTATCTACAATAGTTTTTGACTTATGTCAATTTATGTGTCAAAATATCGTCGTGCAGAGATCCACAAAAAATTCAGAACTTCAGAACTATTCAAGATAACTTAATCACACGTCTCAAAATCAATCATGGATGGTTTACAGCCCATTTGCATAAATTAGGAATAATAGAGTCGCCTCTTTGTCAACATGATAATGAAACGGCTGATCTGAATCACCTTTTCTTTAATTGAAAAAATAATCCAGGAATTGGTAATTTCATTGATTATTTTTTTCATCTGTCAAAACAGTCAGATTTTGTGGTTTCAGCCAATAACAACTCAGGATCCTAACCAATCATTGTGTTTTATACTGATAAAACCGCTTCGTCGTTTTTGTTTTTTGATTAAACTGTGTTTACCTATTTGAGATGTCAAATGTAAACATTTATCAATTATTATTATACTAAAATGTATTGCAAATCTATGTTAATAACCAAATTTCAAAATGTATTTGTAAACTAACCTGTTTTTATTAGTTTATTTCAACATTCATTTAACATTTTTAGATACCTCACGTTAACACTAAACTTAAAATTAATTAAATTAAGAAAGACTTCATTTCATTCTTCTTCTTCGCTTTTATTTAAGGCGCCGTTTCGCGGGGTAGCCAGTCAAAAAATCGCCTTGATGGCCCTGTATGTAAAACTATAACAGCTCAGGTTTCAATTTAAATTGGTAAAGAAAATTTTCAATATTTGTGTGCATAAATGACTATGTTCTCTGTTTTTAATACAAAATGATTCAAAAAATAATCCTTTCAAATACGACTCGTCCTCTGAAATTTTATAGATTAAATTTTTGATCTTCATACTCAAACGCCTTTATTTTAGGCAAAACCACTCAAACAAACTGATTTAAGATAAAATCACTCGTCCTGCGGACTCGTGATTTTATCAATCAGTTTGTTTTCGTGGTTTTTCCAAATAAAGCCGTTTTCGTGAAAACCAAAAATTTAATCGATAAAATTTGGAGGACTCGTGGTATTACCTTTGATAAACTAAAACAACTTAATTCTCATTTCCCAACCAGCATCCAAGTCTTACTGGCAACGGTGGAAATATTGTGGAATTTATCTTAACAAATAAAATCTCTCTCTCTAATTATTTTAATTCAAATGAGTCATCTTTTCTTCTTAAATTACTTTGTGTGTGGCTAAAGGACCAGGTCCAAAGCCTGTCAAAGTCAGATAACTTAATCAACTTTTCTCTAGTCGATTCCTTAACCTTCCGCTTTAGCGCATCTTCCGAGATGTAGGCGAACTCGGAGTCGATGTTCTATCTCATACTACGATTTTTTGAAAATGACAAATTATAAATAGCAATAACTCGTCTTTTTCAAATGCATCACCCTATGTTTTATTACATCATTGCATGGCATTTTTTAAGAGCTTTAATAAAAAATGTAGACGGTTTATTGCCGCTGTCGTAAAATTTGACACATCCGTGTACTTTCAATAATTGAACGTGCCTCAGTGGCGGATCCAGAAGCCCCCCCAAGATTCTTAAATTATTATTTTTTTCAATAGCGCTACAGACTAGACCCGTTCCCTGACAGGAGCCCTAACTAGGGTAGAATTTCTTCCAAGCAGCCAATACATTTTTCTGAATTTTATGTTGAGTTCTTCACGTTTCTTTTTGACATGGACCTTCCACGTAGTCTCGCATCTAAAGTAATACCTAGATTTTTTTTTTTTTTTTAGTTTATTATTTATTTTATTTTGGTATATATTACATTTTTCTAGGACATTTCATTTTCCTAATTCCCTGCTATAGGAGTTTTCCTCCTTTTCAGGATGAGGCCCTGATTACAATATTAGTAACCTAACTAGCTAATTTTTCCTAAGGTTTCTGTGCGCGCTGGTGTGTTATGTTTTGTGTGTGTTGGTTGGGGCCGGTGTGGGCAGGAGCTGTTTCCCAGTTTTTTATCTAAGAATCGCCAATTTTGCTATTTCCACCCTTATGTTTGGGGAAAACGGTGCCGAATCTAAGGGGGGAAATATGATTTAGGAAAACCACGAAAACCTAAATCACGATTCTTAATAATAATAATAAATACCTAGATATAGTGCGTTGCAATTTATAGTAGAAAATCGTCTCGCTTTAGACATGAAGGAGGTTGTGTATTAGCCGGAACAGAGACGGTGCTCCCAAATGGACTTTAAAAATTTATGTTTTCTGTTTGGGTAGTATTCACGATATACCCAACTAATATAATAAGATTTAGAAATATAGACGTAGACCTACATTTTCACAAAATAAATCTAGTGAAACATACATTCTGTTTAAATTAATACTTAATAATTTTAGTTAATTTCAATTTTCATTATATTTTTTAGTTGAACATGTTGTGTTTGGTAATCTTATTGATTTTTTTATAATTTCAATTAAGTATTAGGTACTATGTAAGTCAGAGTTTGAAATCGTTTATTAAAATTTAATAAAACTTTTGTTATTTTTTTTTAATTTTAATACAAGTTCTCAGTGTGTTATATTTTTTTCAATGCAATTTAGACCGCAAAAGGATCTTTGTAGAAATCAAATTTTAAAAATTATCTTTAACATTTGGACAAATAACACTCAACCTAAGCCAGCTCTGATCAGCATGTTTGCGAATGTTTCAAGATGTTGCCAGACCATTGCGCTTTCTAGATTATCTTGCAATGGACTATACTTTGCTGAATTAGCATTATAAGGGATCTGGGTATTATTTATTCTGACTGGTATATACTCATTGTTTTTGTTAGTATAATTAACAAGTATCTACTGATGTTTGTAGTTTTCTTGCAGCCTCTTTGTGGGTTTTCCCTACTGCCATGATAGAGGTGTCACCTGCAAAGGTGGCAATTGGTATAATAGGTATAGGACTGGCCCTAATACACTTCCTTGTGGTACTCCTGCCTTAATTTCTTTATTTTTAGAGTATCCCAACTAACAATTTTAGATTATATAATAGCTGTAAGAACGTTCTAGAAAATCTTTTTGCAGAAATGTATTGATTCTAAGAACGTTTCTAATTCATTGTTACAACTCTTATAAACACGAAAAGGGCACCACCTTATAAGAATATTTATTGTTATAAGTATATCCTATTAAACACAATAAAACTGTTTCAGGAACGTTTATGAAGGAGCAATAAAAATAGTTTAGAACGGTTACAAAACTGTTATATAGAACTAATTGATTATTTTTATAAAACAGTCAACTTTGAACTTTTTATTAAGATTTTATGAAGCTTATTGTGCTAAGATTATACGCTAAATTTGTATTACAACACATCATAATATAATTAAATTATTTCGTAAATGTTACATATAAATGTTCAACTTGTTAAATAATAAATGTGCAAGTTGTACATAAGATGAAAACTATCTGCCATTTGTATACAAATATAAATATGAAATAAATTAGTCTCAAAGTTCCCAGGCCAGGGAGTTAATTTGTATGCAAATCAACTTTTACTGTTCAATATATAGCATATATACGACAAAATTTTTATGCGCCACCAATAGGATGTACATTTTTAATAAAAATATAAAATTATTAAGAATAAATAAATTATGTTTTCGTTATTTATAATTTTTGCGACTTTATTTGCATTCAAGATACAGTTCTGAATAAATCTTTTAATCAATTATTTGCATTCAAGTAGAAATAAACCATTTATTTAATATTTATTTAACGTCTTCTATAATGGCGGCTGTTCAAACCTTTATAAGTAAAAATAAACTTGGCCGCTCATTATAGAACAATTTTGAATGTATAGGAATATTTAAAAAATTCTTAAAAAACACTCTTGTGTTATTAGGGTCCAACAAGAGATTTGTATAAAAGGTTTTTCTTTTATAAGGTATTTATAACCGTTTTTGGTTGTCAAGTTGAAACTGTTTTACATTACGAAAACTGAATCGATTAATTAGCAAACGATTGATCCTCTTTTATTTTAAAATTATTTAGGAATATAACGGGATTACCTACCCAAAATAAAAACTAATGTGAATACATATACAAAAAGTGTAGAATTCATTTCCGTTTTTTTATCATTTTTAACCGGCGAATCATTTTTAACAGCTATTGGCGAATCGATCTTAAAGTTCAAGAAATCGATAATAGCGATTGATAATACGGACAGCTAAAAGTCGTGACTCCTGAATTGCTGTTATAAGAATAAGATACCTATACATAACCTTAATATTTTGAAGTTTTGCAAAAAAGTTATTTTTGCCTTTATTAGCAAGTAAGTAATCCAAAATCAAATGTTAATAACTTAAAAAGTTGGAAGTATTCCTCGATTCACTTGCTAGTGCTAACATATCTGTAAGCAAAAACAATCACAATAAAAATAATTCTGAAAATGAGGCATTGAACTCAAAAATAGATGTAATTGATACCACAGATAAGCTGCTAGAGTTGGAAAAAACATTAAAAATACATGTATTTTAAATGAGTATGTGCAAAATTTATTAAAATTCTTTTGTGCAATTTTCCGAAAAATGAATATTGCGTGCATCTAATAATAATTCACAATTATTTAATTTCTTTAAAGCAACTATAAAGTGATTATAAAATAAAATCATTAAAGTAAAAATATATTGACTCAGTAATAGTAATACAATCGTTTTATTAGAAAATAATGCAACGTTATAAAATATATTTACCATAATTATATAAGTATGCTAAATATGTTGTAGAATTTCATTAAGAAATAATTATAGAACCAAATTATTGTTTTACAGTTTATATCATATAAGTGTAAGTCTTATAAATGTTTACATAACGGTTCTGTTAGAGTTTTAAAAAGTAATTGTATAATTCATTTTATAAACGTTCTTGAAACCTATTAAAACAGCTTTTTACCTTATAGAACAAAATAATTCTCTTTGTAGAACTTACAGAATTAAATAGTATTTTAAATACTGCTATAAAGACTTAATATAAATGAATAGTTCTATTATTTGAAGATAATAAGACACTTTTGCTAGCTGGGATGCTTCTTCCTGTTTAATCTTAAAGAATCTTCTTTCTGATATATATGATGCTAATAATTCTGAATACTGTTTTGGCAGTAATCGAATCATTTACTACTATAGCTTTAGTTTTCTTTTTTCATTGATAAGCTCCTTATTTCTATTGGGTAGTTATTACCCTTTGTTCTTTGTGTGATAATTGGTGTGTTGCTCCCTTCCCCCGAGATGAGCCCCCCCCCCCCCGAACTTGTCTCTGGATCTGCCACTGACGTATATAATTATTAATCAATGAGTTCGGGACTCATTTACTAGAAGATTATAAGTCAAAAACTATTGCAGATAAGTCTAAGAAACCCGGGTGCGTTATATCGACAATTTAATGGCGAGTATAAAAATGTAACATAAATTTAAAAAAATAACTTAGTTGTGTATCTTATTTGGGACATCCTGTATATAAATGGAAATATTTTTAGTATGTGCCTCATTATCGGTCTTATCGTTTAAAAAAAATCAAACCGATAGCTGGGATAGAAAAAGTTATGGAACATACCCCTGGGTCACCCGGTATAACTAGCGTTCTCGAGTTTTCCCGATTGCATAAAATTACCTGACTCTTTCAAACCAATTATATGCCGAAACCGTTTTCATGCGTATTATCAATTCTGTCATGTAGTGAGAAAGTAAAAAAACTTGAAAGAAATATATTCTGGCAAATAGCCATTAGCGTAGGTACTCAAAAACCACTCTTGCATACTTTTATTCTGTTTCGTCCACCTCGTAAACATCTTTATCCATAAATTGAATTTTTATGGCGAAATATTAAACTCCATAATCTAAATATAAGTGCCAAATGTTAGGTTTAATATACCAGAACACACTGATGGTATCAATTAAAATGATTAATAATAGATAAAAGCATCGGTAGGTTATAAACATAAAGTGTGCGGTGTTTAAAAATCCGTTAATTTCGAGTTGTGTTTGTATTTTGGGAATATTTTTGGAAGTATGCAAGGATTTATGTATTGTAAACCCGGTATGTTTTTTTTAAGTATTTAACAAGCTTTATTATAGATAAACTATGGATACATACTACATTTTTAACTTGATTTTTTTTGTAAAATTTTGGAGGAAATATGAGTTATACAGTGTAGAGTAGAAATATTACATCGATTATTTTTTTCATCTGTCAAAACAGTCAGATTTTGGGGTTTCAGCCAATAAGAGTTCAGGATCCTAACCAATCATTGTGTTTTATACTGATTATTTTTTTCATCTGTCAAAACAGTCAGATTTTGTGGTTTCAGCCAATAACAACTCAGGATCCTAACCAATCATTGTGTTTTATACTGATAAAACCGCTTCGTCGTTTTTGTTTTTTGATTAAACTGTGTTTACCTATTTGAGATGTCAAATGTAAACATTTATCAATTATTATTATACTAAAATGTATTGCAAATCTATGTTAATAACCAAATTTCAAAATGTATTTGTAAACTAACCTGTTTTTATTAGTTTATTTCAACATTCATTTAACATTTTTAGATACCTCACTTTAACACTAACCTTAAAATTAATTAAATTAAGAAAGACTTCATTTCATTCTTCTTCTTCGCTTTTATTTAAGGCGCCGTTTCGCGGGGTAGCCAGTCAAAAAATCGCCTTGGTGGCCCTGTATGTAAAACTATAACAGCTCAGGTTTCAATTTAAATTGGTAAAGAAAATTTTCAATATTTGTGTGTAAAGTGTCTTTTGCATAAATGACTATGTTCTCTGTTTTTAATACAAAATGATTCAAAAAATAATCCTTTCAAATACGACTCGTCCTCTGAAATTTTATAGATTAAATTTGGAGGACTCGCGGTATTACCTTTAATAAAACCGCTTCTTCGTAATTGTTTTTTGATTAAACTGTGTTTACGTTTTTTGAAATGTCAAATATAAACATTTAACAACTTTTATTTAACATTATCTATTATTATTATACTAAAATGTATTGCAAATATATGTTAGTACCCAAATTTCAAAATTTATTTGTAAACTGACCTGTTTATTCGTTTATTCACATACAAAACATCAGTTTTTAAATACCCAAATACTTAAAAATCTTTAAAACTGACAAATGTCAAACTCTATATCCGAATTAAGCCAAACGCAATCACGTATACCTTGGTGGCCCTGTATTTAAAACTATAACAGCTCAATATTTTTTGATGTTTCAATTTAGATAAAGAAAATAATGAACATTTGTGTGTAAAGTGTCGTTTGCATAAATGACTATATTCTCTGTTTTTAATACAAAATGATTCAAAAAATAAGCCTTCCAAATACCACGCGTCCTCTCAAATTTTAGAGATAGATTAAAGTTTTGATCTCCATACTCAAACGCCTTTATTTTAGGCAAAACCACTCAAACAAACTAATTTGTTGTTTGTTTTCGTGGTTTTTCCAAGTAAAGCCGTTTTCGTGAAAACCAAAAATTTAATAGATAAAATTTGAAGGACTCGTGGTATTATCTTTGATAAAACCGCTTCTTCGTAATTGTTTTTTGATTAAATCGTGTTTACCTTTTTTGAATTGTCAAATATAAACATTTAACAACTTTTGTTTAGTATTATCAATTATTATTATACTAAAATGTATTGCAAATCTATGTTAATACCCAAATTTCAAAATATATTTGTAAACTAACCTTTTTTAATTGTTTATTTTAACACACAACACAGCTCCATCCATAAATTCGTTTAAAATTGACAAATAATGTCAAAGTCTAAACGTTACCCTTAATAAATAATCTTAAATGCCTACTACTAGATAGGCAACTTATATACGTTTGTAGGTATACAATCAATTATATCAACATTTGGCGTTTAAATGTAAAAGAAAATATCGAACTTTTGAGTGTAAAGTGTCTTTCTCTGTTTTTTAACACAAAATGATTCAAAAAAATAATCTTTCTAAATACCACTCGTCCTGTCAAATTTTATATATTAAATTTGGAGGACTCGTGGTATTACCTTTGATAAAACCGCCTCTTCGTTTTGGTTTTTGATAAAACTTTGTTTATCTTTTTTGAAATGTCATTTAACAACTTTTATTAGTATTATCAATTATTATTATACTAAAATGTATTGCAAATCTTAATGCTCAAATTTCAAAATGTATTTGTAAACTAATCTGTTTATTCGTTTATTTCAAATCGCTTTAACACACACATAACTCACTTCCACACTCAACATCAGTTTTTGAATACATCCTAAACACTTCAAATTACATTAAAACTGAGAAATGTCAGTCTAAACGAATTAAGCCAAACGCAATCGCGCATGCCTTGGTGGCCCTGTATTTAAATATAGAACAGCTCAATATTTGACTTTTCAATTTAAAAATTGGAGGCGAATAGATTTATGCGAAATTGATAAAGAAAATATTGAAAATTTGTGTGTAAAGTGTCTTTTGAACACAATTCTTATTTAATTTCCCATATAATTGTATTCTTAGTAAAATGTACGTATTGAACCAAAAATCAATTCTGGTGAAAATTCCAAAAATAAAAGACAAACTTTTATATTTACCAATTTCTGAATCATTTCAATCGATTTCATAATAACAGTGAATTTATCTCTAAGATTTGGCCTAGTCGGCAACTATTACCTAGTTACCACTAGCAGCCTGATCAAATGGTGTTCAAAAGTGCCTGTTTCGTAACATGAGTCCGGTAGAAAAATGTTAAACGGAATTATATGTTTTTTGGGGTTCTTAACACTCGTAACAGGACCGGCTCAGGTCGAAAAACGCATAAAACCTCTAATTTTTTTTAGTTTTTCCGGTTTTCCGCTCATGTCTTGCAAACGACGCGTCGTACGGAAAATGTCGCGGTATTCAAAGTTGAAGAGCATAAAATTCTGCGTCGAATGACTTCCCTAACTTTATAACTTTCAAATTTAGAAGGTCGCCATAGTCATTCGAAAAACGCCAATATTTTAGAAAGTTGCTGAATATGATTTTTGCCATCTCTCTTAGTTATTAAAGTGAGTGTCGAAATAGATACACCAAATGTAAAACTTACTTATTATTTATAAAGTATACTTATTTCAAATTCATTTATTCGCGTCATTGTACAAAAGTCAAAAATTGTTTAAAACAGTTTAGATATACAGGGCGTTTCATAGTTAAACCGACATACGTTAACTGTAAATAGAAGGTACTTAGATGATTCCAAATAACCTTGGTTAATGGGTCCAACGCCTTTAATAACCCAGATACGGGGTGTTTCATCCATTTCGGCCAATATTTTGATAAGCCGTAACTTTAGAACCACCCGGTAGATTTCTCTCATACTTGGTACAGGTATAGTGTGTTAATAGCCCAATCCTATAGTGTAAGAACTACAATTAAAATGCAGATCCGGTTTAAGAAGAATTTGTAAAATTTGAAAATACGCAAAACAACACTCTGTATATCAGATTTTTTAAAATTGGGATGGATATTTGAAAAGAACGGAAAAAATGAGTTAAAATAAAAAAAAATTAAGTGCACATCCCATTCTACTACTGGAGTTTTATCGTCAAATTACATCAAATGCATTTTTTTCATTTTCACAAGCAGTAACTTTCGAAATTCCTGGTAGATTTCTTTCATATTTGGTATAGGTATCATTTTTTAGTAGCCCAATCGTATAATGTAAGGGCTATACTACAGTTAAAATCCAGATACGGATTAAGAAAAATTTGTAAAATTTGGAAATCCCCAACGCAACACGCTGTGTATCAGATATTTTTTAAATTGGATCAGACATTCGAAACGAATGGAAAAAACTGAGATATTCTGACATATTTTTATAAATGCACATCTTGTTCTACATATTACTAAACTTTTAAAAAAAATTCAATTAATGCAATACATATTGTCATTTTCATAAGCCATAACTTTGGAAACACCCTGTAGATTTCTTTCATATTTGGTACGGGTAGATTGTTTAAATAGCCCAATCGTACAATACAAGAAATAAAGTTAAAATTCAGATCCGGATTAAGAAAAATTTGTAAAAGTTGATAATCTCTAAAATAGCACGCTGTATATCAGACTCTTTAAAATGTAATCGAATACCTATTTGAAAAAAAAAGAAAAAAGATGTGTTATTACCAAAGCTTACTGTTTAATGAGTTTTGTATCCGGAATTTATCCGAAAAATTAAATCAGTATTTTTTTTGTAGAACGCTCTTGTGCACTTATAAAAATATTTTAGTAGAACACATATTTTTTGTCTTTTTTTTCTTTTTTTAAATTACATTTAAAAAACTTCTTTTACAAATTTTTCTTAATCCGGATCTGGATTTTAACTTTAGTTCTTGTATTGTACGATTGGGCTATTTAAATAATCTACCGGTACCAAATATGAAAGAAATCTACAGGGTGTTTCCAAAGTTATGGCTTATGAAAATTACAATATCTCTTGCATTAATTGAATTTACTTTAAAAGTTTAGTAATATGTAGAACAAGATGTGCATTTATAAAAATATGTCAGAATATCTCAGTTTTTCCATTCGTTTCGAATGTCTGATCTAATTTAAAAAATATCTGATGTACAGCGTGTTGCGTTGGGAATTTTAAAATTTTACAAATTTTTCTTAATCCTTATCTGGATTTTAACTATAGTGTAATACTTACATTATACGATTGGGCTACTAAAAATGATACCTGTACCAAATATGAAAGAAATCTACCAGGTATTTCGAAAGTTACTCGGTTATAAAAAGCGTTAGACCCATTAACCAAGGTTATTTGGAATTACCTAAGTACCCTCTATTTACAGTTAACGTATGTCGGTTTAACTATGAAACACCCTGTATCAAATTGGAATACAATACAATACAAATTTACCCCCCTTAATAAACATAAGGTTCTCCAATACATATAGACAGGGAACAGTGAGAATTCTCAAGGTCTTATGCTTGTCTGCAATCATCCCTATACTTGAGGCCAGCAAGAACCCCGATGGCCTTACGTTGCCAGCCAAAGACCCTCAACATTTCTGCCGGGTATCCCCAGACCAAAATGTAATAGGCTAGGTGATATTGAAATATGGCATGGTATGCTGTTTGCAGAACTTTTTGTGAGACATTAGATGCCAGGTTCCTAAGTACATACAGACTTCTTGCTAGATTCTTGGATGGGTTGTCAATATGTTCACCCCATTGTAGCTTGGGGTTACACCATCATTCACACCCTGAGTGCTTCTAAGAGAAAATACTATCCTGTTGGTTTTCGCTTCATTGAGCAGTAATCTGTTTACACAGAATCATTCCTTGGTCACTGACTGTGTAGACACGGAACCCTCAAGCGATTCCTCAAGTGTATCAGCCGCAAAAGAGACGGTGGTATCATCGGCAAAGAGTGTGTTTCAGGAAGAATTGGCCCAAATTTAAACATTTTAATCGATAAATATTTTACAGATTCTTTTTTCCTCTGTTATCACCATGATTTAAGAAATATAATAATTAAAAAAAGAAATGCGTTGATAATAAATATAAAATATTCACATTCCATACTATTTCCACGAACGTTTCTTTTAAAAGTTGTCCACTAAACATCCTGGTTTTTCAAGGCAAGAAATCTCCCATTAAAAAGTCGTTAGCGCCGTTGTAATAGGATTTTAATTTCCATTTTATTGGACAAAAGTAGCAGATGGATTTTAAAACTAGAAGCTGCCGCTCGCCCACGAAGATGAGCCTAATTTATTACCACCTAAAGAATCTCTCTAAATCTAGCGGCGGTTATAAACATTTTTGAACTTGATTTGTGAAAAACCGTAAAGTTAAATGAGGAATTTAATTTTTATTAGTTGGTACTTGCTATCTATTCTCATCAGGACAACTCGATTGGCAAAGTTGTGATTAGGCAAGAGTCTGGTTTTAGCTCCATGCAGTCCAGTAGGTTCTATATCCTGTTATGTTGAGAATCGTCGAGCTCCTCAAAATACCCATCAGCCGCCGACTCCATCTTTTCATTGACACATCTTTTACCATCGAGTCATTTTTTTAAGTTTGGAAACAGAAAATAATCCAACGGGGCTAAATCTGGTGAACAGGATACATGAGGAAATGCTGCAATAAGTTCGCATAATAATTACAAAATGCCCTAGACAGTAGTAAATACTTGGTGCAAAAAATACCGCCTTCTTTTAAATAAGTGACATTCACTCAAAAACAGAATAAAATCACATAATTACTCAATCGATAGTGATATGCTCCCTAGATCAAATTCTGTTCGTGACCTTGGTATTACCTTCGATCATACATTATCTTTCTCAACTCACATAAATAAAGTCACCAATGAATGTTCAAGGGCCTTAGGTTTCATTGTCAATAATAGGCGTGACATCTTCTCTTGCAGCATTGCACCTTCTGTTCATTGTTTTCACTGTCCTTTTCTTCTAGCTGTGAAGTGTTAAATCTATGTTCTTCCATGGCTATGACAAATGAATGTACGAAAAAACGTCGCGAACATTGGGTCGCGCGAACAACCGTCGTGCACAAATAGGCGCCAATCAAAAGGTGCCGGAGAAAAAACGTCGCGAGCAATCCGTCGCGCGTAGAAAAATTAAAGTTTCCTTCACACTTTATCCTCTTAAATATTCCAAATTTTGACGATTGCCATATGGATTTTATTCGTTTCGCCGTATCTTTATAAATTTTTTCGTTTCCAGCTATGCACTGCCCAACTTTCAAACAATTTAACTTTCCTCTTTTTTTAGCTTATTTATAAATTTCCATAAATTTGGATGTGCTGAATTTAATATAGAGGAGAAACCGTTGTGCCATCGTTCCACAGAATTATTTGTACGATGTATATCTTCCTCTATAAATTCAAAGCAATTCCAAAAATTGCGGTAGTCTCCTTTGGTGTCGTCGATTTAAGCGACCTATCCATACATCTTCAAAATAATTCACAAATGGTAATAGTAGGTATGTCTTCATTTTGCGTGTAAAATTCGCTGTAAAGCAACTCTTCGAACGTTGCAACATCTTCTTCGGGTACAAATGCTAGTGCTGCCAGTTGTCGCTTTAGAGATGAAATGGAAGGTAATTGCCCAGTCGCAGCCAAAGAAACTTCTTGTGAAACAGTAGCTAATATACATTGTGTTGTTTTTTCAACTTCTTGGATCATTTCTTTTATTTTATTACAAGCTCTCTTTGCTTCTAATTTGGCTGCATTTGGCAACTTATTGGTAATTATCTGAAGTAGGTAATAATAAATGAATCATTATGTTTTTAAATAAATAAGTTAAACTATAACGACGGTGGAATTTTTTGAACCATAAAAATACCAAAAAAGGACCATGGGCGTAACAAAACTGCCTAAGGTTGTAAAATAAAATCACACTTGTTCCCAAGAACAAAGACATTAAAAATGTTCTACACTGCACCAGCGTCTGGACTTCAACAACTACTCCTTGGGCTATATGCCCCCCCAGGTATTGAATTACGAAAGTCCTGACGTGGTTTAGCGCCCGACCAAGTCGGGGCTTTAAACCAAAAACTTCGATTTTATTATTAAAGGAGCTTGCCATTCTTAGACCGGTTTCGGAATTATTGTTCCTCATCAGTAAGAAGCAGGCTAGCTCGAGATCCCATCTGTAAGGGCTGTCTGAAAATGAATTCGACTCGCCTCGTTCTTGATAAAACTAATTCGTAATTCAATACCTGGGGGGGCATATAGCCCAAGGAGTAGTTGTTGAAATCCAGACGCTGGTGCAGTGTAGGACATTTTTAATGTCTTTGTTCTTGGGAACAAGTGTGATTTTATTTCAGAACCTTAGGCAAATAAGTTAAAGTCCATTATGAGATTGTTTGCTACTTTCTTGTTATATTTTTTGTAGGCCTGATGATGGCTAATAGCCGAAACTAGTTGCCGTTATTGTTCAATTTTCCATTTTTCTATTCTGATTATATGTGGTACTGACATTGATTAGTTTTATTTATTAAATAGGTAAGTATTAGAGTTACCTGCAATATAAATATATAAAAATTGGTTTTGCTTTGATTTTAATGCTAACAAATAGCTACGTGTTATTTTCCTACGCGCCTTTTTTTCGTCGGCGACATTTTTTCGCCCGGCGACCTTTTGTTGGGCGCCTATTTGTGCGCGACGTTTTTTCGCGCGATCAAATGTCCGCGACGTTTTTTCGCGACACCCTGACATACATGCTATTGACTTAAAAACATTGGTTTATGTAAAGACGCACCGCTTGTTTCCGATCAAGTAGGAAAAAGAGAAAAACTACAAGACCAAAAAGCATTCGAGTAATAATGTTTCGATTGAAATCCGTGCTCACTTGAAAACTCCAGTTCTGGAGGGGATGAATCCCCGCTCCTCTCTTGACGGGCCTGGCAGGAGGGCGCTGCTTACAATTTTATAGAAATCTAGTTTTCTGTCGAAATTATTAAATAGAAGAATGCAGTTTTCACCACGGATTAAATAGTAGACTAATTACTAACAAAACAGCAAAGCCTCGAACTTACTTTTTCGTGGCTAAAAGATTCTAGATTTAATTTTTAATTTTTACTTCTGTACCAACGGCATCTCTATGGTCATTAGCCTCGTGTGCTGTGTAGGCTAAGCTGTGTTACAGTTTTCCCAGCGCGACTTTAGGAACAGCACTGTTAATTAGAACCCAACACTGAATGGTCGTGTGAGGAATCACCCCTGGTATATGAAAATCAATTTCTAAATTTTTAATTAATTATTATTATGAGTCCAGTGCTCTACCGCTGAGCCACCCACTCTCCTATCTAATAATTATTTAAAGATCTTATTTAGTATTGCAAAGCTTACAATCATACAGGGTGCGCCAATTATTTCCACTCGATATCTAGCACCGAAACTAAAAGAGATATCAACAAGATTTTTTGTAGGAGTAGACAGTGTCACTCGGACTACAATTTTAAAATATTTTGATGTATACAGGGTGGCTAATTTTTGTGGAATGAAAATTAATCTGGTTTTTTTAAATTGAACACCCTGTATACGATTATGTCTTCTGATTCTACTTAATATTATATATACGGTAGTTTTTTGTATTTGTAAATCCGACGCGGCGTTGACAAGTTATTCCTATTTTAAGCAGATTTAATGAAAAAACAGCACTTCAGAAATATTAGCACAAAAACCACATTTTTTAAAAAATTCCTCAAAAAAGCTACTATGATGTAAATGAAACATGCACCTATCACAATAATCACACAACATCTTCACCTGTTGCACAGGGTGTTTGCCGATGGCGTGCCAATAGTCTAGTTTTCAAATGGCAATAACTTAATTTTTTCAAATGGGACACCCTGAATATTTTTCTTCAGTTAGAAGCTCTCCCTAATACGCATTAAAAAAATAAAGGGTTTTGCACATCTAACTTTACTACTTACTTTAATAATTGACGTTAAGTGACAACCAACTTATTTTACACAATTTTTAAGTTTTAAGTACAAAATTTTACAAAGTTTAATCGTAAGAAAACTACAATAGTGAAAGTTAAAATTTATAGTAGGTGTTCAAAATGTCTTCCATTTTCATTTATACATTTTTCCATCTTGCCATTTTTTTCATTGATTTACGCACATCTCTTAGCATTGCAGGGGTCACCTGTCTAAATGCTGCAGTAATTCTTTTTTTCATATTTTCTTTTGTGGTAACCTCTTCTTTGTAATCAATATTTTTAATAAAACCCCACAAGAAAAAATCGCAGGGTAAAAGCAAGGCGATCTAGTAGGCCAATTTATAGGTCCTCCCCTTCCTATCCAACGATCCTGAAATTCCCTATTTAACCAATTGCGAACATCTAATAGGTAATGTGGTGTGGCACCATCTAATTGAAACCACATTCCGTTGCGATAATTTTGAGGCACATTTTGCAATAAGTTGCGAAAATCATGTTCTAAAAAATCTAAAAATATAGCTCCATTTACAGTCCCATCAAAGAAATAGGGACCAATTACATAATCACCTATTATTCCCGCCCACACATTCAAAGACCATCGATACTGTGCTGCGGTTCTAAATAAATGTTCATTGTGGTCCGAATAATAATGGAAGTTGTGTCTATTTACACAACCGTTCTTATGAAACGTGGCTTCGTCGGAGAATAAAACTTTGTTTAAAAAGTTACGCTCTGTATTTATCTTGTTTATTAACCATCTACAGTATTTCACTCTACGCGCGAAATCACGTGGTAACAATTCTTGGTGAAGCTGGATATGATAGGGGTGATATTTATTCTTTTTTATTATGCGTCTAATTGTGGTATTGGAAATATCTAACTGATTGCTTAATTGCCTTGTGCTTATATTGGGAGCTTCAACTATACTGATCATTACCTTATATTCGTTGTCAATAGTAACAGATGTAGTTTCACGTGAATGTTTTTCATACTTGACGGTTCCTGTTCTATCAAATCTATTCTTTAAATTCTCAAAAGTATCCTTTTGTGGATGACGTCTTTCTGGGTATCTTTGACGATAGACCCTACTAGCAAGAAACGCATTTTTTTGACATTCAACCAGTATCCATATCATATCAATATTTTCTTGAACACTATAATTCTTATTAAAATCCATTTTTTATACACAATACCGATTAAATATAGTAGACGTGATACAATACAAAATTTTATGTTGAAAATTAATGCCATAACAAAATATACCTACTGTCATTTTCATAGGTAACTTGATTTCTTATTAAAAATTGTGTAAAATATGTTGTTTGTCACTTAACGTCAATTATTAAAGTAAATAGTAAAGTTAGATGTGCAAAACCCTATATTTTTTTAATGCGTGTTAGGGAGAGCTTCTAACTGAAGAAAAATATACAGGGTGTCCCATTTGAAAAAATTAAGTTATTGCCATTTGAAAACTAGACTATTGGCACGCCATCGGCAAACACCCTGTGCAACAGGTGAAGATGTTGTGTGATTATTGTGATAGGTGCATGTTTCATTTACATCATAGTAGCTTTTTTGAGGAATTTTTTAAAAAATGTGGTTTTTGTGCTAATATTTCTGAAGAGCTGTTTTTTCATTAAATCTGCTTAAAATAGGAATAACTTGTCAACGCCGCGTTGGATTTACAAATCCAAAAAACTACCGTAAATCTAATATTAAGTAGAATCAGAAGACATAATCGTATACAGGGTGTTTAATTTAAAAAAACCAAATTAATTTTCATTCCACAAAAATTAGCCACCCTGTATACATCAAAATATTTTAAAATTGTAGTCCGAGTGACACTGTCTACCCCTACAAAAAATCTTGTTGATATCTCTTTTAGTTTCGGTGCTAGAGATCGAGTGGAAATAATTGGCGCACCCTGTATATTAAGTACAAAAATATATTTGATTAATTAATTAAATAGTTCGTGAAATTACCAAATCAAATTAAGTCCCTATTTAGATTATTGTACTAAAACCAGGCACCAAATTTAGAAAATCTCTAGTTCTAAAATATTTTCCAGGGGCATAAATCACGCCGAAATTTATTAGGGGAAGATCACGCAAAAATTTAAATTTATCTCGCCGTTTACTGAAGAAGATAGAAGGAGATTTTACGGCAATTTATTAAACAAAAGTCAATGTTATTTGGTGAGTTGTTCGTGCGGCAAATAAAATGAAGGACATGTTGAAGAACCAAGGGCGTAGTAAAAAGGGATATTTAAGAAATTCTACCGTTGGATGTAAAACTATGGAATTAAATTTTAACAGAATTGATCAAATAAACACAAAAACCACTGAGACAACGCATGAGGTATAACGCATATTAGGCATATATATGTACAGTGCGTCCCAAAAAGTTTTATACAAATGGAGAAAAAGTTTATCTTACATTTCACAAAACAAATTATTCATGATAAAAAGCACTGCATGACTTGTTGATCCATAATCAGGTACAAAATTTTTAAAACATTGTATGGAATATAGGGAAAACAAAAAGTAATGATTTGGACGGAGAGAAAAATATAAACAAACTGTAGTGGAGGGCAAAATGTTCATTGAAATTGTGAATAAGTAGCAAACAATTATGAACAATTGTAGATTGATACTCCCAGATAAAAAAGACAATAAACACGTGTTAGATAATTTATTGATAACCTTAGTATTTTGGAGTTTTTACTTTTTGTTTCGTTCTTTTTTTTTAAATCAACATACTTATTAAAGATTAATTTTATATACAGGTGCATTTTATTTTAGTTGTCAAAGATCGAGTGTATTTCGTTTATCTTTGTATTGTTCATAAAATTTTCAGTTTTCGTTTACATTTTAATGTGGCAGATTCTTTAAAGTCTGGTAGAGAATTAAAAACTTTTGGACCAAAATATTCATAGTTTCTTTGACCCATAGATTTCTTTTTGTAAGGTGACTTAAATGTTTTTTTATTTCTGGTGTCATATGTGTGTGTTAATGTTTATAATTCTAATTTATTAAGATACTGTTTGAAATACCATTCTTTCTTTAAGAAGCTTTTTATACAAATTTAAACTTTTATATATTGATTTGAATAAATAAAAATTACTACTCTCCTAATCGAATCGAGAAATGCAAGGGTCACGATCCATCACCAAACTCCACGGGACGGATTACCAAAGGTTAGAAGAAGAGCTAAGGGCGGATCCAATTACAGAAATGCCCAGCGACACCATGGTAACCAAATACAATTTCAATAGTAAATACGAAGTAAAAGTACTGAAGAGAGAACACTGTGAGGGAGGAGCACCCATCAGTGCAGCAACAATCTGGTACACAGACGGCTCGATGACCGAAGAAGGAGTCGGAGCCGGAATATAAGAGCAAAATCAAGGATAATGATCCCGGTGAGCCTCTCAAAGGACACCACAGTATTTCAAGTAGAAGTAGCAGCAATACACCTCTGCATAGGAGAAATAAACTGACAAGACAGCATAGGTCAGTCCGTTGTTATATTCTCCGACAGTCAGGCAACACTAAAAGCATTAAAGGCCACCCAAGTAAACTCCAAACTTGTGTGGGACTGTACCTGTGCCCTGAATCAACTAGCTAACCGCAAGAAAGTGATCCTGGCATGGGTTCCAGGACACAAAGGGCATCGAGGAAATGAAAAAGCCGACGAACTGGCCAGACAAGGCTCGTCAATGGCATTCTATGGTTCAGAACTCTTCTGCGGTAAAGTAAAAACAACAGTTAAAAAAGCAATCAGCAAATGGGTGGAAAAATAGGCCCAAAGCTGGTTGGAACATTCCCCAGGACAGAGGAAGGCAGAAAGGTTTCTCAAGAAACCATCACCTACACTCACGGCAGACCTACTAAGCAAGGAAAGAAGATCCGTAAAAGCAATGGTAGGCATGCTTGCAGAACACTGTAAACTCAATAAGCATATGAAAAACATAGGTCTGGCAGAAGAAACCACAAGCAGGTTTTGCCAGACAGAAGAAGAAACATCAATCCATATTCTAAGCGACAAGGTTTTCATAGAAGGGAACGCAGTGAGCTACGTTGAAGTGCCACTGTCGAGGATCTTACCATACTTAAAAGGACGAAGCTCGCGCAAGTCAACTAATTATTTATCAGGGGAACCACAATAGATCTGCAAAGGTCGCAGTGGAAATAGGCCGTAGGGCACTGCCACATCCGAGGGGGGGCCATGGCCCCCCCCTAGAGTTCTGAATAGTTGATATTGGTTTAACAACTAGTAGTCCAATAAACGAATGTGCCAACTCGGGCATCAGGTCTGTCCGGCACCATTTTTCTTTAATTTCATGGGTACATTCACTCCCGAAAATATCAGCTGTCTGAAATTTGTGGAAGGGCGGGAAAATGGCCCATTGGTCTCAAAAATGTGGTTTTTTTCGGCTATTTTCGCCGATATTCCCGAAAATATGACACTTAGAGAAATTTTGTTTGGACGAAAATTAAGATCAGTTCATTACCTACAAAAATGGTCTTCATCATTTTTGTCAAAAATAAGATACTTTTCGACATAACCGGCTCCAAAACGCACCCCCCATTTTTAGCTCCTGCCCTGCATTTAGGGAGCACGGTCTAAAGGAATGACACTCCCAAGCGGAATACAAATTTTTCCATAAATCACGTAAAAATTAATATTTTTTCATGATTCAAAGTTCAGATAAAAGAAGGAACCTTTAGCTATAATATCATGTTACTTTTTCTTTGATCTATTTCTCTGAATTATTGAAAAACCGGGCTAAAGTTTGTTTTTGCTGATATTTTGACTCCCTTGTAATTTATTCATTTTTTTATCAATACTAATTTTACCGAGCCTTTTGGATAATGGGGCTTTGCAAGGTGTTAAATATATTCAGAAAGATTCAATAAATTATTTTTGTGTATTTTCATAAACAACATGTCTTTTTAGGGTGCCTTTTTTTTGGATTTCCTAATAGGTAATTAAGGACCATATCGGTTTTCAACGCACATCATTAGAAAGCTTAGCTTGTCCCCTTGTTGATGGCTTTTTTCTTTTTTTTTCATATTGTTTGGTTTTCCGGAAAATTCTCACCCCTCGATTATTTTCTTTTCGTGCTAAAATTTTTTGGGGTTAGGAATTGTACTAAATAAAAGATCACATTCTGACCTTTTCATCAATAAATATATATATATATATATATATATATATCAAGTATTTTATTCAAATTTTCTCAAATTGTTTTTTTTACAATAAATTTATTAATCAAGTGCAAACAGTGAAAAAAAGTTGTTTATTATTACCTTATATTTTGTCTTAAGACAAAAACGGGAGGATATTCAAGTTTTGGGAGGATATTCAAATTTTCCGTTTTCACCACAATAATTTTGCGAATTATTAAATGAATGAAAAAAATTATAAGGAGAACTTTTGTAGGTAATGAACTGCTTTTCATTTTTTGTCTAAACAAAAATGCTCTAAGGGTCATATTTCGGCAGATATCGTCGAAAAACGGATTTTCGGGAACTCTAGTGCCATTTTCCCACCCTTCCACAAATTCCACGTAGCTGAGATTTACCTATGAATATCTGCAAATTAAAAAAAAAATCGACGGACAGGCTTGATGCCCAGGTTTGGGATTTTTTTGGCGTTAATTTACTAGACTATATAGTCTGGATATGCAAACCTTTTGATTGGTTTTCAACAAGAAGAAAACACTCGTTATACAATCCAAAATTATTCGTTGTATTGAATATTTTCTCAAAGACATCCCAAATTTTTATCACTTAATCACTTTCCATTAGCTGATGACCCCCCCCCCCCCCTCCCCCCTGAAAAACTCCCTAGATCTGCCACTGCCGTAGGGCCACCCCTTCTTACATCTATATCTACATCGAATCGAGAATTACATTTAAAATTATTGGATGCAGAAAGCAACTTTTCTAAAATGTAGATTAATTTTCAAAGACAGCCCAAAAAAGTTATTTTTATTCGAATATGCCAAAAAACGTCAAATTCGATACAGTAGACAATAACAAGAAGAAGAACTTTTCGGTCGTAGGATTTTTTTCGGACGGTGAACTGTCCGCAAAAGTAAAATATAGGTATTTGGATTACCTTTTTGTTTTAGCTTTAAATTAATAGATATGTTCAATAATATTTGGTTTACTTTCTTGTCGAAATAACATATTGACTTGCTGTGATATGTGTTTTTAACAAAAAAAAAAGTTATGATACAATGTCAAAATAGTTATAATTTTTGTTTGAAAATTGACTCTTACACTTGTGTCCATTGCTTTTTAGTGTAGTCTATATTACACTGACAGAACCGATCAGCTATTCGCATCCTTCAAATTCAATGAAAAAGTTCTAATAACACTGGTTTAGTTTACCATAACTCAAAACTTTGCGTTTATTAATTCTACATGCTTTTGCTTCGAAAAGTATTGTGTATATTTTATTTATTTTAGTACTTCTTACACTGTACAAATGCAATGAAACGCGTTTTTCCAAAATTGTGTAGCTCCGTACTACACTTTCTAACACTATAAAACTATGTAGAACTAGTATTTTTCTTTATTTTATTAATATTTTTTATATTCGAATAAAAAATATTGTATGATAAGGCGGACGAGAAGATTCTTTTTCGGACTCTTATGGTCTGCCAAGGGGCGTTATTATTATAAGAAAATGCAGATATAAAACAAATAATAAATTTATTGAATGAAACATATCTCAAAATCTTTTAGCCTTTTAGACATTAAACATAATTACAATGTTAGTAACAAAAAAGCAGAGAATCGTCAAGAAACATCAAGACAAGACTCATTTTTATGCCTGAAAAGCTGCAATATTTTCATCTTAGCAGTCGCATAATCTACATCTAGAATAAATTTATTACCTCCATTTATATATGTGTCCAGTTCTCATATATTCTTTTTCTATTTTAATTACCACCCATCTTTAAACAATTAATAATCATCCACCACTTCCTCCTTATAATTAATTGAGATATTTGGCACGCACCTGCTTGTCATTTGTGCCAGACCCTGTTTCATCCAAGTCTAGTAATATATTTTTCATTCTTCTTTTTTAAATTCTTGAATACTCATGTTAACTATTCTTGGGCTTTCTATAATTGCATTTCTTTTATTAATGGTCTGAAATTTAAATCCCAGTTTCTCAATCCAATTTTTCAGATTTTCGCAGCAAGACACGTTATAGCTAATTTTCTTTCATTTCCTTTATATCATTACAACTGAAGGGATCTCATTATTGTTATAACTATCATAAATGAATCTTTTCAGTCTTTTAGCTAACGAAACGCCAATACTTTTATGTATTCAAAACTCTTTTTCCTAGCGTGAATTCCAGTTCTAACTAACTTCATTATTGTCTCGTGTGACACTTCTGTTATAGTCGAACTCAATCCTTTATGAGAATAAAAAAACAGCAAAGGATTACCGCCAATTGAACAAATGCTCATGAATCTGGACATTTTTGAGCACTTTAAAGTCGACAACACGGTACACTGTCCATATACATAAAAATAAAATAATATTTTGGCTATTAGGACCACTGTGTAAATATTCAATAACCAACTTAGCTGGATATCGTTATAGGGGAGAATGGCGTATAATTATTAATTATGAGTTTAATATGAATTTACATTTTAATTTCTATACCGCATATTAGATTTGAATTACTAATTAAAATTTTGTCTTAAATTAATTTAACTAAACTGTGGGGTGTGAGGTTACACTCATAAGAGGCGACAATGGAAGTGTGGTTAGCGGCATGTAGATGTGCCGACAAGTGGCTTTGTCGGTATTAGCGGCATGTAGATGTGCCGACAAGTGGCTTTGTCGGTAAAGCGGGATCATTTTGTTCTGCAATTAGAGTAGGAAGTAGGAAGTTAGACAAATATTGTCTTCAGTAGTGAGGGCTAGGAAAATATTCATACAGTGATACACTGTGCTTGGGTTCGCACTTGATTTTTGATTTAGTGAATAGTAGGTGGTAGCTGATTCGTGGCGTTAGTTTATTTCAATTAATATTATTCTTGGCTTCCGTGTATATACATACTTTTTTTTATTTTGAAACATTGTTACAGTGTACTTCTTATTTATTTATTCGGTGTCAATTTCAATATGTTTCGTCCTTGGGAAAATACAGTTTTTTTTAAGTGGATCTAAAGAATCGGAACAATCACTAAATGATATTCCAATGGATTATGTGGTATCAGGTTGTAGTCCCAAAGATTCCTGGAATCAAAAAGGGGCCACGAGGTATGGCGCCTTCCGCCCTATTTTTGTATATTTAACCCCATAGAACTAATTTGGGGACAACTTAAAAAAAGAATAAGGCGTCATAACGTGTTTCCCAAATTTGATGGGTTGATAGCAAATTTGGTAAAAGAAGAAATTAACAAAATTTCAGCTGATGATTGGCAGAAAAAAATCAAACATGTCATCAAAGAAGAAAATTCTTATATAACGAGTCCGACCAAATTTATTATCAATATTGACAGTGATTCCGATGGTGAGGGTTGAGATGGGGTAGGTAAGCATAATTAATTTATAATATTTATGACTTTATTTTAGAATTAAAATTTGAGACAAAATATTAATTAGCAACGTTTCTGAATCTCACAAGGGATCAGAAAATGAAGCTATAGGCCAGGTGGAGTGGTCAACCTCTATTCAAATCTAATATGCGTTATAGATATTAAAGAAAGTTAATCAATAAGTATAGAAATTTTACGCAAATTACCCCTAACGATCTCCAGTAACTTGGTTATTGAATCTTTGCACAGTGGTCCTAATAGACAAAATATCATTTTATTTTTATGTATATGGACAGTGTACGGTGTTTTCGACATTAAAATACTCAAAAATGTCCAGATCAATCAGTATTTCTTCTATTGGCGGTATCCTTTGCTGTTTTTATAGCGTTTTTTCTTTCTCATAAAGCGGTGGGTTCTACTATAATTGGGCTGTTGTTTTAACTAGATATTCATTCTCATAGTCATATTTCCTTTTAAGATCCCTTTTAACATTTAGGCAAATTTACCTTGAGCTTGTATAAGCAAATTAATTTTTTGTTTCGAGAGTGGATCTTTCTTCTCTAGTCGTATATTAGCAAATATTTTAAGCAGCAACCAAACCACCTCTAAAATGGGGGGAATCGCATATTCCATCGGTAAAATATTCCCTACCCCCCTTTTTTGAGGATGCTGAACACGATGGCATTATCCAAAATTATTTTTGACCTGACCCCACCCGTCAAACGGCCAAAAACCACCCCCAAAATGGTAGAATCGTGGATTCCGCGTCTTCCACCTTCAAAATTTATCTTTCCCCTCGTTTTAGGGAATGTTGAACGCGATGGCGGTATCCAAAATTAGTTTCGACTTAACTCCACCCCTCATACCCAAATACCACCCCCAAAACGGGGGAAATCGCCGATTCCGCGTCTTCTACCGGCAAAATATTTCTTCCCGCCCCGTTTTCGAGGATGCTGAACACGACGGCGGTATTTAAAATTATTTTGAGACTTAGTCCCACCCCCCAAACGGCCAAACAGGATGAAAAATTTTCGCGGATTTTCATGTTTGCTCAAAAAAAATTTTCACCCTGTAGCGGGTGGTTGTTGGCCGTTTGGGGGGATGTGGCCAAGTCGGTGTACAGATGTAACATCACCATTGTGCTTAGCATCCTCAAAAACGGAAGATGACGCGGTTCTTCTTGTTTACAAAAAAAATCATGCTGCAGAAGGTAATTTTTGGTCGTTTGGGGGGTGGGACTAAGTCGGAAAATAATTTTAAATACGGCCATTGTGTTCAGCTTGCTCGAAAACGGGGGGAGAAGATACATTTTGCCGGCAGAAGACGCGGAATCGGCGATTTCCCCATTTTGGGGGTGGTTTTTGGCCGTTTGAGGGATGGGGTCAAGTCAAAAAACATTTTGGATAATGCCATCGTGTTTAGCTTCCTCGAAAACGAGGGGAAAGATAAATTTTGAAGGTGGAGGACGCGGAATCCACGATTCCCCCATTTTGGGGGTGGTTTTTGGCCGTTTTAAGGGTGGGAGGGGGGCGTTTGGTTGCTGCTTAAAATATTTGTATATTTTTTCGATTCACAGAATGCGAGATTGAGTGAAACCCAATTCCACTTTAAAAACTGCGGGGTCCTTTCACATATAATGTAACTGCCACTTTATTGACAATATATGTTTTTTTGAGGAAACAATGGTATCAGCTACCGCTCTTGATAACGGCTTCAAAATGAAAAGCGAAACGTCAAGAAATTGCATTTGTCTATCATCTCTTTTTGAGACCACTTCAATGGTTTAATCTCAATTTCCTATTTATATCCCTCACCATTTTCTAATTTATTCAGCTATTTTACACAGGGGTGAATTTCAACCTTTACACACTGGTCATATTTCAATTACCCCTAGTGATAGGAGGATCTAATTAGATTTTCTATAAAACATGAACCGTATTAAAAAGAAAATTTAGGGCCCAACAAATTTCTTGAATCAAAATGCAACTAAATTTTGAATAAAAAAGACCTTCATATTAATTTTATTTGACCAAGTGTGTATTATTTGATTTATCTATTACCTCAAAACCAAAATTTAATGTTACTATATCTTTTACCATAGGTAAAGTATTGTAATCGCAAAAAAAAAGTTCAGCTTTCAGTGGATTTACATGTTTTGAGACCCCCTAAGTCATTTAAGACCATTTCCAGAAAATGTAATGGAGTATGTAGTCCGGAAAAATTTGTGTGTGCTCTAACTCCAACTGCGATCGGAATTTCCTAACCAAATTTTATATTTAGCATTTTTACAACATGCTAATGAGCTGATTAGATTTTGGGCAAAATCGGACAACCGGAAGTGGGGGTTTACTCTTGAGAATTTTCAGATTTTCGCAATTATTATTGTTTCTATTAAGTTTATGTAAAAATATTAAGAGAAAAAATTTATTTTAAATTAAATTTACTATAAATTTTGTTTAAAAACTTTTTTCAAATTTTGTATTATAAGCGAGTTAACAATAAAATATGGAATAACATAGTTGCATAATAGCGCAAGCGCAGTAGAAGTGTTTTGTTTCATGGAGACAATTGTACGCTCTTGCCAGGCATGGCCTACCTTAAATATATACGAGTAATTGGATTATGAGCCCGTAGGGCCGTTAAAGTATGGTAAAGTCATGTGCATGGCCACATCCGATTTTTTATAATTGCACACTTGACTTGTTGAACTCAAACTATTTAATATACCCCAGTTGTCAGAAATTTTGACCGCTCACAAAATGTTATATCGATGAAACTTGGCACTAAGGTACTTGAGAGGGCGTAGAAAACGATAAAAAAATTTTTGCTGATTTAAAGTTCACAATTTCGAAAATTTGGTTTTTTCATTATATCTCGAAAAAATATAAAAATTTCGAAAAATAATAGCACCACGTGAAAGAGCGGAAAATTTTACTAAAAATTATATTATAAATTAATTTAAAAAAAATTGTATTACTATAAAAAATTATTAAAAATAAGAAAGCGAATTCGAAAACTCGAAAATATATATTAATAGAGGCATAACAAAAAAATCCTTATGAAAATCATCTTAACATAGGTACACCGGGAATAAATCCTTTAACAGCCAAAATAGTCTTGTTTCAATAAGTTATATTTAATTTCTCCTGATATATTTATTTCTGATTTAATTTCTTCACGTGTTCATCTATGTTTTTCTTAAAAATCTTATCTTTGAGATTGTGAGCTTTAGTTTTTGTCTTTGATTAACTGTCCACTATTCTCTCTATAGGGATTTCTTTTTCTTCAGAAAGTTTGATTTGAATAATCTTCCTTGATTTAACCGCTTTTGAAAAAGTGATATTTGTTTCCAAAGCCGCTTCTGTTAGCTTGGTTCGCAAAATTTTTTTCTATAGAAACAAATAAAAGATAATTCCATGTTTGCTTCGACCGATTTGGTAAAATTTCTTACCCTCCGCCCTTGAGTAGAAGGGAAACAGTTGAAGGGCAACTCTTTGTGAGTTACGGCGTCCGTGGATGATATTGCATGTAAGCATTCTAAAAATAGACATGGAAAACGAGAAAAAAGATAGACAAAGATACAATAAGTCATTCTAAAAGATAGACAAGGATGATACTGTACAGGAAGGACACTTTTTAAATTCTCACTGAGATTCCAAAAAATAAAATATATCAAAATAAAAATGTCATTTGTATTATACGTAATTGTTGGCGGCTATGTGAACTGCGGTGTGGAAATTAAGTTACTTGTTTGATGTTATCATATCATTCTCATCGTTTTAGCGAAACATACTTCAAACATAAAATATTTCATTTTGATGTACTGGTTTAAATGGTGTTTAAACAACATGAAGAACGCCAAACAAGTGTGGATGCGTGGGGGTTGGGGTACAATTAAACCCTCCCATGATTATAATTTATAAAACAAGTAGTTACGGCACCCGCTAGAGAACGGGAACAATAGACTTCTAAACTAAATAAAAAATTATTTATTTTGAAAGCTGAAATTTAGGCGTGCACACATTCAAGGTATCCTGAGTTCATATCCGTTGTCCGTTAGTCTATCAGTTCTGGAAGCTGAGTTACAAATGCGTACAGACAGACGAACAGACAGACAGAAGCGTTCCATAAGACTTTTCTAAACTTTAAGGTTAAGGTTAAGTCTAAAAGCTTATAAAACATAATACACACAAAACTGTTTCACATAAGAAAGTGGTGCATCTTATAACGCGATAAAGAAAATTCTGTAAATAAATAAATTATTTTGCAGCACCTTAAATTAATTTTTTTATCAAAAGAAAAATGTATGCAGCTTCCTTATTTTACTAGACTTTCAATAGTAGCAGTCTAAAAGTGTTTTTTTTGTTTTAACCATTTTTAGTTCTAAGTACTTTCCTAGTCTCGTAGTCTCAAAATAAAATTTTGTTTTAAACATGCTGTCTTGGTAAGCAATCCCCCTCCCCCTCCATGAAAAAGCTAAATCCACACTTGACGCCAAAGGTTCTAGTTCCCGACTGTATCGTAAGCAGCTTAAATTTTCTGAAATCAAGTTGTACATGCGTTGACAATATTTTATTCGCCTGACTGGATCATAAAAAAGTCACATTTAAGATATACATTCCTACTTGAACTAGATGGATTAAACACAAATTGACAGAAACATCTGATTTTTCATTAGTAGTAATGATACTTAGACACCTAAGCGCTGATAAAACCAATCGGTTTTGTGGAGGTAAATTGAAAACTTCTATCGAACAGTGTGTAAGCCTCTTCGGAGCTGGACAACAAGAGCAAAGAGCAGGCTTATCTATAAGCCGAAGAAGGGGCCCTCAAAGGGAGTGAGCGGTCTAAAACCCTTTTATGGAGTTACAAAAAGGACGATCAGATGCAAATCAAATCGCAACACTGGTAGGATGATAACCAGGACAGAGACGTGCTAAAGATTACGTAAAAAGACCATCGTCAAAATCTACCAGTATCTGTTAAGTCATAATAGAAGAACCACGAGGCTCTGGATTTTTGTCTTGAACAATAGTAGACGAATGTGGACGAACTGACGAGCAGATCATTGACCGCAGCCACCTGTATCCGGCCTCCTGTCTTTGACTATTATGCAAATGACCACCTTGCAACCTGCATGACCTTGAGAACACCAGATGGTCGGATACAGGTGCACAATAACATGAAACATAAACGTCAGGAGCTTATTTGAATGATCATGTGCCTATCTGTTTTCGTCAAGGGGCAGAGGTAAATGATCTGTATCTGTAGAGTAGGGAGGGTGAGTTAGTCCCACAGCACTTAGGCCACATTTGACCCATTGTACATCCTCCCGAGGAGTTATTCTCCTAGGTCATCGTCCATCCTGTCCTTTCCAGGAAAGTGGAAAAGTCACTAAGAAACATCTCCTTTATACCGGCAAATGTAGGCCAATACTCACCGAACACGCACTCTCTCGTTGACGATAACTCCGGGCAATCGCATAGGACATGATTAACCGTTTCGTCTTCCTGTTCACACATCCTGCATAGAGGTGTGTCCACTAGCCCCATTGTATGGAGGTGTTTCCTTAGTTGGCAGTGGCCAGTCAGAAATCCTGGTCAAGTATTTCTTCGACGCCAGCTTCCCAGAGTCGCCCAGAGTGACCCTGGCAAAACTGCATCCCTCGATTTCATCCCATCTCTTTAGATATTGAGCATGGGTGTAACGTTTGGCTAGTTCCGCAATTGCCGAAGTCGTCAAGCCGTAGGTGTCGCTGAGTCCTGAAAGTCTTAGTCCAGCCGCTTCCTGACTAAGGAATCGGCAATGCGGTTACCTTTACTCCTGTCGTGCCCTTTAACCCACCTCAGGATAATATTGTTATCTACCGAGGCGTTAGCTAAAGCTTGATGGCACTCTAATACTAGCCCTGATGTAACACGCTGTCTATTCAAGGCTAGTAGAGCTTGTCTGCTGTCAGTGCAGATTATTATATTTTTGTCAGAAATTCCCTTTCTTTTGCAGTATCTGATTCCATGTTCTGTTTTATTTGTATTTTGTAGGGTTTGTTAAACACAAACTTGAGTTCAATTGCATCGCTGACCGCCTGCAGCAGAGGTAGTGCAGTAAGCTTAGTCTCAATTGACCCACTCCTACTTCGGAATTTACACCAGCCGTGCGCAATCGTAAATGATATTAGTTCCTATAGTTCTCACAAACTCATTTGAATGAGCTGAAAAAAACCGACAAAAACATTAATAAATATGCGGAGATATTTTCTTTTACTTGAAATATAACTTCGTGTATTTTTGTTTAAATATTATACACGGTACTCTACTTTCTGTATGTCATAAATAGCTCCAGACGACTATGTAGCAATAAAAATAGTGTACGGTGATTTATGGTAATTTATGCAACAGGCGGTCACTGCAATTACTGATTGATTTCCAGGCAAGTGAACTGGTCTACTGTTTACTTTGTGATATTTATTTAACTTTCCACCATGTACTGTTTTGAACTAACCCTATATTCAATATTCAACTGAGATTAGAAAAACTATACAAATTTGAACAACTAACTCCCTTCTGTTACTTCCATTTTTTCAATAAGTAATTTAAAATAATACGACTAAATCGAACGGTTTGAAAAATGTTCTAAATATTTTAATAGTTTTATTACGGCTGACTTCCCAAAAAAATATCCAATTAATGTTCGTGCCACTTTTTGTTAGTACAGCCACCCTGTAAAGTGATTTCTCTCCTTGTTTTGGTAAACTTGTTTTTCACTTTATGAAATAATTCGGGGTTAACATATTATACGGTTTCTATTGGCCACTAATTAAATCATCTATTTTCGTTCTTCTTGAGAATCTTTAGCGAATTTCGACTGGTAATCTGGCAGCGAATCAATGTGGTTTATATCTGCTTTTAGCTGAAATAAATTTTTGTTTGTCCGTCTTAGCTTTCTTTGTATAAATGTAACACGTAATACAAGTTATAAAAACTTATTCATAAAATAATATATGGGACAATTAATTTGCTAGAGGAATAATATTGTGTCGTGTTAAAAATATTTATTTATTCTTATTCAAAATGCGCTACTTGGGTGACATTAGTGTATCTGTTGACAGGGCCGATCCTAGGGTGGCAGACCTAATATGCCGCCCCTCTAGAGTATTATAGACTCACCTACCTGTATAAGAGTAAAAAGTGAAACATTAATAAAAATGCAAATAAAATTTATAATGCAAAACTTTATTTTTTGGCCAGCTAATAGGTTATAATAGCGACAAAATACTTCAATAAAATAATAAACAAACAAAAATATTACCTTTGAAATAAAAATAGACATTTTATAATTAGAAATGCGAAACAACTGTATTTACTCAGAAAATATAATCTAATAAAAAAAGTATATAAATCAGGCCTTCTACAAAGACTTTTCTGGCTTTCTAAGAAGCAAATATGTCAATAATTTCTGCGAAATCAGTGTTTTCAAGTATTTTGGATTCAATAGAGATGATGGCCAAATCTGAAACCCTTTCTTGTGTCATATTATTTTTCAAATAATTTTTAATTTCCTGAAACTTCTTTCACCTGAAGCCACAGAAACAGGTAAATTTAAAAAAAAAACTTATAGCTGGAGCAAAATTTGGAAAACAGTAAATGAGATCATTTTTGACTATAATTTCTAATATCTCAATTGGTTGTTTTTACATTAAAAATATCTTTGAATGAGGTTATTTCATTCAAGAGTTGTATACCGTTGTATATTGAAATGAAATTTGTTATTAATGCGGGTTATTTGGAGAATTTGGGTACATAATCCAAATTTATAATGACGTTGGTTTTTTGGTTTAGAGTAAAATGATTAATGGGAAAAATTATGCGTTGGTAACTTTAAAATATGATAGGGTTTTTAGGGTGGTTATTATGGGATGTTTTGTTGATGTTTTTTATTAGATAGTGATAAATAGATGTTAAAGTCAGAATTGTGAAAATAAAATCTTTGAAAATTCAAACTTAATTTCAAATTTATTACAAAATTGGCGCCCAACGTGATACCCTAAAATAAAGGGGCCCAATTGTAAGTTATAATTAAAAAAAAATGGATTTAAGAGATGAAAAAAAAAACAGGATTAAGAGGACAACAAGAAGAAGACCAAAGAAGTATAGATTGACATGATGTAATGGAAGAACAAGAAACAACTATTATACAACAAGATTTAAATGAAGTGCAAGGGGTAGATCATGTTGCAGAGGTAGCAGAAATGAATGTTAGGGGAATGGGAGACGTAATTCCTGGAAGAGGTAGTCCTATGATGATGGATGCTCTGACAATGTTTTTCAACAGAATTGAACACAGAATGGAAGGAATGGAAAGAAACTTTAGAAAAATGAAACAAGAAATAAAAGTGGAAATGAAACAAGAATTGAAACAAAATAATGAAACAATGATAGAGAAAAGAAAAGAGATTGGAAGAATCAAAATTATACATGGAAAATAGAATAGAAATCACTAAACAGAAGAAGAAGTGACTGGAAGAATCATGGAAATAGAAAATTTACAAATAAATAGAATAAAAGAAATACAATAAAAGGAAGATATTTTCAAAGAAAAAATTGAAAAAGAAGTAAAAGAAGTCAAACAAGACATTATACAGGGTGCGCCAATTATTTCCACTCGATCTCTAGCACCGAAACTAAAAGATTTTTTGTAGGGGTAGACAGTGTCGCTCGGACTACAATTTTAAAATATTTTGATGTATACAGGGTGGATAATTTTTGTGGAATGAAAATTAATTTGGTTTTTTAAATTGAACACCCTGTATACGATTATGTCTTCTGATTCTACTTAATATTAGATTTACGGTAGTTTTTTGTATTTGTAAATCCGACGCGGTGTTGAGAAGTTATTCCTATTTTAAGCAGATTTAATGAAAAAACAGCACTTCAGAAATATTAGCACAAAAACCACATTTTTTAAAAAATTCCTCAAAAAAGCTACTATGATGTAAATGAAACATGCACCTATCACAATAATCACACAACATCTTCACCTGTTGCACAGGGTGTTTGCCGATGGCGTGCCAATAGTCTAGTTTTCAAATGGCAATAACTTGATTTTTTCAAATGGGATACCCTGTATATTTTTCTTCAGTTAGAAGCTCTCCCTAATACGCATTAAAAAAATATAGGGTTTGGCACATCTACTTTACTATTTACTTTAATAATTGACGTTAAGTGACAAACAACATATTTTACACAATTTTTAATAAGAAATCAAGTTACCTATGAAAATGACAGTAGGTATATTTTGTTATGGCATTAATTGTCAACATAAAATTTTGTATTGTATCACGTCTACTATGTTTAATCGGTATTGTGTATAAAAAATGGATTTTAATAAGAATTATAGTGTTCAAAGAAAATATTGATATGATATGGATACTGGGTGAATGTCAAAAAAATGCGTTTCTTGCTAGTAGGGTCTATCGTCAAAGATACCCAGAAAGACGTCATCCACAAAAGGATACTTTTGAGAATTTAAAAAATAGATTTGATAGAACAGGAACCGTCAAGTATGAAAAACATTCACGTGAAACTACAGCTGTTACTATTGACAACGAATATAAGGTAATGATCAGTATAGTAAGCAATCAGTTAGATATTTCCAATACCACAATTAGACGCATAATAAAAAAGAATAAATACAGAGCGTAACTTTTTAAACAAAGTTTTATTCTCCGACGAAGCCACGTTTCATAAGAACAATTGTGTAAATAGACACAACTTCCATTATTATTCGGACCACAATGAACATTTATTTAGAACCACATCACAGTATCGATGGTCTTTGAATGTATGGGCGGGAATAATAGGTGATTATGTAATTGGTCCCTATTTCTTTGATGGGACTGTAAATGGAGCTATATTTTTAGATTTTTTAGAACATGATTTTCCCAACTTATTGCAAAATGTGCCTCAAAATTATCGCAACGGAATGTGGTTTCAATTAGATGGTGCCACACCACATTACCTATTAGATGTTCGCAATTGGTTAAATAGGGAATTTCAGGATCGTTGGATAGGAAGGGGAGGACCTATAAATTGGCCTACTAGATCGCCTTGCCTTACACCTTGCGATTTTTTCTTGTGGGGTTTTATTAAAAATATTGTTTACAAAGAAGAGGTTACCACAAAAGAAAATATGAAAAAAAGAATTACTTTACTGCAGCATTTAGACAGGTGACCCCTGCAATGCTAAGAGATGTGCGTAAATCAATGAAAAAAATGGCAAGATGGAAAAATGTATAAATGAAAATGGAAGACATTTTGAACACCTACTATAAATTTTAACTTTCACTATTGTAGTTTTCTTACGATTAAACTTTGTAAAATTTTGTACTTATTAAAAATTGTGTAAAATATGTTGTTTGTCACTTAACGTCAATTATTAAAGTAAATAGTAAAGTTAGATATGCAAAACCCTATATTTTTTTAATGCGTATTAGGGAGAGCTTCTAACTGAAGAAAAATATACAGGGTGTCCCATTTGAAAAAATTAAGTTATTGCCATTTGAAAACTAGACTATTGGCACGCCATCGGCAAACACCCTGTGCAACAGGAGAAGATGTTGTGTGATTATTGTGATAGGTGCATGTTTCATTTACATCGTAGTAGCTTTTTTGAGGAATTTTTTAAAAAATGTGGTTTTTGTGCTAATATTTCTGAAGTGCTGTTTTTTCATTAAATCTGCTTAAAATAGGAATGACAAATACAAAAAACTACCGCAAATCTAATATTAAGTAGAATCAGAAGACATAATCGTATACAGGGTGTTCAATTTAAAAAACCAAATTAATTTTCATTCCACAAAAATAAGCCACCCTGTATACATCAAAATATTTTAAAATTGTAGTCCGAGTGACACTGTCTACCCCTACAAAAAATCTTTGTTGATATCTCTTTTAGTTTCGGTGCTAGAGATCGAGTGGAAATAATTGGCGCACCCTGTAGAAGAAATGAAGAAAAGTGTGAGAAAAATTGAACAGAAACAGCAGAAAATTGAAAAAGATGTTCAAAATATCATGAAGGATACAGAAGGAAAAATCAAAAAGACAGAAAACAATATGAGTGATAATATTGAAGAAATAAAACAACAACAGGAAAAGGAAAGAAACATTTTTATGTACGATTGACCAATAAAACGCTGTTTATAGAACAGTTTTGCGTCAATAAAGTAATTGCCAACGTCACTGACAAGTTGCAAGACAACTCATTTGGCATGTTTAAAAAATAAACATCTACTTGTCATCGCAACTGCTGTCAGCCAAAATCGTATCAAATTTTAATTTTTTCAATTTATTATTATTTTTTAATTGCAATCGAACATAAAATCATGTATATAACGCGTACATAAACAGGCTTTATGCAAGCTCGCTCGGCTATAAAATTATTCGTTCAATAAAGCCCTTGTTTATGTACTTGTAATATAAATAGCTATAAACAAAAATGGAATATGGTTTTATAATTGGAAAATGAGGAAGAAAATAGAGAGCTGTATGAAAAGAAGAAAATTGGATAATATAAAGACAATAGTAGGAAAATATTAAAGAAAATTATAATTAAACATTAAGACATAGGTTAATTAATAGTTTGGTATATTTTTGAGACAATTATAAATTTTAATTATGTGAGGGGAATTTGAAATGGAATTTGTTATTAATGCGGGTTATTTGTAGAATTTGGGTACATATTCAAAATTTATAATGAAGTTGGGTTTTTGATTTAGAGTAAAATGATTAATGGAAAAAATTATGTGTAGGGGACTTTAAAATGTGACAGGGTTTTTACGATGGTTGTTATGGGATGTTTGTTTATGTTTATGAGTTATGAATAGATGTCAAAGTCAGAATTGTAAAAAAATAAAATCTTTGAAAAATTAAAATTTATTATCTTTCACTTCCTTCTTCCTGTACCTAAAAAATTAATAATCCATGCAGGCTTTTATGAGATCATCATTAGAAATGTTGTGAAACAGAATAATTGCGTCTCAAAAATCTGCCCTTTGATTATTTTTTGAGATAGAAATTTAAAATTTGGTATCCTTTTCTATGCCGTATTGCCGGCTCTGTCACGAAATGAAGAATGTGCGTAAAGGGTAGACATTAATGGACAATGGACCAACACATTGTGCACTAAAATTCAATTTTTCTTAAACTATGCTATGTTATCGAGAAATCGGGACTTTTCAATAACTATATTTACAATTCAGCATTTATTCGACTTATTATAAGTCTCAAAAAAATTTTTCTGTCCTTGTTTTGGCCGCCCGCGTGTGGTGGACGCGCTGCTCACCTGCTAGGATCGGCCCCTTCTGTTGAAATAGCCTGAAATTTAACCAAGTACAATAATTCCAGAAGTTTTGCATTGAAAATTATTCTTTTTTATCGTCCTCTTATTTTGCTTCAACTAGGACCAGACATGCCCTTTCGGGTAATTACAACAAAAGTTAATTAGACGATGCAATACTGCCTTGTTCTATTATTTCAACCAACCAACAGATAAACCAGTTAAAAGATATACAGGGTGTCCCATTAAGAATGGGACATAGAACAACCGCAGATTCTCCAATTCAAAATAAAACGATTAAGCGAAATATGCTTAGATAAAATGTTACTCGTTTCCGAAATACGGGGTATTGAAGTTGAAAACTGAAAAATTATTAATGGCCATAATTTTTTTAATACACCGTATAATTTTACTCAAATCGGCACACTTGTTAAATATCATAAAATGCATCTAACAGTAAAAAAACAGTTCAGTACGCTCTACCAGTGGCGTACGGCAGAAGTAAGTAATGCTCGTACTCCTTCTAAATGTTACGCCGCTGTCTAAATTTTAATTTTGACCATAATTTTAATTTTTTTGATATTTTCTAAGTCAATACTGTTCACTTGTTAGTTCGTTGTAAAGTCATTGTTTTTCGAGATATTCGCAGTTAAAGATAGATAGATATGTACTTTTTATTTGTATTATTAATTAATAATATTCATTTTTACAATTTTGTCTAAAACCAAACAAAGTAAAAACCTTGTCCCTCATTTCTAAATTGGAAAATTCGTTATGACGTGGCATTTTACAATAATATTACAGTTATTAATAACAATAATCACTTATCGGCAACAGATAGTTACTACGAAAATGTTTAACTGACAGTGACAGAACTTCATTATAAATCAAAGCCTGCTGTCAAAATGTTCAATTATAAATTAATAAATATTCTCACAATCGCAACGTGCTTATTAGGAACTTAACATTACAAATCAGAACAAAAAAATAAAAAAAAATAGAATAAAGCTGTTTGGTCGCGAATCTCATTGATTGTAAAAATGAATATTATTAATAATAATACAAATAAAAAGTAGATGTCTATCTTTCTTTAAATGCGAATATCTCGAAAAACAATGACTTTACAACAAACTAACAAGTGTACATTATTGACTTAGAAAATATCAAAAAAATTAAAATAATAGTCAAAATTAAAATTTAGACAGCGGCGTAACATTTAGAAGGGGTACAAGCATTACTTACTCCTGCCGTACGCCACTGGTAGAGCGTACTGAAAACTTTGCATTTTATGATATTTAACAAGCGTGTCGATTTGAGTAAAATTATACGGTGTATTAAAAAAATTATGGCCATTAATAATTTTTCAGTTTTCAACTTCATTTCGCAAACGAGTAACATTTTATCTAAGCATATTTCGCTTAATCGTTTTATTTTGAATTGGAGAATCTGCGGTTGTTCTATGTCCCATTCTTAATGGGACACCCTGTATAAAAAAAGAAAAATAAAGTATTCAAACAACATCATTTATGAAATAAATCCACTATGAAATTAAAAACAACGCTGGAAAATTATTTAGCCGTAAAACTTTGAATCGTTGAATTTTATAAAACAAAAACAAATTATGAATAAATGGCAAACCATATGCATTTAACTAAATTATATCTGTTTTGTGTGAAATAATCGTTTGAATTGAATAAAAATGCGTTTGACATTTAGATAAGAGGAAATTGTTATATCGCCATCCGAACGAATGTAATAATTTTAACGTGTTCATTGAACCGACGTTCTAAAACAGATTTATTGTCACTGTATTGTATATATAGTCCAACGATAGTTTGTCTTATTCTGAAATTAGCAGGTTTTACAGTGTGTCCCAGGTTTTAATCACAGAAGTTGTTGATAATTCTCTTCTCATTGGCGGGCGGTTCTGCCTGTAATTTTTTATTGGAAATTCCACCCCTTACATTTTCGACCAATTAAAAGCCTTTATTTTGTATCGTTATCATAGCAACTAAAAAAAAGAATACGAATATTTTTTAGATAATTCTCACTCGTCTTCGACTCGGGAGAATTTTAAAATATTCGGGTTCTCGAAAAAATTTCCAGTAATAATTGAAGCTCTAGTGGTATTATAAGTGAAAATTGTCAGACTGGTCCCGTTAAGGGCGCGGTCTTGTACGTCAAATGTCAGCGAAATTATGTCAAATAAGGTGCTGTCCGGGAGGTGCTGGTATCTCGTGATAAATGCTTAAATTAAACAAAGTAGTTACAGAAACCTTCCTTTGAAATTTTCTCATTACAGAAACCATTCGAGAAATTCATTGTCTGCTATATTTAATACAAGGGGAGAACAATATTTAGTATTACCAAAATGTATAATCTTAACTTTTTATTATTCATTTATGGGCAGACGGACCTCGGTCGATAGCTCTTTGTAAGTGGTTAGCTAACAATAAAGAACATAATGATAAATAATTATTCATTTATTTTCTTTGTAGGTATATATTATTTATACAGAGCCTTTCAATGAAAACTATTCATCCATAAAATCTTTCTTTTAATTAAAAAAATTAAAATAATTTGTTACTGGGGCATTGATAATATCAAAATAACATTTTCTTTTCAGTTATTTATATGAAGTGATTTTGTTCCTCGTTATGAAGTATATGAGAAACGAAAGAAAAATTTACCACGCAAACGATTTATTTATTTATTTATTACGATGAATGTCAAAGATATTTACAAGTAGGAAACAATTTTTTACTAGGGTATAATTGGTATTAAATTTTCGAAATAAAATGCCCCTTTCAAATGTATAGAGAGTGATGTTATTGCTCATTTCAAAGTTAGTATATAGCTATGACAACTATTCCAAAATCGACACGTGTCAAGTTGCGTCGGCGCTTCTTTGTAGATCAAAGAATCGCTTTTTTAAGTCAAGGCGGGCAGGCATCGTTTGAACTTTGGTTCAGCTCACGGTGGCCCTAGACTCCTAGACAATTGCATCAAAGGAGTAAGCCGCTTTAGCAATTTTTTTTCACCGAACTTTTCTTGAAGACTATTTAAACCCAAGATCCTTGATTTTATATAATAAAAAGTGCGTTTTATGATCTACTTATATTTTTGTGTTTTGAAGAAATTTTAATTTTAAAATTATAGCAATTCTATTTGTATTTTTAGTTTTATCAAAATGCTTAACTATAAAAACAAAGAATTAAAGTACAAACTGTAAAAAATTAAAAAATGCCAAATCTCCAATTAAATCACGGTAATAGGTTATGTCGAAAAAGATTTCGCGAACAATCGGACGGCGCCGGCGTTATTTAACTCGGGTCGCTAAGGCAAGTGCAATACGCGTATAGTTCATGTGATACATAAAGTTGCCCCAATTTAACTGCTTTAAAGCGGCGCCTTTGTTGCTACCAAAAAAACTTCTAACGTACCGGCATATCGCGATTATAGTTTAAGTAATCGCTATAATCCAGCGATCGGATAATAAAAAATAAATAGTGAAAGGGCCTACAATGATCACAAAAAGCATTGTACTAAAAACACAGAAGAAAACAAAAATTATATGTTTTATCAATGAATTTGTTTATTAATAAATTCTTAAACAGATAAATGAATAATTTTAAAATAAATTTATAAATATATACTTTATAATATTTTTTCTTGATTTTTCAATAAGGTTGGGATCCAGAAATTAGGAGAATAAGAAATAGTTGATGATTTTATGGATTAAAGCTAGAAAAGTACCATTTGGGGAAGAATTTTTTTTTATTTTTGTGCCACCTCATTATCGAAACATCTAGATTTAAGTCAAGTTAATAAGTAAAAAAGTTGTAAGCGGAAGCACCAAATATATTTAGTCTTACTTATTTTTTTCTGCTTTTTCCAAATAAAATTTTAAAATATTAATATACTGGGTATTGTTTCGATTCGAAACCTACTCATTAACTTTTTAAGGCCGGACTTGGAATATGTTAATCGACACCACTGTAGACAAAGAACATACGAACCAAATATTACAAAAACGTATAGGGTCGTTCACAAGTTATAATTAATTGAAAAAATGGGGAAAATTAATAAATCACCCTGTGTCTTGGTTATAAAGAACGATAGACCCATAGGTTATTTAGAAGCACCTCGGTGTTCTCCATCTACCTTTTCTGTATGCGCATTTCTCAATGAATTACCCCGTATAAAGTGATTTTGTTTTTCGTTATGAAGTGTGAGAAACGAAAGAAAAATTAACCGCGCGAACGATGAATTACGATTTAGGTGAACATTTCAAAGATATTTAGAAGTCCCAAACAATTTGAAAATAAATATATCTCTATAATTTTCAGATTAATGAATTTGAATATAAAATATGAAAGATTACATATTGATCGACCTCTACCAAAATCAGAACTTTTTTTTAACCAATTTGACAACAGGAAGTTGATGTTTGAAAACAAAACAGAAGTGAAAATTTACATTTCTATGCCTATGCACAAAATTATTACATTTTTTTTAATTTGATAAATTAGAGTTCCATGGAAAGTAATAATTTGACACATTGACAATTTAATAGTTATTATAACTGATTAAAAAAGAAAAATCATGATTCCGACACATACTAACTATTAAAAAGTAAAAATTAATTTATTATGAAAGTCATACAACATATCAGTTATTTTGAATATATTCTTATGTTCTACTTTATAATATTCCCTAATTCTTTTCTAAAATACTTTCTATATTTTTATTCTAATGCATAACATATCTACACAAATAATTTTGAATTCTTTTTAAAAATTCCCGCGTTATGACAGTTAAACGACATGCGCAAAAAGCATCTCGTCCTCGAGTAATAAAAAATATATCTATAAATACTCTAAAATCTCGTCAACTTTCAGACAAAACGTTGCCTAACCACTGATTCGACGTTGCCAAATGAACGTTATCAACAACAGCTGTGAGTTCCTGCGAAAATTTAAATTCATGATATATTATTATATTCGGCGTACTTAAAATGTTCCTTTCTGATTAAAGTTTTTTTAAATGTTTGGAGAGCAAAAACTTTACTTTACTTTATTTACAAAGACAATAAATACAATTGCAGCGTTCTTTTTGTGTTTTGAGTGCATGTTTCTTTTATTATGTGCCAACATTGCTATATTCTAAACCATAACAGATAGGAATACGATGAAATGGGAAAAAAATTGAATTTTTGGAAAAAATTAGAGATAAAAAAAATCTACAGAGTTTATTGATTTTCTTGAGTTGTACAGTAAAACCAAAAATTGCATTTTTATAGTTTGAGATAAAATTTGCTATAAGTGACGTTTATAGTTTACAAAATATCAATAATTTATTGTAGAATAATGAAAACAATTCAATGAATAAAATGAAACAGTTAACAAACAAAATATAAAATTAGCAATATAATTTGAAAAGAAACATTTAAGTATATTACATTAAAATAAAATTTATAGTGAACAAATGTTATCTAAAATATAAATAATAGTAAAATTTTTTGCTGTTTCACGTGGTTGTGCTATTAGTTTTTCGATTTTAGCATACACTTTAGAGCCGCAAAGATTTTTTTATCGTTTTCTACACCTTTTAAAGCGATATCACATTTTATGAGAGGTCAAAGTCTCTCACAACTGGGCTAATTATGGTGTCACCCCGCTAAATATCTCAGCTGATGGGTTGGCATCCATTGCAAATTTGATTTGCTTCGGGTACCATCTTTCTTACAGTGTTAAAACCTATATGATCTATATATAATTATATATATATATATATATATATATATATATATATATATATATATATATATATATACTGAATACCTATGGGTAAAGAATTTTTAGACGCCATTGTTTGACCAAACTTTCAAATTAATTTGAAATGACTTCAAAATTTCAAATCGACTGATTTCATAAATTAAAGTATTTTGATGTATTCTGATTAAACCACACTGTAGATAAAGGTCTAACTTAGGTCAAGTTAATGTTTATTTTTCTTATTTTTTCAGAATCGAGGATATATAGATTGTTAAATGCCACTTTTAAGGTTAAAAAAATTGGATGATTTTAAAGCTGTCGTTTTCATAGAAAATAATAAATTTATCGATTTAAAATAGTAAGACTACCTAAGTTAGACCTTTATCTTTAATTTGTCTGAAAATTATATTTTAAATCCCATTACATTCGGAAATCAGTCGATTTAACTTTTGGTCTGCAGCATAGGATTTTATACACAGGAAGACCGCGCCCTTAAGAGTTGGATGATTCTGTTGGCGTATCTTGTGGGGTGCATCTGAAAAGTATGTCGGGAGTATATGTAAATTCATGTATTAAACTGCTGAAGTATCGTGGGCGGAGGTAGTGGATTTTACGCAGGATTTTGGTCTCATGAAGGTTTTATAGGTGACATCTACTATTTTTTTCACATAACGCAGCAATGAGGGGGGCTCGCTGTCTCAATTTTTCAAGTGATCTTTGAACTTCTGTGGACCAATTAAGTAAATCGCACTCATAAGTAGTCGACTTCGTTCTTTAGAGCTAGTCTCTTTCGCCAGCGCGTGAGGTGGATGTCATCGGTTGACAGTTTGGGGGTTTTCGTGAGAGAAGGCTGTATGAAGATAATGCCTGGTTTTTGTGGGGGTTGAGTGAGACATCCCATTTGTTGCACCAGGCAGCATATTGGTTGACCCAATAACCATTGGCTGCGATTGTTGTGGAGTTGTCGGGTTGTGGAGGTTGAGGCGAATATTGGGGTGTCGTCAGCGTAGAGCCGAAAGTGTTAAAGGTGGTGGTTGTACAGATCAAATACAGAAGAGGGGCTAGAATTGATCCTTGGGGGACTCTAGATAGTAAAGTGAATGGTTCGGAGATGTGACTTCCCACTTTTACTCTGATTGTTCTGTTCGTGAGGTATGATTGTAGCCGTTTGATAATGGTGTTGGGGAGTTTGATGACTTCCAACTTCTGAAGAAGTCCAACGTGTCAGACTTTATCAAAAGCTTTCTGCAGCTTGTTGGCTGTTCATGGCTACGGAGGCTTGGGTGTGGAGTCACGTTCATCCTAGATTCTTTCTTTGAGCAAATTTCCCTAGGACGTTGATGTGGGAAATGGGTATGTAGGATTAGGGGTTTTTAAGTTCTTTTCTTGGTTTGGGGATGAGTATGGTACGGGCCGATTTCCAGGAAGAAGTAAAGTACGCATGTGTAAGACATTTCTGAGGAGATCTATCATATGACTATTTATACCCGACTTAGGTGACGCGAAAAAAGTTTAATCTTTCTTTAACTAAAGGATCGATTTTGATAAATAATAATAATAATAATAAATTGCCTTTATTCACATTGCAAATATTACAATATATATATATATTTCAGAAATCAACCTCATTACTATAAAAATTGACATAACTAATTATAATATTAAGCTTTAAGTAATTGTAAGTAGCATACACAAAAAGGAAACAATATCTAAAAATTAGAAAAATGAAAATCTAAAAAAAAAAAAATATGTATAAGTAAAATACAAAAAAGAAAAAACAATATAGTTTTAATATGAAAATAATTTTTTTTTAAATCCCTGCCGTAACAGCACACTATCTAATTCAAGTAATAATGACTTTGTAGATGTGCTACCATCTATGGTAAGAAGAGAGTATTGACATTAAATTTTGACTGAATCTAGTCAAGATGTCACTCTCTTCTTTTTTATCCCTTTCAGAGATTAATACAAAGTGAGTAAACCAGTAAGGAATTTTAATTTATTAGATTCGACATCCTAAGACCGGTTTCTGTCTTTCGACTTCATCAGTTAGGTTTTTCGAATCCAATAAATAAAATTCCAAACTCGTACAAGTCAATGCTTTTTAAGATAGATTTTAATTCATTTGGAATGGCATTATACACAGTCACAGCATTGTAGGAAAAACATTTCTGAAACCCAGCTAGACGATATCTAGGTAACTCAATAGTAAGTAGATAAAACGGTCGTGAATGTCGCCTCTAAATATTAATTTTTCTTGTTGATAATATTCGGAAAACTAAGGAAGCCATGTGATGTTTAAATATATCATCAATTCGTAACCAACCGAGCTCATGTATTTTCTTTGAAACTCTTATCATATTTTTGAAGTCCATAGACAAATCTGCAACAAAAGTTTTGGATTCTTTGAAGACGCTGTTTAGTTACTTGATATAATCAGGGGAAGTATAGTACTAAGCCATAGTTTAGGATGTAGATGTAAAAAGGGAGCGACCTTTGCAGAACTATTGTGGGTCCTTTTAAGTATGGTTAGGATCCCTGACAGTGGCTCTTCAACGTAGCTCTCTGCCTCTGGGTATTCCGTTCCCTTCTGTGAAAACCTTGTCCTTGCTATGTCATCGTATTCGCATAGAATATGGATTGAGGTTTCTTCTTCTGTCTGGCAAAACCTGCATGTGGTTTCTTCTGCCAGACCTATGTTTTTCATATGCTTGTTGAGTTTACAGTGTCCTGTTACTTTTACAGACCTTCTGTCCTTGTTCAGTAGCCTTAGACAACATCTACTACTGGTCAGTAGAATCTGGCTTTAAATTTTCACCTTCCAAATCTAAAGTAATACAATTAGTTAACCAACAAAAATTACGAGTGGTTACCTTTGACAATAAGTTGACTTAGAGGCTCCAAATTAAGAATACAAGATGAAATTCTCCAAAAAGACATCATAAAATCTCTAGCTAACTATCAATGGGGAGCTGAAGAAGAAGTCCTTCTCAGAATATACAGAGCCATGATAAGATCCAAACTAGACTATGGCTGCATACTCTACATGCCAGTAAGTCCAACTTAAAGTCACTTGACGTCATCCAGAAGAGTGCTCTACGATTCTGTTTAGGGGTCTATAGATCGAGTCCCTCTGAGAGTCTTTGGGCTTGTTTTTCCATCCATTTGCTAATTGCTTTTTTAACTACTGTTTTGCTATACCGCAGAAGGATTCTGGACCATAGAATACCATTGACGAGCCTTGTCGGCTTTTTCATTTCCTTTGTGTCCATGGTTACTTTCTTGCGGTTAGCTAGTTCATTCAGGGCACAGACACAGTCCTTCACAAGTTTGCCTGACTGTCGGAGAATATAACAACGGACTGACTTATGCTGCCTTGTCTGTCTATTTCTCCTATACAGAGGTGTATTGCTGCTACTTCTGCTTGAAATACTGTGGTGTCTTTTGACAGACTCGCTGGGATCATTATCCTTGGTTGGCTATAGTTTAGGATAGAGGGAACCAATGTTTCACATAAATTTTTTCCTTCATTTGAAATTAAGAATTTGTCTATTTCGATATAGGTGTCTCATTGCTAGATATGACTTTTTAACCAATAGCGCAACATGTTTCTCAAACCGAATTTTGCAGTCAAATATTATTCCCAAATTCTTTCCACTTTGAGAGATTTTTGAGGGTCCATTTTGAATAAGAAGTTGCATATCATTAGGCAAATTTGTAGACAATTTTGGATTAAATACTATCGCTGTCGAGAGATGTAGATGTAGATTAAGAGACCTTCCTTGTGCATCCGTTTGCCAAGTCGGCCGATGTGTTGAACAACGTCGCTTTTTTAAACGATGTCGAAATTTCTAAGTGGACTGTATTTTTAGGATTTTTTTTTGTCTTTACTACTTCAAAAACGAACCTTTTAGTTAACGGTTTATTAAAATAACGAAGAAACAACGCACAAATTAACAACAAAAGTACATGTTTAATTTACTAAACCATATTAGTAAATAAAATAAATGACCACATCATTCAGAAAATATCGGTGTAATTGTAAAGAATGAACCGACCAAAGTTATGCGCGTAAGGCAATGATTGATAAGAATTTATGAGATGTTTCATCTCTGAGTTTTGATTGAGCACTGATTAAAAATTTGATTAAGTCTAGCCGCTCAAGCTTATCCCCGCCTGTGGACGAAAGTTCTAGAAAAAGTTGTTACCGTGTGGGCGAGTCGATTTTGGTTAGACGGGGTCGTTTTGTTGTGTCCGTCTTCGTCTCTCGCGTTGGAGAAAACAAAATTGATTTTATTTTAAAGTTTTTAAATCGTGTCAAAATACTCGTAGGCGCAAGATTCGTTAAGATGCTCTGCGTGTCTTACGATGTTGCCAGTTTGTTGTCGAAAGGGCTACGTGACAAAATAAACGTATTTAAGATACTACGTGACAAAATAAAATTATGATATGTTTTTAAAATATTTGATACGATGTTGTCGGTTTGAGTAATATGTTTAATTTTGTCGTTGAAAATTAAACAATCGCTATACATTTTTTGGGGTTTAGTTTAAGGTTGTGGGCATTTGAATAAGTATGTAAAGATAATAGGTCCAGGTTAATACGCTCTGAAGCAAGATCAGACAAATCGGGTAGATAGGAGTAGAAAACCTGTGTATCATCAGCAAATGATTGGCTATTAACATATTTTAGAGATTTTTGAATATCAGACACATTAATTAAATACAGCAAGGGACCCAAGACCGACCCTTAAGGGACACCTGAGGTAACTATTGAAATGTCAGAAGAGTTATTATTAACTACAACTTTTTGATAACGTTTACTAAGGTAATTACGAAAAAACTTACCGACAACGGAGTAATATACATTATTAAATGAATCTAATGCGAATGAAAATTAAACATTTATCAGTAGCCAAAATGAAACCCAAACGATTTAAGCGGGAAAAGTATATCGAACCGTGAATGTAAGACGAATTTCTTGTTTTATATACCGGAGGCCAGTTGAGAGGGTGATTGGCAACATTGTGTCGAAGTCTTATAACATTTAGACATTTTCTCTTTGAATTGTAAAAAAATAGATTTATTTACTATTAATACAAACAAATCTTTTTTTTCTGGGAGTACGGAGGCCAATTATAGGTATAGGTGAATGTTTCTAAACACAAGGTGTTTCTAAATGGCGCTTACTGCGTTTGCCTAAAGATACCTCTCTTAAAATTGGACAAAATAGTGTTGAAGTTAAAAAAATAGTATTATACTAACTCTTAAACGAATCAATATATTGATTACTTGCTGATATCTACAAATTAGGGCATAATACACAAATTTTCGCACCATCAAGACATTGTTTTTTCATAGCAAATACGACTATAACTATAAAGACTACGGAAAAACAATTTATCTTTTTATAGATTGCTAGGGAGTGGCAGAGTGGTTTCTTGCCTTTTCTTGACCCAATACTGCAATTACTGTGTCATGCTCAAAAAGTTTGTTAGAATCATGTATATTATTCAACATTGAAGAAAAACTATTTATTTTTCTACTTGAGACAGACGATTTTCCGGACGTTCTAACCGTGGTAAAACATAATATTTTTGTAAAACGTTTATTTCAACTTAAATATCTTTCATCGCAAACATAATAACCAAAGTTAATGAAAAGAAATTCTGAGCAACGTGAAAGTATTTCCCATTCCAGACATGGAAAACTTTCCATTGTAAGTTATAACTCGGAGGCACGTCGCAGGAATATCAACTGAATAATTCTGAAAGGACGTCCGAGACGCTACATGCCTGTCTTTTGGTCTTAGACTGGGGGACAGCTTGGCTATCTGTCATTCTAAAATGCTTCATATCCATGGGACGTGTACCGGTTTGTTTAAAATGTAAAGATGGTTTTGAACGTGTAGATAATTGATCTAAGTATTTATTTATCTTATACAGTGGTCCGGAAATTTGAGTAAGTTAAAACTTTTTTACCATTTAAAATAAAAATAAAATTATTTTATCGACAATCTACATTTTTACAAAATTTGTGGAGTGATTACGCACAATTAATTTTTAATAATATATATACAGGGTGTCTCATTTATCAAGGGATCACATTGCTATATCAGAAACGGTAATAGATACAAAGATGATTAAATGGGAAAAAAGTTGCCTATTTTAGAGTTCTACAAAAACATTCACTGTATCTCTTGCCGTTACCAAGTTATACAGGGTAAACCGAAAATGTCACTTTTCGTTTTGTGCGTCTACCAGGCTTATTTCAAAAAATATTAAAAAATGGAAAAGGAAATTTTTTTTTGATTACAAATTCTAAATAAAATGCCATTTTCAAATCTTATCGGCGACGTTTCGTTTCTTTAGGGCTACCCTCTACTTCATTTTTTTAAATACGGACCTGTATTTTTTTATTAAAATTTCGATAAAGCATTAAAAGACCAATTCACTGATATATCATACAATACGATGTATACAACGTTTCGTGACAAAAATAATCATCAATTTTAAAAATCCTTCAATACGGTCCTGCTTATATTTGGGGTTGTGCGTTACTTGTGTTGGGTTAAAGTCAGTTACAAATAAAGAGATGTCGCAATTGTATTAAAAATCGCGGACGCCAATTCGAACATTTATTATAAGTAATGTAAGTGTAGTTCTTGTGTAGTATTTAGGATTTGATGCTTTTTTTCTTCGTATTGGTTGTAAAAATACAGTGTTGATTATTATTTTTTATTTTTGATCTCTTTATTTGTAACTGACTTTAACCCAACACAAACAACGCACAACCCCAAATAGAAGCAGGACCGTATTGAAGGATTTTTAAAATTGATGATTATGTTTGTGTCACGAAACGTTGTATACATCGTATTGTATGATATATCAGTGAATTGGTCTGTTAATGCTTTATCGAAATTTTAATAAAAAAATACAGGTCCGTATTTAAAAAAATGAAGTAGAGGGTAGCCCTAAAGAAACGAAACGTCGCCGATAAGATTTGATAATGGCATTTTATTTAGAATTTGTAATCAAAAAAAATTTTCCTTTTCCATTTTTTAATATTTTTTGAAATAAGCCTGGTAGACGCACAAAACGAAAAGTGACATTTTCGGTTTACCCTGTATAACTTGATAACGGCAAGAGATACAGAGAATGTTTTTGTAGAATTCTAATGGGCTCTAAAATAGGCAACTTTTTTCCCATTTAATCATCTTTGTATCTCTTACCGTTTCTGATCTAGCAATGTTATCCCTTGATAAATGAGACACCCTGTATATATATATTTTCGATAACTGAGCAAGGACTCTAATTCTCGGGTCTGTGGATAAGTTTTCCAAGAATGACACTTTTAGGGTATATTAGTAGATAAGGGCGCCAGTAAATTCTCTTTAATTAAATTGAATGTTAAGTTTGAAAATACATTCACAGTCAGGAGAATTACAAAAACTGACTGTATGAAGTGAAATAAACAAAGAGAATTTATTTCAACCAAGAATAAGTTAGTAAAATAAAAACCTTTGATTTAAAAACAGTCGCTTATAATTTATACTAGAAAAAAATTGAAAAGTCACAATAAAAAGTAATTATAACTGTTTTGCGTTACACAAAATGTCAAATTCCAACTTATTCTCGTTCCTGATAACCAAAGTGTCTAATAATGGTAGTTGTCCATTGTTATCAAACGAGTTTGAAAATTTACCTTCACAACTTAAAAATTTTTCTGTTAAAAATTCTTTAGATTTCATAGATAAAATTAAAAATACTTCAATTCAAGAAGGCGAAATTTTAATCTCGTTTGATGTAAGTTTATTGTTTCCTAGTGTACCGATTCCGCAAACCTTGGAATATCTTGAAGAATTACTCAAATCAAACGAATTGGGTGACGAAATTACCCAAGAATATTTGCTTTTGGCTAAACTTTGCATGGATCAAAATTATTTTCAATTTAGAAATGAATTTTTTAAACAACATGAAGGAACTGCTATGGGCAATTGTCTATTACCGTTCATGGCAAATCTTTTTATGAGTAAATTCGAAACCAAGATTAGTCAAGAATTTGAGTATTTCCCAAGGATATGGTACAGATATGTGGATGATGTATTTGCTGTTTTCGATACTAAGAAAACTAACTTAGCTGACTTCGTGACAAAATTAAACTCTCAATTTCCATCCATAAAGTTTACCTATGAAATAGAAAACAATGGACAACTACCATTTTTAGACACTTTGGTTATCAGGAACGAGAATAAGTTGGAATTTGACATTTTTAGGAAAGATACCGCCACAAGTAGGTATATCCCATCAGATTCTTTTCATTGTAATCAACACAAGATGGCTAGCTTACATTCCCTAGTACATCGTACTAAGTAAAGAAAGATTTGATAAGGAAAAGAATTTGATTAAGGATATAGCTGCAATAAACGGTTATGACGAAGATTTGGTTGACAAACTAATCAACAAACATAAATTTAAGAAAAACCTACGTGACACCACGTTTTTCCAACACGAAAAATTCGTTTCAATACCGTATAATCCCACTTACACCAAAGGACTTACCAGCGTGTTCAAAAAAGCGGGTTTAAGTTTAGTTTTTCAGTCTAACAACACTTTAAAACAGTTGTTGGGTAATCCCAAGGATAAAAACAGTAATTTGGAAAAAAGTGGTATTTACGAAATTAGTTGTGGGGATTGCGATAGAAAGTATGTTGGGTAGACTAGACGCTCTGTACAGGTCAGATTTAAAGAGCACATGGCTCACTTAAAATATGGACGTACGGAAAAATCTAGTATAGTCGAACATGCTTTTAATCAAAATCATAGAATAAGTATAGACAATGTAAAATTACTTAAAAATGTATCCAATAATAAATTGTTGGACACATTTGAAAGTATAGAAATAGGCAAATGTAAAACTAGTTTAAACAGAGACAAAGGACCAATTCCTCTTAGTCCGCTTTTTAGTTTAATCCATTAGGTACGGGCGGGTTACTCATCCTTGGCTGATTAGGTCACTGGGGATGACGGTGCCAGTCACCGCCGGGGGAGGGGGGTTAGTCATTTAGTATAAAATATCTGGTCACCGAGCTTCGCTCTTAATATTCAAATCTACATTTTTAAGCAGCCCAATGAGTATATAATTTAAGTATATTTATAACATGACAAATTATTAATTAATTCGCGAAAATCACGGAGTGGGCGACATCTACTTGAACTACTGATAGGGAGATAAATAAAAAGTTGATTGGCGATTGGCTTGAAAGTAGGCGGGAAAATTAAAAAAGCTGTCAGTGTTAATTTTCAATTGGCTGCAGCTGTTGTTGACGTTTATCAACTGCTTGTCACAGAGGTTAGTTAAATGCATTAAAGTTGCCTAGTTTCTGGGAATTTCACCCTTTTAGGGCAACTTCTACTGACGCTTGATCTTCGCGAATTGTCACGGTGGACAGGCCCCGTTTCCGGGAGGTTCAACAGCAGCGTGTAGGGCACACGTCCCGTCAACAGAAGATCGCTCAGCTCACTCTATTTATCACTATATAAGAAAAACTCTATGTTCAATTGATTTTATTATTTTTTGATCTGCAGTGAAGGAAAATTATAGGTCTGATATTCATACTTGGGTAAAAACCTCCACAAAAACCTGTGACCAGACTCTCGAGGTGTGGCAGATATTGATATCATATTTTTTCAAAAATTCTTTCTCTCTCTCTCTCTCTCTCTCTCTATGATCATGAAAACTTAAATATTAAAGCTGTCCGCATAATAAAATAGTAGCCGTAAGGGGTAGTCTCACACTATCGGGGAAGGGAAGACAGGTGTCCATTTTAACAGTGTTACTCAACGTTCCTATAAATATTTACCTAAACCCATGATTTCTGAAATTGAATTGGCAAATTATTTATGTCCGTCAAATGAACCTTTCCTTTTTTATATAAAGCGACAAATTTAAAATTGAATTCTTTCTGATTAAAACGCCAGAAATTAAATAAAGTCAAACCTTTTTACTACTATACTATACAGAAGAAAGGAGTGCAGTATTTAATTTGCAGAACGTAGTACAGGTTCAAGAGGTAGAAATTTTATTTTTACCTCATCCTTCAATGCTTATTTGTAGTTAAAATTTAAATTTTAATACATCTGATCGGCCTAATATAGTTTTTGTCTAGATTCTTGTTTCCATGGTTTTTACTGTAATAAATTTGTTCTTTTGACAGATAAGTCAGACTTTATTTATTCATAGCCGTATCGTATGTATTTTAATTGATTCAGAATTTTGTATTAATATATATTTCAAAATGGCTTCATCAGTCCTCCTAAATCCTTGAAGGCAGAATTATTAGTAATAGCAAGGCAACATAAAAACAAATTCAAAAAATATATTATGGATGAGATGGCCAGAGAAAAAGGAATTAAAATTCTCAGATTTCCTCCGAACCACGCAGAGTTAAATTCCATTGAACTGATCTGGTCTCAATTATTAAAAGGTTATGTTTCTCAAAACAATAAAACATTTAAATTTCCTGATGTGCGAAATTTGTTTTTGAAGGCAGTTTCAGATGTAAATAGAGAACATTGGGGAAAATGCATTGATCATGTTTAAAAATGTGGAAAATTCATTTAGGAAAGTGGATATATCAATGGATAATTTAATAGAACCGATAATAATAAACATCAGAAAAGACAATTATAGTGATGCCAGTAGTTTTAGTGAAGACAGTGACTTTTAAAGATAGTTCTTGAACTAACTTTTTTTTTAATCTTTGAGTTTAGGTAAGTACTGAAGCGTTACTTTTAATGCCAAGAGATTTAATTTAATCCCAACATATAATCCTCCTTGTTATTTATTGGTTAAATTTAATTCGTTCAATGTTAAAGTGTTGGATGCATAAAGTTTATTTTTATTTTTTGTAAATAATATAACTTCAAAATTTAATCTACGAAGTGCGTATATATATTTTATATGCTGTGACCTTATTTATATTATAGAAACTTATTTTGCAAAGTACGCCTATGGAATGTGACGTTATATCCCCACTTTGACTGTACTCATCTATCCTTTATAGTATATATTACTATAGAAACAAGTTATTATTATGTGCCGTTGCTAGGAAATAAAACTAAAAGCTTAACTTTTCTTGAAAATATCTCGGAAGATCGAATTTTCACAGACATGAGACCTACATTTTTCGCCGATTTAGATAGGAATTAGTCTACCCTGAAAGTTTCATTGAATTCTGACGAGTGGATTTCGAGATCCTCTGGACACACACACATACACACACACATACAAACCTTGCTCGTTTAATAGTATTTGATAGCTGTTAGAAAGAGTTAGTTGTTTAGTCTATCATCAACTCCTGATGATGCCAACATAGTTGGCGAAACGCGCGTAGTGTGTGTTAAAATTGTGTTTTGGTTGAGTGGTCGACGATAGTTCCAATTTCCCAATTTATTCAATTATTACTTGTTTACTTTCTAAAACAGTTTATTAACACTTATCTGGGATTCAGATGAATCTCAATCCAACGTTGTATTTTTTACCAGACCAGTAAAAAGTTCGTTGTTAACGCCTGTGTAGCAAGCTTCCAAGCTGTTGTTCTTCAATACAAATTCGGATTACAAATAAAAATGGAATGAAATATGGTACCAATATCAGTTATAAAAAAATAGTTAAAGAAAAATCGATTTGAAATTCTAGTTAACGAAACCAGGTACAAGAAACTAATTACAAAAATCTAGTTACAATAGAAAATCCATTTACAAGAAACCATTTAACTCTTTCAGGGGCGGTGGTGGAGAAAATGTACCACAAAATGATGTTTTTAGCTGTGCACTGGTACACTATATGTACCATATTTACCAAAAATTACGCGTTTCGTGTGAACAGCTGATCGACGACTGTGGCGCCACCATCGGTAATTATTTGTCTCAATAAAGCAATATTAGAAAACAAACAAAGAATGTAAAAACCGATTTTTTCCAATTAAAAATAGTTCATATTCAAAAACTTTATGTAACAAAACAAAACCCGAAACTAATTGGTTAGAAACATCGGATTACTTTAACCAGAACTGCAATATGCAAAAAAAATACAAAAACCTTTGAATTATTCGGACGAATGAATTAATGTTAAATACAATTTTTCATGAAAATAAACCCCTCCCGAGTTATAGGGCGTAGAAAATTACGATTTTCACTACAAAAATCGCACATTTCTAAAAGTTTTTTTAAATATAACCGAAAATCTGTTAGTATTACGTAAAAATTGGTATGAACTAATTTTATGGCCTTGAGCTAATAGGTAAAATAATTTTTTTTCTAGGATTAACACGAAGGAAGATATTACGGCAATTCAAAAATTCAAGTGTAAATATCTGGCAAAATATGACTTCCACAAAAAAATAACATCCTAATGAGAGAACAACATTGGGAACATTTTAAGACCATCCAGAACCGTTTAACATAAGCAGAAAAAAGTTATGGACAAAATAAATTTTTTTCAAATTTTTTTTTGCAATTTTTTAGCGCCATCTAGACTGTGGTATTTGAAAAAAAATCATTTTGCAGAAAGTCGTAACATATGTTTCTACAATTGTCCAGTAATTGGGATAATTATATTTTAAGGTTTGGTCTGTTTTTTATAAGACATTTTCAATTTTTGGTCAATGGCGTGAAAAGTATATATTTTTGAAAAAAATTTATAGAGACAAGACTTTGAGCAAATGGTCTTCCGAATAATTTCCATTTTTTTTCTTCTTGAATTTTTCGGCCTTTACTGGATGAAAATCCATAATTATTAACCCGGGACCGGTGTCTGCGTGTCATCATGACCCGCGCAGTAATGATTTAGTTTGCCCTACCCTTACCACTTAAGATGTGTAATTCTATCCTTCAGTACCTTCCTAGATATCATCTACCTAAATATTTCAGGAACCGTCATTTAGTTTGAGTTAGCCCTTAATCAACTAGAGATATTTGCGGGTCATCTTGAGACGCAGCGACCTTTTTAGACTACTCTAAGTGTTTGTTTTAGTTACCAGTTCAGCTATTTTTTTGTCATTTATGTAAGTATTTTTTTATAAATTTATGATAATTTGTGTACATTAATGGATTTTGGTTTATACAGGGTTAGTATACATTATAGAAACACCGAATATCTCATGAACGAAAAAAAAATAAAATAAAAATTCCGGTGTTTCCATGCTTTATAACTAACCCTCTATAAATATTTGACTATTTAGGTACTTGATTATATATTTTTTTCTAGTTATATTTTTTTAATTATGGATCAAACTCTTCCTATACGTTCTCGCTTTTTTTATGGCCTGGACCCTGAACCTAGTGAAGAGGTTGGAGGAGACGAAAGTGATGTTGGGAGTAATGTTGATCCACAAGAAGAAATTAGAGATGATCAAGAAAGGAATACAGATACGGATCAGAGTGATCCTGATAGTGAAGACTCTAGCGACTCTAGTACTTCTGATGATGATATCCCATTGGCTTACAGGGGTAGCTATATAGGAAAAGACGGAACTAAGTGGAAGATGGCAGAACCTACTCAGTCAATACGCACTAGACGGCGAAATATAGTAACGACCCGGTAAAAATTGTAAATTACACCAACATTTATATTGACATGATTCAAGATAACTATGAACGTGAACGGGATGCGAAAACTACTACTTTAGAAGAAGTAAAAGCTTTATTTGGGCTTCTATACTATGCTGGAGTATTGAAATCGTCTCATTTACATACTGACGAATTATGGAGTAATGATGGAACTGGTGTACAAATCTTCCGGTTTGTAATGTCGCAGCAGAGGTTTCGATTTTTGCTTAGAGTACTTCGCTTTGATAATAAAAATGATCGCCGTGAAAGAATTGCAGAAGACAAATTAGCGCCGTTGAGAGAAATATTTGAGTATATTGTATGCAAGTGTCAAGAAAACTACTCATTATCCGAATATGCTACCATAGATGAAATGTTGTGGGCTTTTCGTGGCAGGTGTCCTTTTCGACAGTATATGAGAAGCAAACCTGCGAGATATGGAATCAAACTGTTTGCATTAGTCGATGCCCGTCTTTATTATACACTAAATATGGAAGTATATTTAGGTAAACAGCCACAAGGTCCATACGTGTTAGACCAAAAACCTGCCGAGGTTGTCAGGACCATAATCTTACAAGTTTTGGTACCGTCAGAAAAAATAAAACTGAGCTTCCAGGTTGCTTTAAAAGCAGCAAAGATAGGGAGTTAAACTTCTCACTTTTTGGTTTTGGTAAGAACGGTACAACACTAATATCATATGTACCAAAAAAAAGTAAAGTTGTAGTGTTATTATCGACGATGCACCATAGTAAGACCATTGACCAAACCACTGGAGATCCTCGAAAACCAGAGATAATTACATTTTACAATAGTACCAAAGGTGGAGTAGATGTAGTCGATGAAATGTGTGCTACTTATTCTACAGCTAGAAAAACAAATAGATGGCCTCTTACAGCATTTTTCCACCTTCTCAATGTGGTTGGTGTTAATGCCTTCGTCGTGTCTAGTTGTAACAACCAAGAAGAGCAAAGGTTAGTTAGACGAATCTGGTTGAAAGATCTCGCCAAGGAACTTGTTTCTCCTTTTATGAGATCTCGCTTACAAATTGTGAATCTTCCCAAGCTCATTCGAGTGAATATTGTTCATATTCTTCAGGAAAATGAAGCACCAGTTCCTGAAGATAATCCTATAGAGGAAGGTCCAAGGAAAAGAAAGAGATGTGGGTTATGCACAAGAACTGGTAATAAAACTTACCATGTATGTCCAAAATGCCAAACCTACATATGTGGGAATCACGAAACCTTGGTATGTCGCAATTGTCTTCAAAATGTATGAAATTCCATTTTTGTACGACCGTTTGTAAATTATTAACTCTAAGTTCACTGTATAGTGTAAAGTTTTACTTCACGCCCTAGTGCTTAAAATAAAACTCTTTACGCCCTAGTTCGTAAATTAAAAACAAATTTTAGTATTTTGACATGATAAATGTTAATTTTATGTCAAACTTTCTGTCAAATTTTTTGTAAAAAAATTTCACGCCCCGGTGCTCAAAGTGAAACTCTTTACATACTAGGGCGCATAGAAAATTTATTTTTATTTTATCTCTTTAGGTTGTAGAAAAAATATTGTATGCAAGTCATGTGTAAAGTCTCTTTTTTGTCTCATGTGGTTGTGCAAATTTTTACATTTGTTGCATAAATAACTAAAATTTTGTTACTAAAACCAATAAATAGTAGAAATATTTTTATGTTATCACTTATTTTAGGACTATTTTGTACCTAAGTAAAAACGAAAATTTTCCCATTAGCATGCATAAAAAAATATTTTAAATATATCTTCAACCTTACAAGAAACCGCTGTAAAATTTTTTTCTTTTTTATTTCAATTTTTTTAGCATAAAACTAGATGGTTTATTAGGTGATGTAAGAAAATCCATTTATTTTATAGTATTTTTAAAACGATACTGTTTTGTTAATAAAAATATTTTAAAGTTATAAAATATGTGTTTCTATTCTTTAAATATTGTTAAAAAATAAACTAAAAAAAATTTTAAATTTGCTGAACAAATAAAAATTTTAGAAATTTGTAAAAGTGGGTTTAGGTGACCCGCAGCGACCGCGTTAGTGTACTTCTCAGGTGCGACCTATCTAGGGTTAATATGTTGGTCTTATTTCCTAGATTTTTTTTTTATCTTTTGTCTGTAACGAAATATGGCCATTTAAAATGTCATTTTTTTCGGGTCAAATATTAAAAAAACGGTTATTCCAAATCAGGTCCGCGCCGTACATAAGGGCAAAGTTGTGCGGAGCACGAGGGTGCCGAGTCGCCGAAGGCGCCGAAAATCCTCAAAACTCAAAAGTAAAAAAAAGATAAAGCAACAAACAACATTGTCAAAAAATGAAAATGAAAATACTTTTTAAAATTATTTTTCAATAGTGGATAATAATACCTAACTTAACCCGTATCTGTACTCACATATGAACGTAATACAAATTTGGAGCGTCATTTTAAATTTGCACAAGGGCGCCAAAAGTGGTAGGCGCGGGCCTGTTCCAAATTCTAACATATTCATTAACTTAATTTAAATAATATCTTCAGAAAAAGAAGCTCTAATGCCTTTTACATTTCTCCACTCCATGAATTATTGATTGTATGAATAGGTGTACCTATCTTTTGATTTTTCGGGCAGCAGCTTCAAGCAAAATTCATCACTTTCCATTTTCACTACTAATTATTCATAACAATTGGCAGCACTTTGACAGACGCTGTGCGATATTAAAAAATATCACACGACTGTGACATATTGCTTCTTCTTTTCAACTTTAACGGGATTGATATGATATTTGTCACTTTCGAAGTGTCAAAACAATTCGGTAATTGCCATTTTCATAGGTGGTCGTAGGAAAAATCGTAATTTTCTACGCCATATAACTCGGAAGGGGTTTATTTTCATGAAAAATTGTATTTAACATTAATTCATTAAAAAAGGGATAATTCCTTGATTGCGCAAGTTTTTTTCACTCACTTTTTGAAGCGTTCTTTAAGTAGGTAAGCTGGAGCACCAATAAAAAAAATTAAATAGTAATAATAATAATATACGCCCTGCAATTCACTCCCTCACGAGTGGAGCTTGTGCGGGGGAGGGACGACTATTATTATTAGCCGTGGAGCTCTGGGGCGACTTACTGATGATTGATGGCGCATTTACTTTACAGTTGTTTTTAAAATTACAAAATTTTCCATTTCCTTCGTATTTAGAAGTGTGTACATAGTCAACAATATTTATTTCATTATTCAAAAAAAGCAAATAAGCAAGATCGAAGTGAATCATTTAAGGAAAATAGCCGGAAACGAAATTTAACAGAATGAGAAATGATAAAACAAGAACCAATAACAAGAATTATAAAGAAAAGACAATTAAATTGGTACGTCATACAGGTCGAACGAACCCAGACAGCTTAGCAAAGAAAATATTCGAAACAGGAACAACGATGAGAAGACAAGACAAGGTAGATTGAGAAAAATATTGATATAATACAGAGAAAATTGTAAAGAAGAAAGGAATTACAGCAGCACAAATAAAAGACAATCAGTATGGAAAATATGGTAGAAAATAACACGCAGTTAGCGAAAATAGTAATTTATGTATCAAGGGAATTATAAGGGCCTTAATTCCCGAAGGCAAAGTTTTGCCTGAGGTAATTAAGGCTCATTATTTCCCGAGGTACATAGATTATATAATATAAATATAAATATAAATTTACAGATAGACGAACAGGTACATAAAATCACAAAAATTGAAATTAAAGGGGCCCTAAAGGAATCCAAAAATAAAAAAGCCGCTGGACCCGGAGATATCCCCATAGAGCTAATAAAAAATGCACCAGAAATATTACTAGATCTACTAGAAGAACTATTCAATAAATGTATACAAGGAGAACAAATTCCTGACGACTGGAATTTGGGATATATAAGTTCGATATACAAGAAAGGAGACAAAAAGTTATGCCAAAACTACAGGGGCATAACTGTTATTAGCGCAATGGGGAGGTTGTACGGTCGAATACTTAAAAAGAGAATAGAAAACAACTTACAAGAAATAGAGGAACAAAGCGGTTTTCGAATGGGAAGATCCTGTATGGATAATGTTTTTGTCTTGCAACAAATTATGGAAAAACGAAAGGCTCATAACTTAACTACCCATTTGGTTTTTATTGATCTTGAAAAAGCATACGACACAGTACCCTTGAAGAAACTGTTTGAAATATTAAAAAAAACCGGACTCAATAATGTTTATGTGAGAGCAATCTGGAACTTATATAAAGATGCGACAAGTGTAATCAAGATGGGAGCAATCAAATCTGAACCCTTTTCAATTAATAAAGGTTTGAAACAGGGTTGTAGCATATCCCCTACTTTATTCAAAATATATATTCAGGAAGCCCTAAGCGAATGGAGAAAAAAAAAATAGCAAATATGGGGTTATATCTAGACGATAAATGTTTGACAAGCCTCTTTTTTGCAGACGACCAAGTAATTATTGCTTGTGATGAAGACGACGCAGACTACATGCTGAGAAAGTTAAAAGACGAGTATGAAATTTGGGGACTGAATATAAATATGCAAAAAACAGAATATATGAAAGTAGGAGGAAAACACGAAGATGAAGATCCCCAACTACAAATTAGAGAAATAAAAAGGGCTACAAATTATAAATACTTGGGAAGCGTCCTAACGGAAGAAGGAAATTCAAAAACAGATATCCGAAATAGAGCTCAGCAAGGAAAAAGGGCCATCCAAACTCTTAATTCGCTGTTATGGTCCAAATCGATTAATACATCTACAAAAATAAGGATATACGAAGCAGTAGTAGAACCTATCCTAACATACGGTGCAGAATGCTGGCAAATGACGAAGAGCGATAGGAAAATTATCGACACAGTGGAAATGGACTTCTTAAGAAGAGCATGCCAAGTGTCGAGAATTGAACACGTTCGGAACGAAGAAATAAGAAGAAGAACAAGAAGGATATATACCAGCACGGACCGAATAGAAACGAGACAACTCGTATGGTATGGGCACGTACAGAGAATGAACGAGGAAAGATGGCCAAAAAGAGCACTACAATATATTCCCAAAAATAGGAGGAGAAAAGGAAGGCCTACAACCTCATGGACCGATGGTATACGCAGTATAATGAAGGACAGAGAAATAAAAGAGGATGAATGGAAAAATAAAGATAAATGGCGGTCGAAATGTGGGATAGCGTAACCATGATGATATAAGCTTATAATAGCCCGGTCAGGAATAAAAATATTTATAGCTTTTATAAGAAAATGTGTTGGAATTGGTTCAATATTTTTCCTCACCCATTTTTCTTTCCTATCTCTATACGAAACACCTAATATAAGGCAATACGTAGCAGATAAGTAAAAATGAATGAATTTGTTTACGCTCGAACCTTTCTCCCGTTCGAGCTTCTCAATCCCGATCCCGCTTTGGTTTTGATTTAGCCGCATATCCGCCAGCCGAGCAGTCGAATCGAACGCTCATTCACACTGTTGACACAAATACAAATTATGTAGGTCAAAATAATCATTTGCCGCCTTTCAGCGACCGTCGACAGGCAGCAATATCTATTTTCAATATAATGGTCTCCCGTGATTTATCTCGGAATCTTGCCATCATTAATAACGCAAAGAATTTAACGTTTTAAATAATTTATCGGTCTAAATCGTTAGACGAAAATTTTTGGGAACGCACTTTGATATTTAGTAAGTGGACAATCTAGAAAATTTCATCAAATTTATTTTTTAGTGCTTCATTTTTCAATTATCAAATCATATACCTCACTAGACGTAAAATTTTATAAATAAATAAATAAAGTTATCCCAAAACGGTATAATTTTTTTTCAGAGAATTACAGACGATTTTTTGTAGGCATGTCAAAATTTGTCAGTGAAAATTCAACGTTTCTTGTTTTTTTATCAACATAAGATGGCAATCAATCCGAGAACATTACCTCCAATTCCATCGACGGTACCCAATTCCGCCAAATCTCTCACCGGTCCATAATCCTATGGCTCAATTCCGCCACGTACTTCGGAGAATCAGGATAGAGGATTACGGCGATATGAGTGAACCTAAATTATAGAACATAAATATTTTACCTACGGCTACTATAGAAAACAGTCAAAAACACACGACACACAGCCTCAGTATATAGCTCATTACGCACGGTTTTGGTAAACAAAACGCACAGTTTATACGTAAAAGTAAGCGGAACATTTAATAATTCGCAAGTAGGTTGTTTTTACCAATCACGCATAAATCCAGCTTAATAATATTTAATTTAACTAGCTCAGAATATTTTTAAAAATGATATAATAATAATTAAAAGAAAAAAATGAGCAGTGGAAAATTTTATTTTCAGGTGTGAATTCTAGCTTTTCTAATAGACAATTTAGTGGAGTATTTTTAGGGTTAGAGGGCGCCAATAATTCTATTTTTTATATTTAACAAGCTAGTTTAGAATTATAAATATTGTAGCTATGATCAAAAAAATAATATATTAATACAAAATTTACTATTAAATAATGGTTAAAATGAAATCAAATTAATTAATTATTTATAAGAAAATGAAAACTTATATTAAATAAATATGATATTCATTAATTCTGTCACATACCAAGGAAATGTTAAAGAAAAAATTAGAGATTGAAAATATATTGCAATGTATTAAAAAAATAAATGTTGAAATTGATATTCCAAAAAGTTTCACAATCTTACCAGAAAATTTTTGTAGCGTGTAGCTACACCGTTATAAAAAATTACAATATACTAGAGACCTTAACAATTCTTAAAACTAAATCAATTGGATCTACCAAATACAAAACAATTTAAGATTTACCGACTTTGATTACAATGGTGGCCAGCGCTGAAGAGAAGTCTTCCTCGGCTTTTTCAACTTGGCTTTTTCCCAAATCGGCAGCTACCCAGGTAACTCCAGGTTTGCAAAAGGAACAATTCAAGTTCCAGACTATGAATCTGCCCGATTTAGTAATCGTTCATTTACTAAATTTAGGAAGGACAATTTGTGATAAACAAAAAAACTGGGGGAAATTCGCCTTGTCGGCTATAACACAGTATCACTAATTGCAAATGGACTTTTCAGTCTCAACAGCTCGATCGAAAATGAATAAAATATTCTACCAAAATGATAATGAAAGCCACGGTCGCTAGATGAGATCCCCACTAGTCAACACATACGATAAAAATTAAACTGAAATTTTATGATATACTAAGTGACCCAAATTTAAAAATAACAATTTTAAAAATTTGATTTTTAAAATGTTACAAGGTAGTGATCGCTTAATCGACTGTCATCAGCGCAAGGGCGCCGTTACACAACGGCAAGGGGGGCGGAAGCCCCCCCTGGATTTCAGATGTATTAGTCGAGACGTAGTCCAGTAAATTAACGCCAGAAAAACTCCAAACTTGGGCAACAAGCCTGTCCGTCAAAATTTTTTTTTTAATTTGCAGGTATTCATAGGTACCTTTACCTCCGAAAATCTCAGCTACATGGAATTTGTGGAAAGATGGGAAAATGGCTCTAGAGTTCCCGAAAATCCGTTTTTCGACGAAATCTGCCGAAGTATAATCTTACAAAACAGAAGAGCAATTCATTACCCACAAAAGTTGTCCCTATGATTTTTTTCGCTACACTAATATTTTTTTGCAAAAACGGCGTTTCAAAAATTCATTTAATAATTCGCAAAATTATTGTGGTGAAGACGGAAAATTTGAATATTCTCCCAAAACTTGAATATCCTCCCGTTTTTGTCTGAAGACAAAAGATAAGGCAATAATAACCAACTTTTTTCACTTTTTGCACTTGATTAATAAATTTATTGTAAAAAAATCCAATGAGAAAGTTTGAAGGCAGAGTTTTTTCTCGTGCACTTAATAAAGTACTTGATATCTATATTGATGAAAAGGTCAGAATGTGATCTATTATTTAGTACAATTCCTAACCCCAAAAAATTTTAGCACGAAAAGAAAATAATCCTAAAAAAAATGAAGATTTTTCATAGGGCTGAGAATTTTCTCAATTTTCCGGAAAACCAAAAAATATGAAAAAAAAGAAAAATGCCATCGACAAGGGGACAAGCTAATCTTTCTAATGATGTGCGCTGAAAACCGATATGGTCCTTGATTATCTATTAATTCCCGATAGACCCGAGCATTTTCGAAAACTCCGGAAATCCAAAAAAAAAACGCCCTAAAAAAACATGTTGTTTATGAAAATACACAAAAATAATTTATTGAATCTTTCTAAATATATTTAACACCTTGCAAAGCTCCATTATCCAAAAGGATTCGGTGAAATTGGTCTTGATAAAAAAAATATGAATAAATTTATAGGATGGTCAAAATATCAAGCAAATACAAACTTTTGCCCGGTTTTTCAATAATTCAGAAAAATAGATAAAAGGAAAAAGTAACATGATATTATAGCTACAGGTTCCTTCTTTCATCTGAACTTTGAATCATGAAAAGATATTAATTTTTACGTGATTAATTGAAGAATTTGTAATCCGCTTGGGAGTGTCATTCCTTTAGAGCGTGCTCTCTAAATGCAGGGCAGGAGCTAAAAATGGGGGTGCGTTTTGGAACCGGTTATGTCGAAAAGTATCATATTTTTGATCTCCATTTTCGTCCAAACAAAAATTCTCTAAGTGTCATATTTCAGAAATATCGGTGAAAATAGGCGAAAAAAACACATTTTTGAGACCAATGGGCCATTTTCCTGAACTTCCACAAAATTCAGACAGTTGAGATTGTTGGGGGTGAATGTACCCATGAATACCTGCAAATTAAAGAAAATGGTACCGGACAGACCTGATGCCCGGGTTGGCACCTTCGTTTATTGGACTAAGGTTTGGGAGTGCCTAGAGAATCTAAACGAACTAGGCAAGAACAACGCTTTTACCCTCCTATGGGTTCCGGGACACACTGGAGTGGAGGGTAATGAAATAGCAGACGTACTCGCAAAAAAAGGGGCTGAAACACCATTTCTGGGACCTGAACCCTTCTACGGAATAAGCACCAGTACAATACTTGATGAACTTGGAAAAAAGTAAATAACAAAAGATCCCAATACTGGATAGGACTACAAGGAATAAGGCAGGCCAAGATACTACTGGGAAACTATAACCAGAAGAGATCTGACGACTGCGTCAGTAAAAGTAGAAATAAGTTCAGAATACTAACGGGTATCCTAACAGGGCATTGCCGTCTGAGAGGCTACCTAAAGAAACTCGGATTAGTAGACAAAGAAGAATGCAGATTCTGCGAGGAAGAGGAGGAAACCTCTATCCACATTCTCTCAAAATGCATTACCCTGCAAAATCCAAGGGTACGATACCTCGGAGAAAATCAAATAGAAGAGGAAGATCTACCTAACCTGAACTTTTTGAAAGCAATAGGACTGGAGGAACTGCTCGAATCGTTGAGATATCCTCAACGATTGGGCAGCAGTAGGGGGCACAATAGATCTTATAGGTCGCAGTGTATCGACACCCCCATCACAGATAGATAGATATTGGACTAACGCGATAAATTTAAATTTGCTGGAGTATCAAATAACAGTTCGGTAAATTACGCGGTCGCTCGTCGGCCGTCGAGACCATGTGACTTGCAACAAACAGGATCTTCATTTCAATTTAATGCAATACTTTGATTTGGAAAAATGCGCTCCCCCCCTGACATTTTTTGTAACGGCGCCCATGCATCGCCGTAGTCATAGCAACTGTCAAAGTCAAAATAATACAACCTTTTTGAAAGACAAATAAGTTCTAATTATTGATTATAAGATGATACATACTGTTTAAAAAAGAATACTTACATTTTCAATATGTCAAGCGATAGTGAGGCGGGAATCTGTTGGATTTGAAGAGAATTTTGTAAAATTGTTCGAAATAAAATTTTTCAAAAAAAGATGCAATAATTTGAAGAAATTAAGTACCCTGTCATAAGTCCAGACTTTTTGGCACACGTATATGGTCGTAGGTAAAGTATAGTACGTAATGCGTGTTGTAAAGCAATTACGCACTCATGGAATTTTTCCATTTGTGCGTAACACTTGTTACGTTACACTATTCTCGAAAAAAAATATAAACCTGCAAACGACTACTTGCAGCCCAAAGAACCACAAATCTTATGGGAATTAGCTCCAGGTCAAATTGGCTGAAATTTGGATATGTTGTTCGTTTCGGCATCCTGAGCAAAAGTATCAATGGGTACAAAGCTCAATTTTGCGTATTTCGGCTCCTACGCAGCTCCAAAGCTCCGCGGATTTAACATTATTTATTACTTAAAAAGGTAATCTTTTCAAAAGTTTAGTATTTGCTGCGTTAAAAGAAAGTACGCTCTTGTTTTCGAGGTCGCTGCATTCAAATCTAATGCCAATATAATAATAATATTGACAGTTGACAGCTGTCAAACTAACTGTCAAACAGCATGTAACAATCAAAATTGATAAAAATAATATGTAAACATACGTTTTTAAGGTTGCTCAATTCAAAGCTGTTGTCAAAAAGACGATATTGACAGTTGACAGCTGTCAACTAGCTGTCAAACAACAATCAATAATCAAAATTGATAAAATCCACGTGTAAATATACAGTGTCCCACGACTATTCCCTCGTTCTCTTGTCCCTAAACGGTACAAGATATCAGCTTAATTTTTTGGTGACATGTAAATTGATAAGATCTACTTGTTTGTAATTGTAATTTATCAAAGTTACGTTTTTTTAAATGGAACGCCCTGTATTTTATGACATTTTTAGATTATACGTTAAAAACTAAGTCAACTTTATTCAACGTTCCCTATATGTATCTCTTACCAATTTTGAGAAAATCGTGATTTTAAGAAAAATATTCTATTTAAACAAGAACTAAAAATACGGAAACCTCTTACTTTCAGTAACACAAATTTATATCGATTTATTCTGACTTTTAGGGCTTTCATTTGCACTATGTAGGATTTCGATATTTTGCACAGGGTGTTTAGGAAAAGGATTCTAATTTTATATTTTTCAACCATCAAAAACTCACTTAACTTAAATGGACCACCCTGTATTTTTTTATCCTATGAGTAATGCATATGTATAAAATTAACGATTAAAAAGTTATTAGGATTTTTCTCTAAAATTTCTATTTTTTTTTGTTTAAATTCTAGTAGGCAATGATTTTTTTATTGTTGTTGATAAATAGGTATGGGATCATAACTTCATCAGAAATGAAACTAAAATCAAGACGTAAACATTTATGAAAAAAAATACTAGAATAAATGTTCAATATAATGACCATTTTCCTCTACGCATAACCGCACTCGTTTTATTTTATTCTTCATCTTCATTAGTGGAAGGTGGAGTGTTGTAAACTAAATTTTTAATGTAATCCCAAAGAAAGAAACCCATGCTGGTTAAATCAGGAGATCTAGGTGGAAATTCATGTGGATCTGCCCTTCCAATCCATTTCTTGGGGACCATCTAGCTGTAACCACATTTTTATTCTAACATCTAAAGAAACTTCATCTAGAAGACTCGAAAATTCTTGGTTTAGAAACCGTAAAAATTTTACGCCGTTCAAGATTCCATCAAAAAATATAGACCAATCACATGGTCTCCAACAATTCCACCAAATACACCGTTTTTGGTGGTCAACAGTGCGATACAGGTGACGATTTTTCGTATCATAGTAATGTTATGTCGGTTTACTAAGCCGTTGTTGTGGAAAGTGGATTCGTCGGTAAATAAAACATATTTAAAGGATTCATCACCTTCCCCAACTTTCTCAAGACTCCATAAACAAAAATCAAACCTCCGTTGAAAGCCTCGTCCATATAAATTCTGGTGAAGTTGTTGTTTTACTAATTCCAGTTTGTCTAGAAATTTCTCTTAAACTGACATTTGTATTTTCAACTACTGATCCTAAAACTAAGAACTCATTCTCCTCATTATTTACAATATACTTTGCTTTGGTAGGTTTTTTGTAGGATACACTACCAGTTTGAATAAAAGTTTGTATCAGTTCCTCAAACGCCCTTTTTTCTGGATGTGTTCGATCGGGATATTTTTCTGCGTGCACCCTTGACGCTAACAAACAATTTCTAAAACATTCAACTAGGATAAAGGTCATGTCCACTCTTTCTTCTTGAGAATAGTGTTTCATTTTGTTAATCTTTAATAATGTCTATTGAAAATACTATTATACTAACTATACCGCTACTGAAAATAAATTAATAATTTAGACAGTAGGTATTTGACAGATCATTATGGATATCTGCTAACTAGATGAGTTTAAAACCATGGCCTACTACAATAGGAAATATTACGTTCACAGAAATTTTAGAGAAAAATCCTAATAACTTTTTAATCGTCAATTTTATACATATGCATTACTCATAGTTTTTGATAGAAAATGAAAAGTTATTTCACATAGGATAAAAAAATACAGGGTAGTACATTTAAGTTAAGTGAGTTTTTGATGTTTGAAAAATATAAAATTAGAATCCTTTTCGTAAACACCCTGTGCAAAATATCGAAATCCTACATAGTGCAAATGAAAGCCCTAAAAGTCAGAATAAATCGATATAAATTTGTGTTACTGAAAGTAAGAGGTTTCCGTGTTTTTAGTTCTTGTTTAAATAGAATATTTTTCTTAAAATCACGATTTTCTCAAAATTGGTAAGAGATACATATAGGGAACGTTGAATAAAGTTGACTTAGTTTTTAACGTATAATCTAAAAATGTCATAAACTATAGGGTGTTCCATTTAAAAAAACCTAACTTTGATAAATTACAAATTTCTGGATCACCCTGTATAATTAAAAATAATTTAAACAAGTAGATCTTATCAATTTACATATGTCACCAAAAAATTAAGCTGATATCTTGTACCGTTTAGGCACAAGAGAACGAGGGAATAGTCGTGGGACACCCTATATGTGTATGAGGTTGCTGAGTTCAAAACTGATGTTAAAAAATCGATATTGACAGTTCACAGCAGTCAAATAACTGCATGTAACAGCATGTAACAATCGAAATTGATAAAATTGACATGTAAGAAGCATATGTCTGTAAGGTTGCTTAATTCAAATCTGATGCCAAAAAGACGATATTGACAGTTGAGTACTATCGTTAATTAAATATTTGACTGTGCATGATAATGTGTCAAAATAGAGTAATAATTAGGTGACAGCAAGCATGCTTCAGTTGTTTTTGAAATGTCGTTTTTTTTACCTTCAGTTTTGAATTTAACGATCTCAGAAACGTATGTTTACATGCGGATTTCATCCATTTTGATTGTAGCTTGCTTTTTGGCAGCTAGTTCTGACAGCTTTTCCTAGGGCTCCTTAGCCAATTTTCCGGAGTTGTTTTGCCCTTACCTTTGTCCCGCTTCTATTCTCTCGGGGAAGGGAAACATACAACGATGATTAAGGTTAGGGATTATTCAAAATAATAATTCCGTGGGTAATCAAAATAAGTAATATATTCTAAATGTACTTCAAAAATAAAACGAATTACAATTTTTGGGATTTATCGAATCCCCATGAATCGGTAAATAATCTCGAGTACTTAGTCGTTTCTACTTGGTCTGGAAAATCAAATGAGAGAGAGTGAGAGGGGAAATCGAGAAAGAGATTTTTTGATATTTCTTTGAAGGACTACTTTGTCTTACATCATCGTTTATTTATAAATCCTTTCCTTGATTTTTGATAGTTTATTTGTCCTTTGGCTTCGCCAAAATTACCTTTTTAAGTTAAATAATGTTATATACGTGGAGCTTTTAAGCTCCGTAGGAGCCGAAATACGGAAAATTGAGCTTTGTGCCCATTGAGACTTTTGCTCAGGATGCCGAAACGAACAACATATCAGCCAATTTGACCGGGAGCCAATTCCCATAAGATTTGTGCGGGGTTCTTTGCGGAGGAACAATGAGTTGGCTGCTATAAAATTGTCATATAAATATTTACGTACATCAACAAATCATGTGGCATTAAATAGTACAATTCAGTATTAAAAAAATCTTCCACTTGGGCTTCGTCCAAAAATTGTATACCAAATAACGGATTTGTCTATACCATGCATGCGCCAGGTGAAATCTATAATCTACTATTTTCGTTGAGCCAAACATTTGAGTAAAATATTTCGATGAGTAATTGCACATTAGTATAGCTCCTTCTATTAATAGGGGTAGCGATCTCCGGCGTCGGTGGTACCTACCTCCGTTCGTAGAATCGGCTGAACCATAAAGTCTAATATGAAAGTTTGAGGATTAAAAATAATCTTTTGGCGGAATTGGGCGAATGTCAATTCCATACCTTGCTAAAATAGAGTTATGTTTTGATCATCAAAGTTTCTATTTATTAAACATTTCGCAAACGTGCTACCATCTATCAGCAAAACTGATAAATGATTCCCACAAGTGAGTTTTCACAACTTTACAAATCAAACATTCCCAGTTCGCATTGTGGGTTGCAAAGTTTTTGACCGCCTCTTCTTCGTATCCCTTTAAGGACAAAATAAAAAGTAAGGAAACGAGTCAGGAATTCAATTTTTAGGCCTAACGAACCTGAAAGGCAGAAACTTTTTATATTAGAGCTTACTTCATTTAAGAACTCTAGCGAATCCATTTATGTTCCGCCACATTTGTTTTTAATAACTAAAATCGCTACAGTGGGCCATGAGCGGGAAGACAAAGAGCGAAATTCCCCTAGAGACTCTACGTATCATTCAAATACATAACGTTTTGCTCTAATGAAAATTTTAGCTGTATAAATAGAAACCAGCGCCGTTTATTATTAGAGAATGTGAAGCAGCCGTTAAATAAGCCGGAAATGTAATTTAAATACCTCACAATACCATTAGTTCAGAACGTTCTAGATTCTAGCTGTGGGTTTAGGGGATGGTTGTGAAAAAATGAAGTCTTGTTTAACTTGAAAGCCGTGTTTGCATTAGTACACACGAACTGCGAGCGATCATCAATGTTACCGACTACAATTTTATAAAATACCGAAAAGGTGCCTTAAATACAGGTTACAGCCTTACCTAACTTTTGCATTGATTTTCTCTCTTAAGAACGTTTACAGTAATAAATGGATTAATATCTCTCTTAACCCTTAGGGACGAAACTGTCACACATTTTCGATATTTGAAGATGCACTGTGGGACAATTTCCATACTGTAAAAAAATGTGAAATAAAATCACAAGCTCTCAAAAATACAACATTAGAAAATGTCACACACTGCATCACGTCTGGGCTACTACTCCTTGGCCTACATGCCCCAACAGGCATTGAATTACGTCCAGACGCGAGTGGAACCCGAATCGTCTCGGGACTTAAACCCAACCACTTTGATTTTGTTATTAAAGGAGCTTGTCATTCTTAGACCGGTTTCGGCATTATTGTGCATCATCAGTAAGAAGTAGACAGCTCGAGAGGATTCGGGTTCAATTTGTTTCATGTTGCACCAATAATTGCACTTGAATTCAAGTGACTTGTAAAGTCTGAACGAGCCTTAACAATCACTGAGAGCGTGTTGATAAGCAGTTTTAAACTTTCTAATACAGATCGGACAAATTCTCTTTTTTGTTTGATCATTTTAGTAAAACATCTATTATATGCTTTGTACAGTAATAGTATATTAAGTTTGGAGAACGGTAAGGGCTTTTTACCGATGGAAGACAATTGTTTGGAGGAGGAGCGAAGCGACGACTCCAATTATTGTCTGACATCGGTAACCCTTACCGTTTGACATGCTTATATAACGTTGTACGATTGGGGCAATAATAAACTATTAAATTATCAATTTTTTTTCATATTCAAAATTTCGATTCATCATATCATGGTACGGGTGACCAAATAAGAATGCGAGGTACTGTATCTGGGAAATGATCCATCGCAGAGGCTTGCGGAAAAAAAGTTATGACTAAAACGGCCAAGAGAAAGACCTGGAAAATACTTTGAAGTTTCTAAAATGGCCGCTAGGTGGCGTAACTGCAATCTTGAATCTAAGTGATGTTTCTGTGAATTCCGCTATATTAACCTACCAAAAAAATACCTGATCTTTAAAGTAGAGGATAATCTGAACCTTTTTTGTTTGACAATTTTTGCTGCATCTCTAAAAATAAAGTGGTGGAAGGTATTCAAAGGTTTCAGTAAAAAACACCCTGTATATTCGAAACGGCTAAGCCGATTTTAACAAACTTGAGCTAGTTGAAAAGAGCTATTCTTTGGCTACAAATGCTATAATATTTGAAATTTTGTTAATTTTCTCAAAAAAATTAAATGCATTGGTATGATTTCTTTTTCTTGAAAAAGTAGATAAATGTTGCCTAAACAAGCTCGCAAAAACCGCATGTCGATATCTTGTTCCTAACCTAAAATTTAGGCCAAATAATATTTTATACGGAAATAAATTTTTATTTTTTAAACTAATTAATTCCTTTTATTATGTAAGTTGTGGCCCTAAAAAGGACCGATTTAAAAAGGAAAGGTTTTTAATGTCCCCGTAAATGCTCTAAATGCTGACCATCACGTTCTATGCATTGCTGAAGCCTCTCATGGGTATACAAAACTGTAGCTTCAATTTCGGCTCTCGGTATTTTACGTAATGCATTACGAATCCGGTTTTTCATATCTCTCTGGTCGTAGATTGAGTCTGAAAATCAAGACAAGTTAAGTCTGATGATCGCGCAGGCCATGGAGACGGACTTCCTCTTCCAATCCACCGCTATTGTAATACTGCATTAATGTGCTCTCGCACAATAATGTAGAATTTTTATTTAAAATTCTTTGGACCGATGAAGCCTCCTTTAAATCTGCACGATACGCATTATTGGTCTGCAGAAAATCCGTATTGGTTGCGTGAAGTTCAGCACCACGTGGGAGTTTAAATGTGTGGTGTGGCATACTGGGAGGCCGAATATACAGGGTGTTTTTTACTGAAACCTTTGAATACCTTCCACCACTTTATTTTTAGAGATGCAGCAAAAATTGTCAAACAAAAAAGGTTCAGATTATCCTCTACTTTAAAAACCAGGTATTTTTTTGTTAGGTTAATGTAGCGGAATCACAGAAACATCACTTTCTTAGATTCAAGATTGCAGTTACGCCACCTAGCGGCCATTTCAGAAACTTGAAAATATCTCCCACGTTTTTCTCTTGGCCGTTTTAGTAATAATTTTTTTTCCGCAAGCCTCTACGATGGATAGTTTCCCAGGTACAGTACCTCGCATTCTTATTTGGCCACCCTGTACATGTTATGGTTGCTAAGTAGTTACAAGGATGCATAATAAGTATGAAAATGGTATTTTCCTATGACCACCTATGAAAATGGCAGTTTCCGAATTGTTTTGACACTTCGAAAGTGACAAATACCACACGAGTCCCGTTAAAGTTAAAAAGAAGAAGCAGTATCATACAGTCGTGTGATATATTTTACTTTCTCGCACAGCGTCTGTCAAAGTGCTGTGTCAATCGTTATGAATAATTAGTAATGAAAATGGAAAGTGATGAATTTTTGATGGAATTTACTCCACCTGAAATGTCGGCGGCGGCTAAAATTACCTGCTTAAAGCTGCCCCACAAATCAAAAGAAAGGAAGGTACACCTATTCATATAACCAAGTCATGGAGTGAAGAAATATAAATGGCATTTAAATTAAGCTAATAAATATGTTAGAATTTGGAACAGGCCCCCGCCTACCACTTTTGGCGCCCTTGTGCAAATTTAAAATGCACAATAAAAGATCATTTTTAAAATTTTATTTTAAATCCTAAAATTAATATACCTAATGATTAATATTTTATAAAAAGAATAAAATTAGAATATTAAAAATGATTGTGTCGTAGGAAAAATAGTGTATACATAACTCGTTGGAAAGTGCATTTCTTGTAATCGTTACGTTTCTGCACTCGTGTGTAATTGGTCACTTTCCACACTTGTGTACGTAATATACTATTCTGCTGTCACTTAAATATTGCTATGTCAATAAGTTTGGTTTTTGAGTGTTTTTTATTGATTATTATTATAATTTTTAAAATATGAGCGACGAAAGTGAATTTGAAAAAATAGAACCGGCATGGGAAGAAGGATGTGCCGCAATAATTCCTGAAAAATCAAAATTTCAGTATGAGAATATCTATAAAATTCTGAACAGTAAGTGAATTACTTACCGTTCAGAAAATTTTGACGTTAGTAAATACTACTTACTGTCATCAAAATAGATATGGTAAACAGTCAAAAATGACCAATCGTACAAAATTATCATTAATTTGCAATTTTTGTACAAAAAATTCATTCATAACGAACAAACTCAATCCAAACAAAAGAAAAAATAGTGATAGGTCACAGCCCATTCAAACGGCAACTATAAAACGATGTATCAAAATCAATTTAAGTAAGTTCATGATGGAAAGTTTTCTAAGGAAGCAGCTCTTTATTGGCTCAATGATTGATTGATAGTGGATTGTCTAAATAAACTGTAACTTAATCGTTCAAACATCTCCCAACTGAATCAACTGAACGGATAGTGAGTTAATATTTTTATTTTTATGGATTGTCTATCATTAATTTTGCTCTTATTCAAGAAAGATTTCTTTTTTATAGGTTCCATAGGTACAGTGAAAAAATTGTGAAAAAAGAAAAAAGTTCAAATTATTTTTTCGTTTTTCTGAAATTACTCAATAAATCCTTTACTAAATGTTGACAAGATTATAATTTTTACGTAACTTAATAATTACGTTTTCAAGAAAACTGCGAAAAAAATCAGGAACTATTTTAAACGACATTATTTATTTAAAAAATCCCACTGAGCGGCGTACAGTGCCGGCCTAAGAGCAAAATGTTGTGTGTGCAAGAATGAGTTTTGGCGCCCCTTACAATGAAAATGGGTGTAGGAAACCCCCCAAAAAATGTTATTTGTGCTATAAAACGAATTTGTCAGAGCTTAATAATTATTGAATTTGGATTGTTTAGAACCAGTTGAACAAAAGTTATGAACATATTCAATTGGCTAATTTGCATTAAAAATAATAGTCCAATAAACGAAGGTGCCAACCCGGGCATCAGGTCTGTCAGACACAATCTCAGCTGTCTGAAATTTGTGGAAGGAAATATGACATACAAAAATGATCCTCATCATTTTTGTCAATGATATGATTCTTTTCGACATAACCGGGTCCAAAACGCACCCCCATTTTTAGCTCCTGCCCTGCATTTAGAGGGCACGCTCTAAAGGAATGACACTCCCAATCGGATTACAAATTTTTCAATAAATTAATATTTTTTAATGATTCAAAGTTCAGATGAAAGAAGGAACCTGTAGCTACAATATCATGTTACTTTTTCCTTTTATCTATTTCTCTGAATTATTGAAAAACCGGGTCAAAATTTGTTTTTGCTCGATATTTTGGCCCTCCTATAAATTTATTTATATTTTTTTATCAAGACTAATTTCGCCGAATCCTTTTGGATAATGGGGCTGTGCAAGGTGTTAAATATATTCAGAAAGATTCAATAAATTATTTTTGTGTATTTTCATAAACAACATGTTTTTTTAGAGCGTTTTTTTGGATTTCCGGAGTTTTCGAAAATGATCGGGTCTATCGGGAATTAGGTAATCAAGGACCATATCGGTTTTCAACACAAATTTTTGGGGTTAGGAATTGTATTAAATAAAAGATTACGTTCTGACCTTTTCATTAATATATTGTAATGGTATTGAATATAAAGCCTTTTTTTTAACGTATAACTTAGACAGGAAGAAAATATTACTTATAAAAGTTAACCTTAAAATTCAATCTAATAATAATTCAACATAATTAGTTTAAGTTAAACGATACGATAGTAAGTTAAACGAAAAAGAGTTTAGGATTTATAAAATTAAATAAATATAGCAAAAAAGTACAACAATAATGAAGTTTAATGATATTTAGAAAATCAATGATGACGAACAAAAAGTGTCTTTGTACAAAGTTAATATAATTCGAAATGATATAAAAAGTATATCAAAAATTTTCTTTTAATCTATAGAATAAGATGTTATTAGTCAAAATTTGCAATAAAATCAATAATTTTTTTTAATTTTGTAAAAATTTAGGTTAAAAAAATGTCAAATTTTCATCTAGGAAGCTGTGACATTGTACTTTATAAAAAGCATTTCGTGTGTCAAAGAGAGGCTTTTTACCAAAATCTTTTGAAGAGATCACGTCGCTCCGTATCATAAAAACAAAAGAAAAACCCAAAGCAACGCGATTTAAAAAGAAAAAAATTGTTACCTGTCAGAGAAAGTGAGGTTAATAAAAGATTAAAATAATTCAAGAAGAACAACAATCTTAAAAGGTGGCTTTATCCAAAATTATCCATCCTATCCTGTGTTCCTGTTTGGACATCTCCAGTCCCAGCTGTATTCCTATATAAAAGTATCCAAATCCAACTATATTCGGCATAAAAATATCCATCCTGTTTCCTGATTTTGGTGTTATTTGGAAAAACGATTTTATAGAATCCCATTTATTTTGAACAACTAAAATAAGAACGAAAAGCTTAAATTGAATAAAAGGTACCATTTTAATTACTAAATTTCGATATTTAAAAAGTTTAAACAATAAAAGGCCATAATAATAAAGTTAGATTGAAAACAATCTAACCTTATAAAAGTTTAATTATGTTAGGTTAGAAGTTTAAGAAAATTTCGTATCACACTTGTAAATATTATTTTTATAAAAACTACACTTACCGTATTACACCAAACAATTGTTCCTGTACAGATAAAGTTTATCGTTAATTTTTTTCCTTTAATAAATGTTTATAATTTTTCATTGCGTTCGTTGTGATTGATTTTATAAAAATCTAAACTCTTAGAGAACCCTAGAACCTGAGATAGATATTGGCTATACTTTCCTATGTAATAAGACAGATGGCGCCCAACTACAATAACAATATTTATAAAACACGTTCTGTCTAAATTTACGGAAGAAGGTAAATTAAATAAAAAAATTAATAATAAATATAAAAAGAAAAATCACATACCATTATAATATAAGTCAAGTATTTTATTAAGTGCACGAGAAAAAACTCTTCCTTCAAAATTTCTCAAATTGGATTTTTTTACAATAAATTTATTAATCAAGTGCAAAAAGTGAAAAAAAGTTGGTTATTATTGCCTTATCTTTTATCTTCAGACAAAAACGGGAGGATATTCAAATTTTCCGTTTTCACCACAATAATTTTGCGAATTTTGATAAGGAAGTGCCGTATTTTCAGATTCTCAAAATTGTGAATTTTTGAAACCCAGTTTTTGCAAAAAATATTAGTGTAGCGAAAAAATCATAGGGATAACTTTTGTAGGTAATGAATTTTTTCTTTTAAACAAAAATGCTCTAAGGGTATTATTTAGGCAGATATCGTCGAAAAACGGATTATCGGGAACTCTAGAGCCATTTTCCCACCCTTCCACAAATTCCACGTAGCTGAGATTTTTGGAGGTAAATGTACCTACGAATACCTGCAAATTAAAAAAAAATTGACGAACAAACTTGATGCCCAGGCTTGGGGTTTTTCTGGCGTTAATTTACTGGACTATAAAAAATTTTACCGAATTATTTTTTCATGTTTTTTTTTTCATTTCGGCGCCCCTTCCCAAATCGCACGTGTCCGACCGCACACGACTTAAGCCGGCCCTGGGCGTAAACCTCTTGAAATTGACTTCTGGATCCGCGCTTGTACAAAATCCTTGATATTTTGCTCGATTCCAGTATTTAAAATTTGCACAAAAGCGGATCTAATGAAATATTTATAAAACAAAGAGCGTCTATAAATATTATCATGTGGAAAAACAAGAAATCATCGTTACCATCTATTCTCACGTTTTGACGTTCTTTTCTGCGCTTGAACGAACAATTTACGGCCATTGTTTTTATTATCGGGACACGTTGAGTGGGAAAATGAATATTTTCTATACATAGGCAGGCACACGGTGCCGATAAACAAAGAGATTCAAATAAAACGTTTAAGCCATTTTATCCCAAACCCGAGCTACGAGATTTTACAAAAGAAACGACAACTAAACGATCGACAGAAAATTCATTCAAGTTTATGCTGTTAAATATACCTACATTAGAATAGGTTGTGATCATAAGCGTAGCAAAGAAAGCAAACTCACTTTGGGACAAAAAATGTAATCTAAAAATTTAAATTGTTCTCTAAAAATGGTTAGTCTTAGGATGTCGAATCTGATAAATTAAATTCCTTACTCGTTTGCTAACTTTGTATTAATCTCTTAAAGGGATACGAACAAGAGAGTGACATTTTGACTAGAATCAGTCAAATAAAAGCTTTGCAAATTGTGTATGCAACCCCAATACATCGGGAATTTTTTGCTTTAAAAATTGTCAATACTCTCTTCTAATCATAGATTGTAGCACATCTGAAAAGGAGAGGTCTCACTCTATATAAGATCGCCTAATTAAAAATGAAATAATTTTTTTCTGCAGCCGTCTGAAAACAAAATTTTCGGTATGATTTATTAAATCGAAAGTACACAAATCGTACCGAAATAGTATATTGTGTCACAAGGGCAGAAAATGAGCTTTAGCAGCCCGAGGCTATTAGCTGCCTTCGCTTCGCTTCGCTCGCTCATGCAGCTAATAGCTAAGTGCTGCTAAAGCGTTTTCTGCATGTGTGACAACTGTTTTTCGCCTACCAAAAAAAAAAACAAAAAATAGGAAAATATAACAAAAATCTTTAATTTTATAAATACAGACAGAATTTAATGAGCAACTTAAGTAATAAAAATGTACCAATTTATTTATTATATATTATTTCCAGTTGTTAAACAATTCATAGGACTTTTCGTACCATTGCGCGTTGTCTTGTTAAGTAACAAATTTAGAGAAACATTACTACCTACCTTCTTCTTGCAAGTCTGGTGGAGTATTCGTAAATTCTTCATCACTGCCTGAATTAGGTACTATTCATTTTCACTAATTCACATAATCACAATTATTCAGAATCAGAACGTATTTTTATTTTAAAGTTTAATTCTCTTGATTCTACACTGACGTTTAATGAAAATGTATGTGAAATGTCAAAGTCAAAGGTAAGTTGATAGTGAAAATCGTGTTCTTTTTAATTTTTGCGGCCCAAGGGCCGGAAATATTACTTTCGATCTGATTTTTAGGTATATGATTCATTTTCAGACATGGTAGGCGAAAAATGCTATTTTCGGGACGATTTTTTTCACTTTCGGAACGATTTCTTTACTTTCGGTATGATTCTTGTTACTTTCGGGACGATTTTGGATATCTAGTAGGCGGTTTTGACAATAACATGAACTTGTATTTTATTCTGACAGCGCCTGTCATGTAACGTTGGTGTGTGTTTTTTCGCTTTTCAAATCAAAAAAATTGAAATAAGTAGAGTGAAATGATTCCACATGAGATTAGTGAATCTGCTAAAGCGGATACTTATGAATTATTGCGTAAGTAATGTATTCATAAGAGTGATTGTTATATGTAATTGTCTAGATGTATAAAGTTCATACGTTATTATCTATCGATATACTTTTTAAAATACAAAACGGCTGCAGAAAAAATATTGTACGTAACACGATCCAAAAGTGATTTCACGGAACTCTTCCCGTAAAATATCACTTTCGGAACTTGTTACGTAAATTACTATTAATATTGACTTCCTCCTGGACTCACTTAAAAAAAATATCGAAAGAATTTGCCTGACTCGACTTTATAGTTTTTATAAAGTTTTAAGTGGTATTATAATAAAAATTATTATTTCGAGTGAGAGATGTGTAATTATCATACTCTAAATAAAAATATGATAGTAGACCAGTGCAGATAATTTTTAAAACCAAATAAAATAATAGTAAGATGAAACCCATTGGAAAAGGAAGAGAATATAACAAACATGAAAGGAAAAATAATTTACAGGCGCTCTGGGGTCGGGAAGTGAAAGTGGAGAGTTTTTAAGGGTAGAAAACTGTTTATCTCGATTTCCTATGAGAAAAAGTTAAATGGCAAAGTTGTAGGTAATAAAATCTACAACTTTTGTATTTACACTTTTTTCACATAACCTCAAAATTTATGTGAAAAATTCAAATGACCAAGTTTTTGGTTTTTATTTTTATCTTTTACAAAAAAAATTTTTTTTTACGAAATTTTGTGTAAACTTACCTTTTTATATCCCAAACACTCTGTAATTTTTTTGTTTTAAAATATTTATTTTTTTAACCTTATTTTGACTTAATATCGAAAAGCAGTCTAATTTTCAATCGAAAATTCTCACGTGAAAATATCTGCTTTACGGGCTTTTTGTTCGTTGAAATCTCTACTTTTTGATGGTGTAAAAAAATACATTACTATGGTAAATGTTCTCAAAAAATGCAAATAAGAAACGAAGAAAACTCCCGAATTTCTTTTTTTTTAAATCATCATGTACAATTTTGAGCTATTTATTTAAATTTATACTTTAATTACTCGAAAAACGTAAGATTCCGTGTTACATTGATAAACAAAAGAATTCCATTTTCATACCAGAGAAAAAAAAACTATTATAAAAAAATTTAAACTATTCTGAATCTACTAAGTAATCTAAATCTACTAATACCATCTCTTGATAACAAGCTTCACTAGATATTGTGACACATTGTATATCAATTTATTAAATGAAATGTCAATCGTTATTTGTCACAGGACCTAGTGTTGATGCTCAAATGAAAATTAGTATTAAAAAACACCCGTTTTATAATCCTAATGTTCACTTTCCGTTCTGTACCTGTTTCCTCCTCCGTGTGGAGTCAATATACAGTAATAAGAATAACTACTGTACTCGTTCTCGTTCTTACAGCAAGTTTATACATTTTTTACATCAACATTTCGTTCCAGTAACTTCTGATTATATTTACTTTACAATTCCAGTTTTAACAATTTAACTTTATTTAGTATATTCTCTAAATTCCAACTTTTATTACTTTTTTTTGATTCTCCGAAATATCTTTTTTTTAATCAACAACCTTCTCTTCTTTTTTTTTCTGATCAAATGTCAACCAATCGTAATCACGACCTTTTTCTGAATATTTAAAAATATCACCTTTTTCTCAATTCAAATAAATTTATTTTAAATTTAGTTTAACATTATTTTATTTTAAAGTAAATTCTCCTATTTTTTTATGTTATAAATTCCACGATTTCCATTTAATAAAATTTATATTGCATACCTGTCTTAAAATAAAATTTTGATCAAAGAATAACAAGTAATGTCATTCTATTTTTTACACTACAATACTTGTACTATTTGGTCTGCTTAATTTGATAAATAAAAAGTGTCATTTCCCGCAATTTATCACGAGTCCCCCAAATTTTATCGATAAATTTTTTGGTTTTCTCGAAAACGGCTTTATTTGTTTATTTATTTGTTTGAGTGGCATGGCGTTTGAGTATGGAAACCGAAAATTTAATCTATAAAATTTGAGAGGACGAGTGTTATTTGGAAAGTTTATTTTTGAATCATTTTGTATTAAAAACAGAGAATATAGTCATTTATGCAAAAAAAAAGTTTACACACAAGTGTTCAAAATTTTCTTTATCAATTTCACACAGATGTATTCGCCTCCACTTTTTAAATTTAACCGACAAATATATAAGTACAGGGCCCAATTGATTGGCTTGTCAATCTTAAACGGATGTGTGGCTGGCAAATGCACTTGTATGCAAGCCATAAACGAAGCGAAGAAAAGAAGATTTCTGTGTTTATAGACTGATATGGAAAGTCTTTCTTTTGATTTAGCTAATTTGAAGTGTTTAGATATTCAAAAACTGATGTTTAATAAATAAAAGGTTGAGTGTTGAAATAAGTTAGGTATGTGTGTTAAAGCGATTTGAAATAAACGAATAAAAACAGGTTAGTTTACAAATACATTTTGAAATTTGGGTATTAACATAGATTTGCAATACATTTTACATTTATTTATAATAATAATTGATAATACTAAATAAAAGTTGTTAAATGTTTATTTATATTTGACATTTCGAAAAAGTTAAACAAAGTTTTATCAAAAAATAAAAACGAAGAGGCGTTTTGATGAAAAAAATAATCGTAGATAAATGTAGAAAATTTTGCAACAATCGTATGATTCTCATTATGTACTCATATAATTTCGTTTTCAGTGATTTATTTTAATTCATGGTGCATTACAGAGATTGCATACAATCCTCACATAATCACCAATGAAATATGACAGTTTTTTAACAATCTCCAAGCTTTGAGGAGCCCTTTTACTAGTTTAATCACCCAACCCACACGTAACTAAACGTGATTCATTATCTTTAGTATCAAATGTGATTTCTTTAAAGAAATAAGGCATTTTAGCTGCAAGGTTTTGTCACGAGGTTCCGTTATTGGCCTACCTGTAGCTGCTACGTATCCAGGGCGAAACGCCTTTTCGACCTTTACGAAGTTACGGAGGTCTCTCCCCGAATACTTAGCAGTTATTACGATTTAATGCCACCACTCACTCTAAGAAATGAAACAAGAAGTACAAAACAAATATACTTTAATTGGTTCACCCTTCAAACATACATAGATTAAATATCAACTAACAATAAAATCTTACCTAAGCATACTGGGACTATAGGATTTTCCTTTAAAGAACTGACTTTGACTTTGGCTCGGATGCCGGACTCTAATAATATTCTCAGAGGAACTGAACTTTTTAATCACTCTTCAGCCGACAAATCAACTCTCCAGCTGACGACTGATTCGGCAGTCAACTACTGACTCTGCAGCCAACACCCGACTCTTCATTTTTCCCGTCGTGAATAGTTTTTAGGCAAAAATCGCTGACATGGCAGAATCCGCAATTTCGATAGATTGCCCTACATTTTAGGCAATCTAACATCGATCGGGTTCCTGCACATGAGCGAAATTTTGCAATGACCTGGTTTAATTAAATGTTTATATTTTTTGTTCTCTATTGAGCAAATAATAATAATAAATTTAAACTAAAATAATTTTGATAATTAAAATTCGTAAACGTTTTTTCGGAAATTAATATTTTATATATATTTGGGATTCGTGACAGTTTAATATTTCTAATAAACCCAAACAATCACAAAATCCTCGGTCTACTATTATTGTTGTTTTCTTTAAACCATGATATTAGGGATTCGCTTTTTTTCATGTGAGTTTCACAAATTGAGAGTCATTGTTTTTAGCGTCAGCAAAATAAGGCCCAAGTACATCTTAAACATATCCCGTAGTACTTGAATGATTATTGGTTTCACTAGAGGACGGTGGCGTAGACAGGGGGGGCTGCCCCCCGCCGAAACTTCTATAAGTTTATAAGAAAATTTCAGAAGATTTACAAAAAATAAACACGGTTATTCTACGCAGTGAATGGGATAATTTTTGAACAGTGAAATGACAAAAAGTAGATTCCTGTCTTCCTCAAAGTGCAGTTGATACTTTAAAGGTAGCAGATCCTTGTTTGATTCCGAATATTTTTACGCTAATCCAAATCTTAGCCGTTTTACCCGTTACCACTGCATCTGTGCAAGTTTCTCAACGATGCAAAGACTGAAATCATATTTGCGGAATAATACATCTACCAATTGATTAACAGGCCTAGATTTGATGTCAGTGCATTGGAATATAGTTGTCGAAGAAAATGCAATCAAAGACGAATTTTACAACAGACATACTCGCAGAATTGGGGCTTTGAATAATGCTCATCCAAAGTTCAATCTTATATTAATAATTAATTGTCTCTAATCTTATATTAATAATTAACAAATTGTTGTTGAATAAAATAATGTATTTAAATAGCTGACATTGCATACAAGGTGACCCAGGGTTAAGCCGTTAAACGTTCAGGATCGGTTTTTCAGGAAAAAAATAAGATTTTTATTTCGCAGTTTTTAATTTTTTTCTTAAAAACGAAGCGAGGTACCAATAAAATTGAAGTGGCAAAAAATATCAATTAGATTACCTTGTGGGACGACACCGGAATTAATAATTTAATTCTAATGATATTGAAAGAAGCCCCTTATTGCCTCAAATAAGCATGCCTAGTTTTATTAAAATCAGCCAAATTGTTTTTGGGCAATTCATAAAAAATTCTTTTGTTCTAAAAATAAGGCAAGTTGTTCTTTGTTGATGATTATGGGAATAAAAAATTTTCCTAAAAACTCGATCCTGAATGTTTGACGGTTTAACCCTTGGTCACCCTGTATATTTACCCCATCACTGCTGAAAAAAGTATTTATATACAGAGTGGTCCTCAAGTAACAGTACATAGAAGTATGGTAGATTCCTCACTTTAAAATATTACGATTTGAACCAACTTGCTCTAATAAAATGGTGCTAATAAGATATATACAGGGTGTTAAAGGTTAAATTTTAGGATTTATTTTTTGCAATAACTTTAGCGTTTTTGGATATGAATACATAAAAATTTGGAACTGGGGGTTTTTGGGTACGAAAAATCAGAATTTGGTACCTACTTCGATATAATTTGTAGAGGGTGCTAGTTGGGCCACATTTGTGGCATAAATGTGCGATAAACTTTTTTGCTCTTTAAGTTAGCGCTATTTTTGTAAAAGAATATTAAATCCACGTTATGTTAGTAGAAAAAAGCATACTTGTTATTAACCATAAAACTTAACGGTTTACGAGATAATCGCAAGTTAGGGATCAGCTGCATGATTACACTGGTCGGCAAAAAAAAAATTTTTTTCTGGTCCTGACACCATTCTTGCTGATTCTTATGTAGAATGACCTCCTGAATCCGACCTCAGTATCCCCCATCACCCACCTTTTTTTTCATTCCTCCAAATTATGAAAAAGTGATAAAAATAGGTGACGGTCACCCCCCGAAAACGGTGGGTGATGGGGGAAAACTGAGGTCATATTCGGTTTCAGGAGCTCATTTAACATAAGAATCAGCAAGAATGGTATCAGGGCCAGAAAAAAAAAATTAACCTTTAACACCCTGTATATTCCTTTCTAGCACCATTTTATTAGAGCAAGTTGGTTCAAATCGTAATATTTTAAAGTGAGGAATCTACCTTACTTCTATGTACAATTAATTAAGGACCACCCTGTATATCTACGAGAAATGGTGGGCCCCTCCGAAAAAAATTCCTGGCTACGCCACTGCTAGAGGACGTCCTTTATCTAAGGAGTGGTTCGAGCCTCTTTTAATATACATATGTACATTCCATCTGTGACTATATTCTCCTTATTATCATTATCCGGACTATACAATTATCGTGCAAACGTCCTGGTATGATTTTGAATGATGTGATTTAGCCCCAAATATATAGACACAAAATGCGTCATACCCGCTTTCCGACTATGAATACACCTACTGATTGTCTTCAAAAAAAGAAGCTTTAATGCCCTATCTTTAGATTTTTGGGGCAGCAGCTTTAAGCAGGTAAATATAGGCACTTTCAATTTTCACTACTAATTATTCATAACAATTGACAGAAATTTGACAGACGCTGTGCGATGTTAAAATATATCACACGACTGTGTGATATTGCTTCTTCTTTTCAACTTTAACGGGACTGATATGATATTTGTCATTTTCGAAGTGTCAAAACAATTCGGTAATTGCCACTTTCATAGGTGGTCGTAGAAAAATGAAATTTTGTCTAAAAATTGGGATTGTATCGTGAAAGCTGTGACTAGTGTCAAAATAATTTGATCTTCGAAAAAAAGACTGGTTGCTTAAGAAAGTTGTTCAGTTTAATTTGGTTCTTTCTTTTCTGAATTATATTTTCGAGAGATTTAAAAAAAATTACGTAAACATTCCAGAAAATATTGTAAATGAAATATAAATATTGCTTCTATCCCGTTTCATTGTGTTCCTCGACGTAGACAAAAATCAACAGCAGATACCAACGTGAGATTTGTCTTTTTCTGTCTTCTGAGTTCGAAAATACAAGTCTTCTGTAGGTGTGATATAAATCAAATAACAGTTCTTATTGTATACGTGCATAAAATTCGAATTTATTTCCAATAAACTATCCAGTTCGGGTAAACGTTCAGACGTGAAATACGTTCTAATAGGTACGCTTGCAGGATCGTACTTAGACGATCACGGTCTATCGAATACGATCGTGTAACTAGAAAAACCTTAAAAAAATAGTATTACTTTTAAATGAAGAATTTGAAACGCTTGAAGACTTAGAAGGTAGTCTCAATTTTCAGATTATGTGGTCGATAGACGAGAGATACTGGGACGACGCAGTTTCTATTTGTTTATGGAAAAAATCTCCCTTTTTCTAATATTTGTATATTCGTCGACCCCGAAAAAGAGTGTCATAAATGCTAATATGCCAATTTTACAGGAGAGGCATTTGAAAATTCGATACAGACAGTATTTGCCTATATGTAGGGGGGCGTCACAAGTGCTCCCAGTGTCTGTCTGTGAGAGTTCAGATGTGATACTTCTTCCTGTAAAAGTAGACCACATTTTTGAAACATTTCATCAATAAAAACGAATTCGCTGATTTAGCACATGTGACACTCTTTTTCCGGGTCCACGATATGTGAGGCGTACCATTCCTAAGAACTAGATCCATTTTACGGAGTGCGTCAGTACCCATATCTACATTTCTTTGCATATTCTTCTTCATTTTCCCTCTTGTATAGTGTGTACTTCTATCCTGCTTATGTTCTGTTTTCTTCTCGTAACCAGTTAGCTCTTACTCTTACTGATTCCTGTTAAGTAGTAATATTTAGGACTCTTTTTACCATTTACTTATTTGCTATTCAAATCTACTTGTACTTTTCGGGGTAGATTCTATGGATTGTAAAACAAAACTAGTTCAGAGTGCTCTTCTAGCATTGCCATAGACCGAACAAATTGTAATGAAAGTACTAATAAAATTTCAGATTGACAGTTCTTCTAATCAACACAGCCACGGCCTACTCATTTTTACTCAGTGAAAATAGAAACGTTGCGGGAAATATTTTACACGAAATTGATTTAATTCTCCATCCTTTGCTTAATTTTTTTAAATTCTATTTAAATAATTTATTTTTATAAATAAATAATTTTTACGTAATTAAAATTTAATAATATAGGCAGCAATATTATGAGTCTCAGGAATTTTAATTTCCGAGAAAATAATGTACTTTTGATCAAAATTAAAAAAGTATATTCAGAATTTTGTTTTCAAAATCATTCTAGGTAGAATACATTCAATTTGTCTTCAATTTTCTTCAACAATACCGAAGAGACAATGAAAATCCATGTTCAGGACGCTTCTTCCGCTGAGATTAAAGTTGGGATTGAAAGTTTGGGAAAAAAATAAGTAACGTTACAAGCCTGGTTCAGGAATTAAACTCCAAAATTGTTCCTAATCCTCTAAATAAACAACCAGAGAAGATATACACCACATCGTCGTCTACTCAAACCATTTCAACTCCAGAAGTTTTCAATACCCGAGAAAATCCCAAAGCGCCTATCAGTAGCCTAAATCACAAATGGCATTATGTAGTAGTTTACAATCTCCCCCAGGCTATACTCCAAATCACGTTGTACATTACGTCAAGGAAAAATTGTATACTAGTGAATTTATTCGTTGTTACCCCTTGATCAGTGAGAACAACGAGTCTAAGGGATCATTTAAAATAGGGCTGCAGTCGAGAAACTCCGCTAATAAATTACTTAACAGCAATATCTGGCCAGCTGCAGTCTCAATTAAAGGGTCAGCCGAATCCTCTTCTCCCCAAATGGCTTCGACTCCTCTTAAGGCTACGACTCCCCTTAAGGCTACGACTCCCCTTAAGGCTTCGACTCCAACATACACTCTGCAGCCGAGGAAAAATAATCACGGAAGCTTTGCTGATTTGGAAAATTCCTCGAATAAAACTAACGGACCTAATCAACCTTCAGTAGTGACCATCTCTTCTGACAAGCATGCTATCTCAGCATGTAAATCCAACAACTTCTCCTACGAAAAGTCCATCCAGTTTACATCAGAGTCGCAAGATGACACAAATAACTCGCTGGACCCGTTGACTCCCCCTACTGTCCGACTAACAAAGAAATCACTTGTCGGCAATGGTCGTTATTTGATGGCTAGATTAAGAGAACCGGCTATTTTATCATCCCTTAAGTTATTCCTCGCCTATCTACATGACCAACCATCATCTGTCTGTCATGAGGGCTACACTAGCACAAGTGTAAAAGTATTTCTTGCCTCCGAGGGTCTGCCTGTTGATCCTGTAGCGCTACGGACAATTTATTATAATTATCACGATTTATATGGTATTGGCCCAGCTGAAGTGGATACCGATCTGTCTACCTACAGGTCATATGTCACCGCGGAACGAAGAATTCACCTTCAAAAACAAAGGGAGTACAATAACCGCTATTTTACTGCCGATACGCATAGAAAAAATTTTTAGTTAATTTGACGTGTTCTGGGGAACTAGAATCCCCAGCTAGTCTTACTGGTTGTGCAGAGAGTAAATTAAGAATGGTTCTGATTAATATTCAATCAATGCGGAACAAAACTGAGGAGTTGTATTTGTTTTTGGAAGAGTTAGGGTTTCCCCAAATAGTGGCTATTACAGAGCACTGGTTACAAGTAGATGAACCAATTTTTATTGAAAAATATACTGTAATTAGCAGGTATGACAGAAATACTACAGACCATGGTGGAACTCTAATTTTATCCTTAAATGATGACTTCTCTGCTCTCTAAATACGATTTTTTACAAGCTGAAAATGTCTTTGAATTCTCCGTAGTGTACAACAAAAACATTGATTTGTTTATTATTTGTATTTATAGAACTCCCAAATCAAATGTCCACCTTTTTCTCGAGAATCTTCTTAATTTACTTGACGCATTGCCTATAAAAAGTAGGAAAATTTTATGCGGCGATTTAAATATTGACTTTGCTAATGTATGTGCTACTCAAAAGTCCTTGACAAATATTTTTGAATCATTCAGACTCACTATGCACGTAGATTCGCCAACTAGAATCACCAAAACATCATCAACAATTATAGATTACGTAGTCTCCGATTTTAAACCCGCTGATGTTGAACACCAAGTAATTAGCTCAGGTCTTTCGGACCATGAAGCAGTTTTTGCCAATTTTGCGGTACCACGCGCAGCCTCAAAAAAAGTCAGTCAGTTGGGTAGAATTTTCTCTCAGCGTAATTTTGAAAAATTTTATAACTTGTGTCTAGCAATTGGACAATTGGAATGGTCTTTCTGAAGATATTAACTCTAAATTCTTGGACTTCCTAAATAAAATAATTAAGTGTTTCAATACAGCATTTCCCCTTCGCCCCATTAAAACTAAACGTCATAAACCTTGGACAACTAAAGGAATTTCTTCAAAAAATATGAGGTCACTTATGTATATTAAAAAATTCTCAGATAACCCCCTAATATTAAATTATATCAACAACTACAGAATACTGTATCGGAAAATTATCAAATCTACTAAGAAAAACTATTATAAAAATCGCATCTCAAGAGCTAAAAACTCTTCCAAAGAAACCTGGTCTATTATAAATAAAACCCGTTCTTCAAACACTGTTAATTCTAGTCCTGATGAACTAAACAATTATTTTGTTAATGTAAGTAAGAATATCAGCTCTAACATAGCTCCGGGCCAGGATGCTCTCTCCTTCCTCCTACCTACTAAAAGGGTCACTAATAGTTTCTTCCTAGGGCCAGTAGATAAGCACGAACTAGTGCAAACCATAAACAGCATTCAAAATAAATCTTCCTGTGGAAATGATGGCTTGTCCATTAAACTATTTTCAAATATACCTGATGTAGTAATTAACATTTTAACTTCGCTGAATAATGAATCCTTCGAATCTGGTACCTTTCCGAGCTGTCTAAAAACAGCTATAATAATCCCACTTCATAAGGGCGGCGACAAAACCGAAACTTGTAACTATAGACCTATTGCTCTATTACCTACCTTATCGAAGATAATAGAAAGGCTAATGAAAAATCGCCTACTGCCCTTTCTTTTCAAACAAAACATCATAACACCTCATCAATATGGTTTCCTTCCTAAAAAATGCACTAGTGACGCAATGTTTTCCGTTCTTAATGAAATATATTAACTTAATGATAAACTTTTCACAACTTCAGTATTTTGTGACTTTGCAAAGGCCTTTGATTGTGTTAATCATGAAATCTTAATTAAGAAACTACAAATTTATGGCGTACGGGGTTCTCCTTTGCAATGGTTTAAAACTTACTTAGAAAATAGAAATCAGCAGGTACGTGCTAATGGTGCTGATTCTTCAAATCTGCCAATTAGCAGTGGCGTACCTTAAGGTTCAGTGTTAGGTCCAATTTTATTTTTATTATTCATCAACGATATCACAGACTTAAAAATAAGTGGAAGAATTACTTTATTTGCCGATGACACGAGTGTAACCTGGAGTAGTTCTGATATACAGACATTACAATCTAGCATAAACAAAGATCTAGTTACTATCAAGTCTTGGTCTGACTCGAATGGGCTTTGTTTCAACACCAGTAAAACCGTAGAAATGTCTTACAGAGGTACTTTACAGCCTATAACTCTAAGCAATAATCCGATTCTAACGGTGAACTCAATTAAGTTTTTAGGTCTTTATATAGACAAATTCCTGAAATGGTCCACTCATATACCTTGGCAAAAAAATTATCTTCTGCATGTTTTGCCATTGAAACTGTTTCTAAAGAGCTGACCCCTACTACTGCATTAATGACCTACTTTTCCTTATTCGAATCTCACCTTCGCTATGGTTTACCGTTCTGGGGTTCTTGTAGCTTATACCACTTCGAATCTATTTTCAAATTACAAAAAAGAGCAATTCGTTATGTATTTGGTTTAAGTAGTAGGAGTCACTGTGAAAATTACTTTAAAAATTTCAAAATTCTAACCCTTCCTGCTCTATTTATCTTTGAATCCGTCTGCTTAGTTCGCAAACACATTCAAAAGTTATCGGAAAGACCAACTCGTAGATATCCTACAAGAAATTTAGATACTGATGTTTACTTACCTATTCCCACCTCTGACCTAATAAAAAATTATATTACCTACAATGCAAAAAAATTGTATAATAATCTCCCGATACAGCTAAAATCTATAAATTCTTATGATAAATTCAGAAGATCCACTAGGGCTTTTCTTCAAGAAAGACCATTTTACACAGTGGCAGAATTTTATAACGTGCCTTAGACTTTTGGGTTGCAGCATATAGGAGCAATAATTAAATTAAGTTAATTTGAAAATTTTAATTTGAACAATAATTTATAGTGACGGATATTGCATATCCAATGCAATTGTTATTATTATTTTGTTTGTGTTTTGTTTTATCTAGTAATTTATTTTTATTTTTATTATAATTAATTTCTCCTAAACCGTTAATATAATCGACATGAGGCAAGAGTATCTTTATATTATAAAAATATCTAAGGAATCCATTAATGTTATTTACAGTTCAGTGTCACTACTTGTCTAAAAATTATGAGGTGTTAACCTTTGGGCATAGTCAGTTCCTAACTTCCTACAAGAATTTGTAACAACTGAAATAACTAATTTAAGCACACTAATGCGATTTCTAACCTATCAAAGTTTGGTTGAATTTGAGGTTATGGTACGAAAGTTATAAATAAAAAATGATTTTCAGTTAAATTTAGAAGCCCATATCTCGGAAACGAAGGCCCGTAGGGAAAAAAGTTATATGAAGCAATAACGTTATTTTTACCATTTCTATTCATCCCTGAATTTTCCAAAGGTACTTCTGGGACACCCTGATTTTTCCCTATAGAATTTTGATACAGAAAGACATACTTTCGTTAATTTTCATCAAAAGTACATTATTTTCTCGGAAATAAAATGAAAACCATATTACAAAAATACGATTTTTAGAATTTTTCTCGACATTTTTGAGGTTATGTTAAAAGGTGACCGTTCAAAAGTTCAGAAGATTTTTTCATAATCTACAACTTTCATACTGAATATTTTTCAAAACTATTTCAAAAATAATTATTTTTTATATTTATCTGTATTTTCATTATTACAATTGAATATTTATAACAATACGGAACAAAAATCAAATTTCAAATAAAACAATGAAACAGTTTCTTTTGTATTTTTTCTGTAGAATTCAATGGAGTAATCCAGTTTTTTAATTTTATTAAAAATTTAAACAAATTATCAACAATTACTAAAAAATTCGTTATGCATTGAGTTTTTTCAATTTTTGAGCATGTTTTTAAATGGGGGCTGTTATTTTCTGTTATTGTATCAAAAAATTCACGTAAAAACAAAAAAAATTAGCACCTAAAGAACCATGTAAGATGAAATTTTGCCAACCAACTTTATTTAAAAAAAAAATGTTTTTAACCTAAAAACTTTAATATCTTGAAAACCGTTATATTTTTTAATCTGAAAAAAATTTTGTTTATCTGGGTCCTAAAAGGGTATAGTTCCACAAAATTTCATCAACATTAAATTATTTTTGCAGAAATTAAAAATAAAAAACTAAAAAAAAAATTTTAATAATTTTTTGCATTTTCCGCGAAAATTTTGAGGTTATGGTAAAAAATGACTCGCATAGAAGTTGTACATTTTTTCTAGATCTACAACTTTGCCATTGGATATTTTTTGATAAGACGTCAAGTTTCGTGGAAAATCGCAAAATAACATTTTGCCCCCCTTTTAACCCACCTCAAACTAACCCTTTAGCACCCCTATTGTTTTACGTTCATTGTAAGCCTCTTTAACACTTCCAATCATAAAAACCCTGCAGAAAATTATTGAACGTTTTTGCAATTAAATTACCTATCTCGCCTACACTAAAACCCTCTGTTGACTAATGAGTGTAAAACATGACCAAAAATGTAGAAAATGAAATGATGGACACTATATCATAGGTACATCATTATTTTAGACACATCTATTAAGAAAAATAATTCGAAATCAATAAAAGACTTCTAATTCCGTCCCTGGTTGAGTGACTGCAGGGGCGTGCTACTCACCTATTCATTATTCAATTTTCCTTAAACTGACAACCTTTATCGGTTCGTTTAATCAATTATGAAAATGGAGTTTTATAAAGGGTGGTTGTTGTTTCGCTACGAAATACTCAAGGCGTGGTAACCATCAGTTATGGAAATAGTACTGAGACCACTAATTACTTGTTTGCTTTCGATTTCACTATAATTTATAGTTATTTTCTTTTTTACAGACAAAAGTTTTTTAATCCTAACAGTATTATTTTATTCCGATAAAGGTTAATAAAAGAAAAGTATAAAGTCCTGAAAATAATAGTAAAAAATAATAAGAGCCTTGGTACACGTCGAATTTAGCGGTGGCCGTCTGAAATATCTCAGCTTCGTAGATTTGCCAAACAATTTCCTTTCGATAGGTAGAATCGATTAGCGGAGACGGAAACACATTTATCTTAAAAGAACGTTAGTTACTAAACGAATTTGGATATATACTAGAGGAGATGTGGGAGACTTTAAATTAGGAAATTTCCTTCATTATGTCTTGAAATAATTACTTTGTTATTACATACGATAAGGGCAAAGGAAAAAATCCTATTTTTATTTTAATTTTGACTATTATAAATTTTGATAATGTACCTAAATTCTTTGAAATACTTGTGTTAATAAAATTTCATTTCAATATCTTAAGCAGCAACCAAACCACCTCTCACCCCTGTTTTCGAGGATGCTGAACACGGTGGCGTTGGTTAAAATTCTTTTGGAGGCTGCCCAAACGGCCAAAAAGCACCCTCAAAATGGGTGGAATCGCGTATTCCGCATATTCCATATATTCCATTGGTAAAATATTCCTTATCCCCCGTTTTAGAGGATTCTGAACACGATCGCAGTATCCAAAATTATCTTTGACTTGACTCCGCCCCTCAAACAGCCAAAAAACACTCCCAATGGGGGAATCGCGGATTCCTCGTTTTCCCCCGTTTTCCAGTTATTCAACTTTGCTTTTTACAGTGTTAGAAATGTCTAATTTTATGTTAACCAAGGAGAATTTGCGCGAGGTTTTAATTTTCTGCTTTAATTGGAAGAAAAGTGCAGCTGAAACCCATCGAATGCTTGTTGAAGTTTATGGTGACCCTGCTTCAACTGATAAATCATGTAGGGAATGGTTTTGACGTTTCAAGAATGGAAACTTCATCGTCGATTACAACCCTTGCTCTGGCCAGCCAAGAGGACAAACAATTAGAGGCATTATTCACTTGCGAGCATCAAAGTCAACAAAGAACAGGTCTTTTGGATGGAATTGTAACGAGTTGAGAAGAGGATATTCTACGACAACCCCAAAAAGAAAAAACACTATGTTTAAGCCCGATCAATTGTTGCTATCGACCTTAACCTTAACACCAAAGCCGAACATGCTCTGTATCTGGTGGGACCAAAAGGGTATTGTTTACTATGAGCGGCTGAAACCTGGCGATCTCGTTACGGGTAAGCGCTTTCGGCTACAATTGATTTGTTTCAGCCGTGCGTAAAATCGACCGCAAATTCAGCGAGTGGGAAAAGTGCTTTGCGTACGAGTTGTACACAATATTTTTTTTACAACCACGTTTATTAATGAAAGAAAAATAATAACTTATATAGGTATTTTATCTAAACTTTGAACAGAAAGAATTTAAAAAATGAATTTTTGAATATAGAAAAATCAGTTAAGAGGGTTCTATACCACCCTCCGCCATATTGGAAATGCTAATGTTAAAATTGCGGGCTTAATACTCAACAAAAAAAAAATATTTTTTTGTATCCGAACTTATTATGCATTGTAGAACGGCGGAAGATCACTTTTTTTTATATACATAAAACGAATAACATGAAAAAAATAAAAAAAAGTCAGATACGTATATAAGTTATCTTCCGCCGTTCTTCATTTGCCACTGAACAACTTTTGTATTTACCATTTTTGAAAAAAGTAAGTAGTTTTTTCTAAAATTGAACATTGCTTCAAAATCTCAGAGGGTATCGGGAAGTGCTGCCACCGACGGTCCTCTTTTTAAACCAATTAAAAATTAAAAATTGCTTACCCAGACGTATATTTCGAATTCGTTTGGAAAGTTCGTATGTCCCTCCTACTTTGTGTTTAGCCGAGAGCCGAGAGCTCGTCGGAGGTTTACAGCTGTGTCACAGTACATGCTGTGTGTCTTTGAATGTGATTTTTGGATTTTTATTTTTACGTTGAATATATTCAATTGTAATAATGAAAATGCAGATAAATGTTTTGAAAAATATTCAGTATGAAAGTTGTAGATTATGAAAAAATCTATGATGAAAAGTACATTATTTTCTCTGAAATACAAAGACAAATAGCATTTTTCGAATTTTTCGCGACAGTTTTGAGGTTATGAAAAGGTGAGCTTTCAAAAGTTGAATATTTTTTCATAATCTACAACTTTCATACTGAATATTTTTCAAAACTATTTAAAAAATAATTATTTTTTATATTTATCTGCGTTTTCATTATTACAATTGAATATTTATAACAATACGGAACAAAAATCAAATTTCAAATAAAACAATGAAACACGGTTTCTTTTGTATTTTTTCTGTAGAATTCAATGGAGTAATCAGTTTTTTAATTTATTAAAAATTGAAACTAATTATCAACAATTACTGAAAAATTCATTATTGCGAAAATTATTTTACGTTTCTGCCCATTCCAGGATGACATAGGTGACAGGTCGGCCATATTTGTACACAAGTTTATGACATAACTTTAGTTTCATATGTAAACATCAGAAATATTTTTTTAAAGTTATTTATTCGGAAGAAATAAATAGAAAATGCCACATTTTTGTAGTGTTATTAAATGCTCAATGTGTTCTGAACGAGATAATGTATCATTTTTCTGGTTTACTACTGTTTTGACAAACTGAGGGGATCATTTAAATGCGTTGTCTAGTGATTGAAGGAATGCTTGGATTAAAGATTTGAAACGAGGTACATTTTCTGAAAGCCAAGTGAATAAAATAGACGTATTTGTTCTAGACATTTTATAACAGGTATTTTTGGCGATCTTTTATATATATTTTTTTATTATGTTTTTTAAATGTAATTTTACCAAGTGATATTGTTTTAACCGACAGAGGTTTTTTAATTCAAGATTCTCTATAAATATTAGGTGCGAATTTAAATATACCAGCCTTTACAAAGAAAAAAAATCAACTACATCCCACTGATTTGGAAAATATACGTAATATTGCCACTGTATGAATTCATGTAGAACGAATTATTGGTCTTTAAAAAAAAAGGTTTTTCATGAAACAATACCAATGAGTATGTTGTCTAAAGAAAGAGATGGTTATACTGCATTGGACAAAATTGTCGTAGTGTGTAGTGCATTGAATTAATTTTTTTTTCATAATTTATTTTATTTTATAAATATATAAACATCTAAGATTTACAATTTGTTTTATTTGTATTATTTATTATTATTATTTGTATACAGTATATTAAACACAATTTTCACAATTTGGCTAAAACACTATGAACAGCCCTGGCCTCATACTGCTTGCAAACTTTTGTAAGCCTTAAGCTGTTGTCCCGAATAAAAACTGTAAGCATTGTACTATAAGCATGCAAAATTTCTAGAAAAGAGGTTTCTATACAAGTTACTCATATTAGTTTCGTTCGCGCTCAAATTCAAATGCTCAAATGTCAAACTGCAGATAAACAAACAAACATTACGCAGTTCACATTAATACCGCTAGATCGCGTAAGGTGTTCATGTGAATAGAAATCTAATTTCCATCCACGTGTAGATGTCGTCCTTATCCTAGCAATTTCTTCAGAGGGGGGTCCAGCGAAGACGTAAGGGGCGAGGATTCCGAGGTTATGTATGAAATTGACAGAGGTGATGGGTATAGAACATTCTTAAACTTATAGTTAATAGTGAAACTTGAACAATTTTGAATTGTTATGCCTAGTGTATCTTTTTTTGATAGTAAGTTTTTATTAAATGTAATATTGGTGTTTGTCAACGAAGATGTTGATGCTTGTTCTTCATTAGTAATAATATCATATGAATTAGAAGCCCCAGGTATGATAGATTTTTCTATTTTATTGGCAATTTCAATTTTGTTGGAGATCGAATCGTCAATATATCCTTCCGCCACTGTATTTGAGCGCCATCCACCATGTCGCTTCAATGTTAATAAGTCTCCGCCTGAATTTGCTAAAATTGTTGCTGAAGATCGGCGAAAACAATGACCCGTGTACAATTTAGAGTAATTTTAAATATTCTGCAATTTGTTTAGGCATAGTTTAAAATTTGAACACCTAGAAATTATTCACTACAATGATAATGTTAAATTGTCAAAAAAATGTTGACAGGTCATAGCTGTGTTGATGTACCTAACAAAACCAATTTATTACGGTTGCTTGCTGTTTGTAACTATAAAATTTTGACATTTCTGTGGGGAAAAGTGCCATAGCGTGTACTTTTACCATTTTAAATTATTACTTTTCCAACGGATATCACAGGAATTAAGAAAAGGCCTGCTTTGCGTATAAAAATTTGTTTAGAAAAGCGTGTTTTGCATAGTGGTTGTAGAAAAAGTAATTCTTCTTGATGAGATCGCTCGGCCTCATGTCGCAAAAGTCGTAAAAAGATATTTGGAAACGATCAAATGGGATGTTTTACCGCACTCTCGGTATTCTACGGACATTGGTCTTTCTGATTACTGGTTGTTCTGAAGGATGCAGCAAGATTTGGCAAGCCATCGATTCACTTATTTCGCAGAAATCGAAAAAGACGGTCATTTTTTCGAGATGGAATTCGAGAATTGCCTGAGAGATGGGAGAAAGTAGTAGCCACGGATGAAAAAAAAAAACTTTAATTGATCTGTTCATTCATTTTGTTTTCATTTCCAGATGTTTCGCAAGCTTTTCTTGCAATTTCGGTTTTGTTTTTATTACCCCTAACCTCATTTTTGCACGTTTCGCAAAACCAGGGATCCCCTTTGGAATTTTTAATTTCTTAGATTATAGACAGGACACTTGGCCGCCATCTTGCTTGTTAAGCTTGATTACAGAACCTCAACGGATACCATATGCAGAGTAACCAATATGCTGCCTATTCAGGATATTCTAGAATTTTAACAAGGTAATAGTAGAGGTCAGGAATCGGGGTGACACCTTTTTTTTTCCGGACAGGGCCAATTTAGTCTCTCTTCCCCATTTTAGAGGGCTCTGAAACCGAATGTGAGGTTAAAAAAAGTTTTTACCCTGGCCGTCCCCTTCAAAACGGCCAAAAACCACCCCCTGGAGAGGTTAAACGTGCCTTACAAGGTTTCCCTGTAGAAAAACACACTTTCCCCCCATTTTCGAGGATGTTGAGTACGGTGGTGGTGTTGGATATCGCTTCCGACAACTACCAATTCCTCCACCAGCCAATACTATATATTTCCCGCTATTTAAAAAAAAATCACCCCTTTCGGGGGAGAGTATTGGCCGGTGGAGGGGTTGGTGGGGTGGAAAGCAATATTCAGCCCCACCACCGTGCTCAACATCCTCAAAAACGGGGAGGGGTATATATTTGCCGCTGATATTTAAAAAAAAATTGACCCCTTTCGTGCTCAGCATCCTCGAAAATGGGTGTAAAGTATGTTTTCCTACAGCGAAACCTTGTAAAGCGCGTTTAAACCCTCTAGGTGGTGGTTTTTGGCCGGTTTGAAGGGGACGCCAAGGGTAAAAACTTTTTTTACCCTCAGAATCGGTTTCAGCGACCTCGAAAATAGGGGATACTAAATTGGCCCTGTCCGGAAAAAAAGGGTGTCACTTATAAAAAATGACCCCTTTCGGGGGAGAGTATTGGCCGGTGGAGGGGTTGGTGGTGATCGGAAGGGTTATCCAACACCACCATCATACTCAGCATCCTCTAAAATTGGGAGAAAGTGTGTTTTTCTACAGGGACACCTTGTATAGCGCCTTTAACCCCTCCAGGGGGTAGTTTTTGGCCGTCTTGAAGGGGACGCCGAGGGTAAAAACTAAGTTTTTGCCCTCAGATTCGGTTTCATCGTCCTCGAAACGGGAGGGAAAGACTGTCGGGAAAAAAGGAAAAATTACCTCAAATTCCGACTCCTGGCATGGACTATAAAGCATACAAGGTTATAAATAAACAAGCTAAATGTAATGCCAACAAAAATAGTTTCCCTACCCCACTTACCCCTAATTCTCCTATCGACATATAACGAACACAATCTGACAGTAATACCAACAAACAATTGAAAAAATAAAATTTTTCTAACCCTCGACACGTCTTAGGCCAACATCAAAAAAGTTTTGCAATCCGAAATCCGAACCGGCAAGTACATAATAATAACATTAGTTGTCGAAAAGTAGTAATAATTCTAAAAATATTAAAAGTTTTCAAGTACGAACCAAAACTTTAAATGATTTTTCGAAAAAGAACAAGAGTTAAGGCCAAGGTACTTTTCGAATTTAATAAAACAAAATAATTTCAAACAAAAAATTTCTGCTCGCCATTTTGTTAAAATTAACACGTTTTCAAATGAAATTAAAATGTAATTTTTCTTTTATATTTAGCCTGGATAAAAAATTTCTCATTTCAACTATTTGTAAAAAATTTAAAAAAATGAAAAATAAACTGATGAAGCCCCTGGCTAGGGGCGAAACGTTTTTGCACTAAATTGTTGTAATTGTTTTATTTTATTTTAATTACTCAGAATCCTAAACCAAGGAAACCAAAATAATAACATTTAATCAAGATTCAAGAACTTTCCTATGTAATGCCAACTTTACGTTTATTTATCAGCTCCGTGGATACAATACTCGAACACATAATATCTTTTTAGAACCTGTACGTATTAACATTGGCCTAAATAATCCCATTACACTATGTATGAAAACTTATAACCTATAACACCCTATGGGTCTCGTGCAAGTCGTGCATACTACTAAGTGGGGGGTAACACTGTGGAACACCAGCGAAACAGGTGGCAATGTTTTACGTGAAATTTGTAATTAAACGGATTTAGAATAACGAGTGACTGTTAAAAATGTTATATTGTTATGCACTTGAAATTCTTCTAAAAAATACTTTTAATCAACTTTATTTAACTATTTTTACATTTGACATATTCAAATGTAAAAATTAACATTCACATAAACTTCAAACTTTCTTAATCTGTCAACACCCTATCACCTTTTTTTTTATTAAGTCTTTTTCACATAATTTTTCTTTTATAATTTATTTTAAAATACTTACAAATTTTGCCCCATTTTAACATCATAACAACATTCCTTAAAATTTCGTTGAACTTTTCTTGCAAAGTAATGAATAAGAAAAGTTCAACGAATTTTACAAATTTTGTCCCATTTTAATCTTCAACTTCAACTTTTAAAAACAAAATCTGTATAATTGACTAATATGAAATATTTAATTATTTATAATTATTCCCCCCATTTCTATAATTTTCCTTTTAATATCTGGTCACCGAGCTTCGCTCTTAATATTCAAATCTACATTTTTAAGCAGCCCAATGAGTATATAATTTAAGTATATTTATAACATGGCAAATTATTAATTAATTCGCGAAAATCACGGAGTGGGCGACATCTACTTGAACTACTGATAGGGAGATAAATAAAAAGTTGATTGGCGATTGGCTTGAAAGTAGGCGGGAAAATTAAAAAAGCCGTCAGTGTTAATTTTCAATTGGCTGCAGCTGTTGTTGACGTTTATCAACTGCTTGTCACAAAGGTTAGTTAAATGCGTTAAAGTTTCTGGGGATTTCACCCTTTTAGGGCAACTTCTACTGACGCTTGATCTTCGCGAATTGTCACGGTGGACAGGCCCCGTTTCCGGGACGGGCAACAGCAGCGTGTAGGGCACACGTCCCGTCAACAGAAGATCGCTCAGCTCACTCTATTTATCACTATATAAGAAAAACTCTATGTTCAATTGATTTTATTATTTTTTGATCTGCAGTGAAGGAAAATTATAGGTCTGATATTCATACTTGGGTAAAAACCTCCACAAAAACCTGTGACCAGACTCTCGACGTGTGGCAGATATTGATATCATATTTTTTCAAAAATTCTTTCTCTCTCTCTCTCTCTCTCTCTCTCTCTCTCTGATCATGAAAACTTAAATATTAAAACTGTCCGCATAATAAAATAGTAGCCGTAAGGGGTAGTCTCACACTATCGGGGAAGGGAAGACAGGTGTCCATTTTAACAGTGTTACTCAACGTTCCTATAAATATTTACCTAAACCCATGATTTCTGAAATTGAATTGGCAACGTTGTATTTTCAACTTTGAATTAATAAGATGACTGTCATTTGACAAGCAAATTATTTATGTCCGTCAAATGAACCTTTCCTTTTTTATATAAAGCGACAAATTTAAAATTGAATTCTTTCTGATTAAAACGCCAGAAATTAAATAAAGTCAAACCTTTTTACTACTATACTATACAGAAGAAAGGAGTGCAGTATTTAATTTGCAGAACGTAGTACAGGTTCAAGAGGTAGAAATTTTATTTTTACCTCATCCTTCAATGCTTATTTGTAGTTAAAATTTAAATTTTAATACATCTGATCGGCCTAATATAGTTTTTGTCTAGATTCTTGTTTCCATGGTTTTTACTGTAATAAATTTGTTCTTTTGACAGATAAGTCAGACTTTATTTATTCATAGCCGTATCGTATGTATTTTAATTGATTCAGAATTTTGTATTAATATATATTTCAAAATGGCTTCATTCTAAAAATATTATCAGTCCTCCTAAATCCTTGAAGGCAGAATTATTAGTAATAGCAAGGCAACATAAAAACAAATTCAAAAAATATATTATGGATGAGATGGCCAGAGAAAAAGGAATTAAAATTCTCAGATTTCCTCCGAACCACGCAGAGTTAAATTCCATTGAACTGATCTGGTCTCAATTATTAAAAGGTTATGTTTCTCAAAACAATAAAACATTTAAATTTCCTGATGTGCGAAATTTGTTTTTGAAGGCAGTTTCAGATGTAAATAGAGAACATTGGGGAAAATGCATTGATCATGTTAAAAATGTGGAAAATTCATTTAGGAAAGTGGATATATCAATGGATAATTTAATAGAACCGATAATAATAAACATCAGAAAAGACAATTATAGTGATGCCAGTAGTTTTAGTGAAGACAGTGTCACACTAACTAATAAATTAAAGATAGTTCTTGAACTAACTTTTTTTTTAATCTTTGAGTTTAGGTAAGTACTGAAGCGTTACTTTTAATGCCAAGAGATTTAATTTAATCCCAACATATAATCCTCCTTGTTATTTATTGGTTAAATTTAATTCGTTCAATGTTAAAGTGTCGGATGCATAAAGTTTATTTTTATTTTTTGTAAATAATATAACTTCAAAATTTAATCTACGAAGTGCGTATATATATTTTATATGCTGTGACCTTATTTATATTATAGAAACTTATTTTGCAAAGTACGCCTATGGAATGTGACGTTATATCCCCACTTTGACTGTACTCATCTATCCTTTATAGTATATATTACTATAGAAACAAGTTATTATTATGTGCCGTTGCTAGGAAATAAAACTAAAAGCTTAACTTTTCTTGTAAATATCTCGGAAGATCGAATTTTCACAGACATGAGACCTACATTTTTCGCCGATTTAGATAGGAATTAGTCTACCCTGAAAGTTTCATTGAATTCTGACGAGTGGATTTCGAGATCCTCTGGACACACATACACACACACATACAAACCTTGCTCGTTTAATAGTATTTGATATCTTCTATATTACAATCTTCTTCCTATATCACAAAAAATATTTAATTTTTTTTAATTTAATCTTCCATCTGTGATAGTTTTGACCTAACCTGTTTTTATTCTTCAAAATTTCTTCTTTTAAGGATTTATCTGAATTCTTAGCATTTTTCTTATTATTCTGCTCCTTTAATTCTTCTATTATTCTTGCAATAATTTTCCCTTTACTATTTTTTCTCATTTCCTCTAATTTCCTATCTACATCCTTTCTTAAATCTTCTTCCATCTGTTTGATTCTGTTTTCTGTTATTTCTTGCATTTCTTCTGTCATATTTCCTTCTTGAATATTCCTTTTTATATTTCTTATTTGTTTTCCATTCTCATCCATTTCTTGTTTCAATTTTCTCAATTTTTCTTGAATGTCTTCACTCATTTTCTCAACATCTACTTTAATCTCTTTTCCGTATTCTTTGAGTTCCCCCTATATTGCAACAGCCATAGTTCCCACATCTTGTTTCACCTCTTCTATTCTTTGGACAACTTCATCATATTCCTGGTAAACTCTCAATCCGATTGTGTTCACTTCTTTGCTGATGCTTACTACTTCTTCTTGTATCTGTCTATTTTCTTTCATGCAATTTTCTTCAATTTTATTTACTCTTTCCATAAATTCCTCTCTGTTCTTCTTAATATTTATTTCTATTTCTTGTTTTATATTTTCCATTATGTCCTGTCTCATAAGACCCATATCTTCTTTAATGTCTTGCCTCATATTTCCCATTTTTTGATTTATGTTCTGTTCCATACTTTCCATTTTATTTTCTATATTCTGGCCCATATTTTCCATCTTCTCCATAAAACATCTCATCATTTCCTGGAAGTTGCATTGTTGTTCTTCCCTCTTCTGTATGCCAGTGTCTCCTCTTTCTCCCATTTGGAATGATGTCTCCCCTAGTTCAGCAATCCTTAATGTTTCTTCCAAATTTACCAAACCATCCTGTGATTCATCCGAACTATGAACCTCCTGAGATTCAGGCAATGTACGGTTTCTTAAATCCATATTAATTTATAAATTATGTTTTAGGCCCTGTTTTCAAAGAGCCCCACATTGGGATGCCAATTGTTATGCTTATGAAATTGTCTTCAAAATACTTTTTTAATCTTTATTTAACTTTTTTAACATCTGACATCTTAAATATCATTCACATCAACTTCAATCTCAAAAGCATGTCAACACTCCTACTATCACTTTTTTTTAAGTCTTTTTCACATAATTTTTCTTTTATAATTTATTTTAAAATACTTACAAATTTTGCCCCATTTTAACATCATAACAATATAATAAATTTAATATTGTTTTATTCACATATTTTTTTTCTAATAATATTATTTTTTTAAATTATACAAAACATAACCTCGAAATGGTGGGTCATTTTGTGTGTTGGTTGTATGAATGCATGTGTGGTATGTATGCATGAATATTATGGCAAATCATTTCATTCAACTTTCAACAAAGTTATTTTAACGTTTTATTTATTATTTTTTACGTTATTTTTTGAGGTAGGAAATTGGTGTTTCATAATTATTCTTAGATTTTAATTTACATTTGTGTTATATATTCTTAATAGAATTTTAATAGTATCATTATGCTGTTGTAGTGTATATGGTATTATTGTATTGTTGTTTAGCCAGTTTTCCGAGACCAGCATGTGCTTTGCTGCTTTGGAATAACCTTTTTTGGATAGTGCTGCTATTTCAAATCCTTTGTATATAACTATTGTTGCATTATTTGAAAAAAGTTCTAAAAAAAATACATTTTTTAACACAAAAAAACGGACCAAACTATGGTCTATTTTTATGTATGAGAGCGTAATAAAACAGCATTTCTAATGCAAAACTTAGTACGGTCATTTTAAATATTTTTACGGAATAATCTAAATATTTCCTAAAATTGTCATAAATGTACCTGAGCTAATACAAGTTTTGGGTCTTTTATTGGTCTTTTATAACCATAAGCTGTACAGAACAATAGAAAAAGGTTTGGACAGGCTAAAAGCCCTGTGTATTAAAGATAACATAGCCGTATCTTAAGATTATTTTCAATAAGTACCTATTTGCCAATTTTGTTTTATTTTAATTCCAAGAATTTCTTACAGTAATCGAATTATAAGTAGATAAATCCCTTACCAACAAATTTCACCGAAAATGCGATTGTAGGTTTTCCATTTAGTAAGGAGGTCCAGTTGTGTATTCTTGACAGCTTACTAAATGTCGTTTAGTTGCAACATGCAAGGTGCAGTGTGCAGTCTATTGTGAATTCTAGTGTGATCATGGAAAATTTGGAAGTACCGCGTAAACGACAAAAAATCGGTCCTTTAACAGTTAATGAAAAAACATTAATATTTAATTGTTTTAAATCATTTACAGACAAACATTTATGTAAAAGTGTTGATGACACAGTGGAATTAGTTAGTAGTACGCTTGGTGTTGGGAAATCTACGATTTACAGAGTTGTTAAAGAAGAGAAATGTGGCGAGTTTCAAACAGCACGTAAAGCTCCAGGAAAACCAAAATTTCAAATAGAAAATCATTTGAAAGAAAGACTTCGAAGGAAAGTGCATGCGTTCTTCTTTAGAAAAGAATTTCCGACAGTAGACAAAGTTCTTGCCACGGTTCGAGATGATAAGGATTACCCTGAAATGAGTCGAAGCACACTATGGAAACTTTTAAAAGAAATAGGTTTTCTATGGAAAAAGCATTCCAGAAAGTCTATTTTAATAGAAAGAAGCGATATTGTAGTATGGAGAAGAAATTACCTAAGGACTATAAAAGAAATGAGAAACCAAAGCAGAAAAATATTTTATTTAGATCAAACATGGATCAACGAGGGACATACACCAAATAAATTTTGGCAAGATGAAACTGTTACAAGTCGAAGACAGGCTTTTTTAAATAATTTATCTACTGGTTTAAATCCACCATCAGGAAAGGGGCGCAAACTGATAATAGTACACATCGGTAGTTCAAACGGTTTTGTTAAAGGTGGTTTATTGACTTTTGAATCTACTCGTACCGGTGACTACCATGAGGACATGAATGCTGATGTCTTTAAAGAGTGGTTCGAACAAATGATAGATCTTCTTCCTTAGAACTGTATAATAGTAATGGATAATGCAAGTTATCACTCGAGACTTACAGAAAAAATGCCCACAACCAAGTGGTTAAAAAAAGATTTACAGAATTGGCTAAATTCAAAGAATATTAAGTTCCATCCCGGTTCTGTGAGAAGAGAACTGTATCATTTGTGTTCCCTTCATAAAGAGAAATTAAAAAAATATGAAATTGCAAAAAATCGTGGGATGACGGTGGTTAGATCACCACCATATCATTGCGAAGTAAACCCGATTGAACTGATATGGGCACAGATAAAGGGAGAAGTTTCAAGAAAAAATAATTCTTTTAAAATGAGTGATGTTAAACAGTTGTTTTTTGGAGGCTGTAAATAATGTGAAGCCTGAAAACTGGGAAAAGGCAGTAAATCATACGATTAAAGAAGAAGAGAAAATGTGGAAGTTGGACAATATTACTGATGAAATGATCGAGCCACTCATTGTAAATATTGGTTGCGACAGTTCATCTTCTGATTTCGATTCTGATTTGGATTTGTAGGTAAGAAGTAGTTTTTATATTAAAATTATTATTTATGAACGTAACGTTGTTTAAAAGTCAAAGTTTAAACCCTTATACCTACATAGCCCGTTTGACACAATGTTCTTAACATACCTTGTGGAAAAATAAAGTATTTTAGAAAAAATTGCACTTTTTTACCTTCAGCTGCTTAGAAGTTATAAGCAGGTTAATTAGGTGAAAATATGAGTGTACACCCTATATTTTTATTATATTTATACAAAGGTTATTTCATACGAAAATACTCGAGGTATAACTTCACAAAATATTTTAACTGTCTACTAAAAGAAGTGGTACGCCTATGGATTACGAACGCTTTATTATTTTAATACACTCTCATACATAAAAATAGACTATAATTTGTACTCCCAATAGTTTTTTTGTATATACCTAGACAACCTCACACATCATTAGAGATGAGGTATAAGGAAGTTATGACGTATGTAGTACATAAGCGTCTTCAGAGGGTGCAAAAACCAGTTATTTTTGGCAATTGAAAATTGGGCTGGAAATTAACAAATTTTCGGCCTATTTCAATTTTAAGTCTAATTTCTAAAGTTTCAGAAAAAAATGACAAACAGTAGAATGCTAAATGACCGCCATTTTACATCTCTGATTCTGGTACATGGAATCAGGCCCGGATCCAGAGGGTGGTTTTGGGGTGGCGCATTGTCTAGTTTTATCTACCTGTCTGTGTTTGATAAAAAGTCATAAATTCGTTCTAAGCGCTTGACACTAATGAATCCTTAATATCGATCTCCTAGCATTAATATTGACTAGAACTTGAAGATATTCAAAAAATTTTGTGCTTGATCCCCTTCGGGGGTGGCGATCGACACAATGCCATTCCCTCTGGATCCGGGCCTGCATGGAATAGTGAAAGTTTTACGCTATGACAAAAGAATTCTTATGAGCCGTAGTCCAAATAGTACATAGTCAAAAAAGTCTATGTTGATGAATTTTTTGTTTGGCCCATTAAGAAAATGCTATTTTTTGTTTAAAACTGTTATTTCTTAATCTAATTGAATGCGATCAGGGTATGTTTTGTTTTTCGGTAGAATTTTTTGCACTGATTAGTAACTTCATAGAAATTCCTGTCGCTGCAAAAAAGCCCTATAACGACTTTATAAGTAGGTGCAGAGAAAGCGGAGTGAACAGAGGGTGCCGAACCTGACCATATAAAACGCTGGCAAATTTATATTTGGAATGTTGAGAAAAATCATGGGTCAATTTTACCACAAAGACACCACCTTTATTCAGTGAAAATAAAGCACATTTTAATATTAGGGCTATCCTACAATTTTTCAACAAACAATAATTATTGAGAAATAAAAAACTCTTACTTATTACGATTCTTTTAATAGAATGACGATGATCATGAACGAACACAATGCGCCATTTACTCAAAAAATAAAAATGTATCCCTAAATTGAATCGTTCGTATTTATACATACTTATCTCTCGGCGATCTCGTTTAATTTTAATTTCCAACATACATCGAAAACTGAGACAGACTGAGAATATTACGTGCAAAGATTGCGCAACATGCTTCTTTTGGGAATACATTTTTATTAGAAACAGGACGGAATTTATCATATATTAATTACTGTTTACTCCATATTTTGCCGTTTCTGGCACAATTCGGACTCGTAAAGGAGCGACACGCCCTCTACTGTAAAGATAGGTTACTACTTATCAACATTTGACTTTGACATTTCGTTTTTCATGTGATTAAATGATGTTTTAGGTTAACAATTGTTTCGTATGAAGTATATTTGTTTATTTGTTTAAAAACGTTGTGTTATGTGTGTCTCAGTTAAAAAACGACTTCAAAAGGGAGTCTGCTGTGTTCGAGAGTGTTCGAACACTTGGAATTTGGCATATTATTCATTTCCGAACCGATAATCGTGAAGATAGTCATGAAGATTGAAGAATAGCAGAAAAATTACAGACACTATGCTTCTCGAGATTTAACTTGCTTAGACGTTTGTTTGTGGGGATGAATAAAAGAACTTGCAACTTTATGCATTGCTCAAGGTAACATGGTAGAAAGAATATTAAATACCGTTCAAAAGATTTCGATGGTAAAAATTGAGACTGCTGCTTAATCTACTCCTTATATTATGTATAATGTACGCCACTAATTATTTACTTTAATGGGATATATAATTGTATTTAAGAAAGTTATGGCACTGTAGTGCCAGAACAAATTATTTCTGTAAAATACTTTGACTGTAACAAACAAAATCGTTAGTTTTCATGCTCGTCTTCCACGCAAATCTTATTACAGTCGCACATATGTAGTTTTCTAACATTTATGTCTTTTTTAAAGGTATCAAACGCTTAGAAAAGTAATGACATCCTTTATAGTCAATAAAAACTTTATTTAACTTGTAGTTATGTTTTGCGATTTCGAAGAACGCTTTTATAGTACGTTTTAAAGATAAAATAGGATTTTAAAGAGATAGAACTTGGTATAATACGAAACGTGGAATACAAAGCTATTATTTTATTTTTGTTGATAGACATTGTAGGTGTTTACCCTAAATAGCGTACATGCTATGAGGTAATTCCAAGCTGTAAAGTTTACATTTTATGTAATTGTTATTTTTGTCGAAAAATGGGTAACTGCTCGTAAGGAAGTAACGAGGATGACGGTAAAATTCAAGACAATATTTCGAAAACGGATATTAATTGAAAAATAGAGCCGCGCACAGAATTGATAAACATTAATTAAATTAATCTTTGTGGTGTTCATCTGAGAAAATGGTTATCATTTTGAACATTTATTTAGCATGCTTGGCCTTGTGGCAGTTACTATTGGACCAATAAAGAATTTCTGTGGCTGGAAAGTGTTCTTCTATTAGCACTTTAATTTTTTCAATTTCCTAGTACTTACTTCGTAAGTTTTATTCTATGCAGTAACCCAGTCTAAGTTAGATTTGGCTTTGTTAAATATCTTATACACTTAAACTCTCTAAAGTATTCCAGGTATTTATTCTACCACGCCGTTTTTATTCTTTGTTGCCTTGTTTTTTTCTGTCAATATTTATAGAACATATGTCTTATAAAATTTTACATAAGTAAAACCAAAATTGAATTAAATTATAGTAAACTTTAATATGGGAATAATGTTCCTCCTGGTTTTTTAAAAAGTAAATAAAAAAGTGCAAGAATAAAATGTTATCCGTATTTCTTTTGTTTCAGGATCCAAAATTAAGACAGATAGTGACGATGGGTTCGCAAGATACGCTAGAAGAAAAAACTGTTACTGTTTGTTGTGCCAATGACTTTGTAAATATTACGTTTATCAATTTTTGTTGTACAAGGAAGGATATCGCCAGGCTGTGGACGGACTCTCTTATAATTTTAGCATATAATTTGAACCAAATCAACGGCACCACTAAGATGTACTTATTCAAAGCTTATACGAAATTGCAGTTAATTAGGGACAAATCGGGGAGCATACCCGTCAAAAAGTAAGTACCAAATATATATATAACGAATTTTTCATATTACAAACTCTATTTATCTTTTGTCTAATACATCAGCATTAATTGCCTACTTGCTTATAATGGAGTAGATCTGGCGAAAAAAACGGCTCGAAAACAGACTGATGAAATAAAGAATTTTTTTCCCCAATCGTTGAAGTCAGATCCCCCCCCCCATCATCCCTGCATGAAATGTTATATCCAGGCAGCGGTGGAGTAGGGAGAAATCCTCTATTTAAAGAACTTGAAAACGGTTTTTCCGACAAATCTCAGCCGGGATTGATCCCACAAAAAAAATGTTCTTACCAAAATTGAAGAGTTTGAAAAAACACGTAATCTAGTTCTAACCTGAACCCGATAATTCAATTAGTTCGCGAATTATCGCATTTTGAAATTGCAAAAATGAAAAAAATTCATTATTATTTCTCTTTATGAGCCGTAGGGTTGTGGTGGTGGGACAAGTAGGGGGGGAGGGGGAGATATGTGTGGGAAACAAATATTATTGAAAAGCTTATAACTTCCGTACTAATTGAGCTGACGCAACCAGCCAGAGCTCAAATTGTTCATTTTTTTCATCCGCTATTTTGGCAAAATAAAAAATGTTTTTTCTCATCAACCCCCTTCTTCATGCCTAAAATCATGACCAAAAAATTACCCATTTTTTATTTTGCGCCCCAAGCGCACATTTGTGAAAAAATTTTTTTTTCGTATTGCTATCTTTTAGTGGATGAAAAAGTAAACAATTTGAGCCCCGGCGGGTTTCGCTAGCTCAATTAGTACAGAAGTTACAAGCGTTTCAATAATATTGGTTTTCCCCCCATATCTCCCCCCTACTTGTCCCACCACCCCCATCCTCCGACACTTAAAAGTACTCGTTATTACCATTTTATTCACAAAAAATTAAGGCCCTATCTCCACTGCCTCTCGAGAAATAATTAATTTTTTTTTTAATTTTTGCAATTTCAAATCGCGATAATTCGTGAACTAATTGCGTTATAGGGTTCAAGTTAGAACTAGCTTACGTGTTTTGTCAAGCTCTTCAATTTTGGTAAGAATATTTTTTTGTGGGCTTAAACCCGGCGGAGATTTGTCGAAAAAATCGTTTTCAAGTTCTTTAGATAGAGGATTTCCCCCTCCTCCACCGCCGCCTGGGTCGAACATTTCATGCAGGAATGATGGGGGGAAGTAATTTCATCAATTGGGAAAAAAAATTACTCGATTTCTTCAGTCTGTTTTCGAAAGCCAGATCGACTCCACTATTATATTTTCCGTTGAGATATAAGCGCTGAAGTAAAACTAAGTACAGGGTTATTCATTCTAAATTACCCACGCCTTACGTTATTGAATATTTAAAAAAAAGTTTCAAATAAATGTTGTGTTGTAACTGTTTTTTGTTAAAATGCTATCAAATGTACAGTAGCGTGCAGATTTTCGGGGATACAAAAAAATTATTTAGCCACCTGAAAAATCACATTTTTTGAGTCAAAAATCAGATGTGATTTTTCAGGTGGCTGTAGATCCTTTATTATCCAGATTAGACATCAAGTATAACATCGTTGAAATCGGCTCGCCGAGAGGATTATAAAAATGTAAAAATATACAGGGTATCCCATTTAAAAAAAAATATTATTTTTTGTATCCCCTGAAATCTGCACGCTACTGTACATTTGATAGCATTTTAACAAAAAACAGTTATAACCACTCAACTTTTATTTGAAGCTTTTTTTCTATAGGCAATAATAACGATAATAAGGGGTGGGTAATTTATAATGAATAACCCTGTACCTATTGGAGATTTTTCAGAAATTATCTCAAACGGTTTTTTTCACTTTGTGTTAGTTTACTTTACTGATCGTTATGGCGCTAGGACCAAATATATCTTAATAAAATATTGCTGTGGAATAAGATAAAGGGCGTTAAAGTTGAACATTTTTTTTTTCGTTTTTTCTGATAATGTCACTATATTTATCAATTGTTATCAAAATAGGAATATTATTTTATGTGAATGATTCCTGATGATGAAATTAAGTGGTAGCTTTTTTTGACGAAACTCTTTAGTGATTTTGATTAGAAAATATGATGTAAACATCATTTCTACGTAATATTGTTACTTTTGTTTAATCACGATAAATTCACCCGTTTTCGAGAAAACCGCAATTGAACAGTTCAGAGCCTCAGAAGGGGATTTTAAATAACAGACAATAAAAAAACTTGTAACGTAAGGCTTCTATTTCAACGGTAAAGCAGAATTAAAAACAATTTAACATAAAAAGAGCAAACTTAAATTAAATGTTCTATGCGGCCTCCTCCTACTTCTATACCTTTTCTAATTCTTGTAATAATGGGCTTCCGGATGTCATGAAAACATCAGTACTGTCCCCTTATAAAATTAGCCGGATTTTGTATTTTCCTCCAGAGTTCGTCTCGTGAATTAATTTCATGGGCATAAACTGACTTCATATGTCCCCAAACATAAAAATCAAGAGGGTTATAGTCAGGACTTCTTGGTGGCCATTCAAAATCATTTCTAACAACTAATGGGACATAAGGAGGATAAATTTGGAGGAAGAACATATGTAGTTGGTCGCCTATAATGCCACATCAAATATGATTGTGACGAGGCAATTCCCTAATAGCACACGTTGTCGTTGTGTTGTTGAAAAAGCTTTAAAAAGTGCAACAAGACTATACTCTCACAGCAAACATAATTCACTGACAAAAAATGACATTTACCAGAAACAATTATCTGGCAGTCAACGCACACTTTTCATAAATGAAATAATATTTGAAATGCCCTTCTGAACTGCTCAATTGCGTTTTTCTCGAAGACGGATGAAATTATCGTGTTTTAACAAAAGTACCAATATTACGTAGACATGATGTTTACGTTATATTTTCTAATCAAAATCGCTAAACAGTTTCGTCAAAAAAAGCTACCACTTAATTTCATCACCAGGAATCATTTATGTGGCGCCCCCTGTAACAAAATGTGAAATAATACATAAAATAATATTCCTTATCCAAAGCTATGCCCCTGTGCCGATTTTGATAACAATTGATAAATATACAACATTATCAGAAAAAAAATTTCAACTTTAACGCCCTGTATCTTATTCCACAACAATATCTTATTAAGGTATATTTGGTCCTATCGCCATATTTTGGTCCAAATAACCTGTACTTAGCCTTAGTCTCAATAGTTATGAATCACCCTGAATGTTGTTTAATATTAGAATTGATTTGCTTATTTTAAGATTGAATTAATTTTTTTAGTGTTTTGAAAATGTTCGCCCAAAACAAAGACGATAAGAAGAGGATAGAATCGATATTACAGCTTTTAGGATTTCAAACTGGTAAAAACGACACAGTTAATCCCGATAAGTTCGATTTCGAGGTATTTTTCGATTTTTATGTCAAACTCACCAAAAGGGCGGAAGTCGAAAAAGTATTTGATGAAATGTAAGTACTTAAATTTTATTTTTGGCAGAACCTAAGAGTTTTCGAGATATTAAACAAAATATAATCGATTTTTGCTTAGCTTGGATGAGTGCAGTCCTGATTAGCTCCAGGCGGGAGTGATTTATTTTCATGAAAAATTGTATTTAACATTAATTCATTAGAAATGGATAATAATTTATCGAATGCGTAAGTTTTTTTCTTTTTTTTTCTCACTTTTTGAAAAATTAAATTTTTGTACAAAAAAATAAATTTTCTCAGCAAAAGTTATATTTTTTGAAATCTATTGTTCATTTTGCTAAACTTTTAGTTTATAGTCAAATTTGTTTTTTTTTATTAGAAATTGTCTATTTGTGTACTTTGTAAAATCCTTATTAGAGTTTTGAAAAACCATGTAAAGGGTGAAATTTTTTATATGAACCAAACGAACTAATTTTTTTAAGCCCAGATCTGATTTTTTTGGGATTGAGTTTACCATTTGAATCAAAAAAGTATTTTTCGATGTTCAGTTATACCCATACGCCCCATAAAAATAACTTCGTGACCCCCGCCCCCCAAAACGGAAGTCTGCATCCGCCCCTGATTAGCTCGAAACTTCGATTGAGCTGAAATTTTCTGGCATTGTCTACCCGTAGAAAAATACTCTTATGTCGTTGCGACAGTGAAAATCTTTCCCTTAATTTCATCATCAAATACAGGGTGTCCCACGACGTACCGTACACAGTCCAACCATAAGTACTATGGACCTAGGCCATTTCATGTCTGGTATGAAAAAATGCCTTGTTGCGTTTTTGATGGATATACAGGGCGATATTTGAAAATATGTGAATTATTCTACGTTAAGTATATCTAAAAGTAAAAATCTCAGACCAATCAAATTTGGAACACTGAGTGTGCTCCCTGAGCTCAATAAAATAGGTTTTAAAAAAATTTTAATTTCAGGTCCGGACTTAGTTTTTTTTAGATTTTTATTGGTTTTTTGAAAACAACACCCTGTAAGCCAGATCAGACAATTTTTATTTTTCTCACTTTAAAGCTTAAGGATGATACTAAGCAACAGTTAAAAAAAATTGAACGCGCAACTTTTTGTTTTCTGCAGAAAAAAATAAAACTTTGAAAAATAGTATAATTTTAATGGATTCACATTCTTCTTATGACTGATGCGGCACTAAATTGATAGCACAACAAAAATCATAAGGACAGTTCATTTTACTCGACATAAAGTATTATTCAATCAACCGTTGAAATTCCAGGTCCGTATTTATTTTTTGCAGTCTCTGTACCAGTTGGGGGTGATATGGATGTAGGAGATCTTTCTTTAACATCCTGTGGACTTAGAAATATTCAAAATACTGGATATTAGCCAGGTAGTTAGCTTCTCATTTTGATTTACCATTTCCAAAATACCCTCTTTTTGGTCTTATCAGTCGCTCACCACGTTCTTTCAAAAACTGTCAAAATGGACATCAAATCGAATTCAAAGCCTACTTGCATTTGCACAATAATCAAAAGTAATAGTTTTTTCTCCACGGCCACTACTGAATGAAGTTATTCTGGAACCACTTATAATAACAGAAAAGAAACATTCTCGCCCTTGAGATTGAAAGAAAATTCAGAAACATTTGTCTCTTATGTATTTTATATGTATTATCTATCACTAGAGATAGAATCTGTATTGTCAAATTAACTGTCAGTATTAGTTGACGTGGTCTTAATATTGGTTTGTAAAAACTTTTAATTTATTAAAAAGGAGAAGAAAATCAAACGATTCCGATGTAGAATTTGAAAATACTCCTCCAGAAATAAAAAAATGTGCCGATAATATAACTCAAAATTTGCTACCGCAAAAATCCAAGCTTGAATATAAAAATACTATTACACAATGTTGAGAGATTGAGGTTTCATTTTACTATATTTAATTTCTACTTTATGTGGCCGTGGAGAAAGTACAGTCTGTTACTCTGTTGGAATGAAAATCCGACACTCGTGGTTCCTCACGCTCGAATTCGCTCGCGTTCGGAATCCTCCACTCGTGTCGACTTCTCATTCCAACCTTGTTACAGAATATACTATTCTTTGACATTACAGAAAGAAAATTTGTACAGGGTGTTGTTTTTACAGGATCAATAAAAACTTTAAAAAAATAAATACGGCCCTGGAATTTCAACGGTTGATTGATTAATACTTTATGTCGAGTAAAATGAGCTGTCCTTATGATTTTTGTTGAAAAATGATGATGTGCTATCAATGTAGTGCCGCATCAGTCATAAGAAGAATGTGAATCCATTAAAATTATACTATTTTTCAAAGTTTTATTTTTTTCTGCAGAAAACAAAAAGTTGCGCGTTCAATTTTTTTTAACTGTTGTTTAGTATCATCCTTAAGCTTTAAAGTGAGAAAAATAAAAATTGTCTGATCTGGCTTACAGGGTGTTGTTTTCAAAAAACCAATAAAAATCTAAAAAAACTAAGTCCGGACCTGAAATTAAAATTTTTTTAAAACCTATTTTATTGAGCTCAGGGAGCACACTCAGTGTTCCAAATTTGATTGGTCTGAGATTTTTACTTTTAGATATACTTAACGTAGAATAATTCACATATTTTCAAATATCGCCCTGTATATCCGTCAAAAACGCAACAAGGCATTTTTTTATACCAGATATGAAATGGCCTAGGTCCATAGTACTTATGGTTGAACTGTGTACGGTACGTTGTGGGACACCCTGTATGTCGATATTCGGTTTGAATAAAATTTTTAATAAAGTAACCTAATTTTGTCGAAATAACATAACATGATATAGGAAACGTGTAAAATAATAATAAGTTTATTTATCGAATGTACATAGATATAAATAAACAAGGGCATCACAGAAGCAACATGTATCGCTTGTACGTGATATACCCAGGTGATATGAACTACTAATTCTAAAATATATTACAAAAAGGCATCATAAAACATCATCATCAACTTTATAAATAAAATTATACCAAAAGACTAGACATCTGTATGAACCTTGACCGATCTTCTTTCCAATTAAGTATTCCCTTTTTCCAGAGCATTTGCTTCAAAATTTCGAGGATTCAAAAGGGTCGCCATGTGTTAATTAAGTAGGTTTTTTCTTTACCTTTGATTTTCCAAAAATATCCGTTCATGCAAGTCGTTCCCGCATATACACCTACTTGAATTTTCGTTTCAGTCTTTTGGTATTGCTCAACATAGATTTAAATTACAAAAATTTGGAGAAAATGACATGTCATACTTTTATTAGTTTGACGTAAAGCAATAATAATAAATCAAAGTTACATTATACAAGGTCATATGATAGTAAAACAGTTAGCAAACCAGTAAGTAATTTAATTTATCAAATTCGACATCCTAAGACCCGTTAAATTCCTTACTCGTTTGCTAACTTTGTATTAATCCCTTAAAGGGATACGAAGAAGAGAGTGACATCTTGACTAGAATCAATCCAAGGAATACTTTGCAACACACAATGCTAATTGAGTGTATGCAACACCCAATACATTGGGATTCGTTGCTTTGTAAAGTGTCAAACTCTCTTCTAACCATAGATGCTCGCACATCTAGAAAGTAAAACACTTTGCACTATATTTTTTGTAAAAATTGCAAAAATTTCTCTGTGCATATTGCTCCATGTATGTTTTAGTCGCTCTGTGATGGACAACATGGAAATCTAACATCTTAAAAGACTCTTTTATTTTTAAATATTCTTATAATATTCGGAAAATTAAATGAATAATGATTCAAATTTTCAGGACGTAAAAAAACTCATAAAAGTGGCAAATAAAGCAGAACGTAATTCGTTGTAGGTAGTTAATTTAAAATTTTCTTTTGTTCTCTGAGCCATGAAAAAATATAAAATATTTCAATTAATTTTATTTCCTCCAAGCGCTTCAACAGAAAGGGTTTGCGAGTCGCTTGTTTTTTTTTGTGTTTCATATATTGTAATAACAATTATATGAAAATTGATTTAAAAAATTTCGCTTTTTTCCAACAGCCCTTATATCGAATAAAATCAAAATGAAAATTTTATACATCAAAAGAACAACAAAAAATTTTATAAAAAAAAACACTTTTTTCTTTAAACGCCTGAATTTATGCAATCTTTAAACTGTAGGTATTGATTAAATTTACTTGTAAGTGTATATTGAAAAATAAAAAAAAGAATTGTAATAAAAGATTCGGCATTAAAGTTCTAAAATTATAAATACCGGGTGACTCAGGGGTACGTGCATGCTCCATAACTTTTTTCTACACAAGCTATCGGTTTGATTTTTTTTAAAAGATTGGTCCGACAATGAGGCACATTCTAAAAATATTTCTATTTATATACAGGATGTCCCAAATAACATACACAAGTTATGTTTTTTTAAATGGCAACCCCCCATTTTTGTTACATTTTTAGATTTGCCATTAAATTGTCGATATTGAGACAAATAATTACCGATGGCGGCGCCACACGTCGATCAGCTGTTCACACGAAACGCGTAATTTTTGGATAATAGTGCATTAAGTTATACTGAGTGAATGGTTTATTTGTAGTATTTTAAGACTTTTTGTGATTGTTTGAGGTTTTTGATTTGGAAATTACCCTAATATACCTGTACATGTAAGTATTTAGACTCAATTGAACCTGTTTTTTGTGTCGTTATTCTAAAATTGAGGTTATTTATTTAGCATATCTTACGTTTTTCAGAAATTTATTGTTTACTTCTGTTTCTGTGTGCTTTTTTTGTGTTTCAGGATGAATATACCCTAGAGGTATTATCATCTTCACCTCTACTAATATAGAATGATATTGGAAGGGAGCTAAATCATATGCCAAAGAAACATACAACAGTTTTCTGCTGATAAATTTTATTTCAATTTTTTCAGGATAATAATTGTAATTGTAATTGTAAAAGTGATTTAAATAAAAAATGATTTCTAAGAACCTACTTTTGATTGATTTATGGTAAAATATATCCTATTCCTTGTTTCAAAATTATTTTTTAAATCAATATCAAATTAAAATATAAAAAATTAAGAAATTTTTTTCTTGGCTTAAAACACTTCATAGGCCATCAAATGTATCTGTTGCATAAATTTTTATTTCGTTTATTTACTTTGTTTTTTTTCAAAATAAACACAAAATGTATATTTTTTAATCCTTTATTTTAACATAAGTTTAAAGCTAACTTTGAATTATTCAGTTTTAGTAGTACTTAACATTTTATTATAATAATTCATTACTAATTGTAACTGTATAATTATTGAAAACAGGTATTGTACAAGAGGGGAACATAATAATGGTATTTTTAAAATTATGATGTGACAAAGGTTTTATTTTACTGAATATTACCTTTAGAAAAATGATAAGTTGAAATATCAGCAATGATGTGCACACCTTATTAGATTTTAAGTTTACATGTATAAAAGTACACAGTTTCGACAGTTTGTAAGCACAAGTTTACTTAGTTTATAGGCAACACTTTGCTGTCTTCTAACTAACCATCATTCCTTGCACATTTAATGGTTTTAACATCAAGTGGCTTACTGGGCAAATGATGTGATGGCACACACTTTTTGCACTACTTGGGTGCTATTTTGTTTGAAATAATTCCTAAAAACATTTCAGTAGTAATCAAGAAATAATCTCAGAAATGCTAATCTTTATCTTACCTGATTTTGTAATATAATCTTCAGATTTAAAATTGATTACACTTTTCCCGGAATTTACGACGATCAACTTCCTCGATGACACCTTTTTTGTTGCTTCTTGGATGGATCATAATGAAAGTGTAATTCCGGATTTTTAGATTTCCTAGAGGTATACCCATAAACGCTTTAGTTTGTATTATTTTTATTGGGCATGTTTAACGTTTAACTAACAAATAACAGCAAAATACACGAAGCACAAAATCAAAACACACGTTCGACTTGCAGGTAAACAAACAAAATTATGCTTTTCGTGAAGGTTCAAATTAATACCGGTGGTGTCGCTTCAAAGTTGTGCTCGTCTCAATAACGCACCCGAGTTTCTTAGACTTATCTGTAATAGTTTTTGACTTGTGTCAATTTATGTGTCAAAATAGCATCGTGCAGAGATCCACAAAGAAAATCAGAACTTCAGAACTAGTCAAGATAACTTAAATCAACTCCATTCCAGTCGATTCCTTAAGCTTTTAGCGCATCTTTTGAGATGTAGCCGAACTCGGAGTCGATGTTCTATCGCCTACTACGATTTTTTGAAAATGACAAATTACAAATAACAATAAATCGACTTTTTCAAATGCATCACCCTATATTTTGTTACATCATTGCATGGCATTTTTTAAGATCTTTTTGCTTTGCCTTGTGGGTTTTATTTTGTAAAAATTTATTGCAAAATAAGAAATGTTGATGGTTTATTCGAGAGAAAAAGAAATCGAGTAGGCCGCTGTCGTAAAATTTCAGATTCATACAATTTTGAAGAGAAAATGTTTCAACAAAATGAAATTATAATAGAAACAGAAATACATTACAAAGTAAACAATTTTAGTAATAGAATTTGCAAGAACATGAAAGAATTTGTAATGTGCCTCATTGTCGGCCCTATACGCTTCTCGGCTTAAGATGCCAGCGCCACGTCGGTGACTACCAGAAACTGGTTATGTGACATTAGTTGATTTTATTTACATTGAAATCGTGTTAAGTGTTTTTACTCGATTTTAGACCAAGTTTACCTAGTTTTTGGTTTTTTAACTGTTAACAATCCCTTTATTTTATATGCATTAATATGATCCAAAACTCAAGGATGTCACATATATTAGTACAGAAATTCTCGCCAGAGGGAGCGTCGCTTATCACGAGTAACGAATCGTTTAAAAATCAAACTGATAGCTTGGGTAGAAGAAAGTTATGGAGCATGCACATACGCCTGGGTCACTCGGTATGTACACATACTGTTCCAAATCTCTGACAAAGTTTAGTTTCTTAGTTACGAGAAAAACCTATCATTATAAATTATAGGCAACCAAAGGCTCTCCATTTTAAAATTATTGTTAAGTATCAAGGGCGGATTTAGCTTTTTTTTATGGGAGTGGTAAAACTTACAAAGTAGTGCAAGAAAGCTAGTAAATTTTTTTATAATATCGAGCAGAAACTAGTGACTGATCAGATCGACTTAAATTTTTTGCAAATTGCTAGGAAAGGTGTCCAGAAGTAGAAAACTTTCGTTAGTTGCGTTTTAAGTGTGGGCAGGGAGGGTGTGAAAAAAAGAAAAAAATTTTTCGCAATTGATAAATTACCTTTTTTAATGAATTAATGTTCCCTTCCGAGTTATAGTGCGCAGAAAATTACGATTTTCACCACAACAATCGTACATTTCAAAAAAAAATGTATTTTTTGCCCGTAACTTTTTTTTTGGCTGATAATATTAAATAATGTACAATAATCCATTTTAAAGCTTAGGATATCGTCGAAATATCATGTTATGACAAACTTTTTCATTGGAATGACCATTGACATTGACGGTTATAAATGCAAAGATAAAAAAAAATGGTAATTATTCGGAAGAATATTTGCTCAAAGTCTCCTCTCTTTATTTTTTTTCAAAAATCAATACTTTTCACGGTATTGACCAAAAATTGAATAAAAAACAAAAATTTTGCTCAACTTTAACAGACCAAAACTTAAAAAATAATTATCCATAGGGCTAAAAATTACTAGACAATTGTAAAAACATATGTTACGACTTTCTGCAAAAGGATTTTTTTGTCAAATACCACAGTCTAGATGGCGCTAAAAAAATGGCGAAAAAAAAAATTGAAAAAAATTTATTTTGTCCATAACTTTTTTCTGGTTATGTTAAACGGTTCTGGATGGTCAGGAAAAACTCGGTTTGACTACGCAATTTTCTGAGCCAGGTCAAATCAAAGGGGAAAAATGGAAATTATTCGGAAGAATATTTGCTCAAAGTCTTGTCTGTTTAAATTTTTTTCAAAAAACAATACTTTTCACGCTAGTGACCAAAAATTTTGCTCAACTTTAAGAGACCAAAACTTAAAAAATAATTATCCCACTGGACTAAAAATTACTGGGCAATTGTAGAAACATATGTTACGTTTTTCTGCAAAAGGTTATTTTTTTCAGGTCAGGTCAGGTCCTTCGTATTAATCGTAGAAAAATAAAAAATTTTAATTGTTAGCTCAAGGCCATAAAATTAGTTCAGATCAATTTTTACGTAATATTATCAGATTTTCTGTTATATTTAAAAAACTTTTAGAAATTTTTATGGTAAAAATCGTAATTTTCTAAGCCCTATAACTCGGGAGGGGTTTATTTTCATGAAAAATTGTATTAACATTAATTCATTAACAAAGGATAATTTATCGATTGGGCAAGTTTATTTTCTTTTTTTACCTCACATTTTGATGAAAAAAACGACACTATCGAAACAATTTGCAAAAAATTTCAAGTCGATCTGTTTCTGCTCAATGATTTACTTCATTTCTTGGACTAAAGACAACAGGTTTAAAAAAAAATTATTAATACTAAATTATAATCACAAAGAGACTAGGAAAGTGCTTACAAATGGTTAAAACAAAAAAACACTTTTAGACTGCTACTATTAAAAGTCTAGTAAAATAAGGAAGCTGCATACATTTTTTTTATTGCGTTATAAGAAGCACCACTTTCTTTATTATGTAAAACAGTTTTGTGTGTATTATGTTTTATAATTTTTTTTATAAATTATAATCATGGGGGTAATTACCCCCCCCCCCGTAAATCCGCCCTTGTTAAATATACAGGTTGTCTTAATACTTTGTGGTAGCATAATGTTATTTTTTTAAATGGAACACCCTGTATTTTATTTTAAATTTGAATTTAGCTCACTTTTCCCATTTCAGCAATATGTTGTTTGGCTAGGTATTTTAGAAATCAGAACCCAGTTGTTTTGTGAAAATCGTGTTGTATTAAATGCACTGTTTAAAATTAAAGTAAACAAAACGTTTTTCCCAGCTGCAAATTTTCCAGTATAGTTTGATATTGCCTTATTTAGATTACATGGTAATTCGTAATTCATACCTCGGGAACATTATTTTCTTAGGTTTTTAAATAGATCACCCTGTATTTTATGTCAAAAAACAAAAGTATTTTGGACGTAAATAAATGCACCTAACAGAAAATACAAAAAAAAAATAATATACATATTATTGACAAAACATGCTAAAACTATTATGCTTATTAAAATTAAAAGTATAATTAAGGTACTTTCTCATCCATTTAAAAAACTAAGAAAATAATTTTATTTAAATTATCCCGTATTCTAAATAAGGCAATACTAAACTATACTACAAAACTTTGACCTGTAAAATAGTCCATATCTCGAGTCGGAATTTGAGATGATTTTCCCTTTTTTTCCGGACAGGGCCACTTTAGTCTTTCTCCCCCGTTTTCGAGGTCACTGAGCTGGTGGTTTTGGATATCGCTTCCCATCCACCGGCTAATTCTCTTCCCCGAAAGGGATCAATCAATCAACAGTGACAAATATACTTATACCCCCCCCCCGTTTTCGAGGATGCTGAGCACGGTGGTGGGGCTGAATATGGCTTCCCACCTCCACCAACCCCTTCAATACTCTCCCCCGAAAGGGGTGATTCTTTTAAAAATATCAGCGGCAAATATATAGTTTTGGCCGATGGGGGGGTTTAATACAACACTATTTTCACATACAACTGGCTGTGTTTTCTAAAATACCAAGTATAATCTAGCTAAACAGTATATTGCTGAAATGGGAAAGTGAGCAAAATTCAGATTTAAAATATATAACTTTGTGCTACCACCACGTAATGAGACAACCTGTAGAGTTAACAATAATTTTAAAATATGGGGTATAGTGTTCTATATAATTTATATAAAGTTTTTCTCGTAACTCATAATAGACCAGGGTCGATAATTTTTGAAAATAATAGTAGGATGAAACCCATTGGAAAAGAAAGAGAATATAACAAAAATGAAAGGAAAAATATTTTACGGGCGATCTGAGGTCGTGAAGTGGAAGGGGGTGAGTTTTTAAGGGTAAAAAACTGTTTATCTCGATTTCTCAAGACAATTATGAAAACCTGGCTAGGTGGTGATGTTAACATAGGATTACTTTTCTATAGATCGTACATTCGATCTATCCTAGATTACGGGTGAATCCTCTATGGTTCCGCGAATAATTCATTATTCCAAAAAATAGAAGTTTTTCAGAACTGTGTCATTCGTCTCTGTCTTGGTGCAATGAAATCATCTAGAACTGAATCGCTTTATGTAGAATCTGTTGAACTACCTTTCAAGTATAGAGTTCAATATCTGAGTTACAAATTTTTAGTAAAAACCCATTCACATAATCCGAATTTGTATTCAAACATCACACAATTAAATGCATTTGACTTATGTAATAAGTATTGGACACACAAACGTTCACCGCCGTTTGTGCAGCTTTGCAAAATTGTAATATACCTTTTAACAATTTATTTCATTGCCAGGAGTCCTTAAGTATTACAGACTTTCCTTCTCTTTTTCTCCCAGTAAAGATTATTCAACCAAAATATGTTGAAAATCCACAAATCTCTTTAAATATTTTACTCTCTACCTTAGAAAGTTTTTCAGGGTTCACCTTTGTTTATACTGATGGTTCTAAATCATCATTTGGCACCGGCTGTGCATATTTTATTCCCGAAATTGGGGTTAAAAAACTTTTTAAGTTACCAAGCAATTCCTCAATTTTTTCTGCGGAAGCTACGGGCTACGGCTATCCTAGAGGCTTTTTTTTTATCTGTCAAACCGAATTTAAGAATGTAGCGATTATCCCAGACTCTCTTTCTGTGTTAAAATCCTTGGAGAAAGTTAAACTGCCTAACAACAATCTAAATTCACTTATTTTTTAGATCAGAAAAAAGGTTTATGAATTGAACAGTAAAAACGTCAATATTTCTTTTATTTGGGTTAAAGCCTACATTAGCGAAAAATGCTATATCATCTGGCATTAACAGTGATTGTCAACTGTGCATCCCCGATGCCAACGCTTTCTATAAACAAAAAGCAATAAATAACTGGAAATGCGATTGGAAGCACTTTTGCTCAACATACTCTAGCCACTCCTGTAGAATTCAACCTACAGTTCCATGGTTCAAAAATTACAAAATACCTAGACGCTACATAACCAGTCTAATCAGGATTAGGCTTGGTCATGCAAGTTATCCTAAACATTTGTGTAGGCTGAATATCAGGAATGTGAAGACTGCAATCAAATTGGCGATTTAAACCACATCTTATTCACGTGTCATAAATTTAAAAAACATGGTGATACGCTATTTAGAAATTTATGTATTAATGGTGCGTCGTCGCCATTTAGTATAGAAACGGTATTGACAAACTTTTGATAATGATATTGTGATATGTTTAGTAAACTTTCTAAAAGAAACTGGAATTCGTCTATAAGCGGAATCTGAATAAGCTCGTTTCCTTTGTGTCTTACCCATTTGTTTATTTTTCCTTTTTTTTACCGAGGCCTAGTGTTGTTTGTGTTTACTAAAAATGTCCTGACGGGTTCTTCTATTTAATTTTCTGGTTGTTAGTTTTATAGGTTTTTCCCTTATAGACGAATCGTGGCTGGCTGAATGACTTACATGTCAATGCCAAAAAAAAATCGATTTCCGGGAAAAAAGTGAAATTGTAAAGTTTTTTAACATAACCTCAAAATTTATGTGAAAAATTCAAATAACCAAGTTTTTGGTTTTTTATTTTTATTTTTTACAAAAAAAAAATTTTTTTTCACGAAATTTTTATGTTTATATAGAATTTTATTCACTAAAGATTTAGGATATGAGTTTTCTAAAAGAATGTTCTGAAGCTCTTTTAGACACTCATCTCTCAAAGATGGATGAGTGACTTTAACCACTCTGTTTTTGAGGTTATTAATTAAATTTATTTTGATTTTCATAGAATGGTTTGAATGAAAATTTAGGAACCGATTACTATTAATTGACCAAAACGAAGAAATCAAACTAATTTATTTTATATTGACTGATTCCCACGAATTTTTCTACTTAAAATATATATATATATATATATATATATATATATATATATATATATATATATATATATATATATATATATATATATATATATATATATCTTGTTTAGGAATATTATTCACCATTGTTGATATTTTAAGTTTATTCTCATTTAGTCATATTTTTGAGAAAAAAAAAATATGTAGAAAATCTGAGTTTCCAAAAAATTGCAATTAAAAGTATTCAAATAAAAAGAGAGTTCGAAAAATAAAACACATTTTTATGTCTATACTTTTTTAGCGTGGGTCCAAAGAAAATTATGACATCCGGACAATTCGTCGATTTTTTGAACAAAAAACAGAGAGATCCACGATTAAATGAAATCTTACACCCATATGCTGATGCTGCGAGAGCAAAAGATGTGATAGCTCTGTATGAACCAAACAAATATAACTCTCAAAGGGGACAATTTTCCTTTGAAGGATTTCTCAGGTAACATAAAATTGTATAATAAAAAATAATTTTTCACAACAAAGCAAGCCACTGCTACATTCAGATGTTTTCATAAACCTTAACTTTATTTCTATATCTATGAATTTAACATCAATTTAACTTACTATTAGACATTTGATAACAGTGTTGCTAGATCTATTGACTTCCAGTAGATTTACTGATTTTACTTTACAATCAACTGATTTTTATTTAATTTTGATATTCAAAGGTCTGTTAAGTCCACGACATATTTTTTAACGTATTTTCATCTGGAAATTCAAAAGTAACAACTAACGCTCCAAAAGATTAACATCTGGCAACACTGTTTGAATTGTGTGGCAGCAGGAATGTTAAAGTTCTATGTTGTATTTGGATTTTGGACTTTGTTTATTTCTGTTTCAGGTATCTTTTGTCAGAAGACAACAACATTATGGCTGCTACAAAGTTCGATCTCGGTCACGATATGGATCAACCTCTCGCTCATTATTTTATCAATTCATCGCACAATACTTATTTGACAGGTCATCAATTGACAGGAAGGTCAAGTGCCGAAATGTACAGACAGTGTTTACTGGCTGGTTGTAGGTAAGCAAAAACGAGATAATAAATAAAAAGTTATTGCAAATCGAAACTTTATTAAAGGAATCTTTAAATAAAGTATTCTGTATCACAAATGTCATCCATTGGTTTAGGAGAGTTATTGAAAGGCCCTCCTCCTCATCCTCCTCCTTATACTTTATTTTGACAAGTAGCCTACCAATACATAATTCTGATGACATGTCATGTATCCTGAATCGTACTCTTAACCTACAAAACCCAAGTTGGAGAATTGGGTAGTCACAGTGGTCCAGATATCCTAGAGAGCATGAAATTTTCGAGTTCTTAGAAAAGGCTTAAACCTTAATTTATTTAAAGAGAAGAAATGTTTGCCTCAGAGGGGAGTAATGCCTGCCTAAACGCACCCCTTTTGCAGTTGTGCAGTTAGTTTAGTCCGCATATGAGGGCCAGCGCAGCTCTGTGTTTAAAATTTCCTTTTGTGTTTTATATGAGATTCTGGACCACTGTGAAGTACCAGTATTTGTTTAGTGATTTGCTTTTACATCGAATTAAAAAGGTATATATTGTAACTGTTTAATAATAAACAATACAATGAACCTGGAAGAACAATTGGAAATAGATATCCCAGTGGGTGCTAACAACGAAGAAATTGAAAACTTCCTTCTACTGGTGTTGCCGTTGAAGCTAATGAGGAAGATAATGTGATCGAACCCGGGGAATTCAATTTAAATAACATGTTATTGTTATATTTAATTTTTAGACAGGTTGGACATCATTAAATTGATAGAACCGTCCTTCATAAGTCAAAATAAAGTTGCTTTAACTTAAGACACACCTTGCCTGTATTTAAATTAAATACACAGGCTTCCTGTACTTTAATTAAAGCAAAACTTAAGGAGCTGCTATCTGCGCATGCGTACTTGTCAAAATAAGGGATCCTTTATTAAAAGATCTGTCAAAAAGAAGTTACAATTGGGAAAAGTAGAATTCGATAGGTGGCGCTGCAAAATGTCAATGCCATTAGAGAGACAAGTAAAACATACCATCTTCTATATAGCCATTTGATATTTTTGTGGTGCTTTGCTGTTTTAGTTGTTTTTGGTGTGTAATTTTGTAAAACTTTATATTTTTGGTATGGGTGATTGTTGAATCTCCATTTAATTTATTTTTGTTTATTTTCCTACGAGGATAACGGCCTGTATAGCAGACGTATGTTCGCGTCATTCATAGAGGACTACTTTTTGATTTGGTTTTGGTTTTCTGCGCGACCATGCGCGTGAGACAGAACGATTTTAACTCTTCTTAAGAGACAACGTGCGTTTGCAAAAGACCGTTTTGTAAAGGTTTTTTTTGTTCATGTTTTTTCGCAAGTTCTCTCCAGTTTTCTCCAGTGGTTAAGAATTGGATACAGCTGAGGGCCCTCTGGATAGTGTGTGGACAATACCATTGGTAAGTAGTCCTCTATAGCGTTTAATCATCATCAAATGGAGTTCTTATTTTAACCCGAAAATCAGATAGTGATTTAGAGTAATTTCGACAAGTCCAACAACTCAACTCTCCACATAGGAGTTATCGGAGAAGGTTCCGAAGACCTGGAACGCACAGTGATATTTGTGAAAAGTCGAACAAACTAAAAGTTGATCAGTTCCTAGAAGAATAACAAAGAATTAAAACTGCACAAATGATGCGAAATAAAATCACACAAGCTCCTAAGAAAAAACTTTGATTTTGTCATTAAAGGAGCTTGTCATTCTTAGACCGGTTTCGGCATTATTGTGCCTCATCAGTAAGAGGCAGACAAGCTCAACATCCTATCTCTAAAGGATGCTTGAAGAACGCTTATTTGGACCCACCAACTACTTAGAACAAATGGTTAAGTCGAAGTAAAAGGAGGACATGGTCGGATTCCAAACCGTGTCTGGACTTACGTAATTCAATACCTGTTGGGGCATATAGCCCAAGGAGTAGTTGTTGAAGTCCAGACGTTGGTGCAGTGTATGACATTTTTAATGACTTTTGTCTTGGAAGCTTGTGTGATTTTATTTCACATCATTTGTGCAGTTTTATTACTCCAAAGGTAACATTTTTGAATTTTTTTTGGTTCAAAAAATTTCACCTTCGTTCCAACAAAGAATTATTCTATCTACCTCCAGTCTCTGAAAGACATACTTCATGACTAGACTTTGGTAGTTTTTCACTAGGTACTGCAGTTAAACGAAGAAACTTTATTTTACCAAGTCCTGAAAAAGACGTTACTCATTTATATGTTGTTTATCTTTACAAATTTACGATTAATGATCATTAGTAAGAAGTAGGTACCTATAACTATACCCTATACCTTGCTTCCCTTTTAAAATGTAACGAACACACAGACATGTTATCAGTAACCGATTTCCCCATTTTTAGTTTCGTTGTCCAAACCCTCCTTTGAGATATCGTTTCCATAACTCCAAACGTATTTTCAATATTCACCATTTTTCCGATGGGAGGAAATTTATGGAAAGACAAATCGGGATTTTTCCCTTTTCGGCTAGTACAACAAAATATACAGCAGTTTCGATTATATAGAGGCATAATTCATAATAATAAATAACAATATCTGTAAAGAAAATAAACAATAGAATCACATAACCTCTTGGTGAATATAACAATATTATCCCAAAAACTGATAACAGAAGAATTTGTACTGGTGCACTAATGGAAACACACAGTTTTAAGTTTATCGCTGACACAAAACCAAACAAATAAAATAAGATTTAAATACAATTCGCTGATTTGCATATAATATAAAAGCAATGCAAAACGGTTTGTTTTACTCGTCTCGAAGGTTAAGATTTATTCTGCCAGAGGGCTCATCGAATTCTACTCCTCCCAATAACTCTCTAATAAGTCTAATAACATCGAACATTCAGAGCCGGAACTAGGATTCTAGCGCCTGTGGCAAATTTTCAAAATGCGCACTTGAGGAACTTTGTTTTGCGTTTTGCGAAAACAATGATATCATCGTAAAATTCTAAACCGCTAGCAAATCGGTCGCTCTCTATTGATATTATTGCCAAGTTGGCTAGCCTTTCCTGTCTAATCGAGGATCTTAAGTTTGAAGCGACAATTCACGCATTTTCTGTAGAATATCAAGAGCATTCATTTTGTTAGTAAACATTGCACATGCTGGAAATTTGATTTCTCCAATTCGTTGACGAGTTCATACGGATCCAAATCGAAACTATATTTCAATGCCAAATCCGAAGCTTCCTTCGTCAATTTATCAAGTGAACACTCTTTTATAGATATTCCTTTTAAACAATTGAAGTCTTCAGAAACTTGTGAGAGTGCAATAAACCTTTCTCCAAGTTGCAATAATATAGATTCCAATACTTGAAGGAGTTCCTTTTTCAATAGACTTTTCTAATCCATAATTAACGTCTCATTATTAGCTTCTTCTTCAAATTTTTTTTTAATTTTGCGTTTCCTCTCCTCTCCAAAATTTGGTTTAATATTAACCGTTTCAGCGAATAATTTTGAAGACTAATAGAGACTCGAAGAAATCAGATCTATAATTATGACTTCCCCCAACATCTAATCTTTGGTTCTGCAAGAACTTCATCCCAAAATACCAGAAAACAATAAAAGTAAATTGCTTCATGGACTTCAGCAAAAAGTTTGCACCTTCTGAGGAATCTCTATTCCAATAATTGCCATTGGACATTTCTTCAGGAATATCTATCACAATTTTCAGTTCCGTTCGATAAGTATGAACGGAATTATATTTTATGAACCATGTTATTGTGTCACTAGATCCCTTGATACTTAGTTTCAATTTCTTTCTGAGTAACAACTGATTAGGATGGGATTTCCGCAGAAGTCAGTCCGGCTCTGCGAAAATTAATTTTATCAGTTAACCTCACCCAGTGTAAAGTGTGAAAGACATAGTATTACAAAACTAATATAATATTTATTATTTTTTGAAAGTTATGTAAACAGCAGCAGCATTGTTTTCATTTTTTCGAGGATGTTTACCAAGAATACCCCACTTATCTCTTTTTTAGATAAAATGTTAAAGATCCATGATAAAAGTGCTAAATTTGAAAATTTTGCAAAAAATGATTCACTTTTTTTTAAATGATTCTTTAATGAGGATTATTTATAAATGTACTTTCTATTGAATTGGTTGCGGTAAGGAATAAAATTATCTTCGTTTATTTTCATATTTAAAATAAATAAAACCGTCTTTGAATTTTTTTAAATTTAAAACACACTTCAATAGAGGTTAAAATAAGACCATTTTATTCCTGACTGCAACCCATTAAATAAAAACCACTTTTTGTTATTGCCTTTTTTGTTTATGCATTAAATTATTTGTATGCCTTATTACTTAATTTAATATTTTGAATAAAAAAAATATTGACTATTAGGAATTAAGCCTTGGCAGGCTAAGCAGGCGGACGTGTTTGAGATTCGGCGTTAATTAATCTCTGTTGACATAAATCAAGTTGCTAACCTAGATTTCACATTTTTTTGCACAAACATTAATGTCCACAACCACAAAAAATGGAAAAAAATTCTAGGTATTCTATAAAACATTAATTATGAATTTTTGAAAATTGCTCAAAACTACTTATTTTGACATTTTATGTCTAAATTTTGTAGGTTATGAATATAATAAAAATAAATGCTTTGATCTGTGTCATTTGGCTGGGAAGCGATGATATATACCTTTCATTGTATTCGAATTTCAATCTATATAAACAGGTTACATTTTTTAACTTCTAATCTGCATCATAGATTGATTTACGTCTTAATTGATCCCATGAGCAGGCAGTGCAAAGTATTGTGTAGCCGCTTAACGAAAGAAATCAATTGTTTGAGAGATAAACGTCCACTTAATTTCCTCATTGTTTTCATACACTTTATTGTTGTTGGAAAATTGCAAAATTAAAATCAAAAATAAAAAAAGAAAAAATTTATAACCTACAAAATTTAAACAGAGCCAAAGATAAAAAAACTGCTATTTTTTCAGGCAACCGACTACCTACATATATTTATGAATGACATAGAATACCTGGGATTTGACATGGGGGCGTGGCCTACCCAAGATTGCGTCAATTAGGGTGAAAATTTAAATGTGGCATGAGTGCTGGTCGCCTATTAAATATAAAAAAATAGTCCCACGATTGACCAAATTTGCTAATGGGCTACAACAGACCCTGGCAAACTAAATTTTAAACAAGCTGAACGCATTTTATACACTGGACACTTGGTTAAATGCGAGAAAAAAATTAATGAAAGTGACAGTGGCTGTGTAGACGTAGTGGCTTTCTCTTTATCAACGTCGAATTTGCGAGGTCATCCCTATCAAATTAATGGGAAAATTGCAGGAGATGGACAAGTGATGAGTGTTGTTTGTTCCTGCAAGGCTTCTAAGTCAATAACGGGCTGATCGTCCTTAAATTCTGCTGATTCGGCTGGTACTTCTTCCTTGCATTGCTCACTGCATTCATCAAGTTTGTTTCAAAGTTCTGATTTCTTTATTCTCTTCTTGCACTTGTTTATGTACAGAATGTTTATCCGGCCCCGGAAAATAATGAAATACAACATCCAGACATTTATTACAGTTATTATTATACCCTGGTACTTTATTTTTCAATTTTTCACGGTGTTTACTACAATTTCGGTCGTTCTCAAAAATCGATTTTCCCATTTAACGCAATGTATTTCTTATGGAATCTACACCCCTCTTTGTGTTCGAAAGCAAGCAGCCACTAGAAGTTAGGCCCTCGCTCCTCGCTGAACTGTAAATTCTTGGAATAGAACTTGATAACAAACTATCTCTGAAAAACAAAACTTTTTAGATTCATAACCTAACCAAAAAGAAGGCATTAATCTAAAAACAGCAAAAAAGATTTGTCAAATGATTTGTAGACCTTTGCCTTCATACCATAACAAAAATACGTCATCCCCAAAATGATCCTTCTAACCAACTGTTATACTAGAAAACAAAACATTACGAATTTGAACCAAAAAATGCAGCGATGAAGTTGAAGTTAATACTCTAAGCAGGATCACACAAGAAATGTATTATAATTTTATAAAGAAGGAAAAAATCCTAAAAATATTATTTGGGAAAATATACAAAACTTACCATAATCGATGAGTAGTTCAAATATTATTCTTTTATTCTAAACTAATGCATTTATAATATAATACATATTTTACATATTTTTATTTTATTTTTCTCCTTTTTTATATCTTATATAATTATAAATTTAACATTGCATTCATTTTATATTATTTCTTTTAATAGAGTTTAAAAAAGTTTGTATACAATTTGAAAAATATAAATAATGGGCAAAATCCATTGTCGTTGTTAATAAACAACATACAATTGATCACTAACGCAACTTCAAGAAAAGAAAAGTACATAAATGAACTCAAGAAAAAAGAGGAAATGTGGGAGATAGGGATGTAGAATATAAGAGGTCTAAATGGTAAGGAAAAGGAACTGGTAAAGTGAGCATATTGGTCATTTCCGAATCAAAAGTAAAAGAAAACGGGATTAAAATAATGAAGGGAGGTCATGTATTGGTTTATATTGGTCTAAAACAAGATGTATAACATGCACATCAAAGAATAATCAACGGACAGTGCCAATTAAACAAAAGTCAAATAGTAACAAATTTTGATAGTATATGGCCCAAAAAGACTAAAAAATTCAAAAGGATACATTTTGGACGGAATTGCAGATACAAATACAAAACGGGGCACGAACAGGGAAAAAGAATGAAATAGTAAGAAAAAAGTCGGGAAAATGGTAAATGTGGAAAATTAGGTCAAATTCTAAAATCGTAGCAATATCGTTTTTTTTTTCAGACAAAAATATAAAGTAAATGAAAAATAGTTCTAAATACTAGATTTTTCTACCATTTTTCCAATAAGAAAAATAATAATTCCAGTACACTAAAAATAAGTATTATATTTTTTTGCTCTATGCGTAGATGTGTAGAATTGGACTTCTGGAACGGCCGAACCGAGGAACCTGTCATAGTGCACGGCTATACTTTCGTACCTGAGATCTCCGCCAAAGAGGTGCTGGAAGCCATCGCCGAGAGTGCTTTCAAGACGTCCGACTATCCCGTGGTGCTATCTTTCGAAAATCACTGCAATCCGAGGCAACAGGCTAAAATCGCGAATTACTGTAGAGAGATATTCGGCGATATGCTGCTAGAAACTCCATTAGAATCTTATAAATTAGAACCAGGCAAGTACAAAATTTAGATTTACGTCTAGTAAGGTACGAGGAGAGGTTGATAAATCCGTAGATTAACTTAAAAACAAAAGGTAAATAATAAATATTTTTTTCCAATATAATCCCCGTCTAATTAAACACGTTCACAGTCCAAAAGCAAAGTCGCTGGTATTTCTGCCACGTCTCCACTTAAAACTGTATGCCCCATATATGAGGCAATACAGTAATCTCAGTATTAGCTCAACGTCCAGTGATCCGTATATGGGTCAAACTTAACCTCAAACAAATTTGTATTATTAAGCATTTGTTTTATGAAAAATGGCAAATAAAAACAGCCCATTAACGAAAAAAGAATTAGAACATATAGCTGATCATCTGTCAGATATTAGTTCTGCTTCTGAAAATGAATTTGATTCAGATAATAGCAATTCTAGTGATGATGAACACGATCAAGATGGTCGAGTAATATAGTGACATAGAATTGGAAATTTCTGAAGACACAGGCATATCTTTTGAGAATGGGTCGTTTTGGTCAGACACTATAATTTCTTTCGGTAAATTTCAATTCACCGGAATCAGTGGGCCTCAAGATCCTATAACTAGAAATATTTTCTTGTTCTTGGTCTTAAAATAAAGCTCTTACCTTACTTTACAAATTATTAAGCTTACTTGTATATGTCGGGTCCCGGACAATTCACCGAAAACAGTTCACCGAAAACAATTTACCGAAAACAGTTTACCGAAAAACAATTTACCGAAAGAACAATTCACCTAAAATCCCCTATTATTTTATATTTATATTATTAATATTTCTCTAAGCTTATTTATTCTCCCTTTTGCAAGAAAAAGGCTCTGGAGCTTCAATAGAAGTTTGTTTTTGGAAAAAAAACGTGAATTTCTAAAAGCCAGTTATTAAAAGGAATGAATAAAAATATAAGGTACGAAATTGCGAAGCTATTTAATAAAACGTTATATTACATATCTAGTCAAGTGTACTGTTACCTACATTTTGGGCCCCTCTATTTTGTGTAAACTAATGCTAGGAAAAAAGAAGTATATTAGTAACCAAAAAGGGACTATATTGTTATGGTTTAAAAAATTACACAAAATGGAAGCTTATTTTAAATGAATTAAAGCCTTTATCAAGGCTTAGGACTTGCAGCATATATAAAGTTTTTTGTTTTTATGTAGTATCTTTAATCAATATTAAAATCCCAAATTGTGGCCTATACCGCGTAAGAATTCATTCAAATTTGCAATATTGTACTCTTGTTCAATTCTTAATATCCTTTCGGCACAGTCCCTGTACTTCTTGCGGGCAGGCGGGGGTTCGATTCCTGCAACATATTGCTCAACTTGGAGTTCGTGTAAACTTTGCTCCCTCTGGATGGCTTCAATAAACTTCCAAATATTGGGGTGTTCAGAGGAAATTTGCTGCTCAAAACCTTTATGCCAGCCTTCTATATCATTGTTCGTTTTGGGCAAGCTCCTTCTACACAGTTCCACATGTCGTGCGAAAACAGTGGTGGTCTGCGGCGACGTCTTTGTAGATTCCCAACCCAGGTGTCTTCGAAACAGTCCATTACCGGTTGTGCTTCTGGGGGTAAAATGTTTTCGTCACAAAGCATTTCAAATGCACGAATCACGTCTGTTGTAGGAACAAATGCTATTGCGGCTAATAACAGCATTTTCAGCGCAAAATCTGCATCTGTTTCATACCTATTTTTAAGGCCTTCGGATTGAATCTTACGGTTTATGCATTGTGAAAAATGGAAAAAAACACCCCCGATGTCTGGACTGAGGGAATTCTTCAGCAATAGCGCTTATCATTCCAGTTTCAAAATCAGTCATAATTGTAACTCCTGGGAGAAGCTCTTTTATTTTCTGGAGTAATCGAACGTAGGTAACTCTGGTTTTGCCCGGTAGCAAAGCGTTGATGAGAGGAAAAGCTACATTACTTTTTAACCCATGTATTGTATAAAGCTGACAGAACAGGTGCGGTACAGTTTTAAACGTATCATCTGCGTACCAGTGGTTAGCCTGACCTAGAAGTTGGAGATTTCTCCTTGTACAAAACATCAATATCCGGTCTTCATCAAGTCCTGAATCGAACATCAAAAAGTTTTCCCCGTTTTTTGTTATTTTATATTCTTGTGGAAAAACAATGTCGCTGCGCCGAATAGGCAATGCTGGGGCAACCTGATCCCCGGTTCGTATTTTGCGTATTGTTCTTTTGATGCTGCTTACCTTCCCAAGCCTGCTTGCTGCTGCGTGGCTGACTCCATTTGATATGATGTAATGTGGTGCATCTCGAGTTCTTCTGGCGTCATCGCGTATCGTGGTCATTACTTGCATTTTTTCTACATGCGCAGCATCAGCGAGATGGTTAGTTATGTGTTCTACTTCTTTTAATAACACTGTCATCCAGTGTTATCATGCGTGCAGCACACTTAACTTTGTGGTAACTTTCACACTTCCAGTATATCTTTGGATCTACTTTTCTATCCGTATATGTCCACGTTCTAATTGAACTATCTAAATACACGGGTTTATGAGACAACAATGGCTCATGGACGTGTAAGGAAGTACTCTTATGACCCATAGGTGGGACGGTGAACGTGTTAACAAATTTTTCGCGTCATTCACGTAACGCTTTTATACCTTTAAAAAAATATTTTTACACGACTGATTAACGGTCGTGTTTTAATAAATCAGTGTAATGAGGCGCTCAGTCATTGTGATATTTTAGGCCGATTTATCAGCCTCTCCCTTATATAAGTATTCAACCAAAAAAAATATTGTCTCATGTAGCAGTGCAAAAACAAAACTATGGAAAAAATAAAAGTTAATACTTAACTGCATTTTCTAATAAATCATAAAATTATCTTCTATTCCGGATAGGTCAATTGCCTCGAACCTTTCTCCTATGTAGTTGGTCTCTGGACCAGGGATATGCACTGCATGCCCCAGATCTTAAAAATGTGACTAAGTCCAGTTGTGTTATTTATGCAGAAGTTTGAAGATTTTTTATGTTTACAGGAAATCCTCTGCCCCCTCCTTCGGTTCTGAAAAGAAAAATAATTATCAAAAATAAGAAAAAACACCACCATCATCATCACAAACGCACAGTAACTCCATCACCTGAAGCTCAAACTTCTGAAAACGCTGACATCGTCGAAATTGCTAGCACCGCCGAAATCGTTGACATCGCCGAAATCTCTGACATCGCCGAAATCGTTGATAATTCTGAATCCGTTGAAATTCCTGAAGAATCAGCCAACGCTAACAACATAAAAAATCCTGAGAATGCAACTGGGAACGACATAAATAACGGCGATGTTGCCAAACATGCACCTCCGCTCTCGCAGACAAGACAGGTGAGTATATTGCAACACTGGCAGATGTTCCACAATAATTTTTTCTCTAACAAGAAATTATAATCAGTGTAATAAGTAATGCATTAGACCAGCGGTTCTCAAACTGTGGTACATGTACCACTGGTGGTACATTACAATATTTTTAGTGGTACAGTTATTATAGAAAAAATTGAATAAAAGTAAAATTGCACCCGTTTTAACATTTTGTTTATTTCATTTCGGAAGCTCACAGTGGTTTGTATTTTAATTTCTCTCTCTCTTCACTGGATTTTGAAATGGAAATTGTAAATAAACAAAATTTAAGACCTTCTGTCTGGTTTAGATATGTAGATGATATCTTTGCAATTTGGCAACACGATAGGGAAAATATTGATACATTTTTATATACTATTAATAATTCGGAACCTACTATTAAATTTACAATTGAAATTGAAAATAATAAAAAATTACCGTTTCTTAATGTACTAATACACAATAACAACAATTGTTTTGATACATCAGTTTTTAGAAAAGAAACCCATACAAATAGATATCTCAATTTTAATTCAAACCACTCAATTTGTGTTAAAGGTATTGTCAAATCTCTTTCCGATAGAGCAAAAACAATTTGTTCAAATGACAATATCTTAAATAATGAATTATCACTTGTTAAATCTGTCTTGATTAAGAACAACTACCCAAGTAAATTTATATATCATGAACTTTACCAAGACATCAAAACTAAAGATCAAAATTTAAATCCCCCAATAATTCATCCAAATATAGTAAAAATCCCTTATATTCCAAAATTATCGGAAAAAATTAGAAGGATTGGCAATAAATTTAATTTAAAAACAGTTTTTCAAACTAATAATACATTAAATTCTTTAATAGTAAATACAAAATCTTTTAATGAAATTCAAAACACTAAAAATTGTATTTACAAAATTCCATGCGAAGGTAATAAATTTTATATAGGAGAAACATCTAGACCTTTTCATATTAGACCTAATGAACACCAATCATACATTAAAGATAAACAATTCGAAAAATCCAAAATATGTGTACATGCATGGGATTTTGGTCATAAAATACAATGGAATTCTTCAACTAGATTATTAAAAGAACCGAATAATTATAACCGCAAAGTTAAAGAAGCAGCAGTGTTATGCTTAAATAATAACGAATGTGTTTCTAATTGTTCGGTCGATATTTCAAAAATTTGGTTACCTATTTTACAAAAAGAGTTAATTGCAAAAAGGACACCCTCTATATCGGGATAGTATCATAAGTTTTTATCTGGTTTTTTCTTATGATAATATTAATAAGAAAACTTCATTTATAACGAAGTATAAATTCTCTTATAATATGCAAATGCGCTATCCTTTCAAAATTCGTTCCCAGAAACGTCACAAAAATATGATTGAAACAGATTTTGACATCTTCAATCTCAAAATCTATTATAAGTGTACTATGTTGATGTCATATTTTTGCAAGATTATCAAGTGTTCTGTTTCTATAGTAAATTTTTTTATTTTGTTATGTCATTTTGATAACGGCTTTCGATATAGAAAGCCGAAACGTCAATTAAAAACTTTTTTAACAACTAAGTGGTTTTAATCCAGTGAAGAGAGAGAGAGAGAGAAATTTTGTTTATTATTCAGAAACACATATATTTTCAATTTTATTACTTTTAGGGCTCTAGCTTCGAACAATTTCGCGACGCATTGATTTTTAATGTCGAAATGCTTTTATGGTGGTACATACATTTTTGTTTCATATTTATGTGGTACAAAATTTGAGAACCGCTGCACTAGACGGATTCATTTTAAAAGTAGTTTTTTTTAATAAATTATACATAGAAATATTTTTTTTTGTACTGAAATGATATAATCAAATTATTAGAATTTAGCATGAAATGTATGTCTTCCTTTTTGCCTTTTTTATTCACAACGAATGAAATAATTTTAAAAAAATACAAAATAAGGTTAAAAATTGTTATATTTTATCCTTAATAATATTTTACTTAAATATCTAAGGGTTCCAAAGAATCCACTGCAACTGAAGACGAAGATTCCTCAAGTGACGAAGACATTGTCGAGGTACCTGCAGAAAGTACAGAAGGTGAAAATAAAGCTCCTGCTACTGAAACTGAAGCTGGAGCTGAAATTTCAGCCTTAGTCAATTATGTACAACCAGTTCATTTCTCTAGTTTCGAAAATGCTAAAAGTGAGTATTCAAAAATGCCCTCGTAAGTTTTAAAAACTGTTGGCAACTTATTTCTAACAAAATTGTTTTGGTCAATTTTTTTTAGTATATACTCTATACTATAATATTTGCAAAATCATAATTAATACAAATTAATGCATTTTTATATAATTTCACGTTGTTTTTTAGAAAAAAATCGTAGCTACGAGATGTCGTCGTTCGACGAAAAGCAAGCGACATCTCTCCTAAAAGAATACCCCATACAATTTGTCAACTACAATAAACACCAACTGAGCAGGGTTTATCCTGCCGGTACACGTTTCGATTCGTCCAACTTCATGCCGCAGGTGTTTTGGAACGCCGGTTGTCAACTGGTAGCCCTGAATTACCAAACATTAGACTTGGCCATGCAATTGAATCTCGGCATTTTCGAATACAACTTCAGGTACGACATTATGTTAGGCTTAATCCATAAATTTCCTTAAGGGGGTTAAGTACTCTAGAGCCCCCAAAAATACCTGTTTTTGGGAATTTTTTGGGATTGTTTAAAAAAACTTCATACATTGAAATTAATATTGTAGTTTAAGTAGAATTTTCAAGAAGATTTTGACAATTTCAAAAAAATTTTAGACCCCATAAGAGCCTATATATCAGCTAGTTAAAAATCCCCCAGAGCTAAATTAATTTAAATACTTGTAGTTTCCATGTTTTTTTTTTATTTTTTTTTGCTATTTGAAAGTAAAATTTTTAAAAAATAGCTATTTTTTGACAATTGAAAGCTGCTAACTTTTTTTCTAATAATTATTTAGGCATAAATTTAATGTCACATTGAAGGTATGGATAGTACAAAAGAAATCCTAAAAGTTTCTTCAAATTTTATGGAACGGTTTTTGAGATATGATGTACGGAAGCTCTGAAAACTATGTTTTGAGATAATGAGGTTTTTCTAAAATTCAGCCCTTCTGAAAAGCGTGTGCATGGCCCTACTCCCCAGGCTCTAGCGGCGCGAGTTTTGAATGAAGCGGGGCGGTTTGCGGCAAAATGCTCGTGAAGACCCACTCTCTCACATAAATAAATTTTGTAAAAAATCGATTTTTTCGAAATTTTAGAGTACTTAACCCCCTTAATTCGCTGGTACCATTTGCTCTGCTATTGGCGGAGGAAACCAAGAGTTAACACCTGATTTTAATTCTCTAACTGACTGATCGAATCTTAAAAGCTGAGTACAGTGGGTCTTAACGTTTGGAAATTATTGGTACATGAGATGTTTGTAACTTTAAAATTCTGCAACCCTTATCGGGCGCCAAATTTGTAACGATTCAACGTTGCAGCCAATTAGTTACGTTAAATTGTCGTTAGACACCAAATGTGTTCCATTAAATAAATACAAACCAAAAAACCTTAAAGTAACCTTCCGACCTTGCTCAGACTAGAAATTCGAGATAAGGGTCCGTGGATTCGATTAGAATTCTGCTGGTAAACTTATAGCACAATCTTTAATTAAAAAGATTGCAAAGAAAAGAAAAATAAAAATATTGGGCGCCACGTGGTTAGTTTGATTATATCCACGAATATGTGCTATAAATTTATCAGCTGAAAGTTTTTTTTTTTTTTTTTTTTATTTAAGTATAATTTACAATCTGCCTCGGAGAAGCTATAAGTAAATAGATTTAATGAAGAATATCTGAAAGGAGAAGTTGTCCAGCGACAACGCTCCGACTTAAACTACATACAATAATTTAAATTTATTGATTAACTTATTCAAGTTCATCAGTTGGCCATCGTCTTTTTAGTCTTCTTGTGATGTTGATTGGAATGTGTAGTTGTCTGACTTGTTCACTTGGGTGGTCCTCTAGGCGTTGGAGATAAGTGTTGGATAGTCTAGTTATTTCTTCTTGTACAAATGGCAATCCTGAATCTTCATGAAGGGTTTTATTACTTACATACCATGGGGCGTTATGTATCATTCGCAATATTTTCGACTGGAGACGTTGGATTATTTGAGTGTTAGAAGGTTTGGCACAACCCCAGAGCTGGATCCCATATGTCCAGATTGGCTTTATGATACATTTATAGAGTAGAAGCTTGTTGTTGGGTGAGAGCTGTGATTTTCGTCCAATGAGCCAGTTCATCTGCCGAAGTTTTAGATTTATCTGCAGTCTTTTGGTCATAATATGGGATTTCCATGTTAACCTCCGGTCAAGAGTTAGGCCAAGATATTTGATTTCTTGTTTTACTGGCAACTGTACGTTATTTAGTGTAACTCTAGGGCAGTTAATACTCCGATTAGTGAACGTTATTTGGACTGATTTCGTTTGGTTTACTTTTACTCGCCAGCGATTGGTCCAGTCTTGGAGTTCATTGAGGTGGTTTTGGAGATCTTGAGCTGCTATTTGGGGGTTTTCGTTTGCAGCTATTATGGCAGTGTCATCCGCGAACGTCGCAGTTTTAGTATAGTTTGTTGTTGGGATGTCGGCAGTAAATAATAGATATAGGAAGGGCCCCAACACGCTGCCTTGGGGAACTCCAGATTTGATTTGGTGGTATTCTGATGTGGTCGTGTTAAATTTGGTTTGGAAATAACGATCTGTAAGGTAGGATTTAAGAATTAGGTAATGGGGTGTAGGAAGGGTAAGTTTAAGTTTGTATAGGAGGCCATCATGCCAAACTCTATCAAAAGCTTGCTCAATGTCTAGGAAAGCAGCAGTGCATACTTTCTTTTCTTCATAGCTTCTTAGTATTTCATTTACTATTCTGTGACTTTGTTGCACTGTAGAATGTTGTTCCCGGAACCCAAATTGATGAGTTGGTATTATTTCGTCAATATTAGCATCTAAAGTGATTCTTTTGAGTAGAAGTCTTTCAAATAATTTAGACATAATTGGTAGCAGACTAATTGGTCGATATGAAGATATGTTATTAGGAGGTTTACCAGGTTTCTGGATCGGTATTATTTGGGCAAACTTCCAGCTCACTGGGAAATACGCCAGCCTTAGCATACTGTTATAGATCGTCGTTAGTAGCACAAGACCTTTTCTGGGCAATTCTTTCAGCATTTTTCCTGTGATTAAGTCAAAACCTGGTGCCTTGTGGCTATTGCATTTGAATATTTCCTGTTTTACTTCTGTTGGAGATATATGCTTGATGGGTAGCGTCATTGGACATGGGCTATCTAGGAATGTTTTTACGTAGTCGTCGTCATTATTATTATTTGGATCTGGTATACTGAATATTTTAGAAAGGTGTTCTCCGAAAATATTAGCTTTTTCTTTATCGGTTTTTCCCCAGGTGCCATCTTGTTTTCTGATGGGCGGTATATGATGTGTTGGTCTTTTGAGGTTTTTAGTCGCTTTCCAGATCGAGTGGTCTTCTTTTGACAAATTAGTAATATAGAATTCGAAGGAGGCGTTGCGTGTTTCTTGAAGGGCCGTTTTTAAGCATCTCGTGAGCCTATTATATTCTCTTTTGTCAACTGGGTTACGACTTCTGTGCTATCTGCATCTAGCTCTTCTTTTTTTGCTAACTAGTTCCCTAATGTGTAAGGGTATATTGTTAGTTTCTTTGCGTAGATTTTCCATTGGTGTAGATTTGTAGGCTGATTCTTGGATTTTGCACGTTAAATAGTTTACCGCTACGTCTATATCATCAGGTTCTTTTAGTTTAATGTAGAGGTTTAAATGGTTTTCTATATGATTTCTGAAGATATTCCAATCAGTTTTGCAAGTAGTCAGCCTGGGGATTGGAGGTCTGTTGATTATATGTGTACTAATTGTAGCGATTATTGGGGAGTGATCTGAAGACAGGTCCCAGTTTGCTTCAATATTAGTGTAGTTTGATCCTAGACCTTTTAATATAAAGAAATCCAGTAAATCTGGCAGTCTGTTTGGATCCGTAGGCCAATAAGTGGGTTGGCCAGAGGACAGGTAGGAACAGTTTTTGTTGGTAATTGCTTGGAGTAGATTTCTGCCTTTCGGTGTAGTTAGCCTTGATCCCCAATTGGTATGCTTAGCATTCCAGTCTCCGCCAATGATGAATTTTCCTTCAAATTGCTCTAAGAATGCTTCATATTCGTCTGTTTCTATTCCATGTCTAGGTGGGCTGTACATTGCTGCTACTTGAATTGACCAAGGCCTAGCATCTATTTGTACTATTGAAGCTTGTATTTTGTCGGTTTGATATCCTGGTACTTCGTTATGAGAGAATGAATTGCGGATAATGACTGCTGCACCTCCGTGGGCTGTTCCATCGGGATGAATGGTATGATAGACTGAATAAGAGGGTACTTTGAAAGTAGTTCTGTCGGTGAAATGTGTTTCTGATACTAGTAGAACGTCTATTTTATTGTATTGTAGAAAGTTTATTATTTCAGCTTTATGGTTTGTTAAGCCATTCGCGTTCCACTCAGCTATGCGTATAGATTTAATGTCCATTAGTTAGTTTGTTGTTTAGTACAGTAGTTAACATGTTTATTATCATTCCGTTTTGGTTGATTAGTTGTACGAACATATCTTTGAACTCTTTTAAGAAAGTGGTGAGTTGTGCTCCTAGGTCTGTAGTTTGACTAGTCATATGTGTTCCGTTCACTGTGTTTGCATAGGATATATTACTTCTCATTCCTTGTAGTGTGTTTTGTCTGTTTGCTTGTGGTTGAATATTGATGTGAGATGATGGATTTATGTTGCTTTGTTTTCCTCTTGCGTTTTGTAAATCTCTGTATATTGTGCAACCTTTGTAGTTGGCTGTATGCTCCCCCTGGCAGAGAGCACATTTGGCGGGCGTATTTTTTGGTTTTTGACAATCTGCTGACTGATGGCTTCCTCCGCATTTCACACATTTGAAAGGTCTTGTGCAATATGATTTAGAGTGACCATAAAGCTGACATCTAGTACATTGAATAATATGTTTCTTTTGATTTGGAGGTTCAACTGTTATTCTCAACTTGTTTAGGTATTCAAGTTTATATATTTCTTTATTATTTGGTTTTGGTTCTAGATCCACGTAAAACATCATTAGAGGTTGTTTATTTACTCTATGTCTGATATTTAAGATATTTCTTACGATATGACCATGTTTTTCTATCTCTTGTTTTATATCTGAGATCGGTATTGAATAATGTAAATTACGAATGACAACCCTGTAGGCTCTGTCTTCTTTCATTTGATATGTGTGATGTATGATTTTTTCACTGTTAAGGTGTCTAATTAATTTTCTGTAGGTATCCGAGTTTTGGGTATTAATTTTTATTGTGTCATTTGATAATGCTTTGCATTGGTATGTTTCTTCTTCGGTTACTTGGGATAAATTATCTAGCATTTTTTTGAAGTCAACTACTCCGTATATAAATATCGGTGGTGGTTTAGGGATTGCTTGCGTTTTGTCGTTTTGTGTATTTTCGATGTTTGTTGAATTTGTTAGGGGTTCAAATCTATTGGAGGTAGTTATTTGATCTGTTTTTGTACTCACGTTTTCATTTCGGATCTGATCTCTTTTTCTTTTTTTGATTATCTGCCAATCGTGTATATTGTCTTGGGTTTCACTATCACTATGTTCTTCTTCCATTTGTTGAATTTCTGGAGAGTTGGGAAGGGGAGGGAAGTGCTCATTATATTGTTGTGTGATATTAGGAATTTGGATATTTTGAGGATATTGATTTATGGGTTGCTGGTAAAAGGTTGGTATTGGCATTTGCTGTGGGTATATTTGAAGTTGAGGATTCTGACATAATTGGTTGTTAATCGGGGTATTTGGGTTGGACTGAAAATTCATTTTGAATTTATTGTAGCGCGACGGAGTACGCCACTGAACTTTTAATTTGGTTGTTGTTGTCTGTTATCTTTTATCACCAAAGTCTAATCACAAGACTTGGCCTTGCGGCCGTTTTTTTTAAATCACACTTGCTTTCACAGGAATATATCGATGTTTACTCGGCGAAAGTCAAATGAGTACTATCAGCTGAAAGTAAGAAATAAAATTAAATTCAACATAGAATGAAAAATACTATTTAATGAAATTGAATTAAAATAAAAGATTACACTGAATATTGTGAATGAATGAATGAAACTTGAAATAAAAACTTGAACAATGTTGTAAATAAGAAATGAAAATAACGACAACAGACCCATCTCATAACCTAGACAGTTACGATCATTTGACGTCACACCAATAGAAGGCGCGTTTGCTGTCACGTGATGACATCGACAAAGTGTAAAAACTTTAAGAGTGGATTTTACAATATATATAAATTATCTGAAACTTATTCTTTTTTGGCTATTCATAATGAGTTAATGATTTGGAAATTGACATTTTTTGCAAATTGTCTATTAGACCTCAAGTTATTTATAATCTTTATAAACAACATTTGCTTATACTTGAACTGTTATATTCTGCACCTTACTAACAAGTAGTCTATATTTTCTGAATATTTTCTATTTCCAATGCAGGTGTGGTTATTTGCTGAAGCCGGAATTTATGAGACGCACCGACAGACGATTCTACCCTTTCGCCGAGAGTACCGTTGACGGTATCATAGCCGGTACTGTGAAAATAACTGTGATATCTGGACAATTTTTGACTGATAAGAGAGTAGGGACTTATGTTGAAGTAGAAATGTATGGTTTGCCGGCGGATACGGTACGAAAAAGGTTCAGGACGAAAGTCATAGCTAACAATGGTATCAACCCTGTGTATGACGAGGAACCGTTCGTATTTAAAAAGGTAATTTTTCATTTCCCTTTTTACAAATAATAGTTAACAATCATATCGTTATTTTTCATTAGGTTGTTTTACCAGAATTAGCATCAATAAGAATAGTAGCCTACGAAGAATCTGGAAAATTCATAGGACATCGAATTCTTCCTGTTGTGGGTCTATGCCCCGGCTACAGACATGTCAATTTACGAACAGAAATAGGACAGCCGCTACCCTTAGCTACGCTGTTTCTTGAAATTGTGGTTAAAGACTATGTTCCTGATGGTTTGTCAGATTTTGCGGAAGCCTTAGCGAACCCTATAAAATACCAAAGCGATCTAGAGAAACGTGCTCAACAATTGGCGGTGCTGACAGATGATATGGAACCCACGGAAGGCACAGAAGAGCAAAAAAAGAGTAATACTTTGACAAGAGTGACAAAGGAAGCTACTACCAATGGCAGTCCTATACAGAGACCTTCTATTACCACTGGAAGCATATCTGTAGAATCTACAACAGAAAACGAAGTTCCCATCATTCCTGTAGCTATTTCTTCAACCACAGCAACTGTAGAAAACAATTCTTTTACTAAACCATCGGAGTTTAAAGAGGAAAAAATTGAAGAATTGATAGCTGAGCCAATTGAGAAGATACTCGAGAATAAATTAGTAAAAGAAAAGAGACAGGAATTGGATAAAAAGCTGGAAACTTTGAGAAGAAAGCACGAAAAGAAGAAAATGTCTCTGAACACTCAGAGATCGAGTGACTTTTCCGAAAAGAAGTCCAAGTTGGCTAATATGAAATTGGTTAAGAGATTGTCCAGTAAAAATATGTAAGTACAGATGTTTTAAATTATTGTTAAATAGGTGCAATTTGAAAAAAAATACTTAAGCATTTGTAATTACTTATTTTTCATTATTTATTTAAGTAAGTACTCGCATATGCTTTGGTATTCTAAGTTTAATTTCCAATGTACACAACTAATCTAACTGTGCAATGCCACAGACGTCCTTATTTGCACAGGCTTAAAACAATTTATTATAAATACTATGGGTTCTACCTGATTTACATGCTTGATTCCACTTACCTAAAACTTTTAGCCTGGCTCGTTTAGGTTAACCTAATTTTTTTAGGTAATGTCAAATAAAATATTACTAACAAATGCAAAACCTTTATTCAAACATTATTTAACAATAATTTTAGTTTTATAAATGAAAATGGAAAGTACAGTTAGTATTATTTGAAATATTAATATTTCGATTTTTTAAATCGGAGGAAATGGTATTTAAATTAATACTGTTAACATTCTCAGAACTTAATGAGGTTGAACTTCCATAAATGGCACTCCCAATAATGTTTGAAACATTCTTCTTATTGCTAATGCTCTCTTCAACGAAACTTTAAAATGTCAACAGTAGTACTTTGAAACAACAAACAAAATTAAACAAATTTTAAAATTGAAACGATAAAAATTGTAAACTTCAAATCAGTTATATTAAAAAATTTTAAATTTAAGAAATATCCAATTGATGAACACTAACAAAAGTAAGATTTTATTCAATATCGTTTTGCGCTGTGAAATTCGTTCTAGAAACATGACCATGCTCTGTCAAAACGTGACACATGTCAAAATGTGACGCTTGTGTAAATGGAACAACCGTCAAAATGTGACAAATGTCAAAACGTGACCTGTCAAAAAGTAACAACTGTTAAACCGTGACACCTGTGAAAATGTGACACATGTCATACCTGTGAAAGTGTAACAACTGTCAAAATGTGACATCTGTAAAAAGTGACAAATGTCAAAATGTAACCACTGTCAAACCGTAACACCTGTCAAAATGTGATACATATCGTACTTTTCTTTATTTATTAAAAAAATACCCAACCTAACCTAATCTAACCTAACTTAAAGCTAACCTAGCCCAATCTAAAACTAACCTAACCTAATCTAAATGTAATTAAAGTTAACTAAAGTAAACTAGTATTGCTGAGTATTCTTCAAATGAGAAAAACACAAAGAAAGAAGATCAAAATAAAAATTCTCACATTGTTCCAAAGTACTACTGTTGGCATTTTAAAGTTTCGTTTATATTTATATTTTTATTCAAATTTGCCGGTTATTCCTTTTGTTCGACTTGTAGCCAACTTCAGCTTTGTCCGTAAAGTAAAGTTTAACCTTTATTACTACCAACCACTTGGTTAATTGGTACATTTTCCCTTATCATATCGTAAGAAAACTTTGTCTGTACTTACATTTTGGGGGCGCAATGATAAATACTGCTTCACCAAACGCACATGACTAATTGCTTCACTATCGGCAGTAAAATGTCAAGCATTCACTGGCTTAGACAATCGAATAGTAGTAACCAATACGCTTCCTCCTTCTTTGATATCATGTAAGCGCGAATCGCATAATTCACATCTATAAAACCCAAAGATACCGCAAATGGCTACCACCTTCAAAAATAAATACATAATGTCCGGTGCATCTATGAAAACTTCTGCAAAGCTTCATTGAATACATATGCCTTCTTGGCTACGTCATTCTTACTAATGGCCTTCATCAATGCATGCACTTTTACAAATGATTTTATATCGACTCCTTTGTCTATTCTCAACAAACATTGTAATTTCGAATGCATAGCCCACGTAGTCGACGCCTCGTTCATTTATGTCATCTTTTGCTCTTCCATCCATTTGATGAACTTGTATTCTTTTTGCGGTATTAACTGCCATTCTGCTTTAGTATTTAAAAAATCGATATTAGAATTCATTTGTAAGCAATGCGGTGACAACAATTATTCTTTGATGACATTTGCAAATTAATTTCTGTTTTTCTCATTTCCATGACAACGAAAGGTATACTGATGTCACATCAATAATTCACCCATTTTACATTATTAATTCTTACTTCCATTTTTTGTAGTAATAATACCAGTAATTATGATTTCAAAGTACACCAATAAAAAAAATAGTGTAAAGTATTGGTGGATACCTCGAAAAATCGCGTGTGTTTTAGAGACCTTTTTATCCACTAATACTTTAATATGCTATTGTGTTAAACGTGTTAAAAAGAGAAAGATAGTCACGAGTTTATGGCAATGGCTGCCATCTTTAGATCGGACAAGAATTGTGAGATAACGTCATTTCTATTGGTAGGTTAATCTCAAACAACCCAGGCTAATTGTAGACATTTGCCTATCCTTTTCTGTAGTAAAAGAGCACCCCCAGCTTTTAAATATTTTACTACTAAAATTTAAAAATCATAAATTTACGGTACTTACTATATAAACTCTACCAACAAGATAAAAACAAATACAAATATAGAATAAGCATGATTTTAACAAACTATGCACAATATTCTAGAGCTCAAATTACACCAAATTCTAAAACACTTATCTTCCGTCTTTTTTTAACGCACTATCAAGCAATTGGCCCCTATTTTTAAAAAAATAACATAATAAAATTCTTATTTTGCTGTCATTGAAAATATTTTAAAGAACGGAAAACGAGAATGTCAATACTGATCATCACTCCAGTGTATGGCGACTATGCCCGAAATGGTGAGTTATATGTAGTTTTTCACACACCATTGGCAATCTTAATGTTGCAACTTTTAAAGATATGCACTCTTTTTATTGAGTATTTCAATATTTAATCCAGTTAGTGATATCTTAAAAAAGAGAATGTTCAATAGAGGAGTCTACCAACGAGGAAGCGTTTTATTGGGATAAAATCTACTGCATTACTTCCGCAATGATAAAATATGATAACAAAATTCCAGCTTTCCAAAAAGTATCGTTAGCAAGAATAATTTTTATAAACTCCATTTCTGGTTGAAATTAGAGTTGGTATCGAAACTGGATGTGATAGTTGACATGTTTTGTTGTCAAATGTCATTTTATCATATTCATACTGTCACTTAGTCTAAGAGCTGGAGCCGAAGAACTCTTTGATCTTTGATATGGACATACTCGGTTAAAACTCATTGTATTACTAAACAGGATTACATATCCGAGCTCTCCGACACTTTCAGTGGTGCAGGACTTAGGTACGGATGACCAAAGTGACCATTTTTTTCTTAAACGCAAACTATCGATGATACGTGTGATTTTTTTTAGGATGGAAGATTATAAGCTACTTATTATATATTCCAACTCTCCGACAGCTACGGTGGTGCAAACTTGGTTGCTGACAGGGGTTAAGTTGCCAAAAATTAAAAAAAAAACATCACAACTGATATGTCGGAGAAATTGACTACTACTTTCTCATTATATAATAAATCATGTGTGAAAATCTCCGACAGCTACGTTGGTACATAAGGCAGTAAAATGGGATTTTATACAAATTCAATTTTTTATCTGAAAATTAACATTTTTATGTTTATTAATGTAATAATTAACTTACCCCATTTTTGTTGAATTGAATTATATATTTCATTATAATTAATTTCACTTGCGAATACTTACTTTCATTATAAATGAAGGAAAAAATCACTAAAAAGCCATGAGAAACGGGAGAAATAATATATAAAATAATTTCATAATACAGAAATAAAAATACTATATAGAAAATAACTGTTATGACAATTACTTACCAATATTACATTTAATTTTTTTATACTGCTCTATGACTAATTTATTGGCAGTCGTAAACAATCTGTAGCAGGTTCGATGATACCCATGCAAATTGTCAATTTCTTCCGGTAGAACCTCATCACTATATTTAATATTGCACGTTATTCTAATTTTTAGTTTGTCTCTGCAGGTTTTCAATGTCTTTTCATTAAATAATAATATTACTTTTTCATTTTCACCCTTGCAAAATTTAAAAATACACGCCATTTTAATAAAATAAATTATTGTTTTGTTAGGTCTAAGCAAGTCTATGTGAGCAATGGTTTTTAAAAATCTACTGATCTTGACGCTTGTGTATAAAGGTATATTATAATAAATCAACAAAATAAAACAAAGAACTTTACAGTAATATTTTGTATATCTGTTCATTTTTAGAGATTATATATTTTTAAATTTTATAACTTTGGAACAAAGAAGATTACATTACCGAATTTAGTGGTTGAATAATATACTTGGAGATTCAATATTATATCTATCTGATGATATACATATAGTACATATGTTATAAATTATTATAAAATTACCCAATAAACATAAAAATGTTAATTTTCAGATAAAAAATTGAATTTGTACGAGTTTTTATCGATAAAATACGTATGCATATGATAAACGTGAATGGCGCGAGGCTCGGGGGCGCGTCTATGAAATCCCATTTTACTGCCTTATGCACCAACGTAGCTGTCGGAGATTTTCACACATGATTTATTATACAGGGTGTTTCATAGTTAAACCGACATACATTAACTGTAAATAGAGGGTACTTAGGTGATTCCAAATAACCTTGGTTAATGGGTCTAACGCCTTTAATAACCGAGATACGGGGTGTTTCATCCATTTCGGCCAAGTTATGGCTTATAAAAATGACAATACGTATTGCATTAAATGAATTTACTTTAAAAGTTTAGTAATATGTAGAACGAGATGTGCATTTATAAAAATATGTCAGAATATCTAAGTTTTTTCCATTTGTTTCGAATGTTTGATCCAATTTAAAAAATATCTGATGTACAGCGTGTTGCGTTGGGGATTTTCAAATTTTTCTTAATCCGCATCTGGATTTTAACTGTAGTATAGTTCTTACATTATAGGATTGGTCTACTAAAAAATGATACCTGTACCAAATATGAAAGAAATTTACCAGGTATTTCGAAAGTTACCGCTTGTGAAAATTAAAAAATGCATTTGATGTAATTGGACGTTAAAACTCCAGTAGTAAAATGGGATGTGCACTTAAAAAATTTTTTCACTTTAACTCATTTTTTCCCGTTCTTTTCAAATATCTATCCCAATTTTAAAAAATCTGATATACTGAGTGTTGTTTTGGGGATTTTCAAATTTTGCAAATTCTTCTTAATCCGGATCTGGATTTTAATTGTAGTTCTTGCACTATAGGATTGGGCTATTAACACACTATACCCGTACCAAGTATGAGAGAAATCTACAGGGTGGTTCTAAAGTTACGGCTTATCAAAATATTGGCCGAAATGGATGAAACACCCCGTATCTCGGTTATTAAAGGCGTTGGACCCATTAACCAAGGTTATTTGGAATCACCTAAGTTCCCTCTATTTACAGTTAACGTATGTCGGTTTAACTATGAAACACCCTGTATAATGAGAAAGCAGTAGTCAATTTCTCCGACATATCAGTTGTGATTTGTTTTTTTAATTTTTGGCAACTTAACACCTGTCAGCCACCAAGTTTGCACCACCGTAGCTGTCGGAGAGTTGGAATATATAATAAGTAGCTTATAATCTTCCATCCTAAAAAAAAATCACACGTATCATCGATAGTTTGCGTTTAAGAAAAAAATGGCCACTTTGGTCATCCGTACCTAAGTCCTGCACCACTGAAAGTGTCGGAGAGCTCGGATATGTAATCCTGTTTAGTAATACAATGAGTTTTAATCGAGTTTGTCCTTATCAAAGATCAAAGAGTTTTTCGGCTCCAGCTCTCCTACTACTAGAAGCACGATATTAGCCTTGTTTTTCACCCCGGTTCTCGATACCAATTTGAATTTTAACCAATCAGAAATGGAGTTTATTAAAATCATTATTTTTCTAAAACGATATATTCTGGAGAGCTCAGTAGTTTTTTGTGAACATATTAAATCATTACGGAAATAATGAAGTAGATTTTGACAAAAAATAACACTTTCTAGATGGTTGACCTTTTTCTAGGTTGGCAACTTGGAAAGAACTCCCCCATTTCACTTATGTTTTGAGACAATTAACAACCTTATTAAGAAGGTAGCATTTAAATATTTATATCTGTATTACATGGTAGATTCATTTCTATAGTTCTAAATCAGTGGTTTTAATATCCATCCGGAAGAGTGTTTACATGGTAGATATTGTGACACATAAACATAATAGAAAATACAACATTTTGTTTTTGGACCACCCTAAGAATCAAGTCCACATCATTGTATTCATTATTATTCATATTCAATATACGAACTTTTTTGTCTAGTTTAATTTTAGTTTCACTTATACAACCCACGATTTTGTTTTGATCGGAGAAATTCTAATACATTAAATTTTTCTTCCACCTTCATCCTCTTAGAAGGGGCAGTTACCGCTTCAATTTTTGGTAATTCAAACGTGAGGCAAGTGACCTCATTTTAAAGTGCTTCAAATTATCATTCATTAATTCATGCTTTTTGATAATATACGGATACATATAGTAAATATTTCCTACAAGGAAACTTTTCTTGTCATAATTGCTATAAAGCGTTTTAAAAAGTTACAAACAAATTTAAATATTTATCTCTTTTTTTCTGGGTATCATTAACATAACGATTAGATTTTGAGACGATCTCTACTTGTACTTGTCTGAACTGGTTGCGTATTTTCCTGTTCTACTTTTTCACCATTACAGCATGAGTTTCACCTACAGACTTACATATGTCCGTAGTGTTGACTTCTTTTGGTATGTTATTAAAGATTTACTGAAAAGTGAGGTTAGAATTGTTACGCACATCTTGTTAATATAAAGCCATATCGAAACTGTTCTATTTCAGTGTCAGCGCCGTATTTTACACGGAATCTTCTAGTGCGGAACCGCTCACTAGCGTTACCGATTGTGCGGAGACCAGTGGTGCCGAAGGTGATAAACCGACGTTGCCCAGAAGCCATTCCGAAAGATTGTTAGCCATAAATAAGGAATTTGTTACCCAAGAGAAGGAACTGCGAGAAAAGTATCACGATGTAATTTATAGTTTAGCGGAAAAAGTGATGAAAACTTCGCAATCGAATCAAATTAAAACGTTAAAAGTAAGCAAATGATATATTTTATTTATTTATTTTTAACCATAATACAAAAATGTTTCACCATTATCATAATCATACATTATTTTATATATTATAAATTATTTTTTTGCACCTAGGTGATGCACCTGTATGTGAATTTTTACACATTTTTTAAGAAATTTCAATACATATTCAATACATATTAGTAAATAAAAAAAATTATTAGTTAAAAATAAAAGATAGGTTAACAAGTTCCCATGACAATTAGATAAACAAGAAAAAACAAATATTATATATTATTGCTAAGATTTTAAGTTAGATGTAGTTGTTATTTAAAAGGTTTTGGTAGAGTTGAAAGTTTGCAGCAATATGACATTTACATCCTTTTGAAAACTGTTTAACTTTATTTAAATTTCTTATATCTAATGGCAACATATTATATATTCTTGGTGCAAGATTTCTTGCAAATCTCTGAGTCGCGTCTCTTTGACAGAAAGGTACAATTACATTTTGGTGAGATGCATGTCTTGTATTAAAAGCATGTGAAATAACATTCTTTAAATTATTATTTTTTATGAATTAGTAAACAGTTACTGTGAAAATATAGCATTCTTATATTAAGTATTTCGCTATACAAGAATACTATAAGTTAATACTGACTCTACTAAAGATTTATATATTGTTATCAAAAGTTGTTTTGGCATAAATTTACATAACTCGTAGAATTTATATATAAGCCTTCTTAACTTCTTTGTCAAATTAGTAACCTGAGCATTCTATTTAAGATTTTTATCGATGTAGATACCCAGATAATTTGACTCCTTTAATTGTAAGTTACTATTAGGAATATTTAAATAGTTAAAGTCAGGTCTGTTGGTGTCAGTTAACGAGAAAGCCATATATGTAGTTTTTTTAATATTAAGTGATAGTTTATTGGAATCGAGCCACCTTTTTATTATTAGTGTACCACTTTCAGCTCTTTCTTTAACTTGATTCGATGTATTCCCTTTAAATATAAGCACAGCATAGGAGATTATGTTTATATATAAAATGAATAAAATTGCCTTGCGGGATACCATCTGAACCTTCTCCGGCTTACTAATTTCATTTCTGATTTTCACATATTGAGTCCTATTTGCCAGATAACTCTCAAAAACATTTAACACCGTACCTCTCACTCCATAGTGCTCAAGTATTTCAAGAAGTTTTTTGTGAGGAACTGTATCAAATGCTCTCGCCAGATCTAAAAATACACATAAGCATTTGTTGTTAGAGTCGAGATTTTCTTTTATTTGATCTATTAGATCGAACATAGCATCATTAGTGCCAATTCCACTTTGAAAACCTTACTGTTTGCTATTTATATGATTTCTATTTAGATATTCACATAGCCTTTTTTTAACAGCTTTCTGAAATAATTTAGCAAACCCACTAATTAAACTAATTGGTCTGAAGTTACCAATATTATTTTTATTGCCAGTGTATTTAATTAATTACATGTACATTTGGCAACACCGCTTTGGCAACGGTGTCAACACTGTATGCCTTTATTGCCACAGTCCGTTGTAAACGGATTCGGCTGCGCTCGGATCCTTCGCGTAGTAACTTCGGTTCCACGTGTGTATTGATTAGTATTGATCGTTCGTTGTTGTCGTTATACTCGTTATTAAAAGTTTAAAAATAAATAGTTTTTACAAAGTAATAGTGTCGGCTTTTAATACCAAAAGAGGTGAATCTATTAAAACAAAAGTTACAGTCCACTGGAAATAGAATAGATAAAATACAGCCAGCTTTAAAAATTGGTACTATTAATGATCTTTTGAAGTGATCTGGAACTTTCCCGTTTGAAAAAATTGGATTGAATATATGTGCTAAAGTTTCTGTAATGTATAAATGATTCTCAAATTGCTCGTTACATTATCAAATCCTGGGGAGATATTACTCTTTAATGAGTTTATATGCATAATTATTTCCTCTTTATTGGTCGGAGAAAGAAACATGGAAACTCTAATTAGGGGAATAGCGTTTTTTATGTCTTGTGTTGGATCAATATTTTTGGCCATATCAGTACCTACATTTGCAAAAAAAAACTATTACAAAAGTTTGCCATCTCTTTGTCAGTTGCGAAAGGCCTATTATTTTCATCTGTTACAGAGATATGTTGTGTTGAGTTTGTGTTACTGCTATTTGTGGCTTCGTTAATTATTTCATAAACTTTTTTTATATTTTTGCTATTAATATTTATTTGTTCAGAGTAATAGTTGGTTTTAGCGGCAATAATTAATTTATTAAGATGGTTTCTGTAGATTTTAAAGTTATTTAATAGTTCAGGATTTGATATCCAGGGTTTCATTTTTTTATTTACTTTAATGTTATTCCTAAAGGTTTTTTTTTTGAAATATCAAGAGCGTGATTAAATTTTTTGAAAAAATTTTACCAAGCAGTATCAACTTGACTTCATTCCATTGAATATCTTTAATTGTTTCGATACTTTGATAGATTTGGCAATGTTTCTTTTTTTGTAGGATCAACAAGAAAAAGAAACGAATGAGCTTATGAGAAAGCTTCAAGCTGATCACAGGGAGGAAGTAAAGGCTTTAAAAGAGAAACATCGGAATCGTGAACAGTTTACAAGAGTTAAAAGGGAGGCAGTTACCGCCGTGGTGGGGCGAGGGGTTTCAGAAAGAGAAAAGTTATCGCAACTTTACGAAAATAGAAAAGACGAACTTCAGAGACAGCACGAACACGTTAAGGATTTGTTGATGGAGCAGAGAGACAAGGTTTGCTTTTATTTATTTACAAATTTTTAATTGAACAGAATTCAAAATACGCTTTTGTTAATACCAATTTGATATCAGCGTTTTGATCCGGTGTCATATTTTCAAGAAAGAAATTTTGACACATCTAAACAGGGTTTCCACAGTCCTGGAAAACAGGAAAAAGTCAGGGAATTAAAAAAGCGTTGACAAAGTCAGGGAATTTTGCATTTTTCAGCAGAAGTCAGGGAATTCAACCAGGGTATATGGAAAACCAAATGGCTGCACAGAATTCCACATCAGTTGATTTCAGATAAAAACAAATTAAGCCAGCCCTGTTGCCTTCTCGTTTTTTACTTCTACTTTCGGTTTCCCTTTGTATTTTTTTCTTGTCTGATACATAAAAAATACATCAATGGGTTTTTTCCGTTTACATTCCATTTGTGAATTCAAAGATATCACATCCACAAATATGCACTCTGGTTATATGTAACTCACAAATCAGTTTTCTTTATCATTTTGTGTCATTATATGCCATTATTTTCATTTATATAAAAGTTTTTCTATTACTTATTTGTATTATTCTATAAAAGGTGGATTCTTGTCCTGAAAAAAGTTTACATGGTCTGGAAAAGTCAGGGAAATTTTTCTCGCTTCCATTCTGGGAACCATGCTAAAGGGACTAGAGAACGGTTAATTTATATAAAGGAGGAGGCACACTTTTAATGGGATTTCCAACAATGTACGAATTTGATAAAATTATATTGTAGACATCGTCTTTCTGACCAAAATGTCTCGTGGGCCCAAACAGATCCTATGACTAGTTTCCGAGATACAGTGGCGGGTATGGGGTATCTTGAAAAACACGAATTAAATGAAAAATACTATAAAGGTCGATATTTTCTTTAAAAAAGTGATACAAGCAAGTTAATTTGATCGTGGGTGGCTGTGTCGGATGTCTTGCGCTGATTTTTTATGTACAGGGGTACTCATAAAAATTATTATTAATTTGAAAAACAGGAATTAAACGGAAAATATTATAAAGGATGGTATTTTGTTTAGAAAAAATAATAATACAAACAATTCAATATTATCTTGGTATAGGATGTCACGTGCCGATTTTTTATGTACAGGGGGTACGTATTATTAATACTATTTATTTCCATATATACTCTCAACAAAAAAGTGACCTCAACTTGCAAATATATTTAAATTGTTCTAAAATAAAACGTAAATAATTTTATACACCTACCTACAAGGGTAAATTGAAAAATAAGAATAATAGAGTATGTAAAACTTAATTTAAATGTTAAATATTTTAAATAATTTCTGGTAAGACATTTTCTTCCGCGGGGATAGTAGGTATGTGCTGCCACATTTGCAGTATTGTTTGGTATTTAAGTTATGCCCGACATCAAGCAGTGGTCAAATATCCAAACAACAGTGTTTTGTAGAGTATGTTGAAGATGTTGGTAATCCCCACGAAAACAAAGAAAATGTTTTACCAGAAATTATTTAAAAACATTTAAATTAAGTAGTATCTTATTAAATATTTAAATTAAGTTATACATACGATATTTACCTCTAAGGAGGTATACCGTGTGTTCCATGACGTTTTTAACAGCCTGTAACTCAGGAACTAGCGAATATTTTTTTTTGAAAATTGGGACATATCAATTGCACCTACATTACTATCATTTGAGGTATATTTCAGATCTGTGACGTCATCTGAGGCGCTGTGACGTCATCGATATGAAAAAAATTAAATTGGTCAAGGGGGTAAAAATTAGCTCAAATGAAAGAGATTTTTATCCCAAATTCAATGGTGTACCATAATGTGGGTATTAATATAAAGAATTATACTAACTTATTGTTACGAGGTCCGATTTTTGGCCTTCGTGTTGCTGCTACGTATCCAGGGCGGAACGCCTTTTCGACCTTTACGAAGTTATGGAGATCTCTCCCCGAATACTTAGCAGTTATTACGTTTTAGTACCACCACTCACTCTGAGAAATAAAACAAGAAGTACCAAACAAATACAAATTTATTGGGTCACCCTTCAGACAAATATAAATTAATAAATGACAATGTTAACAACTATATCTTACCTAAGCATGTCGGGTATAGGGCTGGTCACGCTTCTCCCAATTTGCCCTATTGCGCTGATGGTTCTCGTTCCCAAACCAGGACCGTAACTCGCGGACTATTAACTTCTTACTTTATGTATTTAATTAATTTAAATGTGAATTTCTTTATTCTCGCCGGATTTTCTTCTGGCGGTCACCTTTTCGGTAGGAGACCCCCTTCGTAGCCAAAGACCGACTAACCGACTACCTGACTACCGACTACCGACTAACCGACTCTTTTTCCTTGGAACGTTTTTAAAACCAAAGATAGCTGAATGTGCAGAATCATTATTTTGGTTAAATCGCTCTACTTTTCTGTCTAGCTTAGACTCGTGCTTGAGCCACCCAACCTTGACTTTCGTGATTCTGCATATCAGCGAAATTTAGCGGCGCGACTTGGTTTGGTTAGATGTTTGGGTTTTCGATTAATTATATAAATAAACTTGTATTAAAATATTTTTTGATAAATAAACTGTTCTAAGAAGATTTTGACTTTTCGTAAATATTTTAACTATATTTGGGATATTTAATGTTTATTTTCGACAATAATACGTGTTTAAAGTGTGAAATAACGTTAAAATAGGTGAAGGGGGTGAAGTTTTTTAGTGAGTATGCTTTGAAAGGAGAGTCTCAACTTCCCCATAAAGGGTTTTCCTTCACCTACGCAAAAAAAAACATCAATTCCCACATTATGATACACCGTTGAATTTGGGATAAAAATCTCTTTCATTTGAGCTAATTTTTACCCCCTTGACCAATTTAATTTTTTTCATATCGATGACGTTACAGGGCCTCAGATGACGTCACAGATCTGAAATATACCTCAAATGATAGTAATGTAGGTCCAATTGATATGTACCAATTTTCAAAAAAAAATATTCGCTAGTTCCTGAGTTACAGGCTGTTAAAAACCTCACGGAACACCCTGTATACAACTATTTGTATATTTCGTTTTATTCTAGAATAATTAAAAAATATTTGCAAGTGAGGTTGAACTTTGTCAGATTTTTGTTGAGAGCATGGAAATAAATAGTATTAATATTACTTATGAGTACACCCTGAACATAAAAAATCGATACGTGACATGCGGCACAGCCGTCCAAGATTAAATTAACTTGTTTGTATCACTTTTTTAAAGAAAATACCAACCTTTATAGTATTTTTCATTTAATTAGTGTTTTTCAAGATACCCCTTACCCGCCACTGTATCTCGGAAACTAGTCATGGGATCTGTTTGGGCCCATGAGACATTTTGATCAGAAGGTCTATATCTACAATATACTAAAATTTTATCAAATTCGTACATTGTTGGAAATCCCATTAAAAGTGTGCCTCCTCCTTTCTTTCATTTTACATTTTTTTGTCCACTTCAATGTAACGCCTCTGCTCGTTGTTATCAGTTTGCGTTTAGATAGTGAATCGTGCGGATACCGGGCTTAATTATTGAACTTGCGTGAAAACTGTGACTCTCAACGCACGTTTTTGACGTTTAACGTTGGTTTTTAAATTTTGAAACACTTTTTTTACGTTTTGATATTGAACGCGCGTTCTGTCTGATTACGCTGAGTCGGCGCCTGACCTTAAAGTGGACAAAAAATTGCAGATCGAACATTATCGATTACTTATTCAGTATTTGGACTAGACCATTGTTGGCCCTTTATGGACATTACCTCAAAAAACGTCTATAACTCATCTCCCCAAAAAATTATCTCGTGAAATTTTAGCTCCAGCGTGGTATATATTTTGACCCGAAAAACTTCTTGTGTAAATGTAATGTAAAAAAAACATATATCTAAAAGGCGTGGCCTATCCAAGATGGCGTCAATTAGGTTGAAGATTTAAATGTGACATGAGTGCTGGTCGCCTATTAAATAAATATAAAAAATGAGTCTCACTTCTTCTTCTTCTTCGTCTGACTAGGATTGCTCCTGTTTGTCTGCCTCTCATTCTGTTTCTGTTGGTGTTATTGGCAGTAGGTTGTCCTTCCATCTTTTCTTTGGTTTTTCTATTGGTCTTTTGCTGTAAGGTTTATTATTTTTGCAGATGTTGGCTAATCTGTCAGCTGTCATTTTATTAACATGACTTTCCCAGTCTCTTTTCCTTGTTTTAGATTCTTCATTTCTACGTTACTCATTATCTGTTTTGTTCTTTTTGTGTCGGCTCGAGTTTCTGCCACGTAGGTTAGAATAGGTCTCACAGTTGTTTTATATATTTTCATTTTGCTCTCTGTGGACATGCGTTTATTCGTACATATGGTTTCTCTCAAGCATCCGCAAACTTTTGTTGCTTTCATTGCCTGTTTTTTTGTCTCTGCGGTTATGCTTCTGCCGTCCACTTCCAATTTTCACCTTCGAGCATACTATATTGACTTTATTAGGTCCCATTCTATATCCTTCTCGCAGGTCAGGTTCGTCTATTATTTTATCCATTATTACATTGAACAGTAAAGGGCTGAGCGAATCTCCCCGCCGTATCCCTCCATTTACAAGTATGGTTGTTGTATCTCCTTTTAGTGTTATGATTTTTATTCTGTTGTCTTTGTTTATTTCTTCTATTAGTTTAATTAGTCTATGGTCTACATATTTTTGTTCTAGCATTTTTAAAATGTCATTTCTTTTTGCCCGATCAAAGGCACTTTTTAAGTCCACAAAGCACATCTATGCGGGTTTATTATATTCAACTGACTTTTCCACTATTTGTCTCACAATGAATGTTGCATCTTCGGTACTGCGATTCTTTCTAAAACCTTGTTGTTCTTCCGCTATGTCTATTTGTTCTTCTAATTTGTCTTTTATTATTGCCGTAAGTAGTTTCAGATTGCCATTCATTAAGCTAATGTTCCTATAGTTTTCTGGGTCTATTCTGTTCCCCTTTTTAAGTATCGGCAGTAGAAGGCTGTTTTTCCATTTTTCTGGGATTTTCCCCATTGTTATTACGTTCTTAAATAATTTTAGTAACCAAGTGTGTAATGTTGGTCCCCCATATTTTATGAGCTCATTGTGTATTCCATCGGGGCCCGGCGCTTTTCTGTTCTTTAGTCTTTTTATTCTTGTATTTACTTCTTCTTGTGCAATTTCCGATCTGTTAGCATTGCTTTCTCTGTCCTTTTCTTCTACTCTCCCGCCAACGGTGGCTCAGTTGGCAAAGACGGTTACATTTCAATATGTACCATTAATAGGTCTGTCCGTGCTCTGGTTCGTGCCCCGGTCTAGACAATGAGATTTTTAAATAAAAATTTTCATTGCCTACTTCTGGGCATGATTTGTAGCGTATTTAACATTAATTACTTTGATGTTAGTTTACGCTGCAAAGATTTAAAAATCCTGGAGGAGTCCATCGTTGTCGATGATGGTGTTGTGTTGTGTGGTTTTTCTGGGTTTTCCCACAACTGTAAAGCAAATGCGCCATCAAGCATCAGTAAGTCGCCCCAGAGCGCCACGGCAAATAATAATAATAGCCGTCCCTCCCCCGCACAAGCTGCAGAGCTTCTGGGGTTCACTCGTAAGGGAGTGAATTGCAGGGCGTATATTATTATTATTATTATTATTATATGTTTGGTCCATTGTTCCTCGGTGATATCTTCGATAAGTATAAATTCATTCAGGTCCTTTCTTTGTCTCCGTATCATTTTCCACACCTTCTTCTGAGATCCATATAAGTCGTGCTCCATATCTTTCGTGAATTTTTCCCAGTGTTCTTTCTTGATGTTGTTTATTTCTTGATTTACTCTGTTTCTTATCCGGACGTATTCTTCTCTAGATTCAAATGTTTGTTTGCTTTTGTGATTGAGGAACGCCTGTTTTTTTCTTTGGCCAATATTTTTACTCTTTCGTCGAACCATGGTGTTTTATATTCGCGTTTGTTTTTATTTATTTTTCTTTTGCTTCTGCCGCTGCCTATTGAATACTTGAATCGGTAATTTGAGAAAGCACATAAGTCAGGGAAAGTAAATTTTTCAGAAGACACAAAAAACTAAACACTTATGGGGTTTCTTAATTAACTGGCATTTTCGGCCAATCATATCTCGGCTTTGGGAAGGCTGATTGATATGATTTCTCTTCAGTGCGTACAAATACCTGTTACGAATGCATTGCAATAAAAAAGTCATTTTCATAAAAACACTGACTTATGGCTTTTCTCAAATTACCGATTCACTTTCTTTGACAATTTTCCAGGTCTCTCCTATATCTTCGATTATTTCTAAATTATGGACGTTTAGTTTTTCTGTTAATCTGTTTTGGTACAGTTTCTTAGTCCCTTCATTGCTTAGGCTTTCTATGTTCAATCGTTCTTCGGTTTCTGTTTGTCTTAATTTCTCAGTATTTATCTAATGAGTCTCACGATTGACCAAATTTGCTAATGGGCTACAACAGACCCTGGCAAACTAAATTTTAACTAAGCTGAACGCATTTTATACGCTGGAAACTTGGTTAAATGTGGGAAAAAAATTAATGAAAGTTACAGTGGCTGTGTGGACGTAGTGGCTTTCTGTTTATCAACGTCGAATTTGTGAGGTCATCCCCATTAAATTAATGGTAAAATTGCAGTAGATGGACAAGTGATGAGTGGTGTTTGTTCTTGCAAGGCTTCTATGTCAATAATGGGCTGATCGTCCTTAAATTCTGCTGATTCTGCTGGTACTTCTTCCTTGCTTTGCTCACTAGATTCATCATTTTGATTTTCTGTGTTTTAATATTCTGATTTCTTTCTTCTCTTCTGGCTCTTCGTGTAATGGTTTTGTTTATGTACAAAACGATTATCCGGCTCCAGAAAATAATGAAGTACAACGTCCAGACATTTATTAGAGTTATTATTACACCCTGGTATTTCGCAGTACATTTTATTTTTCGATGTTTCACGGTGTTTTACTACAATTTCGGTCATTTTTTATCTCAGCAATCGATTTTCCCATTTGACGTAATGCATTTCTTATGGAATCTTCACCCTACTTTGTGTTCGAAAACAAAGCGCCAGATGTCGTATCGCTGGATGTCAGATATCAATAAATAGCGAATTTTTTGACAATTTTTTAATTGTGTTTTTCAAATATAAATAAAAATCTACACAATGGATTACAGGCGAGAAAATATAACAAAAAAATGTGGAATTTGCTGCAGTAACTCGGATTGAGATGGGGTTTTTTACATTCGATTTGTTAGCTCGTCTAGAAATTTTGTGCCATATTTTGATCATGTACTTTTTTGAAATGGCACCTCTGCATCAAGAAGTGCATTCTTCTTTCCAAGTGTTGAAGAAAAAATTTATATCTTGCACAGAAAACATCCGAACCATACGAATTTCAGTGTCCGGGGGTGTTTTGGGCCGCTTAACCTGAACATAACCAAATGAGCCCCCGGTGTACCTGGAGGTCAGGACGGCGCCAGGAACGTCATCACCTGGCGTTCCCTGTAAACTCATCAAAAATCGATCGAATATCTCTTTAGCCGGGGGTTTTTTGGGTGGCTCCTCCGTCGTCCGTAGGACCTGGTGCACGCTACCTGGCTAAACACATGGAGGTTTACTGAAATTACTTACTAAATCGATCGAAACACCTCACCCGAAGGTTTTTCGGGTCGCTCGTCCCAGATCTGAAATGGACATCGTCTTCCGGAGGACCTGGTGCACGGAACCTGGCTAAAAGCGTCATCTCCTGGAGTTTTACTGAAATTACTTACCAAATCGATCGAAACACTATTATGGAGAACTTGCTTTATTAATAATATATTGAGTAGCATTCATTAAAGCAATGTTAGACAGTTTGAGGACAAATTTCAGTAAAACTCCTGGAGATGACGTTTTTAGCCAGGTCGCGTGCACCAAGTCCTCCAGAGGTCGATGTCGATGTCACATCTGGGACGAGCGACCCGAAAAACCTCCGGGTGAGGAGTTTCGATCGATTTAGTAAGTAATTTCAGTAAAACTCCAGGAGATGATGCTTTTAGTCAGGTTGCGTGCACCAGGTCCTCCGGAGAACGATGTCGATGTCAGAACAATCGATTTTTGATGAGTTTACAGGGAACTCCAGGTGATAGATAGATAGATAGATAGATAGATAGATCTTTATTAACTACTTTGACTTTACAAAAGTTTGTAGCACGTCAAAAAAAGAAGAAAGTAAATAAACATACAAAAAGTTTTATACAGAGATATATGTTACATTACAGACATGATATAAAAAAAAAAACAAAGGAAGTAAAAATATCACAGCAGAGATACGGTGTTGTGATTGCCTCGACAATGCACAATGTAATCTTCAACAGAGTAAAAACAATATTTAAGGATGAACTTTTTTAAGTGTTTTTTAAATGCATTAATGCCCAAGTTTTTTAAATTTGACGGCAAAATATTAAAAAGCTCATAGTTCGGTGAGTTTGACTGCGAAGTATTTAAACGAAAGCGGCTGCTTCTGATATGGTGAGCACTGCGCGTGTTATAGCTGTGGATATCTGAATTTTTTGGCAACATTGACTGAATTCCATGAATTTCAATTAAAATATGAAATAAAAATAAAGATGGTAATGGCATGATTTTAAGTTTTATGAAAAACTGTTGACAATGATCTCTAAAACCCAGACCGGCGAGCGCCCTTATTGCCTTTTTTTGCATTCTAAATATGATTAACGCATGGGAGGAATTACCCCAAAGGGTGATGCCATAGCTAATGTGCGAATGAAAGAGTGAAAAATATGTAGTTTTAAGAGTACTAGAATTAGTAATTGTTTTCAACTGTCGTAAAATAAATAAGGAACTCGAAAGTTTTTTAACTAAATGATCAATATGTGCCTGCCAGCTTAATCTGTTGTCAAGAACTATTCCAAGTAGTTTTACACTTTTTGTTTCTTGGATAACTGAGAATTGGTTATTTGCTGATATTTGCATGATTTGAGTTTTATCATTATTTAATTTTAGTTTGTTTGTTGAAAACCATTCATTTGCCTTGTCGGTTACATAATCTAGAGAGGCGGCTAAATTGACGTCGTCTTTTTGTGAAATGACAAAAGTGGTATCGTCTGCAAACATAGCTGACTTCGAAGGTGACATGAAACAGCTCAGATCATTAATATAAATGATGAAAAGAAGGGGGCCTAGAACCGATCCTTGAGGCACACCATGACTTACAGACTGAAAATCTGATGTTATACCATTTGCTGTAACACATTGTTTTCTGTTGGAAAGATAAGAACTTATAAGTTTCAACGGAATTCCTCTGACACCATAGTAACTTAATTTTTCTATGAGAATGTCATGTGAAACGCAGTCAAAGGCTTTCGAAAGATCGCACAGCATTATAGCTGTACGATTGCCATGTTCAAGAGAGTCTACTACGTCACTCACAACTTTTAGAACTGCCTGAGTTGTTGAGCGGGAATTTCTAAAGCCAAATTGGGAATTATTGAAGAAATTGTTTGAGTCAAAATAGTCATACAACTGTATTTTGACTAATTTTTCAATGACTTTACTAAATATTGAGATAATACTAATAGGTCGATAATTGTCGATTACAGAAGTATCGCCTTTTTTGAAAAGAGGTAGTACTTTGGATAATTTAAAAATATCAGGATATATACCAGTATTAAACATGAGATTTATGAGTTCAGTAAAAGGTTTTACAGCAATAAAATTTGCTTCCTTCAAGATTCGACTATTAAGTTCATGAATATCAAGACAATTAGAGTTATTTAAAGCTTTAATGACTGAGGAGACATCAAGATAAGTAACTGGGTGCAAATAGAATGAACTGCACGGGGCTGGAAAAGTTTTAAAACTTAAGAGTTCGTCATTGGTAATGTTAGGTAGAGATTGAATAATATTTACCGCGATTTCGCAAAAAAAGTTATTTATTTCATGTGGTGACAATTCAGGAGTTATTACGGATTGCTTATTAGATTTATTTCTTTCATAGTTAATGACTTTCCAACAAGCCTTTGCTCTATTTTCAGATGACATTATAAAATTGTCGTATGCAGATTTTTTAGCGATTTTTAGCTCGTTATTATAGTCTTGCCTTAATACCCTATATGTTTTTTGGTCGTCTGGATGTTTTGTTACATCTGCTATTAACTTCACAGAAGAAAGTTGATTTCTTAAGTATTTCAAGTCATCCGTGAACCAAGATACTGGCGAATGTCTAATGATTTGATTAGCTTTTCTTAGAGGAAAACATTTTAAACTTAAATTATGGAAAGTATTGACAAGAAACGTGGCCAAAAGGTCTACATCTGATAAACCTATGTTATGATAAACCTATATGATGACGTTCCTGGCATCGTCCTGACCTCCAGGTACACCGGGGGCTCATTTGGCCATCATATTCAGGTTAAGCCACCTAAAACACCTCCAGGTTCTGAAATTCGTATGGTTCGGATGTTTTCTGTGCAAGATATGAATTTTTTCTTCAAAGACGAATGCACTTCTTGATGCAGAGGTGCCATTTTAAAAAAGTACATGATCAAAATATGGCACAAAATTTCTAGACGAGCTAATGAAGCGAATGTAAAAAAACCCGATCTCAATCCGACTTACTGCTCCAAAATTCCACATTTTGGGCTATTTTTGTGTTAAATTTTCTCGACTATTAACATTATTGAAGTATACAAAAACGCAACAAATTTCCATACATATTTTTCTGGCAAAGTATTAAGACTTTTTTTTTCAGGCAAAAGCTGCCTTGTGCAAAGAATTTGAAATGCGCCTATCTAACGTAGAAGGGGAATCCAGTGCTGTCCAATAGACTCGATTAGCAATTTAAAAATTGGTTCAACTTATTAGTGATCCGTTTTCAATTTCGGCACGGAGCTGTGTCCTTTGATATTTGACAGGTTTCCGCAGAGAAGAGGATAAGTGTAATATTCTGATCGAATATTAAACTATTTGTATATGTCAGACAAAAAAACGTTGCAGTCTTTGATAATCTTGACAATCAAATACCCGTTTGGTATCATTTGGTAATATAAACATAAAATTGTTAAATAGCATAGTTTGTCGTAGAGGAAGATTGAATTTGACAGTTTGCCAGTTTACAGCACAGAACTATAATTCATGGTAGAATTAAATCGTCTACGGAGGCTATACGGGAGAGAAAAAAAAATAGTTAAAACGTGTTTGAAGCTTTAATATCAAGAGCTTACAACCATTCTCGGCCTAAGCATAGGTTATGTACGATTCTTTTCTCATTCATTCTGCAAAATTTCATAAACAAACTAAAATTTCAAAACGGTCACAAAGATTTGACGTTTCTTTCTCTTTGATTTATAGTTCTGTGATCTATGGTAACATGACGCTTATTTTAACATCAGCCAGATGTCGTTCTGGTCTCGAATTCTCCTTGTAAAATGACAATTGACAATCGAGTCAACTTCACTCGAAACTCTAGTCTACATTTGATGTTTGTTGTTAATTGTGATAGTAGAGTTTAGAAATTTTAGAAGAACAAAGTGATAAGATGCTTCAGAAACAATATTTAAAATAGTCAAACACTTGTGCCAGTTATTAATATGAATATATTTTTACAAATGCTTCGTTTTTGAACCAAATACCTAGCTCTGAGATATTTTTTCATTTGAAATATTTCACACTGGGAAACAAAATATCTTACAAATAAAATTATTCTTTCCTCAAATGTTAACCATTTCTAGGTTGTCAGTGAAGAACTTGCTATTGATGGTCTTAAACTGACAGCTGCCATTAAATGTCAAATCAACTTGACTGATGACATTTTTCGTCAGAAATTCGTAATTTGTAAATGGCCCGACGCATTTCACGGTTTTAAACTGACAATTACAATTAATTTTTTAACTTTTGATTTAGGTAAGTGCTAAACAGGCGTACACAGGGTAATACAATTTCCTAATTACAAAGTTGTATCATAATGATATTTTGCTTCCCATTTTCATATTTTTTATATATCAAATTTTCTTGACGTTTTTAGCTAAATGTATAGATAATAGGTATAGTATGTTATACTAAAATTTAACCCAAACAAATATAAATACTTAATGTTTGTATAGAAGAGAAGTGTGTACTTACCATATAATAAAAATATATTTACAATAACTTTATCATTTGACCATCTAAAAATGTTCAAGAAAATTTGTTATTTTTAATTTGAACTATCAATTTTTGTCCCCCACTTTATAAGGACACTGTGATGTCATAATATACAAGAGGTTAAAAAATTTAAATTAAAAAAAAAATAATTAAATTGTTGTCTCTAAACTGATTCAAAAAAAATAGGGCATATACATTTGCTTACAGAAATTGTCTTTGACCCTCTAAGAAATGAAACATTGTTGACCCTAATGGCAGGGTTCCTATGAACAGACATATGGATGGAGTGTATTTTGGCCGTATACAGGGTGTGCCACGTAGATGGCGCATTAGCCATATATAGAGAACTATAGATATTTGAAATTTGAAAATTGGGTTACGAGACTTTATCAGTACGATATCTAATGAAAATATTTTCAACTTCCGGTTATACCGAAAGTAGACATCCACTTTGTTATTTCATGCTAGATTATATTACCCACCAATTTATGTAAAATATCTCAAAATTATAATAAATCTAGCAATAACTCCTAAATACGTAACTTTAGGTATAGGGAATGCTAATACAGATGGAAAGAGAATAAAAAACTGATTCAGCCGTGATAATAAAATACAGGAAGTTTCATTTGAAATTATCGACTTACTGAGAATTGAAAATATGGTCATTGGACGCTCCATTCTAGACACCCTGTATAAAATTTCGCATTTGACGTTTCACCGCATGCTAGAAGGATATTCTCACAATCTCTGCATAAAATTTCAACTTAACAACTAAGCCAGATACGAAAATTAACGTAAATCCGTGTTTTCAAATTTTTTTATAAAAAGCTCAAATATCTCGGAAACTGGTATGTTGATAATTTTTTGTTTAAAATTTGATGCTGAATCCAAAAATAAAAAGGAAAAGTCATCTGAAATAACAAAGTTAATATTTTCATTGAATAGATCGTACTGACAAAGCCCCGTAACCCAATTTTCAAATATCTATATTTCTCTATATATGGCTAATGGGCCATCTACGTGACACACCCTGTATATAATATATTTCTAGATTGGCAGCCAATGAGCAAAATATTCTCTTTATCTAATACTTGCATTACCTGTCTTATTAATGATTACAGTATTTAGGATGCATTCCTTTTTATATACAGTGTGACCCAAAAAGTTTTATACAAATGGAGAAAAAGTTTATCTTACATGTTTCTTTAATGATTCTTTCAAGATGCTCAATATCTTGAAATGGCCTCTTAAGGTACACCTTTTCTTTCAAGTAGCCCAACAAAAAGAAGTCTAGAGGGGTAATGTCTGGAGACCTTGCAGGCCAAAGAAACTTTATGTACCTCCCGATCACTTTACCGTTAGAAGTGTGGACGAGAAATTCCTGAATATTTTTAGTGTGACAGGTTGCTCCATCAAGTTGGTACCATATTTTTTCTCGTTCATTTAGTGGTAGTTCATCTAGAAATTCAGACAACTCATTATTTAAAAAATGTAGGTATCTTTCTCCATTCATGTTGTTTCGGAAAAGTATGGTCCAAATCATTAATTTTTGTTTTTCCTATATTCCATACAATGTTTTAAAAATTGTGTACATGATTATGGATCAATAAGTGATGCAAACCTTTTCATTTTAAGAATATTTTTTTTGTGAAATGTAAGATAAACTTTTTCTCCATTTGTATAAAACTTTTTGGGACACACTGTATTTAAAAACAAAAAATCTTTTTTTTTCTACTGTCAAGCGGCCACAGGGAACTTGGTAATGACAGTATGAGTTCGCATTAAGATTAATTTATGAAAAAAATGTTTGTCTGTTTTTATCAATGAGCTGAAATTAACGGTTGTTAATCCATCTAAATGTCAATCTAAGGCGGAGTACACATGGAGCTACTCAAAAGAAACTGAAACTGAAATTACTAACCGGTTACTAACTGATTAGTGATGCTACATCCGCACACACGGTCTACTCAATAGTGATCGAAATCAGTAATCTCTGATTACAGATGTGGTTCAAAACATATATTATTCACAATCTGACTAAAAATGGATACCGATTCGACTTTATTACTCTTTTATTATTATTCTTTTGCTATTTCACACCAAGCATGATCAGTTTCATCCCTCTTGGAGTAGCCTAGGAGCTTAAAACTATACAATACGGAGATTTTTCAACTTCTTCCAATAATTTTATATGTATTAGTTGATCATTCATTGTGAAAAAAAATATTTTGAAAGAAAATAAATAATATTTGACACACTTGACAGATGAAAATTAGAAACTGCGTGATTCAAGTCAAAACTGAGTCACCATGTCGAGTTGCCTAAACTGATTACTAACGCGTTACTAACTGGTTAGTAACCAGTAGCGGTGTTCCATTCTATTACAATGGCTGCGACTCATCGCGGACTGGTTGGTGATTTGCGTCAGAATCACGTTTGTTTTGAGTAGCTCCATGTGTACTCCGCCTTAGAAATTACAAAACTCGGTTTCCATCAGTGATCTAATGATAATTGGGTTATGACATAAGACATGGTTTGTAATCTTTCTCTACTTCATCTGATAAATTTATTTCTTTAGCCCCAATTTTTATGACCTACTTAAAAAAACATTACTAAGAAAATGTTATAAAAATTAAACTAACCTTTCTTACAATTTACTTTATTAATTGGATAGAGATATAGAACAAAGAACCAAGCACAAAATTTTAAAATTCGCAGTCTTATTAAAGAATACACTAATTTTTGAAAAAATAATATTAAAAAATCTCTAAAATAATGCTTTTTATTTACCTTAAGAGTTCTAAGCACCATTTTTTTTAATATTTATTACAAAGTTATTTTAAAATTATTTATCAAATTTTAAAAAAGCCGAAACTCTGATTTTTATAAATGGTTCTTGGTTCTTTGTTCTATATCTCCATCCAATTTGGCATCTTAAGGTAGCACCCTCGATACCACGATAGTCAAATGTGTATTCTGTGTTATTTTACTACTGTAGAATTTATATTTGGCAACGCCGTGTAAAAGGAAAAGAGACAGAAGTATGCTTTAAGTAACTGTTTGTGCTGTCAAATGCATATGGGTTTGACATTAGTTTATAAATAACTTAAACACCCCGGAAATTAGAAATTGGATCGACACCACATTTAAAATAAGTATTCAGATTACAAAGTATTAATGAAAATATCATTAATAATTATTTTTATTCAAAACTTTAAATACGATAACAGGCAAATTTTAATTTACTAGAGCTTCATGTGACAAAAAATACTTTTAAGTTATTATATTACTCGAATCAACAATTTTATATAACTTATCTTAATAAATAAGGATTTTTTTCAACTGGGGAAAGAACTATCAGCCACGTAAAAACGCGAGTAGCTATGGGCGAAAAATAACGGTGTCATATACAGTGCGACTCAAAAAATCAGAACCATATGGGAAACATTTTTATTATTCATTTGACAGAAAATTTTATTCTTGATAAAAGTTGGTGTATTGCGTAAAACTGCTTTTGCAAGCGTCAAACTTTCAAATTTCTAAATGGTATACAGGGGCGGGCAAAAATAGGAATTTTGACTAAGAGTGAAATACCCTTATTTTTGACAATATCAAAAAAATTTATTTATTCTAAAACTGAGAGTACTACCTTAATTAAATCAGTTTAAAAGTGTTCACAGTGTCCATATAACAATGTATGTACAATTTATTTACATACGAAGTAAACCTCTCTAAAAAAATCCTATCCTATTATCTAAATATATTTAAAATCCTACTGTACCTTAAATCGCCCTACTACTTGTACTTAACCACATTACTGTGACTTTATATAGATTTAATTTGTTAAAAAAGTTAAGTATATAAAAAAAACAACGTTGCTGGAAGTGTTTGCTGCTACATTATACTGATTATAACTGATTGTTACTTAGCATAGAATTGACTAAAAGTAGTAAGAAATTACGTAACACTTGGTATGTAGATAGACAGAAATTGAGTAGTTGTTTTAGAACTGTAGTACTTCAGGTAACTAATAAAAAGAAACTTTTTGTCATTTAAACTACATTATGAGAATTAATATGACAACAATCTGTAAAAGCATGAGTACCCACCAATACCGTAAAAACCGTCTTAGTCTTAATAATCAATAATTCATGTGATTTCAGTTCTGTGAAGTACAAAAACAGATGTTATAAGTAGATAGATATGAAGAGAATCTTTGTTGTTTGTGGATTCTTTTTTAATAATATTAATATTAAGGCGGCTTCTTAAAATATGTCTCTTGAATACGAGACCAGTATAAAAATTGCATTTATTAAAAGAAAACTAGTGTAAAATACATAAAATCTTTTGTACCAATTTCTCATGATGTACCTTAAAATACAAAAAAAAAAATTTTTAAAAATACAAACGTTACTTGAACTTACTTGAATTTCCATCCTTTGTTTCAACGCAGTGAGTTCGTAAAAATGGTAGTTTGAGTAGACTGGACTAACTAGGTTCCGTTTTTTTCAAATTAATTACGGTTTTACATCAATTTCAAGAAAATTTTTTTGCGAGATGCCATAATTATATTTCAGAAGAACAATAGAAAACTATTAGAATTTAATAATTACTACTAGGCCAGAGCCAAACCGATTTTAAATACTCTAATTCATTAAAAATTTTAAGTAAATTAAAAAAAACCAATTGGACAAATTAAAGTTCCTGAAGGGAAGTGGGGGTAGCTATAATACAATTTGAGGGTTGGATATTGGTTTTTTTACGATTTGAGGCTGAAATATGCATTATATCGAAAAAAGATTAATATAAAAGTTGTAGATAATTAAAAAATGTAAAACTTTTGTATTTATCATTTTTCAACATAACCTCAAAATTATTGAGAAAATCGTTAAAAACCGTATTTTTCGTTTTTAATTTTTATCTCCCGTAAAAATAATTTTTGTATTCCCATTGAACTTTTTCCCGTTTTTTTCGAATATAGGTATAACCCAATATTTAAAATTTTGATATACAGGGCGTTGTTTAAGAGTAAAATCATTTCGATAATTTTTTTTGAAGTCGGACCTGGAATTCAATTTTGTTTACTGTTTCTTGATTGATTTAATGGAGTAGAACAATCTTGCCAAATATCAAATAAATAATATACAGGGTGCTTCCAAAAATACGGGGAATAAAAAAAATGAAGCAAAATTGATAAAACACCTGTAAGTCACTATGAAGCTAGTTAGATATAACAAATATGGCTTTTTCTTATTCCTCTATCCTTTATCCACGGTTAGCGTATGTTCATTTATCTATAATTAGAGAGATGTTTTACTAAGGTTTTAAGTATTCGATTATTGTTTGAACAATGTTTTCGGTAATTTCAAAAGTATTAACAGTTAATTGAATGTAAATGATATTATATTACATGAAAATTAATCTTTTTCATCAATTTCAATGCTTATTTGCAATAAGAAATAAAAAATTGTCTAGATTAACTGAAAAATGGATTATGAAAAAGTGGTTTTTTAGTTTTTTTTGCATTTTTAACGATATATTTCCATAAGAACAATATATTTTTTCATACTATCTTAAAGTCGAGGTTTTAACGAAGAAAATGAGCACTGATATAGTTAAAAAATTGAATATTTTTATGGGAACTTTTTCGATTGAAAATTAGGATTTTTTAAATTTAAATTCGTATAAAATTGAAAAAATGACAGCTTATTTAAAAACGAAAAATACGGGTTTTAACGATTTTCTCAATAATTTTGAGGTTATGTTGAAAAATGATTTATACAAAACTTTTACGTTAAATTTTTTTCGATAGGATGCATATTTTAGCCACAAATCGTAAAAAACCAATATCCAACCCTCAAATTGTATATTAAGCTACCCCCACCCCACTTTCAGAACTTTTAGTTTGTTCAATTGATTTTGTTAATAATTTACTCTAACATACTGCTAAGAATTTTTTATTAATTCGGGTATTTAAAATCGGTTTGGCCCTGGTCTAATCCTTTAAACATCAACTAAACGTAATCTTTCGACTACTAGCCGAATTTACGCGAATCAGCTGGAGGTCATATTTGTTGGCATGTGACAGTTTTTGTTATTTACTAGTAAGGGCGTGAATACGGAACCTGGTAGTTTAGTCACAACTGCTTAAAAAAGTTTTTTCTTCGGACTCACTTGTAGACACTTTTCACACATATTTTTATTGATTACTGAAAATCACGGCCTATTCTATTTTTAAGATAGTTTTTCTTATTGTTGACTAGACTTAAGAAACTACTGCCTACTACAAGTTTTCTTAGTTTATGTTTTCGTTTCTCCTCGTATATATATATTGAAAAATAGACTGATATTGTCCTAGTGAAACCAACCAGAATAAATATGTGTATTTAAAGGATAAGCTAGTTTCTTTTGTTTAATTTTTTCCAACGAATTTTGAAAGGAATTTGACAACATCGGTCATAATCTTCTATGATGTTGTTTTAAGTTTATTGTCATACGTCAATAATGTTAAAGAATGATTTAAAGATATTAGGAAAACAAAAAATTAAAAAAACTGGCTTATTCTATTAGAGTTCGGATACGTGTAGAAAATCATTAGAGGAAAAATGAAATATATACAGAGTAGATAAAAATTAGATGAAGAGTGCTCCTTTACCAAATTGAAAAAATAGATAAAGGTTTTGTGGTATACTATGTATAAAATCTTCAATGTAAACTGTAAGTGTAGATATGTATATTTTTGTTGAATTTTTCTTTTTACAGTCTATTTTTCATTTTGTTTTTCTTTTAAAATCCTTCCTGATCTCGTCGTAACAAATTTTTATGAAAATAATAAAAACTTATACTTTAAATATGGACTCTTAACATTGTCAGTTAAAACTATCGATAGTTTTAATTGGTTTATTGCAATGGAATTTTTGGAGACAATAATATTCTGCAGCTTTCAATTTTTTAGCAGGCAAGTCCAAGAAGGAACCAAAAGGTGTTACTTATATTCTAAATAATTTCAATAACGATGATTTTTTATTGGAAATATTTTTATTTTTAATAAATCCAAACGTTACTTTAAGAGCCGATGTGAGTGCAAAGTCAGATAAAGGGGCTGTAGGCAGTTCTGGAGTAATTCTCTGCCGCCTTATTGGAACGCGCTACAGCCCTTTTCAATAGAACCCTGATTGATTTTATAAAGTAGTCAGCGATACGTCAGAAAATCATTTTACAGCTTTTAGGGGTCTCGAATACCACAAAAATCATATTTTCTGACAATTTTTTTTTTGCATTGTCTTGCAAAGTCTTTTATTTGACCGAACTTTGTATTAATCCCTTAAAGGGATACAAAGAAGAGAGTGACATCTTGCCCAGAATCGGTCAAATAAAAAACTTTCCCAACACCCAATATAGGGAATCGTTGCTTTGTAAAGTGTCAAAACTCTCTTTCTAACCTCCATTTATAGATGGTAGCACGAATTTAGCAAGAATTGTATCCTCTATTTATCCGCTATTAACTTGTGCGAGTTTGGAATTTTATGTATTGGATTCGAAAAGTCTAACTGACGAAGCCGAAAGGCAGAAACTGGTCTTAGGATGTCGAATCGGGTAAATTAACTTGTGACTCAAAGTTTCAATCGCGTCAGAATTTAGGCAGGCAAGTATGAATTTGTCAGACGTTTTTTGTATTATTTGAGTATAACGGTATAAATTTCTGACATTGCGCAAACTGTTTGTAACGACAAGACCTAGCGCGCCAATTTTTTTTGTACAACTTTCAAAAAAACTTGACACCGTGAAAAAAAGACTTTTTACTGCCAAAATAAACATGAAATATTACTTTATGAAGGATTTATTTTTAACAGAGTCAATTATTAATTGATTATTCATCATAAAACAATTTCAATTATTGGAATAATAATTTGCTTTCTCAGATATATCTGATGGGCTATCACTACCACTATCATAATCAACATCCATCTTCTTGAAATTAACTTGAAATTGAAGCAACTACGAGCAAACACAGTCAAACACGCGGCGTGCCAACAAACCGTTTCTATAGTAACAACACAGAAAGACCACTGTGGATGCTGTGAAATTGTGATAACTTATCGGGATAAAAAACCACGTCAAGATGTATTGGAACTATTTATTTTTATTATATTTCAGACGATGTAAATTCACATTCACAGTTGTACAAAAAATGTTGTATGTATTTTGTGTATAAAATTCGTGTTTTCGTGGCACATTCGAAAAATTAACACTCTCATGTGCCATTGAAAAAACACTCATTTTACGCACTTAATACAAAAATAACTATTTACGTCACGTTGGATTTCTACAGTAACATACTACAGAATTTCAGCTTTAATTTCTCTTTTTTTATTGAAATTACCCCATTTTTTCCTATTTTTGTTACCCCTAAAAGCTGTAAAATGATTTTCTGACGTTGCGCTGACTACATTATAAAATCAATCGGGGTTCCATTGAAAATGACTGTAGCAAGGCGGCAGAGAATTACTCCAGAGAAAAAAGTTAGATGGTGGGGTCGAACTCACATTGGCTTTTTTCGTCACTGGCTCTCTAACTATAGCATAATGCTCCTAGACCCTTTAAGTATTACTGCACAATCGAAATGTTTGCGGGTTTCTACATTTTGCCAATTTTTATTTTCCAGTGTTAATGATTTTAATAGATTTTTTGTCGTCCCTAGCAGAACTTTTTAACAAAAAAAATCGAGAATTGAATTTGAACATACACTACTGACAAATATTTATTTATTTTGTACATACGGGTTAGCTCCCATTACAATATAATGACAAGATTAATAAATTATGTTAAACTAAAAGGTATGAAATATATAACGCTGAACACGGTTGGTATTCCACATTAACAATATAAAACTATACAAGTAAATATATAAATCGATACCCATTAGACGACCCAAATAAATTCACCTACATTTGATCAGACATCACCTACATATTTTACATAAATTTAGTCAGACAATTTAAATTTGTTCCTATATTAACCTATATACTACATTTTCATTAATATTGATTTTTTGAAGTTGACCAAGTTTCCATGCAGTAATTCAAAGTTATTACTATTGATTATCTTTAAAGTTCGATCGATAGGTCTCCATAATTTGTGAAGTGGAACGGAATATAATAAAGATTATTATTTCTCAATGGTCTAGCTGGAACATCGATGGAGATAAGTTGTAATAACTCTGGACAGATTATGAGACCAATGATTAATTTGAAGACAACTCATGTATCATATATCTTGACTGTTACCAAGTAATTTTTAAACCAAACCCAAACTGCGCAGCGCGCGCGGATTTCGAGATATCAACTTCGCGCTGCACACTTTTAGAAACGTTGAGGTAACTTAAAAATATATTTTTAAATTTTGACTACTGAAAAAATAATTTGGTTTTTTTATAAATAATATAATAAGTACACAACCTTGCAACATTGTATGACGTGTCTACCTGTAAAATCAATTTGATTAGTTTGGATTAATGGGTGTCATGGCTGTCTTAGCGTATCCGCTTCGCAACTGGACGACCCGGGTGCGATCCCCAGGGAAATCAATCAATCATAATATCGGCAACCCACCGTGCCTCGGAGAGTACATGTAAACCGTCGGTCCTGGCTATATAACTGTAGTCATTAAGCCATACTGAAAGCGGTAGTCGAGACCCGAAAATGTTTACACCTGTCTTACTGAACCACCCGTCACACGAACTTTACATTTTTTTTTAACAATTTGATCAGTTAATAATATCAAAATATATGTCTTATCGCCTAAATTTTTTTATTGTAGTGATATTTAAAGTGTTCTGAAGCATTGTGCAAATTTTGATGAAGGTCGAGCATTTCATATTTCCTCGAAACTTTGCTATTTTATCTGTAATTGACAAATTCATATTAAAAGTAATAACAAGTATGTATTTATTATTTTTAAATATATTTAGAAAAAATGTCTCCTACAAAAAAATACAAATTTAAAAAGATAGTCTCATATATTATCTTTTAGTAAGTTACTTTTTCGTGTAAGATAAATATAAAATATCACGGTAAAACAACATCAGAATTTTACAAAATGTTAAACAGAAAGGATCACTGTCATACCTTCAGATCGACTGTCGTCAATCGTAACTAGTTTATCAAACAATATATTATTTCATACTTTTAGCTAATCTTTATTTCATTAACGTCCCTGTTTTTAATTTAAGGACCATGATTTTAATTAAATGATTTCTTACATTTTCAATTTTCAACTTTTTATTAACTATTTCAGCACCATGGGGTATTAGACCAGTGCAGATAATTTTTGAAACCAAATAAAAAGTGAAATAAAATAATAGTAGGATAAAACCCATTGGAAAAGGAAGAGAATATAACAAACATGAAAGGAAAAATAATTTACAGGCGCTCTGGGGTCGGAAAGTGGAAGGGGGGAATTTTTAAGGGTAGAAAACTGTTTATCTCGATTTCCGCAAAACTACAAGTCCTATGGAAAAAGTTAAATGGCAAAGTTGTAGGTAATAAAAACCTCAAAATTTATGTGAAAAATTCAAATAACCAAGTTTTTGGTTTTTTATTTTTATCTTTTACAAAAATTTTTTTTCACGAAATTTGGTGTAAACTTACCTTTTTATGTCCCAAATACTCTGTAATTTTTTTGTTTTAAAATATTTATTTTTTTAACCTTATTTTGACTTAATATCGAAAAAGCGGTCTAATTTTCAATCGAAAATTCTCACGTCAAAATATCTCCCTTTTTAAAAAACTCGGTGGGCTTTTTGTTTTGTTCTCTACTTTTTGAAGGTGTAAAAAAAATACATTACTATGGTAAATGTTCTCAAAAAATGCAAATAAGAAACGAAGAAAACTCCGAATATCTTTTTTTTAATCATCATGTACAATTTTGAGCTATTTATTTAAATTTATACTTTAATTACTCTTTTGTTTATCAATGTAACACGGAATCTTACGTTATTCGAGTAATTAAAGTATAAATTTAAATAAATAGCTCAAAATTGTACATGATGATTAAAAAAAGAAATTCGGGAGTTTTCTTCGTTTCTTATTTGCAGTTTTTGAGAACATTTACCATAGTAATGTATTTTTTTTACATCTTCAAAAAGTAAAGATATCAACGAACAAAAAGCCCACCGAGTTCTTTAAAAAAGCAGATATTTTGACGTGAGAATTTTCGATTGAAAATTAGACTGCTTTTTCGATATTAAGTCAAAATAAGGTTAAAAAAAATAAATATTTTACAACAAAAAAATTACAGTGTTTGGAACATAAAAAGGTAAGTTTACACCAAATTTCGTGAAAAAAATTTTTTTTTGTAAAAGATAAAAATAAAAAACCAAAAACTTGGTTATTTGAATTTTTCACATAAATTTTGAGGTTATGTGAAAAAAGTGTGAATACAAAAGTTGTAGATCTTTTTATTACCTACAACTTTGCCATTTAACTTTTCATAGGACTTGTAGTTTTGCCGGAAATCGAGTTTTCTACCCTTAAAAACTCCCCTTTTCCACTTCCCGACCCCAGAGCGCCTGTAAATTATTTTTCCTTTCATGTTTGCTATATTCTCTTTTCCAATGGGTTTCATCCTACTATTATTTTATTTCACTTTTTACCATTTTCAAAGCTATCTGCACTGGTCTATATGGTGCGAGTGGCGCATCTATTTTTGATTATTGGGTCACGCGACATTTATATTGTGTCTTATTGTTCGCAGTTTACTAAATACAAATTTGCCCCGAGCAACCTGATACTCCGATTCTATCGCTTAACGTTGAGATAAAGTTGTATTAAATTAAAATCTCATTTATAATTTGTAGAACAAGCTTCATTTTATACGTTCATGAGAGGTAAATAACCAGTACTTTGGGTCTCCACAAACTAGCGGTATACACTCGTCAGTGCCCAATTTTTGCCGTACTTATAGTGTGTTGTACTTAATGTGTAAATTGTTTTTTTGATCTTGATAAATAAATGCATCCATAAAGCAAGTTATTTACCAAATTATTTACAGCAAAAATAGTCACTAAACAAAATTTAAATTGGCACTACTTAAAAACATTTGATTGGGCAACATTTTAATTTTAATTATTCATTGCATAGAAATATTTATTTTAAGAAAAAATACAATATATTATCGAAACTATTTTTAAGTTTACAGAATGCAAAGAATCATCTATATCAAAATATCACGTTGCCAACATAATCTGCTCGAAACCCTCTCTCGTCTCGTATATCCCTTGCCAATAGGATGTTAGCCAGACATTTGATACATTATCCTTTTATTGCTATTCTGAGGTTTTAAGAACACTAAAGTTTTTTTGATCCAAAGACAATATTTTAGGTTACAAGGCTAAACAAAATATCATTTAAATGTCAATTTGATGGTATGAAAAACGTCAAATGTGTAACTAAACACATAGATAACCTAATGTTTATTCTTTTGAGGTAAAAAATATACTATTTAAATTGATGTAGTATTAGAAAAAGATGGACTTTATGGATGCAGTATATAATTATTCTTTTATTTAGTTGTAAAGAAATAGAAGATTATGTACTAATTCAACAAATTTTAATAAGTTAATTGTTTTACCCTACACCATTCTTTTTCAATCATTGATAATTATAGATCATTCTTATTTCTACTGGAAATTCAGCAGTCAAATAAAATAAATAACATTGACGATTTATTTAAATATTTTATTATACAGGATGAGTCACGGTAGACGCGATGGTCCATTGTGGCTAAACAGTTAATATTTTGAAAATTTTGTTTATTCATGGATATTTTATTATACAGGATGAGTCACGGTAGACGCGATGGTCCATTGTGGCTAAACAGTTAATATTTTGAAAATTTTGTTTATTCATGGATATGTGGGTTAATAAAGGTTACATTTTAAAATTATTTTGAAATATACAGATTGTCTCAAAAAAGTGTGGCGTATCAAAGTTATATTATTTCTTATCGAAGACCCTATATTTTGTTGCATCCATAGATTATACGTTAAAAATAAGATACACTTTCTTAAGTATTCCCTATAACTAAGCTTTTTAGTTTTTGAGATATTTTGATATTTCTCAAAATTGAAGCACATAAGAAATAATATAACTTTGATACGCCACACTTTTTTGGGACAACCTGTATATTTCAAACTAATTTTAAAATGTAGCCTTTATCAACCCACATATCCATTAATAAACAAACTTTTCAAAATATTAACCGTTTAGCCACAATGGACCGTCGCATCTACCGTGACTCACCCTGTATAATAAATAAGAAATTATCATAAAGAATATTGTTTTTTATCTTAATGCAAGCCACTATAAGCTACAGAAATGAATGGAAGCTTGTAGTTTCCGCATACTTGGTGTATACAGTGGCGAATCCAGAGACAAGATCTGGATCCGCCACTGGGTACAAAAGTTAGGAAAATGTAATATTAGCTACTACCAGTTAAGATGGTTGACAGAACGTATGCAAAAAATTATTTTATACAAATTTTTACCAAAAAGTAAGGTGCAGATACTAAAATTGATTAAGGTGTTCCAAACATATTACAAATATTAAAATTACGAAATCAAAGCACAGTTTTAATTAATTAATTAATTAACCGATAACGTCACACTTTTCTACTGCATTCTTTCACTATTTTTTTTTATGTAAAATAAGAGTGGCCGAAACAAGACTAGAATACGTCCAACGAAAGAAAAAGTGTGGGGTATAACTTTGACTTTTCAGAGCTGTTGATTTATTACAATCATACATGCAGGGCCGGAACTTGTGCTGAAAAGGCCCCGGGATTAAATAAAATTTGGGGGTCCCTTTCAAATATCATTTGTGATGATAATATATAATATTATAAATGAAGTGTTTCTCTATTAGCATTTTCAGTTGCAGGGCCTACCAGATACGTACCGCTGGCGCGGGAAATTTGAAGCCCTCGTTATCATTGAATCGGACTAAGCAAACTTTGAAAAGAAAAGAAAAAATTTTTGCAATATGTTTCGGATCGTATCCCGAAAATTCTTCGAGGTTCCCACGTTACACTATTATAGTTCCGGCCCTACATACATGACAAAGAAAATTTTTTTTAACTTGTATCAAAGTTGCTCTCACCCACAGAACTCAGAGCTAGAAGGCTAAAATAAGTGGAAGAAATTGATATTATTCGTAACTACATGTAGATGGGACACATGCAATCATGCGCATTTGGTTGATTCAAACTAGGATTTTGAAGTCGAAACAATAGAATTACGAATTTTGAGTAGGAAATCTCCCGTTTCAATTCTGAAAAATGAAATTTCTAGTTTTAAGTTCAGAATTTCCAAGGTCAACCTCGAAATTTCCTACTTCTCAATTCCGATTTTAATGTTGAAAAATTTAAAAATGAGTTGGCAAAATGCACCATCTGCCCCCCAAAAATTTTCTTTTGGTTCGTCCCTGACTGAAAATCCCCATAATTTCAGTTGTACTCCATTACTCCATATTTAGAAAGTACTTAAAAGAGGCCATGAATGCCACTCAAAACACCCCTGTCATGGCAGCGGTTTCACTGCGCATGCTCATCTGTGTTCCATTTGGTACAGGAGGGCTCGCTCCAGCAAAACGGTATTGGCCAATTGCCCTTCTAGTTCTATGAGTTCTGTGCTGTTACCTAATGAAGTTATTTTCAAACAATACCAGAGGAATATAAAATAAAAGTAGTTAAAGTTTCTAGACTTTTTTAATAGTTATATGCAATAATGTAAAATAATTTCATTAATTTATAAATTACAAGTGTATATGCCTACAGAAAGTACTAATCCAGTTTAATACAAATAGATGCTATATCATAAGATGATGATGCTTTTGGAAAAAGTATAATTTAAGTTTTTTATGATTTGGACGTCAAACAATTTCTGTCAACTGTAAAACACGACAAGTCCCTATTAGACTATTTGATTCACATTAATTTTAGATCGTTTGGTAGACATTTACTGTGGATTACCTTTTCAATAGGCATATTCATACTTTATTTTTTTAAATTTTCAGTTATAAATAAATGCTAAATATCTTTCATTTGGTAATTTGATATCTGACAAGACCGTTCAGAGTGAAACCAAACATTAATGACGATAAGGTCCGACAACTTGTCTATAAAGATTGTTTTCAATTTAATTTTTGTCCTTGATTTTTTAAAGTCTGACAAAGATCTTTGTTAAAAATAAGAGGTCCCGCTAAGGTTGGGAGAAGGTACTGGGAATTTTTGCAATAGATATTAGTTTGTTTTTGTGTATTTTATTCACGGATAGTTGCTATTCGGATATCTAATGTGAATGAGTTTGTCTTGTTGACTTTACTTGACTTTACAGCTACCCTCAAAATTGTAAAAAATTAAAATAGGTATTTTATCAGCCTGTTGATCTAAATAAAACATTAATATCAATAAAAATCCGATATGATTAGTAACCCTAAAGTAACGGGGTGTTTAAAAATTAAAAATCAAAGATGAAGCAATTTTTTCAAAAATCACTGACCACGATATCGTGATCGCCAAAGAAAATGATAGATTGTCATTTATTTTTATTACTTTTAAGCCGGGCAAAAAATATTCCTGTTTAATTGTGACATTTCACAATACCCCTTAAAATAATAAGAATAGCAGTAAATGAATTATATTTCACCTATTTAATTTTATACTTTTTCAGAGTAGCAGTTTTTCAGTAAACTTGTATATTTTTTGTTATACTCATTTAAAACGTGTTAATATTTTTAATATTCTATTTTGTTAGCTCTTTCTAGTCACATATGTCTAAATATGGTTGTTATATTGTTTACGTTTTTGCAATTTATGTTACTATTAGTTACTTATTATATTAATTTGTTTGCCACAGTTAAGGCTTCCGTTATAAAAACCTTATTTATAGTTTATTTCAATTTGTTGTGTCGGTATGACAGATACTCAGATTCAAAGTTGGCATAAGTCAACGTAACTGTCAGGTTTTCTGATATTTGTAATTGTATTCTTGCCGTTAGAGATTATATCATCATTTAAAATTTCAAGTATAAATGATACCTACTTGATAGTGGTTTTAAACAATTTCTTTTAGAAAATATTATGAAGAATACCTATTTGACCCGCTGAAAAATGTTTGTAGTCGACAATGAGAGTATCCAATCAAGCATTTAATAATATAGAAAAACCAATTTGTCATTTAGATTAAATTAGTTTATTTTGAAATGAACCCCACCCTATTAACTTATTCATTTAAGAAATATATACCAATGTATTAAAAAATCGTCAGATCTTATAGCTTGATTGGAGATTGTCTATGCCTGCTGCGAGAAATTAAAATGTTACATTCCAAGATTGTAGCTTAATTCATTCATTAGTCTCGATTTTTATATTTTTCCAACTTGTGCCTTTTAACCAATAATTTTACTTGTATACTGTTCTTATTCGTCAAGTCATGTATTAAATGTGTTTACTATAATGTTTATGTCTAAATAGATTTATGTGCTAAGTAAAAAAGTTTTTTATTCATCGCTGACCTAATCACTCATTGAGAAATGTATTTTAATATTACTTAAATTAAACATTTAAAAAATCTCTGATATAAACGGTTGAGAGCAACCGAGCAACGCTTAAAACGACGTTATGCGGCGCCCCCCGCAAGTTAACAGTTAGGTGTGTTTATCTTAACTGTTACGTTTGTTTACCTAAAATTCCGTTAGAGCGGCGCTCGTGTCAAGCGAAATCGGAATGAGCATGCGTATATAGTAATAACAATAGATATAAGAATGTGAATAGATTCACATTTATAGTTCACTAGCTTAGCACCTGATTCGTAACTTTTGTATTTTTCTACAAATTACTTTTACTGCCGCAAAGAATAAAAACAAAACTACTACAATTGTTTAATTTTCAGATAATTAAACATGTAAACTCATATTCGTTCAACCGGCAACGCCGCACCAAAATACATTTGCGAACGGCGTTCAAACCAGGAAGCGGTTTCATCAAAAGATAATTTTTTTTACTCTATTTCACAATAAAATATCATGCCATAGTCTGCGGCGCGGTTCTAACCGTTTCGTCTAGACAATATAAAAAACCCACGCTAACGAACTTTCTAGAACAATTGCGCAATCCGGAAGGAATAAATCTGAAACCGAAAAAACTTCGCCGATCTTATCTCAGTGCGTCTCTAACTGCGAATCAGGTTAGACCCTCCGTTGACACCAGCTCAACGTAAAAATGTTTTGTTTATCACAGTGGTACTTAGCTGCAATCAGGCGGTACACTTTATTGTTCACTTTATATTTTCAAAATCAAAACTCAGTGCTTCGAGAATTTAAACAGTGCGTCTCTAACTGCGAATCAGGTTAGACCCTCCGTTGACACCAGCTCAACGTAAAAATATTTCGTTTATCATAGTGTGTCTCTAGCTGCTAATCAGGCTAGGACCCTCCAGTGTCTTTTCATTACTCACGCAGAATGCACGCAAAATAATATTTTCTGAATGATGTGATCATTTCTTTTAATTCATTTTTCATTAATATGTGTTAGTGCTTGTTAAGCACATATTAATTATAATACTTTGTTCATGATTACTAGTTTAAGGTAATCCTTTGTTACGTTGTTGTTTTATTCATTTATTTATTTAACAAGTTTAATAAATGGTTAAATAAAAGTGTTCATTGTTTTTGTTGGATGAAGTTGAGAAGACAAACCTACTACAGTACACATATATTCAACCTAAAAAATACAGTCCATTTCAAATTCGAACTTCGATGCAGTTTAAAAAGACGGTAACACACTGTTGGCCGTCCTGGGAAACTGGCACAACATAGGGTTTATTCCAGAACCCTCAACAACAATAAAAAAAACATTGTAATGATATTACAGTAAAAATATTGTATAAATAAAGCGTCAAGACCACTTTACTAAAAAACATGTCCCATGGAAAAGTTACTCACAGATATTCTGACCTTTTTTGGCCTGCTAGATCCCCTGACTTGACCCCTGTTGACTCTTGATACGCAGAGTGACTTGTGCAGCAGTTTATGGCGTCGGCCGATGCAGGTTTTTAAACCCTGTTTGGGATCGATGTAAACCTCCCAATCACGTTACGTTTTAACACTTTTTATTTAAACTTTTAGCTGCCCAGAAAATCACTTGTAATTCGCACTTCCTATACTCTATCCAAATCGGAGAGGCCAGCGTTTGTTTATTTACCAGCGCGTGATCAAATTGGAAATATTCTTCCTATTGGTCAAAATGGGAGACAGGCTGTGTTTGGAATATTGGAATATTCCTAGAATATTCTCCCTTATTTCTATGAAATCAATTACCATTATCAAAATAAAGGAAACGTATGAAAAAAGTGAAACGGGAAGTGCAATTAGATTAGTTTTTGTTCAGGCAAATTGAAAAACATACACTATTGTACTAACCAATTTATGATTGGTAGGAAATATCGAGATGTACCATTACGACCAATCAGAACCATACCACGTTATAGCTCTGTCGTTTATCGAGTAATCGTAGCCTTGAGGTTAAGGCAATGCTGCAATTGACATTTGACATGTCTTTTTGTCTACAATGACGCTTATATCTTTCGTGGTTTTTGCACGTGAAATATGTAGATAATTTGATGGAAGTTGAAGTTGTAAGAATACTGTGGTATTACTGTATGTTTGTGCCTCATAAGTAAGTTAAGTACCGAAACATTTATTAATTTCATTACATGAAAATTTCATTGGGCATATCACTGACTATTTCACGCACTTGTAAAATGAACCAATCAGGAGCTCCAGTCAAGTTTGGCTTATCGATAATTCTGAACTTGACTCTTGACTCTGATTGGCCTATCAAGTTCGGTGTTTTCAGATTTACTTATGTGACAGTTAAACGTCAAATATAAATAACCACGTTAAAAATGAGCTACGCCTGTCGAGACACTAGCTGTTATATTAAAGGACTTGGGCATCAACATGATAAAAATGAATGGTTCTGATTACAAGGAATGTGTCGTAAAGACAACTATTGCAAGTACAAGCGGGTATTCAAATAATCAAGCTCAAAGCATTGTATATAATAACTGCACCATTTATAATTACAATTGAGAAATGTTTAAGTACGCTATGTTAATACTGATTTAATTCAATATGATTTTTGATCGATGTCAATGGTTCCTGTTTATTAAACTTTATTAATGTTTCCGGTCAACTTCTTGCCTTTTCTGCTAATGTCTTCTAATTCTGCCGAATTTCAGATTTTTTACCTTTTACTTTGTGAAATAGTCTAATAAAATTCCACTCGTGATTGAATTTATCTCATAAGTCTGTCTCTTATTTCATAACTCAAGTTGCTTGTAGAGTTGGCGTTTTGAATAAAATGAGACTTCAAAATCAAAAAAACGTGTATTGAAATATTGGGTAAAAATTGCAAATTGATGAACGAATGCACCCGACAGTTGCAAGAACTTTCTGACAAAGTTGATCACAGAATTATTCAAAGGAACATCTTTACCATCCCCACACAGCACAGGATATTCCCAGAATATCCTCACAAGATACCAATGTTCTTTTTGCAGAATATTCCTAAGCAAATATTCTGAAAACGATCATAGAATGTATTGGATATATTAAAATATTCTATGAATATTTATATATTATATTCATAGTACATTAATATAGAATATTCTAAATACATTCTATGTACATACTAATGATCTTTTAAAAATAATATTGATGGATTTTTTTATGTTGGTCATTTTCTATGAAACATTTTGTAGTTGTAAAATCTAAGTCGTAATGTAAATCAAATGCGCAATACAGCATTGCCATCTTGTAATATAAAGCTAACATGAACATTTTTATTTATATACTCCTATACTAAAAAAATTTAATTAGGTTTGTACATTAATTTTTACTGATAAGAGTTGCAATAAACATTTAATTAAAAGTTAAAACCAAAAATCAACTTATGATAAATACTATACGGCAACGTTGTACTGTGGCAACGTGTCGCTGTCACGTCACCCGTCACTCCCGTCAGCTTTGTCGAGTTTTGAGGTTAGGTGTTTATAAGTATTAGTTTATTGCAGGGCTATTATTATAACATATATACTAAGGACCCTGGTTTATTGAAAAAAAAGCCATGGAAGGTAATTAAGGTAAGTCATGACATATTTTTTTAGTTGCAAAATTGGAGCCCTGCCCCTACATTTAACAAATTATTATATTGACGGGATTCTTTATAAAAATATATTTTTGACAGATTATATTGTGTATAGTTTGTATAGATAATATTTAAATAATAAGTAACAACTTTAAAGAGTAAATATAGTAGAGTTTTTATGTTAAAATGCCAAAAGGACGTCCAAGGTCCTACTACCAACAGTCAACAGAAGGTTGAAGAAAACTCTAGCAACTGAAGATGCTCATCTAGTGCTGTTAGATAGTGTTGATGGCAAGAATGTGGACGAGATTGTGGATCAGTGACTACCCTTCTACTATATATATTCTTTGTAACTTAATAGAGAATTCTTATGAAAAACCGTTTTGTCTAATTTTGGCTTTAATTTCCTATAACTAAAATGGCTCAATTTTATTACATATTGTCACTTTAATAAAAAAAATATTAATACTGTGGGAGTCTCATATACTTTTTATTTTTAGATTGTGTAAGAAAACAATTTGGGACATCCACAGAGTCAGACATGGAAGCTGCCATCAAACTATATGGCTACCGAAGAGCAAAATGCATAAAAAATTTGAAGTTCTAAAACGTTTTTTATAACTTAAGTTTTAAGAATAAAACAAGAAAATATTTATAATTTTTTTTGGTCTATCCTTTTATTTTACAAAAAAAGTACCTAAAAGTATGTCATAGAATATTATAAAAACATTCTAATGGATGTCTCAGAACATTCTCAGCATATTCTAATGGATGTTCTCAGAACGTCCTCAGCACTAGACAAGACCCTGGCCTTTGCCACATTCTAGGGACATGCATAGAATAAATAAGTATATTCATAGAATATTCAAATATACTTTTTCAATATTCTACGCACATTCTAGGAAGGTGATTGTGCTGTGTGGGATCCGTTATTGACAATACCAATATGTTGTATTTATTTTTAGACTTTCCTATAAAAAATACACAAATGTTAGATCATGTAGAAAGAATATTGGAAAATAAAGAGATTTTTTTTTGAAAACGCATTGGGATATTATATCATATTATTGAATTACTTTGAATATACAAGGAATATTCTCAGAAGATATTATAGGAATATTGTTTTTAGGATATTCCTTCTGGGTATATTCTGAATATTCCGGGAATAAGAGAAATATTCTCGAATTACTTTAAATATTCTTGGAATATACAAGGAATATTTTCAGAAGATATAGGAATATTATTTTTAGAATATTCCTGGAACATTCTGGGTATATTCTGGATATTCGCGGAATATTCCTCATAGAATATTCTGGGAATATCTAAAATTTTCGCCAGCAGCACATTTTAGGAATAATCCAATATCCCAAAGAGAATATTCTATGAATATTCATGGAATATCCAGTGCTGTCTGGGTATCTACAACTTTTATATTAAACTTTTTATAGGATGCATATTTCAGCCACAAATCGTAAAAAACCAACCAACCGTCAAAAACGTATATTTCGCTACCCCCACCTCGCTTGCGGAACTTTTGATTTGATTTGATTGCATAAGTGCGGAACTTTTACTCAGTCGTCTTGATTTTTCTTATAATTTACCTTAAATTTCACCTCGGTTTTTCCAGCCAGAAATAGAATATTATTGTTAAAAATAACGATTTAATGAAATAGTTAATGGGTAAAAATATATATAAATTAAAAACTTTGTAGAAAAAATTATTCATTACTGAGACTTGTGACCATAGATATTTTTTATAAACACTTTTAAAATAAAATTTATGAGTACGTCTCTGCGGGTCGGCGTGATCACTGCATGTCTCCATGTTCACGTTGGCCCCTCCGATTTGGATAGAGTATAGAGTGTCGCTCGGCGTGATCACTGCATGTCTCCAATGTTTACGTTGGCCTCTATTTGGATAGAGTATAGAGTGTCGCTCTCCCCTACCCCAAAACCACAGTACATACAGTAATTCCACTTCGGCCAATTTCTGGTTGTAAGTTTTCAATGCGCATTAGCCAGGAATTGCGACTCCTGGCTAATTCTTGGCTCTTGTTTTCTTAAAAAAAATTGTATTGACTATGTACATTGTATGCAATAAATTTCTTTCTTATATATTAGGAATGTGAAATGTCAACTGAAATGGGAAAAATAAATATTTTCGTAATAATCTCTTGCATTTTTTTAATAACGAATATAGAATGGCTGTATTAACTTTTTTAAACAGAATCAAAATATATAAGCACACAATTCAACCACAATTTTGTATTTGCCATATTGAATTTTGGCAGAAACTCCATTCCCAAAAACTCCTTTAAACCACGTTTGAATAGTATCGACTCATTTTTTGTTCATATAAAAATATATGCCAAATCTCAACTCGACTAGAAATGGTTCAAATTTGTACTAATAAACGTATAGATGAAGTTAATATAAGTGTGGCAATAAAGATAATCGTGAGATTAGAAACAAGTTTTCATACTTTTCGAGCCTATATCTCAAAAAGCATTCGAGACCTCCGCTTTTTGACTTCAAATTCGTGTTCAGGAGACAAAAATACGTAAGAATCACCAAACTTTTTTTTTTATCTCGGGTGCATCCGATTAAATGAATTTTACCTCATTGAAAACTGCATAATTAATTTTTACTACTTTTCCATGTTTCCAACCTTATTTGCATAGACTGAATTTTAGCGAGCAGTTTATATCAATAATTGATATATCGAGCAGTGTATATATGAGCATTGTTAGGGATCGTGGCGGGGAGAAATGTCATTACTGTCAATAGTGTCAATACCAGTGCGAATATAAAAAATGAAACTGCTGGACACCAATATCAAAGGTGCCGACGCTAAGTGGCACTACTGTATGTACTGTGCCAAAACTGTCTACGTGACACTATACATGGGCTCTACAAAGGAATGCGTCTACGTCATACGCGTCGGTGTTCAATCCAGAAGTGTGTTTGCGTGGGACTATGGACAATGGCGAGTCGGAAATCCGTTTCTATTCTCGCGTCTCACTCGCTCTCGCATGGAACGAAAAATATTGACTTTATTTCGATCGTATAATTGTCGGAGACGCGGCTGGTTCGATATTTGGCGTAGTTGCCAATTTGTTTATTAATGAATGAAATGAATTATGTTTAATTGGAAATTAAACAACCCGCTCGATTACATCTTTGGGGTTACTTGAAACAAAAAGTTTACCAGGGCCGTTTCAAGATTTTTTCTCCAGAGTGAGTGAAAATTAAATTTCTATTTATAGCCCATTTGTCAGAGAGTTTGACCTCGTACAAAATGTGACATTGATGAAACTTGGCACTTAAGTACTTTAATGGGTGTAGAAAACGATAAAAAAATCTTTGCTGCTCTAAAGTGTCTTCACAATTTCGAAAATAAAATCGAAAATTTGGCTTTTCCATTATATCTCGAAAAAAAAAAATTTAATTTCGAAAAACTAATAGCACCACGTGAAAGAGCGGAAAATTTTACTAAAAATTATATTATAAGTTATTTAAAAAAAGAATTTGTGATACTATAAAAAATTATTAAAAATAAGAAAGCAGTAAAATTTTCCGCTCTTTCACGTGGTGCTATTAGTTTTTCGAAATTTTTATTTTTTTTTTCAAGATATAATGGAAATTGTCAAGTTAGACGCTTTAGAGCAGCAAAGATTTTTTTATCGTTTTCTACACCCTTTCAAGTACTTAATTGCCAAGTTTCAACGATGTCACATTTTGTGCGAGCTTTTGGTCAATATTCTTCTCTGGCAACTGGGCTATTATTTCTAGTATTAATATTATGTTAACTTAGTACTTTGTATGTATTTTCCTATTTGCATAATAAATGCATATATGCCTTCATGACGTGTTTAAATTGCAAAATTGTTAGAAATCATTTAGAGACGAAAAGGTTATCATCTGTTTCATAATCACAAGAGATAAATGTTTATTCAAAATATAAAAATTAGTAAAAAATAACAAAACCTAATTTTTAAATGTAAATGGATGTAATTGCATATTTGAACGTAGTTTTTAGTTCTGTTCAACTTTTTTTAATAACAATTTTCGATATTGTTAAATATAAAGGTACTTTTACTTAAATTAAAAAAACATTATCTACAGCCCCTCCCTGGATCCACCCCTTCTTTCATATACAATTGTGATATAATTATGCGGTTTTAATTGATACCTTAAATTAAGCGGTTTTGGTTTCTAATTTTATTTTATTTTTATTGAGAGTTGTAGTTGTAAATTTATCGTCGTTTGTGTTAATTTCTCTTAAATATATCAAATTATTTGATTTTTGTTCCCCAATTCTCCAATTAAACCAGTTTTATTTAACTCGATGGAACTATATTAGAAATATCGTCGAAATAATTAATTGGTCTTCAAAAACGAAGAGCCATTTTCACTTACAAATTGAACGAAGTTAGAAAATAAAATAATCTAATTGTCCAGGAGTTTGTTTGTTACAACAATCTAGCAATAACTCAGAAATACGTAACTTAAGGTATAGGGAATGCTAATACAGATCGAAAGAGAATAAAAAACTGATTCAGGCATGATAATAAAATACAGGGTGTTTCACTTGAAATTATCGACTTATTGAGAATTTAAATTATGAACAGAGGACGCGCCATTCTAGACACCCTGTATAAAATATCGCATTTGACGTTTCACCGTATGTTAGAAGGATATTCTCACACTCTCTGTCTAAAATTTGAAATTAATAGCTTAACAACTAAGCGAGGTACGGAAATTAAAGTAAATGCGTGTTTTTCAAAAATTTTTATAAAAATCTCAAATATCTCGGAAACTGTTAAACTTATACCTGTGGTATGTTAATAATTTTTTATTCAAAATTTAATGCTGAATCCAAAAATATAAATGACAAAGTTGATGTCTACTTCCGTTATGACCGGAAGTTTGGAGGATCGGACACCGTGGCTCAGTTGGTTAGGGCACCAGCCTTTATTCTCTGGATCACTGTTCGAAGAGTAGGTTCGAATCCTGCCGCATTCAAGTGGAATAAAAGTCAGATAAGACTTTGGGCAAGTGCAAAAAGGTATTTGTGTCGTACGCAGTTTCATTCACGCCAGTAAACAGGCCGGATGAGATCGGATATCTCGTGGAACTGATAGGGATCGGTGACACAATCACACACTTGTTAGTCGGTAGATCACCTGCATGACAAAGGCATAGTCCTGGGTTTAAGGTGATTGAGGACCGTGGTTCGGAGCCCACGATAAGCTGTAGGTCCCGTCCAGATTAGCCTTAGTTGCAGAAAAGAGACGTTAAAATTAAACAAACAAACAAATAAGTTTGGAGGACGGTAAGGGCTTTTTACCGATGGAAGACAATTGTTTGTAGGAGGAGCCAAGCGACGACTCCAATTACTGTCTGACATTGGTAACCCTTATCATTCGGCATGCTTATAACGTTTTTTGCACGATTCATCATATCATGGTACATGTTACGGTTGCTAGGACGTATAATAAGTATGAAAATGGCATTTCTGCTGAACGGTAAGGGCTTTTTATCGATGGAAGACAATTGTTTGGAGGAGAAGCGAAGCGACGACTCCAATTATTGTCTGACCCCTGGGGATTCGGGGTACAAGAATAGATCCTAGGTATGACCCCCAATCTAAGGTGTAATGCGACCCGTGCCGAAGGATGCATGGCGGTGGGGGAGCACCGTCGCAAACGGAGCCTCCGGGACACCGGACGCCCTCCCCGAGTAACAGTCTTAATCCTGCGCAGGGGGCACCGCAGGACTGAACCACCCTTTCCCCCTCACTCGTGGGACCTAGATGTATGACCAAAACAAAAAAAAACCAAAAAGTCCCGGGGATGAGTCGGAATCGTCCGACTCTGAACCGGAGAATACCACTGTCGTGGAAGCAATGGCCACAGACAGTGAGGAAAATGACTCTGTTTCAAGGTCTGTCGGGCAACCGGCAGTTAAGGGCACGGAGAAATTGGTAGAGGGGATTGAGAAAATCGACCTCGCCAAGAACAGACTCTCTGGGGCGCAATGCAAGAAGCTCCTCAGAAAGAAGAAAATGGCAGCCGGGACGTGAACGGCTGAAATCCCGGGCAAAAAAAAGGAACCGGAAAAGAGGCAAGGGAAGGAGGACAACTCCTGGCCTTCTAAGTGGACGATGCTTTGTTCAGGTCCATGGAGAGAACGAACTTCCGAGTATATTACAGGCTCGGAAGGTTGCACTTCACGGACCTGAGCAATACTTTTATAAATTCAATCACAAGAGCCCTTAGACATAGAAAAATCGAGGAACCGTGTGTGGCCTGGATAGACTCCATTGCTAAGGAACAGGTTGATACACATAACAATTTTGGAAGAGACCTTAGTAGCCAGAGGATGTCCGCAGGGGGGGGGGGGGGGGGTTCTGTTCTGTTTAGTGAGTATGCTTTGAAAGGAGAGTCTCACAGTAGACCTTGAGATTTTAGGCTCATAACTTCCCCATAAAGGGGTTTCCTTCACCTCCGCAAAAAAAAACCCTTACCGTTCGACATGCTTATAACGTTTTTTGCACGATTGGGCAATAATAAACTATTAAATTATCCATTTTTTTTCATATTCAAAATTTCGATTCATCATAATATCAAGTTACATGTTATGGTTGCTAGGTAGTTAGTAGGATGCATAATAAGTATGAACATGGCTTTTTCTGAAGTCACTTAAAATATTGTTATGTCAATAAGTTTGGTTTTTGAGTGTTTCTTATTGATTATTATTATAATTTTTAAAATATGAGCGACGAAAGTGAATTTGAAGAAATAGAGCAGGTATGGGAAGAAGAATGTGCCGCAATAATTCCTGAAAAATCAAAATTTCGGTATGAGAGTACCTATAAAATACTGAACAGTAAGTGAAAATTCTGAACGGTAAGTGAAAAATCTGAACGGTAAGTGAATTACTTACCGTTCAGTTTTTCTTGACATTAGTAAATGCCCCTTACTGTCATCAAAATAGATATGGTAAACAGTCAAAAGTGACCAACCGTGCAAAAAATATTGTTATGTCAATAAGTTTGGTTTTTGAGTGTTGCTTTGTAAGGCTTTTTCTTGGTACAAAGAAAATTATGCCTTACGTGTGACGTCTTTTAACGGAGATTGCTAGGGCGACAGTTTATTAATGTGAAATGCTCCAAAACCCTTAGTAACGGCGTCTTCAGATGGAGATTCGGTATTCTCCAGGGGTCTTGTTGATTTCAGACTTAATATTTTTAACTTATTATATACTTTTTAAAAACTCTGAAAAGAGGTAAGGTCTCTGATTATAAGCCAGTAAATAACGACACATATATTGAGTCATTTTCCTCAAATTTTTCTGATTTAAATCTATGTTGAGCAATACCAAAAGACTGGAACGAAAATTCAAGTAGGTGTATATGCGGGAACGACTTGCCTGAATGGGTATTTTTGGAAAATCAAAGGTAAAGAAAAAACCTGCTCAATTAACACATTGCGACCTTTTTGAGTCCTCGAAATTTTGAAGTAAATGTTCTGAAAAAAAGGGAATACTTAATTGGAAAGAAGATCGGTCAAGGTTCATACAGATGTCTGGTCTTTGGGTATAATTCTATTTATAATGTTGATGATGATGTTTTATGATGCCTTTTATGCGAAACAAGTGCAGTAGCACTTATCGCTTATCATTCATTGTATTTATTGATTAAATGAATAAATAAAAAAAACTATTTACAAATAAAAAGTTTATATATATTTCAAAGCCCACCCTTCTAACCCTGAACAAAAAGCAAATAAAATAAATATTCGATTCAGCAAAAATTAAAGTTTAAAGTGTAAAATTAAAGACTAATGATTATCGGCCGGATAAAAAAAAACTAAAGTGAAATTTAATGCTCAAAAATTCAACTCGTAAAACAACGCAAAATTAAAAAAAAATTAATTTCAAACGATGATTCGGTAAAAAATTGGCTAATTACGAAACGGAAATTCTAAGAAACTTCTTAAATAAACTATTTCGGAATACCAAAATTAAAATAATTAAAACGCGTTCTTTATCTTGTAAAATAAAAATGATTCTTTTAAGTCTCAAAACAACTACGATAAAAATTAAATTCAAAATATTGAAAAACGTTATCGGTAAGGCTTTTTTTTTGCTCAGACGGACAGCTGGTATTCGGTAAGTATTTACCGTTCAGAAAATTTTGATGTTAGTAAATGCTACTTACTGTGATCAAAATAGATATGGTAAACAGTCAAAAATGACTAATCATTGAATAGATCGTACTGACAAAGCTCCGTAACCAAATTTTCAAATATCTATACTTCTCTATATATGGCTAATGGGCCATCTACGTGACACACCCTGTATTAAGTGCAGTTTCTTAGAACAATTTTTATACATTTATGTTCTGAGAGCATATTCGCCTCCAATATTGTGTTGATGTATTTACAGTTTGATTGAAATTATATTTGTCTTTTTTTAATTATATTTGGACAAGCATTGATAAGCCTCTTTTTTTATATTGAACGTGTAACTTTCTAGGGGATCCACATAAACTTTGAGGTGAAATTTTTGTGTAAATTATTGTACGAATTAAAAATAATATTGTTGTTTTGTTCTGAGATAAAGAATGATTCATTTAAAACCATTTGTTTACGTTTAGTCTTTGGCTATACTGACCTCCTAGTTATCAATTCTTCTTTTATCGCAGCAAATTCCCACTATCAGTATTTAAATAGAAATAAGCTATGTGAATATTATCTTGCAGTTCTTGTCGTGTTATTTGATCGACTACACTACTTCATCAATTAAATGGTTTAAACTGAAACAAATATGGCCAAGCGTGAGGTAAATAAAATTTATTATAAATGTAACTTTTAATTCAAAATTATGCGCGATATTTAGATTTTATTTTTCACTTGTAGGTATATTATTTGTTTAGTTTACCTTGGATACGGTTGCTATAAATACACTCATAACGCCCTAAGCCATTATGAGCGGGCGTATGAGGCATATGAGTACGGTCTAGATTTTTCCGGCAATAAATTTTTGGTTGCTTTGGCTGCATTCTCTTTGATATTTTTTGGTAAATCGGTATTTATATCCATTACTTTTAGACGTATATAACACAAAGCAGCATTCACTAAATATAATGAAACTGACAATAATATTCAACAAACGTCAAAATATCAACAAACGCCTAACGTGAGAAAAAAGTGAAAATTATAATGCTAGGTCCAATGACCAGATTTAAAAATCGGTTTTTCATTAAATTTATAAATTTTTCTTACTTTGTTTTACTCTTCACTTACAATTTAATTTCTTACGTACTTCATATTTCTGTTACTTTTTGTAACTATTCAGCTTTTACTATAGCATGTTAAGATTTAAACTTACAAGAAGTAGTCTTGTAAGACACAAATCATTTTAAGCTTTCGAGGGGGGGCGGTAACATTTAATTCTCGCACTACCTATGAAAGAGCAACAATAAACTATTTTCAGGATTCTAATGAACCTGCTATTGGTATTGACTTAGGAACTACATTTTCGTGTGTTTCAATCTACAGAGGAGGCAGAGCTGAAATAATTGTCGATAGAACTGGAGATCGCCTGGTTCCATCAATTGTTTTTTATGATTCAAGTTCTGGTAAAGTCTTCGTGGGTAAAGACACATTCGACGAGGAACCAAAATGTTTTGGTAAGTATAAAAATTTGTAAAACAATAGTATCAAATTAAATTCAGGCAGTAAAATAATTATTTATAGAGGCTAATTTTTAAAATTGACGAATTATTAAAAATAGGGTAATAATGTACACTTCATCGACGTTTTTTTTCTATACTATATCGATGGAAAATCTTCAGCCCAACCATTAGGTCGTCACACTTAACCATTATTTATGTTTGCCTCAATCAGAACTGGTTATGGCGCAGTTCAGCTAATTTACTAATGGATGGTGACTGCAAGTGTAGCTGAAATGGATACAAAGAGAAATCTTTGCAAAGTTAAATTTCAATTGATAATCAGATACATAAGAAAAATTCAGCATCTGAGTGACATTGAAGAAACCCTCGCCGGGTATTCCAGCTTTTATAAATATTTATAATGTTCAGAACATTATTGCCATTGATTAATATTCATGTTACTAATATTTTCACCGAACAAATTGTTTGGTATCTGAATTCAATCTGCGTGTTTCTTTGTGTTTATGAATTTTAAAATTCTGACTTCAGATTTTGATAGAGCATCAAAAACTATGCTTAGGGTATGATGTGCCCCTCCGTACCACTTCGGGAACACCTTCAAAATGGGGTCCAAAATATGAACATTTTGAAGTTTAAAATGACATTGAATTTAAAGTAAACACATAGTGAATGACCATTTTGGTAAAAGTGAGTAGACTCTGGCTGTGTTGATTAGAATGCGAACTGTCAATCTAAAATTTTTATTAATACTTTCTAGTCCATGTCAGGAGTCGGAATTTGAGGTGATTTTCGCTTTTTTCCGGACAGTGCCAATTTAGTCATCCCCCCCCCCCATTTTCAAGGTCGCTGAAACCATAGAACCGTAGCCAGGGGATAGAAGGGAAAAAAGATTTCTATTTGATTTGAAAAACGTTTACACAACATGGCGCAATATAAGTAGTGGTGAGCATGCGATTTGACTGTGTTATTGCAGGACCGTGTTGGCACATATTACAAAATTTGATTTATTTTTCTTATACAAACCAAAAAAAATTATATACTGAAAAAAACCTGTGAGAGTAATTTGTTGATATTGTACATTTTCCTTTGTAGTAATGAATGATTGATTTTAATTTATACATATCCAAAATATATATTTTCAGATTAATAATGAATATTTAGATTTGAATTGTTTAAATTGAGCCCCTCTTTACCTATTATTCAACTGACTGAACGTCAATACAAATGTAATATCAAAATGGATCAGAAATTTTCACTTGTAATATCACAAGAGCTTAAATTATTTCCGGAAATTTTTCTGAGGGCACAAATATTTTGAAAATTTCCTAAAATATTCGTGCCCGAAAGAAAATTTCCAGGAATAATTTAAGCTTGCGTGGTATTTGGTAAGAAAATTTCACACCATAATTTGAAAAAAAATTATTAATCCAACCTGGTATATCTACATTATTTAATGGTTGTAGATCATATGTTTACCTTTTCAACTGTCAAAAAATTTCCACTTAAACATCGTGGTGCCTCGAAAAAATTTCCGGAAGTTTTTTTAGTTGCCATGGTAACTAGTTAAAATTAAGGCATCTTATTGGTTGAAAAGTAGCGGTGTGAAATTTTCACTTATACCACTAGAGCTTCGATTACTACTGGAAATTTATTCGAGAACACGAATTTTCTAAAAAATATTCGTGTTTGAGAAAAATTTTTCTGTTTTTAATTGAAGCTAGAGTGGTATTCGGTAAGAAAATTTTACATCGAAATATTATTAAAAAAATACTAGGATAATGACGGTTTTTGATAGTTTTGAAATTTAAATAGTAGGCTTTTGTATGTTAATTCAAAAGGATTCGACATAATCTGAAGTTAAATTAAATCACTTTACCTATAAACGTCAAAAAATTTCCATTGTAATTTCATGCTCCTTCCCCAAGGAGACAAAAATTTCCGAAAATTTTTTTGTTGCTATGGTAGTAATGATACAAAATAAAGTCTTTTAATTGGTCGAAAATGTTAGGTGTGGAATTTTCAATGAAAATTTCACACTAACATTTTTTAACCAATAAGAAGCTTTCGTTTCAGCTCGTTACTATAGCAACCACAAAACTTTGCAGAAATTTTTTCTTCCTGGGTACCCTGGGCGTGATTACAGCGATAGTATTATTTATATATTGTAATGATTTAAGAAATTATAGTTTTACTTTTTAATATTTTATTTTTAAACTTCAAACCTTTTGACAATTCTCAATTAATTTCTCCCTAACTATCATCAACAAAAAACCAACATAAACAAACATCCCATAACAACCCTGTCAAATTTTAAATACCTCTACATATATTTTTTTTTATTAACCAATCAAAAAACCCAACTTATAAATTTTGATTGTGTAACAAAAATCCATCTCAATATATATTAGTATTATACGGTGTTAAATTCTGAACTTCTTGTCTTATAACTTCCACACTTTCTTTTCCGAAACGAGACATTCTTACCGAATCTTACGCGTTCTTGAATTACGGTGTTAAATTCTGAACTTCTTGTCTTATAACTTCCACACTTTCTTTTCCGAAACGAGACATTCTTACCGAATCTTACGCGTTCTTGAATTACTGGAAATCTCCTCCAGCATCAATTTTTTAAAACAAATACGGTACATTTTTAACTATCTTGGTTGTGAAAGAATGAATGCTGTTCAAAAATTTTCTACAATTATCCAATAACGTCAATTCATATAACGCATGCAATTAAAATTCACGAATTTTTAAAAAGGAACACGAGAACTAAAAAAATAATATCTGTTGAGTACTTTATATACATTGAAATATTACTTCTAAATAGCTACCGTGTTTCCGTGTTGCAAGTCCGGTTCTGATCACGGACATATTTCATGAAGTTCGTCATACTACCACTTTAATGCGCATGTGTGCCATTACGAGAAAATTTTCTCTTGTATAAACACGTATGCGAAACGTCATCTCCCTTCTACCTCAGGGATACAGTTCTGTGGCTGAAACCGAATCTGAGGTTAAAAAAAGTTTTTTTCTCCAACCATCAAAAAATGTTGACATTTTTGTACTATTTTCAGGTGCAAAAGCCAAAATTTGCTCGTTGCTTAGCAACACTTTTAATCCTAGGATTAAAAACGCTACTTTTAATCATAGGACTAAAAGTAATTGCATTTGAGCTCTCTAATTGAAATTTGAAGAAAAAAACATTGTCTCTTACAAACTTAGTAAAACAAACTAATTGGGCAACTATATATAGGTATTTATTTGTTATTTATAGTGATATTGAATGTACAATTGGAACAATTATTGCCAAAATTCAAAGCACCACTGAAATTATCACTAACAATTTTCGAACAATTCAAAAGATTTTCATTAATGTTAGAACAACTCAAAATATTCTCCGTAACTCTTGATGAAACATTCGAGGAAATATCTGAACAGGTACTTGTACCTTCTTTGTCAGGTTGCAATATTTTTCTGGCAGTATTCTCTTTGTTGATACGTGATTTTTCAAATATATCCTTCTGCTACCGTACTCGATTTCCAACCTCCACGTCTTTTAAGACAAGTAAGGTCACCGCCACCATCAATAAGAAGTGTAGCACATGTTCTTCTTAGCGAATGTCCAGTATACTCCTTCCAATTTTCTAACTTCAAAAATTTTGCAATTTCTTGCGGCACGGCACTAATTTTGTGAATACCAACAACCATTCTTTGACACTTCCCATTAACATACTTCAAAAATAAACGACGTTCCTGTATATTTGATGTCCGTAGTGCAACATATTTTCGAAATAAACGCAAATAATTATCGCCTATAATGGTAAACAAACGAGATTTCTTGTTTTTTGTCTGCAAAATTTTTACGACCAGGACCGAGTCCATATCTTCAATGTCATCAATTTTCAAATGAACTAGTTCGTCACAACGCATAGCACCTCCAATTCCTAATACTAGAACAACCTTTATCATCAAATATACATTATCAGGTGCCACATCCAGGAACCGATCCACTTCCTCCTTTGTAAAAACCCTAGACTTTTTAGGTATATATCCATCACTTTGCCTTTTTAACAATGCCCGTAATTTTGAATATTTACTAATATCCACACCATTTTTGATATCCAGTGTGGATCGCAACATTGAATACTGTGACCAAAGAGTGGATGGCTTGACGGTCTTCGTTAAATTTGAGAAATACACCATAAGAACACTCTCCGCATAGTTTTGCACATTTTTTTCTTTACACCAATCCATGAATCGCTGATATGAAAGTTCAGATTTGGGTGGCAAAAGATTTAGATATACCCGCAGGTATATTTTCATCGTGTTCGGGATTCATTTTGAAAGCAGCGTAAAAACTACTACAAAAATTATATGATTAGTACGTCTACTGACGTCTACTTGACAATCAATATTTACCAACAATACCAGATATCCATGACTACCGACTTGCTATCGCTGTTATAATTAATAGGTGTTCACATTTATTACCAAATTATTAACGATTTTTGAATAAAACTAAATTTATTTTAATTTTGACTTGGTTGGAGAAAAAATAGTATATATCATATGGACTAAAAGTGCCTATTTTTACTCGCAATTTTGCATTCGCTCGGCTGCGCTGCGCTCCGCCTCGCAACTGCAAATATTGCTCGTAAAAAAATATGCACTTTTAATCCTTATAATATAATATACTATTACCCTCGGCGTCCCCTTCAAAACGCCAAAAACCACCACCTGGAGGGGTTAAATGCGCTTTACAAGGTTTCCCTGTAGAAAAACACAATTTCCCCCGTTTTTGAGGATGCTGAGCACTGTGGTGGTGTTGGATATCGCTCGTGGTTCCTCACGCTCGCATTCGCTCGCGTTCGGAATCCTCCACTCGTGTCGAATTCTCATTCCAACCTTGTTACAGAATATACTATTCTATATTAAATTTTTATTATTCTTTTATAGATGTGAAAAGAATTATTGGAAGAAGATATGATGACGAATTCATTAAAAAATACGTTAACAAACGAGATTTAGCATTCAAATTAGTTAAAGGAGAAAATGGCGATGCTGTCTTTGAAGTTGAAATTGGGGGTGAGTCAGTAAAAAAGACTCCAGAAGAAGTCAGTGCGGAGATATTAAAATATCTAAAGCGAATGGCCGAAAAGTTTATAGGTACAGATATTTCCAACGTCGTAATAACAATTCCAGCATATTTTAGTAATGCCCAAAGAAAAGCTACAAAAAATGCAGCTGCGTTAGCAGGACTTAATGTAACTAGATTTATAACAGAACCGTCCGCTGCAGGTAGTCATTATATTAAAGATAAGATTATCGATGGAAATATATTAGTCTTTGATTGGGGTGGCGGTACATTGGATATTTCTTTTATAAAAGTTAAAAATAAAATATTTGAAGTGGAAGCTGTTTACGGAGATACGCAACTGGGAGGAAGAGATCTCGATGATATTTTATTTGAACACTTTTACAAATCTGGACTGACTGATCGTTCATTAAGAAGATTATTGAACAAATGTATTGATCTGAAGAAAAAATTGTCCTCTTTTGAAAACACTTCTGTTATTATTGATACTTTTAATGGGAAAGAAGATTACGAACTATCCATAACAAGAGAAACTTTTGAAAAACTAGCTAAAGATATATTTAAAGCAGCTATGGATATAGTAGATTATGGTTTATATGATGTAGGTTGGAGTCACTCTGATATAGATGACGTGATACTCGTTGGAGGTTCGACAAGAATTCCCAAAATTCAAGAATTATTAAAAACGCATTTCTCTAAAAAAGAATTAAAAACTGACTTTAATCCAGATGAGGCTGTTGCTGCTGGAGCGTCACTTCAAGCCTTTAGACTACAAAACTACAATGAATATATTGAAAAATATAAAATTACCGAAGTAACTCCTTTGTCCATAGGATTAAAAGTTCAAGATAATCTAATGTCTACTTTTATACCGCGAAATTCAAAATTACCATGTAAATATACCCAACTAAAAGGTACAGTAATAAATGACCAAAAGTCTGCATTATTCGAAATAATTGAAGGTGAAAGAAAAAATTGTGATTTTAACAATAAACTAGGAGAATTTAAGATAATTGGTTTGCCTCCGAAACGAGCAGGTGATGTACAATTTGACGTTACTTTTCACTTGGATGAAGATGGTATTCTAACAACTAGTGCTACAGAACGCTCTACCGGCAAAACAGAAAAATTAGTAGTCACCATGGGAGAATTTCGACTTAGTGAAAAGAAAATTAGAACATCAGTCCAAGATGCTAAAAAAATGAAAGACGAAGATGATACTTTCAGTCACTTTGTTTCAGTAAAAAGTAGAATGAAACAATGTTGCTTTGATATAGACTATGATATAAAGAAAATTAAAGATCTAAAAGAACAAAACCTTGTAAAAGAAGCATGTACAAATTTTTTAGATAAAATTGCGGACCTTAACTTTACAGAAGTTGATCATCTTGAGAGTTTGTTTGTGTCTTTTAATACGACAATATCCGATATTTTAAAGAAATATAATATGCTACAACTTACCAGTCGATAAAGTTTTTAGTTTTAAAGTGACAGGTAATGAGAAATTTATTCTGGGTGTGTTTTATGTAAGAAATTAATTTTTTTTTAATTTTGCACGTGTTTAGTGTTGCGAATTTTGTATCTAATTTTAATTTTATTTTGTATGAAATAAAGAGATTTATTTAAAAAATATAATATATTAAATTATCTGATTGAATGTATTTCAATTTAATATCTCCAAAAAATACTCATCTATCATTACATGTCTCAAAATCAATCATGAATGTTTTCCAGCCCATCTGCAAGAGCGGATTTAGCTTTTTTTATGGGGGGGGGGGTAAAACTTACCAAGTAGTCCAAGAAAGCTAGTAATTTTTTTTTGTAATATCGAGCAGAAACTAGTAACTGATCTGATCGACTTAAATTTTTTTGCAAATTGCTAGTAAAGGTGTCCAGAAGTAGAAAACTTTCGTTAGTTGTGTTTTGAGTGGTGGCAGGTGGGGGTGTGAAAAAAAACAAAAAAAATTCGTAATTGATAAATTACCTTTTTTAATGAATTAATGTTCCCTCCCGAGTTATAGTGCGCAGAAAAATACGATATTCACCACAATATTCGTACATTTCTAAAAAAAAAATATTTTTTGCCCGTAACTTTTTTTGGCTGATAATATTAAATAATGTAGAATAATCCATTTTAAAGCTTAGGATATCGCCAAAATATCATGTCATGACAAAATTTTTCTTTGGAATGACCGTTTTTTCAATATTTGACCCGAAAAAATGACATTGACGGTTATAAACGCAAAGATAAAAAAAATGGTAATTATTCGGAAGAACATTTGCTCAAAGCCTTGTCTCTTTAATTTTTTTTTCAAAAATCAATACTTTTCACGGTATAGACCAAAAATTGAAAATGTCATAAAAAACAAAAATTTAGCTCAACTTTAACAGACCAAAACTTAAAAAATAATTATCCATAGGGCTAAAAATTACTAATTGTAAAAACTGTAAAAACATATGTTACGACTTTCTGCAAAAGGATTTTTTTTGTCAAATACCACAGTCTAGATAGCGATAAAAAAAATAGCGTAAAAAAATTGAAAAAAATTTATTTTGTCCATAACTTTTTTTCTGCTTATGTTAGACGGTTCTGGATGGTCTTAAAATGTTCCCAATGTTGTTATCTCATTAAAATGTTATAAACATTTTTTTGTGGAAGTCATATTTTTTCAGATATTTACGCTAGAACAGCGGTTCTCAAACTTTTCAAATTTTGTACCACATAAATATGAAACAAAAATATATGTACCACCATAAAAGCATTTCGCCGTTAAAAATCAATGTGACGCGAAATTGTTCGAAGTTTTTGGAAAAGTCGTCATTTCAATATTAAAGCTAGAGCCGTTAAAGTCAAAAACTTGAAGAAAAATATATGTTTCTGAAAACAAAATGTTAAATGTTAAATTGTACCACTAAAACATTGTAATGTACCACCAGTGGTACGTGTGCCACAGTTTGAGAACCCCTGCGCTAGAACGATCCAGTTTCTTAAAACACCCATTTTTCAATTGCCAGATCTTCCTTCGTATTAATCGTAGAAAAATAAAAAAAATTATTTTAATTGTTAGCTCAAGGCCATAAAATTAGTTCATATAAATTTTTACGTAATAATATCAGATTTTCGGTTATATTTAAAAAACTAGAAATGTACGATTTTTATGGTGAAAATCGTAATTTTTACGCCCTATAACTCGGGATGGGTTTATTCTCATGAAAAATTGTATTTACCAATAATTTATTTTCTTTTTTCCCTCACTTTTTGATGAAAAAAACGCCACTATCGAAAGTTTTCTACTTCTGAACTAAACACCTTTCCTAACAATTTGCAATAAATTTCAAGTCGATCTGTTTAAAAAAAAACTTTATTAATACTAAATTATAATCACAAGGAGACTAGGAAAGTACTTAGAAATGGTTAAAACAAAAAAAACCCTTTTAAACTGCTACTATTAAAAGTCTAGTAAAATAAGGAAGCTGCATACATTTTTTTTATCGCGTTATAAGAAGCACCACTTTCTTTATGATGTAAAACAGTTTTGTGTGTATTATGTTTTATAAATTTTTTTATAAATTACAATCATGGGGAGGGGGGTAATTACCCCCTTTGACATACTTCAGAATTGTTAGTTAGGTTATTTTAAAGTGATTTGTGTTTAATTAAAAGAAAACAATTTTTAATGCAACAGGCCCTTTCTAAGACCACAATTTTTAATATAATAGGATATCTGGATTAATGCAAAAAAAAGTCCTCACCAATTCTGCGTAACATATAAATTTAAACTATTTCATCCAAAAGCAATAAAATTCATTTCTATGTAGTGTTTTTAATAAAGGCTTTAATTTTAGTTTAAAAAAACTGTAAATGGCCTCTTTTCAGGGCCACAATTTATTTGTAGTTTACATAAAAACACATAAATATATTTTATTTCTTTAATTCATACATGAAATTTGTAAGCAAGGCACATCTGAATCGTTTGATTTTCTTCTCATTTTTAATAAATTAAAAGTTTTTACAAATCAATATTAAGACCACGTCAACTAATACTGACAGTTAATTTGACACTCATCGCAAACACGTATAAAATACATAAGAGACAAGTGTTTCAGAATTTTCTTTCAATCTCAAGAGCGAGAATGTTTCTTTCTGTTATTATAAGTGGTTTCAGTATAACTACATTCAGTAATGACCGTGGAGAAAAGTACTTTCCCCACATCTTTGCACACTATACTTTTTCTACAACTGCACAAATTTAAAGAATACAAGTAATGGAACTTAATATTTATTTTTATAGTTAGCAAAATAAAATAACATTAAAGTATCCTACCTCTTAACAATTAAATAAGTTTTTAATTTTGTTTTTTTATTTCTTCTCCACTCCATAAATTTTTCGTATGCTAATTCATACTTTTTTCTTGAAATTACCGGCAACAAATCTAACGTTACTTTTGCAGATCTTTCTAATATCTCTGGCGAAGTATTGTCAAAATCGTCATAACTGTCAGTATGCATATTATTTATTATAAATAGGTATATGTCTTATTAAAATAATATTTAAAGGAAATTGCGATTTTTATCAAAGAACGAATGAAAACTACCTTAAGAATTTAAAAAACTTCTACAATCTGACAGTTGTGACAACTATTTAAAAATCCTACTAAGTTTTGGTCGATTTTTGTTGATTCTCCATATAAATGTATGTGGTGTGGGCAAAGTGCCATAGGCAAAAATATATCTCACAGTATGAGCAATATATGGTTTTTAAATTAAGTAAGCTATGAGAAAAATACTCTACTTTTCGTAGCAGTTGTAGAAAAGATGCTATTGTGAAATTAATTTTGACCCTTCTATACACTGTTTTAAAAAATATTACCACATTTGAGGTATGAACATTATTTGTGTATTCTATAACATTTATTAAGGCTGTTCTCGCGGTACACTATTTTAGCTCTTCCCTTATATCTCAGTTATTTATCATCGGAATAATTTCATTTTTTGCTGAGGTACTCAAAAGGAAAACCCAAACAATCTCTAGTTTTTTAATTTTTTTGTTAGATCCTAGTTTTTTAAATAAAAATTAAAAATGTATATTAAATTTTTTCAATTTGCCGATATCAAATTTTTGAAAACCAGACTTTGTAGCTGATTTTTTTTGTAATTTTTTTTCTCTTTACAACTTTTTGCTAAAATCAAAAACTAATTGACTTTTGTGGGCAGGCGTTTTCCAATTGTTATTTGGAATCCGTGAAAATATATCGCTCTTTCTCATTTATTGCAACCAGATGTTGTTCGGTTTAGCAAAGATAAAGTGATTTTGGACCCCACTAGGAATGTTTGTTGAGAAAATTGAGAGTGAATTTTTATTTAAAATATTTAATAAAAGAAACTGTAAGAAACTAATTTTTAATTTTTTGTTTTGTTTAGGTAATAAAAGTTTTTATTTAAAAGCAATTAATTTATTTCTACCTATTTTTACTTGTTGTTGAAAACAGAGCAATTATATACGAAAAAATGTTTTCAAACCATTTTTCGTGAAGACTACAAATTAGTTAAAAAATAATATAATTTTAGTTTATCCTCAATACAAATATATTTGAGTCTATTGTAATATACGAGAAGTTAATGCGGTTTTGTTAAAAAAAAACAATAATGAAATTAACTTAGTCATTACCTAATTTAATATTATGAAATTAATGTACTAACAAATAAAATATTAGGTATTTAAACAATCATAATTGAATTTGATTTCTAACTTGACTCTTAGATATCTACATATTATCTAATAATAACACCTAATGATAGGTAATAACAAAAATAATATTTTTATACAAAGAATACGATGAATAATTAAATATTCTAAGTACAAACATTTATATCACAATATTAAATTACCCCCGTCCTGCCATATTACAAAATGTGTATTATACGATTATACCCATAAAATTTTTAAACATTAGGAAGTCATGCAGAGGAATAGTCAACTGTTTTTCTGGAAGTATGCTTACAAGAATTATTTGGATTGCACTTACTGTGGAAACAACTTTATCATCGGCCTATATAGTGACATGGTCTAAATTTTACCTAATTATCTATATTAATACGTATGTTAGAATTATGATTGAAAACCCATTAGAATCTCTAAGTTTTTGTCTAATAATCACCAAGAATGCCTTTTTACAAATTTTTGCACCGTTTTCATGATATCAGCGTATATAATTTAAAATGCAGTAAAATTTGCATTTTTTTTAGTAACAAATTATATGCAATATACGAGCAAATTTGGCCAGTCCGTGTTTTAGGTGTATTTAAATCCCGAGAAAGTAAGACGTTCGTTTGAACGCGGGAAGAAAAAGGAAAGAACTATTGTACGTACAATTGTCTTTACGAAATAGAGAGAGCGTTATGTGAGGAGTTATTTTACGAAATGGATGAGGGACCTCTCAACTTTGATCAAACGAAAATCGGGGGAACAGCCTTAATTAAAATGGTAACATAATAAAAAATTGGATGTCTGACCAGAGCCGAATCTAAGGGAGGGCAAACGGGGTGCAGTCCCGGGGCCTCCATAACAGAGGGGCCTCCACAATAATTGTTTTTTCAAAGTGTCATGTTTTATCCCAGTAATCGATCAGCTAAGTTTTTCTCTTACTGATGGACGCTGCAAGTTTGAATGCTGCAGCAGAAGAATTAGTTCAAGTTTTTCAAAGACGATTTAGAACCTAGTCTTGGTAATGAGTTGGTCCAATTTGTATCGTTGATAGATTTCTACAAAAAGGACTATCAAAAAGACCAATCTAAGGAGCTATTCTATTATAAAATTCTTGAAAATCAAAATTTCAGAACTACATTCCCAAACATTGAAATTACACTGAAAATACAGTTGCTTTTGATGGTGTCGAATTGCGATGGAGAGCGCTCATTTTCCAAAATGAAAATTGTAGAAAAAAGGCTGCGAACTATGACAAAGCCTATCAAAGTTATCGCTTCTTTGCATTGAAAGTGATTTACCCCGGGAGCTGGAAAAAAAAAACTCGCAATTTGCACGGTTCCATTTGTTTGCTGTGATTTAACTAGGTTTATTTCTTGTATTTTGTATATTCTGTTCGGGCCTCCACTATTTTGTTGCCTCAGAGCCTCCACACCTTTTGATTCGGCCCTATGTCTGACCCTAAATTTAAACTTTAACTTGTAAATTTATTCCAAAAATTAAAGATTTTAATTATTTGCTAGTTTTCAAATGACAATGTAATAAAGATAAGAACGTATGACGCTCCTAAATCCAAACATTTGTCGCCTCCTCACTTCAAAACCGATCAAAATGTTAAAACGCGGTGATCAAAAAAAACATTTCTATATTAATTGACCGTGATAGTCGTGTCGTCACAACGGAGTTGGTAACATGTAATTGGTGCCAAACAAAACAAAGTCATGATTGACAACTATGACACCGTTGCTATGGTTACTACACATTTAAACTGACAACTATGACAGCGTTGCTATGGTTACCCTGTTATGTTTGGCCCCAGTGACGACACACTATCACGGTCTATTCTTCATACCTCTTTTAAATATTTAACGGGATTCGGTGTGAGTATCTCTACGTATTTGGACTCTTCTGTTTAAAAACAATTAGTAATAAATTCTTTATACAGGCTGCTCCTCAGTGCCGGAGGAGCAGGCAACCAACTTCACACGAAATATGTATTGATGCTTGTTTTTGACTACAAGGACATCAATAAAATTAACAACCTAACTGGACCGAATAATTCAATCTCTGGAAACATCTCCGCTAATAACAATACTAGCAGTAACTCCTGTATAACAGCAGCAAAGTCAAAACCTGAAACAGTTTATCCTAAAAGAGATCAAGCAATAATTATTCACGCAGAACCAAATCTTGTCCTATTTGATTATGTCAAAGTTATTGGAGATATTATTGATCTAAAAAACATCACTTTTGCCTCAAGAGTTCCTAACAATATAATCAATCTGTATCTATTTATCCAAAATCGAATTTGTTTGTTGTCGTAACCCAAAATTAACAATAAAATCCGTCGAGGTGTCCATAAGAAGACTGATTTCGCCTACAAAGCGAATTATAATATCTAATGTGAGTCCCTCAATACCTGCTGAACTGATAGAAAAAGCGCTTCAAGACTTTGGGTTATAACTGTCCTCACCAGTATCATTTCTAAGAGCTGGGTTTCCAGATTATCAATATTCTCACATCGTAAGCTTTCGAAGACAGGTTTATATCAACCCACCTACAGATAATTTCCAGCTTCACACATCCATTGTAATCACTCATGAAGATAATACTTTTAGAATTTTTCTGTCCCCTGATAGAATGGAATGCTTCCTATGCAAGCAACCTGGGCATTTAGCAAACAGTTATCCGAATACCTCAACTAACACCTGACGGAGCAAAAGACGTTATTAATAACCTTTATTCGAAAACCACAGAAAAATTCACACTTCCTATAGTAGAACTATATGCCTTCCTTGTAAATACACATTGAAGTAATAGCTCCTTGCATATAGCCAAACAATTCACAGATAATGTTATGTCGCTCCTAGCTGATTTGGAAATGATATATCAAAATCTAAACGATTGTTTGTTTGTTTGGTTAATTTTAACGTCTCCTTTGTGCAACTAAGGCTAATCTGGACGGGACCTACAGCTTATCGTGGGTTCCGAACCACGGTCTTCAATCACCTTAAACCCAGGAATATGCCTTTGTCATGCAGGTGATCTACCGACTAACAAGTGTGTAAATGTGCCACCAACCCCTATCAGTTCCACGAGATATCCGATCTCATCCGGCCTGTATACCGGCGTGAACGAAACTGCGTATGACACAAATACCTTTTTTCACTTGCCCAAAGTCTTATCTTACTTTTATTCCACTTGAATGCGGCAGGATTCGAACCTACTCTTCGAACAGTGACCAGAGAATAAAGGCTGGTGCCCTAACCAACTGAGCCACGGTGTCCGATCAAATCTAAAAGATCGATCTCTAAAAAACAGAATAACCAGATTAAGCAAAAAGATTAAACAAAAATTAAATATAGATAACGCGGAACAAGAAAGTCAAGGAACTCTATCCTCTATTGACGATGAGTACCTCTCCGATTCCTTCGCACCGTCCCAACGCTCCTCTTATTAAATCTATAATAATATTCAACTTAATCCAGTGGAATTACGATGGATTTTATCCACGCTAGAACGTATACCACAGCTCATTTATGATTTTTCACCAGATTTCCTTTGCTTACAAGAAACTAATTTCGCCACATCGCACAATCCTTATCTTAAAAACTATTCCAGCTATCACTTTATTAGAACTACACACTTACGTGCTAGCGGCGGAGCCTCTATATTTATTTCTAATGAAATTTTCCATCAGGAAATTCCTTTAAATACCAGTTTAGAAGCAGTAGCAATAAGCGCCTGGTGCCCCTCGAAACTGACAATATGTAGCATACATTTACCCCCAAACTGCAATCTAACAAGCACTGCCTTGTCAGACTTATTAAATCAACTTCCTAGCCCTTTCATCTTAATCGGCGATTTTAACGCTAACAGTTCAACATGGGGATCCGAACGAACTTTTGGTAGAGGGAAAATTATTGAAAATTTCATTCACAATTCTAATGTCGCCGTTTTAAACACAAGAAGTAGCACTCATTTCAACATTTCATTTGAGAAACTTTCTTCTATAGATCTAAACATTTGCGATCCTGCAACAGCCCCATCACTTACATGGAATGCCCTAGACAGCCTGTATGATAGCAACCACTCTCCTATTTTAATCTCTAATAATGACACCATTCCCCTAAATTCCGTATCCAAGTGGAAAATCACCAATGCAGATTGGAATTTATTTAAATCTGCTGTCAAAGAACAAACAGACCGAATTAAGTTTCCTAGTAACATAGATGACGCCGTCAATATCTTCACCAATTGTATGATTTCTTTAGCGGAAAAATTTGTTGGTAAATACACCATTAATCCATCTAGAAAAACCTTACCTTGCTATAAAAGAATGTAAAAAGGCTCTAAATAAATATCGCAGAACTAGAGATGAGCAAGATCTAATTCTCTTTAAGAAAATGAAAACGAGATCAAAACGTATCCTAAAAGATAGTATAAAGAAATATTGGAATCAATTTGTTAATACCATAACTGCGGATACCCCTCCTTCTTTCGTCTGGACAAATAAAACATCGCAATATATCATATAAAATTCCAGCTATCTCTTATGACGGCCAAGTCATCACTAATGACCAAGAAATAGTAAACTCTTTAGCTCAAGTTTTTGCCAACAAGAGTGATCTTATTGCAGTGTCTTTAGATATTGAACGTGCTTTTGACACGACCCCCAGGTATCATATTCTCAAAAAACTAACAGAATTCAGAATATCTGGAAATATTTTCTCTTTTTTGCAAAACTTCCTTTCTAACAGATCTTTTAGAGTTGCTGCAAATGGACAAATTTCTGACCAACAGATTTCAGAAAACGGAGTTCCTCAAAGTTCGGTCCTAAGCACCTCTTTATTCCTCCTTACTATTAAATAGGTTCGTTAGTTCGCCTTCCTGTAAAATATGCAATCTACGCAGACGATCTCATTATTTTCTGCCAAGGAAAAGTGACAGCTAGTACATGCTCTCTCCTTCAAACGGCTTAGACAACATCTACCGCTGGTCAGTAGAATCTGGTTTTAAGTTTTCACCTTCCAAATACAAAGTAATACAATTTAGCAGAAGAAGATTTCACCAGTATCCAAATTTCAGTTTAAACGGAGTCGCATTACAATTAGTTAACCATCAAAAATTACAATAAGCTGACTTGGAGGCTACAAATTGAAAACACAGGGTCAAATGGTTCAAAAAGACTTAACATTATAAAATCTCTAGCTAACTATCAATGGGGAGCTGAAGAAGAAGTCCTTCTCAGAATATACCGAGCCATGATAAGATCCAAACTAGACTATGGCTGCATAATCTACATGAACGCCAGCAAGTCCAATTGAAAGTCACTTGTCGAGTCCCTCTGAGAGTCTTTACATAAAATCAACTGAACCACCTCTCTTTATAAGGCGTGAACGTCTTCTTCTCTCATATTTCACTAAAATTTCTGGTCACCCCACCAATCCTGTTTTTACTCTCATCCAATCCTCACAACCACTCCTCACAACCACCTGCTGACATCAGACCAAGAACAATACTTTCTACCTCTCAATCAATGTTGCCCTTATTAACTATTAACTAATAGTTATGACAAAGTCTTCCTCACAAATGCTTTGAAGGGTGAGGAAACAGTTGGCTGTGCCGTTGTTTCTGAAAACACGATTATAACAACAAGCCGTCTATCCACCAACTGCAGCATACATACTGCTGAACTAATTGGAAATGCTCTGAAATCTCCTATGTACAATAGTCAAAAAGTAGCAGTATACACAGATTCATTATCATCTATCCACTCAGTAAAAAACTTTTACTCACAAAACCCAATAGTGCAAGAAATACATGAGGTCTCACCACCTTGCTGACAGAGGCATTTTGATATCCATAATTTGGACCCCATCCTATGTAGGAATCCCGGAAAATGAGAAGGCAGACAAAACAGCAAAAGAAGCATGTTCCTCTGAATTGCCCCTTCAACATATCCAACTATACACTGATCTCAGGCGGACCATCAAAGAAAGAATGTATAGTACATGGCAAAACTGCTGGAATCAAACATCTACAAAACTACGCCAGATAGAAGCCTCTATTGACTCTCCCAGAATTCCCCAAATGGGGCGAAAAAACAGAGCAGTTATACGAAGGCTTCGAATTGGACACTTTCGCCTGACACATGGATATCTTATGACTTCAACAGATCCTCCTGTGTGCGAACATTGTAATATTCGTCTTACTGTTAAACCTCGTCGATTGTTACTTCTATCGAAACGCATGCGTCAACACAAGTTAATAGGAAATCTTAAGGGCATTCTTGAATCGCCAAATCTTTTCAGTGGTGTAATAAACTTTTTAAAAGACTGTAATCTATTCAATATGATCTAATGTAACCATTTATTGTTTTGTATTTTGTTCCCGTGTCAATGACCTGTGCGTCGAGACACGTTAATTATAATAATAATACAAAAAAAATATTTACAAGTGTTAGTTTTAAAATAGGAAGGTAACAAAGACAAGGATGTCACATAAATATAAACTAAAATCAATCTACATATACAGGGTGGTCCTTAAGTAATTTTACATAGAATTATGGTAGATTCCTCTCTTTAAAATATTACGATTTGAACCAACTTGCTCTAATAAAATGTTGCTAATAAGGAATATACAGGGTGTTAAAGGTTAAATTTAAAGATTTATTTTTTGCAATAACTTTAGCGTTTTAGCAATTAAAAAAAACAACAATAAATCAAAATTCATACCAGGAAAACAGATTGTAACATTATAAATTAAAAGAAAATAATATTTAATTAATTTAAAACACATAAGAAGATAAATTTACCTTATATCAAAAATTGTAATCATTTAAATATCTTCTGTCAAAGTCAAAGACTTTCATCAGTGGGATTGGTCAGCAATTTTGGCAGAAGGATCTAGGATTTAAAAAATAAAAGAAAGTTTGTTGATAAAACAAAAACAGAACGATTTGGAAAATAAAAGAAAAGAGATTAACATGTTAATAATTTTAGATTAAAAAATTGAAAAAAAGATACAAATTATCTTAATATCTACAATATTACAAAATTGTACATAGTTAGATAGTTAGGATAAACAAAAATTAAACTAAACAAAGTGAGTAATAAAAGTAAGTTGAAATTACCTATATAAACAGGAACCATTCAGCACACATTTCTCCAGACTCCAGATTAGAAGATCAAAATAATTCCTGTTCTCAAATTGGACACGGACCGGAACAATAAACAAGGGATTCGAAATATACAGTGGACAAGGACATAAAATAAAAAACAAAGGTATTCGTAAATAAGTACATGAAATGAACCATCTTTAAACAATAAAAACGATTAAACAAATAAAACACCATTACAGAGTTGTCTGTAAGAATGACTCAATTCTTCTTCGTTTTATTATTATAAAGTGACTTAGTTAATTAAGATTTAGGCAAACTCTTAGTTTAGGATTTTGTAAAGATCAAAAAAATTGTTTGGTATCTATTCACCAACAGATGGTGACAGTAGGAATAAAATTTAGATTTATAATAGATACTTTTGATTTTTTATAAGTGTGAATGATAGAATGAATGAATAATAATAATTATTATTAGTTATAGTTAAAGAAACTTGATTTATAAAGACAATAAGGTTATTTGTCATTGATTGATTTTGTTTTCGTTTTTCCTTGAAGAATACAGATAATAAAATATAAAAACTTTTACAAACACCAAAATAAATCATTCCATTCCATTATTCAGATAGAACCCATTAAAAAAAATCCCTGAGAAAGAGCGTACTATAAAATTTTCATTTTTTTATATTTTAATTGTTATCAATTACATAACACTTCATATACATAAAAATTTGAAACTGGGGGTTTTTGGGAACGAGAAGTCATAATCGACATAATTTGTAGAGGGCGCTAGTTAGGCCACATTTATGGCATACATGTGCGATAAACTTTTTGTTCTTTAAGTTAGCGCTATTTTTGTAAAAGCCTCGATACTTTAATAGAAAAAAAGTATACTTGAAAGGACCACGCAGTTTTTGATAGGAAAATGGCTTTAGATGGATTTCTTTCAAACTGCGGAAATTTATTCTTCATCCCATCCCGATCAAAAGTGTTCACGGGCCCAACTCAATCCTATGTACAGATTTCGAGCTAGCGCGAGTTTAAAATGATTAGGGGGAACTCGATATATGGGCATTTATCGGCAAGTTAGGCGTTCACCTCTTTACGTTTATGGTTTATATGATGGATATATGTCATACACACCCAGATACACATTTTAAACTTGCACTAGCTCGAAATCTGTACATAGGATTGAGTTGGGCCCGTGAACACTTTTAATCGGGATGGGATGAAGAATAAATTTCCGAAGTTTGAGAGAAATCCACCGAAAGCCATTTTCCTATCAAAAACTGCGGGGTCCTTTAACGGTTTACTAGGTAATCGCATTTTAGGGATCAGCTGCATGATAAGACTAAAAATTTTTTCTGGCCGTGACACCATTCTTGATGATTCTTATGTAAAATGATCTCCTGATCATCCACTGATTTTTCTTTTTTATTCTTCCAAATTATGGAAAAGTGATAAAAATAGGTGGGGGGCACCCCCCGAAAATGGTGGGTGATGGGGAAAAACTGAGGTCATATTCAGATTTAGGGGACCATTTTACATAAGAATCAGCAAGAATGGTGTCAGGGCCAGAATTTTTTTTTTGCCGACCAGTATTATCATGCAGCTTGATCCCTAAAATGCGATTATCTCGTAAACCGTTAAGTTTTAAGGTTAATAACACTTATACTTCTTTCTACTAAAGTAACGTGGCTTTAATATTCTTTTACAAAAATAGCGCTAACTTAAATAACAAAAAAGTTCATATTTATGCCACAAATGTGGCCTAATTAGCGCCCTCTACAAATTACGCCGGTGTAGGTACCAGATTATGATTTCTCGTTCCCAAAAACCCCCAGTTCCAAATTTTTATGTATATATTGTAATATTTTATTTGATTATAAGAAATTTCTTGTTTTTAATTTACTTTAGTTTTAATTTAATTTATTAATTTAGTTTTAGTTTTAGTTTTAGTTTTAGTTTTAGTTTTAGTTTTAGTTTTAGTTTTAGTTTTAGTTTTAGTTTTAGTTTTAGTTTTAGTTTTAGTTTTAGTTTTAGTTTTAGTTTTAGTTTTAGTTTTAGTTTTAGTTTTAGTTTTAGTTTTAGTTTTAGTTTTAGTTTTAGTTTTAGTTTTAGTTTTAGTTTTAGTTTTAGTTTTAATTTAATTCAATTTTAATTTTAATCTCAGGGTCAGCGAGTTCAAAAAGATTTGTGATTGGTTACGATTTTTATATGCTTTATTTGCAAACTATTAGAATAAAGTCAAACAATTATATTATAAAAATTAAATTATCCATTCATACCCAACTATACTAATTGCACCTACAATTACTTAAAATTATTAAAGTTTCAATTATAAAAAAAACAGTTCTTCTATTTATTACACTTATTTGTCAAACCTTTGTGTTTAACCAATGTCCGTCCCTTTTTCTAAATTAAATCCTACTCATATCCTCTGCTTTCTTAATTTATCTGTATCATTCAGTGTTTCTTCAATTCAAGTTAAATCATATCAAATTTCTAAGTAATTTGTTTAAAATTTGAATTGTTTTTAAATTAATTTTCTTTCTCTTCTAATATTTTTCAAAAATTTTTCATTTTCTATTTATTTTAATAATTTTATATATAGGTTATATTTATTTTCTGTGATTATAATATTTTATTTAAGGTTTTGTACTGTTTATTTAGTAACTTTATTTTAATTTTGACTATTATAAATTTTGATAATGTACCTAAATTCTTTAAAATACTTATTAAATTCTTCTATGTACAATTAATTAAGGACCACCCTGTATATCGAAACTAAGTCTTACAAAAAACATTTACACATATTTACTACCCAATTTTTTAATTATTAAGAGATTAGGAATTCCAGAGGTCTCCAAAATGAAACAGTATTTTTCCGATACACGGTGGGGACGAAACCTTTTGAATTTAGGCCTCACTCCGGACCTGACCAAATCTACGGACGATACGAAGAATGACCGTAGTGTACATAATAGAAATAGAGGCATTCTGTATTTTTGAAGTGAAATGGTTCAAGTAAAGTGTATTAGTTTCGTCAATAGATAATACTACACGTGATAAAGTTCAAAATAACATCACTGCATCTTTAATGTAAACAAATTTATAAATAATTAAATAGAGTTAAAAACTTCAAAAATACTATTTTTCTATAAAACTAACAACATTTTACAATTAAATGATCAAAAAAGCCGACAAATTTTTTCTAAATGCGTTTTTTAAATCGGGTAAGTATTTAATAATAATTTAATCTTATCAAAAACTAAATCAGCTGAATTTAATTAATATAAATTTTGATATTTTAGATGCTGCAAAAACTTCCTAAATAAAATTTGACGAATCAACTACTTTGGCGATTTTATTCATTCTGTGTTTATAAAATATTGACTGCAATTGATGGGTTGGTTTAGTGACGAAATGGGACAAACAACTAATTTCTTCATCTATTGGGCTACTTTAACTGGTAAATATTAAATTTGTAAAATTACTGTACATTAATGTTTTTTTTATTCGCCCTATTTAGTGAAGTGAAATTAGACGAAAATATTCTGAAAATGGATGTAAGAGCTAAGTTTTTTTAAAAAATGCATCCTAACCTCAAAAAACGAATTCGCGCACATTACTTTTTTTTTATTGAATTGGCAATAAATAACCAAAGAATCCTCGAATCCAACATTTTATTTCCTTATGTAAAGTGCCCAATTTAGGGAATAATAAAAAAAAATCGATTTTAATTTTTTATATTGATTTATATTGATTCGTTCCCTCACAAAAATCTTACTTTAGAACCTGAAATATTTTTTTTATTTTTTTAAACATTTTTTGGACTGAAATACATTTTTTCTAAGAGAATCAAGCATAAATATCGCGATAAAAAAATTGGAAAAAAATGAAAATCGAATTTTCTTATTATTGCATAAATTGGGCACTTTAAATAAAGAAATAAAATGTTGGATTTTCTTAGACAAAAGTACACACAAAATCCTTCTTTTTAAAATAAAAATTTTTTCTCTATTGTTTTTCCAAAAATGGCGGCCAATTCAATTTTTTTTTCGAAAAATGCCGATTTTGGCTGGACAAATACATTTTCTTTTGGAATTTTTACCATGTCTTCCTGACATAAAAATGCATGTTTTCTCCAATTTTTAAGAAAATTCGAGGATTCTTTGGTTATTTATTGCCAATTAAGTTAAAAAAAAGTAATGTGCGCGAATTCGTTTTTTGAGATTAGGATGCATTTTTAAAAAAAACCTACTATACGCAATGATACTCTACTTCATCATAGTCATTTCATTTTTACTTTACCATACGAAGTGGTAAAGTATTGTAATCGCAAAAAGAAAGTTCAGCTTTCAGTGGATTTACATGTTTTGAGACCCCCTAAGTCATTTAAGACCATTTCCAGAAAATGTATGTATGGAGTATGGAGTATGTAGTCCGGAAAAATTTGTGTGCGCTCTAACTCCAACTGCGATCGGAATTTCCTAACCAAATTTTATATTTAGCATTTTTACATGCTAATGAGCTGATTAGATTTTGGGCAAAATCGGACAACCGGAAGTGGGGGTTTACTCTTAAGAATTTTCAGATTTTCGCAATTATTATCGTTTCTATTAAGTTTATGTAAAAATATTAAGAGAAAAAATTTATTTTAAATTAAATTTACTATAAATTTTGTTTAAAAACTTTTTTCAAATTTTGTATTATAAGCGAGTTAAAAATAAAATATGGAATAACATAGTTGCATAATAGCGCAAGCGCAGTAGAAGTGTTTTGTTTCATGGAGACAATTGTACGCTCTTGCCAGGCATGGCCTGCCTTAAATATGTACGAGTAATTGGATTATGAGCCCGTAGGGCCGTTAAAGTATGGTAAAGTCATGTGCATGGCCACATCCGATTTTTTTTTTATTTTTCCACGACTCTTAGAGCCGGAGATATTTAAAAAATAGCAATCCACCCGAAAAATACCAAAAATGACGTTTTTGGCACATATCTCGCGAAGCTGCAGCCCAAAGGACCAAGCACCTTTCTTATGGGAAAATGGCTTTCCGTCAAATTATCTGAAAAGTTCGTATGATGTAGAACTCGATGCTCTGACAAAAAGTGTCTATTGGCCCAAACCGATCCTATGGCTAGTTTTCGAGGTACAGGGTGTAAAACATCGGAAATGCCACTTTTTTCTAACCAAATTTCTATAACAGACCTGTTTTATTCGCGTTTGTTGTAGAAAACATGAATTACAGATCATTTGGCTACAATATTTTATAAACAATTACTGTACAGTTTGGTTATTTACAGGGTGGTTCGAAAATAACTAATATGATTTTTTTGAAGAAATCATTTTTTTATAACAACTTAAAAAATACAAGCAAAATGTCATTGCATCATGAATATATAGTTTAAGTAATTACTTCTTAGTGATGAATCATATTTTAAACAGGGTGACTCATAAATGTAGTTACAGAAGGCATATAATTTATTTTAGCTTTAACAAATCGCTCTGTATAAACGGTGTGTTATAAAAATTTTGTATTATCTTTAACAAATGTATGACCTGTTACTCTACCACCACTCGATGTCATACAGCGAGTTAAACTGATTACAAACACTTTAAAATTTAGAAAACCTGTGTTTTGTGCACCACCCTATATTTTAAAAGTTTCTGCGTCAACTTTATAAATTAATACATTTTCAGATTAACAGAAGTTCACTATTTAACTGAGCAAAATTTTGTTGTAATCCTATGATCAGTTTTCCTAAAATGTGTACCCATAGTTACTAGTTGTTCTAAAATAATATAAAAAAATCGGATGTGTCCATGCACATGACTTTACCATACTTTAACGGCCATACGGGCTCATAATCCAATTACTCGTACATATTTAAGGCAGGCCATGCCTGGCAAGAGCGTACGATTGTCTCCATGAAACAAAACACTTCTACTGCGCTTGCGCTATTATGCAACTATGTTATTCCATATTTTATTTTTAACTCGCTTATAATACAAAATTTGAAAAAAGTTTTTAAACAAAATTTATAGTAAATTTAATTTAAAATAAATTTTTTCTCTTAATATTTTTACATAAACTTAATAGAAACGATAATTATTGCGAAAATCTGAAAATTCTTAAGAGTAAACCCCCACTTCCGGTTGTCCGATTTTGCCCAAAATCTAATCAGCTCATTAGCATGTAAAAATGCTAAATATAAAATTTGGTTAGGAAAACAGAAGGTTTTTTATTTTTTAAAGTATTTGCAATCAGTTTAACACGCTGTATGACATAGAGTGGTGGTAGAGTAACAGGCCGTACGTTTGTTTAAAATAATACAAAATGTTTATAACAAATCGTATATACGGGGCGATTCGTTAAAGCTAAAATACATTATATGCCTTCTGTAACTACATTTATGAGTCACCCTGTACAAAATATGATTCATCATCAAGAAGTAATTACTTTAACTATATATTCATGATACAATGAAATTTTCTTGTATTTTTTAAGCTGTTATAAAAAAAAATGATTTCTTCAAAAAAACCATATTACTTATTTTATTTTCGAACCGCCCTGTAAATAACCAAATTGTACAGTAATTGTTTATAAAATATTGTTGCAAAATAATCTATAATTCATGTTTTCTACAACAAACGCGAATGAAACAGGTCTGTTATGAGAAATCTGGTTAGAAAAAAGTGGCATTTCCGATGTTTAACACCCTGTACCTCGAAAACTAGCCATAGGATCGGTTTGGGCCAATGGACACTTTTTGTCAGAGTATCGAGTTCTACATCATACCAACTTTTCAGATAATTTGACGGAAAGCCATTTTTCCATAAGAAAGGTGCCTGGTCCTTTATTGAAAAATTTTTTACAAGCTTCTCTTTATGTATAAAATCGAAAAAATTTAAAAAATTTGACTTAGATCTTACATCCATATAAAATTCTAATTTCACTCCACTAGTTGTGTATATTGAAACTTGAACCCCTTGAAAAAAAATTTTAAAATCATTCTAAGCCTTTAGTTTTAGTTTGATTTTTGTGAAATTTTCAGGAAATACTAATAATTATAAAACTGAGGATGGAGACCCTTTGATTTTTTGTTAATCTTAAATGGAAAATCACAAAAAAGGGTCCGAGCCATGCTTTATTAAATCTATGAAAATTTGCTCCCATTTGTTTTAATAAATATCCAAGTAGTTTTTAAATAATATGCTTTCCCACCCTTTTCTTAATTATCTTTGCATAATGCTTCCTCATCGTTTCAGAAATTTAAAGCTGTCGAGATCGAGAAACATTCCATCGCCAAGTGGGACGCATATAAATACAATTTTATATTAGAAACTCCTCATAAAATAGAAGTGAAATTTGCTTTCCACAAGAGCTCCGGATCTAAATTTGCTCACATAAATTTAAACTTAGACTGTTCTTCCCCTCCCTCCATAACAAATTAAGATATTAAAACACAGTTCGCAAAAAACATTTATATATCTATTTTACAGAGTTCTTAAAGATGTATATCTGTCAGACCCAAAAAATCTAAACTTTAATTTTTTTCCCACCTCACTTCAAAAGCAATCAAGATTTTTGAAAAAGAGTTAATTAAGTGTTTTTCCGAGACTGGTGTGATTAAAGTTTTTTTTTCCATTACACCACCGATCACATTTACATTTGTTTTTAAATTAATTGTTACTAAATTTACTTTGATGTTTTTGTCACCTTCGTCAATGGTTTTATAATCTCATAACTAATTATTATCACAATTAGTTGTAACAAATCGGTTAATTTGGGAGCAACATTTTTCATTGGTAAAATTTTTCTTTTAAGTTCAAAATACTATGGAAGAATTTTTAGGTGTGCTACAATCTATGATTAGAAGAGAGTATTGACAATTTTTAAAGCAAAAAATTCCCGATGTATTGGGGTTGCATACACAATTTGCATTGTGTGTTGCAAAGCTTTTATTTGACTGATTCTAGTCAAAATGTCTCTCTCTTCTTTCGTATCGCTTTCAGAGATTAATACAAAGTTACAAAATTTAATTTATCAGATTCGACATCCTAAGACCGGTTTCTGCCTTTCGGCTTCGTCAGTTAGGCTTTTCGAATCCAATAAATGAAATTCCAAACATCGGGAATTTTTTGCTTTAAATTGTCAATACTCTCTTCTAATCATAGATGGTAGCACATCTAAAAATTTTATCTTATAGCGGATATAGCTATTGACTTGTACGAGTTTGGAATTTTATTTATTGGATTCGAAAAGTCTAACTTTTTTTTTTGTTTTAGAAATTATAACTTCCGATCAAATTTTCTATGAGAAAACAAAAAAAAAATCAATACTAATGACTTCCTGAGAAAGCTTAGAGTCTCCTCTTTAAAATGCTTTCTTTTTTTTTCTTTGCGTACGTTTTAGACAAAGATACTTTAGTTTTTCCGAACACCTCGCCTAAATACTTGTATTTAACGGCTCGTCGCGTGTAGAGTTTTCGAATTTGCTTTCTTATTTTTAATAATTTTTTATAGTAGGTAATACAAATTTTTTTTAAAATAACTTAATATTATTTTTTAGTAAAATTTTCCGCTCTTTCACGTGGTGCTATTAGTTTTTCTAAATTTTTATTTTTTTTCGAGATATAATGAAAAAACCAAATTTTCGATTTTATTTTCGAAATTGTGAAGTTAGCATACAGGGTGTGTCACGAAGTTGGCTCATTAGCCATATATAGAGAACTATAGATATTTGAAATTTGATTCAGGCATGATAATAAAATACAGGGTGTTTCATTTGAAATTATCGACTTATTGAGAATTGAAAATATGAACATTGGACGCTCCATTTTAGACACCCTGTATAAAATATCGCATTTGACGTTTCACCGTATGCTAGAAGGATATTCTTACAATCTCTGTATAAAATTTGAAATTAATAGCTTAACAACTAAGCCAGATACGGAAATTAAAGTAAATGCGTGTTTTTCAAAAAAATTTACAAAAATCTCAATTATCTCGGAAACTGTTAAATTTAGACCTGTGTTATGTTAATAATTTGATGCTGAATCCAAAAATAAAAAGAAAAATGGTACATGCCATTTGAAATAACAAAGTTGATGTCTACTTCCGGTATAACCGGAAGTAACCGGAAGTTGAAAATATTTTCATTGAATAGGTCGTACTGACAAACCCCCGTAACCCAATTTTCAAATTTCATATATCTGTAGTTCTCTATATATGGCTAATGAGCCGCCTTCGTGACACACCCTGTACACTTTAGAGCAGCAAAGATTTTTTTAATGTTTTCTACACCCTTTCAAGTACTTAAATGCCAAGTTTCACGGAGAAAACATTTTGTGCGAGATTTTGGTCAATATCCTTCTCTGGCAACTGGGCTAGATATATGTTTTTTAAATAAAATTCAATTCAAATTCAAATATTCAAATTCAAATAATTTATTTTGCCTTAGTCATACATACTACAATACAATAATTACAGTAGTTTAACAAAATGCAAAAAAGGACCTTTTCACGATTATTAAACCGATAACATGAGCCCATCATAAGAAGGACTCATGCGATTTATAAAAACAAATAAACAATTTTACGTATACTAATATTAAACAAAAAAAAATGAATGAGAGAAAAATAAAATAAAAGTGAACAATAAAAGCAACAGAACTGGATTGCGCATGTGTGGAAGAGGATACATAAATATATATTAAATTTAAATTATAAAGGGTTGTTACTACAGGAGCCATACGGAGAGCCCAAAGTGACGACGACGGACCGACAAAACCTCGCCACCTGGACAAAAATCTCAGACATCAAGAAACGATTTTTTGAAAAGCAATAAGTTGCTTTTGTGGATGCATGATTTTAGTATTTTCAATCTAAGATATGCTGCAATTAATTTATTTTTTATATGATGTTGAAAAGTTAAATCACTATCAAAAATAACGCCCAAATTTTTTGCTTTTTGTACTATAGGTATTTCATTGTTATTTATTGAAATTTGTAGGTTTTGTTCAATTTGTGCTCTGACAGTTTTATTTTTACTAATGATTAAAATTTGCGACTTGTGTGCATTCAAAACCAAGTTGTGGTGCATAAAGAAAGATTCTTTCTAGGTCTGAATTTAGATTTTCTTATACTTCGATAACATTGTATTGATTTATAGGTAGTTTAAATTGGGAATCGTCAGCAAATTGAATTTACAAAATTTCTCGCACTGATTCATATCTGAAACATATATGGCAAAGAAAAGAGGTGAAAGAACCGACCCCTGTGTTTTTTATTATTTTATAATCCGATTGTTCAACACCAAACTCTTTTTTAGATGTGCTACCATCTATGGTAAGAAGAGAGTATTGACATTAAATTTTAACTGAATCTAGTCAAGATGTCACTCTCTTCTTTTTTATCCCTTTCAGAGATTAATACAAAGTGGATATAGCTATTGACTTGTACGAGTTTGGAATTTTTATTTATTGGATTCGAAAAGCCTAACTGATGAAGCCGAAAGGCAGAAACCGGTCTTAGGATGTCGAATCTAATAAATTAAAATTCCTTACTGGTTTACCAAACTCTTTGTTTATCATGACATAATTGTAGCGAGATGATACAAGATTTTGAATCAAATTAACCGCCGCATGAGAGCAACCGAAGAACTGTAGCTTTGTTAACAACATTTCGTGATTAACGGTATCAAATGCTTTACTAAAATCTAAAAGCGACATACACGTGGTATTTCCACGCTCTTCATTTTCTCTAATATTGTTTAAGATGCTAACTAATGTTGTTGTTGTGCTAAAGTTTTTTCGAAATCCGGACTGGCAATCTGGTATTATTTTATTTCTTTCGACAAATGATTCAACTTGCTGGTAAAGGTGCTTTTCGAATATTTTTGATAAAACTGAAAGGATGATAATTGGCCTTAAACCTTTTAATTCTTTGGGCTCTGCTATTTTTGCAGTGGCCGGATTATTGCTTTTCTCCATGATAAAGGATATTACGAGGATAAAATACATGAATTTATGATATTTATTAGTGCATCTGCGCAGAAAGTAATACATAGTTGAATATCTTTGAGGGAAAGTCCATCTTCGCCTACAGCATTAGATGTTATTTTTGAAATAATTTTGATTAGGGATTCTTTAGTAATTAATTTGAAGTCTAGCTTATCAATATTGTTATTAAATTTGTTGTTCTTATAATAATTAATTAGTTCTTTAGAGACTGTGTCGGGTTGGTTGTCAGTTTCCAAGAATATTTGAAGCATTTTTAAGCTCTTCTGGGATGTCGGATTGGTTTTTATTGATAGTAAGTTTTAACTTTTTGGCTGTGTCCCAAGTGACATTTGTAGGTTTTGTTACAATGTCAAAATAGTTACAATTTTTGTTTGAAATTTGACATTTCTTACACTTGTGTTCCGTTGCTTTTTAGTGTAGTCTATATTCCACTGACAGAACCGATTAGCTATTCGCAACCCTCAAATTCAATGAAAAAGTTCTAATAACACTTGTTTAGATTATCATATATCAAAACTTTGTGTTTATAAATTCTACAAGCTTTTTTGGTTCGAAAAGTATTTTGTATATTTATTTATTTAGTTTTCACTACACAAATGCAATAAAACGTGTTTTTTAAAAATTGTGTAGCTCCGTACTACACTTTCTAACCTTCATTGACATTGATAAACTATAAAACTATAAGTAGACTAGTATTTTTCTTTATTTTATTAATTTTTTTTTATATTCAAATAAAAAATATTGTATGATAACGCGGACTCTTATGGAAAAAGTAACACTTCTCGTCCTTGCATCATAAACTACTATTTCCGCATTGTAAAATAATTATTCTTTTTCTTTAATAGACGGAACCACGCTTTAATATTTTTGTTCTTATTACACCAGCCATTTTTTACCGGATCATGTGCATCACACCAAGTTTCATCTACAGATATATTTCTATCTGCATTTATGGTATTTTTGAATTATTCAGATACATTAATTTCACAGAAATTTAATTAAGGACGATTTGAAACACTTTAAACTTGTAATATCTAAAATACTATCTTCAGGCTAAAGGTATCTATTGAAATGGAATTTAACATTATCAAATGAAATGGAATTTTAACATTATCAAAATTATAATATTTAGATAAAATTAAAGTAAAATTGAAGAAAATAAATACCCAGACTATGCCCAATCCGATATTTTTTCTTAAAATTAACGTGTCAGGTAAAATAAAATGAACGTCACCTAAAAATAAAGAAATCATATTATTAAAATAGAATTTAGAAAAATAAACAAAATGGTAATTTATAGATAAAGAGAAACGTTAAAGGTGAACTTACCTAAGGGATTGATTTAATGTGAGATCCTTATTATAAAAAAAAATCCTTTTTAACAGCTCTGATAGTAATCTAAAAATTTAAAACCAATATTAAATAATATTCAAAATTTTATTAACACTTTATTTTGGGACGATCTTTATAACAAATTATAATATCAGGACAACCTGTATGGCGAAATAAAATAAGGGTTGTGACAACTATTTAAAATGAAATGTCAGGATACCAACTTTGGTAACTAAATTATAAATTGATAAAATGTAGAAAATTGAACACCAGAATATAAAGGGAAAGTATGTTAATTGTTATAATTAAAATTATGAAATTGAAAACACATAAAATTGATAATAAAGTATAATAGAATCAAAATTTTGAAATAATTTGAGAGTTTCTGCATGACGTCAGAAGAGAACCTAGCACCGAAAAAAAAAAGAAAAGTAGTTAGTTTATAAAATGGTAGAAGGAGTTTAGTAGATGAAATTTAAGAAAATATTTTAATTTAAAAAGTTTAAAAGAAAGTTAGTTAGTTAGAAAATAGAAAAGAGAGATTAGGAGGAAAAATTTAGGAAAATAAATTTTGAAAAGTTAAAAAAATATTAAGGAAAAGTTATAAATTTTGAAAAAGTACATTTATATTTTGGGAGGAAATTATTACGGCGAATTTGTTTATGAATAGTAAGTGGTTAGTATTAAATAATACTTAAACAACTTACCTGGAAGTTATTTGGCTTGTTGTGGATATCATCTGGATATTAAGTTCGTATGGCGTGATCAATCGGGCATACATCCATTAAAAAACCAACAGAAAGTGGAAACATCACATAACTAGAAATCTAGTTGTAACACATCACTGGTTGTACGAAGGAGAAGAAGAAGAAATAAGGATATTCAAAGGTATCAATTCATTATAATCAATTATCACATACTGTAGACCAAAAACAAAGAGTGAGGTATGCATTTGTGTGGTTAAGATAGACGTATTAATCACTGTTTAGAATTTCGGGTGTGCCAACCTTAGTTAAATTAAAATTTATTGCGCCAAAATTCAAATTTTTTGTAGATATAAGATATCATTGAGTGAGTGTGTGGGCGTGAAAGTAACTCATTATAGTCAATAGTCTGATCTTTGTATATATTTATTTGGATTTTCTATTAAAATAAACTCATTCTAAATTTTGAAACAACATTTTATTTTGTGCCAAATACAGAGACTATCAGTAGCATAGATTAAGGGGAAGTTATAAGAACATGAACTCACAATTAAGGAATCCCTGAGATTACAAAGATTTACAGATATCAATTTGAGCATAGTCGTGGTGGTATCAACAAAAATATTAAAATTAAATAACAAAATAAATTATAGAACATTATTAAAAGTTTTATTTAATTAAAAGTAATAATAATTTCTAATATTATTACACTATATACAAGAAAATACCGATACTCTACAAAATTTCAGTTGTCTTCTGCCTACCTAAATATAAAATTGAATCTAAAATCAACACAGAGTTCTTTTTTAGATTCTGTTTTCAATTTTGTTTTTGCAAATAGTGATTGTCTCAGTTATGTAACACAAGACACACTGGGAATATTCATATCACGTAGTAAAGTTGAAGTTATCCTTTGAAGCACCTAATTAGAAGGGTCCTAGACTCTTCAATCAAGTTCCGGCCTGTATCAGGATAAGACCAATATCAAATTTGGGAGAATATATAATTTTTAAATGCATTAACAATTAACATGGTGTATTTGCTTTTATTTTTCTTTGTCATCATCGTTTGTATATATAATATAAACTATTGCCAAATGGATATAAACCTAAATTTTAATTTTTATGCTACATCTACGATATTTTGTAAAAGTGAATATTTTAGGAGGATTTAAAATTAGGCCAACAGTCATTGGTCAAATTTTTACTAAAATAATTTTTTTATATTACAGTTAATCTTTTAACAATGGCAGTTGGAATCGCTATGACATGGGCATCTCCATCATTAGTCAAACTAAAAAGCAATGATACATCTATAAATCCTCTAGGTGAACCAATCACAACCTTTGAGGAATCCTGGATAGCATCTCTTCCATCAATCGGTTGTGTATGTGGAACTTTATTCTGTGGATTTGTAGCAGATCGATTAGGACGAAAATGGACGTTAATACTTTTCAGTGTTCCCTTTCTTGTGTGTTACCTTGCGATTGCACATGCTACAACAGTCATTATTTACTACATTGCCAGACTTTTGATTGGTATTGCTGCAGGTTGTACCTTAGCAGTATTACCAAGTTACGTGGGTGAGTTGGCCGAAGATTCAAACAGAGGATTGTTATTGTGTATGATGGGTATTTTGGGAGCATCAGGTTATACATTTGTTTATGCTATCGGACCACTTGTATCCATAAAAATATTCGCCTATCTTCAGTTAATACCTATTGGTTTGTTTTATATCATGTTTATTCCTTTCATTCCCGAAAGTCCTTATTATTTTGTTGATAAAAATAAAATGGACAAAGCTGAAAAATGTTTGAAGAAAATAAGAACTACCAATAACGTACATTCGGAATTGGCTGAACTGGTTGCAGTTGTAGCTGAGAACAAAAACAAGAAGACCGATTGGAGGGAATTATATGCTACGAGAGCTGCTAGAAAAGGTTTAACTATTTCAGTTGGTTTGTTAGTTTTTCAGCAGTTTTTAGGATTTTCGGCAGTAAGCGGATATATGCAGCAAATTTTTGAAGCTAGTGGCACTAGTATTCCTTCTAACACAGCTTCTATTATTATTGGTTGTGTTCAAATAGTATCAAACGTAGCAGCTACATTTTCTGTAGACAAACTTGGTAGAAAACCACTGTTGCTTGTATCGAATATAGGATGTTCTGTGTCACTGGTTGCACTCGGTGGATATTTCTTTTTTAAAAATCATGGATATGATGTGGATTTCCTGTTTTGGTTACCCATTTCAAGTCTTATATTATTTTTTTCGTCCTACAATTTTGGATTTGGTACTTTGCCTTTAGCGGTTTGCGGTGAACTATTTTCCAGTAACATTAAATCTTTAGCAGCAACTTTGTCAACTTGTATGTGTTTCGTAATAGCATTTATAGTAACTTTAGGTTTTCCTTATTTGTCAGATGCTGTCGGTAATGCTGGTTGTTTTATGTTGTTTTCAATAATGTCGTTAATTTCAATTGCGTTTGTGATATTTGTAGTACCAGAAACAAAAAATAAAAGTTTTAAAGAAATTCAGATATTGTTAGAAGATTAATAAAGACCGATGAATGAATCTGTGATGATACCTTTATAAATTTTATCTTCTCTCGAACGGCAAAAATAATGGTGTTGTAAAGGGAATTTAATAGACTTTTTAAATAACAGACTACTGTGCAGGCATAGTGGATAAGGAATTATTTTTAATGAGTTTCAATCTCTGATATCTATGGAATATGTTTGCTTTTTGTTTGATAATATCGAAATCAATTTTTCTTTTATACCTTAGTAAATAAACAATTTGTCTATATTAATTAGTTGTCTTTTAAATGATAGTCTGTCTGTATAAAATAAGTATTACAATAATGTAGTTAATTTTTTAATAAAAGGCTGTTTTTTTATAAATCACTAGTTTCTTGATATTGCACACAAATCATGTACCTATACTTATTAATTTGCAAAGATCTTGGCGTATACGACGTGACTGTCAAATGAAACAAGCAATAGCGTAACTAGGATTTTTTTCAGGGGGGCACAAATGGGCCAAAGTTTTGGGGTGGTTTCAGCATCATTCTCACATATCAAACACAGGTAGAACATACTTAGGCTAATAAAATCCTTCTATTTTTATGGGGGGGGGGGTTATGAGAACTGGTGACGCCACTGGAAACAAGTAAACTGAAAGCATTCTATGACGTCAAATATTCTTCTTTCTGCATAATAAAATCACTTTTATAATAATAGTATATTATTCAACGAGCATATAATAGCCATTATATGCGAGTAGAATACTACACTTTGTCCACGACCGTCAAATTCAAATAAATTTAACCAGAAGAATCTGTTTTTTTGGAGTTATCCACTGCAAAAAGGATTCATATGCAGATACATAATTTTTTTTAGATTATTCAGGCAACAAATTTAATGCCACCAGTTTTGCTTCTTCTTCAATGTTATTATTTTGAGACATTTTTATTGTTTAACTAAAAACTTGCTGCTTGCTTGCTTGCTAGTTATTTTAACGTATCTTTTCTGCTACCAGGGCTAATCTGGACGGGACCTACAGCTTATCGTGGGCTCCGAACCACGGTCCTCAATCACCTTAAACGCAGGGCCTTTGTCTTCAGGTGATCTACCGACTAACAAGTGTGTAAACGTGCCACCAACCCCTATCAGTTCCACGAGATATCCGATCTCATCCGGCCTGTTTACCGGCGTGAATGAAGTCTTATCGAACCTACTCTCGAACAGTGACCCAGAATAAAGGCCTAACCAATTAGGCCACGGTGTCTAATTAAAGGCTCGTCCATACTCATCCGAATAAACGCAATTTTTCAAATCGGGAAAAAACCGCCACATCGTTATATGTTGCAGCTTATCCATAGAATAGATTACACAACAGAAGTATGATTTTTTTCCTTGAACTTCACCTTATTAATGTTAACATGCATTTTTTCAGTCGTAACGATGTGGCGGTTTTTTCAAATTTGAAAAATTGCGTTTATTCGGATGAGTATGGACGAGCCTTAACTAAAAACTTTTTCAAACAAGTATAATACACTTTTAAATATATTCTGTAATCTGACCACTTCTGGCATGCTAAGATTTTTCATAATATTCAAAGAGGAAGTAATTTGTGTTGCCTATATAAAGCTTTACTACTTGTTAAATATTTCAAGGTGTAAAAAACTCATTTTCTAACATTTTTTATTTTTATAACTTTACTAAAAACCTTTGAAGGCTGCTAGCAAGACCGTCGTACTGAAAATTAAAAATGTAATTTAGCATTTCATGATATGGAAATTAGAGTATAATGTGTTGCCTATCTATTAGAACATTTTGTCACAGGGGATCTATAAACTCTCTGCACTTTTGTTGTTACTTTTGGGTATTACTTTTAAATATTTATTTTAAATATTTACTGAAAACTGTTCTTTTAAAGTAGGGTTAGCCATATGTGAGTAATAATTATTGAAGGTATGGAAGAAAAAGTCCTTTTTATCTCACAAGTTATTTATTGAGGGTGCGACCGGTTTCGGCGATCAAATCGCCATCATCAGGCCCTGCGTGGAAAAATTATGGAGTTAAAAAACAAAATTGTTAAGTTACATGATTTTAAGGAATTTATTTTATTTTTAATTTATAATATAATTTAATTTTATTTCAAAAAAGCAAAAACTCAGTTTTTATACAAGTAAGACGTCATAAAATATTTTAACCAATAGGAAAATGGTTAGATTTAATATGGGTAAAACAGGAATTAATTAATAAGATGATAAAGCAATCTGTAATAAGAAATATCGAAAACGTATGGTTTGTTGAATATGAGGTAGGTGGCGTTAACATATATAATATAATTATTTAAATATTAGAATTTATTTTAAAATTAAGAAATTGTAATGTAACATTTTAAACTAAAAACATTTAATATTAAATTTTCATAAAAAACCTATAATCCAATCGTTATAATGTAAATTTAACTGCTGGCTGGGGATTAAAGAAATCATTTTCCAAAATTCTGTGCTTAATTGTAATGTTTTCTCTATATGTATTTAAAAATATATTATTGAAAAGATGTTAATTATTTAAAATACAAAAAATGAAATTTTCCATTAGTTTTGATATCTGATATTTGCAATTTAGGTTTTAAATAAAACTAAAAAACTATCAGTCTTAATTTATTGCTTAATAAAGGTAAGAAAGTTAAAAATATTTTATTTCAAAGTAATTTAAACTTAATTCTACAACATATTTCTATTTCTTGCTTTGTTTTTTGCTCCGATGGATCTTAAGAGTCTTTTCTTGTATGAACTTCCTGGTTCCCGGTTTTGATTGTTGAAATTTCATCAAAACCCTTCAATCTAATCTTCTAAGCAAAATGCACAATCCTTCAAGTCCTGTAACACAAAATTAGGGGTAATAGGTTTTTACTTTCATTGGGAGAAAGTAAATAGTTTACCTGATATAACATTACTTCTTCTTGTTCTAATTACAGCTGGTATCATAAGACGTTCTGCTAAGAATACAATGTGTTCTCTTTCAAATCGGAAATTTGATTTTATGTAATGGGTTAACATTAACTCTAAATTGAGGCGATCATTGATATTTCTTCCTCGACCTTCCCTATTATTGATAAGGTGAAATAATATGGCTTCATCTATGTGTTCATCTTCATGTTCTTCCTCAACAAAAATATTCAAAAGTTCTTCCGTAATTTCGTTGACACCCCACTATTAGCATGTCAAACGTCACTACCTTGAGAAAAGCAACTGCAATAACTCACTATTTTACGCATACCTTACATCGTCGTAGCGCTAAGGTATAACGTATACGGTATACATTCTGCCAGTTTGCAATAACTCTCTAATAATAGGTATTATTATACTTAAGGAAGTACAAATATAATGAATGTTTTATAGAACAGTCTTGGACAAAATGTTTTAATTTTTGACGTTTCGACTTTTAGTTTAAAGCCATTTTCAAAAAATTGACATTAACGCAAAAATAATAATAGAAACAGAGCAATGGACAATCTCATAAGATATGGTAACAACATATAGGACAAAGAAATAGATTTTCAAATTTAAGATTTGAAATACGTTGTCAACATATTTTTTGTGACGTTTGGTGTATTGGTGTTATGTAATGGAAGTATTTAAAATCAAATGAAAGTAAAACTGTAGAAACCTATAAACCACATTTTAATTAATAACAAAAATAAATTTAGAATTCTAAATTCTAAAGAATATAGATACATAAGAAATTGTGAATTTAAAAATACAGATGTCAAAATGGGAAAAAAGATTTCTATTTGATTTGAAAAACGTTTACACAACATGGCGGAATATAAGTAGTGGTGAGCATGCGCGTTGTCTGTGTTATAGGAGGACCGTGTTGGCACGTATTACAAAATTTGATTTATTTTTCTTATACAAACCAAAAAAAATTGTATAAGTACTGAAAAAAATGTTAGGTGTGCAATTAAAATTCACGAATTTTTAAAAATGAACACGAGAACCAAAAAAATAATATCTGTTGAGTACTTTATATACATTGAAATATTACTTCTAAATAGCTACCGTGTTTCAAGTCCGGTCCTGATCACGAACATATTTCATGAAGTTGGTCATACTACTACTTTAATGCGCATGTGTGCCACTACGAGAAAATTTGCTGTTGTATAAACGCGTATGCGAAACGTCATATCCCTTGTATCTCAGGGATACAGTTCTGTGACGCCAAACCAGCAAAGCTCAAAGCGACATCTTGTGGCGCGGCCCGTAAGTTTGTTTAGCTAAAATTCCGTTAGAGCGCAGCTCGTGTCAAGCGTAATCGAAATTGGCAGGCGTATTCACATTTTCTCTAGTTTTCCCCAAATTCTAACCGAGCTGGTCAAAAGAATGTGTACGCTCGTAATTTCCCAGTTTGCTGTAAATCCCCATTTTACTACTTTAGGTGAATACGTGTTTTCATGCTTCCTTTTGCTTTCTGCACCAGGAGTTTTCCTCAAAACAGTACCGAAAATGAATTTAAACCGATCCTCTCTAATTTCTTGCTCATAGGTATCAACATTTTGGAAACCGCACTTAATAATTTGTTTATTTTAACAGTTATAATATAAAGCGACATCTTGTGGCGCGGCCCATAAGTTGTGGTTGTTTACTTAAAATTCCGTTAGAGCGCAGCTCGTGTCAAGCGTAATCGAAATTGGCAGGCGTATATTCCACGAGAAAGTTCATATCAAGACGAAAAATATATACAATAAAATAATGAAAAGGTGTCGAAAATTAAAGAATTAGTATATTATTCAATGATTTTGGGTGGGTTATTTTATTACACGCGGATGAATCATCCGAGTGTAGTAAAATAACCACACAACGAGTTGAATATAATAAATTTTCAACACACTGTAGACCGTAAATATTTGGGAAAATAAATAAAAGTTCTTCCAAAAAAAATACATCAGAAAACATGGAAAAATTGATAAAAAAAAATTTCCTAATTTTCAACTTTAACAACGTTGGGCATCTCAAACTATGAAATTATTGCCTCAGAAGTCCGTTCTGAAATCAAAATCCGACGGTTGGCAACAATTTTTGAAAATATCACAAAATAAGTATACAGGGTCCTTAACCCTTATTGGGTAAAACATACAGATTTATTTGAAAGGCATCAATTGATGGTGGTTAAAAGCAAACATTTTGAAATTATTTTCAGTAAAATAGGCAAATATTTGTATTTGCACATCCCTTTTTAAAAAATCGCAACTTTTTCAAATTTAACGCTAAAGCTTTAAAATCACCAATATACAAAGATAAAAGACTTTTTTAGACTAAGTTTGAAATTTTTATTTTGTACAGGGTAGTCTAAAATAAATTTTACATTAAAAAAACTTTCATTCAAGTTTTTTCAGTTTTTTTACACCACCAAACAGAATTCCATTTACAGGGTGGGACACCCTGTATAAGTATTCATCAACGGATACCGAATTTTATCCCCTTCAACTTGGCAATTTACTCTGTACCTATTTTTCGTCATTTAAAAGTTATTTAGAAAAAACACATTTTTGGTAAACATCTAAATAGGCTGTTATTTGCCTAATTTACTAATGTATAGTAGAACCCATCGCTTTATGAGAAAGAAAAAACGCTATAAAAACAGCAAAGGATACCGCCAATAGAAGAAATGCTAATTGATCTGGACATTTTTGAGTTCTTTAATGTCGAAAATGCCGTACACTGTCCATATACATAAAAATAAAATGATATTTTGGCTATTAGAACCACTGTGCAAAGATTCAATAACCAACTTACTGGAGATCGTTAGGGGTAATTTGCGCAAAATTTCTATATTGATTAACTTTCTTTAATATGAATTTACATTTTAATTTCTATAACGCATATTAGATTTCAATAGAGGTTGACCACTCCACCTCGCCCATAGGTTCATTTTCTCATCTCTTGTGAGATTCACAAACGTTACCACCCTGTACGCATGAAAATAATTTTAAAATGTTTGCTTTTAACCACCATTAATTGATGCTCTCAAATAAATCTGTAAGTTTTTACAGAACTACTACAGAGGTTTGCCGGACCCTGTATAGTTGTCTTGTGATATTTTCAAAAACTGTGGTTAAATGCTGGATTTTGGTTTCAAAATTGACCTCTGAGGCACCAATTTCACAGTTTTAGATGTCCAAAATTGTTAAAGTTGAAAAATTGGAAATTAGGAATTTGTGTTTTTTACCCATTTTTTCAGCTAATTTGACCGGGACCTTTTTTACCTTGAAACAGTCCTTTATCGAAAAAATTATTCAATTGTAAATAGGTGAACAAGTGTAGAAATAATCGGGAAAATTACTTTCAATTCTAAAATCGATGCCAAAATATGTACCTACTATCAATGTTAATATTCTAATGCAATAAAAAGAAACAATAATAATCAGTTCAGAGCATGTAGAATTTATTAAAAATTCTTCAACAATTCCCACCAAAAAGCGGTAAGTAGGAAGTTTATAATACAAGGAAGTTCTAGAAAAAAATAGGAAATCAAGTGAAGTGTGGTAAGTGTTGCACAGGGGTCAAAGGTAGTAACATCTAGGTACCTGCTTCGTGGTCAAACTCGAAGGGTGGTCCTATGAAACCCCTTTTGACGGGTCGGACATGATTTAAAGTTTGTTAAAAAGTGTTACCTAGCCTTTAAATTACAATTAAAACGGTCTCTCGACCTGCCCTAAGAATTTATAGTTTTATTTCTCTTGTTATTTTTGTTATATTAGCCTTGGGGAAGGTCCCGTTAGATCGAAATGATTGTATTATAATGTTATACTAAATTTATTTTAATGAAGGGGTCGTTTTTCAAAATGTAAACGGTCAATCGTTTTTGTATTAGTTTCTGTCAGAAAAGTTACTCTATTTTTAGAGGATTACTTTAACGGTCACTTAGTTTATGAATTTTACAGACCATTTAACTTTTTTATTTTATGATAAATTGATAGCTTCCCTACTAGACTAAATTTTATTATTATTATTAAATATTTTTCTTAAATTGAAATGACTTACTTGGTCACTCAATAAGTTCGTAGGATGAAACCTTGTGCCACTATTGACTTATATGGTTTTTAGCAAGTACCAACCTTCAAATGATATGTGTCAAAATTTCATGATATTTGACGTTTAGTTCACAAGTTACAGTGGTTTTAGCAAAACTACTTTTGTAATTTTCAAAACATTGGAATAATCTGAATGTCGTGTGTTGATAAAGCATCGCTTTTTAATTGAGAAAATACCGGTAAACGTTAAGAATATGGGGCCGGCTGGAATTTTCATGAAATTTTCACAGATGTTATAAAACATGATAAAATCAATGTAGCAATAGAAATTTTTGCGCGGATACTCCCAAGACAAACCAATAAAATCCGTTGGACGAAGTATTTAACGTATTATTTTCAATTCATATGCACTGTGTTCAGAGCCGGTCCTAGACATTTTTCTAGTGGATGCGAACAATTTACTGGCTTGGGAGGGAGCCACGGTGGGAAAAGGGGGGCAGTATGCCCCCCCGGAAAATTGCGTTTTTAGCGCCCCTTTCGATTTTATAACTAGTGATGTAATTTAGTTTATTATTTAGAGAACTTAAAGATAATAATAAAATGCCTTTATTTAGTATTGTTATATACAATACAGTAAACAATTTAAAGAGGCGAAGTCTCCACTCTACACAGAATCTACAAAAAAATTCAAAAAAATTAAAATTTGGTTTATGCAGAATGAATTTTGCATAAGAAACGATTGGCAATGTCAAAATTACCGCAAAAAAATGTTTGTGCCATTTTTCGAGGAAAAAAAAACGAGTTTTTTGGGATATAAATGCACCTAGAATCTACAAAAAAATTCAAAAAAATGAAAATTTGGTTTATGCAGAATGAATTTTGCATAAGAAACGATTGGCAATGTCAAAATTACCGCAAAAAAATGTTTGTGCCATTTTTCGAGGAAAAAAACGAGTTTTTTGGGATATAAATGCACCTAGAATCTATAAAAAAATTAAAAAAAATGAAAATTAGGTTTACGCAGAATAAATTTTGTATAAAAAACGATTGGCAATGTCAAAATTACCGAAACAAAAAGTTTGGGCCATTTTTGAAGGAAAAAGTGAGTTTTTTAGGATATAAATGGTCCTAGACTCTACAAAAAAAAATTCAAAAAAATTAAAATTTGGTTTACGCAGATATGAGAAATATCCTCCCATTGCGTAGATTTTTCCGTTGTACTGGACGAGTTTAAAAATATTAAAACAAGGCGTTTACTACTGTAAATAATGACATATATACTCTATTATTTATTTTTTTTTATGATAAATACAGTAGTACTTTAAATCCCCCCCCCCGTCCTTAATTTTTAGAAACGCCACTGGGCCTGGTAAATTTTTAAAATTTGAGTAGCCTAAAATGCTGGTTTGGACTACTTTTTATTACATTACATTCACAAAAAGTAATTGTCCAGCTGGGCGCCCCCTGGCCGCGGCGCCCGCCTGCGGTCGGATCCTTCGCGTACGTCTTAAACCGGCCCTGACTGTGTTGAACCGAAAAACTTCTACATACACACAGGTAGCAATTCACAAGCAGAATAAACGTAAAAAGTATGAACAAATTAAAAAACAAATCATTATTTAATGGTTATTTAACGAACAAGTGTATTAATCGCCATTTTAATTCACGAGTTTGTTACAGAACTTTTCCGTCGACCGTACTTTTCAAAAATAAAGATATCTTACTTTCAATTTTTATTTATTTGATGAAAAACAACAATTGCTATTTTTAGATGTGCTACCATCTATGGTAAGAAGAGAGTATTGACATTAAATTTTGACTGAATCTAGTCAAGATGTCACTCTCTTCTTTTTTATCCCTTTCAGAGATTAATACAAAGTGAGTAAACCAGTAAGGAATTTTAATTTATTAAATTCGACATCCTAAGACCGGTTTCTGTCTTTCGACTTCATCAGTTAGGCTTCTCGAATCCAATAAATAAAATTAGCTATTGACTTGTACGAGTTTGGAATTTTATTTATTGGATTCGAAAAGCCTAACTGATGAAGTCGAAAGACAGAAACCGGTCTTAGGATGTCGAATCTAATAAATTAAAATTCCTTACTGGTTTACTAACAATTGCTATTTTTTATTTATATTAACTTTATTCACAGTTAGTTCAATTTTCCTCAGTGTTCGTTTTATTATTGTAAATATTAATATTAGAAATTGTGCAATTACTAAAATTAAATATTCATAGAGTTTTTGAATTTTAAGAAATTAAATAATGACTTACAATGACAGATAATATTAACACACCTTCAAATGTATGTTTGGTTGCCTACACCACAGGCAACTGTCAATATAAATGTATAATAAGAGCAATGTACGTTGGGTTGCATATAATAAAATCGTTGATTAATAGAAAATCATTAATCAACGACTTTGAGTGCGTTAAAATACATCATAAATGGTCGGTCGACGGAAAAGAAACATTAACAAACAATTTGTTTTGACCAATGTCATTCCTTTGATAACTTTGAATTCAATTTTGTCACGTTGCCAGTTTAATTTTCAGAAAGAATAGATTTAGGCATAAGTAATAGATTTCTAGCAGAAAAACTTACTTTGGCCCTTAAATCTTCCGATCTGGGTTTTTCAAACTGTATGGGCTGTCAGGTTAGCTTTAGGTTAGATTAGTTTTAGGTTAGGTTAGGTTAGCTTTAGATTGTTACATTCTGACAGGTATCAAGTTTTGACAAATGTCACGTTTTGACAGGTATAAAGTTTTAACAAGTGCCCATTCTGACAGGTGTCATATTTTGACGGTTGTCCATTTTGAGAATTGTTACATTCTGGCAGGTGTCACATTTTAACAGTTGTCACGTTTTCACAAGTGTCCATTTTGACAGTTGTTACATTCTGACAGGTGTCACGTTTTGACAGGTGTCACATTTTGAGAGGCGTCACATTTTGACTGTTGTCCATTTTGACAGTTGTTACATTCTGACATGTGTCACATTTTAACAGTTGTCACATTTTCACAAGTGTCACGTTTGACAAGTGTCCATTTTGACAGTTGTTACATTCTGACAGGTGTCACATTTTAACAGTTGTCACGTTTTGACAGGTGTCTCATTTTGACAGGTGTCTCATTTTGACAGGAGTCACATTTTGACAAGTGTCCATTTTGACAGTTGTTACATTCTGACAGGTGTTACATTTTGAAAGTTGTTACATTTTGACAGTTGTTACATTCTGACAGGTGTCACATTTTGACAGTTGTTACATTCTGACAGTTGTTCATTTTGACAGTTGTTACACTCTGACAGGTGTTACATTTTAACAGTTGTCACGTTTTGAAGGTTTTAACAGTTGTCACGTTTTGACAGTTGTTACATTCTGACAGGTGTGACATTTTGACATTTGTTACATTCTGACAGTTGTTACAGTCTGACAGGTGTTACATTTTAACAGTTGTCGCGTTTTGAAGGTGTCACGTTTTAACAATTGTCACGTTTTGACAGGTGTCACATTTTGACAGAGGTCACGTTTTGACAATTGTTCATTTTGACAGTTGTTACTAAACGTTCCATTAAATATTTACCTAAATCCATGATTTATGAAATTGAATTGGTAACGTATTCCCAACTTTGAATTTATGAGATGGCTGTCATTTGTCAAGCAACTTATTTATGTCCGTCAAATGAACATTTTTTGTTCATTGTTCATTTTGACAGTTGTTACTCAACGTTCCATTAAATGTTTACCTAAATCCATGATTTATGAAATTGAATTGGTAACGTATTCCCAACTTTGAATTTATGAGATGGCTGTCATTTGTCAAGCAAATTATTTATGTCCGTCAAATGAACATTTTTTCCTTTTTTTAAACTTTTCAGGTTTATTCTGATTATAAATTGCTACTTGTGCATTTGTAGAAAAGTTATGTATGCGTTTGAATTGGAAAAATAGGTTAAATAATCGTTTCAACGCACTGAATTTGTTTGTCCTGAAAGTGAGTATCCCAACATATATTTTTTCTACGAGTGTACGCAAGGTAGCTACTTTGGCGCATACTTTCAGCACTTTTTTTAAAGCAAAATTACCATATTATAGACGCGTTTTTTCTTATATTTTATATCCTTTTTAGTAATGTACGTATGTAAGAATTGTTCTTTATGCAAAAATACTTGATTTTTTTATATTTAAACAAAATAAGAGCAAAATAAAATAAAGCAGATTTAGGTATAGTTTACATCAACTTTGATGCCATGCAGGAAAACATAACTTTACGCACTGAATAGGAAAACTACTATTTTCAAAAAAAAATTGAGAAAAATATCTTTCCGCCGTCACTGCTTCGCTAAAATATTCGAGGTCGGTGGAACCGAATCTGAAGGTAAAAAAAGTTTTTACCCTCGACATCCCCTTCAAAACGGCCAAAAACTACCCCCTAGAGGGGTTAAACGAGCTTTACAAGGTTCCCTGTAGAAAAACACACTTTCCCCACATTTTCGAGGATGCTGAGCACGGTGGGGGTGTTGGATATGGTTTGCGATCACCACCAACCCCTCCACCGGCCAATACTCTCCCCCGAAAAGGGCAATTTTTTTTTAAATATCAGCGGCAAATATATACCCCTGCCCCCAGTTTTCGAGGATGCTGAGTATGGTGGTGGAGCTGAATATTGCTTCCTACAGGGAATTCTTGTAAAACGCGTTTAACCCCTCTAGGGGGCAGTTTTTGGCCGTTATCAAGGAGATGCCAAGGGTAAAAACTTTTTTTACCCTCAGATTCGGTTTCAGCGACCTCGAAAATGGGGGGAGGGGAGACTAAATTGGCCCTTCCCGGAAAAAAAGGTTGTCACTCGGACTCCTGACCTGCACTATAAATTCCGGTCATTCTTTCAATATTAGTATTTCCGATTCATAAATTTGCCAAAGAAAAATGACATCTCCTTAACTTGGCGTCAAAATTGAAGTCAGTACCCAAAAAAAATTTTAAAAACATGTGTTATACTTGCTAGGGTCATGTCCCAAAATGTTTTAAAATTCCCTAGACAGCGAAAGATTGCAGCCCATTATATCTGTTTACGCGATTCAATTTTTTTAAGTACAAAGTCCACAGAAAATTAAAAGTTAAAAAACAGAAAATTTATTTTTTGTGATGGCGTGAATTAATTTCTTATTTCGTGAATACTCATTCTTAATGAATCTCTAGTTCACATTTTGACCTAGTGGTTACAAATAACTATTACCATTTTTAAAAATAATTTATAAATAGCTCTGAGTCAACTAGACAACAAAGATGAGAATACTTATTTCGTGTAACATGCGACACGTAAAAATAAAAAAAATGTTTATTTACGACCAAAGCGGTTGAGACAAAGCAAGAGTTTTTAAGATTTCCAGGAAAGAAACTTAATATAGCAATAGTCAACCTTGATTGGAAACCGCCAAACGTTCAAACCAATGTCAAGTTTTGTCAAAATCAAAGAGTAATAAATCGTGTTCAAATGAGAAAATATACAAAGCATACCCCATTCGCTATTTCTTTGGCATCCCCTGAGGTTGGGCAAGTGTTCTAAATTTCATCCTGTATATTATTATCACTAGCAGAATTTGCATAATCTTATGGTCTGCCAATATTTTAGGTTATGAACATAATCAATTTTGTTAAATAAATCAAATTAATTTGTTACTTTACTTTATTTTTATGTATGAGTGAGTTTTAAAACAATAAAACATTGCTGATCCATAGGCGTGACACATGTTTTACCAGAATTTTTTCGTAGGTGATATAGTATTTCCAATCCAAATAACATTTCGTATAAATTGTAGACATTTTAAAAATTATTATTATTATTACTTAAATAATTCCTCACGATTACGATTTTGTAGTTTTATGAGGATCTGCAAGAATTTGACAAGTCAGACTTGAATGATTTGACAGACTTGTTACTTGAATTGAAGTGCAATAACTGGCGCAACTTGAAACAAATTGAAAGGTGTGAACATCATTTCACTTGAATTCAAGTAACTTGAAAGGTGTTTTCAAGTTTCAAGTAGAAGTAGAGACCAAGTTAACTTTTCCTTTCAAGTTGGGGATTTGAAGGTCGAGTTGAATCACAGTTGAAAGGCTCGTTCAGACTACAAGTTACTTGAATTCAAGTCACTTGAAAGGAGTAACCTGAATTCAAGTGAACGTTCATACTATTTCAATATTTGATTAAAGTCATTTCAAGTTGACATTTTTACTTGAATGATTCCTGTTTCAAGTTACAAAAATGGCGTCGAATGATGTAATTCCTGCTGGAATAAAAGTTGTAAATAAGCTAATTGTGGATAGATTCCTAAAAATCAGAGAAAAAATTTTAAGTTGAACCTGATACAAAATAACCTCACAATTAGAACCCTCCGTGGGTGGTTTACACTAGGGCAGCGTCTAAATCCCAACTGCTTTTCGTACATCATTTTTCTGAGCTGAGCTGTCCTGGCGTAACCTAATCTTACCTGACCTCACCCTGTAAATTATTGATCTGTTACATCTTATTATTTTTTGATATACTGTTTCTTGCATTAGGTTATGCGATAAGTTTAGCAACAGCGTGGTCACTCGAAAAACGGCTGGGCCGTGGAAGTAAATGTGGTTGACAAATTTGCCGCAATGCAGAGCCACTTTCACCACTTCCAGTGACTTCAAGTGCACTTGACTATCAGTTCACACTATTCAACTGTGATTCAAGTCTCCAACTTGAAAGCAAAAGTTAACTTGGTCTCTACTTCTACTTGAAACTTGAAAGCACCTTTCAAGTTACTTGAATTCAAGTGAAATGATGTTCACACCTTTCAATTTGTTTCAAGTTGCATCAAGCATTGCACTTGAATTCAAGTAACTTGTAAAGTCTGAACGAGCCAGTTTAACACCTACCTAATATATCAAATTAAAAAAACAAATTGTGAGGTTATGTGGTTTTTATTTTCTGTTTGTATTTTTTTGTAAAATGAAGTGTACAATTTTTTCTCTGATTTTTAGTAATCCATCCACAATTAGCTTATTTACAACTTTTATTCCAGCAGGAATCACATCATTCGATCATATTGAAATAGTATGAACGTTCACTTGAATTCAGGTTACCCTTTCAAGTTACTTGAATTTAAGTAACTTGTAAAGTCTGAACGCCGCTTTAGGGCTACCAAAAGATGCAGCAGAACTTCTTGGTTATTACAAGACAAAAACACTCAAAATTCAACAAAAACTTCACTTTCCTGGTACCGTAATAGAGAAAACGATTTCTTACAATTTTTTTATTAAGATGCAGATCTTGCATGTCTGTTGTAAAAACATTTCTGGATTTGAATACGTTGTTACTGAGTGGAGATTTTTCATTAGTTCTTTAAAGAGAAGCTTAAAAGCAATTTTACTCCATAATATAAATAACTTCTCTTCATTACAAATTGCCTATTCTGTACAAAAATTTAATTTCACACTTGAGTAAAACGAAATACAACCAGTATGTGTGGAGATTTAAAAATACTTGGTATGTTATTAAAACAGCAAAATGGCTTCACAAAATATCTGTTTCTTTTGTGAGTGGAACAGCAGAAACAGGATACAACTACTTGAGAAAATAATGGACGGCAAGAACTAATTTGAATCCAGGAAATAAAAACATAGCTTGAGAAAACTTAGTGCTACCTGAAAAAGTTTTATTACCACCTCTACATCAAGTTTTATACTTGGTATAATGGTACAATTTGTAAAAGGTTTAACTAAACAAGGCAATGGATTTAAGTATTTGCAATAATGGAGTAGATCTGGCGAAAAAAACGGCTCGAAAACAAACTGATGAAATCAAGACATTTTTTTCCCCAATCGATTGAGTCAGATCCCCCCATTATTCCTGCATGAAATATTCGACCCATGTGGCCACTTTTCCGACCCGTAGTGCCCTTCCTAATTATCGGATCGAGTTACTGCGGAGCACCAACCCACTTTGCAGCGCGCATTTGTGAAAACAAAATTTTTTCGTATTGCTATCTTTTAGCGGATGAAAAAGTGAACAATTTGATCCCCGGCTGGTTGCGCTAGCTCAATTAGTACAGAAGTTACAATCGTTTTAATAATATTTGTTTCCCCCCCATATCTCCCCCTCTACTTGTCCCAACACCCCCACCCCCCGGCACTTAAAAGTACTCGTTATTACCCTTTTATTCACAAAAAAATAAGGCCCTATCTCCACTGCCTCTCGAGGAATAATTAATTTAATTCATTTTGTGCAACTTCAAATCGCGATAACTCGCGAACTCATTGAGTTTGGTCAAGGTCTTCAATTTTGGTAAGAATATTTTTTTGTGGGATCAAACCCAGCTGAGATTTGTCGGAAAAACCGGTTTCAAATTCTTTAGATAGACGATTTCCCTCTCCTCCACCGCCGCCTGGGTCGAAGATTTCATGCAGGAATGATGGGGGGGAACTGAAAATAAAGTACTCGATTTCATTAGTCTGTTTTCGAAAGCCAGATCGACTCCACTACAAGGAATATTCCCATCTTTATCTGAAGCTAAACTGAAATATGGCATTTTTGTTGGTCCCGATGTAAGAAAACTGATGAAAGATAAAAATTTTGAATTGGTATCATGAGTGTCGTTTAAAGTAACTGAGGACGCCTTACGAAATCATAAGAGCTCAAATTGTGAAGAAATAATAAATAATATCCAAAAAATCCTTAGATTAGGTTATCTGATGAGCCTTAAACTTCACTTTCTTCATTCACATTCAAGCTACTTGCCTTGGGAGCTGTAAGGAAAGAGCAAAGTGAAAGATTTTCTCCAAATTTTTGTAATTTAAATCAATGTTAAGCAATACCAAAAGACTGGAACGAAAATTCAAGTAGTCGTATATGCGGGAACGACTTGCTTGAATGGATATTTTTGGAAAATCAAAGGTAAAGAAAAAACCTGCTTAATTAACACATGGCGACCCTTTTGAGTCCTCGAAATTCTGAAGTAAATGCTCTGGAGAAAAGGGAATACTTAATTGGAAAGAAGATCGGTCAAGAGGCATACATATGTCTGGTCTTTGGGTATAATTCTATTTATTTATTTATTATATGATGATGTTTTATGATGCCCTTCATGCGAAACAAGTGCAGTAGCACTTATCGCTTATCATTCATTGTATTTATTGAATAAACAAATAAATAAATAAAATAAATAAATATAAAAGAAATGGTATGTAGGTATCAGGGAAAATGGAATATCATCATGACGGCAGACTTAATTACCAATTATAATAATTTTTGAGAAGTTGGAAACTAACAAACCTAATTCAGAGCAAGTAAGTGTCAAAATTTCTCCTTGAAATTTCAGTTTCCTTGGTTTTCTCGAACATGTGTGTTGATATGATCTAAAGCTATCAAAATACATCGGTAAAAATGAAATAGTCGGGGGTAATACCACTAGAGCTCAGACTTAATAATAATAATAATGATAATAAACTCCCTTCCCTTTATTATTATTTGCCGTGGCGCTCTGGGGACTCTTACTGATGATTGATGGCGCATTTGCTTTGCAGTTGTGGGAAAACCCAGAAAAACCTCACAACACCATCATCGACAACGATGGGCTCCCCCAGGATTGAAATATTTGCAACGTAAAGTGACATCAAAGTAATTAATGTTAGATACGCTACAAATCAAGCCCAGAAGTAGGCAGTGAAAATTTTTATTTAAAAATCTCACTTTCTAGACCTGGGCTCGAACCAGAGCGCGGACAGACCTCTTAATGGCACATATTGAATCGCCGATGGGAATAATGGCCGGATATTTTTCATAAGTTTGATATAGAGTATTTACTTTCATTGGAAATTTAATGAGATCGAGTAAAATTGCCTATATGAAAGCTCGAGCTGGTATTTGGTAAGATAATTCCATGAATTTAACTGACGTGACACATAAATAAATAACAAACACACATCGTTAACCGGGCAACGTGGTCTTATCAATTTTTTATCCAGTTATATTTTCTCTTCCTTCCTCATAGGCTAAATATCCGATAGCAAATTACGATTTTCGAATTTTCATGTGAGTGGAATTGTAGCAAATAAAAAAGTTCGAAGTTGAATAATGTGTACGCGTTTTAGGGAACGTTTTCTAGAAATTTGACTTTTGGACTGTAATGTATGAATACGAAGTAAAAAATAACGGCGGGCGTAATTTCGGCCGGTAATCCCTTGGCCTACCTGCATAAATCAAGGGGTACCATTTATGACAGGGGTAATTTCGGCCGAGGGGCCCTCAACGCCGTCAGCTTCAACGCCGGACTGCGTAGCCGGAGCAAAGGACTGCGTAGCCCGCTGAGGTATAATTTTTTTATCAATAGCCGCAGGCTGTTGTTGTTTTGATGTCTGAGGCGGAGCCTCCGTATTATCTTCGTTTTCACTTTGAAATAAAGAAATATTTTAATATAAAGCATTCTGTTATTTTATTTGATTTGCGGCCGAAAATACCTATGAGATAAGGAAGCAACTTAAAACCTCCGGCCGAATTTACCTACCGGCTTTTAGTACCTGCCCTTTTTCCGGCCGAAATTACATCCGCCCAAAAATAAAACTTTTACCACTCCAATTTTGAAACTGTCAGACAAACTACTTATTTATAAGTGAGCTGACCATATTCAAAGTTATATCTCGGCTTCAAATTTAAACTATTTTTTAATCTGTATTTTTTACAAGAAACAACTCATTAACTATCCCAAAGCGCGAACATTAATTAGTTTGCACGGCATTGCCTCGAACACAAATAAACACTAAAGAGAAAAAGCGACGATCGCTAACACACAAAAAAACAGTTGAAGTTGAGGAGGCCTGCATGACGGTGAAGGCCAACGCCAAAACATTGATGCAGTAGTCTCGATGCCAAGGTCACTACCAAAAAATTTCACGATCCGCGCTTTGTATTCGCGGGTCGCGCTATGAGAATTAACGTGGAAATTGGAATGGATGTTAGGATGCACGAAGATGTAAATGAATCGATAAAAAATCAAATGTTCCAAGTCATTAAATTATTACTTCAAAAAAAAAAACGTCTAAAGCCGAAAATAAATGAAAACAAAAAAAATGTATAGTGAAGAAGTTTGTGATTCTATTCATTTCTAACGTTCTCGACAAATAATTCAACAACAACAAGAATCCAAGCGAAAAAACAATAAATAATAAAGTGAAATTTTTCTTTATAATATATTGTTACTTACCGTATATTTCTCAAATCGTTTTCGTGTGAAGCACAATGTGAAATACTTAACTTTTATTCAATATATTAATTTAACTTTAACTTATCTGAAATTTTAATTTTATCCTTGTAAGTATTAAAAATTATTAATTTTATTATTGGATTTAATAAATAAATTATAGACTCTAATTTGTTAATTTTTTTTTTCAAATTTTATTAAGTTAATTTTTTTGTAACCTTCTGACGTAATCTTAGTCAGAACGTAATTAACTTCTGTTGGGCGCCACCTACTCGGTCAGTAGAAAAATGAGAGTCTCTTAAATCTCAGTCGTGCTTCTGAAATTGGCCGCAAAATTATAAAAATCGATAATAACGACTCAATAAAATATGGAAGCATTTATTAACAACAAAAATAACGGTTGAACTTGTAGTTGTAGTGAGATGATTATTGAGCTTAAGAAGGTAAGCGTAATGTTCTTATTTATTTGTGAATTTAACAATTACCACTGATTTAACAAATCACACTCTTACCTTATTCTAATTTGATTATCTACTAAAATGTAAGCTAACCTAATTAATTAAGTACTTTGGCCTTGTTTTGTTTGTAAAAGTTTGAAATATCGATATTCAAAAATGCATAGGTACCTTTAACACTATTTCAATCTTTTAGTTATCTCTGGTTACTTTCTTTCCAAATCGATGTGACGAAAATAAATCTTCTAGGATTCTAATCAGGAATACGGGATAAAAATGCTACGGGATGTGGTTGTATCTGGATAATAGATGAAGAAACAACAGGAGCTGGATTTTCTTTCAGGAACAAACGATGGAATGTTAATTCCAAGATTTTCTTGTAAACATTGATTCTAACCTCACTTAAAATTTGACAGTTAAAATTTCCTTACAATTTCTTTCTTCGATCAGAGCGGCTTTGATTTTGGTTTTCTTCTTCGAAAGATTTTTAGCAAAAGCCCCGCTTGACAGCAAGTTTTGGTTTTTATAAACCATCATGTCAAAGCCGTCTAGATCGAGATTGGACATAATTTTCAATTAAATTATTATAAAATTCAAAAAAAATTTAATTTTTATATGCTTTTTGACTATTATCAAATCATTCTTGAAATAAAAAGAATGATTTTAGTATAATTTATTTCCTATTCTAACTTATACAGGGTGCGCCAATTATTTCCACTCGATCTCTAGCACCGAAATTAAAAGAGATATCAACAAGATTTTTTGTAGGGGTAGACAGTGTCACTCGGACTACAATTTTAAAATATTTTGATGTATATAGGGTGGCTAATTTTTGTGGAATGAAAATTAATTTGGTTTTTTTAAATTGAACACCCTATATACGATTATGTCTTCTGAATCTACTTAATATTAGATTTACGGTAGTTTTTTGTATTTGTAAATCCGACGCGGCGTTGACAAGTTATTCCTATTTTAAGCAGATTTAATGAAAAAACAGCACAGAAATATTAGCACAAAAACCACATTTTTTAAAAAATTGCTCAAAAAAGCTACTATGATGTAAATGAAACATGCACCTATCACAACAATCACACAACATCTTCACCTGTTACACAGGGTGTTTGCCGATGGCGTGCCAATAGTATAGTTTTCAAATGGCAATAACTTAATTTTTTCAAATGGGACACCCTGTATATTTTTCTTCAGTTAGAAGCTCTCCCTAATACGCATTAAAAAAATATAGGGTTTTGACATCTTGTCACTTAACGTCAATTATTAAAGTAAATAGTAAAGTTAGATGTGCAAAACTCTATATTTTTTTAATGCGTATTAGGGAGAGCTTCTAACTGAAGAAAAATATACAGGGTGTCCTATTTGAAAAAATTAAGTTATTGCCATTTGAAAACTAGACTATTGGCACGTCATCGGCAAACACCCTGTGCAACAGGTGAAGATGTTGTGTGATTATTGTGATAGGTGCATGTTTCATTTACATCATAGTAGCTTTTTTGAGGAATTTTTTTAAAAATGTGGTTTTTGTGCTAATATTTCTAAGTGCTGTTTTTTCATTAAATCTGCTTAAAATAGGAATAACTTGTCAACGCCGCGTCGGATTTACAAATACAAAAAACTTACGTAAATCTAATATTAAGTAGAATCAGAAGACATAATCGTATACAGGGTGTTCAATTTAAAAAAACCAAATTAATCTTCATTCCACAAAAATTAGCCACCCTGTATACATCAAAATATTTTAAAATTGTAGTCCGAGTGACACTGTCTACCCCTACAAAAAATCTTGTTGATATCTCTTTTAGTTTCGGTGCTAGAGATCGAGTGGACACCCTATATTAAATGTACATGAAGACATTTTTATAAATTGTATTAAACTTTAGTATTACTGCCTTTTTTACAATAATAATTTATTTTTGGAAATCCCCAAACTTTATTTTCTTGATTTATTATATTTCCCCTGAATTTACATTGATCATATTGTTAAATTAAGATACTGCACTTTGAGGTTAAGTTTAAAAATTATTTAAAATAACAATGTTTTCATTGTTGTAATGATTGCAGACTTATCTAAGACTATTTTGTCTTAACTTCTACTATTTTCTTATTTGCTAAATTGTTTGTAACAATTCTAAAATCGTCGATGAAAATTCCTTATGGTATTACCATGATAAAATTTGTTATCAGAAATTTAATATTTTGTCACATGATTACTGCCCTAAAATTAGTTTCAAACTTTATTTTGTTAATTACGTTCTGCCTAGTGATTATTTAAATTAAAATAAATAGTTATTTAATGGTTTTAATTAATTTATTTTGTTTCATAATTTCTCTATTATCGAATAAAAGTTTTGTATTCTCTTTATTTGGCTTTTGACATTATTTAACCGTTACAGTATATTAATATAGAGGGTGATTCATAACTATTGGGACATAGGTTAAGGGCAGGTTATTTGGCGCCCCTGTAACAAAATGTGAAATAATACATAAAATAATATTCCTTGTTCAAAGCTTTTGATAACAATTGATAAATATCCAGTGACATCATCATGTGATGTCCTGGTTTGAGGTGGATGAGGTAGGGAATGAAACACAACCCTAACTATTGTACGTCTATTTACAGTGATACGTAAATACATACATGCTACAATATTAGGTATAAAGTGAATTAATATGATATAATGAATACCAGGAAGATTGACCTTAACAATAAATGATTAAACAAATAATCGTACGTGATAAGACATCAACCTTCCTATTTACACGTAATGAAAATATATACAATAACATGACCTTAAACTATTACTAATAACTACATGAATGATTCTATTGGGCGATATGCCTCTACATGCCATAATCAGAAAAAAAAGCGAAAAAAAAACTTTAACGCCCTTTATCTTCAAATACTCTTCTTAATGAGTAAAACCACTTATTGTATTAAAACGTTTTTTAATTTTGACGTTTTCAAAAAACGAATAAGTGGTTTTACTATCCATTAAGAAGAGTACAAAGCCACTATGAGTTATAAAAATGAGACCTGTATCTTATTCCACTGCAATATTTTAAGGTATATCCTACATCCTATCGCCATATTTTGGTCCAAATAACCTACCCTTAGCCTATGTCCCAATAGTTATGAATCACAATGTATAATAGAAAGTTTTCTTCAATTTCCAAAATTTCCACACAATTATAGAACCGTTAGTACCTTTTCATATTATTAGAAAACATATTTTTATTTACATGAAATGAAACTGCAGAATATAATTTAAAAATTTATAAAAATAAAGCTTTTAAATGTAATTTAATAAAAAGCAAGTATATAAATTATTCAACACAAATTCTGAGGCATTTAATTCACCATGTGCTTATTTACCGTTAGAATTTACAATGTCTATAGCAGGTATAAGATAGTCCCGCCATCAGTTACATTTTTTTTGTTTCTAAAGTACTAACCCGGCCCTCTTATCCAAGATATATTTTGATATAATTGTAAATGCCGCTCTTGAGTCATTCATTTAGGAGGTATGACCACGTGCTATTATAAATTTCTTAGTCCACACACATGGACCTACCTGGGTTTTTGTAACCCGCTATAGTAGAATTTTTTTGTGAATGTGAATATGTGTATCACTTAGGTGTTTTTAACGTATTTTAAGATAGTTTGACCAGCATTTAATTAGGAAATTATAGTACCTATTGGAGTAAAAATAATTGATTGCAGTATTATATAAAAGCATTTTATTAATAATAATACAGGGTGTCCCATTAAGAATGGGACATAGAACAACCGCAGATTCTCCAATTTAAAATAAAACGATTAAGCGAAATATGCTTAGATAAAATGTTACTCGTTTCTGAAATACGGGGTGTTGAAGTTGAAAACTGAAAAATTATTAATGGCCACAATTTTTTTAATACACCGTATAATTTTACTCAAATCGGCACACTTGTTAAATATCATAAAATGCACCTAACAGTAAAAAAACAGTTCAGTACGCTCTACCAGTGGCGTACGGCAGGAGTAAGTAATGCTTGTACCTCTTCTAAATGTTACGCCGCTGTCTAAATTTTAATTTTGACTATAATTTCAATTTTTTTGATATTTTCTAAGTCAATAATGTACACTTGTTAGTTTGTTGTAAAGTCTTTGTTTTTCGAGATATTCGCAGTTAAAGATAGATAGACATGTACTTTTTATTTGTATTATTATTAATAATATTCATTTGTACAATTTTGTCTTAAAACCAAACAAAGTAAAAACTAATTTAATGAAATTTTTACTTCAACAAATTTTCAATGTGTCCACCATTAACTTGTATACACTTCGTTAGACGTTTACCTAAAGACTGTCTCACTTTTGTGAATTGTAGCAGCAGCATTCTGAATTTTACCACCATAAACAAGACTTTTGATGTAGCCCTAATAATAAAAATCTAAAGGATTAAATTCAGGACTGCGTGGTGGCCAAGCAAATTCGCTTCCACGTCCAATCCAACAATGTGGAAAACGTAAATTTAGGTAATTCCGAACATGTAATATGTAATGGGCTGGCGCACCATCCTGCAAAAACCAGAAGTTATGACGTAAATTTAAAGGAATCTCATCTAACATGTCCTCCATATGGTTTTGAAGAAAATTGAGGTATTCTATCCCAATTAATCTGTGTGGAAGCTCGTACGGACCAATGATGTAATTTCCAATAATACCCACCCAAACATTTATAGAAAATTCTGTTTGGAAATGGTTCTCGCTTGGCAGGTGTGGATTTTCAGTATTCCAGAAATGATTGTTTCGCCAATTATAAACCCCCCTCTGCGATTGAAAGTTGCTTCGTCAGTAAATAAAATTTTATTCAAAAACATGGGGTCATTAGTGTGTTTATTAAGCAAATCTCTACAGAACTGCAATCTCAACGGAGGATCACGTGCGAGTAAATGTTGTACTGGCGGAAAGTGATAAGGATATAAGTGTTCTCTTTTTAAAATCCTATGAACAGTAGAGCGGCTTATCCCAACGGCTGTAGATACTCTACGAGTACTTAGCTGCGGATCGATAGCCACTTGAGTCAAAATTTCATCCTCCTCATCTACTGTAATCAACCTAGGTCGTCCTGTTTCAAGTTTTGGTCGAAATGCACCCTTTTCACCCAACCTGTCATACAGACATTTGAAAATTTTGTGTCCTGGTTGTTGTCTATTTGGATACAATTCTGAATATCGCCTAGTAGCAGCTCTACCATTAAAATTATTCTGGGCATAAATACAGTCCATGTCCCTCATTTCTAAATTGGAAAATTCGTTATGACGTGGCATTTTACAATAATATTACAGTTATTAATAACAATAATCACTTATCGGCAACAGATAGTTACTACGAAAATGTTTAACTGACAGTGACAGAACTTCATTATAAATCAAAGCCTACTGTCAAAATTTTCAATTATAAATTAATAAATATTCTCACAATCGCAACGTGCCTATTAGGAACTTAACATTACAAATCAGAACAAAAAAATAAAAAAAAATAGAATAAAGCTGTTTGGTCGCGAATCTCATTAATTGTAAAAATGAATATTATTAATAATAATAAAAATAAAAAGTACATGTCTATCTATCTTTAACTGCGAATATCTCGAAAAACAATGACTTTACAACAAACTAACAAGTGTACATTATTGACTTAGAAAATATCAAAAAAATTAAAATTATAGTCAAAATTAAAATTTAGACAGCGGCGTAACATTTAGAAGAGGTACAAGCATTACTTACTCCTGCCGTACGCTACTGGTAGAGCGTACTGAACTGTTTTTTTACTGTTAGGTGCATTTTATGATATTTAACAAGTGTGCCGATTTGAGTAAAATTATACGGTGTATTAAAAAAATTATGGCCATTAATAATTTTTCAGTTTTCAACTTCAACACCCCCTTTTTCGGAAACGAGTAACATTTTATCTAAGCATATTTCGCTTAATCGTTTTATTTTGAATTGGAGAATCTGCGGTTGTTCTATGTCCCATTCTTAATGGGACACCCTGTATTTATTCACGAAATAATACAAAATAGATAATATAATTAAGAATTAACAAATATCAGATGAATAAATAATAATAATTAATAATAATATTAATAATAAATAACACCCTACGAAGTACAAAAGTACTTGTTTGTAGGTAAAGTGAGAGAAACAACTTTATTAAAAGTAGTGCTGCCTACTATCAGTAGATTGCTTTGTAAGACAGCATACTCATTAATCTGTAAGATAATAATTACATTGATTACATGTTGTCATTAAAACTACTGAATAAATATAAACTTAGAGGGTAAATAAAATGTAAAATTAACTTAGAAATCGAAACTAAAGATAAAATAACTAAATAAACAAAAAGAGTTAAAATTAATTACTATAAATATGATAATATATAATAGTAATTGAATCACTTAATATAATTCTGAAATAGTAACTAATTTTTTCTTATCTAATTTAAATTCCTCAAAAAATGTCAAAACGTTTTTAGAAATTGCACCGCGAGACCCAAACCATAAACCTATTGATTCAGTACAGTTACTATAAATTTGGAATTTTTCTTGTCGAACCTTGTTGCCTTGGTCATTACCATTTGTTTCATATGGAATTGTAGGATCAACAATGAATGCATTACTGGAATTTTTCTCAGAAGCAATAATGTCACAATAGCGATTAGAGCCAAACTTATCTATAGTGTGTACTTCTTCATAGCATTCAAAATTTTTTAAAGTAAGAAGGTCAAATATTTTATGTTTTACTTTGTGGTGACGATTAGTGATCATCAGAGAATTGAATGAACAGTTGCCAATTACATGACTTGTTTCATTCTCTTTGATTTGATGGCCTATATGTCGAAAAATGTTCAATTCCAGCACCCTGATATCTCGTAGAGCATCATTCCCTATATGCAGATTCTCTAAGGTTCATTCTCATTTGTCTCGAAGTATTTCCATCCGTTTTTAGTTTTTCCTTGCACATAGCCATTTCATTTTGGCAGTCGAAAACTTCGTGAAGTAGTAAGTCTGGAACATTTGCTAGTTTTTTGGCTATGGAGAAATGTTGTAAGTTGAAAACTATCATCGACCACTCAACCAAAACACAATTTTAACACACTGTTTATCATCAACTCCTGATGATGCCAACATAGTTGGCGAAACGCGCGTAGAGTGTGTTAAAATTATGTTTTGGTTGAGTGGTCGGCGATAGTTTTCAACTAAGTTGATAAACCAAAGGTTCCAATTTCCCAGTTCAGCATTGCAATGCCTCTAAATTTTCTTGGTGCATAGAACAGTGGAGAACATGTGGATGCCGGTAAACCAATAATAGCTTTAACATTTCTTCTTATCATTATATCTAAACCATTTAAAATATATCCGTGGATTTTATTTAATGGTACTGATGCCAGGGATATATCAGCATTGGAAATATGTATTGGTTAATAATGTTAAGCTTCTGACCTGGTTTTAGAAGAGGCGAAGTAGAACATTAGTATCATATAAAGTTTCGTCATTGTATGTACAGCCTAAATATTTAATTTTGTCGTTCATCTTAATGGATTTAATAATATCTTGAGCAATATTTATGTTTCCTGAACACAGTTTTCCATTAATAATATTTATTGCACAACTTTTTCTTAGATTCACCTCCATTCCAATTTTTCTAAATAAAGTTCGAGTAAGAAATATTATGTGTTCAGCTGCCTCTATACTATTGGCTGTAACTGCTTGATGATCTGCAAAGGGCATCCATATTACTTTGAATTTGGTAACCGCATTTATTTGCAAATTGATTGTCACAAATTTCATTATAAATAAAATTGATTGCCAGATTAAACAATAGAGGGTATTTTAGATAAAGATGAATACAATTTATCCAAATATAAAAATAAATACATCAAATACAATAAAATAACTAAACTAAAAAGGCATTAATCACATTAATAATTAATTAAGAACTATAGGTACTTATGCTAATAATTTTTTTTTTCTTTACCTTATAATTTTGCTTGACTAGAGTACAGTATTGGCGCTTTCGCACTTGGCGACACGACACGGATGGCCCTATGGATGAATTTTAAATTTTTTTGGCATAAATAAATAAAGGATATCATTGATCCGAACGTACATTATATCTTTATTTTTTATTTCTTATTTAGTCAGTATCAAAAATATTATGTATAAACAATCTAGAACATTCTGACACGTATTTCTTTAAAATTTTTTTGAACAATTTAATATTTGTTTCAACCAATAATTTTTCGAATATTAAAATTTATATAAAATTTTAGGTCCCAAGAAGCTGTAACTTTTTTGACTGATAGTTTTGTTAACAAAAGGGATAAGGTATTTATTTTGTTTTGATTGAAAGAAAATTCTGAAACACTTGTCTCTTATGTATTTTATACGTATTTCATTCTATCTATAGAGACAGAATCTTTATTCCGTAAATGTTTAAAAAAATAAGGTTTGCCATGAATGTCAAATTAACTGTCAATAGTAGTTGACGTGGTCTTAATATTGCTTTGTAAAAACTTTTAATTTATTAAAAAGGAGAAGAAAATCAAACGAGTCAGCATTTGAAAATACTCCTCCAGAAATAAAAAAATATGCCGATAATATAACTAGCGCAAAAATCCTAGCTTGAATATAAAAATACTACACAATGTTGAGAGATTGAGGTTTCATTTTACTATATTTAATTCCTACTTTCTGTTGCCGTTGAGAAAGTACAGTCTGTTACTCTGTTGGAATGAAAATTTGACACTCGTGGTTCCTCACGCTCGCATTCGCTCGCGTTCGGAATTCTCCACTCGTGTCGAATTCTCATTCCGACCTTGTTACAGAATGTACTATTATTATGCGTTTTTGGATTATTTCCACTTTCTTAAGATATATATTTTCTGTACCTTCCCAAGCAATGATACCATATGTGAGGTGAGGTTGTAAAAGAACATGATATAACACTCTTCAGTGAGTTTCCCCAAGTATTAGTGCTAACTGTTTTACTTTATAGTCTACATATCTCAGTTTCTTTAGAAGCACATTTATATGTTGATTCCATCTAAGGTAGTTCTCAATAATAATCTCTAAATATTTTATAGATTTGGTAGATTTAATTTTTATATTATTTTGTAGTTATTTCTTCATAATCAGGACGATGTGAAGTATAAATACAGATAAAAACTTTTTTGAAATTTATTAACAAGAGCCTATTGTCCAATCAATCTTTAAGTAGTGACATGTCATTCTCAATTTTTAACTTTAAGTCAGACCGTGCTCTATCGTCATAAATTATAACAGTATCGGCTGCAAAACTTATAATGTTGCCTTTGGTATTAACTAAGAAAAGGTTATTTAAATATATTGTAAATAATACAGGTCCTAACACAGTTCCTTGAGTACACCACATGAAACAATCTGCCTATTATTGTAGGAGTCATGTATCTGAACTCTTTGGACTCTATTTGTTAGATATGATTTTTGAAGATCATGTGCTCTTCCTCTTATGCCAATGTTTTCAAGAGTGCCGAGAAGAATTTTGTGGTCGACGGCATCAAAGGCCTTAGTCAAATCAAGAAATAATCCTATACACGGTTTTTACTCTCAATTGCCTTATATATCCTTTGTGTTACTTGAATTATCGCATCTTGTATACTTTTACCTTCTTGAAAACCAAACTGAGAACCTCATATTATTTTGTATTTCTTTAGGTATCTATTTTTAATAACTTTTTCAATAATTTTACTAAAGTTTGATATTAAAGTATAGTCATCACTTTAGGTATAATATTTGATAATTTAAACGTTGTTGGAAAGAGACCTTCATTTAAAGACCTGTTGATAATATATGTTAGTGGTTTTAAGATATATGGTGTAATAATTTTTATTAGCTCGGATTTTATTCCATCGGGAACTGAAGATTTTTTATTTTCGAGTTCTGAAATAATATTTGAAATTTCTTGTTCTTCTACAGGTGAAAGAAAAATCGAATTTTGTTGAATTATTGTCCTCTCTTTATAATTTTTATTTCGAGCGAATTTATTTGCTAATGATTTACCCAGATTTATAAAATAGTCGTTAAAGTTATTTGCTATTACAAAAGTGTCAGTAATCAATTCATTATTATTATTACTATTATTATTATTAAAATTAAACCGAACACGCTCACTATCCAATTTTCTGCAAAATTAAACTTCGACAAGGTTGAATACATTAGCACATCTGTACTGCAAAAATATTAACGTTCCTGACCTCTCTCAATTCCAAATTTATAAAAAAGGTATTTTGTTTTGACCGATATTAGCGAACGGCAAAATCGCAGCATTGTCTTAATTTTCAAGGATTTTTTAACGATTCAAAAAATTGATATGGTAATTATTTAATTACTACCTAAACTATTTCGTTTAATTTTATAGGTTCCGACAGGCTATAATTTGTTAATGGTTAGCAGTGTTTATTGCGATGATTAAGGAAAAAAAAGCAATCTACATAAAAAACATTATTTGCAATAATTGGTATAGATTGTGATCGTAATAAGAACTTTTGTTGCTTTTGGTTAAAAGACGTGACCAAAAATTAACATACAAAAAGGTTTATTTTTTTTACCCATTATTAAAAAATACAAAAGATTTCCGTTATTAAACTATTAATATAACTTATATTGTGTGTACAAATTAGTTCGGTCCGTTTTCAAAAGATGGCTCCGGCTGTTATGAATGGTTCATATATAGTGACTGCCGATTTTGGAGAAGTTAGACATTTGCCATGAAAGTTTAGGCAAATCTCCGAGCATTTTCCAAGCTGAAATATACGCCATCGGAAAATGTGTCCAGTTCAACATAAAAAGAAATTTTCGCAGACAAGAGATCATCATCATGTCAGACAGCCAACAAGCAGCCATTAATGCCTTGAACTCCCACGTAATCAACTGGGAGTGCCTAGAGAATCTAAACGAACTAAGCAAGAACAACACTGTTACCCTCCTATGGGTTCCGGAACACACTGGAGTGAAGGGTAATGAAATAGCAGACGTACTAGCAAAAAAAAGGGGCTGGAACACAATTTCTGGGACCTGAAGCCTTCTGCAGAATAATATCAAAAGATCCCAATACTGACCAAGGCACTACTGGGAAACTATAACCAGAAGAGATCTGACGACTGCGTCAGTAAAAGTAAAAATAAGCTCAGAATACTAACGGGTATCCTAACAGGGCACTGCCGGCTGAGAGGCCACCTAAAGAAACTCGGATTAGTAGACAAAGAAGAATGCAGATTCTGCGAGGAAGAGGAGGAAACCTCTATCCACATTCTCTCAGAATGCATTACCCTGAAAAATCCAAGGGTACGATACCTCGGAGAATATCAAATAGAAGAGGAAGATCTACCTAACCTGAAGCCTACCGACATCCTGAACTTTTTGAAAGCAAAAGGACTGGAGGAACTGCTCTAATCGTTGATACATCCTCAACGATTGGGCAACAGTAGGGGGCACAATAGATCTTATAGGTCGCAGTGTATCGACCCATCACAGATAGATAGATAGATAGACATTTGCCAATAATACTCATAGTCGAGGCAATGAAGCACTAAAAGTGCCCGAACGGGGGAAAAATTTCGGAGTGAACGGTTTGGAATGCGGTTTTTTGCATTGTCTTCCAAAATTTATTTGTAAAAAATGTGGCGACTTGGATTCCATGACAAATCGGAAATTGCATTACTGCAGCCAAAAATGCATCCAAAAAATGCATTATTTGAGAGGCCTTTTGACAAATTTAATAACTTTGTAAATAAGAGTCAGAATTGGCCCAAGTCGGGTACCCAGTGGTTTTTGAGGTCGCTGATCACGATTATGATGTTCAAATTGGTCCCACGAACACCTGGAGCTCAGGAACCCCGATAAACGTCATCTTCGGGGGACTATCTCAAAATTCAAGCGGGGAAGTAGAGAAACTCGGTTTTTTGGGTCGCTGAATCCAAATACGACATCGGCGAACACCCCCGAACACCTGGTGCACCTGAACCTGGACGTGGAGGTCATCCCCGAGAATTTTCCAGAAAATATTGACAAAAGCAAACCGAAAATCTCTATGGGGGCGTTTTTTGGGGTGCTAGATCCAAATGTCACGTCGAAAACGACCCCCGAACACCTGGTGCACCAGAACCTGGCCCTAAACGTCGTCTCCGAGGTTTTTCCAGACATAATCGAAAAAGATGAATCGAACATCGTGAAGGGGGTTTTTTGAGGCGCTGAATCCGAATTTCGTGTCGAAAACGACCCCCCGAGCACCTGGTGCATAAGAACCTGGCCCTAAACGTCGTCTTCGAGGTTTTTACAGACATAATCGAAAAAGATGAACATCGTGAAGGGGGGTTTTTTGAGGCGCTGAATCCGAATTTCGTGTCGAAAACGACCCCCCCGAGCACCTGGTGCACCTGAACCTGGCCCTGAACGTCATCTTTGCGGCTTTTCCTGAAAATATCGACAAAAACGAACTGAAAATCGTTGAGGGGGGTTTTTGGGTCGCTGAAACCGACTACCTGGTGCACCGGAACCTGGCCCTGAATCTCATCTCCATGGCCTTTACAGACAAGGCAGCAAAGAACTCACCAAAAATCGGCGGATGACGTTCAGGGCCAGGTTCAGGCGCACCAGGTGCTCGGGGGTCGTTTTCGACACGAAATTCGGATCCAGGGCCTTAAAAAACTCCGATCAACGATTTTCAGTTCGTTTTTGTCGATATTTTCAGGAAAAGCCGCGAAGATGACGTTCAGGGCCAGGTTCAGGTGCACCAGGTGCTCGGGGAGTCGTTTTCGACACGAATTTCGGATTCAGCGCCTCAAAAAACCCCCTTCAAGATGTTCGATTCATCTTTTTCGATTATGTCTGGAAAACCTCGAAGACGACGTTTAGGCCAGGTTCTGGTGCACCGGGTGTTCAGGGGTCGTTTTCGACGTGACATTTGGATCTAGCACGTGCTTGGATTATTACAGGAAATTTTTTTCGTGGACGAGAAAAAATTTCCGTTTATTAATTTAAGTCAGTGGGGGATTCAGTAAGAAAATTTTATACCTGTTGTTTTAAACCAATCAGATGTCTTGATTTTAACAGGTTGCGATGACGACTTGACGACAACCGGAATTTTTAGATTTAGATTTTTTAGATTATTTTTGCCAAATATTTATTTTCAATTTAAAAATAAGTACATGTTCTTTATTATTGACCACATCAATTATTAATTGCAAGTGTTTTTGAAATTCATTTCTGAGGGCTTTCTTCACTAAATATCTATGTTTCATGAAATAAAAGTAATACTTCCATATTATTTTGTTCTTCTCAATACTTGATTTATGGGTGAAATATGGTATAATTTCAAGCAGAATATTGCTCATACCTTTGAATAGATCTTCTTGTTCGGGATTTAAGACAGAATTGTTCACCAAATATGTTAAATATTTTTTATTTTTATGATAAATTTGAATATGCTCAGATTCCGTAAAATGAACAAAAATTTACGATTTAAGACTGTGATTCCTACTTTCTTTTACTAGGGCAAAGGGAAAGTAAAAAAAATTAAAACTATTTAAAATACAATTTAGGTATAGATAGGTTTACCAATAAAGGTTGTACCTATCCTCCAATATATCTGTATCTGTAGAGTAGGAAGGGTGAGTTAGTCCCACAGCACTTAGGCCACATTTGACCCGTTGTACATCCTCCCGAGGAGTTGTCCTCCTAGGTCATCGTCCATCCTGTCCTTTCCAGGAAAGTCACTTTATATCGGCAGGTGTAGGCCAAGACTCACCGAACACGCACTTACTCATTGAAGATAACTCCGGGCAATCGCATAGAACATGATTGACCGTTTCGTCTTCCTGTTCACACATCCTGCATAGAGGTGTGTCCACTAGCCCCATTGTATGGAAGTATTTCCTTAGTTGACAGTGGCCAGCCAAGTATTTCTTCGACGCCAGCTTCCCAGGGTGACCCTGGCAAAACGCAGCCCTTGGTTTCACCCCATCTCTTTAGAGATTGAGCATGGATGTAATGTTTGACTAGTTCCGCAATTGCCGAAGTCGTCAAGCCGTAGGTGTCGCTGGGTCCTAAAAGTCTTAGTCCAGCCGCTTCCCTGGCTAAGGAATCGACAATGCGGTTACCTTTACTCCTGTCGTGCCCTTTAACTTACCTCAGGATAATAATGTTATCTACCGAGGCGTTAGCTAAAGCTTGATGGCACTCTAATACTAGCCCTGATGTAACACGCTGTCTATTCAAGGCTTGTCTGCTGTCAGTGCAGATTATTATGTTTTTGCCAGAAATTCCTTTTCTGGTTAGTTATTTTGTGGCAATTGAGATACCAGCCAGTTCTGTTTGAACCACACTGGTATTATTTCCCATTCCCCACTTAATTCTTAGGCTTAGTGATATGGAGTAGACACCACATCCTGAGCCTTCTTTGGTTTTGGAGCCGTCTGTGTATATGCGTATTGCAATTGCAGCATCTGACTCTGTGTTCTGTTTTATCTGTATTTTGTAGGGTTTGTTAAACACAAACTACAGCAGAGGTAGTGCACTAAGCGCTTCTCCTCCAATATAACACATACCTACATTTTTCTCTATCCTCTAGTACTATAATATTGCACAAATGATGTGAAATAAGTTAAAATTACAGCTTCCAAGAATTACGACATTAGAAAATGTCACACACTGCACCAACGTCTGGACTTCAAACAACTACTCCTTGGGCTATATGCCCCAACAGGTATTGAATTACAGAAGTCCAGACGCGGTTGGAACCCAAATCGTTTCGGGACTTTGATTTTGTTACTAAAGGAGAATGTCATCCTTAGACCGGTTTCGGCATTATTGTGCCTCGTCAGTAAGATTGTTTTATATAATATTGTTTTAATAGAATTTAATCAACTTGACTCAAGGATTGAAACCTTAGATATTCTACTAGAGTACAAGGAAATGGAAAAAAATGATAAGTAATCTTATAGCCACAATATAACACAGACTTACATAAATATTGCTATCGGAGTTAAGTTATCTACCTCAGCTTTTATTATTACTTAACTGTCTTTTCCAAAACGCGACATTTTCTTTTTGTATTTAATCACAAATAAAATTTTACTAAGTACGTCTTTGTTAACAAAGCGTCAAAAAAAAGTCGTGTCATAGTCACCTTAATTTATTAAGGCACCAAACATCAAAGCAAAATAAACTCCTACTAAACGGTCAAAAATAATAATAATAATAAATAACCTTTGGTATAAAATTTTCGTACCGAATCTCCCGCGTGCTTGAATTATTCCCCGTACATTTTTTTTCGGTTGCGATTTTTTTAAGATAATTTCCCTCAGCTGGTGCCTTGGGAAATTTTCAAAAAATTCGCACCTCGAAAAAATTTTCGGAAATTATTCAAGCTCTGGGGAGATTATAACTGCAAATTTCACATCTAATACGCCAACCCCACATCTCCCGACGCGACATCTGATCTGGGCGACCGAGTCCGACAAAATTTGTGTGGTATATTTCCAAGATAAAGAAAAGTGACAGTTCTAGTACACAGGGTAGCATTATGGGTGTTATAAAAATAATTATGTAATCGATTTGATAAAAATATATAATTTTTGAATTTTAAAAACTACTTTAAATTCTATTCTCATTGTAATATGTATTATATTATTAGTTTTACGAAAAAATTTTACTCTTTATAAAAAGTTCTGCATGGTGCAATACCTATGATGAAATAATAGTAGTGTTTGGCATTAACACTTTGCAAATCGTATAAATTTTTCAATAACGCTAATAACATGTCTTCTTTTTGTCTCTTTTTGTCTAGACTGGTAGAATCTAGCTTCTTTTCCCACTCTGCATCTTTCCTCTGCTAACACTATGTTGCTTAGTATAACATTTTCCACCAAGTTATCAGCAGAAACATTAGTTCTTACTCCCGTAGGTCTATCTCTTTTTGATTTACTTTTGATGGCCATAGATTTGCCACTTCTATTCCCTTCTGATACACCTGCAACTGCATTGTTGTTCTCTTCATTGACGTAGATACAGACCGCTGCTGCATGCTTGCAGAATCCTCTTCCTCCTTTGCAAGTTCAGTTTGTATCCAAAACGTTTCTGTCAGGATCAACCTAAAATCAATCAACTATATGATTTTTTTAAATGACACATTTATAGTCGGCACATCTAGAAATGTTAATATCTTAAGGCTTATCCATAGAATACATTACACAACAGAAAAATGATTCTTTTCCTTGAACTTCATCTTATTAATGTTTTTGTTTTTTTTTACTTCTATGTCAACGTCATCGACTACTATGGCCATTAGCTTCGTGTTCCGTGTAGGCTTTGTTACTGTTTCCAAGCGCCACTTTAGGAACAGCATTGTTAATTAGAACCCAACAGTGAATGGTCGAGTGAAGAATCACACCTGGTATATGAAAATCAATTACTAAATTTTTAATTAATTAAAAATCAGAAAATGATTTCTGCCTTTGGTGTGATTCGATTGGATTGGATTATGAGTCCAGTGCCTTACCGCTGAGCCAACCACCCCCCTCTTATCAATGTTAACATGCATTTTTTCAGTTGTAACGATGTAGCGGTTTATTCCGATTTGAAAAATTGCGTTTATTCGGATGAGTATGGACGAGCCTTTGATATTTCATCATGGATTTTACACGATGCAGAACTTTTTATAAGAGTAACTTTTTTAAGTAAAATTAATTTAAAAAAGTTTTCCATATGGTGTAACTGAAGTAAACACACTGTACATATTACAAAGAAAATAGTATTATTAAAAAATCAAAAATTATATTTTTTTATGAAATCGATTACATACTTATTTTTATAACACCCTTAATGCGACCCTGTGTACTTGCAAGATCAGTGACGTTTACGTTTCTTTAACTTGTCATTATCTGTTATTAGAGCTTATACAATAATTATAATAATTATATACATAGCTCGATTGTCGGCTTGTAAAGGTTTGTTTTCGTTTTGGTGCATAGTGCTTAGCGCAAAACAGTTCCTATATCTAATCTCAGATGATCCATCAGTTTTTATCTCGTAGTCGCCGGAAACATAATGGCTTTCGACGAGTTTCTTGCCTTTAGTGAGGCCTTTCTTTCGAAAACTTGATAAATTTACCGGCTTGAACCCACATCTTAGCAAAACCGACATTGTGGACCGTTAATAACAATAAATAAGTGAGCCGATGCGGGGCTGACCTATAGTAATTTATGTATAAAGGACCTTAATTCCCAAAGGCAAAGGCATCCCGAAGGCCTCTTTTTTCTACGCCCACGTCAGTAAACGTTAAAAATCGCACTGTCAACATTCCTTGTAAATGACATTTAGCAATAACATGAACGTAATGAGATCTCCTAATATACACGTGCTTTTTGATAAGAAAACTTAAATTTCTTAATATAATCAAATTGCAATCAAATTTTTATCTACGTACCACTTTATTTGGACTATTTACATAAATTTAGTCAATTGAAAAACATAAAAACTTTTAGCATTAGCGAGATACATTTGAATTAAAAGAGTAACGTCCCTAAATGTCGGCAACACATTATACAATTTTTCAAAAAATAACCCGCGTTTCTATAGAAATAAACGTCATGTTATTTTTTATATTGTCACAAAATATTGTATCCGAAGATTTTCTTAACTTTACCTACGAATATGTCTGACAGTGAAAGTAATGAAATTATGATCACTCCACCGGAGATTTTAGAAAAAGCTCAAGAGGCCACACATAATTTGTTACCGCTAAAATCTAAAGAAAGGTACGAAATTACCTATCGAAAATTTATGGATTGGCGACACAAGAATAACTTTAAATCCTTTTCGGAGAATGTTTTGCTTGTGTATTTTGAGGAAACATCAAAAATTATGAAGCCATCTTCTGTATGGGCCATTTATTCGATGCTGAGAACTACACTAAACATTAATAATAACATTAACATATCAGATTATCCAAAACTAATGGCCCTACTGAAGCGGAAATCGGATGGATTTAGAAGTAAAAAAGCGAAAATCCTTTCTCCAGAACAAATTAATAAGTTTCTGAAAGATGCCCCAGACGATAATCATTTGTTGTCAAAGGTAACGAATTAAAATATTGTGTAATTATCATCACACAAAAATGAGCTTTTGTTTTCAGGTTATCCTCATTATGAATGGGCGTAGAAAAAGTATAGTACGTTACTCGAGTTGTAAGCCCATTACACACTCGTAAAACGTACGCACTCGCCGCTGCGCGGCTTCGTGCGTAAACTTTTTCACTTCGTGCGTAATGGGTTACTTACCACTCTTGTTACGTCATATACTATTAATTTAACAATAAGATTATTTAATGACATGAAGAAGCAAAGGCTAGATGGCCATGAGTGTTTGTTGGTATGTAAAAATTATACCACGTCAAAATTTTAAAGTATCTAAATAAAATCGTGAAAATAACAATGTTCCACTGATTTTAGTTTAATAAATTTAGTAAAAATTGTTTAAAACAAACTTATTTTACAATTATAATCTAAGTTAGGTTCACTAAAGTAGGTGGAACGTGTTTTTTTAATTAATTTGTAAATGCTGTAATTGCAATAGATAAAACAAATAACAGCTTGGGTGGCGTTGGAAAAATTGTAGATGATTATTTTTTTCATCTGTCAAAACAGTCAGATTTTGTGGTCTCAGCCAATAACAACTCAGGATTCTAACCAATCATTGTGTTTAATACTGATAAAACCGCTTCGTCGTTTTTGTTTTTTGATTAAACTGTGTTTACCTATTTGAGATGTCAAATGTAAACATTTGTCAATTATTATTATACTAAAATGTATTGCAAATCTATGTTAATAACCAAATTTCAAAATGTATTTGTAAACTAACCTGTTTTTATTAGTTTATTTCAACATTCATTTAACATTTTTAGATACCTCACTTTAACAATAAACTTAAAATTAATTAAATTAAGAAAGACATCATTTCATTCTTCTTCTTCGCTTTTATTTAAGGCGCCGTTTCGCGGGGTAGCCAGTCAAAAAATCGCCTTGGTGGCCCTGTATGTAAAACTATAACAGCTCAGGTTTCAATTTAAATTGGTAAAGAAAATTTTCAATATTTGTGTGTAAAGTGTCTTTTGCATAAGTGACTATGTTCTCTGTTTTTAATACAAAATGATTCAAAAAATAATCCTTTCAAATACGACTCGTCCTCTGAAATTTTATAAATTAAATTTTTGATCTTCATACTCAAACGCCTTTATTTTAGGCAAAACCACTCAAACAAACTGATTTAAGATAAAATCACTCGTCCTGCGGACTCGTGATTTTATCAATCAGTTTGTTTTCGTGGTTTTTCCAAATAAAGCCGTTTTCGTGAAAACCAAAAATTTAATCGATAAAATTTGGAGGACTCGTGGTATTACCTTTGATTATTTTTTTCATCTGTCAAAACAGTCAGAATTTGTGGTTTCAGCCAATAACAACTCAGGATCCTAACCAATCATTGTGTTTTATACTGATAAAACCGCTTCGTCGTTTTTGTTTTTTGATTAAACTGTGTTTACCTATTTGAGATGTCAAATGTAAACATTTATCAATTATTATTATACTAAAATGTATTGCAAATCTATGTTAATAACCAAATTTCAAAATGTATTTGTAAACTAACCTGTTTTTATTAGTTTATTTCAACATTCATTTAACATTTTTAGATACCTCACGTTAACGCTAAACTTAAAATTAATTAAATTAAGAAAGACTTCATTTCTTTCTTCTTCTTCGCTTTTATTTAAGGCGCCGTTTCGCGGGGTAGCCAGTCAAAAAATCGCCTTGGTGGCCCTGTATGTAAAACTATAACAGCTCAGGTTTCAATTTAAATTGGTAAAGAAAATTTTCAATATTTGTGTGTAAAGTGTCTTTTGCATAAATGACTATGTTCTCTGTTTTTAATACAAAATGATTCAAAAAATAATCCTTTCAAATACGACTCGTCCTCTGAAATTTTATAGATTAAATTTTTGATCTTCATACTCAAACGCCTTTATTTTAGGCAAAACCACTCAAACAAACTGATTTAAGATAAAATCACTCGTCCTGCGGACTCGTGATTTTATCAATCAGTTTGTTTTCGTGGTTTTTCCAAATAAAACCGTTTTCGTGAAAACCAAAAATTTAATCGATAAAATTTGGAGGACTCGTGGTATTACCTTTGATTATTTTGCTGACAATTCAACTTATTGGTAGTGCAGAATAATAACCTATAATAGTATATTATGCAACGATCATGTAATGCTATTAATACACGAGCTTGATCCGTTTGAGTCGTGAATTGCGAGAAAAGCGGCAGAAAAACGAGCAAAGCTATGGTAAAGTTATTCTTTTTCATGAGAACCATCGGCATCCTGTCGCAAAAGTCATAAAATAATATTTGGAAACGCTCAAATGGAATGTTTTACCGACCCGCCGTATTCTGCGTCTCCTTCTGATTACTGGATGTAGCACAATTTGGCAAGCCACCGGTTCACTTGTTTCAAATCCTGGATCGCCTCAAAAGACGAGTCATTTTTTCATGATAAAATTCAAAAATTGCTTGAGACAGGGGAGAAAGTAGTAGCCAGCGATGGATAATACTTTAATTGACCTGTTCATTTATTTTATTCACAATCAATCAGTAATATGTCATTTTCATAACTTACTAGACGTTAGAAAGTAGGCCTTTTCTAACTCATTGTTATTAATGTCAGAATTTTAATGTTGCTCGAATGGCTTTCGTCTCTCAGGCCGAAAGTAAGTAAGTACGTCGAACAGCTTTCTCATGGGCACATGCACCACATTCTCAGCTATCTTAAGCAAGTTCAGTTTACCATCGGCCAAAATTATCTTGTGGGTTTTTTTAGGTTGTCTGGAACAATTACCGAATTTTGGCGACCAGACCGTTTAGCATCATCAATTTGTACTACCACGTTTAAAATGTACCATTTGACTCGATGGAGCAGCGAATTAAGATTTTTCGATATTATTAAAAATTACAAAAGTATTGTCACTAAAACCACTGTAACTTGTAAACTGAACGTCAGATTGTTATGAAACTTCAGTCAGTTGCATGTCGCTCTAGATACGTCTTTGTCCTTAAATGTAATATTTTTCTGTGTGTATACCTACGTTATAGTGACCCAAAAATAAATTCTGGTTTCCACTGAGCAAATTAAATTGTCATCACTAATCCCTTGTTGGGGGTTATATATCACGTAACCATACGTCGGAGTTCTGGTCACCACATCATTAAATTATGTTATACAAAAGTTTACGAACTGCTTAAACAAAAGTTAATGATTGAACTAATATATTTTACTTGACACTTTATTTAAATGTATAACTTTTCAAAAACAAGCACTTTTAATATAATAATCAACACAATACGTTACAGCGTATTTGTAAGTGTTCAATATTTAATTCTACCTGGTCTCTCAATAAGTTCGTAGAATGAAATATAGATGATGCCGCCATTGACATATCCATCTACTCCACACAATTGCCGTCACGGCAGTTAACTCTAATCAAATCTCCTCAGCCGTTCTTCTGGATGTTCAAAAAGCCTTTGACCAAGTCTGGCATGCCGGATTAGTCAAAAAGCTCATGAACATAGGTCTCCCACTTAACATCACCAAACTCATCCACTCTTATCTCTCGGACCGTACCATCAAAGTCAAAGTAGGCAACGCCCAGTCCGAACCTTTCACTCCCCTCGCTGGAGTGCCCCAGGGCTCCGTCCTGGCCCCCCTCCTCTATCTCATCTACACCTGCGACCTCCCGCCCCCAAACCACTCATCATCAACCCGCCTTCTATACGCCGACGACACTGCTCTGATTTCGGTAGCCCAAAACTCTAACCAACTTAGCATCAGAACCCAAAACCTACTGAATCAGTTCACCAGCTGGAGCAATAGGTGGAGGGTCTCATTGAATCCTCAAAAAACACAATTCATCATCTTTAAACATCCGAATTCAAAAAGACCCACCCAGCTCCCCCAAGACGTCATTGTAAACCTCCAGGGAGTCAGGCTCGCTCAACAAAGGGAAGTAGATTATTTAGGTGTTCGATTCTCTCAAACACTTAAATGGTCTCCTGACCTTGACAACACGCTTAACAGAATGCGTAAACGAGCCCGCCTCCTTGGCGCTTTGTGTGGCCGGTTTGGACGGTGCAACACCAAAACCCTCATACACACATACAACTCCTACATCCGCCCCGTTGCCGAATACAGAGCAGTCCCATATGGCGTACTACCCCCCCATCTAGCCCGAAAAATTTCCTCACTCGAGAGACGTATCCTACGACGATGTCAATATCTCCCCTATCTGTTTCCTTCTAGAGAAGTCTACAACAACGTCTCCAGCACCCCAATTCTCTCTCGTTTCCAACTCCTACGGAAAAAATACGTCTCTCGCACCCTGAATGGCTCAAACACCCAAGCCCAAAACACCCTCCTCACCCCTTGGCGACCTCGTCGTCTCCCCCTCTTCAGGAAACCCAAAGCTAAACTCCCACAGCCCAACCTCAGACTTCTGGCTGACGCCCAAGACCTCCCCCTCCCCCCCGAACACCAGGATCTAATGGACTCCGCCCCCCTCACCATAAGGTAAACCCCCCACAAACCCCAACCCCCAACATACAATACCATAACAATATAGAACATAAGAACCACCTGTACAGAATCGTGATTTAGGTTTTCGTGGTTTTCCTAAATCATATTTCCCCCCTTAGATTGGGCACCGCTTTCCCCAAACATAAGGGTGGAAATAGCAAAATTGGCGATTCTTAGATAAAAAAACTGGGAAACAGCTCCTGCCCACACAGGCCCCAACCAACACACACAAAACATAACACACCAACGCGCACAGAAACCTTAGGAAAAATTAGCTAGCTAGGTTACAAATATTGTAATCAGGGCCTCACCCTGAAAAGGAGGAAAACTCCTATAGCAGGGAATTAGGAAAATGAAATGTCGTAGAAAATGTAATATATACCAAATGAAATAAATAATAAACTAAAAAAAAAAAAAAAAAACATATCCATATAATTAACAATATTCGAATACAGTGTATTCACCACTTTGCATGAGAATTTGTCTATGAAAAAGCTCTGTTCTTATTAAACCAATCGTGTTTTTTTAACCTCTGAATTTCCTAAAGAGAGATTTGCTGCCTCACTCATTACTGCTGCAATTTTTCCCATTCTTCTTCTATTCTCAGATTTATTTTGTTTTCTCCTACGAGTCTTTTTTTATTTCGTTTTTTAAGCTTTCTTCTATTTCATTTTCATGTAGCTTCCTAACGTTATATCGCTATCTTACTTCTTTGACTGTCCTTCGTTCTGGCAATTCTTCTTTAAATTTAATTTTAACAATAATGTGGTGGCTATTAGTGAAATCCCCTCTGTTACTTCTAGAATTTACAAAGCTTTGCATTGTTTATTTTCAATACTAGGTTCTTACAATCTCATATATCTAAATAGTTGAAATTCCAACCCTCAACGTTCCAATCCGCATATTTTCAGAAAATGGGTGTTAAAAATGAAAATAAATAAAATTTTGAAGACAAACTAGAAATATCCTGATTAACCTTTCTTTATTTGTAAGATTTAGCTCCTTCAGTCTATATTTTAGGTTTATGACTGTTTGACGAACTAATTTACTTATGGATTTTACAATGTTCTTTTACATCGTGCCTAAAATTCTTTTACATAAAATGGGATCGCGGGAAAATCTAGAAAACTACAAACTCCATTGCTCTCCTTCCTGCATTTTCTTCAAAATTATCTTCTTTAACTACCAACCAGGCTTTCGGCAACACCACGCGAGAAACAGGGATTACAGAATTTGTCCAAACATATTTACGATAACGATAATGTGGCTTTGAGAGGCAGATTTAATGATTGGTTAAGTTTTTAGACATTCATGTTTTAGGGTCCCAATGATAGTTAAAGATTTAAAATTTCTACTACTGATCACAAGGTATTTGTTAATTTTTTTAATGCTTTATCATAGATTATTTTATAACTCCAAATATCGATCCATATCTACCTTTTTGTCTTAATGTAAGTTATTAATACATGCATTTTTTATTGTGGCTCAAACTTTCTAATTGAATCAGTGGCGGATCCAGAGACCTTTTGGGGGGGGGGGGTAAATAAGATTTGACTTTTACCTTTTGGGTGTAAGTCTATTGCACCCAACACTTTTCTACTATTCTGGCAAATTTTTTGAATTTTTAAGTCCAGGGGGGGACTTCCCTAATCCCCCCATGGATATCCGCCACTGATAGAATGCTAGGTTGTTATACTGAAATCGCGATCGACACGGAATAATAAATCAAAATTTTATGGGAGTTTTACAGCACAGGCGGCTCAAACAAAATCTGTGATTTTAAATAGCCGGTAGTTAAAAGGTGTGTCAAAATTAAGAATTTTGTGTGTGCCGCCCAGTTTTTATTGAACATAACAATATACTAACCTTATTTTAATCCTTTTTAAGACTCTGATGAGCATACGGTTGGGTAAATTAGGGTGTATTTGTTTGTATTATTATTTTTTTTTGTTACTATTTTAAACTTAAATAATTGTAATTTAATCGCCGGGGTGCTTGTTTTAGGTGAGCCCCCTCGCCACTCACCCCCTTTTTTTTGGTTGGCTGAGCCTCCTCTGAAATATTTACACAATCCATTTATTTTAATTATTTTTAATTTTAGTCCAAAACACAGTTAAAGTATTTTCTCTATTATCCCAGATTTCACTGCTATAATACACTGCTATGGGTTGAGGCTAGCCTCAACCAATGGCGGTACGAGGATTTTATGATGTCATTGCACATAGCCAATGAGTGGATTGGACATTAACTGTCATATTTTAATCATGCGCGCAAAATAAATTACTTAAATCAGTTCTCTGTAGGTGTTTACATTATGCGTAAGTGGTTTTGAGGTTAAGTTGGAATTATTTTTAAATAATTCAATTACCTAATACAAATTTAAAATGAGTGTTCCTCTTACTTTCCTTTAGAATGGAAATATGCAAATGTAGTACCTATTCCTAAAATTAGTCAACCTACTGATATGAGTCATTTAAGGTCTATTAGTATTTTACCTGTCCTTTCAAAGGTATTGGAGAGGATTATGAATAGGCAAATTAGAGAACATTTAAATAAATTTAATTTACTACCTATAAAACAATCTGGATTTCGTGGTGGGCATAGTTGCGCTACTGCTCTTACTGATATTGTTGACGGTTTAATTCATGCTGAAGATAATAATAAAATAAGTATATTAGTTCTATTAGATTACTCAAAAGCTTTCGATATGTTAAATCATAAGGTACTGTTGTCAATTACTCACTATTTGGGATTTTCTGATGCAGCTACTACCTTTATCAAATCTTTTTTAAACAATAGGTATCAAAGAGTGCAAATAGGTCAAAACATTTCACAAAAAATTGAACTGAAATTAGGAGTTCCTCAAGGCAGTATTCTTGGTCCTCTATTATATACTATGTACACTAGTAATTTTCAATGCTCTCTAAACTTCTGTAACTATCACTTTTATGCCGATGATACCCAAATTTACTGTTCGTTCATTTGTCTTCATATTTATGAAGACATAGTGGAATATTCAGAATTAATTAACACTGATCTTAAAAATTTAGCAGAAACTTCATCTAATCATCTACTAAAATTAAACCCAATGAAATCGTCTGCTTTATTATTCTGTAAGGATTTCATGAGAAACACAGTTCAAAACTATATACGTTTAGAAATAGAATCGGAATATATCCCGTTTAAAAATAAATAAATAATTACATCAAAATTAAAATTAGCATATAGTGCAATTAAAGCAATTTATTCACAAAGACATTTTTTAGATATTGGAACTAAGAAAATGTGACTCACTAATACTTTCCGTCTTCGACCACTGTGACACCGTGTATGGTCCATACCTAGATGCTGCTGATAAATTTCGAATACAAAAAGTACAAAATTCATGTATTCGCTTAATATATGGCATTAGACGTCGACAAAGAATTAAAATGGCTCAATATGCATAACCGTCGAAAATTACATTTAGTCTGTTTTTTTTTCAAAATTATAAAGTTCAAAACTCCACCTTACTTTTTTAGATGTGCTACCATCTATGGTAAGAAGAGAGTATTGACATTAAATTTTGACTGAATCTAGTCAAGATGTCACTCTCTTCTTTTTTATCCCTTTCAGAGATTAATACAAAGTGAGTTAACCAGTAAGGAATTTTCATTTATTAGATTCGACATCCTAAGACCGGTTTCTGTCTTTCGACTTCATCAGTTAGGCTTTTCGAATCCAATAAATAAAAATTCCAAACTCGTACAAGTCAATAGCTATATTTGCTATAAGATAACATTTTTAGATGTGCTACCATCTATGGTAAGAAGAGAGTATTGACATTAAATTTTGACTGAATTTAGTCAAGATGTCACTCTCTTTTTTTTTATCCCTTTCAGAGATTAATACAAAGTGAGTTAACCAGTAAGGAATTTTAATTTATTAGATTCGACATCCTAAGACCGGTTTCTGTCTTTCGACTTCATCAGTTAGGCTTTTCGAATCCAATAAATAAAAATTCCAAACTCGTACAAGTCAATAGCTATATCCGCTATAAGATAACATTTTTAGATGTGCTACCATCTATGGTAAGAAGAGAGTATTGACATTAAATTTTGACTGAATCTAGTCAAGATGTCACTCTCTTCTTTTTTATCCCTTTCAGAGATTAATACAAAGTGAGTTAACCAGTAAGGAATTTTAATTTATTAGATTCGACATCCTAAGACCGGTTTCTGTCTTTCGACTTCATCAGTTAGGCTTTTCGAATCCAATAAATAAAAATTCTAAACTCGTACAAGTCAATAGCTAGATTCAGTCAAAATTTAATGTCAATACTCTCTTCTTACCATAGATGGTAGCACATCTAAAAATGTTATCTTATAGCGGATATAGCTATTGACTTGTACGAGTTTGGAATTTTTATTTATTGGATTCGAAAAGCCTAACTGATGAAGTCGAAAGACAGAAACCGGTCTTAGGATGTCGAATCTAATAAATTAAAATTCCTTACTGGTTAACTCCACCTTACTTATATACAAAAATTAAATATCGCACTGATGTTCACAATATAAATGTAAGACGAAAACAAATGCTCACTATACCCCTACACCGTAAAGAAATATTTAAACGAGCGTTCTCATACAATGTGGCTAAAGTTGTGATCTATTTAATAGAAAATAATTTCTTTAATGTATCTTGTGCTCCCAATACCTTCAAACTAAACTATAAAAAATATTTACTTACTTTGTGATGTGTGTACCCTAGTTTTAAAAAAAAATATTAGAAAATATTTCGTGCGTATTATAATTATTATTACTATTATTTATTATTATTATTATTATTGTTATTATTATTATTGTTATTATTATTATTTTTATTATTATTATTATTATTATTAATATATTTATTTGGCCTTAGCGGAAGAACAGACATTAAAGTCCTGGACTTTAATGATCTGAGCTAATTGCCTTTTACTCAATACTTATTTCTCTCGTAATAGTTGTACTGTATTATGTATTTATGTATTGAGTAATAAACGTATTTATTATTATTATTATTATTATTATTATTATTATTATTATTATTATTATTATTATTATTATCATTATTATTATTATTATTATTATTATTATTATTATTATTATTATTATTATTATTATTATTATTATTATTATTATTATTATTATTATTATTATTATTTTTTAAATGGAATATTTTTTAAATAATAATTTTATAATTATGTATGCATTACTTAGCATTGGTCGAGCATTGGCTATTAAGGTCATAAGACTGAACTACGGCAAATTTTTGTTATTTTCCATTTGCCTCCTCTATGAGAAAGTTCACGAGCCGCCACTGATTTGTAGGCGTAGAAGAACTGGAAGGCTGCCTTGGATAAATCATGGAAACCATGTCTAAGAGGGCTCGTATACATAGATTATAAAGAAATTCACATCTTTTATTAGCGTATAGAATGAATGGTGTTTTTATATTTTTCCAAAATTATTGAAGTTCCTCGAAGTTTCAACTCTCTTTTACAAGGAAACCATACGATGTACAAAACATTTTTTGGAGAGATAATTTTTAGATAATTTTCTCTTCTTTATTTTACTACAAGACCAATGTGGCCACAATAGCTTGCTTTGCAAGTTATAAGCTAAAAATCACTAAAAACATTTTTTTTTGTTGATTTTTGATGATTTCTCATATTTGCGGGAAAAATTTTTGTTGGACAACTTCAGATTCGTGTTCAGCACCCCAAGAAACATAAAATAAACTACTAAATACAATTACACAAAAATTTAGCACCTTAAACTACCGTTTGACTGAACTAATACGATATTCTTCCCTCTAGGTAGGTGTTTCGGCAGTCTTCAGCTTGTTATTTAGTTTTTCTTGACCTTCGTCTTTCGTCTATTCTAGTATTTTTCAAGAAAGTGATTTTTGATAACCGAGAGGTGGATTTTGGGGGTTGATTTCATTCTTTGGTGTGGTGAGTTTTACGAAATCGTTATTTTCGCCAGTTTCTATTTATTTTTGAAAGTACGATACCTTTATCCCTGGTTTTACCGCGAGAATATTTTTTGCATACATTAATATTTTTTTTAATTTATCGTCAAATCTAGAAATAACAAAATTTGTGTGCACCATACATTTCAAGGCATGTTCGATCGAATCTATCGGATTAACGTACAATAGTCATATTTCACACTTCATTTTTGATATGCTCTTAGACCCCACTGGATTATAAATCTTAAGCAGCCAAGGGTTATCTATACAGAATTTTAACCCTTTAAGGACAAACGTAAATTCATTGTAAAGGAAATAAGGTAGGTACGAGGATCCTGCTATTGGAATCAAATTTGGCGTATGTTGTAACGAATTTCAGTTGGGCCAGGTATGATTTTTTTTCCAGTAACTTTATTCGAATAACACATCACTCTAATGGAGAGTGAAATAATTTAGTGACCAATAAAAATTTATAACGTATAAAAACGTGTACATTCTTTATCAAAATTGTTGTAGGAATAAAAAATATAAAAATAGACGCCAAAAATTTCGCAGTAGGTAGTAGTTTACATATTTTTCTCCAGAAAACACCCGAATATTCTGCCCTAACGGTCAGATTATAAAAGGAATTTTGTGCTAAAATCTTAAAATCTTTAAATAATAGCTATTTATATTACAAGTACATAAACAAGGGCTTTATTGAACGAATAATTTTATGGCCGCGCGAGCTTGCGAGAGAGGCTATAAAATGATGAGTCCATAAAGCTTGTTTATGTACGCGTTATATACATGATTTTATGTTCGATGGCAATTTAAAAATAATAATAAAAAGAAAAAATAAAAATTTGATACGATTTTGGCTGACAGCAGTTGCGATGGCAAGTAGATGTTTATTTGTTAAACATGGCAAATTAGTTGTCTTGCAACTTGTCAGTGACGTTGACAATTACTTTATTTTACAGTAAAATAAAGTGCTCCTTTATTGACGCAAAACTGTTCTATAAAGAGCGTTTTATTGGTCAATCGTACATAAATTGGATTAATTTTTTTTGACAGTCTTTATAAAATAAATGTCTTAGTGCTCCAGTTTATCTATTTAAAGCACGCCTCAGTGTTACCATAGCAACATCAACAACTCAAGAAACGTGAAGTCAAAATCAGAATTTTTTTATTATTTGATTGTATTTAAATTAATACTGTTAACATTCTCAGAACTCAATGAGGTTGAACTTCCATTAATCGCACTCTCAATAATGTTTGAAACATTCTTCTTATTGCTAATGCTCTCTTCAACGTAACCAGTCGCCACAGCTGATGCTGATTTCCATCCTACTTGTCGTTGGATTTGATCTATTGTCATGCGAGTATTTGCCATAATGGTAGCGGACGTACGTCGAAAAGCATGTCCCGTGTATTTCTCAGGATCATCAAATTTAATATATGGTGCAATTTGCAAGGGACATGATCCAAATGTATTAATACTAACCACTTGATTGGTACATTTCCCCTTATCATATCGTAAGAAAACTCGGTCTGTACTTACATTTTGGGGGCGCAATGATAAATACTGCTTCACCAAATGCACATAATTAAATTGCTTCACTGTCGGATATAGTAGAACGTCGAGCCTTCACTGTCTTAAACAGTCGAATAGTAATAACCAATACGCTTCCTTCTTCTTTGATATTATGTAAGCGCAAATCGCATAATTCACATCTTCTACAAGATCCAAGAATACCGCAAATGGCTACCACCTCCAAAAATAAATACATAATGTCCGGTGCATCTATGAAAAACTTATTTCTTCATTGAATACATATATGTCTTCTTGGCTACGTCATTCTTACTAATTGCCTTTTACAAATGATTTTATATCGACTAATGCGCGGATCCAGCCGATTTTCAAGGGTAGGGGGCCCGGGGGGATATGGAATATCCCCTGCTCAGCGGAGGGGCCGCTCTCATGGTTGTTCTCATCCAATCCTTCAACCTTCGAAGGCTTAAAAAGGACCTCTCGGCTTCTTGTAATCTTTCTTTAAATGACAAAAACTCGACCTAATGAATAGCCCACATAGTCGACGATCCGACTTTTTTTGAAGGTAAGCAAACACAACTCGTTAAAAAATGTCTATTTAATGCACTAAAGCTTACCTTGTATAAAGTGTTTTAAAATAGGTCTTTTTCAGGATAATAATACATAAACTTACTAACTAACAACCTAATTACGACTATTTTGGCCAAAAATCTGTTGTTGCAAAGTTTTAGGTATCGCTGGTTATGAATTTGATGTTATTTCAAGCTCTACCATTCACCAAAGAGTCTAGAACGGGCCAATAGGTGTCAAAAGGGGTAAAAATAAATAACAACTACTCGAAAATAGGTGCTTGAAAAAAAGAAAATGATTACTTTATGTTTATCGAGATTTCTTGTTCACTAATATAATTGTGTTTGTATGTTGCATATATGTGCGTTTGACTGTGAGTGTATATACAGGGTGTTTCCAAATGACACTGAGAACGTCTGGCTGTAGATACCTCTCGTAAAATTGGACAAAATGATATAAGGAATGAGGGGTCCAACTCGATTACTTTTCGAAATAAAAAAATAAACGTTTTTATTTAAAAACTTTAAAACGGATTAATATATTCATTTGAAATAGCAGGTCGTTTTTAAATGTAAAAAGGCATATTTCAAAAATCATTTCTCTCTCTCTCTCTCTCTCTCTCTCTTCACTGAATTAAAACCACTTAGTTGTTAAAAAAGTTTTTAATTGACGTTTCGGCTTTCCTATCGAAAGCTGTTATCAAAATGACATAACAAAATAAATAAATTTACTATAGAAACAGAACAGAATAGATTTTGAGATTGAAGATGTCAAAATCTGTTTCAATCATATTTTTGTGACGTTTCTGGGAACGAATTTTGAAAGGATAGCGCATTAATCCAGTGAAAAGAGAGAGAGAGAGAGAAATTAAAATACAAACCACTGTGAGCTTCCGAAATGAATTAAAAAATCATATTTCATATCTAGATCCAATGGTGTGCAGTTAGAAGAGTATATCCCCTTTTCCCAACCATTTTCTACGCACATGGTATTTGAAGCTAATTTTATTACTTTACCATACGAAGTGGTAAAGTATTGTAATCGCAAAAAAAAAAGTTCAGCTTTCAGCGGATTTACATGTTTTGAGACCCCCTAAGTCATTTAAGGCCATTTCCAGAAAATGTATGTATGGAGTATGGAGTCCGGAAAAATTTGTGTGCGCTCTAACTCCAACTGCGATCGGAATTTCCTAACCAAATTTTATATTTAGCATTTTTACAACATGCTAATAAGCTGATTAGATTTTGGGCAAAATCGGACAACCGGAAGTGGGGGTTTACTCTTGAGAATTTTCAGATTTTCGCAATTATTATCGTTTCTATTAAGTTTATGTAAAAATATTAAGAGAAAAAATTTATTTTAAATTAAATTTACTATAAATTTTGTTTAAAAACTTTTTTCAAATTTTGTATTATAAGCGAGTTAAAAATAAAATATGGAATAACATAGTTGCATAATAGCGCAAGCGCAGCAGAAGTGTTTTGTTTCATGGAGACTATTGTACGCTCTTGCCAGGCATGGTCTGCCTTAAACATGTACGAGTAATTGGATTATGAGCCCGTAGGGCCGTTAAAGTATGGCCACATCCGATTTTTTTTTGTATTGCTGAACAGTTTTCATGTAAAAAAGGAATAACCTTTATATACCGAAAATCTTGCGGTTTTTAAGATATTTAATGTTTTTATGAAGTCTGTAAGATCTTTTATTAATGAAATAACCACAATATTTTTCTTGAATTTCTTTAATAATGCTTTTCTTATTTTTTTTGTAACTACTAGACACTAGACACAAGTCTAGTGGTTACAAAAAAATTAAGAAAAAATTATTAAAGAAATCCAAGAAAAATATTGTAGGTTATTTCATTAATAAAAGATCTTACAGACGTCATAAAAACATTAAATATCTTAAAAACTACCAGATTTTCGGTATGTAAAGGATATTCGTTTTTTACTTGAAAACTATACAAAAAAAATAAAAATAGCTTCAAATACCATGGGCGTAGAAAATGGTTGGGAAAAGGGGATATACTCTTCTAACTGCACACCACTGGATCTGGATATGAAACATGATTTTTTACTAAAATATGCCTTTTTACACTTAAAAATAACCTGCTAAATTTCAAATTAATATATTAATCCGTTTTAAAGTTTTTAAATAAAAACATTTATTTTTTTTTACTTTAACGCCCTGTATTTCGAAAAGAAATCGAGTTGGACCCCTCATTCCTTATATTATTTTGTCCAATTTACGAGAGGTATCTACAGCCAAAAGTTGTAAGTGTCACCCTGTATAATGGATAAAACACCCCAGAAGGAGTGCGCCACCTCTTTTGAGATTTTCCCTACAGATTTTTCTCCTTCCGTCTTTTTCCTTTGTATTCGTAATTCGTAATCCCTGCTTCCTTTATGTCCTCTTTTACTTCCTTCAACCATTTCGATCTATAGTTCTACCCTTTCTTTTCTTTGCTCTCTGTCTCTCCATACGTGTCGAAATCATTTCATTCTGTGTCGTTTTATTTTTTTACATTTTCCTTGAATTTCCCGCTTATTTTGTATTACATTTTTATTCTGAAGTGTTCTCACAAATTGTTATTGGTCCAAGAATAGCTCTTAATACCTTCCTATCCGCTATTCTAAATTTTTCCTTGTCTGATTTAGTCATCGCCACCATTTTCTTTCTCTACATCATCAGTGGTCTTATCAAGGTTTCGTATATTTCAATATTTATTGTCTTTGTTATTATCTTTACAATTAGAGCCTTTTTTTACTAATGAGAATCACATCATCATCATCTTGATGTACTTATGATAACCTTGTGAGACAGGTAATCTTACTCTCACGACTTTAATTTCTTGTTTCGTCTTTGTGTGTTTTAATGCCAAAGTTTGTGGACTTCAGAGTGCAATATAAGCCTTCGTAATTTATTCGTTAATCCCATTTATTGCTGCAATTAATTTATTTCTATTAGATAAATAAAAATTCCAACTTCATCGTGTATTCATTTATTTTCTCCATTATTTGCTTCAGCGTATCTGTTATTGATTTGCATCTTTTTTTAGCCTTTTTAGTATTAATGTTGATAGTATCTTACAATCCCTTGTAATAAGCGGAATCCTCTTAGGTTCTTGTATTCCGGTTGGTCTTTCTTTTTGCGAATTGTCACAATTTCGCCCAATTTTCCATTCTGCTGGCATATCTTTCTTTTCCCACATTTGTATTATCCATTCATATACATCGTTAATTGATTCGATATTTATTTCGTCTTGGTGCTTTCAAATTTCGGCTTCTAATTAGTATTTCTTTAACTTCTTTTAATATTGGTTTCTTGACTTTTCATTTATTTCTCTCTCTCTCTCTCTTGTAGTTGTTCTATTAAAATACTCCACATATACTTACGTTCTTCCTGTATCACTAATTTCCATTCCTTGTTCTTCATTCCGCAGTAGGTTTGAAGGATTTATTCGGTTAATTTATTTTTTCAAAAACTTTTCTAGTGTTTCTATGTTTATGTTCAATTTGTTTTTATTTAATTTTATATCCAATCCGTTTTACATTTTCTATTTATTCTATTTCTTATCTTTCTTTTTTCTTCGTTCTGTATTTTGTGTTATTTTTGACATATGATAAATTGTTCACATGATTAAGATTTCTCGTTTTGGATAAGCCGTCAATTGAACCCTCGGTTTACAAAAACTGGAAGCTATAATCTCGCTCTATTTCTACAAAACTTGAAATAAACAGGAAATGACCCCGTAAAGGGTGTTTTTTGAACCTTAGCCACGCTTTAGGTAAAATAGACCACTTATGTGGTGTCTTGTGCTACTTGTCTGATTCCACGGGTCAAAGTACAAAAGCTAGTTTTGGGTAACTATTAGTTTGGTCTTACTATAATCCTTTTGATGGAATACTTGACTGGGAATTATTAAAATGTCGTTATTTTTTAACATACGTCAGTTCGGGAGGTATATTTTCTTGTATATTGAACAGATATTTCCGGTTTTTTAAAACTAGGGACCCATTTCTTAAAACGTGTTATACTCATAATAAAAGCATTACTTTAACTTTATCAATAGAAAATAATACGTTCCATATGGTTATGACAGTTTTTTCCTAAAATTTCTTTTTCTATTTTCAAATGGAATAAAACCACTTATTTTCTTGAAATGTTTTAATAATAATAATAATAATAAATTGCCTTTATTTGCCTGTAAAATTACAAACAATGAGTAGGTACAAGAGGCGAAGTCTAGCTAGAGCTACTCTACTTAACCTCAAGTTTACACAGATGGTAATAAAATACAAAATTAGTAAAACTCAGACATTACACATTTAAAATATTCACTAAAATTTTACATCACAAATATAAAAAAATGATCAAAATTACTTCACAAATATCATAAAATGAACAAAATTACTGACGCTGTAGTAGAATTTGTTTATAATTTTGTTTTAAAAAACTCAGAGAATTAACTCTTAGACTATGTGAAATACTGTTAAAAACTAAAACTGAATTATAAGTAAATGACCTTTTAAAAATTGACAACCTATATCGTGGTAACATGAGACTATGCGGATATCTCAGAGACAGACTATGAGCTTCTCCACGAAAAACTAATTTGTTCCTCAAATAAATAGGATTCGACGTCAAAATAATTCGGTATATCAAACAGGCAAGGTGGTAGTTATACAAGTTACTTATGTTCAACCATTCGAGTTGTTTTAGCTTACTTGATACATGGTCATATTTTCTTATGCCAAAGACAAAACGGCAACAATTATTTTGAATTTTTTGTAATCGAAATTTAGTAACTTGATCTAAGCAAGGATAAAAAACCAAAAGCTCATAATTAAGAATTGACATCACCATGGCTTCACAAAGTAATTTTCGTAACGTAAAGTTTAAAATACCCCGACCTCTATACAATTGACGTAGAACTAGATACGATTTTTTTACTAAAAGTGTGACATGCTCTTGAAATCGAAGGCTACAGTCATAAATTATTCCTAAATTTCTACAACTATTAACAATTTTTAATGGTTCATTTTTAATAAATAGTTTTAAATTTTGTTCAACACTGGCTTTGGAGGTATGAGGACAATATAGCAGAGAATTACATTTTTTAGCATTTAGTTTAAGCATTTAGTTTAAGGTTATGATTACTTGAGTAGGTACAAATAGCTTCTAAATCACGATTTATTATTTGAGATGCTAAATTTACAGTTTCAGGTACAAATGAAAAATACAGTTGTGAATCATCTGCAAATGAGTGTAATTTTAAACTATCCAAAGATTTATAAAGGTCAGAGATATATATTGAGAAAAGAAGGGATCCAAGGACAGAACCTTGAGGAACCCCTGAAGTGACTGGTGTAAAATCGGATGAGTTGTTGTCGATAATTACTTTTTGATAACGGTTTGATAAATAAAATTTGAAAAATCCTAGGGAAATTTCGTCAAATCCAAAATGTTTAAGTTTAGCACACATAAGAGCATGATCGATAGTGTCAAAAGCTTTAGAAAAATCTAGCAGAATGACTGATGTAGCTTTTCCCTCATCTAATGACCGAAGTATATTATCGGTTAAATCTAGAAGTAGTGTCGTTGTACTAAACTCCTTTCGAAAGCCTGACTGTATATATGCTACTATGTTATTATTAAATACATAGTCGTATATTTGTTGATAAATAACTTTTTCTAAGATTTTAGACAGGGCTGGGAGAATGCGAAGATCACTAAGGGACTCAGGTTTATTTGATTTAGGCAAAGGTTTTATTAAAGCATATTTCCAAATATCTGGAAAATAACCGACCTCCAGATAGCAATTAATAATATGGGTTATAAAAGGAGCAGTAACAGGGAGAGAAAGTTGTAGCGTCTTTGCAGAAATGTTGTCACTTCCAATAGCATCCGATTTCAAACCTAATACTAGTGATTTAATTTGATCAATGGTTGCAAGTTTAAAGGAGAAAGTAATATTATTTAATTTTATATAAGGATTTAAGTTAAGTAAACTTTTAACCTTCAAAGTTAAATATAGATAAAAATTTGTTGAAAAAATTTGACTGATACCATTGAGCTGTCTCAGGACAACAATTAATAGGACTGAAAACTGATGTAAAATAATTGTTTATGGAGATGGGATTGTTTAGCTCCTGAGGGATTTCTATGACTGGTTTATGGACAACTTTAAGTGATTTCATGGCGTTCCACAGGTCTTTTTTGTTTAGTAAATTAGATCGATAACATAAATACCCACGCTTCTCCATACGGACTGCATTCGTAACGGAGTTACGGAGATCTTTATAATGCCTATAATCCAGAACATTTTTAGATTTTTTATATTTGGCTAAAGCAGCATCTCGAGTTTTCATCATACCCCGAATTGTAGGCGTGAGCCAAGGTGCATGTGGCTTTGTAATACGTGATTCTACGTACGGAGCATGCTTATCAAACAAGGAAACTAACATATTATTAAAAAGTCGAATTTTATTGTCCATAAAATGTTCATACAGTATGTTATCCCATGAGATTTTGTTGAGATCTGTATTAAAGTTACTAAGCGAGAAATTCTTGTAATTTCTGTAAAACTTCAAAAATTTTGTTTTGTATTTAATGTCTAAATTCAACTCACAGTAAACTGCTCTATGATCAGACAATTCATGGTCTAAAACAGACGAGTGTCTAACAAGTTCATTTTTATTTGTATATATAACATCAAGCAATGTTTGTGAAGTGTTAGTTATGCGAGTAGGTTCCGATACCAACTGAACAAAATCGTAAGATTCAAAACAAGTATTTATTGGATTATCTACTAGTTGATCAACATTAATATCTCCAGTTACAACAATATGATCAAATTGCGGGACTATGTGCGAAAGAGTATTATCACAATACTCTATGAAATTATACATTGTGCAAGCGTCAGTTCTATATATAACACCGACTAATAGCGTTGTTTTGTGAATTTTCATAGAAATCCATATTTGCTCGATCCCTAATGGAGAATTAAGGTCAGCAAATTCCACCTTTAAATTTAACGAATCCCGTACATAAAAACCAACCCCTCCGCCTCTCGAACCACGATCCTTACGAATTATCTTGAAGCCCGGAATGTACACTGCCTGATCTGTGATATCCATAGTCAACCAAGTTTCAGATAAGCAAACAATAAGTGATGGAAATTTATTAGATCTACAAATGCATCGAATTTGGGAAACAACGAACGAAGATTGAAATGAGCTAATTTTAATTTTTTGTTAGACGTATTGAATTTTAGCTTTAAGTTGATCAATTTGGTTTAATAAATAACCACACCCTGAACTGTTTGCGATATGATCAATACTTATATTCAGTTTATATTTCATATGAAAAGAGAAATTGAACTAGCAAACCACTATGATCTTCCGAAATGAATTACTAAATTTTCTTATACCAACGATGTTTGACAGGCCAATATCTCGAAAACATAGGCGAATATGAAATTTCATGTTTTTCAACAGCCACTGGTGATCCCTACTTTTAATATAAAAATAATTCGACGGCGCTACATTTTTTTGTAAAATAATGACTTACCTACAACCATTTGAATTAATGCGCCGAGCCATGAAGTAATGTGGATTGGTTTTCCAAATAAATCAAATTATTATTATTAATGTTTTAATATTTATTTATTTATTTATTTTCGGACTGACGCCCATTAAAATTACAATCATACAATAAAATAAAAAAAATTGACAATATAGGTAATGTAAAAAATTAAATCACAATGTTGAAGGTGATGTAAAGAAGTTAATCTCTTGTCGATTGGCCAATCTTGTAGACCTGGGGCTAAAGGAATTTATACGATATTTGGTGTGGTAGAACGGTTGAAGAAAAGTAACACTGTTTCTAGTAGGTCTAGTTGGTGCGGAAATCCCAATACGAGACAAAAGAGTTGGACGATCGACAGTAGAATTGACTATCTTGAAGAGAATGCCAAGATCTTCACGCTTCCTTCTGGAACGAAGAGGTTTCAAATGAAATCGAGAATGCAATTCACGGAAATTAAAATATTGAGTGTTAGCAGGTTGGGTTCCAGATTTATAAGCAGTGAGTCTTACAAATTTTTTTTGTACTTGTTCAAAGTTATGAATATGTTAGGTATATAGGGGATTCCAAACAGAAGACACATATTCAATATGAGGTCTTAAGCAGTCTCAATGCCTTATTGTTTGAAGCCGATATATGGGGCAGAAACATGACCGGATTCAGCCGATTTACAAGGGGGAGCTGTCTTACACCCGGGAGGGAGGTTCGGGGGGATATTGAATATCCACTGCTCAGCGGAGGGACAGCTTTAAGTCTATTCTCTCTCATGGTTGTTCTCATCCAGTCCTTCAACCTTCGAAGGGTTGAAAAGGACCTCTCGGCTTCTTGTAATCTTTCTTTAAATTAAAAAACATGACCTAAAAGGGGTGGGCTGCAGTCCCCGCCCATTGACAGAAATGATATTGTAGAGTCAATCACAACAAGATCATTAACCTCTGAATTGGTTAATATTATAAATAAAAACAATAGGGTTACGTTTTGTACTAAGTTAATCGACTGACATTTTGTAGGATTCAATTCCATGCCATTGGCAGTACACCTCCGGGCTAAATTGTCCAAATCTGTTTGAAGGTTCCGACAATCCTGTAATGAATATACAGTCATGAATAATTTTAAATCGTCATCAAAACATAAGACAGTTCTGAATATCACTGACGAATATGTTAAAATTAAATTATAGGTATACAGCATTTTTGTACTGTACTGTATTTTTACCAAGAGGTGTCGAGTTTTGGGTTATTTTTCATATATAAATTTTCTCCATTCTTTTCTATCTTTGGACATATAGCACAACTTTTGACATTTCGTATCAATACAATGGAAAAAAATTAAAAACTAATAGCTTCATGAGAAAGCTTTGGGTCTCCTCTTTAAAATGCTTTCTTTTTTTTCTTTGCGTGTATTTTAGGCAAAGATACTTTAGATTTTCCGAACGTCTCGCCTGAATATTTGTATATTTATACAGTTTCATTAACACAAAAAAACGAAAAATTTTTTTTAACTATAACGCCCTCTATCTTATTCCACAGCAATATTTTATTTAGGTATATTTTGTCCCATCGCCATATTTTGGTCCCAATAACCTGCCCTTAGCCTATGTCCCAATACTCCCAATAGATATGAATCACTCTGTATAAATAAATAAATACTATTTTGAAAATAAAAATTGCGTCAAACAAATGTTGTAAAAAAATTATCATTTTAAAACATAAGTTTTATTAAACAGAGATAATGTTCATTATTTTAATTATATTTAAATCAAAACTAAAAGTATAATGATGATAAATGTAAAAGAATTTTTTTGTTATGCCTCTATTAATAGATAGCTTCAGTTTTATAAAAATCAGTGAGAAAATAAAAAAAATTAAAAACTACTGGCTTCCTGTGAAAGCCTAGAGTCTCCTCTTCAAAATGATTTCTTTTTTTTTGCTTTGCGTACATTTTAGGCAAAGATACTTTAGTTTTTCTTATTTTTAATAATTTTTTATAGTAATACAATTTTTTTTTAAAATAACTTATAATATAATTTTTAGTAAAATTTTCAGCTCTTTTTTTTTTCGAGATATTGCAATGAAATAATTACTTGGAATATGGAGGGTAACTAGGTAACAAAAAAATAGTGACAGAGGGGATTTTGAGAGTTAATGAAAGAAAGGGGATGTCAAAAGGTTTTTTTTAAAAAATTGAGAAATATTAAAAAGAAAAATTTAAATCCACCACCAACAGAAGGTTGCAATTGATTAATAACAATAACTTATGTAATATTAAGTTGTATGATATATGGAAGTTTGTAACTACCAAGAAGAGTTTGCCAATGTACGAGGACGTATAGATGAGAAGATTAGTTTGATTTTGGCTTAAAAGGACTTTCACATACAGGTCAAAGGTACTTGAAACTTTTAGTGTTTAATATTAGAATATTTTTGTTATTTTTTATTGTTCAATATTATATTATAGAGAGTGAGTGAGTGTGAATGTTTTATTAATAATTATATTTGCAATTTTCGGCAATGTTTAATGTTATCATATAAAATTGTTTAAATAAAATTTATAACTTTTGACATTTCGTATCGTTATAATGGAAAAACCAAATTTTCGCTTTTATTTTAGAACTTGTTAGCATACACTTTAGAGCAGCAAAGATTTTTTATCGTTTTCTACACCCTCTGAAGTACTTAAGTGCCAAGTTTCATCGATATCACATTTTGTGCGAACTTCTGGTCAATATCCTTCTCTGGCAACTGGGCTAATATTTATCGCTTCAATTCAGACTATATTAGCGATTTCTTTATTCTGTGATGGTATTGGTGTCCCCTTTTTGTTTTATGTTGTAGTTTGGCTTGATAACTTATTATTTAAAATATTGCCATTTAAACAAATTGGTTTTGCTCTCTGTGAAAGAGATCAGATAATGCCCCGTTTAATATTCCTTGAGTGTTTTGAATGAAAATTTAGAAATCTGTTTCTAAAGACTAATGATAATGTCTAAAATTGTTTTAATATTTTCTCAATCATATTGTTAAATTGGAAAAATGTCGTCCAAGTTCCTTAATTAAACAGAAGGTCTTAAATATTATTTATTTACAACTTCCATTTCAAAAGTCTCGTGATGCAGTTATCATACCTAAATTTTGTTGACAAAAGTCGTTATTTAATTCGAAACATGGGCGGATCCAGCCGATTTTCAAGGGGGAGCTGTCTTTCACCCAGGGGGATATGGAATATCCCCTGCTCAGCAGAGGGATCTCTACAAGTCTATCTTCTCTCATGGTTGTTCTCATCCAGTCGTTCCTCTCGGATTCTTGTAATCTTTCTCTAAATTAAAAAAACTCGACCTAAAGAAGGGGTGCAGCCGCCCCCCTGGGTCCGCCAATGGTTCGAAATATGTGGTTTAATACAAAATTCCACTAAATCAAAATAGCTTAAACGTTTATTTTTGTTCTATTCGTTTGCCATCTTCTGTTTAAATCAAAACTATTATATTGGAATTGGTTATTTCAATTTTTAATGATTTTTCAAAAAAAAATGTGTAAAAGGGGGATAAGACCACCAAGAATTTTCTATTTTTATATAATGTTTTATATTTTTTTTTAGCGCAATATGTATCTTTATTTAGTTCCAATTTTGATAATTTTTATTATTATTAATATGAAAACTTCAATAAACATTTCAAATTATTTTGCTCATATTATTCAGCACCTTTTCTGATCAAATAATCGAAAAGTTTAACATTGGTCCCAACCCATATTTCTAACTTTTCAAAAAGTTGTTATATCATCTCAAATTTCAACTTTATATTTCCATAAATTATCGAGGGAATAATAAAACATTGAATCTAAAAAAAGCTTTTTATTAAAAATCATCACCTGTCCAATCAACTGGATTAACAAATAAAACAATAAGTGAATTAGAGCACATTCTAAAAACAAAAAATTCAGTATAAAAACCATTCTAATTTGTTTATCTGTACAAAGGAGATTTTGGACTATCAGGTAGGACCTTTTAATTTTTTTCTCTCTCACTCCGTATCTGCTTAGATTTAGAGCCACCACAACCAATTGTCTCTGAGTTGGGGTCCTTTTTTTCTCTCTTCATGAAAGGAATCATCTTGGTATTCACCAGGAAACGTTATACGTAACGGTAAAAAGGGTCCTATGACTAGAAAGCGAGCATTCTTTTTAACTAGAGCTGGCTAAGAACGTGTACGTAAAAAATAATTAACAGATACAATTACTTTTAGTTAGATGAAACTAAATCTGCTAATAAAAATAACTTAGGGGTATAGTATAAATAGTGTATATTTAATATTCCTGACTAGTATGTATTTAAAAAAAATTATTATAATTATACTGAGTAAGCGCTTGTTGAAATTGCGACTAAAATTAATAAAATTTTAACTAGAAAATGTAGTACAATTTCTCTTCTAATGGAAATAAAACCACATTTTAAAGAAAAAGGGGGCTTTAAATGATGTTTCGACTTTCTTGGTCGAAATTCGTTTTCAAAATGACAATAATAAAAAATTTACTATAGAAACAGAACACTTGATAATCCCCAAGGAGAATTTTGAAATGAAAATTGTAAATAAACAAAATTTAAGACCTTCTGTCTGGTTTAGATATGTAGATGATATCTTTGCAATTTGGCAACACGATAGGGAAAATATTGATACATTTTTAATAATAATAATAATAATAATAATAACAATAATTCGGAACCTACTATTAAATTTACAATTGAAATTGAAAATAATAAAAAATTACCATTTCTTGATGTACTAACAGATAGATAGATAGATAGATAGTTTATTCGTCCATATAAAGTTTTTTAAAATTACAATTTAAAATTATAATTTATAAAAAACTTATCTGACTTGTCAGTTACAGTCTAAAATATATAATTAAAACACATATAAAAATAATCATACATATACATACATTATAATACATTAAAATATAATGAACAAAATTACAAAATAGGTAGCAAATATATAGATTAAGCTTCTCTGAGATACTCTTCAAGAGAATAGAAAGCACTATTTAATAAATAATTATGTAACACTCTTTTAAATTCATTAAATTTAGGATTGTCCATTTTACCAATGAAATGATTGAAGCACAATATTCCCTGATAAATATGACAATCCTGACCAACTGACAAGCGTGAAAATGGCAGACGCAAATTTCGGTTTATTCTTGTATTATGTTGGTGCACCATATTATTCCTCACATACATAGATTCATGCTTTTTAATATCCATTATTATTTGATATATACATGCATTCAAATTGCTTAAATAATGGTTTGCAATGTTCTTGCGGGTGTGTTCTCGCCATACATTTAATAATTTTTTTCTGTGCTATAAAAACTTTTTGCACATGCCCAGAGTTACCCCAAAACATAAGTCCATAACTTATCGTAGAGTATACTAAACCATAATAGGCCATTTTTAAAACTTTTGTTGAGACTGTGTCTCTTACTTGCCTTATAATAAAACATATACTGCTTAGTTTAGATGTTAGATTATTACAGTGATTTCCCCAGGTAAGTTTTTGGTCTACTGTCACTCCTAAAAATTTAATTAAATCAACTTTCTGTATTGAATAATGGCCATCAATCTTTATGAGCGGACTAAAATCATAGCAGATATTTTTTTGTTGAAACAACATATAGAATGTTTTCATTGTATTCACTAACAAACCATTATTTTTACACCACCGAGAGAAATCATTTGCACACACGTTTGCAATAGTTGCAGATTGCTGTAGTATATTACCTGCAATTAATTGGTTGGTGTCATCAGCATAGATAATTGTGCTGTCTGCTTTATCACATGAATAACCTAAATCAGACATGAACATTATAAAAAATAAAGGACCAAGTATTGACCCTTGGGGCACACCAGTGTTGATGGGACTTGGATCTGATCTAAATGAATCGTATGCTACAATTTGCGATCTATTTTGTAAATAGGATTCTACCCATTTATTGGTAACTGTAGACCTATGTGGTCTAAAACCGTGTTGACAATTTGGCAGGAGATGATAATGTTCTAAGAAACATATTAATCGTTTATTAAATGCATATTCCATAACTTTAGCAAACTGTGATTGTAGGGAAATATTCCTATAGTTTTTTGGATCATTTAGCGAACCTTTATTTTTATATATGGGTATTGATTTTGATATTTTAAGCTTTTCTGGGAAACTGCCATTACAAAAAGAAATATTTATTATGTGTGATAGAGCCTGCTGCTGGTTTTTTAACAGTATTAATAATAATATCATTTATCTCATTAGGAATAGTTGGATTGAGAAAAAAAGTGTTTTTAAATATATTATACACAATAATAACAATTGTATTGGGACATCAGTTTTTAGGAAAAGAAACACATACAAATAGATATCAAAATGGAACAAAATTAACAATATCTGCAATATTGAGAAACAAATGTTTATGAATATAATTGATTTCATTTTTGACTCTACATGCCTTGTCTTCAATCAAAAATTCTACAAACAAATTTTCGGTACTCCCATGGGTTCTAATATCTCTCCAATAATATCAAGTTACCATTTAGATGAACTCCTAGAATATTGTACAAATAAAAATCACATTCGAAATTCCTTTCCTCAAGAGATCTGTAGATGATCTTATCATCTCTGTACCAGAAAACTGTATCGATGAAACTTTAAATATTTTTAACAGTTTCGATCCAAATAATCAGTTTACTGTTGAAAAAGAAACTGATAATTCAGTTCCATTCCTGGATTTAAAACGACTAAGAACGGACGACAATAAAATCATTACTAGATGGTACAGAAAACCAATTAATAGTAATCGGTTCCTAAATTTCCATTCAAACCATTCCATGAAAATCAAAATAAATTTAATTAATAACCTCAAAAACAGAGTGGTTAAGGTCACTCATCCATCTTTGATAGATGAGTGTCTAAAAGAACTTCAAAACATTCTTTTAGAAAACTCATATCCCAAATCTTTAGTGAATAAAATTCTATTTAGTACCTCTATTTCTGTTTCAAATTCAAACCATCCACCAACAACTGACCAAATTTCAATTTTTAAATCTTTACCACATATAAATGGTTTGACATTAAAACTCATACATTTGTTTAAAAATGAAGACAATATTAAAATAGCTAAAACCCATTTGAAAACTATTTCACAAATACATTCTAAATTGAAAACACCTAAACCCGTCAAAAATAAATCAAATATAATCTATGAAATCCCATGCAGCAGCTGTGATGAAGTATACATTGGTCAAACAAGTAGAATGCTTAAAGATAGAATAACCTCTCATAAAAGTGACTGCAGAAGGAATGTGAGATCTTTATATATTGTAATGTTTTTATTTATCTATTGTTATGATATTTAATTACTTTAATTTTTAAATTTATAAATTTTCCAATTTAACTTAATCTCAGGGTCCAAAACAAAAATAAGTGAGTTCAAAAAAATTTGTGATTAGTTACGAATTTTATATTCTTTATTTGCAAATTATTAGAATAAAACAATTTTAAACAAATAACTCTGTTATATTATAAAAATTAAATTATCCATTCATACCCAACTATATTAATTACACCTAGAACTACTTAAAATTATTAAAGTTTCAATTATAAAAAAAAACTTAAATTTGAATTATTTTTAAATGAATTTTTCTTTTTCTTCCGATATTTTTCAATAATAATCTTTTTCTGCTTTTCTTTCGTAACTAATCAACAACTTCTACTTTTTTTTATGATCAAATTCAAAAAATTTACCAATCAAAAATGTTGCTACTTCAGTTGGCAATATTGTTTTTAATATTTTTTCCTTTCAAAGACGACATTCAAAATTCTGACACACAAACTATGCTATGTTTCGTGTCATTTCATATCATAACAATATTTACACATACTTATACTTTTTATAATCTCACTCTGTATGTGTTTCAATTGTATACTGAATTTTTGGAAATTGTCATTTTGTCATTTTAAATTATTTTAACACTGATGTTCCTTTTTGTATGTAATTTTTTCCGTATTTCATGTTATTAGTCTTGACAAAGAAAATAAACCTTTTCGAAAGCTTGACCTAAAACGAAGAAATCAAACTAATTTAGTTAATATTGACTGATTCCCACTAATTTTATCTACACAAATAGATATCTAAATTTTAATTCAAACCACTCAATTTGTGTTAAACAAGGTATTATCAAATCTCTTTCCGATAGAGCAAAAACAATTTGTTCAAATGACAATATCTTAAATAATTAATTAACACTTGTTAAATTTGTCTTGATTAAGAACAACTACCCAAGTAAATTTATAAATCGTGAACTTTACCGAGACATCAAAAATAAAGTACACAATTTAAATCCTACAATACTTCATTCAAATATGGTAACAATCCCTTATATTCCAAAATTATCCGAAAAAAAGAAGGATTGGCAACAAATTTAATTTAAAAACAGTTTTTCAAACTAATAATATATTAAATTCTTTAATAATAAATACAAAACCTTCTAATGAAATTCAAAATACAAAAAAATTGTATTTACAAAATTCCATGCAAATGTAATAAATTTTATATTGGAGAAAGAAAGACAATTCGAAAAATCAAAAATATGTGAAAATGCATGGGATTTTGGTCATAAAATACAATGGAATTCTTCAACTTGATTATTAAAAGAACCTAATAATTATAACCGCAAAGTTAAAGAAGCAGCATTGATATATGCTTAAATAATAACGAATGTGTTTCTAATTGTTCGGTTGATATTTCAAAAATTTGGATGCCTATTTTACAAAAAGAGTTAATTGCAAAAGGGATAGATACCCTCTATATTGGGATAGTATCATAAGTTTTTTATCTGGTTTCTTTTTATGATAATATTATTAAGAAAACTTCAATTATGATGAAGTTAATTCGTTAACAAAAATGTCACAAAAATATGATCGAAACAGATTTTGACATCTTCAATTTCAAAATCTTTTTCTGTGTCCTATGTTGCTGTCATATTTTTGTAAGATTATCAAGTGTTCTGTTTCTATAGTACATTTTTTATTATATATTTTGTTGTCATTTTGAAAATGTCAATTAAAGCCTCCTTTTTCTTTAAAATAAGTGGTTTTATTTCCATTAGAAGAGAAATTGTATTACCAGAAAACCACTATGAACTACAGAACTGAATTAGAAAATGTAGGTAACACTCTATATCTTGGATTTGTACTGAACATTTTTTTAAGGTTTATAATAATGTTTTCTTCCATTACCTGGTAAACAGATTTCTTCTGTTCTGTAATGGTGAATAAAATATTTAAGAATTTAGTAAAAATAGTAGGGTGAATTGAATTATTATTATAGCGCTGTAACTTAAAAACAAATAAAAATTAATCTGTTTTTTCGTCTTGAATTGCATTGAACCTAGAATACGTTCCTAAAACTTAAACACCTTGTATAGATTTACATATCTAAATAAATAAGTCGTTCATTTATGTTATTATTACTTTATTTATTTTTTCTCGTCTGATATGACAACTTTTTACTAATTGTTGAATTAAATTAAATATATTAGTTGGGATCATCTTAAAATTGAAATATTTTATTATGTTTCGAGATTAGGGAGGGGTGAAGGGGAAGGGAAGATATCTCTCCCTTCATTTTAGTCTAGATAAACTCACATTGATAATTCCACATTATTTTTACCATTTCATCCACTGCATACTTTTTAAATCTTGGTGAACTGCAAAAGCTGCTCCTTTTTTACATATTAACAAAAAAATGTTGCTTTCCCATTTTTTACTAGGTAACTATTAGATTTGGTCGGACCTAAATCTATCATTTTCTCCGTTATAATCTTTTGTACATTTTAAAACAAATTGGTGATTTTTACCAGCCAGTAAACTTGTTTATCTTGCCAAACTATTACATAATTTCTTATTTTACAAGATTTGTAAAGTTTTGTCTGCATTAACGCCCATCCACCGTTGGTAAGTTTTTTCAAATAAAATAAATACTTCTAAATATAAATTATTTCTATAACATTTTCCATATTATCGTTTATTTGAATTTTTCATGGTTTTTGTTGCTGTATGGCTTCCATTATGTCATTGATGCAAAAGTACATAAATTATTGGTTCTCCAACTTCGATCATAGTTGCAAACTTAGAAACAATCACACTTTAACGTTACAATAGTAAAATTAGACGCTGATGGTATTTGTATTGCACAAATTCACTTAATGAATATATCTTTTGATGATGTAACTAAAATAATTCACTACCTTCATAATATAATCTGGATATTGGAGATTTTAATAATTTTTAAGAAAATTAAGTATTAGTATTAAGTTCAACTTTCTGCTTGTTAAAATTTTTCGGTAAATCCTCTAAATGCAAAATATTATCAACACTTTTTACATCACATACATTATTAGTAGATTCAAATTATTGCAAAATTTGAGATAAGAATATATTTAAATAAAAACTTTGCTATCAGTCATTTTAAGATGGACTATACATGTAAAAATTGTCTCAAATTCAAACGAATACTTATTTATTTATTTATTTAAACATAATTAAAACATAATACCAAAAATGTTTCATCATTATCATAATCATACATTATTTTATAAATATATCATAAATTATTTTTTTTGCACCTAGGTGAATCACCTGTGTGTGCAATTTTACAAAATGTTTAATAGATTATAACACATTTATTATGAAATTTCAATACAATTATAATATTAGTAAATAATAAAAATTAATAGTTAAAAATATAAGACATGTTAACAAGTTCCCATGACAATTAGATAAAAAAGAAACAAGAAAAAACAAACATTATATATTGCTAATTTATTTTATTATTTAAAAATCTCAGCGAACTGGTTAAAGTTAATAAAAATATATCTCTTGCATTCTATTGCAAAACTATTTTTCTTTGTTATTCCTCTTATTGCGCAAGGTAGCATGTTATAAACTTTAGGCGCTAAATAGTTAAAGAATTTGAGGTTTATGTTTTTGCAGCATATTGGGATATTTATATTTTTATTTACTTTACTGTAGGGAATTTCGTGTATCTATGTAATTGCATATTGTTGACATGTAAACAGTTTTGACATTGCAAGTATCATATGTAAATAGTAGTTTTGTTGGATACATTTTGTTTTTACCATAGATGATATTTAGAACTTTCTTCTGTATTGTCATAGAATAAAAGTTTTTCTTTTAAAAATAATTTAAAGGGTATTAGAACAATTAAAGATAACATAAATATTTCTTCTTGGATAGTTAGTTTGAGGCTCTTTTAATTTTTTTGAAGAAGAATTTTCTCACTAAACTCCAAAGTAAAAGCAGAGCAGATAAGAATTTACGCTTGGCTACCTTTAAATTAGATTTTTATCGTAACAAAATACCCTTTACCTCAAATAAAGGAATTTATTCAAATGTCGCCCATTCTTTTTCAAGCAAAAGTGGTCAATCGGAAGTACCTATACACAAATAATTTGATTAGGGATCCCTTTATAAGGTAAAAGGGCACCAGGAAGGGCTAGTGAATTGGCAATTGTTACGCGTTAGCTGGACGCTAACCCTTGATAAGGTCTTTCTTTAATTTTTATGTTTTCTATTGTGACCGTTCTTATGGAAGGACAGTAAGGACGCGAGACTGGACGATCTTCCCATGAACATCTACAATGTGTAGTGTTTTTATGTTCTGAATATGATGTTATGGGAATCATTTTTGTAGAGTCAAATTCTTTACAAGATATCGCAAATAAAAATACAAGCACTGATTCTTGTGAACGTTAAAACATTTCAAATGTGAACTACCTATTGGAGATCTACGTATTTTCAAATTTCTTTCTATACAGGGTGGCGCAAATTTAATTGAACAGTATTGAGATTTTGGAAACCGTTATAGATACAAAGTTGGGAAAAAAGATTTTCCAGACAAATTGATTTGTATTTCAAAATTAAAATATCATGTCTTGTTTCTGAGATATTTGGGAAAAACCAAAATTGACGATTTTGAAAGATAGAAAAAAGTTATGAAGCTTTTTTATTGTAGAACAAATACAACGTTTCGTCTTTGAAGGACTATTTTTTTAAATACGGAACTGTACGTTTTATTTCATTTTTGACATTCCCATTTTTACTTTACCATACGAAGTGGTAAAGTATTGTAATCGCAAAAAAAAAAAGTTCAGCTTTCAGTGGATTTACATGTTTTGAGACCCCCTAAGTCATTTAAGATCATTTCCAGAAAATGTTTGTAGTCCGGAAAAATTTGTGTGCGCTCTAACTCCAAATGCGATCGGAATTTCCTAACCAAATTTTATATTTAGCATTGTTACAACATGTTAATGAGCTGATTAGATTTTGGGCAAAATTGGACAACCAGAAGTGGGGGTTTACTCTTGAGAATTTTCAGATTTTCGCAATTATTATCGTTTCTATTAAGTTTATGTAAAAATATTAGGAAAAAAAATTTATTTTAAATTAAATTTACTATAAATTTTGTTTAAAAACTTTTTTCAAATTTTGTATTATAAGCGAGTTGAAAATAAAATATAGAATAACATAGTTGCACAATAGCACAAGCACAGTAGAAGTGTTTTGTTTCATGGAGACAATTGTACGCTCTTGCCAAGCATGGCCTGCCTTAAATATGTACGAGTAATTGGATTATGAGCCCGTAGGGCCGTTAAAGTATGGTAAAGTCATGTGCATGGCCACATCCGATTTTTTTCTCTATCCAACCATATAGAACACTTAATATTTTTATTAGGTTTTGACAATGAACTGTACTTTAGGTATTTTGCTAAGTACGGTCCTGTTCCATTTTCACTGAAAATATTTACAAATCTTTTTGAATTAAATTAAATAAAAATCGAGTATACTTTATTATTATTTATTATTTCTATTAAATATCTGGATTAAATTTTCTTAAATAACTACCATTTATTTAAACTTCAACTATTGAATTATAACAGATAATTAGAAATTGCAATGTATTAAATTTTTAGTGCTCTACCGCTGAGCCACCCATTCCAACAAATTATAATTATTATTAAATTATTTTTTTAATAAGTAGTTATATTAAAAAGAATAAATAAAAGAAGGACTCATGAGCAGGTTGTACCTAACTATAATTACTGTCATTTGATATTTTCGCACAATAACTTTTTTAATACAAGACTGTTCATTTCTAACTTCCTTCCGTTGTACCATTTTACCCAAAACAGATATGGGAAGCCCTTTTATATTAAGAAAACTACCAGTAGAAGAATATAAAGCAAGTGAATAAATACTTCAGGCCGTCATTACTACAGGTTTAAAAAAAAAGAGGGTGAGATACGGGGTTGTTGGGGATGCAAGTTGCTGAATATTATCCCCTTATATGTAGGTTAGTGACAATGGGCCGAGATGATGATAAATGGCTCGGTATTAGGGAGATGATTGTGATGGTCATGAGAAAATTCTACCGGAGTTAACAGATTCATGAAGGATTAATTTTACGTTTAACCTATTTTGAGATTTTGCATGTAAATCAAATTTTTAATATAATTTTTTGCCCTTGTCATTCATTTAATATTGAGAAAACTCGCAAATAGTCTATTATCAATATATAGCTGTTGAATTTAGAATAGAATGTAATAAAATATAAGCTTAGGAAATTACAAAGCTGTAGTTAGGATCTACGATAAATATTTTGCAATATTCTTAATTTATCAACGAACAAATTGTTCGGTATCTGAATTCGATCTGTGTGTATGTGTGTAGCTTTTTTGTGTTTATGAATTTTTAAATTCTGATTTCAGATTTTGATAGAGCATCAAAAAATAAGCTTAGTGTTTGATGTGCCCCTCCGTACCTCTTCGAGAACACCTTTAAAATGATGCTAATAATTCTGAATACTGTTTTGGCAATAATCGATTCATTTTGTGTTTGAGTCCTTCATGCCAAACTCTATGGAAAGGCGCTACATCAAGGAAGATAATAGAGCTAACTTTTTTCTTCCTGGGCTTTTTCGATGATATTAGTTATTATATGGACTTGGTCTACAGTCAATAAATAATAGTATAGCCATGATTCTATTGACTTCTCCAAGGCTTTTGATAAGATAGACCACTCACTACTTATGACTAAGTTACAACTATTTGGCTTTAGTAATTCGCTTATAACTTTACTAAAATCTTATCTTTTTAATAGAGGCCAGTTTGTTTCTTATAATGGGTTTTCCTCTACAACTTATTCCCCAACGTCAGGTGTTCCACAAGAGACCAACCTAGGTCCCTTATTATTTTTACTATTTATAAATGACCTTTCTATCGTCTTACTATCTAAAAATTTATTATTTGCTGATGATTTAAAAATATTTCTAGAAATTAGATCTCAGTTTGATTGTCATTTGCTCCAATTGGAATTAAATAAAGTTAATGAATGGTGTACAAGAAATCGTCTTTTTCTAAATTTAAGTAAATGTAAAGTATGCACCTTTAGCCGTTAATCTTTAACTAGATGTACTGAGGTTACAGATCTGGGCATTACTTTTGATAATAAATTGTATAATACATATAAATAGTATCTGTTCTAAAGCCACTAAATCTCTTGTATTTATAATCAGGAACTGAAAATCATTTTCTAATGAGGATGCATTGAAAACGCTATTTTTCGCTCTAGTGAGATCAAAACTTGAATACGCTTCTGTTGTGTGGAGTCCGTATTACCTAAATCACATTAATTTGTTAGAGACCGTTCAGAGGAGGTTTGTGAAATTTTTAGCTAGTAGGATCGATGGGACTTACCCCGAAAGGGAGATCGAACAATCTATTTTGCTACATCGTTTTGGCATGGACTACCTGCAACTTAGAAGAACAAACAGTGGTCTGGCTTTCCTGTTTAAGTTGAATCACAATTTTATTGACTCTCGAAACTTATTAAGTCAGCTCAATTTTCTTATTCCAAGATTTCACTCACGTCGTAATCTAACGTTTTACTCTGACAATGCAAGAACTAACATTCTTTCTCATTCTCCACTATACATCATTTGCTCAAATTTTAATCAAATTGCAAATGACTGCGACCTTTACTACAATTCATTAAAACAAATTATTGATAAATCAAATCAGAATTTTTATTTAAATTTACAGTTAGGGTAAGTTTTTTAATTATAATATTGTTCTGCATATGGATTTTCTGTTGGACAATAAATGATTATTATTATTATTATTATTATTATTATTAAATTCGCCAATTAACTCCAACCTTTCGGAGGGAACAACAAGCTAATCACTCGGTATGAAAATAATTAATTTACGTATGGTCGACCTCAACACTTTATGATCAAAGTAAAATGACGAAATTGATCAAAAAGTTTATCCCTCTGAGATTGGTCGGATGCAGCCTTTGGATGATGAGCTGAGATCCGAAGTTGAAGGTATGATTTATGAGGCGTGCTCAAAGTTCAAATTTATCCAAATAAATATGTTTATTACGGGTTGGCCATCCATCGATATGTACAATTAAGTATTTCACATAGCACAAACAAAAGTGATTGTCCATTGATCTGGGCTAAAGGGGAATAAATCAATTTTATTACCAGACGATGAGAGTTGCTCCAGTCAGTGGTGTGAGTATTTTAAAATGGGGCCAACATATAAAACCTGTAAGATAAGCATCATAATTAAGAGATGTGTCTTGCAAAACAATGGTTTTAAGGTTATACCTCTTTGGAATCAATTGGCAATTAGATACTTCTCTGGCTCGATAAATTTTTCAAGATGTAGTTTTTGACTTCTTAAAGAGTAAAATGTTCAGAAAACTTAAAAAATTATTTAAAGTAGTTTTGATTTATGGCAAAAGTTTTACTTTAATTTTATAATTTCAATTATCATCTTCTACAAATTGATTCAATTAGAAGTCATTTAAATTACTTTTAATTTTATAAACAATGAAATCTATTTAATCTCTTAAAAAGATGATAACCTTTCCATTTCTTATTTTTGCTAATAACAATTTCGCAATTTAAAAATATAATAAATGCAAAACAATTATTCATTTTACAGCTTTAAAACCCATATAAATAATAAGTTATGAACAAACGTAACATTAATATATAGAAATAAATAAAATTAAATTTTCAATAATTCCACTAATGATTCGACATATACACCCCTCTGAAAGGGCCCTCGCTGATAAACCTCATAAAAAATAGTCAAGAAGGTTACGTCAGGAGATCTGGCAGGTCAAAAAATATCTGAATATCCTTGAATCACTTTCCCACTAAACATATTTTCAAGATATACTCTAATGTATAATGAATTGTGGCATGTCCATAAAGTTGCTAACTTGATTTTGTGATAGTTGCAAGTACCGTGCGGCATTTATTGATTGTCGAAAACAAATGGTCCAATTAATCTATTTTTGTAAATATCACACTACACCTTCGTTTTAAACGAATATTGGCACAATCTTGGTTACAAAGTTCGAATTAGTGTCAGACCTCTAGCGACAATTAGAAGAAAATGTTGCTTCATCGGAAAAAATTATACTTCTTGTAAAAAACGGATTTTTTTCTAACTATCCTTGCATGAGAGAGCAAAATTCGAAACGTCTATCGTAATTCCTTGCTAGTGCAATGTGTTTATGAAATGCAGTTTGTATGGATAATTTCGTATTTTGTATCATAGACGCCCTTTTGCACACTGATATTTTTGGATTTTCTACAACAGATAGCTTCACTTCAAACTCGGTGTCCTCATTTTCAACCAGTTTTCGTCGTTTTTTTATTACAATTATTGTGAATACTTCCATTAGTTATTTACTATTTTTGTAACTGTAACTTGTAACTCCTGCTTTTCCATGCGTTTTATAGCTGCCTCTCACAATCTCTATTTTGTTTTCACTATACTCTGAATAAAAGAGGAGTGCATTAAAAGTGAGGATATAACGTCACATTCCATAGGCGTATTTTGCAAAATAAAAATAAACCAATAAATAACACGGAGGATTATGTTGTTAATGGGATTAAACTTTTTTTAATCTCTTGGCATTAAAACACTTCAGTACCTAAAATCAAAGATAAAAAAAATAAAAAGTTCAAGAACTATCTTTAAAAGTCACTGTCTTCACTATAACTACTGGTATCATTATCATTGTCTTTTCTGAAGCTTATTTTTATAGGGTCTATTAAGTTTTCCATTGCTATATCCACTTTCCAAAATGAATTTTCCGCTTTTCTCAAATGTTCTCTATTTACGTCTGAAACTGCCTTCAAAAACAAATTTCGCACATCAGGTAATTTAAATGTTGTATTGTTTTGAGAAACATAACCTTTTAATTGTGACCAAATCAGTTCAATGGGATTTAACTCTGCATGGTATGGAGGCAATCTGAGAATTTCAATTCCATTTTCTCGGGCCATCTCATCTATAATATATTTTCACCGAACAAATTGTTCGGTATCTAAATTCGATCTGTGTGTATGTGTGTTGACTCTTTGTCTCCTTGTGAATTCTGACTTCAGATTTTGATAGGGCATCAAAAAGTAAGCTTATGGTTTGATGTGCCCCTCCGTACCACTTCGGGAACTCCTTCAAAATGGGGTCCAAAATATGAAAATTTTGACGTTTAAAATGACATTGAATTTAAAGTAGATGCATAGTGAATGACTATTTTGGTAAAAGTGAGTAATAATAATAATAATAATAATAACAATAATAATAATACTTTATTTTCTTTGTGACATGCAGAAACATGTATTTCAAGTAGTAGATAAAAATACATAAAATTAAATAAAATTAGAACTAAGACTAAGAAATAAAAATTTGGCAACCATTTCAACATTTAGAACTCTTGCAAAGAGTAAAATCCACCCTTTAGTAGGTATTTCTTAAGACATTGCTTGAATGCTTTGAAAGTAACACATGATTTAATATTAGCCGGAAGTTTATTGAACAACCTTTGTCCTATCCCAGTGGGTGATTACTTCTTGAAAATGGCACGTGCAAGTCATTTTGTTGCCTTGTATTAATATGGTGAATTTGTTTATTAGTCTTAAAAGAGTTTAAGTTACAAAATATAAAAACACATACTTCGAATATCTACAGACACAGTAATGTTAAAATTTCATAAGTTTCAAAAAATCTGGACAACTAGTGGTACCAGAGACACCAGCGATACAACGAATCAATTTTTTCTGGGAGATAAACACATCATTAAAACCAGTGGATGACCTCCAGAAACATATCCTGTATCTTAGTCGGGATTCGGATTGTGCATTCTAAATAAATAGCTAATAAAGTTAATTTTTGAAATAACTGTTTCACAGTGTCTTCTCCAGTCAAGATACTCGTCAATGTATGGAGCTAGGAACTTGACATATAATACATTTTCCAAAACATTATTGCACTTGTTTTTGCCTTTTATGAAAATGTATTGACTGAGTTTTTTCTGCATTTAGATGAAGTGAATTCATGCAGAACAAGTCATACAGACTAGAAAGAACTTCATTACATCTTTTTTCTAAGAAATAATTAGATTTTTTCGAAATAAGTGTGGACGTATCGTCCGCATACAACGTGAAATGTATAGATGGGCTAGCTGTAACGATGTCATTTACATATATTAGAAACAATATTGGGACCACTACTGATCCTTGAGGAACACCTACACTGATGTTAAGATAATCCGAACTACAGGTAGTCGCTGTTTGCTCAGTTACGTCTGGAAGATTAACATACTGGCGACGAGCATGCAGATAAGATTTTATCCATTCCAAGGAAAGTCCCCGAACACCAATTTTATTTCATTTGTTTAGTAGGATGTTATGGTTGACGCAGTCAAACGCTCTGCTGTTATCACAAATATCCCAACAGGGCGCTCGCCCGCATCAACCAAATTAGTCAGGTTTTCATAAAAGGGTTTGTCGATTTATTTGCTTGAAATCCATGTTGGTTATCGATTATTATATGATTAAGCTTCAAGTGAAAATTCAGTCTCTCTAAATATAGCAATACTCAAACATTTTTGAAAATATAGATGGAATAGTTATGGGACGATAATTGCTAACCTGCTTTGGGCCACCCCTTTTCAAAATTGGGACAAGATAGGTCAAAGGAGATATTATAAAAAAGATAACCTTTTTTAACAAAAATGCTGGTATGTCGTCAAAGCCATAAGAACTCTTGTTTTTCATCTTGTTTTGTAGAAGTTCATATAGTTCCATTTGTGTATAGGGATAGCAGCATCCGAAGCAGAACCACGCGGTATATTCTTAATTATATCAAGTGGGGCATTTTAAAAAAACAAATTAACAGAAAGAAAGAGTAGACTGTGTCAATCTAAAATTTTATTAATAATGTCATTATAATTTACTGCACTCCTTTCTTCTCTAAACTATAGTTAATAACACTGTCATTTCTAAAGTATTTTAAAGACAAGCAACATACAATTCCAAAGCGTCTTGACGTTCAGTGTCAAACATTTCTTGCCAGTGCATCCTAGATAAGTTAAATTTTCATTGTTATTAAGAAAAAAACCACGTTTTTTAACACGAATGGATGTAATTGCACATCTGTAACTTTCAAATCTGATGAACTTTTTTGAATAACAATTTTCGATACTGTCAAAAATGAAGGTACTTTACTCTTGAGCAGAACTTTTTATGATAAAATTAGTAATAAAAAAGTTTTCCACATGATTCCAACTTACGTAAACACACTGTATATATATTATTATTTATATTAATTATTTCATGTTTTTATAGCTCCGTATATTGTTTGGAAAAATTAATTATAACGTTAGAAAAGGTCGTATATCATTTTATAATTTCATTTAATCAAACGACAACTGATTTTAGTAAGGATTCTTAGGAAATTCGAAAAAAAAAACGTCTCCGAAATAATTTACAAATTATTCACGATTAAAGGCAAAATGTCATTTAATAAAAAAATATGTCAATATATAACTCATTAATAATATTTTGACAAAAACCATTCGCCCTTTACAACTACTTTCCAAAAATTACAGCGCGTGCAAATCGTTAATAATAACAGGGACGATATAATATAGAAGTTGAGTAATCCCTTCTATAAAAGGTTTGTAAGTCTCGTGTGGAGTTCATAGGTCAAATGACCACTGGTCACTGGTCACCGACTGACAGTAGCCACCCTTTTTCTCTCTGTGTTCTCTGCCATTCCCTACATGCCCTGTCGGCACCTCTTGCTACTTTTCATTTATCAAAATCTAGTTCTGATTTATATAAACAGTTTCCCTTCGGATGAAATTGGTTTGTTGTTTTGTTGAGATTCTGTCTCAAGTCGCAACTCGTGTTTTCTATTTGGAGAAAGAAAGAGGTTCAATGGAACTCACCGTGAGAGTGGTTGGAGTAGTTTCAATTTTAGTAGAATATTAAAATAAACTTTAAACCAAGGCGTTCTTAATTACGAGGAGTTAAAATGGGAAGTTAGTTTACAAATTTCATTAGTAATTTATTCCTTGATAATTCACTAGAATCCTTTCTTTTTAAGAAGATCATAGTAAAACTATTAAAACTGAATATTAGAATATTCCATGAGCATCCTTTTCTAATGTTAATAGGTAAACAATTTTGCTTCCGCCGTTTTCCTATAGATGGCTTTAGCGGTAACTAGTGGTTCAAATAAATAAATCTTAAACTTCATGCAATAAACTATGGGATCTGTCAACATAACCCTATAACATTAGTCCATTTGTATCTGCTTCTTAAAGTTATTATCACTTGTAATCGCCCAAGTGCTTGGATTATTTCCGGTTATTAATCCAAGCAAGTGGGGGATTCAGTAAGAAAATTTCACACCTAAAAAATTTAAAAGTAATTAATTTTAATTTGACAATAAGATTATTTAAGGACATGAAGAAGCAAAGGCTAGTTGGTCATGAGTGTTTGTATACCACGTCAAAATTTTAAAGTATCTAAATAAAATCGTGAAAATAACAATGTTCCACTTATTTTAGTTAAATAAATTTAGTAAATATTGTTTAAAACAAATTTATTTTACAGTTATAACCTAAGTTAAGTTCACTAAAGTAGGTGGAACGGATTTTTTAAATTAATTTGTAAATGCTGTAATTGCCTTTTCCAAATACCTAGATGAAACAGCTTAGGTGGCTTTGGAAAACGATTATTTTGCTGACAGTTCAACTTATTGGCAGTGCAGAATAATAACCTATAAATGTAATTTGTGGCAGAGTTTTTGCTTCATTATTTAAAAAAATCTTGGTAAATCGAATTAATATGGAAAAAGTTTAAAAATATACGTTATATTTATAATACCGGGTGTCCCAGAAGTTTCTGACTGCTTTCTGAACTGCAAATATCTCGGAACTCAGAAATGATAGGGAGGTGCTGTTTTCACTGAACCGTTTCTTTTTATATAAAGTTTTTTTCAGTATAAATGTTTATTTAGGAAAATCTTATATAGGGTGTTTTAAAAAACGGTCTTTTTCAAATGCAAATAACGTCCATTTTTTTAACGACACCCCCTGTATATTTTTATTCTATCTGAAAGGTGAACTGTTTCCCTTTCCGAAAATGTATAATATGTTGAAGTTTAGATGAAAAATAAGTGTTATTTGATTTTTAGGATAGGCAGTTATGTAGACGTCTACCATTAGATATGTTAATTTTTAGTAAACTTTGGTATACATTTTTCAAGTTTGTTTTGTTATTTTCTATAATTATTTAGTTATCAGAAAAAATCGACGTTATTTGCATTTGAAAAAGACCGTTTTTTTAAAACACCCTAAATAAACATTCATACTGAAAAAAACTTTATATAAAAAGAAACTGTTCAGTGAATACCGTACCTCCTTATCCTTTCTGAGTACCGAGATATTTGCAGTTAAAATGGGTCAGAAACTTCTGGGACACCCGGTATTTGATGTTGAATTGTTTCAAAATATTATATTTATTTACTTAAGCATATTCAGGGTAGCCCTCCTATCCTCGCTTGGACCATAGCTGCTAGGCTGATGAAGATCGAGAAAAAATCTTATTGTATGTTATTAGAGGCTCGATGTGCTACTTCTTAAAATTATTATAGGTGAAACATGAATCCGGGACAAAACATTCGGTCTTTTTTTTTAAATAGATCACCTTATATATTTTTTCATACCCCTTTTGTTTTTGAGGATCACATGCAATGTTGTCAAGTTATTTACATTTTAATAAAATTTTATGAAACCAAGAAAAATCTTCATAAAAACTATATTTTCAAAAATTGATGGAAAAACTGGGTCTCGATCTTCATCAGCCTAGCAGCTATGGTCCGGGCGAGGATAGGTGGACCACCCTGTTATATACATTCAATTAATACGAGTGTCCTTTCTTACTCACTATTGAAGAAAGGAGAGTTTTTAATTTTGATTTTGAAAAACATTTAAGAGATTTAATTAATAATAAAGAAATTTAAAAAAATAATAAAAGAGTTAGTAATTGTTTAATTTTGATATGCACAAATATAACAAAAACAAAAAATCTTATTTTCATTTAATTAAAACGTCAACTCCATTAGGTACATGTGTCATTATTTTTACATAAAAATTTCCACTTATTAATTTCGTTCAGGGTACCCAGGAGGATACAAAAACAAACAAACAAAAAATAGACTCTGATTGGCTTAAAAATAAAACTGGATCTAAACATAGAATGAAAAATTGAAAAGAAAACCTATGCAATCGAGTCAGAAGATATGACATAAAAAATATTATCTAAATTGAAAGCAAACATTAATGAGCAAAAAATATATATTGAGTCTGCTTGCTTTCTGCAACTAAGGCTAATCTGGACGAGACCTACAGCTTATCGTGGGCTCCGAACCACAGTCCTCAATCACCTTAAACCCAGGAATATGCCTTTGTAGTGCAGGTGATCTACCGACTAACAAGTGTGTGCCACCAACCCCTATCAGTTCCACGAGATATCCGATCTCATCCGACCTGTATACCGGCGTGAATGAAACTGCGTATGACACAAATACCTTTTTCTACGCCCACGTCAGTAAACGTTAAAAATCGCACTGTCAACATTCCTTGTAAATGACATTTAACAATAACATGAACGTAATGAGATCTTTATTTTTTCTTTATTTTTTAATGTATGTGTGTAGGAGCTAGCTAAATGACATTAGCTGTTACTATATGCCACATACAATAAAATGTTAAATTTAAAACAATAGTTTTTATTAGTCCACTAAATATAAAAAATTACAAATACCTAAAAAATAATACAAAAACTATTTCAAATCAGAAAAACTATATAAATGTGCTGCCATCTATGATAAATTAAATTCCTTACTCGTTTTCTATATAAATGTGGTGTAACTGTAAAATTTTTCACCATTTATTCTTAAAAATACTTAACAGCCACAGCAATTTGGACAGGTTTATGTCTAATTTCCAAACATACACGTGCTTTTTGATAAGAAAACTTAAATTTCTTAATATAATCAAATTGCAATCAAATTTGTATCTACGTACCACTTTATTTGGACTATTTACATAAATTTAGTCAATTGAAAAACATAAAAACTTTTAGCATTAGCGAGATACATTTTGAATTAAAAGAGCACTCCACCGGAGATTTTAGAAAAAGCTCAAGCTGCTACACATAATTTGTTACGGCTAAAATCTAAAGAAAGGTACGAAATTACCTATCGAAAATTTATGGATTGGCGACACAAGAATAACGTTAAATCCTTTTCGGAGAATATTTTGCTTGTGTATTTTGAGGAAACATCAAAAATTATGAAGCTATCTTCTCTATGGGCCATTTATTCGATGCTGAGAACTAGACTAATCATTAATAATAACATTAACATTGCAGATTATCCAAAACTAATGGCCCTACTGAAGCGGAAATCGTATGGATTTAGAAGTAAAAAAGCGAAAATCCTTTCTCCAGAACAAATTAATAAGTTTCTGAAAGATGCCGCAGACGATAATCATTTGTTGTCAAAGGTAATGATTTAAAATATTGTGTAATTATCATCACACAAAAATGAGTTTTTGTTTTCAGGTTATCCTCATTATGAGTGGGCGTAGAAAAAGTATAGTACGTGCGGCTTCGTGCGTAAACTTTTTCACTTCGTGCGTAATGGGTTACTTACCACTCTTGTTACGTAATATACTATTTTGCACTTGCCAAAGTCTTATCTGACTTTTAATTCCACTTGAGTTTCGCAGGGATCGAACCTACGAACCGAACACTGGCCTAGTATAAAGACCGAGGCCTTAACCAACTAGGCCACGGTGTTCGGTAATACATTGAGTGAAATATGGAAAAAATGGAAAGCGAAAGTAAAAGAGAAATAAAAAACATGCCACAGCAAAAAAATACAAAAGAAAACACGTAAAAAATAATTTGTCAAATTTTAGAAATATCAAATCAAAGTTTGTTACTATCGAATTGAATTGGCCGGACTGTGTGACAAAAATACATTTGTAATGGTATTTTCTTCTATAAAATGTAATAATAGTATATTATGCAACGATCATGTAATGATAGCTATTAATACACGAGCTTAAGGTAAGTTACGATATGAGTCGCAGGCAGGGGCGGATCTAGGATTTTTTTGAGGAGATGGCAGATTTTTCTGAGAGGGGGGGGGGGCGATTCCGAAATAACACAGTAATAATTCTCCAAAAAATATTTTAATATAGAAACTAAATAGTGAAACATACTCATATATATTGCAAAATAACATAATATAGTTAGAAAATTAACCAAAACATACTACTAGTAGTCTGAATACTTGGTCCCCTCCCTAAATCTTAAGCGAGTGTATTAATAGCCATTACATGAAAGTTGCATACGCTCTTTTTTTTCTATGACAAAATATAAAGTACTTTAACTGAAAACTATTAATTTATTTGATACATTTGACACAACAAGAATAATTTTGACATTAGCTTTCACAGAATTATCAATATAATATCTAAAATCTACCAACAACCTACCTGATTACAACGTAGAAATTTCTATTGGTGCAAAGTCAGTTTTATAATAGAAAGGGGGGTTTCTATTGGTCAAAATCAGTTTTATAATGAAAAGTGTGTTATAATGAGGTTTAATATAAAACGGATAGCGCACATTTAATAAGTAATTTAAAGTACAAGAACAGGAAAAAACTATTATTGGCTTCACCCAACAAGTTTCAATTTAAATATATAAAAGCATAAGTTAATAAAAAAAGGTGTCGTGATGGCATAATTTTTCACTCCACAATAATTAACATATAAGAACTTTGGTACCAAATTTGTATAAACCATTTAGTTACTCGGATCGCCATCATGTTGTTTTTATAAATCTTGGCCCTTCGTGTTTTTACAAAAGCCCTCTTATTCCTTCATTCGCTGGACAAAAAAAAGAAAAGTAAATAATATGCGGAACATGACACGCTATAAAAAGTACTTTATGACGGTGTATTTCTTGACCAACAACACATTAATCAAAAAAGGTCATAGCGAGCTGACACTTTCCTGACGAGCGACTCGAGTCCTGCGCCCCTGCCTGCCCAGAATCGTCGTCCTTCCTATTTTGTTTCGAAGGGTTGCGAATGATGATGCAATAAAAATATTTTCGTATATTGCTGAAATGAAATTGTTTTTAGTCTTGGATATTGTCACATTCTCGAGAGAGGCGTTTTCAACATATGCGACCAAAAAATATAAATAAAATATTAACAAAGTATTCAAAATAAAATAAAAAAAGTCAATAAAGAATATATCTCAAAAAAAACATAATAGAATGTAGAAATACTTCACTTATGTATGTTTCTAACCATTTCTGAGATAAATCGGTTTTTTTAATTCACCTGGCAACTTTCTAAGTTATTTATAAAAAAGCATTGAAATAATGATATTTTATATGTAAATTAAATCTTTGTTCTTAGGTTAGTCTTACGTCTATTTATATTTTGTTTTAAATGTATAGAGTTAAATAGTCTATTTTAGAAAAAAGAGCAAAACTTTCGGAAATCATCATAATATACAGGGTGGTTCTTAAGTAATTGTACATAGAAGTATGGTAGATTCCTCACTTTAAAATATTACTTCGATGTAATTTGTAGAGGGCGCTAGTTAGGCCACATTTGTGGCATAAATGTGCGATAAACTTTTTTGCCCTTTAAGTTAGCGCTATTCTTTTAAAATAATATTAAAGCCACGTTATTTTAGTAGAAAAAAACCATACTTGTTATTAACCTTGAAACTTAACCGTTTACGAGATATAGTTCAGTAAATGAAGGCCGGAAAAGGTATCAACCTGGGCATCAGGTTGCACAAGAATAATTTTTTTTAATTTGTAGCTATTCATGGGTACATTGAACTCTGAAAATCTCAACTCCGTGAAATATGTGGAAGGGTGGGAAAATGGCCCTAGAGTTCTGGAAAATCCGTTTTTCGCCGATATCTCCCAAAATATGACTCTCAGAGAATTATTGTTCAGACAAGAAATAAAGAGCAGTCTATTACCTACAAAATTGGTCCTAATCCTAATTTTTTTCGCTACGCGAATATTTTGTGCGAAAACGGCCATTGAAAAATTCATAATTGTAAGAGAATGTAAAAAAAAGAAAAATACCGTATACAAGGGGACGATCTAAGCTTTCCAATGATGTGGGTTGAAACCCGATAGGGCGCTTGATTATCTGTCAATTCCCGATTAGCCCCGAGCATTTTGGAAAACTCCAAAAATCCAAAAAAAGCAACCCTGAAAAAACACGTTATTTATAAAAATACGAAAAAAATCCTTATTGAATCTTTTGGCATGTATTCAAGACCTTCCCAAGCCTCATTGGTCAAAAGGAATTAGTGAAATTACTCTTTATAAAAAGAATATAAACAGATTGATAGAAGGGCTAAAATCTCGACCAAAAACAAACTTTGGCCCCGTTTTTCAATAGTCCCGAAAAATGACTAAAAGGAAAAATTAACATGGTAATACAGCTACAGGTTCCTCCTTTCACCTGAACTTTGAATCATGAAAAAATATTAATTTTGCTTGGGAGTGGCATTCCTCTAGAACGTGCTCTCTAGATACAGGTCGGGAGCTAAAAATACGAGATGCGGTTGTGGCCGATTATGTCGAAAACCATTACATTTTCGAGAAAAATCATAAGGATCATTTTTGTAAGCAATAAACTGCTCTTTATTTGTTGTCTGAACAAAAATTCTCTGAGAGTCATATTTTGGGAGATATCGGCCAAAAACGGAATTTCCAGAACTCTGGGCGATTTTCCCACCCTTCCACAAATTTAAAGGAGTTGAGATTTTGACAGTTCAATATAACCATGAATAGCTGCAAATTAAAAAAAATTATTCTTGTGCAACCTGATGCCCAGGTCGATATCTTCGTTTACTGGACTAATAATCCAATTTTAGGGATCAGCTGCATGGTCGGCAAAATTTTTTTTTCTGGCCATGGCACCATTCTTGCTGATTCTTATGTAAAATGACCTCCTGAATCCGAATATGACCTCAGTGGTGTCAGGGCCAGAAAAAAAATGTTTTTGCCGACCAGTGTAATCATGCAGTTGATCCCTAAAATGCGATTATCTCGTAAACCGTAAAGTTTTGAGGTTAATAACAAGTATGCTTTTTTTCTACTAAAATAACGTGGCTTTAATATTCTTTTACAAGAATAGCGCTAACTTAAAGAACAAAAAAGTTTAGCCCGCATTTATGCCACAAGTGTGGCCTAACTAGCGCCCTCTACAAATTACATCGAAGTAGGAACCAAATTCCCAGTTCCAAATTTCTATGTATACATCTCCAAAAACGCTAAAGTTATTGCAAAAAATAAATCTTACAATTTAACCTTTAACACCTTGTATATTCCTTATTAGCAACATTATATTAGGGCAAGTTGGTTCAAATCGTAATATTTTAAAGTGAGGAATCTACAATACTTCTATGTACAATTACTTAAGGGCCACCCTGTATATGAGTGTCACGTGAATGAGGATCATGCTTGACCCTTGCAACTTTTATCCCACAGCATGCTGCTACAAGGTTTTAAAAATTACACTGCCCAAGCGCTTTGCTCTTTTTTCTAAAATAGACTAGGTAATAGAGGGGGTAATATTTATTCTAATTCAATGCATAATAATTATACTTCTATTATAGATTTTACAAAATTAATATTTTTAAATAATTACTTATGCTATTTTTTATTTTTCTAGAATTAAGTGGGCACTCATTTATCGAATATACTTTATTTATTTGATTTTTTTTAAATTTTGATGTACTTTGTATGTATTGCTTTGGCTGAATAAATTATTATTAGATTCTCAATTTCTCTTTTTTATTTTTTAGGGTTCCAAATTTGGACTGGCAGCTATTTTTTGTGAAATAACTATAGTGGTTAAAAGATTCTTGTGCAATACTTAAGTCGTCTTCTTTTAAATACTTTTCCCTTTTTATATTAAATTGTCTAATTTTTGACGTTTCGACTTTTAGTCTAAAGTCGTTTTCAAAAAATTGACAGTGACAAAAAAATAATAATTTTATTGCATACCACGATTTATACAGAATGTCCCGTTGGTAAACGGGGATATTTTAAAGGTAGGTAGAGGTAACACCTTGTATATTCCTTATTAGCAACATTATATTAGGGCAAGTTGGTTCAAATCCTAATATTTTAAAGTGAGGAATCTACCATACTTCTATGGACAATTACTTAAGGGCCACCCTGTATATGAGTGTCACGTGAATGAGGTTCATGCTTGACCCTTGCAACTTTTATCCCACAGCATGCTGCTACAAGGTTTGCTCTTTTTTCTAAAATAGACTAGGTAATAGAGGGGGTAATATTTATTCTAATTCACTGTATAATTATACTTCTATTATAGATTTTACAAAATTAATGTTATTAAATAATTAATTATGCTTTATTTATGCTATTTTTTTATTTTTCTTGAATCAAGTGGGCACTCATTTATCGAATATACTTTATTTATTTTATTTTTCAAAATTTTGATGTACTTTGTATGTGTTGTTTTGGCTGAATAAATTATTGTTGTAGTCTCAATTTTTCTTTTTTATTTTTTAGGGTTCTAAATTTTTTTGGACTTTGGACTGGCAGCTATTTTTTCTGAAATAACTATGATGGTTAAAAGTTTCTTAGTGCAATACTTAAGTCGTCTTCTCTTAAATACTTTTCCCTTTTTATATTAAATTGTGTAATTCTTGACGTTCGACTTTTAGACTAAAGTCGTTTTTAAAAAATTGACAATTTGTCATTGTCAATTTTTTGAATAATAATAATTTTATGGCATCCTACGCACATACCACGTTTTATACAGGATGTCCCGTTGGTAAACGGAGATATTTTAAAGGTAGCTAGAGGTCACAAAGGGGATTCTAAATAATCCATATATAATGGGTCTCTTGGCTTCCATAATGGAGTTACAGGGTGTAATTTTACTTTGTTTCAAAGTTTTCCCATTCGAATCGGTGGCGGGATAACAACAACAACTTGTTTCAATTCAGTTTTTCCGCTCTATTCTAATCTAAAATGGACATATTAAAATTATGATATACAGGGTGTTGTTTTGATATTTTTAATATGTTTCAATTTCTCCTAAATCAGAACCTGTATTTTCATATCTCTCAATAATTCAGTACATTATTCGTGAGAAGTGTAAGCTGTATACCAAAAATGGAAAGTGATTCAAAAGTTCTGGCAAAATGAATAATTATGTATAATAGATAAAACGCCCTGTATGGAAGCCAAGAGACCCAATATATATGGGTTATTTAGAACGCCCTTTGTGACCTCTACCTACCTATAAAATATCTCCGTTTACCAAAGGGACACCCCGTATAAATATCTATATGTATTTTTTACCAGCATTACGCAATTTTGAATTTTTTGGGTATATTTATTTAATTCATTTCGTGAGAAATTTTTGTAATATCTTTAATGAACAATCTTCTAAAACCTTTTTAAAATGAATGCATTGTAGTAAAAGAAAATTATTTATTGCGTACATTTCGTAATAATAATAATAATAATAATAATAATAATAATAATAATAATAATATAATAATAATAAACGCTTTATTCACACAAATAAGAATATAGAATAGAAAATACAAATATAAAACACAAAAATAATAAATTACACACTTGTTTCGGTGAGTATATCTTAATTATAGTATATTACATAACATATGTAGAAAGTGACTTATTTCACACGAGTGAATGTTTAGCACGAGCCGCGTAGCGGAGAGTGCGGAAACGGAACCAGTGTGAAAATCACTTTCTATCGCTACTGTACAGTATTTTTCCTACGACTAATAATTAAAACAAATTCCAAAGATAAATATATTTAATAAGAAACAACAATTAAATGAACTTAATATGTTCTAGATAGAAATGCAAAATTCAAAACTGATATGAAATATTCATATCGTAACAGTTTTAAGTTCATATCATCACTGTTTTAAATGTGACAGATATTGTCAACTTTCTGACGTACCTATTTATTTATGCGATATAAGCTACTTTCGCATAAAGTCGTAGGAAATAGTATATTACATAACAAGTGTAGAAAGTGAAAGTGAAAATCAATTTTTAACGCGTTATGTACAATATTTTTCCTACGACTAATAATTAAAACAAATTCCAAAGATAAAAATTATTTAATAAGAAACAACAATTAAATGAACTTAATATGTTAGTACTTACTTTTAAACTTTGTGTCATTGATTTGACAGTTCCCGCCTTCTAGATAAAAATGCGAAATTCAAAACTGATATGAAATATTCATATCGTATCAGTTTTAAGTTCATATCATCACTGTTTTAAATGTGACAGATATTGTCAACTTTCTGCCGTATTTATTTATGCGATATAAGCTACTTTCGCATATAGTCGTAGGAAAAAAAATATTTTAATAATGATAAATATGTATAAAATATAAAAATGATAATGATTTATATTGTACATATTCGTTCTGGTTTCCTTGGTATATTCACTTGATTTAAAAATTGAAAATACCGTTGTCTAAGTAACTTTCGTTAAAAAAAGTAGTTTCTTTGATGTCTCCACATTTTAACATCCATTGGAAACGTTTAACATTATTTATTTTCCCTGGGGGGGACAAAACTTTGTTTCTTTGTACACTTGTATTGGGGACAGCTTCAATCTCCTCTTGAATTGAGTTCAGTTGCAGTTTTGTATAAAAGTAGTTTACTTTCTTTTTCTTTCGTGTTCATCCACATTTTTTATAAATTCAGTGCGATATTTATTCTAAGACGACACAATGTGGTATTTTTAAGCTTAGTGCTACTTAATTCTGGGTCACTCTTAAATCCCGGTGTTTTGCAAAATAATAATAATAATAATCTTCTATCTGGATGAAAAAATTTTGGAAATTTAAATTTGTAAAAGCAGACGTCTAATATTCCAAATAGGCTACTTACACTTTTTACATTTTTTGCAAGAACTTCTTAATATATACAAGTTCAAAGCGGTAATTTTAAATGAAAAATCAATTGACATTAAATTTAGAAAAAAAAATGTGTTAATTGGAAAAGGATTGAAAAGGTGAGAGAAAATTTTTAATTTTAAAAACACAATTATCCAAAAATACGTAAAAAAAATGAAAACCCACAAAAAGTCGTACGAAATTGAAAACCTTTACAATGTTTTAATTTTGGATAAAAATAATAAAATAATAGAAAAATGAGAAAGTAAATCTCCAAAATATTTTTGTCCCCATAGCATTGAAACTTGTAATTCCATGTTTAACAATATTCATGCAAAAATTTAAAATTTAAAACTCAATGTTGTACCGGTAATAAAATAAATAAGCAAGGGGGCCGAAATATAACCAATAACCCTATATACTACACTAATTTTTGTCGGTATACGTTGTTTTCTTTCCCGCCCAAACAAAAGTCCTGCCAGTTACTCTACCAGCAAAGGTACAGGAACCTAATGTAGAAAAAGTATCGATAACACACATTTATATTCAAATTAATTCGGCAGACTAAAAAGTAGACAGTATTACACTTTCAAGAATGTCCCCTACGCATGAAAGAATAATTGTAATTGAATCTAAAGGCCTAAGGGACGATTATCCTTAATGTGACCTATATCAAGAGAGTGGACATTTCCGATTGAGAAGGAGAGACCAGGTATAGAAATTAAAGAAAACGGACAAAAAGGATTGTAACTGTACATGTAAATTATATAAGTTATTGTATGTTAACTAGTTTGGATATTCGTTAAAACTGATGTCTTGTAAGTGTCCGTGAAACATGTTTTATGAGGTTCTAATGTTTCCTAAGTTTTCCTGAGTTTTTACCCTCTTTTTTCTTTAAACTATGGTAGTTTGTTAGGATTTTATCAAATATTTTGTATCACTGGTAAGTAAGTTGTAAAAAGTAGCACATGTTTGTATAACTTGTGATATAGTATGGGTTGAGGTCAACGTTATGCATTAATGATATTTATGTGAAAATTATTTTATTATATAGGGTAAAGATTAAAGTGTTTCTTTAATTACATAAATAAAGCCTGTTAAACGATTAACATTAAAAAATAAAGTATGCGTTTGTTGTGAATGCTAATCAGTATAAAAAGAAAACGTTTTTGAAATAAAAGTAGGTAGATCTATTTATTATAGAAGTTCATGAATTTAAATATATTGGTGTTATAATCGACCTAAATACATTGTCTCCAAAGGAAAATGCGCAAATTAAAAAAAATAGTCCTTCTGATGTCAAGACATACACATATACTGCGCTTTCTTTTTCTTCGGTTTTAATATAATAACTATTTTGATAATGTACATATAGGGCCTTATCCTTATTAAAAATTTAAGGAGGTCTTTCATAAGTAAAGAAAAGCTCTTAGGCCATTTCAGCGTTAGTGTAATTATTCATATTGTAGATTCAAAAGTCACAATTGAACTTTCAACTACCACATAGAAATCAAAGGGACTTGACAGCTACCTACTAGATTTTTTCGATTTTAAAAAACTACGATTAAGTCACAATTTGTGTAAACAGGACGTGTCAGCCACCTACTAGATTTTTTCGATTCCATTTACAGAAGATTCGTTCATGAACAATGTTGTACTTTATTTTTTTAATAAGAAACTATTGCTTTTACGGGTACAACATAAGAGTTAAAAAAATCTGTTGTCTCGCCACAAGACTTTCCCGGCAGTTATAAAATAAAAATTAAAAAAAATTGGTTTTTCTAATTTTTTTAAAGTAAAAATGACATTTGAAATATTATAAAGGGAAAAACATTTCACATGTCAAAAAAAGTAAAACAATTTTTTAGGGTCGGAATTTTGTTTACTTTTTCTTTGACATGTCAAATGTCATTTGTATTTTAAATTTAAAATTTTTTCTCCATTGCTTAGTTTTAAAATTAAGGAATGAAAATTTCAGGATGTATTTACAAGCCAGTGAGGCACCTACATATCAAATAAAAACTTTAAGTCTTATACTTTTTTCGCGATGCACGTAAGGCTCCTGCGCCTCCTGGTGGGGCGATCTCAACCAAAAACTAATGGGTTCAATCCCCGATCACCCGAAACCCATATACCAAATTTCAGCTCAATCGGATTACGCGTGCGGACGCTATCGTGGAAGAAGACAGACAGACACACAGACAGACGGACAGACTTCCATCTGGAAATCGTTTTAATCGTCTCAGGGGACCTCAAAATGGATATATCTTTCCGTCGTTATCTCAGTTTTTTTAGCGCTTACACAATACTTTCCCTTGGCGAGGGGCCGAGAAAGTAAAACCGTCATTCCAATGAAAATGTTTGTCATAACATGACATTTCAGCGATAAGCTAAGCTTTAAAATGGTTTATTGTACATCTCCATATTATCAGCCAAAAAAAAGTTACGGGCAAAAAATACATTTTTTTTAATGTATGATTTTTGTGGTGAAAATCGTAATTTTCTACGCCCTATAACTCGGGAGGGGTTTATTTTCATGAAAAATTGTATTTAACATTAATTCATTAAAAAAGAATAATTTATCAATTGCGCAAGTTTTTTTTTTCCCTCACTTTTTGCACCACGCTCCCACTTAGAACACCAATTCTGATCTGGACACCTTTCCTAGCAATTCTCAAAAAATTTCAAGTCAATCTGATCAGCTACAATCGATATTACAAACAAATTTATTACCTTTCAGCCACAAATCGTAAAAAAACAATATCCAGTCCTCAAAAGATATATTTAGCTACCCCCACCCCCCTTCCGTTTCATTTACTTAGTCCACTTGATTTTCTTAACTTACTTATAATTTACACTAAATATTAAAATGAGTTTTGGAATGGACTCTTAGCTTTAAAACTTTTTTATACTCTATTAGACATTGGATACTTATGAAAAGTTTCTCCATTGATGGAGAATCATAACGGAAATATTAACACTGATTTCATACTGAAATTAAACTTACAGTATATTTGAAATGTTAAAATAATCATACTCGATTATCTGATCTGAATTCTACAATTATAGAACTCGCTTTAACAAAACATTATTTCTCCAAACACTATTATTGGGCAAGCAATAACATCATTTGCTTTGTATTTTGTATCTTGAAAACAGCCGTTAGCACGGAATTCTCTTTGAACTTCGCTGCTACAATTGGGAGAAGCTTCAATTTACACGTTTCTTGGTCGAAAATAGTTAAACTGTTAACGCTATATTCCAACTTACTTCAGTCTTGTGATTTTAACGGATATTGCTTGATTGGTGCAGACTGGAAATTGGTGGGGTGTGGAAGGTTATTAGTTATACTTTGCTCCACCCTATTATTCATTTTATTAAAAACTCGTTTTATATATTTGTAGAAAAATTCTCGGACATTATCAATTAAAAATTCAGTAGCGTGCCTAATTAACGTATTACAAACAGTATTTAATTTTTTTTTAATAGAACACATTGTATAAATAATAACCGTTCAAACATTTTGAGTTTCCTTGTATATTAGGATTTGATGGAATGTGATCTGTCGCAGATATAATTCACAGTATAAAATCTTATTCAGTTTCACTTAAGGTAGTACTCTCGGTTTTAGAATTACCGTTCAGAATTTAATGAAACTTGGCATATTGGTGCATTATAATAAGATAATCAACCAGTAAAATTTTTAAAGAGCTGCAGAGAACTAGAAGAAAGATATTAATATAAAAAATGTTTGCTTTTAGGTACCATTGATTCTTATGAGACGTCACAGATTTTATTTAATTAAAAAAACCTACCGTTCAGATTTCGATGTAAGAATAAAAATTTCGAACATTTTGGTTACTCACAAGTCGAGTTTCAGAGCCTGTGATAAGAGTAATTAGAAAATAATTAGAAAAAATTTACTATGTTAATTACATCTGACAAAGCCGTCAAAGAGAATATGACGGGCGAGAAATTGTAACGTTACCGTTATTTTTCGCCCATCTCTTTTTATGTGACTGGTGTATTAGAGCCTGACTGCCCCGAATTACTAAAACAGAAGAAGTTATAGTTTAAGTAATCGCTATAGTCTCCAGCCTTCTGAAATTTCTTTAAAGTCGATGTCGAGTGTTCTAATTTAATATATAGCTCGGGAGCCAGAGAATATTTCTCGAGTTGATAAAATAGAAACATGCATTCACTAAGATGTAATATATCTCTTTATTTAGTCATCTATGGCTAATTTACACGTCATACATAATACATTAAAGTAAATTAAAAGGCAACATAATAAATAAGTAAAACAACACAACATTATAATAAAAACCTATTCAGTTTTACCCATCCAACAAATACTGCTTGACCCTACTTTTAAAACTAAATATTGAGGTTACATTTTTTATGGAGTCTGGGAGTCTATTGAATTGCTGGAGGCCTTTAAAAAAATTTTGTCGGTTACGAGTATTATGGTGATGTATCTCATGGTTAAATATAATTTTATCCGTGAGGTACTCAGGTGCATAGCCGTTTTTTATTTTAAATATAAAAATTAGGGGTTGATACCTTACAAAATCTGTTACAGGAAGCCACTTTAACTGAGATAACATGTCCTTTATTGGGGTCAGCCTAGAGCAGCAGAGTATTATTATACGCATTGCTCGATTCTGTAGTTTTTGCAATCTACTTTTTTCATTTTGCCCTAATAGATAAAGTATTGTGGAACAATAAGTACAATGAGACAAAATTAAAGTATTGTAAATTATACTTTTAGTCCACTGCGACAGGTGCTTACTACATCGGTATAGATAATTTATTTTAAAGGATATTGTTTTTATAATATTATTGGCATGCGATTTAAAATTTAATTTTCTATCAATTATTACACCCAAATATTTAAACTCCTCAACGCACTGTAACTCATAGGTTCTAATTTTAATTACATAGTTATCTACCCCAAATTTTTTATATTCCCCATCATTTCCAATAATCATATATTTCGTTTTATTAAAATTAATTTTCAAAAAGTTTGCGCATGCCCATCCATATAATTTTTCCAAACTGTTATTGATAACTGCCACTGCTTGTTTAATGTTTTTGCATAAGAAGTATAGAAGTGTGTATGTAAATGTAATGAACATTCAATTTGCACCTCCCCTATGTCGTCTACATAAATTAGAAACAATAAGGGCCCCAAAAAACTCCCTTGAGGTACACCATATTTATTGACCACTTCATCAGAAATAATGTCTTTTATTTTTACTTTCTGTTTCCTAATTGTGAGGTAATTTATTATCCAATTAATATTATCTCCCCACTTATTCCTATCCATTCAAGTTTTTTAATTAGTCGAAGTCGATCTATTGTTTCAAAAGCACGTTGGAGGTCCAAAAATACAGCTATAATAACATTGTTTTTATCAATCTCCCCCCTCCAATCATCCAGTACACACTGCAGTGCAGTCTCACAGCCATGCTTGCTACGAAATCCTGATTGAATTTTATTAAGCAAATTGTGTTCTCCAATGTAATCACTAATCTCTTCATAAACAACCTTTTCAAGAATTTTATCAATGCAGCATAGCATATTTATAGGGCGCAACTGCTGAGCATTTTTAGGGTTTGCAACCTTAGGTACTGGAATAATTGTAGAAATTTTAATATCTTGCGGGACTTTACCTATCTCTAATGATCTATTAATAATATTAATAAGAGGGTTGGCAATGCTGTTAAATGTGTTTTTTACCAAACTTATGCTAATGTCATCTGCACTACTTTTATTGGGTAATGAAAAAATAATTCTTTTGAGGGAATCAAAATTTATTAACTGAAAGTCAGAAAAACCTGGAATTAACTTATTTCTAATATCTATAGGAAATTTTGGGCCACTCTGATCAATATTACTAATTATTGTACCAATACTACTGATAAAAAATGTGTTCAATTTACTTAGCATATCCTCAATTCTGTCAACTCTTTTCTGATTATCTATCTCTATGTCTAAAAAGTCTTCATGTAATGAATTATTTGGCACTAAAATTTTTAATACTTTCCACATTTCAACGGCATTGCCGACCAAATCATAGTTTAACTGGTCTTTGCGTCCTCGGCAAAGTAGCGGCAGTCACAAAGGATGCCGGTACGTTAGAAGTTTTTTTGGTAGCAACAAAGGAGCCGCTTTAAAGCTGTTAAATTGGGGATACTATATGTATTACACGAAATATACCAGCTAAATAGTTTTCGGAATCGATAGTTCCTTCTTCAGTTGAAAAAACCCCTTATTTATTGAGATAAGTAATATATTAAATCAAAATTTTTTCAGATGAAGCTGTGTGTATTGAACCCGGTAGGGCTAAATGTCGGATATAAATAAAGATAATATTCCTCCAGATAGAGGAAAAAATAATGCGGAAGACATTTCAGTTATGGAGATGGAAATAGGAAAATCCAGAAGAAAATAGAAACTTTAGTAAAAAACCAAGGTTAACAGATCATGAGGTAAAAATACAGAAAATAAAACTACAGAACAACAGGCAAGAGTTAACAATTATTATTCTCCAAGCGAGCAAGGACCATACTATGTATTTGTCCAAAATATTTTGCGTGACACAGGGTTAATGAAAGCATAGTTCCATCTCTTGCTTTTACGCGGTGTTGCCAGATATAAATACTACGTTAGTCAAATAACCCAGAGCACAAATTTCACTAGTGTGGTATCGAGAGTACTCCCTTAATAATTTTGCGTTCAAAATTTAGATCAGGTGTCAATTATCGAGAAAATCTTTTTAGGAAAATTTCTAGTAAAAATTCACTTTTATTAAAAAAATTGTCAATATAAGATTTAATTTTTGTAATTATAAATATACTGGGTGTCCGGTAAACCTTACACAATATTGGAACTGGTGATAGACCAGGTCATGACTGTTCAGAATCTCAGAATTTTACCTCATGAGATGAAATGAGATGTAAATAAGAAAATACTAACATACACCACAATATCTCTTCTCGATGGATATTAAAACCACTTATCTATTGATAAATTGATATAACAAAATACATAAGTAATAATAATTTAGTATAGAAACAGATCACTGAATAATCTCACAAAAATATAACAGCAACATAGGACAAAGAAATAGATTTTGAAATTTAAGATGTAAAAATCTGTTGCCAAACAAATTTTTGTGATGTTTGTGGAAACGATTTTAAAAAAGGATAGCGCATTTGCATATTATAAGAAAATTTATACTTCATCATAAATGAAATTTTCATAATGCTATTATAATAAGAAAAAACCAGATAAAAAACTTATTAGCCATATATAGAGAAGTATAGATATTTGAAATTTGAAAATGGGTTTAGTGCCGGACATTTTTTTTGATGGATGCGAACAATTCACTGGCGCCCCTCATACCAGTGGCGTAGCTTAGGGGGGTCGTAATACCGGGGGGTCTGGGAAATTTTTTAAAATTTGAGTATAGCCCAGTTGCCAGAGAAGGATATTGACCAAAAGCTCGCACAAAATGTGATATCGATGAAACTTGGCACTTAAGTACTTAAAAGGGTGTAGAAAACGATAAAAAAATCTTTGCTGCTCTAAAGTTTATGCTAACTTCACAATTTCGTAAATAAAATCGAAAATTTGATTTTTTGATTACATCTCGAACAAAAACTAAAAATATCGAATAACTAATAACACCACCTGAAAGAAAGGAAAATTTTACTAAAAAATAATATTATAAGTTATTTAAAAAAAATTGTATTACTATAAAAAATTATTAAATATAGGAAAGAATGTTCGAAAACTCTACGCGCGCCCAGCCGCTGAATACAAATATTCACGCGAGGCGATCGGGAAAGACTAAAGCATCTTTGCCTAAAATGTACGTAAAGAAAAAAAGAAAGCATTTTAAAGAGGAGACTCTATCATTCTCAGGAAGCCATTAGTTTTTAATTTCTTTTTTGTTTTCTCATAGAAAATTTGACCGGAAGTTATAATTTCTAAAATTCTCACTGATTTTTATAAAACTGAAGATATCTATTAATAGAGGCACAACAAAAAAAATCCTTGTCCACTTATCATCATTATACTTTTACTTTTGCTTTATTAAAATGATGAACATTATATTTGTTTAATAAAACTTATGTTTTAAAATTATCATTTTTTTACAACATTCATTCGAAGCAATTTTTTCAAAATAGTGTTTATTTATTTATGTAAATCAATTTCTAAATTATTCTTAACTTTATTTAAAAAAAAATTAATTTCTGATTTATATAAACACTATTTGAAAATAAGAATAATTTTAAAACATTAAACAGAGATAATGTTCATCATTTTAATAACATTTAAATCAAAAGTAAAAGTATAATAATGATAAGTGTACAAGGATTTTTTTGATAAAAATCAGTGATAATTTTAGAAATTATAACTTCCGGTCGAATTTTCTATGAGAAAACAAAAAAAAATTAAAAAATAATGGATTCCTGAGAAAGCTTAGAGTCTCCTCTTCAAAATGCTTTCTTTTTTTTTCTTTGCATACATTTTAGTCAAAGATACTTTAGTCGCGTCAATATTTGTATTCAGGGGCTCGGCGCGAGTTTTCGAATTTGCTTTTCCGCTCTTTCACGTGGTGCTCTTAGTTTTTAGAAATTTTTAGCATATACTTTAGAGCAGCAAAGATTTTTTATCGTTTTCTACACCCTTTCACGTTCTTAAGTGCCAAGTTTCATCGATATCACATTTTGTACAACTGGGCTAGTAGCCAAAAACGCTGTTTTGGACTACTTTTTATTAGTCATTACATTCAGAAAAAAATTTTTCAAGCTTGCGCCCCTTGGCCGCGGCGCCCGCATCATTTCCGTATGCCTTAAACTGGTCCTGATTGGGTTATGGCGCTTTGTCAGTACGCTCTATTCAATGAAAATATTTTCAACTTCCGGTTAGGAAGTAACCGGTTATACCGGAAGTAGACATTGTTATTTCAAATGCCATATACCATTTTACATAAATTGGTTGGTAATACAGGGTGTGTCACGAAGGTGGCTCATTAGCCACATATAGAGAACTACAGATATTTGAAATTTGAAAATTGGGTTACGGGGGTTTGTCAGTATGACCTATTCAATGAAAATATTTTAAACTTTCGGTTACTTCCGGTTATACCTGAAGTAGACATCAACTTTGTTATTTCAAATAGCATGTACCATTTTTCTTTTTATTTTTGGATTCAGCATCAAATTTCGAACAAAAAATTATTAACATACCATAGGTCTAGGTTTAACAGTTTCCCAGATATTTAAGATTTTTGTAATTTTTTTTGAAAAACACGCATTTAATTTAATTTCCGTATCTGGCTTAGTTGTTAAGCTATTAATTTCAAATATTATACAGAGATTGTAAGAATATCCTTCTAGGATACGGTGAAACGTCAAATGCGATATTTTATACAGGGTGTCTAGAATGGAGCGTCCAATGTTCATATTTTCAATTCTCAATAAGTCGATAATTTCAAATGAGACACCCTATATTTTATTATCATGCCTGAATCAGTTTTTTATTCTCTTTCGATCTGCATTAGCATTCCCTATACCTAAAGTTACGTATTTAGGAGTTATTGCTAGATTTATTATAATTTTGAGATATTTTACATAAATTGGTGGGTAATATAATCTAGCATGCCATGAAAATTGAAAAGACAGTTGTTATAAACAAACTACTGGACAATTATATTATTTTATTTTCTAACTTCGTTCTGTATAATCTAGCATGCCATGAAAATTAAAAATGAACAACTTTACCTATCAAATTTACTTTATATGTAAGCCCAATAAAATTATTATCGAAATTGTGGGTTATCCGACATGTCGCCCAGTGGGGCCGAATCCAAAATTTCTGGCAAGCAGTGAAGAATTTAACGAATTGACTTTAAAATCTTAACTCGGGGGTTTTGGGGTTCGCCAATCACGAATCTGATGTCAGAATTTCAAAATTCAAAATGGCGGCTTCAATATGGCGGATGAGGATTCTAAAAAAGGTGCTAATTGTTCTAAATTCCGTATACCGGGGTTTTCTAGGTCTCTGATTACAAATCGGATGTCAGAATTTCAAAATTCAAAATAGCGGCTTCAATATGGCGTACGAAGAGTCGAAAAAAGGTGTAAATTGTTCTAAATTCCGTATACCGGGGTTTTCTAGGTCGCTGATTACAAATCTGATGTCAGAATTTCAAAATTCAAAATGGCGGCTTCAATATGGCGGACGAGGATTCTAAAAAAGGTGCTAATTGTTCTTAATTCCGTATACCGGGGTTTTCTAGGTCTCTGATTACAAATTGGATGTCAGAATTTCAAAATTCAAAATAGCGGCTTCAATATGGCGTACGAAGAGTCGAAAAAAGGTGTAAATTGTTCTAAATTCCGTATACCGGGGTTTTCTAGGTCTCTGATTACAAATCGGATGTCAGAATGTCAAAATTCAAAATGGCGGCTTCAATATGGCGGACGAAGAGTCGAAAAAAAGGTGTAAATTGTTCTAAATTCCGTATACCGGGGTTTTCTAGGTCGCTGATTACAAATCGGATGTCAGAATTTCAAAATTCAAAATGGCGGCTTCAATATGGCGGACGAGGATTCTAAAAAAGGTGCTAATTGTTCTTAATTCCGTATACTGGGGTTTTCTAGGTCTCTGATTACAAATTGGATGTCAGAATTTCAAAATTCAAAATAGCGGCTTCAATATGGCGTACGAAGAGTCGAAAAAAGGTGTAAATTGTTCTAAATTCCGTATACCGGGGTTTTCTAGGTCGCTGATTACAAATCTGATGTCATAATTTCAAAATTCAAAATGGCGGCTTCAATATGGCGGGACGAAGATTCTAAAAAAGGTGCAAGTTGTTCTAAATTCCGTATACCCAGGTTTTCTAGGTCTCTGATTACAAATCGGATGTCAGAATTTCAAAATTCAAAATGGCGGCTTCAATATGGCGGACGAGGATTCTAAAAAAGGTGCTAATTGTTCTTAATTCCGTATACCGGGGTTTTCTAGGTCTCTGATTACAAATTGGATGTCAGAATTTCAAAATTCAAAATAGCGGCTTCAATATGGCGTACGAAGAGTCGAAAAAAGGTGTAAATTGTTCTAAATTCCGTATACCGGGGTTTTCTAGGTCTCTGATTACAAATCGGATGTCAGGATGTCAAAATTCAAAATGGCGGCTTCAATATGGCGGACGAAGAGTCGAAAAAAAGGTGTAAATTGTTCTAAATTCCGTATACCGGGGTTTTCTAGGTCGCTGATTACAAATCTGATGTCATAATTTCAAAATTCAAAATGGCGGCTTCAATATGGCGGGACGAAGATTCTAAAAAAGGTGCAAATTGTTCTAAATTCCGTATACCCAGGTTTTCTAGGTCTCTGATTACAAATCGGATGTCAGAATTTCAAAATTCAAAATGGCGGCTTCAATATGGCGGACGAGGATTCTAAAAAAGGTGCTAATTGTTCTTAATTCCCTATACCGGGGTTTTCTAGGTCTCTGATTACAAATTGGATGTCAGAATTTCAAAATTCAAAATGGCGGCTTCAATATGGCGGACGAAGAGTCGAAAAAAATGTGCAAATTGTTCTAAATTCCGTATACCCAGATTTTCTAGGTCGCTGATTACAAATCTGATGTCATAATTTCAAAATTCAAAATGGCGGCTACAATATGGTTGGACGAAGATTCTAAAAAAGGTGCAAATTGTTCTAAATTCCTTATACCGGGGTTTTCTAGGTCGTTGATTACTAATCTGATGGCAGAGTTTAAAAATTCAAAATGGCTTCAATATGGCAATGTTCATTGCATGCTACAACCGGAAATCTTTTTTTAACGCTAACAGTCTTCATAATTTTTAAAAAAATATCTCTGAACTCTATTTGTGCTCCTCCAGTTCCCCTTCATTTTTGTACATAAAATCTTAAACTGTTGATTTACATCATTTCTTTCTTGCATACATTGTCCACTTGCATACATTGTCCATTGTGAACTCCACCTCTTCATCCCTCGATCGTAAATAATTAAAACGTAAATAATAATTAAGATAAGTGCAAAACACGAAGCACAGTTAAATATCTTGTATTTTGATAACACATTTTTATATTAAAAAATTTAATAATTTAAAACTACTTAAATTAATTAATTTATTATTCACATTCATATAATAACTTTAATTTATTCATTTCACAATCAAAAACCATTAATTGATACTAATTAATTTAAAATAAATACACAAAATTGCAGGTAACCTCTGCTTGAAATGCCTGCCTAATTTCTACACAAGCGCGCGACTAAACTAAAATTCATATTACAATTAAAATTGCAGCAAGTTGCAGCTGGTATTGAAATGCGTTGGAAAGAAAGATATTATGAATAGATCCTGAAAGTTTCAAAGCGGAACCTAGTGGAACTTTTTTTAAAATACCTTTTCAATAGCCAGTTCGAGAAAAAAAAATCAAAAATTTTCTTCTTTCATCGATCACATTTTTCAACTGTATGAACGTAAAATTGATCATATGTTTATATATAAACACAAAACACATACTTCCAGGAAGATTTTTGATCAACATTCGCTTTTTTGTGACACTTTCTCTCTTCGCTCTCGTTGGTTACCTCGCAACACGTATTCAGAGCTCCGGATGAAGCTCGACTTCGGAGTGAGCTAGTCGACCAGTCGAAACAGGTAGGGACCCGATTTTTATGGAATATCATCGCAGGACTATCCCCAAACACAATAAAACCATAATTGGTAAAAAATTCGAAACATTATTTTTGACTGTTTGCCAGGAATTTGCGATTTGGCCCTACTGTGCGTCGCAATTGTCCAACATCCAGATACCAACGAAGTTTCAGAGATCGACAGATATAAGTCGCTAAACATGTTTATATTGGATTTTTTGACATGTACCAGACTTTTTTCTTGTTTTTGTTTTGATTGTGTATATGAGCGGATGGGAAACAATTGGAACGTTTATTGTAAATATCTGGTCACCGAGCTTCGCTCTTAATATTCAAATCTACATTTTTAAGCAGTCGAATGAGTATATAATTTAAGTATATTTATAACCTGACAAATTATTAATTAATTCGTGAAAATCACGGAGTGGGCGACATCTACTTGAACTATAGAAAGGTAGATAAATAAGAAAGTTGATTGGCGATTGGCTTGAAAGTAGGCGGGAAAATAAAAAAAGCTGTCAGTGTTAATTTTCAATTTGCTGCAGGTGTTGTTGACGTTTATCAACTGCTTGTCACAGAGGTTAGTTAAATGCATTAAAAGTTGCCTAGTTTCTGGAGATTTCACCCTTTTAGGGCAACATCTACTGACGCTTGGTCTTCGCGAATAGTCACGGCGGACAGGCCCCGTTTCCGGGACGGGCAACAGCAGCGTGTAGGGCATAGTGGTTTTAGTGGGGTAGTTTTAGTGAGTAACCGTAAGGGGTAGTCTCACACTATCGGGGAAGGGAAGAACCTTTACCCGATGTGCATAAAGCATTACCACCCGCCAAAAAAAAAAGATTAGCTTTAGGTTAGGTTAGATCTGTGTAATAAATAATGAAAAGTACGATACGTATGACATTTTGACATTTGTTACATTCTGACAGGTGTCATATTTTGACAGTTGTAACATTCTGACACGTATCACATTTTAACAGTTGTCAAGTTTTGACAGGTGTCACATTTTGACAAGTGTCCATTTTAACAGTGTTACTCAACGTTCCTATAAATATTTACCTAAACCCATGATTTCTGAAATTGAATTGGCAACGTTGTATTTTCAACTTAGAATTTATGAGATGGCTGTCATTTGACAAGCAAATTATTTATGTCCGTCAAATGAACCTTTTCTTTTTTATACTTTTCAGGTTTATTCTGGTTATAAATTGCTACTTGGGCATTTGTAGAATAAAAAAATGTGAAAAATATTTTTCCGCGCAAAAATTTCTATTCCTAAGTATATTGATTTTATCATGTTTTATAGCATCTGCGAAAATTTCATGAAAATCCCAGCCGGTCCCATTTTCTTAACATTTAACCAGAGATGTGCATGTCAGTAGTTGTCAAAATTTGTAGGTTATTATGGATAAAAAGCGGCAAATTTAAAATTGAATTCTTTCAGATTTAAACGCCAGAAATTAAATAAAGTCAAACCTTTTTACTACTATACTATACAGAAGAAAGGAGTGTAGTATTTAATTTGCAGAACGTAGTACAGATTCAAGAGGTAGAAATTTTATTTTTACCTCATCCTTCAAGTCTTATTTGTAGTTAAAATTTAAATTTTAATACATCTAATCGGCCTAATATAGTTTTTGTTTAGATAAACCAGTTCCTTTGACAGATAAGTCAGACTTTATTTATTCATAGCCGTGTCGTATGTATTTTAATTGATTCGGAATTTTGTAATAATATATATTTCAAAATGGCTTCATTCTAAAAATATTATCAGTCCTCCTAAATCCTTGAAGGAAGAATTATTAATAATTCAAATTCAAAATTCAAAAAATATATTATAGATGAGATGGCCAGAGAAAAACTAATTAAAATTCTCAGATTGCCTCCGTACCACGCAGAGTTAAATCCCATTGAACTGATCTGGTTACAATTATTAATAGGTTATGTTTAAACAATAAAACATTTAAATTTCCTGATGTGCGAAATTTGTTTTCAGATGTAAATAGAGAACATTGGGGAAAATGCATTGATCATGTTAAAAAGGTGGAAAATTCATTTAGGAAAGTATATCCACTATCAATGAATAATTTAATAGAACCTATAATAATAAACCTCAGAAAAGACAATTATAGTAATACCAGTAGTTTTAGTGAAGACAGTGACTTTTATAGATAGTTCTTGAACTAACTTTTTTTTTAATCTTTGAGTTTAGGTAAGTACTGAAGCGTTACTTTTAATGCCAAGAGATTAAAAACAGTTTAATCCCAACATATAATCCTCCTTGTTATTTATTGGTTAAATTTAATTCGTTCAATGTTAAAGTGTCAGATGCATAAGGTTTATTTTTATTTTTTGTAAATAATATAACTTCAAAATTTAATCTACGAAGTGGGTATATATATTTTATATGCTGTGACCTTATTTATATTATAAAAACTTATTTTGCAAAGTACGCCTATGGAATGTGACGTTATATCCTCTCTCCTTTATAGTATATTACTATAGAAACAAGTTGCCGTTGCTAGGAAATAAAACTAAAAGCTTAACTTTTCTTGTAAATATCTCGGAAGATCGAATTTTCACAGACATGAGACCTACATTTTCTGTCGATTTAGATAGGAATTAGTCTACCCTGAAAGTTTCATTGAATTCTGACGAGTGGATTTCGAGATCCTCTGGACACACACACATACACACACACATACAAACCTTGCTCGTTTAATAGTATTTGATATTATTCAGTGCAATATAGAATAATCGTTATTGTGATTCATTTCTATAGTTCATAGTGCCTTGGTACTTCAAATACTCTTTTCGATGGATATTAAAACCACTTATTTATTTCAAAAAAGTTTTTAATTTTATCGCTTCGAAAAAATTTGGATGACTATTTTACAAAAAGAGTTAATTGCAAAAAGGATATCCTCTACAGGATGTGTTACGTAGACGGCCCATTAGCCATAGATAGAGAAGTATAAATATTTGAAATTTGACAATTGGGTTATGGGGCTTTGTCAGTACGCTCTATTCAATGAAAATATTTTCAACTTCCGGTTATACCAGAAGGAGACATCAACTTTGTTATTTTAAATGACATGTACCATTTTTCTTTTTGTTTTTGGATTCAGCATAAAATTTTGAACAAAAAATTATAAACATACCATATGTCTTAGTTTAACAGTTTATTTTGTTGGTTATTATTAATAATCATTTCCACATTTCATCTTGAAAAAATCAAAACAAAATACTTTTTGGGCGAAAGTATAAAAGTTGATGGAAGCCTAGAATAACACCACACTCTAATATAATCGAAATACCACTCCCTCCAAAAATAAATTTAGTAAGGTTTATACCTTGGTAGTGACAAAATGGGCATTCTTTTGTATTAAATGTCCACCTCCGCGTGGTTATGCTTTTTCAGAAAATAATGTCAAACTTTTGTTAATTAAAATTGGTAGGATTCATATCTGGCATTTTATACCTCTATTTCTTGAAAAAATGTATCAATTTGTAAGGCTTTTTCTTGCCACAAAGAAAAATATTGACTTACAAGATGACGCTTTAGTACGGAGATTGCTCGAGCGCCAGATTATTTAATGTGGTTTACTCCACAACCCTTAGAAACGGCGTCTTAGGGACACAGGTAGCTTCAGATGGAGATACGGTATCTCCAGGGGTCTTGTTGACTTCAGATTAGTTTTATTTTATTTAATTTTTAAAAGCCCTGAAAAGAGATAAGGTCTGTAAATATAAACCAGAATTAACGTTGACATATATATTATTTTTAACTATTTTTACAATAGAAAATAAGTCAATATTTCAAAGCCCAACCCTCAAAACCCTGAACATAAAAATAATTAAATTAAATGCTCGATTCGGAATTTACTTCGCGTAATAATCGGATTTCGCATAATAATCGGACTGACTCAATCAGACTAAAGGTATTAAAATAAGGAAAAACTCGAGTAAGATTATTGAATTAATTAAATACTAATATTCGGCGGAAGCATTCGTTAAATTTATTAATTCAAATTAACCGGAAAAATTTATTTAAATGATTTATCTACTCAATCGACCGGGAGAAACGGGAATACAGACTTACGATCGAATTTACCAGGTTTCTACTAAATAACGGCAATTCTAGCCAGAAACGGAGTCTTGTCCTAAGCTTTTAGCGTACCATTAATTAGCAAACGATAGCTAACCAGGAATGCTAATGCCTGTTGACGCAAGCCTAGTTTGAAAAAGATATTAATAAACGATAGCTAACCAGGAGAATTAATACCAATTCCAACAATCCTCTAAACGGGAACGCGGCGGGTGAATTTACAGTGGACCCCTTGATATTGATTAACGATAGCAAACCAGGAAAATCAATACCAATCCCGGCAAGTCCAAATACAAAACAAAAACACGCTTGAGGTTGTCAGACCCTTTTTAGGCGTTTAGCGTACCATTCATTAGCAAACGATAGCTAACCAGGAATGCTAATGTCTGTTGACGCAAGCCTAAGACAGGACGAATATTGATTAACGATAGCTAACCAGGAAAATCAATAAAAGTCCCGTCAGACCCTAGACCTCAATGAATAAATACAAAGTACCGTTTTTGATTAATTAGAGTGAATATAAATAATTAAGAAAAGTAATACGAATTCGGAATAACCTGGTAAATTCGTATCTAGCCTCGTTCCGACTCTTTAAAAAGAAAATACTAATCGGCTTTTATTATATCACAAAACGAAAATTTAAAAATCAAACGTTTGCTTCCGGACGGTACGACAATTAAAGGTGAAACGATTTTATTTTCCTAAAAACTAAATCTTAAAATCTAAATCAGAAATAATTTAATTAATTAAATTAATCTTAAAAACAAATCTTAAATTTCGGCAAAAATGAAAATCAAATAAGATTTTAAAATTCGGATGTGATTTCGTAGTTATAAATCAAAATAATTAAAACGCGTGTAAAATAAAACGAATCGTTTGGCTTCAAATTGACGACGGGCTTTCACGGCGAAAAAAAACTTATCTATGTTTACCTCGGTTTTTTTTTTGGTTTATCGGCGGAAAATTTACAACGGACTGAATTATTAACGCGGCTGGATTTTTCGACTCGCAGGAAAAGAATGAATCTTATTTTGAAATTCGTAAAACATTTGGGCTCTGAATAGTCCCTTCTCCGGATAGTTTCCCTACTATTTCTATAAAAGTATCGCGCGCGCATCTAGCGATTAGGCCGTATTTGTTTCGTTAAAGAATTAAAAATGTACTGAGTGAGCTAGCCAAAAATCGAACATTCTATTTAATTTGAAATAAATTTTGATTTAATTTGAAATTGAATGTTAAAAAAAAATAACTTCATCACTCATCATTAATCTTTAGCAGCAAATATATTTGAATTAGTTTTAATTTGTAGACATAGCATTCAAAATTCCAAGGCGAGGTAGCGATTTTCTAGAAATTTAGAAATTAGATTTTTACTGAAATGAAATTCTGATATTCTGAACAGTCATGACCTGGTCTATCACCAGTTTCAATATTGTACAAGGTTTACTATTTTTTTAATTATAAAACACCATAAAAATCAGTATTTCCACAGATGCTTCGATAAAAATTTCGGGATGGAAAAAAAGAAGTTTTTTTCGAAAAAAAAATATACGTGTGGTAATTTGAGATTCATGGATTAGCCTAAACAAATCCAGTTATTACTAAAACATTCCCATTAAATTTCAATCAAAAGGTGGAATTATCCGTTAATCCTTGGCACATACCGCACGTGCCCGATTCTCATACCTCAGACTCGGCCCCCTCCTTTTCTTCTTTCGAAAGGACGACGACACATTTCAATGCGTGTTTGCCTAAGTGGGCCGTCAAAGGGACTAACAGGGAGGTTTTTAGGGGGGTAGATGGGTGGTGGCTAACCTCAGGTCACTCCGCTACTTTCACTCCAAATTCGATTACAAACGTCCCCTGAATTTTAAAAATGTTCGTTGGCCAGCTTGCCAACGTCAAAGACGTCGCGTCGCGTCGGTTAGAATCTTTGATGCGAATATATTAAGAAATGACACACCATTTCGGTGTGATATAAGTAATTAGTTTAAAACATTCAAAACTTTCAATTTGTGATATGTTGCTTGTTTTAAAGAGCGACGCGAAACTACTGGAAAGAAAGTTGGAGACACAATAATATTAGCACTCTAGCAAACGAGTACGGAATTTAATTTATCAGATTTGACATCCTAGGACCGGTTTCTGCCTTTCGGCTTCGTCAGTTAGGCTTTTCGAATCCAATAAATAAAATTCTAAACTCGCACAAGTCAATAGCTACATCCGCTAGATGGTAGCACATCTAGCTCTCTGTTTTAGAATTATAACCACATCTATATTATTCCATCCAGCCAGGATGGACTATTGTTAATGGTTAAGAATTCCAGATTTCTGCAGGGATGACAGTTCATTTAAACAAATAGCAATAATTTTCCTTTCTTAATAAAATAAGCCGTTTGGGTCATATCAAAGTATTGAAAATTCTGAAACGTGGTGTAATGTAGGGGAAAGTGGTCTAATATCGACCAGCGGGCAATATCGACCACCACATTTTTTCGAAAGTAGCACATAATTTGAGTACTCTAATAGGTGCTGCCAACTTGCGACGTAGTTGTCAAACCAACGAAAACACATGTGACCCGTCAGACTTGCGATTATAGAAACACAAAATAAAATTGTTTGTTTGCGAATTTTTTTACATGTTTGTGGCTTCAGAAAATAAGGTTTGTATTTTTTTTGTATTTTTGTATCGAAAAGTACCCCGCACGGAACTTACGGAAATTGGCCCTCGGTTAAAATCTTTGAAACTCGGGGATATTATCCAAAAATCGATGCTGATAAAAAGTCTCCATGGGCGCGAGGTCCTAAAACGCGATCCTCATGAGTTATTTTGACCACAATCAGAAGAGTGAATATGAGCATATACACGAATTCTCATACCATCCCCTTGTAATAATCCATTATACGTCTATCAATCTAATACATAAATATATAATATACATAAAATATTCGACAGTAATATCCCAAGACCTTGACAAATAGCCGACTATTTTTATTGTATCTAAATTTCGAGTTTATTTTAGGATCAGTTCGTCGAGACTTAATTTTGGCATTAATAATCTGAATAACTCCCGAGAGCTTTAGCTCGAGGGAGTTATTCTTTGATTATTAATGCCAAAATTGTCGAGACAAATTGTAAAATATACGAGAAATTTAGTAGCAATAAAAATAGTAGCTAATTTGTCAAGGGCGCGTTATATTTAATAAGATTATTTCCCGAGTCACAAAAAATTCTGTACGTACGTATAAATTATACTAGTTTTGCTCTTTACTGTCTTGGCAGGTACGTTTAATTTAATTATATTATCAATTTCTTGAAGATTTTTACTCCCGAATCTACTCATTATTAATACTTTTTAACAAAATGTGTCAAATTTAATTCTAATAAACTTTAATGGCAAACTGTCAAAATTCAGATGACGCACGCCTACTATGTTTGTCGTAAAATGGACGGTATTACATAGAAAGGAATGAATGAATATATTTATAGTTTCAGAAAAAGTGCGAAATCAGTTGGATTTGTGTATTTGCTACTAAAGATCGATAATTTATTAACTATAAGCAATTTTATAATACCATTAGCATAGGTTTTATTTGAAAAATTTGAAATTTACGGGCGGCTTCGTTATTGTTGGATACCGTCCTTCAGGTGAATATTGAGGACGATGATCAAATAGCCGAATATTTACAAGGTGAATAATCGCTTTATTTTGTTTTGATTGGCTGCGTCAAATCAGTTTCCAAGCACGTGATTGGTTAAAAATTGATATTTGACAGGCAAGGGAAATAATCATATATATCATCTATACATATACAATGTGTCCAATTAAGTCGGCGATATATGGAAAACTTTTTTATTATTTGTTTTATGAAAAAAGTTATTCTTTATAAAAAGTTCTGTATTTCCTAAAACCTAAAATTAAATACTCAGATATCAATTTTTTGCATTCGAATACGAGGTTTGCCAAAAAATAAGAATTTTTCTCAAGAGTAAAGTACCTTTGTTTTTGACAATATCGAAAATTGTTATAAAGAAAATGAGTTTACATTAAAAAATAACTTTCTAATATGCAACAATGTTTATGTTGTTACAAACTACGAGAACAGCAGCGCAGGCAGCTAATGCCCGCGATCTTCTCGAAGTCGAGATAGTTGATTGATTGAAAAATGAAAAAAAGGATTTAACAAAAAAAAATAGGTGTTAGTCCGATTAGTTACCTCCACGTTGGGTAAAGCTGATACTAGCGGCATTTGATGTAATTTATGAGTGTATCTCTCTTCTAACCTTATCTCAACTTCTCTATCTCTCTTCTAACCTTATCTCAACTTATCTATCTCTCTTTTAACCTTATCTCAACTTCCCTGTCATCTCTTCTCATCTTGACTTCCCCACCCCTCTCGTCTTTGCTCGGGCCAACGCTCGCTTCTTTCTCTGTCCAGCTCATCTCAATTTCACGATTCTTCTGTTCTTATTTCATACCAACTTCTCTCCCTCTTCTCTTTTCTGCTATATAATGATAGATACCTATTCGCTACCTGCGTTACATGACGCGACCTCTAGTGTTGTGAAACCATAACCATTGGTGGAAATTGCAAATGTCAAATACATTGGGCCAGCAAGAAAAACACGAATCATTAAAATAACAGGAAATAAAAATCATTCTCAACTCAAATCTATTGTTAAATTAATAAAGCCCGATATTTGGACCCAAAGATTGGTAAGTACTATTATCAATTATAAGAGTAATTTGAATATTAAAAGTCACAAATGTGAGGTTACATAGACTTGTAAACAATCGGTACATTGCTTTTCTCACTTGCAGTTTTTGCTTACCAAATAACTTATTATTTTTGTCTCATCCTGAGTGAAAATTTTTCCTTTGAAACGTTTCCTTTCTACTAAGAACCGTTCCATGAATTTCTCAATCCGGTGAAAAGGCGGTAGTTGAACCCAAATTTTAAATGTTTTAAATCTAACAGTGAAGTGGTTTCGAAAAAATTGTCGATAATACTTCATATCAACCGGAAACTCCATTAAAAGGAAAAAAGTTGGTCGAGGCTGGCCATGTACTCAAAGTTCAAGAATTGAGACATGGTGGTAAAATTTTAATCCAAGGTGAAGTCATCAAGCAAACTAATGTTAGCGAAGTTGTATATACTGTGAAACTTGAAATAGATAATTGTCGAGCTACAAAGAATGTGTCATGTACCTGTGTCTACAATAAAAGTGCCCGATGCAAGCACGTTGCAGCGCTGGTATATTATGTTAATCACGAGGAAAATTGGTCAAAAACAGATCAAGAACAGCGATGGGGAAAACCCAGCGCACGGCAATTGGCAAAGGCTAAGTATTCAAAGGGTAAATACTTTTGGGAGATGTTTTCGTGTCCTAACGACCAAAATGTAATGGGCGGAGCCCACGTACATACGCCCAATTTGGATTTAAGTGAAATACCAAGTCCGTCAGCATTGAAATCTATTTTGCTCGCTGCAACCACAAATAAGGCTGAGTTTGCAAGGAGGAAACTACCTCGATCAAGGTTGAAACAAATGAAAGACAATTTAGCTAGGGATGAATGTAAAGCTTGCGTTGAACATTTATTTGTTCTTGTTGACCAAAATACCGTTTACAAATCCTCAGCGTACCAACTACCAGCGAATTTGGAGAGATTCTATATTGACTACATTCAAATCACTAAACGTGAAATCATTGAGCTATGCTATGATACGATAGCTCAATCATGTACTAAATGGTTTGAAGCTCGACGCCTTAGAATTTCTGCAAGTACAAACGCCCACAGTATCAAAAGCAGATCTAAAAAATCCATTGATTCCTTAGTTAAGGAAATGCTGTCTCCAAAGAAGTTCTCTACTGAATCAACTCAGTATGGGATTGTGAATGAAAGCTGTGCTAGAAAAGAGTATGAGGCAAAATACTCTTGTAAGGTTTTGAAAGTAGGCGTGCTTGTTAGTTTTAAGCAACCTTGGCTGTGCTCAAGTTTCGACGGCGTTGTACTGCAAGATGGTGCTTTTACCAAATTGCTAGAAATCACTGCCCGTTTAAGTGTAAAAATAAGAGTATCGTTAATTATGACACCAAAGAATGCAATCTTCCGTACCTGGAATTTAGAAATGATTAAGTGGTATTGCGAAAAAGTGCATTATATTACACGCAATGTCAGATGCAATTATATTTATCTGGCTTACAGATTTGTGATTTCATTAAAACCGTGGTAACCCGCTGCGAGGAGTTTTTTTTAAATACTACTTACCTGCTTTAAATTCATCCATATGCAAGGAAAACTGTGATACTAATAATTATCCTAATACTAATAATATGGAGTTATCTGAGGAAGAAGTTGCAGGCATCCAGGGGCAGAAATGAAAAACCAAATTTAGAATTTGAATTCATACTATTGTTCAACATTATACTTTATTATTATCTCAGAAATAAAAAAACATTGTGTTATTGAACTCAATAAATCCATTTTATTCGTTCGTCGATGCTTCTCCGTTCTCTGAAATTATCGGAGGCTGAAGATTTACTAAAACACAACATATATGTACGATGTCGACTATGGAGTTGAACAAATGTTCAGGGATTTTGTCTAGAATCTTGTGCGTTCTCAATCGTTGCATTATTCTCTCAACATGGATGCGTACTTTGGCAATTTCATATGTACGGTCAGCCTCCTCTTTGGTAAATTCGTTTTTCTTTTCCAAAAATGGTGGCATCACAAGAATGGTCGCTTTGCCACTTTTGTCCATTTCAGATTTAATTTGAGGGAAACCTTTGTCTGCTAACACAGCATCGTTGTCTTCCAATAAGTCGACCAAACCAGATTCAATTGTTAACTGGGAGTCGCTTTTCCGACCCCCAGCAACTTTAGACTTGAAACTTATAAATCCAGATGGAGTAATTCCGACAAGCAACTTTGCTGTGAACCCTTTTTTGTAGTGTGAGTAAGTGTAAACACGGGTATCAACTCCCGCAGGCACTTGAATTTTAAACTCAGTACAATCAATTATGACTCTCGTATTCTCATAATTGGGCTTGAAACATTCGGGCATTATTATCTGCACTGTGTCTTTATCTGGCCAAAAAACCAGATTTTTTGTGACAGAAGCTAAATGACTCAGAACTTTGTGGAAAATTCTTGAAATGCTAGTTTCATGAAGCGAGAAAAATACACTCATCGCACAGAAAGTCATTCCTGTTTTAATTTTTACGAGAAATATCAGAAGACAATTTTGGACTGATGTTTTTGAATAATTGGACGGAGGCATTCGAGTCAAGAGAAACGAACGCAGAAAAACTGACTCCGGCAATATCTAAGAGTTGTTGAGGGGTCTTGATTGAAGAAAATCCTGCAAATTTTTTTTCACCAGTATCATTAATAGCAAAACTGGGCCCGGAACCCTGGTCTACCAGCTTTTTAGGTATTGTATTAGTACTCTTATCGTTCATTTGCTTTTTACTCGGAATTTTAAATGGAACCTGTATTTCAATTAAATCCGTCTGGACACCTGCATCACAATCGCTTTTATCGTGGTAAAAGTGACGTTCACAGGTGAAATTACTCGAAAACTCGTCCCCATGCTTGCGTGTAATTGGGAGGAATACTTGACATTGCCTATCATATTTAGTCGGTAATTGCTCAGCAAGTGCCAAACTTTCATCAATGTTTTGGTTAATTGGCCCATCTATTGGAACTTGATTTGATGGTGCTTGCAGTACAGATTGACTTGGTGGCGCAGGTAGAAATAGCAATGGTTGGGGTACCGATAATTTTGACGTTTCGGATCCAATTCTCCGCTTCATGAATCTTGCATGTCTGTAAGAGCAATATCATATCATGGGTTCATCAAGAATGGGTAAACGGTATAGTTTTTTATAACAAAGTCCATCCCTCATACCTTTTCAACTCGGCTTCATTCTTTCTATTTGAAGCTGCTGCATCTCCAGGAAAAATACTGGGCACAAAACTTGGGCTCAGAATAGTGTCCGATTTTTCCCCTCCTAAAAAATGCTCACTACAAATTCTGGACTCGGGTTTGGGCATCCCTGAAGCTTCACAGGCTCTGAAAAAATAATTTTAGAAAATGTCCCCTTGAACGATATTTTCGAGTAGGGTTATGTTGTACTCACTTGTGTTTCTTCATCGCATCAATCCATTTTTGTCTCTGGAGAATTTTATGCGCTACTTTAGGAAATCTGTAGAAATGGAACTTACTGTTGTACCCAGTATTTTTACATTTCAACACGCAACAATTTGCACGGGCCATTTTTTAGCGAAAGTTCAATGCTACTGTGTACATTTTTTCTCCCAATAGTTCCCGGATCGCTCACCATGGGCGCCTACTCCGATGGAACAAAACTTTTGAACCCAATGCAGGTAGCGAATATATGAATATGAGTGTTGTAAAGAAAAGTTGTTTATATTAAAAAATATCGTTCAAATATGCAACAACGTTTATTTACATAAAAAATGATTTGTTTTTTTTTCAAACTTTTCACTATGATAACAATTTATTATCCATTTAAGTGCATCCCTACAATGTTACAAACAGGCGATTAAGCAATTAATCATAGAAATAGAAACGTTTTTTAATGTAAATAAACATTGCTGCATATTAGAAAGTTATTTTTTAATGTAAACACATTTTCTTTATAACTATTTTCGATATTGTCAAAAACAAAGGTACTTTACTCTTAAGGAAAATTTATATTTTTTGACAAACCTCGTATACGAATGCAAAAACTTGATATCTGATTATTTAATTTTGGGTTTTAGGCAATACAGAACTTTTTATCAAGAATAACTTTTTATAAATTCATTATATCAAATGTAATTTGTCTCATATTAAAATAACGTGTGGAACGTGCGTTTTGCGGCTAAGACAGATATATCAATTACTGTCATAGGAAATCGGTGTGCCAACCTTAGCTTTAAAAATTTATCGCGCCAAATTAAAATTTTTTTAATTTTTTAGAAATAAGATATCATTGAGTGAATGTGTGGGCGTGCAAGTAACTCATATTATTAAATTAGTCTGATCTTTGTTCATGTTTTTCTATATTCTCTATTAAAATAAATTCATTTAATTGTTGAACCAACATTTTATTTTATTGAAAAGTACAGGGTATATCAGTAGCGTGGATTAAAAGGGAGCTCTAAGAACTTGAACTCACAATTAAATAATCCCTGAGATTAAAAAAATTTTTTAAGAGATATAACAAGATTTGAGCATAGTCGTGGCGTTATTCACAAAAATATTGAATTTAAATAACAAATTATTTATCTTGAAATTAGCTAACAAGATTGAAAAATTTCATATTTCACATTATTTAAATAGAAATATTTCCCCACTCCTTGTCGATATTTCCCATTAGTGGTCGGGTAATATCGTATTTGTATTTTTGTTATTTTTTTCAAAATAAAGGGTTTTTTGAACTTCAATTGTGCTTACTTACCTACTTAAAAGATCAGTCAATGTATTCACATCAATACATGTTTGTTTTATTGTCACGTATTTATAATATAATCTATTTCGTTAAGTGGTCGATATTAGACCAACTTCCCCTAAATATATGTTAACCTATCTATATTTAAATTTTGAAAAATTTAAAATGCTCTCCATGCAGGATTTTCGAAAAATGATAAATTCTCACTTCACGAAACGTTAAATTGCAGAATGGTAAAGGAAGTTTTTGAAACCATTGGATATGTTAAATTTAATTAATACATCTCTCACTACAGGTAGAATTGCTAATGTATTAAGAATAAGTACTATCATCCCTTTACAAAAAGTACCCAATACTAATAAAGCTGAAGAATACCGACCAATCAATACTTTACCTCCTATAGAAAAACTATTAGAAATCGCTGTTTGTGAACACTTATTGGACCACATTACGAATACTAATATTTTAGTTAATAATTAATCAGATTTTCGGAAAAAATTCTCTTGTGAATCGGCGTTACACGTTACACTTTGCTAAAAGTCATTTGGATAAAAATAAATTTATAATAGCTGTATTTCTCGACTTAAAAAGAGCCTTTCAAACAATAGACAGAGAATATTAATTTCTAAACTTAAACAATATGGTATGGGGCTACAGTGATTGAGTGGCTCGAAAATTATTTAGAACATCGTAAACACAGAGTATGTTTTAAAAATCAGGTGTCATCTGAAATGGATAATGATACAGGGATTCCGCAAGGTAGTGTATTGGGACCGCTTCTATTCATTTTGTATATTAACGATATTGACCTATTTGTAATCTGTGAATTTATTAACCTGTTTGCGCCGTTTGTTGTAGTGATGAAAATTTTAATGTATCTATTCAGAAAATGAATGTTATTCTAGATAATAATAATAATAATGTTTATTAATAAAAACACAATATACAATAATAATAAATTTTTAATAAAATCTACAATTACCAATAAACCAGAAGAATATCACAAAGCCAGAAGGCTGTCCGTGGTATCAATAGATTTATCACACCAACACTAATATAATTCAATTCAATTCAGCAATTTAACAAAGAAGAATATTAAAAACACATAGGTAATAATAAAAAATACAAAATATATACAATTATAAAAATCAAGAAATATTTTTTTTTTTTTAACGACTTAATTAGTTACATGAAAATGAAAAAAGTGAGAGATTAGTTTTCTATTATTGAACACCAAAAAAAATTTTTATCTGTTTTTTAAAATGATTTGACGTGTACGAGGTTTTAATATTTTCTGGTAGAAAATTGTAAAAGCGAGGTGCAAAGTTTCTTTGGCCAATTGTTTTTTGTGCATTCGGAACTATAGTAGAACCCACTTGTTTATGAGAATGAAAAACGTTATAAAAACACAAAGGATACCGCCAATAGAAGCAATGCTAATGAATCTGGACATTTTTGAGCAGTTTAATGTCGAAAACACCGTACACTGTCCATATACATAAAAATAAAATAATATTTTGGCTATTAGCACCACTGTGCAAAGATTCAATAACCAACTTAGCTGGATATCGTTATAGGGGAGAATGGCGTATAATTATTTAATATGAATTTACATTTTAATTTCTAAAACGCATATTAGATTTGAATAGAGGTTGATATCTTCATTTTTTGATCTCTTGTGAGATTATCAAACGTTACTAATTAAAATTTTGTCTTAAATTAATTTAACTAAACTGTGGGGTGTGAGGTTACACTCATAAGAGGCGACAATGGAAGTGTGGTTATAGTTTTTACATTTTCAATTGCAGAAACAAAATTCTCAGATGTGCAGACAGGTTGCATTGGCGACTTGTAGATGTGCCGACAAGTGGCTTTGTCGGTATTAGCGGCATGTAGATGTACCGACAAGTGGCTTTGTCGGTATTAGCGGCATGTAGATGTGCCGACAAGTGGATTTGTCGGTATTAGCGACTTGTATAAAGCGGGATCATTTTGTTCTGCAATTAAAGTAGGAAGTAGAAGTTAGACAAATATTGTCTTCAGTAGTGGGGGCTAGGAAAATATTCATACAGTTTTCGAACTTGATTTTTGATTTAGTGAATAGTAGGTGGTAGGTGATTCGTGACGTTAGTTTATTTCAGTTAATATTATTCTTGGCTTCCGTGTATATACATACTTTTTCGTCCTTGGGAAAATACAGTTTCTTTAAGTGGATCTAAAGAATCGGAACAATCATTAAATGATATTCCAATGGATTATGTGGTATCAGGTTGTAGTCCCAAAGATTCCTGTAGCTCCGATGAGGAAGAGAACATTTTTGGTAAAAGAAATTCAGAGTATCAAGAAATATCCACCTCGAAAAAACAATATCTTTGTAAAGATGCCCAAACCATATGTATAAATATTTATAAGAATGTTGTAACTTCTGAAGGTGAAAGGAGTGCCATTGAAAAAACACCTTTTTTAACAAATGTTCCCATTAGCACTCTTTATAGAATTATAAAGAATGGTCCAAAAAATCGTAAAGAGAGGTGTGATAAAGGATGCGTTAAAACTTTAGATCCTTCAATATCAAAATTAATTGGTAGTATTATTTATGAATCTTACCAAAGAAATGAGTTCCCAACAGTGGATAGTATATTTTCTTTACTAAAAAGTAAAAGGCCAGATTTAAGAATTTCTAAAAGCAGAACACCGCGTTGGATATCGAAAATTGGATTTAAATACCAAACTATCAACAAGAGGATTGTAATAATGGAAAGCCAGAGGATCATAAAATGGAGGATACAATATTTGCTAAAAAATTAAGGCATCTCGAAATAGTAACAGAAAAATATACTATTTAGATGAAACGTGGTTCGATACCCACGATACGCCAAAGAAAGGATGGTCTGACGGAACAAGAAGATGTTCAGTAAATGTTCCTTGTAACAAGGGAACTCGACTTACAAATCTTCAATGTGGATCGGACTCAGGGTGGGTACAAAATTGCCTCAAACTCTCTGGAAAAAATTTGGAAGATTGTAATTTAGATTACCACAAAAATATGTCTGGAGAAAGTTTTGAAGATTGGTTTGAAAATCAGCTGTTAAACAATATTGAAGAGAATAGCATCATAGTGATGGATAATGCTTCATATCATTCCCGCTTAATAGAAAAAGTTCCCAATACCAACTCAAATAAGTCTGAGATTCAGGAATTTTTAAGAAATCATGAACTTTATTTCGAAGAAAATTATACAAAAAAAACAATTGCTTCAAGTATTAGGCACACAATCATTTGAAAAAAAATTCTTTATTGATGAAATGGCATCAAAAAGGGGCCACGAGGTATTGCGCCTTTCGCCCTATTTTTGTGTGTTTAACCCCATAGAATTAATTTGGGGACAACTTAAAAAAAGAATAAGGCGTCATAACGTGTTTCCCAAATTTGACGGGTTGGTTGCAAATTTGGTAAAAGAAGAAATTAACAAAATTTCAGCTGATGATTGGCAGGAAAAAATCAAACATGTCATCAAAGAAGAAAATTCTTATGTAACGAGTCCGACCCAATTTATTATCAATGTTGATGACAGTGAATCCGATGGTGAGGATTGAGATAGGGTAGGTAAGCTTAATTAATTTATAATATTTATGACTTTATTCGCTGTGTTTTTAATTTTAGAATTAAAATTTGAGACAAAATTTTAATTAGTAACGTTTGTTAATCTCATAAGAGATCAAAAAATGAAGATATCAACCTCTATTCAAATCTAATATGCGTTATAGAAATTAAAATGTAAATTCATATTAAATAATTATACGCCATTCTCCCCTATAACGATATCCAGCTAAGTTGGTTATTGAATCTTTACACAGTGGTCCTAATAGCCAAAATATTATTTTATTTTTATGTATATGGACAGTGTATGGTGTTTTCGACATTAAACTGCTCAAAAATGTCCAGATTCATCAGCATTCCTTCTATTGGCGGTATCCTTTGTGTTTTTATAACGTTTTTTTCATTCTCATAAACAAGTGGGTTCTACTATACCAGATTATTATTTTTATTGGCTCTTGTATTATGTGAATGAGAAATTAAATCTTAAGTCTTTTTTATTGTTAAATAAGTATGTTAAAGTTTTTAAAAAAAAAGTCTGGCGAAGATCTAATACAATTGCTTCCCGAAAAAGCAGTTCAGAAGGGTAAGTTCTTTCCTTTCCTAATATTATTTTTAAAAAATATTTCTGCAGTATTTGTAGTTTATCCAAATACAGATCTACAGATAAGGTTAATAAATATTTGAAAATAAACAAATTAAAGTTGAACGTTAAAAAAACAAATGCAATGATCTTCACTACGAAATATAAATATAATGTACTTGATACTAAGAGCATACATTTAAATATTAACAATGAAAAAATTCAAATTGTTACGCCGCTTCAATACTTGGGGTTTTACATTGACAATATTTTAAGTTTTGATAGTTATTTGGAATACGTCCATAAAAAAATATCAAAAAAGCTGTACTTCTTTAGCAGAATATCTCAAAACTTGTCAATACAGACCAAAATCACGGTGCACAATAAACTAACGCGTTGCAAAAGTTGCAAAATCGGGTAATGAGAATAATTCTTAAAACTAATCGTCGCACACCAATTAGAATAATGTTAAATTCTCTAAATTGGTTTTCTGTTGAAAATAGACTGTTCTATTTCATCATGATTTTGGTTGGTAGTAAATGGTTTCTTTCCACAAAAATATTCATTCAAATAACACCAGAGGTTTAAATGACATACCGTGTGTCACAGACTCATGTTCAATAACAATAATTTATGAAGGTGGCTATGGAACACAAGTTACACTTTGACATTTCGATAATCTGAACACTTTCTTCAACTACATTATTTTGTTCTTAATGGTTATACACAAAAAGAGTTAATATGGATGGAAAAATCAATCAGTTTAACACGCTGTATGACCTAGAGTGGTGGTAGAGTGACAGGTCCTATATTTGTTTAAGATAATACAAAGTTTTTATAACACATCGTATATACGGGGCGATTCGTTAAAGCTAAAATACATTATATGCCTTCTGTAACTACATTTATGAGTCACCCTGTATAAAATATGATTCATCGCCAAGAAGTAATTACTTAAACTATATATTCATGATGCAATGACATTTGCTTGTATTTTTAAAGCTGTAATAAAAAAAATGATTTCTTCAAAAAAACCATATTACTTATTTTCGAACCACCCGGTAAATAACCAAATTGTACAGTAATTATTTATAAAGTATTGTTACCAAATAATCTATATTTCATGTTTTCTACAATAAACGCGAATCAAACAAGTCTGTTATGAGAAATCTGGTTACGAAAAAGTGGCATTTCCGATGTTTAACACCCTGTACCTCGAAAACTAACCATAGGATCGGTTTGGGCCAATGGACACCACTTTTTGTCAGAGCATCGAGTTCTACATCATACCAACTTTTCAGAAAATTTGACGGAAAGCCATTTTCCCATAAGAAAGGTGCCTGGTCCTTTCACAAATATAGCTAGAGAAACAAAGGAGAAAAGGGGGGTGTACCATTAGTCCGTGTGACACGGTATAGAACTAGAACTGTTTATAAAAGCCCAATGAACTCTCTGTTTTCTAAAGGCTTCCTCAAGTTTAACCAATTACCTGTATTTATAAAAAAATGTACCATTCTTAATAACTTTAAAATATTACTGAATGAACAGTTCAAAAACTGGTTTATGTTGTTGCCTAATTTTAGAACGTTTTTGTTTAAAAAATGTTTTTTTCTTTTTTCTGTTTAAAAATTCTTTGTGTTTCTGTGTATTAAAGTAAATGTAAATGTAAAATAACCTAATTTGTTTGATTAATGTTAGTTGTTAAATTTTAATTAATTTCATATTGAGTAAACCAGTAAGGAATTTTAATTTATTAGATTCGACATCCTAAGACCGGTTTCTGTCTTTCGACTTCATCAGTTAGGCTTTTCGAATCCAATAAATAAAATTCCAAACTCGTACAAGTCAATAGCTATATCCGCTATAAGATAACATTTTTAGATGTGCTACCATCTATGGTAAGAAGAGAGTATTGACATTAAATTTTGACTGAATCTAGTCAAGATGTCACTCTCATCTTTTTTATCCCTTTCACAGATTAATACAAAGTGAGTAAACCAGTAAGGAATTTTAATTTATTTGATTCGACATCCTAAGACCGGTTTCTGTCTTTCGACATCATCAGTTAGGCTTTTCGAATCCAATAAATAAAATTCCAAACTCGTACAAGTCAATAGCTATATCCGCTATAAGATAACATTTTTAGATGTGCTACCATCTATAGTAAGAAGAGAGTATTGACATTAAATTTTGACTGAATCTAGTCAAGATGTCAGAAACCGGTCTTAGGATGTCGAATCTAATAAATTAAAATTCCTTACTGGTTTACTCACTTTGTATTAATCTCTGAAAGGGATAAAAAAGAAGAGAGTGACATCTTGACTAGATTCAGTCAAAATTTAATGTCAATACTCTCTTCTTACCATAGATGGTAGCACATCTAAAAATGTTATCTTATAGCGGATATAGCTATTGACTTGTACGAGTTTGGAATTTTATTTATTGGATTCGAAAAGCCTAACTGATGAAGTCGAAAGACAGAAACCGGTCTTAGGATGTCGAATCTAATAAATTAAAATTCCTTACTGGTTTACTCACTTTGTATTAATCTCTGAAAGGGATAAAAAAGAAGAGAGTGACATCTTGACTAGATTCAGTCAAAATTTAATGTCAATACTCTCTTCTTACCATAGATGGCAGCACATCTAATAATTTCATATTGTTTATTGTTAATTAATTTTTTTTTGAATGTATATTAGGGTTTCCTATTTTCTTTAATAAAGATCTATCATATTTGTCATTTTATTTATGTAGTGCATACGTCAATTTGCGCATTCGCCATTTCCAAACTAAATATTTTTGTTTGGCGACAGCTTTGATGAGATCGCAGTAAGAAAAATTCCTGATCCTACATAAGGTAACATCTCTCAGTAGCATAAGCCAATTAGTTCTTTCCCGCAAAAAAATGGAAATCAACCAAATTAAAGAACGAATAGGTGGTAGCATGAAGACATTATCAAATTAGTGTTGCGGGTTATTGGAATACAAGACCTCACTCAATGCATATTAAAATGTTTAACCAACACATTTGTCTCCGTCCGAGTTGCAACTTGCAACTCATGCATTCTGCATGCGCTCGGCAATTGTCAACGTTAAACAGCTTTTAACAGAAGACGAATGGGGGTGGGCTCGGGGCTCGTCACCCGCCCCCTACCAGGGACCGACGTGGGGTGGCCGATAGTTCGAGAATAAATTAAATTGCGACTGCAACTGGAACTTTACGCCACTTGTGTACCTGTTATTCCACTCCGTTGCGCTTGCTGGACTCTCTCTGGAGGATTAGCATTTCTTGTGATTCAGTTGTAACATGATCCTTTTGGAATTGTACAAGGAATTTTGAATATTTTGTTAGAAAACAAAAAAGTTGTTACTTCGCCGCTACATTTTATTTTATGAAACTTTAAATAATTTTAATCGCAAGTTTAGACTTTGATGCAACTGAACAACATTTTTACATCTGTACTAGACGACTTTTATAAAATCTAAACTATTAGATCAAGTAATTTTAAATTGGAGGGGTTATATAGACGGCTCCACTTCGTAAGTAAATATCATTTAAAGGGTGTTTAATTTTCAATCGTAAAAATCAAACATATTCATTACATTCATAAAACTGACAACCACGCTAGATTATCCCAGCGCAGCGGTAAAGTTCAGCCATTTGGCAACGACGCATACACTCAACAAATCTAAACAAAAGACAATTAACACCGTAAATAATCTCATAACTTTTTAATATGTAGCGGGAGCGACAAAGAGGTCCGTTATAAAAAGAGATAAAATCTATCCAGTATCGCACACCTGCAAAAAGACGCATCAAAACTCTCTTCCGCGTAACAACAACGAATATTTAAATGTGATTGGTTCAAGAAACCGCGTGGTAGGGCAAATTCAGTCAAGACGCGGAAATATTACATCTTAAAGAATAGATTCCTCTTACAATTCATAGAGAACACATCTCCGTTCAGTCAACGTAAAAGCAAATTCATTTTCAAATTAGTGCTCCGTAGTGTAGCAAAAATAATATTTGTGATTCAAATCATACAGTGCTCCGTAGTGCAGCAAAAATAATATTTGTAATTCAAATCATACAGTGCTCCGTAGTGCAGCAAACAGATTCCTCTTACAATTCATAGAGAATACATCTCCGTTCAAACAACGTAAAAGCAATTTTCAATTTCTGTTCATAAGTTTTTTAACTAATTAACAAGTATCAGATGCTTCGTTCACTTTCTGAGTGAATTACTTTGTTGTGTTATTAAAAGATGTTAACCTTTTCTGTTATAAATGTTTAATCAAGTTGTTTTTAAATAAAAGGTGTTAAATTCATAACTTGTGCATTATTTGGGAGAACTGGATCTACGAAAGAAGAACTATAAGTCGGTCCACTGGTATCAACTCCGACAGCGCTTAAAAGGGTAGCATAAACTAAACCAAAAGAGGTTAGTTCCCGGTAAGCGGCTACATTAATAAGACATTGTTGCCACATTAGGACAAACAGGTCCGGCTTCAATGTCAAAATATTACAAAGGGTCTACAATAATTCTAGTAGTTCTTCTTTTGCGACATAGTATGTACTTTTACACATAAACCTAGATGTAATTGTGCTTTTTGGTTATAGGTTATAAGTCAAAGATGAAATATCCAAATATCCACCCCATTTAGTATTGATGATGTTAGACCTGTCAGTACTCTTCATTTTTTAAAGTAAACTATTGTCGTTTTGTGAGAACTTACCGTGAATTCATCTTATTTACATTATCTGTCAATAACGATTATAGCGATTTGGGTTCACTCCGATACTGCAAATTTGCCTTTAACGATATTCGCACGGAAGTCGCCATATCCTAGTCAGGATATTTTCTTTTAGTATCTTATATGTTATGTATCAGTTTTTCTATCCTGTTGATCGATCGATCGATAAGACTTCATCTTTCTTCCGAAATCATACTTGTTTTAAAGAACCTTGTTTGGTCAATACTGGATTATAGATATAGAACTCTAGAGATAGCAAGAGAAGATGGGATGGGCTTTTATCAACAGAGGATAATAGAGGAAGGATAAACAAAAAAGAATCCAAAGAAGAAATTGAGAATATGACAATAAAAAAAATAGAATTTAGGCTTTCTTCTCTCTTCTCTGAAGTTTTTCTCGTGTTTTCTGGGCTCTTTGCATTTTTAAGGGGGCTGACTCCACGGTTGGATTTTTCAGAAGATTCTTCTTTCATTTCTTGCAATTTATAATAAATTTTAATCTTCCTAGGAGGTGACGTGTCCAATCTGAGTTAATTAAAAGACTCTTGGTTCATAGATAATGACACCAAATCATAATCTTAAGATGATCTTTAGTGCCTTGTTTGGTAGGTTCCTGCGTACTCATTTGTTGGGTGTCTAGCCTTTGAGAATCTTAGACATTGAGTTGTATTGACGGGTATTTAACCGAAACTTTTTCCATCTGGGCTTTAAGCTTGGCTCTGGAGGTTTGGCGTTCAATGTTGCCTGCTTAAATGCCTGGATATCCGGTGTTTTCATCTTTGTCTCCTTGGTGGTAGACGCTAGTGCATCTTTAATTTTGTATCTCTCCTATGTCCTTTGTTTTTTTTTGTTTTCGAAAAGGTCCGTCTACCTACGATGACGAAGTCCTGCATATCGTAGTGAGTAGATAGTCACAGTTCGTTTTGTGACCCTAGTTCAAAAGTTGTCGTGAGATCGCGCCACCTGTCAGTGTTAAGACTTTAAACTTGGATAAATGGTTTGCGACTTGGCTAAGCGATCCAAGATGCTGGCCATAGTTCATGTGAACGAGTATAGGTAAACGTAAAATATATGAGGTAAACGAAAAACAAAAGACAAAAAGGTTAATATCTCTGCTATTATTGGTCCGATTTGAATGGGAAAAACGGCGCTATGTAAGAGATTTGACATAGATTCAAGATAAAGAGAAAAATCATGCGCAATTACGATGCCAATATGGCATTAACATTTTGATCCGAATTGAATGAGAAAAACGAAATTATGGAGGAGACGTGACGTAGATTAACGTAATTGTAATTGTAATTGTGCATGATTTTTCTCTTTATCTTTAATCAATGTCAAGTCTCTTTCATAGCGCCGTTTTTCCCATTCAGATCGGACTATTAATAGCAGAGATATTAACTAGTGCCTTTTTGTCTTTTGTTTTTCGTTTACCTCATATATTTAAGTTTACCTATACTCGTTCACGTGAACTATGGCCAGCATCTTGGATCGCTTAGCCAAGTCGCAAACCATTTATCCAGATGTGTGTCTCAACACTGACAGGTAGCGCCATCTCGCGGCAACTTTTAAACTAGGGTCACAGAACGAACTTTGACTATCTACTGTAGTGGGATCTTTACCTTTACTAATATTATTCATTCTTCAGCAATGATCGCTTAATATCTGCGGGAGTGGGTGCGTCTGTGGATTATCGGTCTTGGAAGAAGATTTCTCCAAATTTTGCTTACGATGTTGATTCACTAAGAATGCTTTGACAACTCGCCAAAATAAGACATCTTTTCTCGAAATTATTTTTCTTTTCTGCTTACCTACTTTTTTTTAAACTTCAAGTAATTGCTTTAATTATAAAGGCAACTGTATCAAATCCTTCAAATTGCAAATTTCAACTTTAATACCTTGCTAATTAAAAATAGAATAACTTATTTAAATTTAGCCTACAAGATAACATTCCTACAACTTTTCTAATTAGCTTTTTATACCAAGTAAATTTAAATTAGTACTGAATTCATTTATTTGTAGTCACATTGGAGAATAAAGTTTAAGAAATATACTTTGTTTTATATGTATGTTAGGCTACAAACTTATCTACTTCTTTCTGGAGTCTAATGAACCGTTCAACATATACGCCGTTGGACAAAATTAAGTATCCGATAACGACAAATTATTGACGAACCCTCGTACAGAATTAGGAAACAAAACTAGAAGGAAGAAACCACAGTATATCGTGTGGTGCGTGTAAGCGAGGAGGGAACTGATGAAGACAAGGAACGCGGAGAAGGACTACGAGGAGTAGTCCAGGGGACGAAATGAGAGAGAGAGAGCGCGCTTTTATTTGTTAGGCAAATGCCCATTAGACAAGTACTGTAGCAGTAGCATGGAAATTTAATTTCTCTGTTGTCCGAGTAGGTTAAGTTTTGTGCATGCAAATCCAACGGTTGATGTAAATTAATTATGAGAGAACAGGACAATTCCTGTTAACGAACTTCTACGATTCTAGATTTATTGTTAGGTTATGTTGGTCTCTTTGGCCTTGTTTCGTTTTCTCTATTTAGATATACGTTAGTAACTACCGAATTTGAATGTTAATTTCATTTATAATTTCTAAAACCGTCGCTGTCGCTTTCAAACTTGACAACTGGATAAAACATTAAAAGTGCTTATATTTATTAGACTCGCACCAATGGCGGTTTCAAGGGGTGATCGGTAATTACCCTCCCTTTCTCTTACTGATATTCCATATTCCAAACAAATAACATAACCGGTAAATTTTTCCAATGCTTTAACACGTTATGCATAATATACTTTTTCTACGCCCTGTCTTTAAAATACCTTGTATTTTACCGGTTTGTAGCGCTTAAATCGGCTGTTTATGGTTGGAGTGAAAAAAAGTAAAAAAGCGTTAAAAAAAGTGCCAATAACGTTAACTTTATTTCACGCTTTCCATAAGCTAATACAGTTGATTGGTGCAATATCAAGTCACCTTTGACTTTGACAACACATGAACTGTAACTGATTTGACGTTAACAGATTTGTTTATGGTATCATTAATTCGATTTGTTTTAATTTAGTAGTTGTTCCTGTTATTATTATTATTATAATTATTATTATTATGTATAGTGAAGATTCCGAGTTTGAAATATGTACTCCCGAAGAAATCATAGAAAAGGCAAATGTGGTTACAATCCAAAGAAAATTATCTAAATGAATATGACACTTTTATGAAATGGCGGAACAAGAATAATATTCATAGCTTTACAGCGTGAGTGCTATTAGCTTTTTTGAAGAAAGGTCTAGAAAATTCGAGACTTCTACATTATTCACAGTTTAAATGAAGCTTTATAGCCATGAATCAAACAGAAACAAACGTTACTGGATTAAAAATTCACATTAGTCAACCAAACAATTACGTTTTCAATATTCACATTGCGAAATGAAACTAAATTATATATTTAAGTTCTAAAGGCGAAATTTTTTGACCAATAAAAATTCCAAAAAAGGTTATTGGGAGTAAATAAACTGCACAAAAGAGATGTGAAAATAAAATAAATTGGGAGATTGTGTGATCTTAATTTATTTTATTTTCACATCTGTTTTGTGCAGTATATTTTAGTTGTTGAATTTTTTTAATATTATTCTGTACAATTTCCAATTCAGTCATTAGTTGTAATTTACTGAAGGAGTTTAATAAAATATTCCAAATTCCATTATTTGTATAGGTTTATAGAAAAAATATTGTATGTAACATATGCATAAAGTGTTTTTTTTTTCACTCACGGAATTGCCGCACTCGCCTAACTTTTCCATTCGTGAAAAAAGTACCACTTTATGCAGTTGTTACATAAATTACTATTTTTGATGCTGTTTGTTTGTTGTGCCTACGAAATAAAATATATATTTATCTTTTTTTAATTACCCCCTGAACTAGTTGGGTGGAAACGCCCCTGACTAGCGCTTCGCAAAACAATCTCATCCAATTATTAAGAATGACATTAAAGAATTTAAAATTGAATCATTAGGCTTCGGACACACTAGCGTTTTTTCACGCTGCGTTTCATGCACGGCTACAATGCGCGTGAAAAACAGCAGTCTACATACGCTTTGCGTGTGTTCCGGCAAGTGAGGCCAGGAATGAGCGTGAAAACCATCTACAAAAATAGGTCAGAGCGCGTTTGATTTTAAGCCCGCGGCAGGAGACCTTGAGAACACGGCACCACGCTGTGTCTAGTCATCCGCGTGTTGCGGTTTTTTACGTTGAAACGCAGCGTGAAACAACGCTAATGTGTCCGAAGCCTTACTAAATTAGTAATTTTAACTATACTATTGTTTTATTTTGTATTGACCTCTCAGAACCTCTTCCGAGTAGCCAATATAATTTTCTCTATTGATATTCTGTTCTTCTTTTTGATGTTTTCTTTCGGTTTAAGTCTTACAACTAGATTCATGCTTAACTATTTTGCTTGGATGGCATATGGTATTTTTTCTACGAGTGTACGCACAAAGTAGCTCTTTCCCGCACACTTGCACTTTCCCGCATACTTGCAGCACTTTCCCGCACGCTTATTTTAAAGCAAAATTACCCTATTATAGACGCGTTTTTTCTTATATTTTATAATTTTTTAGTAATGTAGGTATGTAAGAATTGTACATTATGCAAAAATACTTGATTTTTTTATATTTAAACAAAATAAGAGCAACATAAAATAATGCAGATTTAGGTATAGTTTACATCAGCTTTGACGTGTTACAATATTTTTATGTCAAATGCGGTTCACCAAAATACATTGTCATACAACGCTTTCATGTCAGTTCAGTGTCAGTGATATTTTCAGTCGCATTAAAAAAACTGTTTTAAAAATGGACACTGAATTCCAGAAGATATATAGTTATTTAACTCGTAGAAAAAATATTGTTCCTAACACGTGCGAAAAGTAGTTTTCCCGCATGGCGAAAGCTTATCCTAACAGCTTTCGCCATGCGGAAAAACATAACTTTGCTCTCTGATTAGGAAAACTACATTATTGTTGTTCAATATAATTATTTATTCGTCTATTACGTTTGATGTGCTATTGTTTAATCCAGATTTTCCCAAACTGTTGAAGCCCACGGCACAGTATCAAATGATACCCCATACTACCGGGGGGTCTGTGGGGTACGGAATATAGAGGGTGTTCGGGAAATTTTGGAAAATATAACCTAAAAAAACGCGTTTTTATGCATTCTGTAGGTGAAATGGGCCTTAATTAGTTACCTTCTACTGATAAAAATAAACTTTTAATAAATAAAATAGTTTCATTATTTATTTATTTTTATTTATTATTTTATTCTGGATTCCAAGGGACACCTAACCAGCCTTGCGGCACACACTTTGGGAAACGCTGGTTTAATTCATGCATTATGTGCCTTAGCGCTTCTTTAAGTTTTATTTAGCATCACTTTCATCTTCTATAACTACCAGTAGATTCTAATAATCATAATAATAATAATAGGTGTACACCACATATAGTAGTGGATCCAAAACAATACCTTGCGGTACTCAGGTTTTTGTCTCAACTCTAAACACTAATCTTCATATTTTTAAAATTTAGTATGAATAACCTATCATTGGTACTGACTATTTGGGCCGAAGTAATTCCAATTTTTGTATTTTGAGCTTTTAAACCAGAAATTGTGGCGATATATAAAAAGACTAATGACTGGATTATTTTTTTTATTCGAAAATTTATTCGAAATAACGTCATAATAATAAGAAGAAGAACTTTTCTGCCCTAGTCCTTTTTCATACTTTTTCGGACGGTGAACTGTCCGGAAAAGTAAAATATAGGTATTGGCTTACCTTTTTCTTAGCATTAAATGAATAGTTGTGTTCAATAATATTTGATGTATTTTATTATCGGAATAACATATTTACTTCCTATATCTTTTTTTAAATAAAACCAAGTGACATTTGTAGGTTATGTTACAATGTCAAAAGAGTTATAATTTTTGTTTGAAATTTGACATTTCTTATATTTGTGTTCCGTTGTTTTTTAGTGTAGTCTATATTACACTGACAAAAGCGATCAGCTAGTTTAGTTTATCATAACTCAAAATTTTGTATTTATAAATTCTACATGCTATTTTGCTTCAAGAACTATTGTGTATATTTTATTTATTATAGTACTTCTAACACTATACAAATGCAATGGTGTGGGTCTGATTATTTTTTTCATCTGTCAAAACAGACAGATTTTGAGGTTTCAGCCAATAAGAGCTCACGATCCTAACCAATTATTGAGTTTTATACAGATGAAACCGCTTCTTCGTATTTGTTTTTTGATTAAACTTTGTTTACTTTTTTTGAAATGTCAAATATAAACATTTAAAAAATTTATTATCAATTATTATTATACTAAAATGTATTGCAAATCTATGTTAATACTTAAATTTGGGGGGGGGGGGGGGAGGGGGATTTCAAAGTAGTGACTGCGGATTACTCTGTAATCCATTAGCCTAACCATAAATACTTAAATTTCAAAATGTATTTGTAAACTAACCTGTTTATTCGTTTATTTCAAATCGCTTTAACACACATATAACTAACTTGAATAGGTACGTCCTAAACACTTCAAAGTACATTAAAACTGACAAATGTTAGTTTAAACGAATTAAGCCAAACGCAATCGCGCTTGCCTTGGTGGCCCTGTATTTAAATATATAAAGGCTCAATATTTGACTTCAATTTAAAAATTAGAGGCGAATAGATTTATGTGAAGTTGATAAAGAAAATATTGAACATTTGTATGTAAAGTGTCTTTTGTATAAATGACTATATTCTTTGTTTTTAATACAAAATGATTCAAAAAATAATCTTGCAAAATATCACTCGTACTCTCAAATTTTATAGATGAAATTTTATGTTTCCACTCTCAAACGCCTTTATTTCAGGCAAAACCACTCAAACAAACTGATTTGAGATAAATGAATATCAATCAGTTTGTTTTTCCAAATAAAGCCGTTTTCGTGAAAACCAAAATTTTAATCGATAAAATTTGGAGGACTCGTCGTATAACATTTGATTAATTTTTTTTAATAACCGTTTTGTTTTTATATTTTTGGAAGAATGTTTTTTGATCAATAAACATAGTTCGTTTCAAGGAAAAATATGTGAAAATGGAACTGTTGTTTTCTGTTATCATCAATATTCTTAAACATATGACAGCTAATCTAAATTTTGAGATCAAAATACATTGATGACACAAGGAAGCTAAAATTGGAAAGTTATTAAGTTGAAATACTATCGTCGACCACTCAACCAAAACACAATTTTAACACACTCTACGCGCGTTTCGCCAACTCCTGATGACCTGACCTGATGATGCCAACATAGTTGGCGAAACGCGCGTAGAGTGTGTTAAAATTGTGTTTTGGTTGAGTGGTCGACGATAGTATTTCAACTTAGTTGATAAACCAAAGGTTCCAATTTTCCAATTTAATGGAAAAGTTATGCTCCCCATGACCCAAATGGATAAAATGTTATCAGATAAATGTAACTAGCAAAATAATATTAATGTAATATTCTTTCCAGTTAAATATTTGGTTTCTTAAAACTATTTATTTACTTCGAATTAAAATTCTTAGCATTTTCTATATCGTAAAGGTTAAAAAGTTCAGCAAAACGGCAGTGGCAGGCCTATTTGATAATATAATAAATATATTTATTTTTAAATAAACAATATTTAAATCTGCATTTTCAGTGAAACTATGGTACATTTCTATAATTACCCAGAGATGTAAACTACATATCTTTTATATACCTGTTGCAGGAAGATACTTATACAAGGTATTTCATTGGGGAACAGACATACGTTAATCGTGAATAGGCGTCATTGAGATGATTCTAAATGTACCATACTTAATGAATCTAACACCCTTTATAGCATGGATGGAGTTATTTTGCCAAACTGTATATGTTTTTGACATTTGCCGCTCGTGTTTTGCTTAAAATTTTGAAATGATTATTGTATGATACCAGCGAGAAAGCAAGTGCAATTCCGGATTAACAAAAATCACTGTTGTGTTCTCAAAAAGAAAAATTCCAAAATCAGTGTATAAAATATTAAATGTTTATGATTCTCAACTTTGGTCACCCAAGAGGATTGGGGTGACTTTTTAACCAATTGGTTTCATTTTTTCTTAAATTCATTAAGTATACCCACTGATCTTTCCCACAAACAAATCCCTATACTCACATTCGTACTCGGCCTTTAAATCATCATTCATTCGCGTGACTCAGCGCGTTACATTTTCAAAAATACTTAATCTTTTTAATAAACATTTGGACAAATATGTGCAGATTTCTCGAAGGTTCATAAACACAATCTATGTCGTCAAGTTTTAAATACTTTATTGTGGAATTTAAAACCAGTTAAAATCACGCAAACAAATAATAATCAAAAACACGTGACGTGATAACAATATAAAATGTATTCCCTACCTTTTTTTTGCGTTGTTAAGCATATGATAGCTAAAAAAATTATCATCATCAGGATCATTTTAAATATTTTTCATTTTTTATTTAATAAGATCCTGAAATCACCAATTCTATCAAAAGCGTTTATGATCCTACTTCAAATTTTATCAGAGTGACTTTTTGCCATTTGTTACTTTTCGTAGGTGCATCTGTGTTAAATTGAAAATTTCCACGTATTACTCAAATATTTTTAAATCTTTAAGTTTGATATTGTAGCCAAGCCAAAATTTTGAAATTTGGTTGTAACCTCATGAAGGAAAGGGGAAAAATCGATGAAACATCCTTTACATTGGTTATGAAGTTTGTAAGAGCAATTAAGTATGGTACATTTAGAACTGCAGTCTATTTGAAAATGGGAAAATTTGATATGGGTTGGGAAAACCGATAAACCTCAATATAACATACCTAAAATAAAAGTAGATAATGAAGAATCAGGAAATTGATCATTAGGAAGTACTTAATTTGTGTCGTGTTAACTATTATCTGACTGAATATCAAAAATTTCTTCGTGTAATTGAAAAAATAACAATTCTGGAAACTTGAGATATTAATAGGAGATACAATATAGGTAATTATCATTTCTGGCGACAATGAGGAATCGGATAAAGATGCTTCCTTATCTAAACAGTTTAAGCATGTAACTCTATATTTATTATATTTAAGTGGCAGACCCAAAAACTTAATTTTTTTTAAAACAGTATCCACACACCCAGTTTGAAGTTTCAAAAGCATTGTCACATTTTATGATGTATTGTGTTCTGCATGGGTTTGTCCGAGTGGTTATATCGAAAGTTTTCTAGACGCGGACAATAACTTGAACAATCCTGTACAACAACAGTTTTGAATTATTGTTATAAACTGCAATCATGCATAATTATGTAATTCTCAAAGAAGATATCTATTCATGGTTAACGTATTCTCGTTTTACAATAAAACACCCTGTATATGATTTGTTTCTTGTTTCTGAAATTTTCTTAATTCAAACTTAGTGAAAATTATTTTTTATTATTAATTGTAGCAGCATTTTTATTTACGTTACATTATTTTGTTGCGAAATTTTTAAACTTCGGCGCCTCTGACAAATGCCAATAACAAGATATTATATAAATTGAATATTAATCAATTCATCTTTATTAGTAGTGTAAAGTGCAATCATGACTTTTTTACCATTCCTCGTATTTGCGGGTAAGAATTTTAATAATAAATTTTTAAATTATTCAAGTTTCAAATTCAAATTTTGCTTTTTTTGTTTTTGATTACCAACATTAGAGTTTATTAAATTGTCTATCAAAATATATTTTATAATCTCAATAGTTCATAATGAGCTCAAATACAAAAAATAGGCGATTTAAAAAAATCATTAAAATGTCTTAATTTTTTATACATTTTACCTTCCAAATTAATCATAATATAATAAAAATGCTTCTAGACAGATTTAATTTCAATGTGAAAGACGTAATAGAGAATTTTTAATTTTAGTATATCTTTTGTTAACAAATTAAACTAAAATATGACTATGATTTTTATTTATTGTATTTTTACATGGTTGTTGTATGCGTTCCAATAATTAATTTAACAATTTTTTTTAGGCTTTGCCCATTATAATTTTATACTCACTTCATCTCCACTTCATAGACCCACATGCGAAGTGGCAATACGTAGAGTAAGTTGTTACTTTATTTTTTATTTTTTAAACTTGTTAACTACAAAGCTAAATATTTATTGTTCTAACCTATCATATCTTCAATTGTAGCTTTATTTTTCTTGTAAAAAATGAAGAAAACAAATTCTCAAAAATTTCTTGTTTATGCTTTCGAATTTAAGATTTCCATATTGATCCTAAAATTTGGACCCCCTATCCATTAAAAAGATTTCCACTTCCTTTTTAAGTTCGTACCATTTTTCCTGCAATATACAGGGTCCGGCAAACCTTTGTCAAAGTTCTATAACTCTATAATAATAATAATAATAATAATAATAATAATAATAATAACAATAATAATAATAACAATAATAATAATAATAATAATAATAATAATGATAATAATAATAATAACAATAACAATAATAATAATAACAATAATAATAATAATAATAATAATAATAATGATAATAGTAGTATAGTTTATTGACCACTTTACATACAAGGTACGTTTGAAGTCACAAGTCCTAAATATAATAATAAGCAATACATGATAAAATTTATACAAATGAGAGAACTACACATAACATCAAGTAAATTAAAACCAAAATTAAAATCAAGCATTGATTTTCAGAAACATAGTCTGGATCACAAGTGCCATTTCCCTCGAAACCTGATCGCCACCACCGAAAATTATGATTTTGGGCTCATTCGATTCGAAATGGCATCTAGAAAGTTCTATCAAAATTCCAAAAGGGGCTGAAAAAAAAATGCAAAAGTTATAAACAATTAAGTAAAACAAAAAATAAGGGTTTGGTTTTTTTGAAATATTTCAAAATCTATTTGAGATAATCGAAATTTGAAAAAAGATCCTTAAAGAGCAGGAAATTTCCTAAAAAAAGTCCTACCTCCCGGAACTGTACCAACAACCCTTATAATTTTAATTAAGTAGACATATCAATAAACAATAATCCGTCAACAAAAAATTTTTATCACAATTTTTTTATTAGTTATGCTTTTGTTAATTAGTTAATTTTCACCATTTTAATGTTAACATAAAAACGCTGATTATTTCAAAACAAGAAATCTAGAATTTTTTTTGATTTTTTGAGGTAATCTTAAAAGAGTTTAGAAGAGACCCCCGTTGGAAAAATTCAAAAATTTTGATTTTTCGTTTCTTTATTAACAATCAAAGGCATTAAAAAATTATTTATGTAAATAAAGCCATGAGGAAATTTTTTTTTCCAATCATTGTTAATATTTTGTTTTCTTATTGATAAAAGCCATATAACAATAATTTTTTTTATTTTTAACTAACATTTAAATAATTGTCATAAACAAATGCATTGTTTGTAATATTTTTGAAAACTTTTTCTTTGGAATTTCATCCTTGATGAAAATAATGATTTAAAAAAAAATAGTTCCTTAAAAAAATTTTTTTATTAACAAAAATTTTTTTTGTTACTAAATATTAATATTAAGGAACCATTTTTTTTTAAAATCATTATTTATTATGTTCTTTCGTATTATAAAAAAAATAATTTTTTTATTAACTTTTCATTTGTTTATTAAAAAAATAATTTGTTATAAACAAATGCAATTTTACGCAATATTTTTTTTAAATGCTAAAAAATATTACAAAAACAACCATATATATTTTTTTATTGAAAAAAATTTTTTATTATTTTTTATTTAACTTTTAAAAATATTGTACTTTTGCACTTTTGCACTTGCAACGAAAAATCAAAATTTTTGAATTTTTCCAACGGAGATCTCTTCTAAACTCTTTTAAGATTAGCTCAAAAAAAATTATTGATATGTCTACTTAATTAAAATTATAAGGGTTGTTGGTACAGTTCCGGGAGGTAGGACTTTTTTTAGGAAATTTCCTGCTCTTTAAGGATCTTTTTTCAAATTTCGATTATCTCAAATAGATTTTAAAATATTTCAAAAAAACCAAATCCTTATTTTTTGTTTTACTTAATTGTTTATAACTTTTGCATTTTTTTTCAGCCTCTTTTGGAATTTTGATAGAACGTTCTAGATGCCATTCCGAATCGAATGAGCCCAAAATCATAATTTTCGGTGGTGGCGATCAGGTTTCGAGGGAAATGGCACTTGTGAACCAGACTAACAGTGGCATATAAAATTTTTAGTTTAATTCTTTTAAGAATTCGTCCGTACTGTAAAAGCAATAGTTAAACAGAAAATCTTTTACAAATTTTTTAAATAGATTTTTTGACATGTTTTCAAATCTAACGTGAGAAAAGTAACTTTGAAGGGAATTAAAAAGGGAAACATCCAAACTGTTACTTTTAGTACTTTTTAGTTTGACAAAATCTAGTGTTGTAATTGTGAACATCAACATGTTTATTTAAGTTATTTAGATTGCTGTGAGTTTCCAACAGTGTTTCTAAAATATACAGTGAAGGAAGGGGCAATATTCCTAGTTTTTTAAATATTGCTTGACAGGGTGTATTTATGGGAGCTTTATCAATAAGTCTTACTGCTGTCTTTTGGAGTATAAATACTTTATATGCATTTGTGGAATTTCCCCATAGCCTAATTCCATACGTTATGTTATTGTGAATTAAGGAAAAATAGACAGTTCTAAGCAGATAAAATGGTAAGCACGATTTGAGTTGACGAATAACAAATATTTGCGATGCTAGTTTAGAACAGAGGTGATCTATATGTGGTTTCCAGTTCAAGTATGTGTCAAAGTATATACCCAATAATTTCACCGGTTTTGATTGTTTGGCCCATTTATTGGAACTAATTAATAAGTTATTACTTAGTTTTATTTTCATTGAGTTTTAACTTATTAGCCAAGAACCATTCACTTACGTGTTTGTTGGGAGGAGATTGGTTCGCATCAGTCAAAACAGTAATGTCATCGGCAAACAATACGCAGAATTCATCGATTGCACCAGGAAGATCATTTACAAATACAATAAATAAGATCGGTCCTAATATTGAACCTTGAGGCACACCATTGTTAATAGGTTGAAGAGTAGACTCTTTACCTCCGTGTACAACGTATTGCATTCTGTTATTAAGGTAAGAGTCAAATAACTGCAGTCCTTTACCTCTGATACCATAAAACTCAAGTTTATTTAAAAGAAGATTAGTATGAACACAATCGAACGCCTTTGTCAAGTCTCACATGGTTGCGACTGTATCAATTCCGTCATTAAGAGTTTCCACTATCTCTTTTAAGAGACAAATCAAAGCACGGATTGTGGATTTTTTTTTGCGAAATGCGAAATCCAAACTGAAATTCAGATAAAAGATTTCTGGACTCAAAATAAGAAATCAGCTTCTCTTTTATAATAATTTCAAATATCTTATTTAATATAGGTAATATAGCTACTGGTCTATAATTTTATCCGCAACATCAACACTTCCTTTCTTATGTAGAGGAATAATTTTGGAAACTTTAAAGGAATTAATAATAATAATAATAATAATAATAATAATATTGTTTATTTGTTGTAAGTAAGAAAAGATACGATAGAACAATAATATACAAATTATACTAACAAACAAATAAACTACAAGAGCCACGAAGTAAACAGGTTACTTGTTTGTGGCATGGTATGATTAAATAAAAAAATAATTAAAGTTAAATATTAAATTATATAGGTAAAAGCAATGCAGTCAAATTTTATATTAATATTTTCTAACATAAGAATAAATTCGTCAAAATTATGGTTTAGGCTGGAAATAGTATTGTGGATTATTTTAAAATTATCGTTTTCTTAATTAATTTTAAGTACATCTTTTATACATCCCACATTGTTTTCAATTTTATTTATCGAAAAATCTCGAATGAAAGGATTCATACTTAATTAACTTAAAACAAGGGTATATAATTAAGTATTCAAAAATATAAAAATTAATTTAGAACTAATTTTAAAGTAACAAAATACTATTTATTATGCACTTTATTGAATTTCTATTTCTAAGTGGTCAAACTTCTTTAGTATTTTCTGTCGTGATACCGTTGGGGTCGGAAATGGGCTGTTAGATTTTTCTGGGAGTTCGGCGTTGAACTCTTCTTCTGATGCAGTATCTGTATTATCTTTTTCTAAGTCTTCTAGCGAGTATGGGACTGCGTTTAGATACAGCTTAAAGTTTTTAATATAAGCTTTCAAATGCTTCGTTCTGGTTTCTTTTGGATGTTTAACCAAGGTTTTTGTGGTTCTCTGGTCTTCCGGGCGTAGGTCGTGGGTGATAGCTATACCTGTATCTCTAAGATTCCTGATATTTTCAAAAAAATTTCGCTTTTTCAGATATGTAACAAATTCTATGGTGATAGCAACTTTTCCTCCTTTAAAGTAAATATTGTTTATATCAGCTTCTTTTAAGTTTAATGGGAAAACATCGTTTAATTTATGCAATCTATCAGTCAGCAGATTATCTCTATCTGCCTGGAGACCAAAAACAACAATATTGTTTTTGTTTGTTAGCTCGCTCAATATGTGTGATTTTATTTTCTATATCCTGACCTGACCTAACCTGATATTTTGTTTTTAAATCATGCACTTCTTTGAGTAGTTTATCGTCCAGTTATCTAATTTCCTGTTTTATTTCGTTGGTTTTGGTGCTAATAAGATTTTTTAATTTACGAAATAAATCTTCATTTGTTAGTTGATTCATATTTTATTTATCCCGTCAATTAATTTAAGTTAAATGTTATAATGTAGTACGACTTCCTGCTTGCAAATCGATTCGAAAAATATAACATTGGTTTTCTTATTAGTCAAGAACAATATGTTCCACTTCTCATATATTAACCCTCGAGCGGGCGCGCATTTTAGAATTACAGGAGAAGGCAATCTGCCGCATTTGGTTTTTCAGGTTTGTAGTTTACAAATAACGAAGAAAATTTATTTTACTTAGTAAAATAAGACAAATATGCCAGTCATAATCATTTTATTATAGTAAAAAAATATAAAATTTCCAAAACAAATAATCTAGGTAAACTGAAAAAATTAGTAATAAATAAAATTTACACGAGCAATCTGCCGCAAACACGTTGCAAATTCGACCTGGGCCCCGATGTTTGAAATGTGTGAGTACAACTCGTCTGCGAGAATGTACCACGTGACCATCTCGAAATCGTGTCAACGTTGCCAAATTTAAATTTAGACAGTTCAACAAAAAGTAGAGCAAAACATATATTTTAGTTCACTTGAAACCTTCGTACAAGAAGAAATTGAAGAAGTGATTAGGACAGACAGCCAAATTATTGGATTCAGACCAATTATAAGCTCTTTAGATCCGTTATGGAAATATTAATTCAAAATATAAAACATTTTTCAGAAAAATATTTATTTTTCACAGTTATACGAATTTAAATTAAGAAAAAGCTTAATTTTCAATCGAAAAAATTAGTTTATACATTTTCAATTTATAATTTTATCCAGAGCTCATTTGTTAATTATCTAATGGTATATGTCTACATAACTGCCTATCCTTAAAAATCAAATAACTCACTTATTTTTCATCTAAACTTCAACATATTATACATTTTCGGAAAGGGAAAGAGTTCACCTTTCAGATAGAATAAAAATATATAGGGTGTGTCGTTAAAAAAATCGACGTTATTTGCATTTTAAAAAGACCGCTTCTTTAAAACACCCTATATAAGATTTTACTAAATAAACATTTATACTGAAAAAAACTTTATATAAAAAGAAACTGTCCAGTGAAAACCGCACCTTCCTATCATTTCTGAGTTCCGAGATATTTGCAGTTAAAATGAGTCAGAAACTTCTGGGACACCCGGTATTTCAAAAATAAAGGTACTTTATTCCTGAGTAAATTTCATATTTTTTGGCAAATCTCGTATACGACTGAAAAAATTTGATGAGATAGTTGCATTTTAGGTTTTTAAATAAAAAACTGTTAGTTATAAAAGTCTTTTTAATATAATAATAATATAAGAGTATTTTTTTGTATGAACTTTCTGGTTACCGGTTTTGATATCTGAAATTTCATCAGAATTGATCATAAAAGTATATTACAGGAAATCTTTGAATATGTTGGCAATAAAGTACATTCAAATCTGTTTAGGATTATAATAAATAGGAACTTTTGAAATTTGTTTTAGGGTAAATCGGCATTAGTCTAGGCTTAATATGGCTTATCTGTATACACGGAAATTAGTATAATAAAAATAGTCCTGGTTTCCCCTACTTTAAGGGAAAGAAATCTGTAAATTCTCATTTCCAATAAATATTTTATTTATTCCAAAAACAAATAGTGTTTAGTGAAGTTCGCAGCCAATATAAATATATTTTTTTGTGTTTACCAATATTTTTCCAGTTTTGTAGATTCAGTCTGGTAAGTTTTAATATATTTTTTATTTGGTGTTTGTTTTTCAAATAGAACTTTTTCATTTTATAGATTTTATTAATTTTAAATATTAATTAATATTTTCAAACAACAATAAGCAAATCAGCAAAATAAACAGCTAATGATTGAAACGAGTCCTAACGAAATATACACAAACACTCTAAACAGAAAACTATAAATCACATACCAAACTATTAATATCAAAGATATAGGTTATAATTAAATTAAATTTGACTTGACAGTTTCGACACTTAACCAGCGTTGCCAAACTTCGGGGAATCTCAAGATGATTGGGGATTTATTGGGGATTGGCATTATGCCGGGAAAAGGCGGGGATTTTGAAATCTCATCGTTAAACAATATAATAAATAATCAGCAGGAATTAAAATAAAAAAACAGTTCAGATTGGGCATAGAACTCAAGACCATTTGCACAGCAGCAAATCATTTGTCGATTGTACCTACTTTTGTTATAATAAATCATATTATAATCGGGTAAGTTCGTTTATCTCCACGCGGTGCGAACGCGGACACATAGAGAAAACCTTTCTGTGATTCCCTTAGTTTTAGACGCTTCTAATTTGCTAGCTTTGCTTTAGATAAGTTAATTTTGTATTCTGTCGCGAAATAACGATACGATTTTGTGCAAATATGGATAAATGTCAGGTACTTAACCTATTGAGGGGAATTTTTGGGGAATCAGCAAATTTTTGTCCCCAAATTTTGGGAATTTGACTTGGGATATTGGGGAATATAATAAATTGGCATCGGCAACACTGCACTTAACGCCTTCACGGCACTATTGCGCATGTTTCCTCTCTTACTAAACTCAACTCTACTGGTACAACCCAGTAGAGCACTTCTATGCGAACTTGTAGATGATTTCTCTTGGTTTCAAACATACCGATTTTGTGACGCTGAGAGAGTGAGGAGTGATCACGTGGTACATTCTCGCACACGAATTGAAAATTTATAAACTAACTTTTTCGATTGAAAATTAGGCTTGTTCCTAATTTAAATTCGTATAAATTTGAAAATTAAATATTTTGCTTAAAAAAATGACTACTTTAATACACAAAAAAGAACGTTTTCACCAGAGGTTTCATAAAAAAATTATTTTTGCAAGAGATAAAAATTAAAAACGAAAAACATGGTTTTATCGTATTTGTATTTTATCTTCTAAAGGCTGATGTTTTAAAACAAATTGTTATTGATGTTTATTAGTACATCAAGAAACGGTAATTTTTTTATATTTTCAATTTCAATTATAATTTTAATGTTATAACTTGTCTACTTTTTTCTCATAAGATTAAGAGACTTATTTATCGACAGCAACATTTGGAAATTTCTTTTTTGTGTTTTAAATAACCTGTAATTTTGCCAAGACAAAACATTGAATTTTTGATTTTATATTAAAAAAAAATATAATTATTATACTTTTTTTAAACAATATATATTGTTAATTATTAATTATTATTTAATTAAATTATTAATTATTATAAACTAACTTTTTTTTCGTATAACTGAAAAATAGATATTTTGCTTTGAAAAATTGTCATTTTAATTTTTATTAATTTTTCTAAAAAATGTTTTGTATTTTTAATAAAAGAATTAATATTTCCATAACGGATCTAAAGAGCTTATAATTGGTCTGAATCCAATAATTTGGCTGTCTGTCTTAATCACTTCTTCTATTTCTTCTTGTACGAAGGTTTCAAGTGAACTAAAATATATGTTTTGCTCTACTTTTTGTTGAACTGTCTAAATTTAAATTTGGCAACGTTGACCGATTTCGAGATGGTCACGTGGTACATTCTCGCAGACGAGTTGTACCACCGACATAACCTTAAACTAGACGGCTAATGCCATATGATAAAAATTGATCAATTACGAGGATGACTGGTGTCCATAATGCATGCGCATTGTGTTTGTCATATTCACCGACATAACCTTAAAGTCTATGTTCCGACATTGGCGTACCTTAGGTAAAATGATTGGGTCTAGAACGAAAATAAGTGGAATGATGAAAACAATTTAGGATTTAGGGTGGAGTTTTCATTTACTGATTGGAAATATTATTATTTGTGAGAACAGGATGTTTTTTATAAAATAGTATAGTATAGGAATAAATAGCTGTATCGTTCGAGTAAGACATACAGTATCCTCAATTTATATCATTGAAATAACTTTCTGAAGCAAAATGCTCTGAACATATTCTTGTTGACGAGTGCGGAAGCGGTTCTAAAGGTCTTCTAATTGCTTTCAACCATTCATTACGTTGGTCCTCAGGTATTCTAAAATATCATTGTGAAGCAAATATACATTTGTTCGTGTAAAATAATTACTTTTTGGTATAATAAATGTGTGTGAATCAAAGTTGTTGAATAGATGCATGGTATATAACAATTTTATTGTGTTTCTTATATTGACTTACCTATGAAACATAACACCTTTGGGATGGTTTGTTGAACGGTTCTTACACCAAAGTACAAAACAGTTCATTTTTACAATAAATTCACTATTTCTCTATCGAATATCGGTTAAACACCAAACAGAACAGTGGACGCCTATGAACAGAAAACAATATGTCTCGTCTCCTCGAATCGGCAAAGCTCGAGAACCGAAACCCAGATATTAGACGTACTGGTGTCCATTGCGCATTGCGCAGAGACGTTTTCGGAATGTTCAATTGGATGAGTTTCTTATGTGGTGGGAATATGGATATTAGCCGTCTAGTTTAAGGTTATGTCGGTGAGTTGTACTCACATATTTCAAACATCGGGGCCCTGGCTTGGAACTTTCGCTTGTACGAACAGAAATATTATATTGCACCTTATGTGTCGATAAGCGGAGTCAATAACATAAACAAGGAATACCTAAATGCCCAGTTTTGAAGGGCCCGTCACATTTTAATTATAACAAAAACAAAAAGTTGCGGCAGATTGCCGCTGGCGCGCCCGCCAGAGGGTTAATTTTAATTACATACCATTTATTTAGCACGATTTTGAGGAGCGATATTCAAGACAAACCATACATTGTGTAAAACTTCAAATAATAATCTCAAATACTATTCCAGAAAATCAAAATACATTTCTCCGTTTGGATGATTTATATTTCAAATAAAGTTAATAATGCCCCATCCTGTATATTTTTATAAAAAATAAAACAGGATTTTGAGTCAAAATGCAAAACTCTTTATGAAGAATAACTTTTTTCCTAAAATTCGATTATTCCTCTCTGCTTTACAATGTATTTGCAATTTGCTGTAGAAAAACTACCGCGCGGAATTTTTTCAAGTCGGATTCTGTGTCCATGTTAGATGCATTATTTTGCGAATGTTTTTATGCATATTACAGATTTTATTTTGTTGGATGGTTTTCTCTAATTTTATTAAAATTAATTTTACTAAATGTGATCTTTCCCTTTAGGGTTACGAAGAGAAACTAGTGGAATGTTTTCAACAAAGACCCGGTTTGTTTGAGTTTATCTCAACTGCATTTAAACAGACCGAGGATCCATTAAATTTCATGGTAAAAAGATGTAGCTTTAGATCAGAATTAGATGGTTGTTTAGAAAATTTCATGGGAACCATATCAAATTGTATTAATCCAGCTATTACTAAAGGAATAGAAGTTTGGAAAAACATAGACCAGGAAGTTGCAGACTATGTTTGTAGAAATAACGCTGAAGTGCCTTATAGTAAGTATTTTGTCAATATTATTTACGCCATTTTTTAATTAAAAAATTTAATCTTATATATAAAATTTCGATAAAAAAATATAATTCGTTCTCTTTCTAGTACTAAAAGTTGTAATTCCTTAAAATTTATGATAAATTTAAATGAAAACAACGAATTTGATTTCAAAATTTAGATCAGCAGTTGCATTTGCTAGATAATCGAGAAAAACCGAATGTTCAATGTCAAAGTACCCTGCAGTTTTTGATACGGAAATGGCTTTCGGTCGATTTCTCCCAAACTTCGGAATTTTATTCGTCATCCCATCCCGATCAAAAGTGTCCACGGGCCCAACTCAATCCTATGTACAGATTTCGAGCTAGCGCGAGTTTAACCTGATTAGAGCGAACTCGATATACGCACATTTATCAGCTTTACGTTTATGGTTTATTTGATGGATATATGTCATAGACACCCACATACACACACACGCACACATACCTCGTCTTTTAGAAGATTTTATTTTGCTTTCCAAACTTTTTTTTAAGACTACTTTTTATTGACATTTTGACATTACATTTTTTATATATTTTATATCATTTTTCAATCACTTTTTTGTTACCATGAATACAGCTATATAGACTATGTCCGACATGAGCGTTTCATTAACAGGGTTAAACATAACCGGCCACCTTGAAATAAATACAAAACTAAATGTTCAATGGATAAATACTTTTTGTAAGAGAACGCTTAACAATTAAGTCCAGCAAAAGCATCACTCGTCATTATCTCGTTTTTTTTTGTTTATTATTTATTTTCATTTGGTATATATTACATTTTTCTAGGACATTTCATTTTCCTAATTCCCTGCTATAGGAGTTTCCCTCCTTTTCAGGGTGAGAAATTATCTCCTCTAAGCACTACTCTTTTATACTCCTACACGAGTTCCACGACTCACATAGAGGAAGGGGGTAGCTAAGAGAAAATGGTCAAGTAACAAAAATGCAGCTTATGTTTATTATTCTTATTTATTTATGACACATATGTTATTAATCTAACTACAATTTGGCGTAGCCTTTGGGAGATCAACTCATCATATTTGTTTAAAATGAATGATTAAAAATGAACATGCGAAAAATCATCTTGCCATCAGCGAGATAACAACAATTCTTATTCCAGCTAATTTTTATAGTGCCCCTATTAAAGTAACATGTATTTAACTCTATGTTCTAGAATCTAGACATCTATCACTCGCAGTCCACCTTGAGAATCAATGATTACATCTAATAATCTTTTCGCCGGATCTTTCTGATATGAATTATTAAAAAGGAAATTGCGAAAAACCATCTTACCCAGGCTATGTTTAAAAATCAAAATAAAATCTTCTAAAAGAAGCTGCATGTGTGCGTGTGTGTGTATGAGGGTGTGTACGACATAAATCCATCATATAAACCATAAACGTAAAGCGGTGAACACGTAACTTGCCGATAAATGCGCATATATCGAGGTCGCTCTAATCAGGTTAAACTCGCGCTAGCTTGAAATCTGTACATAGACTTGGGCCCATGGACACTTTTAATCGGGATGGGATGACGAATAAATTCCCGTAGTTTGGGAGAAATCGACCAAAAGCCATTTCTGTAACAAAAACTGCGGGGTACTTTACAATAATTTAAAATAAGTCTTTTATTTCAATTGTTTATTGTTGTCCGATTTTTTTTTCACAAACATCTTGTCGAAAACTAACTCTCGAGTAATCAGGAATAACCATTTACAAGATAATTCATTTCCACAAAAAACTGTCCTTATAAATGTTTAAACACTTTTTTTTAGAAATTTTTAATGCAACAGAAAAAGACTGCTGGGATCGAGGCATTTCCTATTCCTTACGAACATGTGCTGAAAAGCTGAATATTGATGAAATGTACGATATTCCAGAGGTTGCAAAACAGTGCAAGTAAGTTTGTTACAACTATTAAATTGCCACACCAATTAAAGTAAAAATATGCTGTAACATTGACTCCTTTGCCTTTGCTTTTGCGATATCCTTATCCCTTAAAGCTTCGGATTTTTGAGTGGTGTGCTTTCATTATCCATCTAATTCCTCCTTTCTCGTTTGTGTCTTATTACAATGACTATCTGGAATTTTTAAAGTATTTTTTTTATGTTAAACAATAGTTTCTGGATATACAGTGCTCGTCTAAAGTCCCTTCCCTCCTTACACTTTTAAAGAGAAAAAAGTACAAGTGACACCTCACTTGAAAGTTGCTTCCAATAATATTTTTACTTGATATATATCCTATGATTTGTGAAAAATTGGCCTAAAGCTAAAAGTTAAGTATAATGGTTTTTGTGACAGAATTCACTCGAAAAAATGTTTGGGTTTTTAATTAGAAAAAAAATTTATGCCCCCCCGCCCTTTACAAAATGTCGTTTTTGACGCCCCTTCGATTTTATAACTAGTGATGTAATTGCTGAATACCAGTCTTTTAGTTTATTATTTAGAGAACTTAAAGATAATGAAATTAGTGTAACAACTGAAGAAATATTACCATTTCAAATGATCTTAAAAATGCATTTCCGAATCTAGTCAAATTGTACCGAATATTTATCACCATATAGTTGCGTGAAATTAGACGAAAATATTCTGAAAATGGATGTAACAGCTAAGTCAAATTCGCGCACATTTTTTTTACTGAATTGGCAATAAATAACCAAAGAGTCCTCGAGTTTTCTTAAAAATTGGAGAAAATATGTATTTTTATGTCGGGAAGACATGGTAAAAATTTTTAAAAAAATTTATTTGTCCAGCCAAAATCGCCATTTTTTGAAAAAAATTGAATTGGCCGTCATTTTTGGAAAAACAATAGTAGAGAAAAGAATTTTATCTTAAAAAGAAGGATTTTGTGTGTACTTTTGTCTAGCAAAATCCAACATTTTATTTATTTATTTAAAGTGGCCAATTTATGGAATAATAAAAAAATTAAAATTCGATTTTCATTTTTTTCCAATTTTTTTATCACTATATTTATGCTTGATTCACTTAGAAAAACTGTATATCAGCCCAAAAAATGTCTAAAAAAATAAAACAAATATTTCAGGTTCTAAAGTAAGATTTTTGTGAGGGAACGAATCAATATAAATGAAAATCGATTTTTTTTTTATTATTCCCTAAGTTGTGCACTTTAAATAAAGAAATAAAATGTTGGATTTTCTTAGACAAAAGTACACACAAAATCCTTCTTTTTAAGATAAAAATTTTTTCTCTACTATTGTTTTTTCAAAAATTGCGATCAATTCAATTTTTTTTCGAAAAATGCCGATTTTGGCTGGACAAATACATTTTTTTTTAATTTTTACCATGTCTTCCCGACATAAAAATACATATTTTTTCCAATTTTTAAAAAAATTCGAGGATTCTTTGGTTATTTATTGCCAATTCAGTAAAAAAAATAATGTGCGCGAATTCATTTTTTGAGGTTTGACTCTTAGATCCGGAGATATTTAAAAAATAGTGAAGCCATCCACTCGAGAAATACCAGAAATGCAAATGCAAATGCAAATTTATTAAAAAAAATTTTACATGCTTCTCTTTATGTATAAAATCGAAAAAATTAAAAAAAATTGACTTAGCTCTTACATCCATATAAAATTCTAATTTCACTTCACTAATAGGCACTAATAGTGCAACTGCTGAACGCACTTTTAGTAGATTAAAATATATAAAAACCTATCTTAGATCCACAATAGGTGAACAAATGTTGAACGATTTGGCAATATTAAGCATAGAATCAGATCATTAAAAAAACTTGTATGTGCCCCCCCGCCCTTAATTTCTAGAACCGCCACTGGTTCCACACAAAAATCATTATTTCATGTTCTTGTAAATAGTATTACTAAAATTATTTATTTATGCATTTCTTGAATAAACCGTCAAACATTTCTTATTTTGCATAAAGTTTTACAAACCCTATATCAGCAAAAAGCTCTTAAAAAATGACATGCAATGATTTAATAAAATATAGGGCGATGCATTTGAAAAAGTCGAGATATTGCTCTTTGTAATTTGTCATTTTCAAAAAATCGTAGTAGGCGATAGAACATCGACTGCGAGTTCGTCTACATCTCGAAAGATGCGCTAAAGCTTATAGTCCAGTAAATGAATGACTGAAAAGATCGAAAACTGGGAATAAGTCGGGCATGAGTTCCCACATAGCGCAATTTGTAGGTCATCGCAGGTGTTTTAACATGAGAAAATCCTTAACGCGTTGTGGTCAAGGGGAGGGGCTGAAAATGGGCCCCAAAACCTGGAAAATGGGTTTCCCGCTAATATCTGGCTAACTATGCCAATTCTCTACAAAAATGGCCCTTATCATTTTCTTCGAAAATTCAATAGTTTTCGAGATAATGGTACTCAAAAGTCCCCTCATTTCAGCTGCTGCTCTACCTTCAGGAATTCCGCTTTCTATGAATTAACGCGTAACCGGGCGGACGAATTGTTCAATATCTCGGGAAAAAATTAATATTTTTCGATAATTCAAAGTTCATCGGAATGGGAAAACCCGTAGCTACAATCCCATGTGACTTGAAGTCAGTTCGTATTTACCAAAAATATTTAAAAAAAGCGGTCAAAGTTTTTTTCAACAATATTTAGAGGCTGCTTCATTAATTTATTCATATTTTCTTTAAAAATAGTCATTTATTCTAATTTTGCCTTGATAATGGAACCTTAGGGGGTCTTGAATGACCTGAGGTTATTTTTATAACTTTATAGCACATTAGACAACTACAAACTTTTTCAATGTTTCGATTAGTTTTCGATGAAATGGTAGAGTTTGGTATACAAATTTTATATCCGAATTAAAATTGATGTGCTTTTTAGTGTATTTTTCAATTCACAATATCCTAATATATTTTCGTCCGTTTTAAAACGAAGAAAAAACTGCTAAAAACGACAATTATTTATATCAACCAGTTCAAAAGTTATCTAAGTAGGTTTAAAAATTGTCAAAATATACCGGAGTGTCACGTAAATGGAATTATTAATATTGCACGTTGCACAATTTTTTTAATTTGTCAATTATTTTTCGATGACAATATAGTTTGGGTGCATTGCCAATCTTTTCAGAATTTGTTTATAAAAATGTATTTGTTAGAACACTCTGTATATATAAATGCACGGAAAAAACCGAGATACAGTCTCTGAAGATTAAAGAAATATGTGATTCTGTTTATTTTATTTATTTATTTGAGTTTATTTTCAGACAAATTAATGAATTTGAAACCTGCATGAAGACGACACTAACCGAACAACACTGTCCAAAGCAAACAGTCCAACTTGCGGAACCAATTTTCCAAATAATAAACAATAATATTTGTAATAATTTGAACGAAATCAAAAAGTGGTGAGAGAGCAGTTTTTTAGCTAGTGTTGGTTCAGGAAAAGAATATTATATTTGTTAATTGATGTTGAAAATAAAGTAGAATATATTTATTGGTTCACTTTATCTTAAATAATTGTTTTTTACACTGACATTTGTACTATATAAACCATTGATCATTTTTAAAATAAATGTTTGAGAAATTTAAAGAATGATCTTTTATGAAACCGTTTTTTTCACCATTTCTATAAAGTTTTACCTGTTGACCAAGAACCACGGTTGAAAAGTTTAAATCGATCACCTAAAATATTCTACGTCCAGACAAAACTGCTGGAACTAAAAACATGAAGTTTGGTAAATGTACTACAGGGAGTGTCCCATTAGCCCATTAGCCATATACAGGGTGTCCCAATATTTTTTGTACAGGCTATAACTCAGGAACTAACGAATAGATTTTTTTGAAAATTGGGTAATCTTTTTGGGACCTACAGTAATTTCATCTGAGGTATACAGAGTATCTGTGACGTCATCACAGAAGCAGGGACGTCATCGCAATGAAAAAAATTAAATGGAAAGGGGGAATCAAACTTGGCTCAAATGAAAGGGTTTTTTATTTCAAATTCAACGGTGTATCACAATGAGGGTACCAAAGTAATAATTTTACCAAATTTTCAATTTAATGTTTATTTTCAAGAATAACCAGAACATTTCAATTGCACGGTAATTTTATAAGAGATATTCAAAATGACCTCCGTCTGCATCAACACAAGCATCGAAGCGTCTAAGTAGTTCACGTATGCCGCATGTATCATCTCTTGCGTAAGGTTATTCTTCTAATTTTAATTTTTAAATCGTTCACGTCTACAGGTTGTTCATTATAAACCAGATCTTTCAAATATCCCCATACAAAAAAATCTAGTGGTGTCATATCCGGCGATCGTGGAGGCCATCGAAAGGATCCATGAGTTCCAATCCATTTGTTTGGAAATCTGGCATTAAGATAATTTGCTACAATGCCGTTATTATGTGGAGGTGCCCCATCTTGCTGCCATATCATGTATCTTCTTTCATTCAAAGGAATATCATCCAGTAACGCAGGTAGCTCATTTTCTAGAATATTCAAATATCTCTGACCATTTAAATAGCCTTCAAAGATATATGGGCCGACCATTGAATAAACCACACCAAACATTAACTCCCCACCAGGTTATTGTTGCAAATAAACATTAAATTGAAAATTTGGTAAAATTATTACTTTGGTACCCTCGTTGTGATACACCGTTGAATTTGAAATAAAAACCCTTTCATTTGAGCTAAGTTTGATTCCCCCTTTCCATTTAATTTTTTTCATTGAGATGCCTCCCTGCTTCTGTGATGACGTCATAGATACTCTGTATACCTCAGATGAAATTACTGTAGGTCCCAAAAAGATTACCCAATTTCCAAAAAAATCTATTCGTTAGTTCCTGAGTTATAGCCGGTAAAAAAAATCTTGGGACACCCTGTATAGAAAAGTATAGATATTTGAAATTTGAAAATTGGGTTATGGGGCTTTGTCAGTACGCTCTATTCAATGAAAATATTTTCAACTTCCGGTTACTTCCGGTTATACATCAACTTTGTTATTTCAAATGACATATACCATTTTTTATTTTATTTTTGGATTCAGCATCAAATTTTGAACAAAAAATTATTAACATACCACAAGTCTAAGCTTAACAGTTTTCGAGATATTTGAGATTTTTATAAAAATTTTTGAAAAACGCATTTACGTTTCTGGCTTAGTTGTTAAGCTATTAATTTCAAATTTTATACAGATATTATGGGAGTATCCTTCTAGCATACGGTGAAACGTCAAATGCGATATTTTATATAGGGTGTTTAGAATGGAGCGACCAATGTCCATATTTTCAATTCTCAATATGTCGATCATTTCAAATGAAATACCCTGTATATTTTATTATCACGCCTGAATCAGTTTTTTATTCTCTTTCGATCTGGTTTAGCATTGTCTATACCTAAAGTTACGTATTTCTGAGTTATTGCTAGATTCATTATAATTTGGAAATATTTTACATAAATTGTTGGGTAATACAATCTATAGCATGGCATGAAAACTAAAATTAAACAACTAATTACCTATCAAATTTTCTATGAGTCTTGAAAAATTTTAATTATTTAAAAACACCACCATTTCCCACTCAAACTAACTTCTGCAACGCGCAATGTCGCATTTGGAAAAGCACGAAAATAAACTCAATCTGTTATTTCCAGTTATTCATCAACTTTTGGTTTTGTAACGCCCTATACAACTATAAAAACAATATAGGGCGACATATAGTGGTGGGTTGTCGATCGCTACCTTATGCCTATCAGTATAGCTCTGTAGTAGAGACGGTCGTGGTTCCAAATTATAACAATAATTGAAACTTACTTTTATTTAAAATTTCTCGGGAGGCATCAGTTAATTTGATTAGCTTTACTGACCTTATTTACCTCTGAAAATCAACAAAAGAGATAAATGTAAGAAAAAACTCCAATATATAACCGATTTATTAAAACAAATAACCCAAATCCCAAACAAATAATTAAATATGTACAAAAGTGCGTAAATCAAATATAAAAATGTGCAAATTACAATTTGCTCTATGGCAAATTACAAAAACAATTAAAAAAGGTATGGTTTAAAAAACAACTAACTAAAGAGAGATTAAACGTCCTTAAGAAGAGAAATTCACGCTCTCATTTAGCTATGGTACCAAAGCTGAAGGATATTAAAATAATTAAAGATAATTTAGATTAATTTCCGTTTAATAAATAAAAGAAAACTACAAAAATATTGGTATGCGCAAATTAACAAAACAAGAATTGACGAAAGTAACAAAAATAAATTGATCAAACAGTTTGATTTCTTATTTCTTCTGTGGTCTTCACAGGAATCCACAATAGGAGCCAAACGATAAAATCAGCAGACCAAATCTAAATTAAACTATTTTCCAGTAAACCAAATCCAAATCAACTAGTTTCTAGTAGACACCAGAAAGCAACTAGGCGGTAAAGTTGTATCACAAGGACGGCAAATTCCCCCAATAAACCGACGGCAGTCGAGCGAGCAAAGGCGATTGTACCAAATACTTCACAGTATACTACAAATCGAAATATCGCCTACCATTTGCTCGCTGGGAATGGCACTTATAATCCCTCAAACAACTCAGGGATGGCAATTTGCCACAATTTAAGTGTTTCTTCCAAAATGGAAAAACCGAAGCTTGGGTATATTTGAAAGATCTTATTCAACAACTTTTGTCCTGTTTTGTCTCGCTTACGCGCATGACTGAATTTCCGTCACCAATTTGACATTAGCCAACTGACCTTTAGGACCAATCATAATAGGAACTCGAAAATGAAATCTACATTACCGACCTTCCAGTCGAGTTCCATTATACAAAAAATCCAAACCAAAATACAAACGAACTTCTCGTCAACATTCCTTTTACACTTTCTGAAATCACTATGAAATCTAAATATTAACGCATACCAAAATTATATTTAAATAAATACTAAAACTAAAACGGTGGATATATTGGAGTGACGCAATATTGCAGCAAACTAGAACAGTTAGAAACTGTCATCAATTCCTAACGTCAGTCACTGACCGCTGTCAAATAACTAAAAAAAAATATTAAATACCAGGGGCATCCAAAAAAATATTAGTAAATCTGGGGGAAAATGAAACCATTACAGTTTGATTTTTTTTACTTTTGGTTTAAACGATCCGTGCAATAAAAGATTGTCTACAATATTCCTGACCATTTTCCTATTCAGTCTACGTTTTTTTGGGTATCTCTTTGCGAATAATTGGCACGTACGACTAATTATGCGATTGCATTCAACATAAATCATTACCAGATTTAATAAATCTTCATTGTTCTAACCCAGAAGATCCATTATCACTTACAAATTGACCGAAGGTAGGAAATAAAATAATCTAATTCTCCAGTTGTTTGTTTATTACCACCGTCATTTTCAATTTTCATGGCATGCTAGATTATATTACCCACCAATTTAAGTAAAATTTCTTCAAATTAAAATAAATCAAGCATTAACTCTGAAATACGTAACTTTAGGTATAGAGAATGCTAAACAGATCGAAATAGAATAAAAAACTGATCCAGGTGTGATAATAAAATACAGGGTGTTTCATTTTAAATTATCGACTTATTGAGAGTTAAAAATATGGCAATTGGATACTCCATTCTAGACACCCTATATAAAATATCGCATTTGACGTTTCACCGTATGCTATAAGGATATTGTCACAATCTCTGTATAAAATTTGAAATTAATAGCAACTAAGCCAGATACGGATATTAACGTAAATGCGTGTTTTTCAAAAATGTTTATAAAAACCTCGAATATATTAGAAATTGTTAAACTTAGACCTGTGGTATGTGCACAATTTTTTGTTCAAAAATTGATGCTGAATTCAAAAATAAAATAAAAAAATCGGATGTGGCCATGCACATGACTTTACTATACTTTAACGGCCCTACCAGCTCATAATCCAATTACTCGTACATATTTAAGGCAGGCCATGCCTGGCAAGAGCGTACAATTGTCTCCATGAAACGAAACACTTCTACTGCGCTTGCGCTATTATGCAACTATGTTATTCCATATTTTATTTTTAACTCGCTTATAATACAAAATTTGAAAAAAGTTTTTAAACAAAATTTATAGTAAATTTAATTTAAAATAAATTTTTTCTCTTAATATTTTTACATAAACTTAATAGAAACGATTATAATTGCGAAAATCTGAAAATTCTCAAGAGTAAACTCCCACTTCCGGTTGTCCGATTTTGCCCAAAATCTAATCAGCTCATTAGCATGTTGTAAAAATGCTAAATATAAAAGTTGGTTAGGAAATTCCGATCGCAGTTGGAGTTAGAGCGCACACAAATTTTTCCGGACTACATACTGCATACTCCATACATACATTTTCTGGAAATGGTCTTAAATGACTTAGGGGGTCTCAAAACATGTAAATCCACTGAAAGCTGAACTTTTTACTTTACGATAGGTAAAGTATTGTAATCGCAAAAAAAAAAGTTCAGCTTTCAGTGGATTTACATATTTTGAGACCGCCTAAGTCATTTAAGACCATTTCCAGAAAATGTAAGTAAGGAGTATGGAGTATGTAGTCCGGAAAAATGTGTGTGTGCTCTAACTCCAACTGCGATCGAAATTTCCTAACCAAATTTTATATTTAGCATTTTTACAACATGCTAATGAGCTGATTAGATTTTGGGCAAAATCGGACAACCGGAAGTGGGGGTTTACTCTTGAGAATTTTCAGATTTTCGCAATTATTATCGTTTCTATTAAGTTTATGTAAAAATATTAAGAGAAAAAATTTATTTTGAATTAAATTTACTATAAATTTTGTTTAAAAACTTTTTTCAGATTTTGTATTATAAGCGAGTTAAAAATAAAATATGGAATAACATAGTTGCATAATAGCGCAAGCGCAGTAGTAGTGTTTTGTTTCATGGAGACAATTGTACGCTCTTGCCAGGCATGGCCTGCCTTAAATATGTACGAGTAATTAATTAACAGTTAGAATTAATCAAACCTAACCCATTGAGCTGAATTTTATACCGTAATTTGAGCTACATTTTTAAATATATTAATTTAAAAATTTGAATTTTTAACCATTTGAATAGTTCGCCATTGCGCTTGTGACGTCAGATACAGCATAAGAAGTTAGCTACAAGCCATTAACTTCGACGTATAAAGAAACGAAATACGGATGAAAAACATTAATGTAACAGCTGTTAAATCTAACTCATACAGACGAAGATGGGAAATGTCACTATATGATTATTGGATAAAGATAAAAACTTGGACGTGTATGCCATGTATCACTGCGAGTGACTGGGAATTCATAGTCAAAATAGAGAGAGCAAAATATATATTAGGTTCTGCTGTTAGATAAAGATAACAGGAACGGGTAGCAATTTGCCGTTTGGTACATAAGCGTTCCTGATGCAGTATCGGAATCGGAATATTTTGCTTGTATAAGTAATTTAATGGATATGCAATTTGATGCACAACACTATCCAAAATATAATTAACACAGGCAAAAGAAAGCACAATTAAAAACACATTTACCAAACCACAGACCAAAGACTGTGACCAAACGACGTCTCCGAAGCAAACGACACAGTACTGAACGATCTTCGCTTTTATTTAGAAAATTGGTTAACGTTAACATGACTTTACAGCCAATGCTGTAAGTGACGTAGGCGCACTAAAGGTTGCATAGATGCAGTAATTTTTTAATATCAATTTTTCCCATTTTATTAAAGAAAAAAAACAAAAAGCCATTTTTTTCATAAAAATAAACCTATTTTTTATTCAAATATTGTCAAAAAAAGTAGGGTAAAATTTCAACTTTAACTCCTAATTGGATTATGAGCCCGTATGGTAAAGTCATGTGCATGGCCACATCCGATTTTTTTTTTGCGATTACAATAATTTACCACTTCGTATGGTACAGTAAAATGGTACATGTCGTTTGAAATAACAAAGCTGATGTCTATTCCGGTATAACCGGAAGTGGAAGATATTTTCATTGAATAGAGCGTACTGACAATGCCCCGTAACCCAATTTTCAAATTTCAAATATCTGTACTTCTCTATAGTAGTTTTCCTAATCAGTGCAGTTATGATTTCCCGCATGGCGAAAGCTTTTAGACGAACGACTTTTCGCACAATGTATTTTGGTTGCTAAGTGAACAAACCGCATTTGACATAAAAATATTGTAATACGTCAAAGTTGATGTAAACTATACCTAAATCTGCATTATTTTATTTTGCTCTTATTTTGTTTAAATATAAAATATCTCAAGTATTTTTGCATAAAGTACAATTCTTACATACGTACATTACTAAAAAAATTATAAAATATAAGAAAAAACGCGTCTATAATATGGTAATTTTGCTTTAAAATAAGCGTGCGGTAAAGTGCTGCAAGTATGCGGGAAAGTGCAAGAGTGCTACTTTGCGCAGGCAAATCAATACGCAAAGTAGCTACTTTGCTTACACTCGTAGAAAAAGTTTATTTTGTTCATAGTAAATAATGTACGCGGAATGTAAGTGGAATTTGATATGCTCCCCATGACCCAAATGGATAAAATGTTATCAGATAAATGCAATTAGCAAAATAATATTAATATAACCAGTTAAATATTTGGTTTCTTCAAACTATTTATTAACTTCGAATTAAATTTCATTTTCCATATCGTAAAGGTTAAAAAGAAAAACGGCAGTGGCAGCAATTGGATAATATAACAAATATATTTATTTTTAAATAAATAATATTTAAAACTTTTTCTAATGAAATTATGGTACATTTCTATAATTACCAAGAGATGTAAACTATATATCTTTTATATACCTGTTATAGGATGATACTTATACAAGGTGTTTTATTAGGGAACAGACATTTTTAATCCGATAGCCAATCTCGACACTAACCGTTAAAGTTGGAAATAATTCAACAACCTTTTTCGACAACAGTATTATCCCAAATATCGCTATTAAAATGATCATCAATTATAATTTAGAATAAAATTTTTCTACGAAATTTCTAACGTTTTAAGTTTTGATTTTACTGTATGATCTTTGATTTTTGCTGGTTTCTGTAAACTTTATAATTTAACATATGTATCAATTTGAAATTCTTTGAGTTTTTGAAAGAAAACATAAATAGAGAGATGAGTGGCATAAAAAGAAGAATTGAATTTTGAATGGAATGATTCGCAAGCATTTGTAGTTCTTGATATTGACGGGGGGTCATGACCCCCCTCCCCCAAGCACGGACATAGGTACTTTTTTAAAAATAAAATAAGTATTTTGTCGGTATATAGAGTGAGTCATGAGGGAATGACCATTAAAAAGTGTCTGCGCCGATTGTTTAATAATATACAGGGGGAGTTGTGAATTTTGACTAAAATTTCTATTGGTGGTTACTTTTGAACGGTAAGTTCGATTTGTCTCATAGTTTGGTAAAACGTTACACTTCTGTCACCTAATTAACTGATTTATTCAAGCTAGAAATAAAATCAGGTCCGGGTTTAAAAAAATTAGTTCGTTTGGTTCATATAAAAAATTTCACTCTGTATATAGTTTTTGAAAACTCTGATAAGGAGTTTACAAAGTACACAAATTGACAACAAAAATGGCGTACTTATTTATTTTTTCCCCACACGTATAATTTAAAGTAGACGCATAGTGAATGACGATTTTGGTAAAAGTGAGTAGACTGTGGCTGATGGGTGTGTTGATTAGAATGAGAACTGTCATTCTAAAATTTTATTAATACTGTCATTACAATTTGTTCGGTCTATGACAATGCTTGGAGAGCATTCTCAACTGGTTGTTAATAGTTATATGAGAACAGTTTGTTAAATTAATTGCTTTATTTCTAACTTTATGTTTTGATGACTTGCAGATTGATTTGTTTGTTGGTATAAGAATATGATTTTTTTTCTTGTACTTATACAGTTTGATATTTTTGTAGTAAGTAGTATCCATTTTATTTTTTATGGAATCGTCTATGTTCAGCCACTGCTCATGACTTCCATCCCACATGGCGTTTCAATGCTGTCATATCACCACCTGCATCTATAAGTATAGTTGCAGAAGACCTTCTAAAGCAATATCCAGAATATTTTTCTCGATTTGGTAATTTCGAAAAAGTCGCGATTTCTTTACCTTCGGCTTGTACATTTACCGTTCTGGGAGTTTAAAAATAGCAAATCACTTTTTGCATTAGTTGGACGACTATTGATATATTTCTTACACAATTTATAAAAATTATGGGTAATTGTAAATTTACATTTACTAAAAAAACTGATGCAAGGTTGCAATTTACTAATGTTCATGCAATACGTACATGCCAATAGTCCTTCTAGTGTATAATACATATTATACTTGAGATACCAAATAAACACAATTATTTATTTCTCCTCGGGATCATTTTAAATATTTTTCATGTTTTGTTTAATAAGATCCTGAAATCATTAATTCTATCAAAAGTGTTTATGATCCTACTTCAAATTTTATCAGAGCGACTTTTTATCATTTGTTAATTTTCGTAATGAGAACACTGTGTTAAATTTAAAATTTCCACGTCTTACTCAAACATTTTAAATCCCCAAGTTTGATATTGTAGACACGCCAAAATTTCGAAATTTGGTTATAACCTAAGAAAGAAATGGGAAAAATAGATGAAACATCCTTTACGTTGGTTATGAAGTGTATAAGAGCAATTAAGTATGGTACATTTGAAAATGGGATAATTTGATATGGGATGGGAAACCCGATAAACCCCAATGTAACATCGTAAATCAGTTTATTTCAAAATTGTTTAAATATATTTTGACCTGAACTTTTGCAAAACACCTATAATAAAAAAGAAAATGTAGATGATGAAGAATCAGGAAATTGATCATTGTATCGTGTCAAATATTATATTTATTTATTTTATTCATGGCACAAACAGGACTAACCTACAATAGTGTCCACAGATTATACAATTACAATTACAAAATTATACAATATTCATTTTACAATATTACTTATAGTAGAACCCACTTGTTTATGAGAATGAAAAAACGTTATAAAAACACAAAGGATACCGCCAATAGAAGGAATCTGATGAATCTGGACATTTTTGAGCAGTTTAATGTCGAAAACACCGTACACTGTCCATATACATAAAAATAAAATAATATTTTGGCTATTAGCACCACTGTGCAAAGATTCAATAACCAACTTAGCTGGATATCGTTATAGGGGAGAATGGCGTATAATTATTTAATATGAATTTACATTTTAATTTCTATAACGCATATTAGATTTGAATAGAGGTTGATATCTTCATTTTTTGATCTCTTGTGAGATTAACAAACGTTACTAATTAAAATTTTGTCTTAAATTAATTAAAGAGGCGACAATGGAAGTGTGGTTATAGTTTTTACATTTTCAATTGCAGAAACAAAATTCTTAGATGTGCAGACAGGTTGCATTGGCGGCTTGTAGATGTGCCGACAAGTGGCTTTGTCGGTATTAGCGGCATGTAGATGTGCCGACAAGTGGCTTTGTCGGTATTAGCGGCATGTAGATGTGCCGACAAGTGGATTTGTCGGTATTAGCGACTGGTATAAAGCGGGATCATTTTGTTCTGCAATTAAAGTAGGAAGTAGAAGTTAGACAAATATTGTCTTCAGTAGTGGGGGCTAGGAAAATATTCATACAGTGATACACTGTGCTTGTGTTCGCACTTGATTTTTGATTTAGTGAATAGATCCAAACATAAGTATGTTGTTTACGTAAAGCCATATATAAGCTCCTGGTTGAAAAAGGATTTTTAAATTCATAACTTGTTCTCAACATAAAACTTAATGCCTTATTTGCGTTACTAGTGGTAATTTGGAATCCAAGAATATACCCAAGTCTTTTACCTTACCCACTGGCTGAAGAGTAGATTCATTAATAATGTAACTGTTGTGTGAATAAGTATTACTTCAAGTAAAATGTATATAATTGCACTTAGAAGCATTCAAAAACAAACTGTTTTTATTACAATAATCAGAATATCTATCTAAATCTTGCTGAAACAGAGTCCTATCGGGTAAGCTGATAGAATGATACATTTTTAGATCATCGGCGTACATGATAAATTTAGCGAATTTAAAGCAATTACGTATATTATTGACATACAGGTTAAAGAGTAATGGCCCAAGATGAGATACTTGTGGTACACTTGATGTAGGAGTGATAGAAATAGATGTATAACTACCCAAGGCTACCTGCTGAGACATATTTCTTACATAAGAATCAAACCATCTTAGTAGATTTTTAACATTTTTTTTTATTTACACCACCCAACAGAAATCCATTTACAGGATGGGATACAAATAAAATTTATAAAACAGTAAATAAAATACAAAAAATATTAAAAACTTATTTTTTTTTAATGAAGCAATGCTGCAAGAGAAGATGTCACACATATCATTGATAGCATTGACAGGTAGTTGTTGCAAATTCTGAATAGGGGTGAGTTTTTCTGTACATTTGTTCTAGGGGCTTCGAGATAAAATAGATTGTTCTGCCTTGAATTTACTCTTGGAACATGAAAATTGAGCATATGCAAAACAGCATTACTGTCGATTTGGCCATGGATCACCTTATAAAGAAAAATCAAAGCAGCTGTGTTCCTCCTACTTGCAAGAGAAGTAAAGTTATGTCTCTCTAACAAAGCTGTATTGGGTATTCCTATAGCAGGGTAGGCACCATCTTTCTTGAAAGAGAGATATTTCATAAAGCGTCTTTGATTCAGCGCCTCAAAAAACCTGCCTTCACGATGTTCGATTCATCTTTTTCGATTTTGTCTGGAAAAACCTCGAAGACGACATTTAGGGCCGTTCTTATGCACCAGGTGCTCGGGGGGTCGTTTTCGACACGAAATTCGGATTCAGCGCCTCAAAAAACCCCCTTCACGATGTTCGATTCATCTTTTTCGATTAGGGCCAGGTTCTGGTGCACCAGGTGTTCGAGGGTCGTTTTCGATATGACATTTGGATCTAGCACCCCAAAAAACGCCCCCATAGAGATTTTCGGTTTGCTTTTGTCAATATTTTCTGGAAAATTCTCGGGGATGACGTCCACGTCCAGGTTCAGGTGCACCAGGTATTCGGGGGTGTTCGCCGATGCCATATTTGGATTCAGCGACCCAAAAAACCCTCGGGCACCGAGTTTATCTACTTCCTCGCTTTAATTTTGAGGTAGTCCCCCGAAGATGACGGTTATCGGGGTTCCTGAGCTCCAGGTGTTCGTGGGATGAATTTGAACATCACAATCGTGATCAGCGACCTCAAAAACCCATGGTTACACGACTTGGGCCAATTCTGACTCTTATTTACAAAGTTATTAAATTTGCCAAAAGGTCTCTCAAATAATGCATTTTTTGGATGCATTTTTGGCTGCAGTAATGCAATTTCCGATTTGTCATGGAATCCAAGTCGCCACATTTTTTACAAATAAATTTTGGAAGACAATTCAGAAAACCGCATTCCAAACCGTTCACTCCGAAATTTTTCCCCAGTTCGGGCATTTTTAGTGCTTCATTGCCTCGACTACTAGGTCATTTTGTAAAGTGGCACAATCATTCAAGCAGTTAATTTTTTTATACAATTTCAAATCGTCCGCATATAATAAACAATTGAAATCGAGGCCCACAATAATGTCATTTATGAATAAATTGAAAAAAAGTGGTCCCAAAACAGTACCTTGTGGGACGCCAGATGTTGGTGTAAATAAAATGGAATTCCGACCACGACACTCTACGTAGAGGGAGCGGTTTCTCAGATAGGAATTAAAAAAAGTAGTCAGGTTCCCTGAGAACCCGAAGGCATTCAATTTACCGAGTAATATGTTATGATCAATCTTATCGAAGGCCTTGGAGAAGTCCGACATGACTCAATATCAAAAATTTCTTCGATTAATTGAGAAAAAATAATTTTGGAAACTTAGGAGATACAATATAGGCAATTATCATTTCTGGCGACAATGAAGAATCAGATAAAGATGCTTCCTTAACTAAAAACATATTTATGTAGGCATATAAATCAATATTTATATTACATTTAAGTGGGGGACCCAAAAACTTACATTTTTGTAAAAACATTATCCACTGGTTATTAAAATCCACATCTCTGTAACTAACAACCAGTTCGAAGTTTCAAAATCATTCTCACTTCCTCATGTACATTTTATAATGTATTCTGTTCTGGGTTTGTCTTGGTTGTTATACAAGAACTTAAACAATCCCGTACAACAACAGTTTTGAATCGCTGTCATAAAAAAACTGTAATCATGCATAATCATGTATTCTCAAAGACATTATTGTATTATCCGAAACTAGAGAAATAATTAATCCTAGCGAATTCACTATTCCAAACTACTCAATCTATTATAACGAGTCTCATATTAACAAATGTGATGGCGTTGTTATTTATATAAAAAGTAATATAGCCGCTAGTGCAAAACTATTTCATATAAACAAAAGTTCATTCTTAAGAGTCACTTTCTTAACCAATTTACTAACAAAAAATAATTATGTTGGTATCTCAGCCTTTTACAGGCTACCAGCAACAGATCTGAAACAATATTGTGAGGATTTACAAATATATTTAAATACAATTGAAAAACTTAATTTAGAGGTGTATATAGGCGATATAAATATTGACCTCCTAAAGAAGGAGTCAAATGAAACTAATAATTACTTGAACATATTAAATTCTAACGGTTTTATATCCTATATTAATAAACCCACCCGAGTAACGTGCGATACAAAAACAATTATTGACCACATCTTTATTAGGACTCAAAAAAACCTTTTAAATCACATTGATATAGAACCTGCCATATTCCAAACTAACATGACTGATCACTATACGCCTTTTGTATATATAAACTTTCCTAAGCAACATCATCCAGAAGTCGTAACGAAACAAAATTATTGCATAACAAATTATGAAAAATTAATAGAAAAACTAAGTAAAGAAAAGTGGAACGAGGTAAATAACAATATTTCAGGAACACAAGTAGTGTATGATATTTTTATAAATAAATTAAATAACCATATACAAGCTTCCCAGGAGGTAAAAACAATAAATAAACAATATCAAAAGATTAAACCATGGATTACAAAGGGTCTAATTACCTCTATCAAACACAGAGATAATCTCAAAAAAAATCTAACAAGAAACCACTCCCCTGAACTTGAAAATCAATATAAAAGTTACTGAAATAAACTTAAAAATTTAATCAGGACAACGAAAAACAGTTTTTACCAAAATAAGCTGCTTCAAGCAGGGACGAACTACAAAAAGGTTTGGCAGATTGTTAATGATATTACTGGCCCTACAAAAAAATCTAAACATATAGAAAGTATACCCATTTCCAACAATAATAAGGAGCTAGTAACTAATAATAAGGAAAAGGCTAATATATGTAATAGCTTTTTTGCATCATTAGGTGTAAATATGGCAAAAAAAATACCTAAAGTAAACCTGCCTCCGCATTTCCTCAAAAATGAAGAAATAAACTCTAGTATATTTTTAAAACCAGTTACAAAAAGCGAGGTAATACAGATTATATCAAAATTGAAAAATAACTGTGCCCCGGGTCCAGACAATATAGATTCAAAAACAATAAAAAATATTCATCAATATATAGTCTCCCCATTAGTGCACATAATAAACCTAGCATTGAAAAGTGGGAAAATTCCTCATCAATGGAAAGAGTCAATTGTCACCCCCATTTTCAAATCGGAGGACCCTAGTAAGCCAGCCAACTATAGGCCAATATCTGTTATTAACAATTTTGCCAAAATTTTCGAGAGTGCTCTTAAAAAAAGACTAATAAATTTTTTTGAAACGCATAATATAATAACTAGGTCTCAAAATCTAACACAGAAAATGCGATATTGGACTTCCTAGGGGAGACCGTCTCCGCTTTGGACGAATCCATGGGGTGCATAGCAGTTTTCTTGGATTTGGCCAAGGCGTTTGACACGGTCTCCCACGAAATCCTTCTTAACAAACTAAATAATTACGGTGTTAGGGGATCGGCTCTTGAACTTATTTCGGACTATCTGTCAAATAGAAAACAGCGAGTCAAAATTGGTAAAGAAATGAGTTCTGATACTATAGTTAAAATTGGTGTTCCACAGGGAACGGTATTGGGTCCAATACTGTTTCTGGTCTACATTAATAGCATATCTAAAATCAATGGTTTCTTTGGTCATCTAGTTTGCTATGCTGATGACACGGCATTAGTTTTCAAAGGTAAAAAATGGGATGAAATCCAACGTACCGCAGAAGCTGACTTAAAAAAGGTAAACATGTGGCTAAACACCAACCTTCTAACTCTAAATATCAAAAAAACTAAATTTATTGCTTTCAGTCCGACTATAGTAAACCAGCCACCTAACTTTTCTTTAAAATTACATTCCCAAATTTGTGAACCAAACTGTAGGTGTCCCTCTTTAGATAAAGTAGAATCAATAAAATACTTAGGAGTTATAGTGGATCAACATCTAGGCTGGTCTGATCACATCATACACCTAAGTAAAAGAATAAGAGCTCTAATGCATAAATTTTACATGCTTCGGCAGATTTTATCACGAAAAAATTTAATCATAATATACAACTCATTTGTGGAATCCATTCTAAGATACTGTATTACTGCATGGGGCGGTGCTTTTGATTCTACACTTAATATATTAGAAACAGCTCAAAATACTAACCTAAAAATTATTTTTAATAAACCTAAACTTTTTGGAACCAAAAAACTTTATGACGAAACACAAATTTTTAACATCAACTCACTATTTATATATATTTATTATAAAAATTTATATTTATAGTAGTGCTAAAAAGTTTCAATATAAAAACTCTAGAGTTACCCGCTCTACAGCCAACATGGACCTGGTCACTCAACTTTTTAAAAAATCAGTTACCCAAAGATCATTTTTTTATTTTGGCCCAAAATACTATAACCTTCTACCTATAAAAATAAAACAAATTACTAAAATAAATAAATTTAAAACTGAAGTAAAGAAATATATTTCATCACACAATAGGAAGTTTCTCTTCTGATGCAATGTTTTACCAAATAATAATTAACAAAAAAAAAAAAACTATAAATATATTGATAATGTCAAACATGCCCTGTGCCTACTCATGAATTAACTTAACCAACGCCAATAAGTCTAACCCTGTATCTGCCAAATCCCATACATCAGATATATTATTTTTTTTCCTCATACCTTCCATTTAATTAGATACATTATAATTTAATTAGGTACATTTTAATACACTTTAAGTGGGGCATCTGGAATAAGCAGAATAGCAACACAGGCGACACAGCCTAGGCTAGATGCTTATTCTAAGGTTCCCTTTGTCAGCTGTTTAATTTTTATTGTAATAATTATTGTATTTAAATTTAATAATAAACAATTTGGATTTGGATCTCGATTCACGGTTAACGTATTCCCGTTTAACAATAAAACATTCTGTATATGATTTGTTTCTTGTTTATGAAGATTACTTAATTCAAACTTAGTGAAAATTATTTTTGTAGAAGCATTTTTATTTACATTACATTATTTTGTTGCGAAATTTTGAAATTTCGGCGCCTCTGACAAAAACCAATAACAAGATATATAAATTGATTATTAATCAACTCGTCTTTATTAGTAGTGTACAGTGCAATCATGTCTTATTTACCATTCCTCGTATTTGCGGGTAAGAATTTTAATAATAAATTTTTAAATTATTCAAGTTTCAAATTCAAATTTTGTATTTTTTTTTTGTTTTTGCTTACCAGTTTATTAAATAAATTTCTATCAAAATATATTTTTTAATCTCAATAGTTTATAATGAGCTCAAATAACTGATAACTAAATGAGAATTTTTAATTTTAGTGTTAACAAATTAAACTAAAATATTTTATAATTCATAGCTATGATTTTTATTTATTGTATTTTTGGTTTTTGTATGCGTTCCAACAATTAATTTACCAATTTTTTTTAGGATTTGCCCATTATAATTTTTTACTGACTTCATCTCCACTTCATAGACCTACATGCGAAGTGGCAATACGTAAAGTAAGTTGCTCATTTATTTTTTTATATTTTAAACTTGTTAACGACAAAGCCAAAGATTTTTTGCACTAACCAATCACATCTTGAAGCCTTATTTTCTTGTAAAAAATGAAAAAATATTCAAAAATTTATTATTTGTACTTTCGAATTTACGATTTCCTTATTGATCCATATTAATCTTAAGATTTGATTTGATTTTTAACACTTTTTGACCCCCTATCTACTAAAAATATTTCCTTTCCACTTTAAGTTTGTACCATTTTTCCTGTTAAACAGGGTCCGGCAAATCTCTGTCGCAGTTCTATAACTCTTATTATTGTGTAAAACTTCAGATAAGAATCTTAAACAGTTTTACAGAAAATCAAAAAAGTCAATTTGCAATAATGCCCCATCCTGTATATTTTTATAAGAGATAAAACAGGATTTTGGGTCAATATGCAAAACTCTTTATGAAGAATAACTTTTTTCCATAAATTCGATTATTCCTCTCTGCTTTTCAGTGAACTTGCAATTTGCTGTAGAAAAACTACAGCGCGGAATTTTTTCAAGCCGGATTTTGTGAATGTTTTTATGCCTATTATAGATTTTATTTTGTTGGTTGTTTTTCTTTAATTTTATTAAAATTAATTATATTCATTATTTTACTGAATGTGATCTTTCCCTTTAGGGTTACCAACAGAAACTAATGGAATGTTTTCAACAAAGACCCGGTTTGTTTGAGTTTGTCTCAACTGCATATACACAGACCGATGATCCATTAAACGTCATGGTAAAAAGATGTAGTTTTAGATCACCATTAGATGGTTGTTTAGAAAATTTCATGGGCACCATATCAAATTGTATTAATCCAGCTATTATTAAAGGCATAGAAGTTTGGAAACACATAGACCAGGACGTTGCAGACTATGTTTGTAAAAATAACGCTGAAGTGCCCTATAGTAAGTATTTTGCCAATATTATTTACGCCATTTTTTAATTAAATTTTTTTATCTTATATACAGGGTGTTTCATAGTTAAACCGACATACGTTAACTGTAAATAGAGGGTACTTAGGTGATTCCAAATAACCTTGGTTAATGGGTCTAACGCCTTTAATAACCGAGATACGGGGTGTTTCATCGAATTCGGCCAATATTTTGATATTTTGATAAGCCGTAACTTTAGAACCACCCTGTAGATTTCTCTCATACTTGGTACAGATATCCAATACTATTAAACGAGCAAGGTTTGTATGTATGTGTGTTTGTGTGTCCAGAGGATCTCGAAATCCATTCGTCAGAATTCAATGAAACTTTCAGGGTAGACTAATTCCTATCTAAATCGGCAAAAAATGTCTGTGAAAATTCGATCTTCGGAGATATTTACAAGAAAAGTTAAGCTTTTAGTTTTATTTTCTATAGTCTATTTTTATGTATGAGAGAGTATTAAAATAATAAAGCGTTCGTAATCCATAGGCGTACCACTTCTTTTAGTAGACAGTTAAAATATTTTGTGAAGTTATACCTCGAGTATTTTCGTATGAAATAACCTTTGTATAAATATAACAAATATATCGGGTGTACACTTATATTTTCACCTAATTAACCTGCTTATAACTTCTAAACAGCTGAAGGTAAAAAAGTGCAATTTTTTCTAAAATATTTTATTTTTCCACAAGGTATGTTAAGAACATTGTGTCAAACGGGTTATGTAGGTATAAGGGTTTAAACTTTGACTTTTAAACAACGTTACGTTCATAAATAATAATTTTAATATAAAAACTACTTCTTACCTACAAATCCAAATCAGAATCGAAATCAGAAGATGAACTGTCGCAACCAATATTTACAATGAGTGGCTCGATCATTTCATCAGTAATATTGTCCAACTTCCACATTTTCTCTTCTTCTTTAATCGTATGATTTACTGCCTTTTCCCAGTTTTCAGGCTTCACATTATTTACAGCCTCCAAAAACAACTGTTTAACATCACTCAATTTAAAAGAATTATTTTTTCTTGAAACTTCTCCCTTTATCTGTGCCCATATCAGTTCAATCGGGTTTACTTCGCAATGATATGGTGGTGATCTAACCACCGTCATCCCACGATTTTTTGCAATTTCATCAATTTCATATTTTTTTAATTTCTCTTTATGAAGGGAACACAAATGATACAGTTCTCTTCTCACAGAACCGGGATGGAACTTAATATTCTTTGAATTTAGCCAATTCTGTAAATCTTTTTTTAACCACTTGGTTGTGGGCATTTTTTCTGTAAGTCTCGAGTGATAACTTGCATTATCCATTACTATTATACAGTTCTGAGGAAGAAGATCTATCATTTGTTCGAACTACTCTTTAAAGACATCAGCATTCATGTTCTCATGGTAGTCACCGGTACGAGTAGATTCAAAAGTCAATAAACCACCTTTAACAAAACCGTTTGAACTACCGATGTGTACTATTATCAGTCTGCGCCCCTTTCCTGATGGTGGATTTAAACCAGTAGATAAATTATTTAAAAAAGCCTGTCTTCGACTTGTAACAGTTTCATCTTGCCAAAATTTATTTGGTGTATGTCCCTCGTTGATCCATGTTTCATCTAAATAAAATATATTTCTTCTTTGGTTTCTCATTTCTTTTATAGTCCTTAGGTAATTTCTTCTCCATACTACAATATCGCTTCTTTCTATTAAAATAGACTTTCTGGAACGCTTTTTCCATAGAAAACCTATTTCTTTTAAAAGTTTCCATAGTGTGCTTCGACTCATTTCAGGGTAATCCTTATCATCTCGAACCGTGGCAAGAACTTTGTCTACTGTCGGAAATTCTTTTCTAAAGAAGAACGCATGCACTTTCTTTCGAAATCTTTCTTTCAAATGATTTTCTATTTGAAATTTTGGTTTTCCTGGAGCTTTACGTGCTGTTTGAAACTCGCCACATTTCTCTTCTTTAACAACTCTGTAAATCGTAGATTTCCCAACACCAAGCGTACTACTAACTAATTCCACTGTGTCATAACACTTTTACATAAATGTTTGTCTGTAAATGATTTAAAACAATTAAATATTAATGTTTTTTCATTAACTGTTAAAGGACCGATTTTTTGTCGTTTACGCGGTACTTCCAAATTTTCCATGATCACACTAGAATTCACAATAGACTCCACACTGCACCTTGCATGTTGCAACTAAACGACATTTAGTAAGATGTCAAGAATACACAACTGGACCTCCTTACTAAATGGAAAACCTACAATCGCATTTTCGGTGAAATTTGTTGGTAAGGGATTTATCTACTTATAATTCGATTACTGTAAGAAATTCTTGGAATTAAAATAAAACAAAATTGGCAAATAGGTACTTATTGAAAATAATCTTAAGTTACGGCTATGTTATCTTTAATACACAGGGCTTTTGGCCTGTCCAAACCTTTTTCTATTGTTCTGTACAGCTTATGGTTATAAAAGACCAATAAAAGACCCAAAATTTGTATTAGCTCAGGTACATTTATGACAATTTTAGGAAATATTTAGATTATTCCGTAAAAATATTTATAATGACCGTACTAAGTTTTGCAACCGCATATATAATAATTTGTTTCTATAGTAATATATACTGTCAAGGAGAGAGGAGTACCGTAAAAGTGGGGATATAACGTCACATTCCAAAGGCGTACTTTGCAAAATAAGTTTCTATAATATAAAGAAGGTCACAGCATATAAAATATATATACGCACTTCGTAGATTAAATTTTGAAGTTATATTATTTACAAAAAATAAAAATAAACCTTATGCATCTGACACTTTAACCTTTTTGAATATCTTGGCATTAAAAGTAACGCTTCAGTACTTACCTAAACTCAAATATTAAAAAAAAAGTTAATTCAAGAACTATCTTTAAAAGTCATTGTCTTCACTAAAACTACTGGTATCACTATAATTGTCTTTTCTGAGGTTTATTATTATAGGTTCTATTAAATTTTCCATTGATATATCCACTTTCCTAAATGAATTTTCCACCATTTTAACATGATCAATGCATTTTCCCCAATGTTCTCTATTTAAATCTGAAACTGCCTTCAAAAACAAATTTCGCACATCAGGAAATTTAAATGTATTGTTTTGAGAAACATAACCTTTTAGTAATTGTGACCAGATCAGTTCAATGGGATTTAACTCTGCATGATAATATATTTTTCGAACTTGTTTTTATGTTGCCTTGTTATTACTAATAATTCTGCCTTCAAGGATTTAGGAGGACTGATAATATTTTTAGAATGAAGCCATTTGGAAATATATATTAATACAAAATTCCGAATCAATTAAAATACATACGATACGGCTATGAATAAATAAAGTCTGACTTATCTGTCAAGAGAACAGGTTTATTACAGATCAGATGTATTAAAATTTAAATTTTAACTACAAATAAGCATTGAAGGATGAGGTAAAAATAAAATTTCTACCTCTTGAACCTGGACTACGTTCTGCAAATTAAATACTGCACTCCTTTCTTCTGTATAGTATAGTAGTAAAAAGGTTTGACTTTATTAAATTTCTGGCGTTTCATTCTGACAGAATTCAATTTTAAATTTGCCGCTTTTATCTATAGTGACCTACAAATTTTGACAACCACTGACACGCACATCTCTGGTTAAACGTTAAGAAAATGGGACCGGCTGGGATTTTCATGAAATTTTCACAGATGCTATAAAACATGATAAAATAGCAATAGAAATTTTTGAGCGGAAAAATATTTTCCACATTTTTTTATTCTACAAATGCCTATGTAGAATAAACCTGAAAAGTATAAAAAAGGAAAGGTTCATTTGACGGACATAAATAATTTGCTTGTTAAATGACAGCCATCTCATAAATTCAAAGTTGAAAATACAACGTTGCCAATTCAATTTCAGAAATCATGGGTTTAGGTAAATATTTATAGGAACATTGAGTAACACTGTTAAAATGGACACTTGTCAAAATGTGACACCTGTCAAAACGTGACAACTGTTAAAATGTGATACGTGTCAGAATGTTACAACTGTCAAAATATGACACCTGTCAGAATGTAACAAATGTCACACGTATCGTACTTTTCTTTATTTATTACAAAGATCTAACCTAAAGCTAATCTTTTTTTTTTGCGGGTCGAAATGCTTTATGCACATCGGGTAAAGGTTCTTCCCTTACCCGATAGTGTGAGACTATCCCTTACGGCTACTCACTAAAACTACCCCACTGAAACCACTGTGCCCTACACGCTGCTGTTGCCCGTCCCGGAAACGGGGCCTGTCCGCCGGCGCCGTGACTATTCGCGAAGATCAAGCGTCAGTAGATGTTGCCCTAAAAGGGTGAAATCTCCAGAAACTAGGCAACTTTTACTGCATTTAATTAATCTCTGAGATAAGCAGTTGATAAACGTCAACAACACCTGCAGCCAATTGAAAATTAACACTGACAGCTTTTTTAATTCTCCCGCCTACTTTCAAGCCAATCGCCAATCAACTTTCTATTTATCTACCTTTCTGTAGTTCAAGTAGATGTCGCCTACTCCGTGATTTTCGCGAATTAATTAATAATTTGTCAGGTTATAAATATACTTAAATTATATACTCATTGGACTGCTTAAAAATGTAGATTTGAATATTAAGAGCGAAGCTCGGTGACCAGATATTAATGTGTTAATAGCCTAATCCTATAGTCTAAGAACTACAATTAAAATCCAGATCCGGATTAAGAAGAATTTGCAAAATTTGAAAATCCCCAAAACAACACCCTGCATATCAGATTTTTTAAAATTGGGATGGATATTTGAAAAGAACGGAAAAAATGAGTTAAAGCGAAATTTTTTTTTAAGTGCACATCCCATTCTACTACTGGAGTTTTAACGTCAAATTACATCAAATGCATTTTTCTCATTTTCACAAGCAGTAACTTTCGAAATACAGGGTGTTGTTTTGGGGATTTTCAAATTTTGCAAATTCTGCTTAATCCGGATCTAGAATTTAGTTGTAGTTCTTACACTATAGGATTGGGCTAGTACCAAGTATGAGAGAAATCTACGGTTTATCAAAATATTGGCCGAAAAGGATGAAACACCCCGTATCTCGGTTATTAAAGGCGTTAGACCCAATAACCAAGGTTATTTGGAATCATCTAAGTACCCTCTATTTACAGTTAACGTATGTCGGTTTAACTATGAAACACCCTGTATAAATTTTCGATAATAAATATAATTAATTCTCTTTTTAGCAATAAAAATTGTAATTCCTGAAAAATTATGATTTAAATGAAAATAACGAATTTGATTTCAAAATTCAAATTAGAAGTTGCATTTGCTAGGTAATCGAGAAAAACCGAATGTTCAATGCCAAATTTACAATAATTTAAAATAATACACATTCAGTTTAATCCCGCATTTCGATTGTTTATTGTTGTCCGTTTTTTTTTACAAACATCTTGTAGAAAACCAATTCTCGAGTAATCATGAATAACCATTCACAAGATAATTAATTTCCACAAAAACAATTGTGCTTATAAATGTTTAAACACTTTTTTTAGAAATTTTTAATGCAACAGAAGAAGACTGCTGGGGTCAAGGCATTTTCTATGCCTTAATAAATTGTTCTGATAAGCTGAATATTGATGAAATGTACGATATTCCAAAGGTTGCAAAACAGTGCAAGTAAGTTTGTTTCTAATTCCACTATAAATAGTCAACCAATCGAAGTAAAAATATCCTATAACATTGACTCCTTTGCCGTTGCGATATCCTTATCACTTAAAGCTTCGGACCTTTGAGTGGTATGCTTTCATTATATATCTAATTCCTCCTTTCTCGTTTGTGTCTTATTACTATCTGGAATTTTTAAAGTATTTTTTTTTTGTGTTAAACAATAGTTTATGGATATATACAGTGCTCGTCTAATGTCCCTTCCCTCCTTACACTTTTAAACAGAAAAAAGTAAATTAATTATGGCGCTATTTTAAAAAATATTTACATAATCTACAAATGATACCTCACTTGAAAGCTGCTTCAACTCAATACTATTTTTACTTGATATTTAAGCGAATTTTCCACAAATCGAAAGAGAGATGTTAAAATAAAAAAAACATTTGAACAAACAGCTTTCAAATTACCAAGTTTCGTTCGTTTAGGCTATTTTTATTCTAAAGTTAAAGGGGGAAGGGAAAGCACTTTATTTTCATTGCAAGAATATTTTTATAAAAAATGTATGAAGAAAAGTGGGAAAACGTGTAAAAAAGTGTGCAAAAAATCAGGAAAATAGAGAAAATATTTGGATAATTTGGATAAAGAAAAAAGTCTAGAAGGTGTGAAAAATAACGTAAATCCTAAAATTAATGTCCAAATTATCTTTTAACGAAAATTTCACAATTTTTGTTAGGTTACCGAAACCCAAAATGTTTCCGGAAATTTTTACCCTCCAGGGTACCCTGGATGAAATTAATAAGTGGAAATTTTTATGTCAAAATAATGACACATGTAATGGACTTGACATTTTGGTAAAATGAAACAAGATTTTTTGTTTACTTTTGTGCATATCAAAATAAAACAATTACTATATCATTTATTATTTTTTTTAAATTCCTTAATTATTAATTACATCTATTAAACGTTTTTCAGAATCAAAAAATCTTCTTTCTTCAGTGCTGAGTAAGAAAGGACACTCGTATTAACTACATATATTGTAATAATATTGTTATGCTACAGCTTTTTCTTATTTTTAAATCTTTATTTTCATTAATCTGACATTACAAATTCTTATCAGACATTTTTTTAAAACTATCTCAATCCAATCTTCATAGACAAACATCCCATACTACATAATTCCCTCCAATATTTCAAAATTTTAACATCCTAACAATATATACAGTGTCATCACGAACGTACGCACCATATGGGAAACTATTTTATTAAGGGTTTCTCGACAAAAAGTTATTCTTGATAAAAGTTGTTGCATCCCCTAAAACTAAACATGCACCAACAAAATATAATAGTAAAACACTCGTTATATACGAGGACCCTTCAAAAATTTGAATTTGAGACAAGAGTAAAGTACCCTTATTTTGAAAAATCTCGGGAAATATTATTTAGAAAAGTTGTTCAGCATTAAAAAATACATCTAGATTTGATTTGAAGTTTTATTTTTTTAACCATTTTTTTTTAAATGGGGACTACGAAAAAAAAATTGGTAAAACGATAAATAGACAACATCCTGTATACGACGGTTTATTTAAAAAGCCTGTAATATTACAAATTACACAACCTTTGTGTTAACCACGGTCAATTTTTTTGAAGAGTAAAATAATTTTCAAACTTTTTGGTGCAAAGTTCTTTTTATTTTTTGTTAACACCGAAAATTGCTAAAAATTATCCAGTAGTGTAACATGAACTTAATATTCAATAATATCAAATCACAAAATATCAAAATAAAATAAGTATTTCGGCACAAACTCATTGATTTTCTGGTTTTAGCAATTTTTCTTTCGTAGTCCCAATTTTAAAAAAATGGGTAAAAAATAAAATTTAGATTGCCATGACTTCAAATCTAGATGTATTTTTTAATGCTGAACGACTTTTCTAAATAACATTACTCCAGATTTTTCAAAATAAGGGTACTTTACTCTTTGAGGGATAAAAAAGAAGAGAGTGACATCTTGACTAGATTCAGTCAAAATTTAATGTCAATACTCTCTTCTTACCATAGATGGTAGCACATCTAAAAATACTTTACTCTTGTCTCAAAATCAAATTTTTGAAGGATTTCCGTATATTACGAATGTTTTACTATATTTTGTTAGTGAATGTTTAGTTATAGAGGATGCACAAACTTTTATCAAGAATAACTTTTTGTCGAAAAATCCTTAATAAAAAAGTTTCCCATATGGTGCGTACTTTCGTGATGGCACTATATACAGGGTGTCTCATTTATCAAGGGATAACATTGCTATATCAGAAACGGTAAGAGATACAAAGATGATTAAATGGGAAAAAAGTTGCCTATTTTAGAGCCCATTAGAGTTCTACAAAAACATTCACTGTATCTCTTGCCGTTACCAAGTTCGTTTTGTGCGTCTACCAGGCTTATTTTAAAAAATATTAAAAAATGGAAAAGGAAAAATTTTTTTGATTACAAATTTTAAATAAAATGCCATCATCAAATCTTATCGGCGACGTTTCGTTTCTTTAGGGCTACCCCTACTTCTTTTTTTTAAATACGGACCTGTATTTTTTTTATTAAAATTTCGATAAAGCATTAAAAGACCAATTCACTGATATATCATACAATACGATGTATACAACGTTTCGTGACAAAAATAATCATCAATTTTAAAAATCCTTCAATACGGTCCAGCTTCTATTTGGGGTTGTGCATTACTTGTGTTGGGTTAAAGTCAGTTACAAATAAAGAGATCAAAAATAAAAAATAATAATCAACACTGTATGTTTACAACCAACATGTGTTAAGTAGGAAAATCCTAATATTTTTAATTTTAGTGTTGATTTTAAAAATACAGTGTTGATTATTATTTTTTATTTTTGATCTCTTTATTTATAACTGACTTTAACCCAACACAAGTAATGCACAACCCCAAATAGAAGCAGGACCGTATTGAAGGAATTCTAAAATTGATGATTATTTTTGTCACGAAACGTTGTATACATAGTATTGTATGTTATATCAGTGAATTGGTCTTTTAATGCTTTATCGAAATTTTAATAAAAAAATACAGGTCCGTATTTAAAAAAATGAAATAGAGGGTAGCCCTAAAGAAACGAAACGTCGCCGATAAGATTTGATGATGGCAGCATTTTATTTAAAATTAGTAATCAAAAAAATTTTTCCTTTTCCATTTTTTAATATTTTTTGAAATAAGCCTGGTAGACGCACAAAACGAAAAGTGACATTTTCGGTTTACCCTGTATAACTTGGTAACGGCAAGAGATACAGTGAATGTTTTTGTAGAACTCTAATGGGCTCTAAAATAGGCAACTTTTTTCCTATTTCATCATCTTTGTATCTCTTACCGTTTCTGATATAGCAATGTTATCCCTTGATAAATGAGACACCCTGTATGCTTAAGTAAAGCTTGACCTAAAACGAAGAAATCAAACTAATTTATTTTATATTGACTGATTTCCACGAATTTTATCTACTCAAACTACTATTGAACAGTCACGAAAATATCCACTTATGCTTAAGTAAATATATATAATATTTTGAAACAATTTGGTTAAACTTAATTTTACAAATACGAGAATACATTCTTCTGTATTGCTCAGAGATACCTAAAAATTAGAGAACTACTGATGAAAATCGAATTTCATTAACTCTACTGTAAATTATATACTTACCTAAGTTTAAAAATGGTAAAAATATATATAACGGAATCCGATATTTTTTATAAGTGTCTGCTCTTTCTTTTTCCAAATTACCCACTCCTGTGGATTTTTAAGTTCCTATTGAGCAATTTAGGAAAGTATTTTTCTTGTAGTTAACTTAATTATTTACACTATTTCAATATTTTTTAACCGAAAAAGACGAATACTCAAAAAATACTCATTTCATTCAAAGCTAAATAGTTCACAAGTTATATGTTTAAATAAGTTCGAAATATAGAGGGACACCCTGTATAGAGGTTATTTTTCTAACTTTATAGCACATTAAATAACTACAAACTTTCTCATTATGTCGATTAGTTTTCAAAAGACTAAAACCTATTATAGAAGAAAAGAAACTAATTCCATCGCACCAGTTTGAATTTAGAGAAAACCATTCGACTATAGACCAAGTCTATAGAATAACTAATAACATCGACAAAACCTTAGAAGAAAAAAAGTTAGCTCTACTGTCTGCCTTGATGTAATGCAAGCTTTCGATAGAGTTTGGCATGAAGGACTCAAACACAAAATGAATCGATTATTGCCAAAACACTATTCAGAATTATTAGCATCATATATTATATCAGAAAGATACTTTAGGATTAAACAGGAAGAAGCACACTCTAAAATTAAGAAAATTAAGGCAGGAGTACCACAAGGAAGTGTATTAGGGCCAGTCCTATACCTATTTTACACTAGTGATATTCCTGAATTAGAGCAAAATACAATTGCCATGCACCTTTGCAGATGACGCTGCTATCATGGCAGTAGGGAAAACCCACGAAGAGGCTGCAAGAAGACTACAAAAATCATTAGATAGAATTAATAATTGGACCAATCGTTGGAGAATCAAATTAAATGAAAATAAATCGGTACATGTTAATTATACTAACAAAAACAATGAGTATACATCAGTCAGAATAAATAATACCCAGATCCCTTTTGCTAATTCAGCAAAGTATCTTGTTTTTACTTTATATGCCAGACTACGCTGGAAAGTCCATATCAAAAAGAAACGTGAAGAACTCAACATAAAATTCAGAAAAATGTATTGGCTGCTTGGAAGAAATTCTACCCTATCATTATATAACAAAATATTGTTATACAAACAAATTCTGAAACCGATATGGACATATGGTATCCAGCTTTGGGGCTGTGCCAGTCAGAGTAATTTACTCATAATAAAGAGATTCCAGAACAAAGTATTAAGGAGCATAGTCAATGCTCCCTGGTACTGCAGAAAGAGTGACCTCCAATAGGACTTGGAGATGGACACTGTTCACCAGCCAATTAACAAATTTGCAAGAAGTCACGAACATCGACTCCACCAACACGTGAATGTCGAGGCCATCCAGCTCCTGGACAACAGTAATCTAGTAAGAGTAAGAGTAAGAAGCCATTTGAGTTAGTGTAAGTGAAAGTGACAGAAAAGAGCAGAGCATAGTGCGCAGTAGTGAATACACGTTATGTAAGGTGTAAAAAAAATTATTAGAACCTAAGGTACACTAGTGAGTAGACTTTAGTTATCCAATCTTCACGTATTAATTTAAGTTGGACAAAAATTACTCATTGATCGTTATGTGATCAGATTGTAATATTAACAAATGGGGTAAGGGGTATTTTAATATAAAAAAAAATAAAAAAAAATGTCGATTAGTTTTCGATAATGCGATAAAGTTTGGTATATAAATTTTACATCAGAATTAAAATTGACGTGCTTTACCAATTTTTTGAGAATTTCATTACAAAAAGGGAAATTGAATAAATAGTGGAAAAATGGGATTATTAAAATTTCATGTTGCACAATTTTTTCAATTTCTCAATTATTTTTCGATGAAATGATATAGTTTAGGTGCATTGCCAATCTTTTCAGAATTTGTTTATAAAAATGCATTTGTTAGAACACTCGGTATATATAAATGCAGGAAAAGAGCCGAGATACATTATAGTCTCTGGCGATTAAAGAAATATGTGACTCTGTTTATTTTATTTCTTTATTCGAGTATTATTTTCAGACAAATTAATGAATTTGAAACCTGCATGAAGACGAGTCTAACCGAACACTGTCCAAAGGAAACAGTCCAACTAGTGGAACCAATCTTCCAAATAATAAACAATTATATTTGTAATAGTCTGAACGAAATCAAAAAACAGTGAGAAAGCATTTTTTTAGCTAAGGTTACAGCCTGTGCTAAGGTATTGTTATACAAAAATTTTTATAATTTTTATACAAATATTTAATGGTTTACTTTATAATTGTTTTATACCCTGATTTTGACATGTTATTTAACATTATTAAATTTGTACTATAAAAACCATTGATCATTTCAAAATAAATGTATCATAAATTTACAGAATCATCTTTTACGAAATCGTTTTCTTCACCACTTCTTCAAATTTTTACCTGTTGACCAAGAACCACGGTTGAAAAGTTTACTACGTCCAGACAAAACTGCTTGAACTAAAAACATAAAAATTGGTAAATGTACTATACAAAAAAAAAATTGTTAATCAAATCGTAGTTGACATATCGCGTAAGCTGTGCTTCATCTGTAAACGATGAACACCTACTAAAATTATCTCTGGAAACTTTAACTTTGACTTCAACCCCTGTATTTCTTGTACGCCAAATAGTGGCATAAGGCACATTCTTTTTGTTTCGGATTATTTTTAATTACATCTAATACATTTCATTATATATCTAGAGCGTTGCTATCCCAAATACTATATTTTTTGTAAGCCTTAAGAGTATACAGGACGCAGACTACCAAAAATTTTGATTACTTCTCATGTCGTTAATAGTACATGCATGGATACAATATTTCACCAGTAGGTGTAAAAATTAATACTTGAGACTGCTACAGAGAGAAAAAAATAAATATTCCTCAAAATGTGGGTTTATAAGATGTTTTTTGATCAAATATTTTTTTTTCTCTGTAGCTGTCTGCTATACACAAATACCTAAATAATTGTTCA